>CM031240.1:917349748-918616843 GCA_018340775.1 Taxus wallichiana var. yunnanensis | reverse complement strand
CTATCTACAAAAGCAATCATCTCTCTATAGGTTGCAATTTCGAGAGATAAAATTTTTGGGACACCTTGGTGGACACAAATAAGATCTACAAGTGAATTATAGTGATTTAAAGAAAATTTACGAACAAAAATAAAGTCACTTTTCAAGCAACAAGATGCATTAATTTATTCTAAAGATCGAACAATTTATTTTGGTGAATTCGTATGTTAATTTCAAACTAGTCTCGCAGCATGTTCCATGCCTAAAGTGACTACAATATCATCAGTAAGAGGAATTCCTTCTAATTTTATTTCTTTACCTTTGAATTTTCAAGAAGAAGAAGAGTTGGCAATACCTTACCTTATAACAAGCCTAGTTTTGGATACCCTCCTCTTAATCTTCCTTAACCATGTATTAATCTCTTTGTTCATATCCCAATTTTTCCAATGGCTATTCAAACACCTAGGAATTTTGTGACCTTTACTAATGGCAGCCCTTTAGTAATTCTAGTTTATTATGACATTCTAATGCTTCCATGAAAATTTTACCTTCATTCACTGGTGAAAATCAGATTACTCCTATAGAGCACATCAAATATGTTACAACCCTTTGTGTTGTTCATAATATTACTCATGAAGATGTGGCTTTAAGACTTTTAGCTACATCCTTTAAAGGAAAAGCCCTGCAATGGTATAGAACCTTAGAGATTGGGAGTATAGAAAACTTGGGATGATTTAGGAGAGAAATTACTTAATCAATTTCAAGATCATTTAGATCATTTATCCCTCATAGAAACTTTTCTACAATTAAGAGAGCTCCTCATGAGTTTATGGCTAGTTTCAACATCCGTTTTGCTAGAACTTGGGAAAGAATTCCAGCTAGTGTCAAGCCTCAAGTGACCATGCTTTTCTTTATTATCTTATAGCCTTAAAAAATGAAATTTCCACTAAGATTCAACCTATGGGAGGTGAAACTCTCCTAACAGCTTATGATATTGTTATAAAGGCTTAAACCAGTCTTATTCAAGCTATAAAATTAGCACCAAGGCCTTCAATGCCTTTTGTAGCATATTTGGCACCTATCCCACAACCTATTACCATTTAGGAACCTATCATTACATCCCCATTATATGACGTGTTTAAAGCTTTGAAAACTATGGGAAATAAGATAATGTCAATTGAAAATAAACTAGCATTACCTAGTAGACCCTATCAAGCTCCTTATTAGCAAAACTAGTAGAATAGGTAACCTTATCAACAAAATCAAAATTGCAGAAGCCATATCAACAAAGGTAGTTTGACCCCAAGGCTCCTAGTTCATCTAACGCTTTAGTGCCAGTGAACATGGCTTCAGAAGAGTGGTATCCACCTTGCAATTAACCTCACTTTGCTACTAATTTCCCTAATGCATTCCTGAATATAATCCTTGTTGCACAACCTTCATCTAAAGAAACATTTGTGCCTCAAATGGAGGTTGGACAACAAGAATCCCATGTTCAAAAATCACCTAAACAGATCTTATTTAGTTTTAGTGAAGATGATTTCATTGCAGTTACTAATAGGGCCCAAGAAAAGACTTAGGAAAGTCAAAAGTACCAAAACAAACTTGTTCTGCCTAAAATTAATGATAAAATAGTAGGTACAAACCAAAACTAGAAAATAACATTGTTGGTCCTAAAAATAGCAAGTGTTCTAGCTAGTAGATAACAGCAAAAATAATTACAACCTGATCCAATAAGACTGTTTATACCTTAGACATCAAGAGTAGCTGAGGCAGAGTTAGTTTTTTCTATAGCTTATTCAAAAATTGTGGAAGCTTTCTCT
The DNA here is from genome assembly GCA_018340775.1 of Taxus wallichiana var. yunnanensis. NCBI lineage: Eukaryota > Viridiplantae > Streptophyta > Pinopsida > Cupressales > Taxaceae > Taxus > Taxus wallichiana. Next base: position 918,615,041 of record CM031240.1, on the reverse strand, counting down.
AAAAATGTTTCTACTTTTAACATTGTTGAGGTAATGAAAAATCATAACATTACTATTCCACTTTGGGATGCTTTAAGTATTCTAGGAAACCAAGATTTACTTACTCAAGATCTTGCTAAGTTGCAAATTTCTTCCAAAATAGCATAAAAGGAAGCTCAAAGGGCATATATGGTGCTTGGTATAGTTGAACAAGATCATGTTAAGGATGTTAAGTGGATGGTACAAAAGGTTCTAGATGCTCATGATATTAAAAATCCTCCACCTTTCTATTTATCTCTAATTATTGGAGACCATCTTGTTCATAACTGCATGGTTGATGATAGTACAAGTTCCACGCTTATGCCAAAAGCAATTACATAAAAGTCGGGCCTACAGAGAAAAGTTTGTTACATCTTGATGGAATAGTTACTAACATTTTGGTGTTATCAGATATCTGGAGGTAACATTACATGTTTGTCCAAATTTTTCTATTTTACAAGATGTTATGGTTGTAGATTTACCTCCTTACTTTGCCTTATGTTTATCGAGATATTTTACAACAAAGATAAGAGGTTATCTCTCTTCATATTGGTCTTTTTGTTTTTGATTACATGTTATGGGACCAAAGTTACTATCAATTCTAAACCTTTGGAAAATTTTCATATTGAGCCTCATGCTTCTAATGCTTTAGCTAATTATGCAGCCATAGACCAGTCAGATTTTGATAATGCAACACTTGTTTCTACTTTAGACAGTGTTTCTAACCTATTTATGGATGAAAAGACACATGAAGAACATGCTCATGATTCTTTCAAAGAAGTTGAAGAACATCTATTTGGTGTGTATTTCCTGCATGAGGAAAATACACCAATTCCCTTGCTTTCCAAAATAGAAAATGCAATAAGGGATTTGGAAGCTTCATTTTGATGGAGCTAAAAACAAGAAAGGACAAGGAGTAGGTTTGATGTTCACTTCCCCGCAAATGAAAGGTATTTCTCAGCTTTGAGTCTCCAATTTTTGTGTACTTGTAATGTACTTGAATACGAAGTGTTAATTCATGACTTACTTTGGGCTAGAAAGAGAGGTATAGCATATTACAGGACTTTCGGTTATTCTAAGTTAGTTATAAATCAAGTAAGAAATTTCAACATTTGTAATAATCCTTTAATGAAGTCTTATAAACATAGGTTTCAAGACTTAATGGAATATTTTGATGTTATCAATATCCAGTCCATTTCAAGAACAGAAAACATGCATGCGAGATAGAGTTGCGAGTTGGTGCTAGGTTTGAAGTGCTTGGAACAGATTAAAAACAACAAGATTTAATCCCACGTAAGTTGATTATCATGCCTTCCATACCTGATAATGAATTGAATTGGCAAGTTTTTGAAGATGATGAACATATTTGCATATTTCTTTAGCAAGAAGCTGAATTTTCTACAGTTAATCAAGAAAAAATGCAGCACTTATATGGTGACTAGATTGTCCAATTGAAGACAAATAAATTACCTCAAGGTTGTGTCACATTGGAATACATCTTCAAAATTGATGATCATTAAGGAAATACACAATAAATATCTCGACACATGCAGACAATTATGAAGAGATCTTAGTCGATGATGGAAAGAATTTATTTCTTGGAAAGGTATGTTCCTTAGCTAAGAAACATTCCTTTATTAATCTTTGCAAAGAATTCAAGGACATTTTTGCTTGGAAATACCAAGATTTGAGAGGGTTTGATCCAAGTTTGGAACAACATACTATTGAATTACAACCAAATTCCAAGCCTATTCGGCGAAATAGAGGCCTGTAAATCCAAAAATTGAACCCTTAATGAGAAAAGAACTTTTCAAACTAATCGAATCATGAATTATCTTTCCTGTTAAGCATTCAAGTTGGGTAGCTAACCTTGTACCTGTTTGGAAAAAGAATGGAGAAATTAGGCTATGTGTGGATTTTCAAGATGTTAATAAAGCTTCACTAAAAGATCACTACCTACTGCTTAATATGGATCAGATTTTGAGGATTGTTTCTGTGTTCGATAGGTTTTCCCTCTTGGATGGTTATAGTGGGTATAATCAAATCCTTGTGCATGAAGAAGATAGGTATAAAACAACCTTCACCACAAAGTGGGGCACCTACACTTATAAGAGGATGCCTTTTGAGACTCTCTAATGCTGGTGCAACTTTTCAACGTGTAATGGATATGGAATTTCATAGCTTGTTGAATAAATGCATTTTAGTTTACTTAGATGATGTTACCATTTTTTCAAAGAATTCTGATGAACATCTAATGCATCTAAGACAAACTTTTCAGCTGTGCAGACAATTTGGGATATCCTTGAATCCCAAGAAATCTATTTTTTCAGTACATCAAGGAAAATTGCTTGGTCATATTGTTTCTAAAAAAGGTTTAGCTATTGACCCTTTTAAGATTGAAGCTATTTCAAGGTTATATCTACCCCATCATAAGAAATCATTGCAGATTTTTCTTGGTAAAATCAACTTTGTTAGAATATTTGTTCCATATTTTGTAGCATTAGTCAAGCCTTTGACAACCATGTTAAAGAAAGATAAGAATTTCTCTTGGACCAGCGAAGGGAAAAAGGATTTGAGGCCATAAATTTGGCCATTTCACAAGATCCTACTCTTGCAAATCCAAATTTTGATAATGATTTTACAATGTATGCACTTGCAGGAGTTGAGACTATTTCAACTATCTTGACTCAGATTAATGCCAAAAATATTGAGCATCCCATTGCTTTCTTTGGACAGAGTCTACATGACTATGAAACAAGGTACACTTTTCTTGAAAAAAAAGTACTCTTTATTGTTAGAGGATTAAATAATTTCAAGTACATGCTTTCAAATAACAAGATTCATGTCTTAGTTTCTCACCCAAGTGTGAAACCATTCTTGTTGAATAAAGAACTGAATGAGAAAAGAGCCGCTTGGATTACGAAGGTTATGGAATACGACATTGACATTCATGTTAAAAAAATAGTAAGGGGAAAAGGTTTATGCAAACACCTAATTACTGATATGGAAAAACAGCAGGCTATAGAATCCGAAGATCTAAATCAGCATGCTGAAATTTTGTATTGGCAATTAGGTACCACGACACGATAGAAAAATCAGCAGCTTGAACTTATTCAAGAAGTTCAAAACCTAAGGTTGATGGCTGATTTGGTGAATCATTTACAACATGGAACTTATCTAGAAGGTATGGATAAAAATAAATGCAGATACTTTAGATTGCAAGATATACCCTATGTTTTCATTGATGGCATGTTATTTAAAAGAGATATAAATGGAATTTTGTTGCATTGTGTTGATTATGATAGAAATCAATAGCTATTATTAGAATTTCATGGACTGCAGGAGGTCGCTTTTTAGCATGCACTACGGACTCAAAAATTATGAGGGTTGGTTATTATTGGCCTATCATATTCAAGGAATGTTATGAATGGATTAGAAAATGCAAAAAGTGTGTATTCTTTGTTAGAAAAAAATGCTTAACTTCGCTACCCCTACATCCAATTTCAGTAGATCAACCGTTCATGCAATGGGGTCTTGACTTCATTGGCATGATAAATCCACCTTTATCACAGGGACACAAGTGGATATTAAGCTGCTACATGATTATTTTACATACTAGACTAAAGCGGTATCTCTAAAAGAAGCTAATGATACATCAAGGGTTTCATTCTACGAGAGAATAGTTTGTAGATTTTGTGTTCCAACAAATATCATTTCTGAGAATGTGTTAGCATTTATTGGTGCAAGAGTGATAGACTGGGATATTAAGAATGAAATTTATTTGAGTACATCATCTAACTATTACCGACAAGGAAATGGTTTAGTTGAGAGTACTAATAAATATATTTTTAGGATTATCAAAAGAACTCTAAAGGACAATCAAAGAACTTGGCATCTATTGTTGAATTCAAAGACTTTAGGTGACAAAATTACTCCTAAAATATCAGTTGGAAATTCACTATACAAGCTTGTTTATGGAAGACATGAAATAATTCCCATCTCAGGTTGAGTTGTCTACATTATATTTGTTGCACTAGATGGAATTACTTGCAAATGAACCACGACAGTTTGTTATGCATAGTTAATGGAGTTACAGGAGCTAAGATATCAAGCTCATCTGAACATGGAAAAGAATCAAAAACATATAAATAAAACTTTTGATAAGAAATCCAAGTTAAGAATATTTAATGAATCGAGACATTGTGTTAAAATGGGATGTTGATCATGTAAAGCTAGGAAACCACACGAAGTTTGATACAATATGGAGTGGTCCTTACATGATTTCAGCTTGCAAAGAACACATTGATTTTATGCTTTCAAGGTTGAATGGAGAAGAACTTCCCATTCCTATGAATGGTATGTTTCTTAAACATTGTTATTGAAAATACTCCAATGTTTAGTTAGAGTAGGATTTCCCTTTCAATAAGTGAAAATCATGCACATTGCAGCTCTTCAATTCAATAAGTGCATTCATGCACTTGATTTGGTTCACCAAATCCTCTCCAGTTTTAGTTTGTTTTTTCATAAAAGGAAGTTTTTAGTTATATGCTTTTACTCCATGCCCAATGTACAAGAAAAAGGCACTGGTCTATAAGCTAGCAGACAACATTCCCCATAGGATCGCCAGAAATGTTGAAAATTTTGCACTTGTGCAAAAATGGGCAACTTAGAACTTTGTGATGATGAATGGATTTGATGAAATGGACCTAAGATCGGGAGATTCATTCAATTCAATATTTTTTCATTGCATTAATTAACGATTAGATGTAATTTATAGCTATGTGTGTTGTTACAAAATGTAACAAATCACACAGTCTGCAATTCCATGTTTGTCTTCAACAAAAGAACACAAAATCCTCGAAGGACAGATGTGTTATCTTGATAAAGACAAGAATCAAAGAGTAGATGAAGTGTTAAGTTTTGAAACAACAATCAGAGTTGCAGATTATAGTAATTGAAAGTTCATTACTAAATTTGTAGTTACTTTTAAATTCTTTCCTTCATGATTTAACCATATCCAATTATGTTATTGAGTTATTTAGTTCATTATACAATTCATACATAAAACTGAAATGCAGAAAGAAGTACACAACTCAGTTCCAGAATTTGATATTTTATTCATAAAGGATTTAAATGTTTCCCACACAATTCATGGGATGTAACTCAAAATTAATTCATAACTACATAGATCATAGTGAGTCATTTTGTAGTTGGGGATGGGATCTAACTGGCCCTCTGTCACTCAGATGTGGAGAAATGGATAGCACTTGAAAAGGATTTGATCTATCCTCACTACTTTATGGTTGTGCCTTTCAACCAGGGTGAGAGGACCCTTTTGTAGCTTGTTGTTTATGGAGGAGATGGGGAATTCCTTCCTTGTGAAATATTTAAGAAGACCTTGAAGAAAATATGATCAATACAACAAAACCTAACTCTCACGAGTTATCACTCTAGATAATGGAGATATTTTCTAAGCAAGGTTCAAGCCACTAAAGACAATGAAAACTTGAGTGTTTTTACATGTTTTGGTAATAGAAATTGTGCATTTGTATACACACAGGACAAATAGGGGTAGTATGGGTAGGATTAATTATTTTTGAATGATTTTGGTGGGAGGTGAAGCGGATAAAGTTGATTATACCAAATATTTGAGAAATTTTTACAAAAATGGAGAGCTCAAACAGTAGAATGCTTCAGTAGTTAGGATGTCCCTTTATCCAAAATATGTGCTTCAATCGAGGCCCAAAAAGCACTTTTCACACAAACTTCAAGGATCCAAAATGAGGCTCAAATTAGAAAACTTAAATAAACATTATTAGTCTCTATTTCATCACATCTAAGATACCCTTAAAGGCTAACAAACAACCTTATAATCATGCTAGGAGTCACATTATTTTAAATTTGTTTATTTCACTATCTAATGAAAGCTCTTCTGATAAATGAAATTGCAAATACCACCAAACTATCACAAGGATAAGATCTTGTGTGATTCACATAGATTTCAATGTAAGAATGCAATGAGAACAAGAAAACTACATACTTGTAGACATTCAGAAACAAAGCAAACACAAATTTTTCCCAAAAATAACACAGATTAACTCAAGTTTGATTAAATTTATCAACAGGGGAAAGTTTCTCAAACAATCTTAGAGCTTGTCAATGGTTATACACTCATAACCACCTTGACATGATCAAATTTAACACAAAAGAGATAAACTAGGTTTCTTCAGATAGTTTCTCAGAAAGATGGGTTCTATCAAGCTTTTCTCTTAGAAAATCAGTTCTGACCTCTAACACTCCAACCTTCCTCCAACCCTTTTCATGGAAAAAATCATGCCATTTCTAACATTTAGTAATAGATTTATCCCCAAAAAACCTAAACATTGAGTGCACCAGTGCTCGCCATGATCCCGATTATGATTCCCAGAATCAAATATGTTAAAAATTTGTTAGGTGCTCAGGGGGTAGATCTCTTCGAACATCTCCCACATTCAACTCCTTCCTTCTGGTAGATCATTCTTCCTTTTACTCACCAACCACTTCCACCCCTAATCTATCCAATCTAGTTCTTTGCGTGCCTCGAGAAGGAAAAATGGAAGATTATATTGAGCCCAGAGATCAAATCTCATCTTAATGGTAAAATACATCCCGTATTTTCCTCACCAAACCAAGATATCAATAGGTCTTTCACATGCCAAGGAAAGAAAAATTGGGTTGAATCCAATAGTCAGATTGCATATTTAATGGTGAGATATGTTTACAGACCTTCCCCACCAAACCAAGCTACCAGATTAATGTTCCTCTTCATTTGGTGTGCAGGAGACTCCAAGAAATGATAAAAAACCACAAGAATATGCATCCCCGGAGCTCTGGGGAGAAAATGGTGGAAAATCAGATACAGATGCACAATTATCATTGATTTCTATTTTGAATTTGGACTATCCACGTGGGAGATCTACTTTAAAATGGGCCTCACGGGTTCCCCTTTTCCTTTTCAACTTTTGGAAAAATGTAAAATTTTCACATTTTTCTCCACACCTCCACCTTTGAGAAATGAGCCTGACATGTCCTAAAGTGGGTCCCAGAGGAACCGCGGCCAAATTATGCTATTTCACCTCTTTTTGGAAAAGGAAAATTTTCCAAGTTTCCCCTGTAGCTCCACCCTTCCGCTTCTATCTCTAATGTGGGTCCTAATGGAACCACACTTCATTTTACACTTTTAACTCCTTTCTTCACAAAGGGAATTTTCCAAATTTCCCCCAAAATTTCACACCTCCGTTGACTAGGGAAACAAATTTTGACTATTCTCTATCGGGTCTATGGGCCATTTTGATGTTTTAATCCTTTTGATGACAAGAGGAAAAAATCCAAGTTGCCTCCCGATGGTCCGCCTCCCCCCCTTTTGAATTTTCAAAGCCAACCTTGACCTTTCTCTTATCGGGCTTGCGGGCCATTTTGATATTTTAATCTTTTAGGAGGCAAAAATCCAAGTTGCCCCGATGGTCCGCTTCCCCACCTTTTGAATTTTCAAACTACCATGTGTCATAATGGCGCATCTTGAGATGGTCCCCAAAACTAAGACCTTGAATGAGCATGGGCTCACCCGTGTGTCTTAGGCCTGTAAAATTTGTTGAAGGCTTAAATCTAAGGAAAGAAGACCTAATGGAGACTTCCACTCCTGTTGTTATGGCAAACTTCCAAGAAAATCAAGGCTTCAAAATTAGAGGTAGGGGTGTCCTCCCAACGCTTTTTAAATTTTACTCCATTTTTCAAGGTGCGGTCCATCAATCATGTTGGTCCCTCCACATGTCCTTTAACCTCTCAAAATGTCCTTTTGTAAAAAATGGTCATGGTAAGACCTGGTTCCCTTCCATTTAAAATTCATGGAGCTTTAAAATGGTGCAAAGCCCTAGCGGAGCGGGGGTCACCAATTCCCTTTCCCCGCCAAATAGTAATGGTCCAAAAAAAAAAAGTTCAAAATAAAACCCACCCTCCATGTGTCCTCCCCAATTATCCAGAGGCCAAACCAAAAGAAAATCATCAAAGAGCATCAAATTCTTCCATTTGACAAAAAATTTAAGTTGATAAGTTCAAAAAATTTTGAAGTACCCTATTGAGCCCATCCAACCAAAAGAGGCCACATTCCCTTTGATGCAAGGATGTAAATTTGACCAGGAGAAACACCCATCAAACCATAAAATGTAGAAAAATGAGCATTTGAGCCCAAGATGAAATTTTCTCCAAGGATAGAGAATTTAGAAATGTTACAAGCTCAAATACATTCCTCCAAACTACATCCATTCATTTTTCTTCAAGTATTTAGGGAAAAATGACAAGGAAAACAAATCCTCTACTGTGAAAAGAGGAAAGAATGGGAGATCCCAAGTTTTAGATGAACAAAATACAAGTGGGAGACCCAAATTTAGATTTCCGAAAAAGAGAAATGAGGAAAAAATTTAGATCTACACATGATGCTCAACCCAGGAATGGATTGATTATGGAAAAAAATGAAGGCAGAGACCTCTCAATCACAACATAGGGAAATAAAATATGGCAGAGGCCATAAATTGATAGATTTTTTATGGCAAAATGGGGCAAGACTATTTTGAGCACTAACATTGGCTCCGACTCAAGGATGGGCACTTCCTATTAGTGCCACAAGAACAAAGGTAGAACAAGTGCCAAAAATATTGATTTAATAAAGGAGTCAGCTTGCAGAGAAGAGAAACACAACCATCTCCCAAAAATGAACAAAGAAACCAACAAAAATAGGTCACCAAGGACCAAAATGAGCAAAAACACAAAAGATAGAAAACAAACCAACAAACTATACACTGTATAGATGATGCTCACTTTGATTCTGGGGAATCAATCCAAGAAATGCTTCAAATGCCTTCCATTAATAGGTAGTTCAAGAAATTCCCCATCTAAGTCCTTCAAGAAGAAGGTATGTTCACCAATCCTAATATCAATGGAGTAAGGGCCCATCCATAATGTGTCAAATTTTCCATGCTTTCCCTTATCTTCATGCCTGTTATCCCATAGTAGCACAAGATCTCCAACATTGAAAGCTCTAGGAGTGACCTTCTTATCAAATAACTTCTTCATCTTTTCTTTGAACTTTACATGCCTTTGGTGGGATGCCCTCCTTTCTTCATCAAGTTCAACAATTTGGTTAATGTGGGCATCATATGGACTTACTTCTTGATCTTCCAGTTGTTGCATGAACTGATATGAGGATAATTACATATGTAGGGGTAGTAGGCCCGAGTTCCATACACCAACTCAAATGGAATCTTCCCAGTGGCTCTCTTAATAGTGATCCAATCATCCTAAACAACAAATTTCAACTGCTCACCCCATTTTCTCTTGTTAAGCTCCAAGGTTCTTCTGATAATCTTTAGAAATTTTTATTATTGGACTTAGCTTGTCCATTTCCTTGGGGATTATAATTAGAGGCATATTTAAAATTTATCCCATATTCTCTGCACATTACCACTAAGGGTTTAGCTCTGAAGCTCATGGCATTGTCAAAAACACCGTGAGATATAATGATATGGTTCAGCATGAAGTCCATGAAAATTTGGTGTGTTGCTCTCTTGGTGGGGATTTCCTCCACCCATTTGGTGAAGTAATCAGTGGCTACAAGAATCCACTTATGGCCAACACTTGAAGGGTTTGAAATCTCACCAATGAAATCCATTCCCCATTGCTTGAATGGGGCTTCAATTGATACAGGATGCAAAGGCAAGGGAGCATGAACCTTTCATTCTTCTAGAGAAGTGCTGGAAACTCTCACATATTCTAACCAAAAGAGTTGCATCCTTGAAGAGATTTGCCACCAATAACCAGCCCTCAAGATTTTGTGTGCCATGAATTTTCCAGAAAATTCCCCCCACAAACTCCTCCATGTAGATTAACAATTATCTTGGGGGATTCATCTTCAGTGATGCACCTTAAGAGGACTCCCTTAGGGTTCTTCCAAGCTAACCCATAATAATAATGACATATTTCTAGGAAGCCAACTTAAGGGCCCTTTTCTGGTTCTTACTCAAATACTTAGGGCAGTATAAATGTCTAAGATAAAAAATCACATCCTTGTACCACTTAGGACTCATCAATTTTTCAAGACATCTACCCTTCCTTCTTCTACCTCATTCACCTCCATAGTTTGCAAGTTTCTCTCAGCCATAAGCTTAGCTAAGCCCAAACCTCTCACCAACTTCATGGTTTGGATATCCATGTCATATTCTTGCAACTTGTTCACCCATCTACATCTTTTTCTTGAGACCTCCATCTCTAATAAGATGTCTTTTTCCATGGTGTGGGGAACATAAGAAACAATTTTGGAACTCTAAATGTAAGGCCTAAAAACCTTTTTTGATTTCACCAAGGAAAATGCCTATTTCTCCATAATAGTGTATTTCAGCTCAACCCCTTGCAATGCCTTACTAAAAAATGCAATTTGCCTCTCAGCCCCTTCATCATCCTTCTGCAATAGGAGAGATGCAATAGTGTTTTATGAAGCAAAGGAAAATAATTGGAAAGGCTTCTTATAATCTAGAGCTGCTAAAACAGGGGCATTCTTTAATGCCTCCTTGATCCCAATGAAATATTGAATGGCATCCTCCTCCCATTTAATAACCTAGTCCTTCTTTAGCATGGAAGTAATTGGAATGGTCAACTCAGCAAAGTTTGATATGAATCTCCTGATAAATTTTATCTTCCCAAAGAAGGATTGAATCCCTTTCTTGGTTCTTGGAATTGGGACCTTGTTGATGGCCTCTACCCTTTCTAGATCAATCATCACCCCTCTTGTGACACAATGTGACCAAGCAACTTTTCCTTCTACACTCCAAAATGGCACTTCTTTGGATTGAGTGAAATACCATATTCTCTACATCTTATCAACATCTTTTCCAATTGCAATAAGTGATCACCTAATTTTCTGGAGAACACAATCACATCATCCTAGTAAACAGCAATAAAATCATTGATGTAACCAAAAAAATCAACATCCATTACTCTTTGAAAGGTTGCTCCAACATTCATCAAACCAAAGGGCATCCTGACATACACATAAGTCCCCCAAGGAGTGGTAAAGGTTGTTTTAATTCTTTTTGATTCCTTCACCACAACTTGGTTATAACCAGAGAAACCATCCAGGGTACAAAGTAACTCAGAACTAGTCACTAGCTGTAGTATGTTTTCCATGTTTGGTAAAAGATAATTATCTTGCATTGATGCTCTCTTAAAATTTTTGAAATCCACACATAACCTGATGTCACCATTATTCTTTCTGAATGGTACTAGATTTACAACCCAGGAAGAATACCTTGTGGGCTGAATAATCCCTCCATCTCTCAGTTTCTTTAGTTCTTCTTGCATTTTGAGAGATAGGAGTGGATTGATTGGTCTTTGTTTTTCTTGAATGGTTTTGCATTAGATTCCAAGGGAATCTCATGTTGAAACAGATCCTCTCTATATGCCTTTAGTTCAGAATAAGTCTAAGCCATGCAATCTTGATACTTTTTAGCAATTGGACATAAGATTGTTTTTCCTCCTTGCTGAGATTGCTTCCTAACCAGATCTTCCTTGGTTTCTCCTTTGTGCCAAGGTCATGCTCCTCAATATCCCTTGAGGCTTCTATACATCATTAATAATGTGATCAACATTATCAAAGTTGGATTCAAGAGCAACCATCCCTCTAGGAATGGTATTAGTATTTAGTTGGATGATGCCTTTTCCAAACAAGGTTTCTTTTCCCTCTTCTACACACACCATTGGCTCCCAATCAATATTTTGATTGGAAAACTCCCCTTTATTCTACATAAATCTTCTAACTTGAGCATCATCATCAAAAACTTTCCATGCTTAATGTTGTTAGGGATAGATTGCCTTGTCAATACTTCAACTTCATATTCACAATATGGGGACACTACAAAATTATCAAACCGAGATCCCAACACATGCAAATCTTGTCTACCAAATCATTAAACATCCTATCATGATGCACAATGTTGAATGAATCAAACATCTCAATGAAATCCCAAACTGCATGCTTGTATTATTTCATTCAATGATTATTTGTTTCATACAGTTTTCTAAATTTCTTAACAATTAATTCTAAATCTCCTTTGATAATGATGTCTTTAACACCATATTTCCAAGAAATCCTTAGACCTAACAACAATGCCTCATACTCAGCAATGTTATTAGTACACTCAAAGTTGAGTTTGAAGGAAAAGATAAACTTTTCCTAGCCTGGAGAGATCAGAACAACACCAGCACCATTTCCAAACTTGGAGCAAGCTCCATCAAACAATAAAGTCCAAGGAGAGCCTGCCTTTTCAAGATACTTACATTCTTCAATTTTGTGCTCTTTTCCATCAGCATATCCTATGAAGTTATATCAACACTTGTGTACAATACCTCATAGGATGCATTGTTGGGATCCTCAATAAGGTGCAACATCTTCTTTTCCCCATACAACTTGATAAGGCTTCCCTCAATTGGGATGGTGGCATAGAAATATCCATTTGAACACTCCCACCAACACTTGCAGCCCATTTTCTAGACAACAACATACCCCACTTGGCTAGGTAGTCAACAATAACTACATCAAGCTTCAGGTCCCTTCTTGGATAGGATGCAAGTTTTACCACCAAACCTTTCACACATCCCACCATTGGCACCTCTCTAGATTCCATAGTAGTACACTTCCCATATGTTGTTGTTACTTTAATATTCAACTCATTCATGACTTCCAAAGGCATGACATTGCATGATGCCCCTGAGTCAAACATGCAGTTGTGCAATAGCCTATCCTTAATGATTAGAGTGGTGAATAATGGATCCACATTTAGCTTTAGAGTCCACCAAGGATGTCCCCAAATAAACCTCAGGTGGTTCACCTAGTTCCTCCAACACTGGTGGTGTTTCTAACTCTTCAATGACTGGGGAGTTTCCACAATGTTTATATTTCTACCCAAGGTAGTCTTCTCCTCTTTCAGCCCCAAATATTCAAAATCCCTTTTCTTGTGCTCAGGAATCCTAAGAAACTCAACAATTGGAACTGAGATCTTGATCTGACTCAAGAACTTGGCAATATCATAAGGGGCATACTTTGGCAAGGCAACATTGGAAGGAAGACTAACACACTCATTAGATGGCACAGGAATTTTGACAACTTGGGCATGAGGAGGGGTATGAGTTTTGTTTGGACAACAAGGCCTTTGTAGATGCATATTTCTTAGGAGCCTCTTTAGGAATATTTGAAAGCAATGGAGTTTTTGGCTTGGCCTAAGGCCCTGTCCCTTTGACAACCCTACTTCTTGTGTTGTATTCCTTTTCTTGAGCCACAACAACATTCATCAATAACTTCCTATCCTCCTCATATGGGATTCCTCCATCATACTTATTTATCATTAAAGCTCTTAGATATTCAAATTCATTATTGGGCAGTTCAAAAGCTTATACAACATCTACTTCTAAAGTATGAGAGGGAGGAAGAATAGGTACCCAGTGGATGCAATCCCAAAATCATCGCAGCAGCAATCCTAGTAGTTATTACTCAATTCAAGTTTCCCCTTGCTGTAATCTTATGGAGTAACCCACCATATAGACATCATCATCATTATCATCATCATCTCCTTCTTCTTGATGATCTTCTTCACATGGAGCATGGGGCATGAAACATCTGTCACACCACTCAATGACATTTGTCTCCTCCACAACAACAACCCTAGTAGCCAAAGGATCAGGTACCATTCTATTTTCCATAGCTTGGGACTATCTATTTCTAAACTCAACAGGTCCCTTTCCTCTATCATTAGATCTTTGGTGATTTGTAAACCTTTCTTGGCCTTGTTGCTTGTGTTGACTTTGTGAACTCTGCCCAATTCTTTCTTCTACCCAAACTAATTTGTATGATATTTCTTGACATCGTCGAAAAATAATTTCACAACCTCCTCGAAATCAGTAGCCTTACTTTTCTGAGGATTTTCTAGGTTAATTAGTTTTACACCCTCCCTTTTTGGATGCTTTCCAATTTCTTTGATGTTGTTTTCAATTTACAAATGCATGGTGAAGGCTTGCCTCAAATTAGTAGGGTTTTTCCCTCAAGTAGTAAGCAAATTTTTGTATCAAATGCATCTAAATATTTAATCAAACATGATTCATCACATGGCCTTAAGATACCATGAAATCTCCTCAAGGTCTTATTAAACCTTGTGTTGAAATCATGTACTTGAATTGATCAAGATTCTTCTTTATATTTTCAAATTATGATAGAAGAAACCTAGGTCAATTCTATCACCATACTACGAGTCTAAATGTACATATTCATCTCTATCTAGTAATCAATGGAATTATCTAGAAAATATTTATACTAGTCCCTTGCATCCTCTTCTAGAGTATGGATAAACAACTTGATATATACATCTTCATGTTCAATCTTAAAATCTTTCATCATATTGATAAAAAGATTTAAATGTTGATCATAAGTTATAGGGTTGTTTCCTTGGAAATTTTGTAATCTATTTCTTACGTTCTAGGAAAATACATTTGGATAACCAACTATCCCTATAAAATTTATAGGACCAAAGGTTTTTACAACAAAAGGCGGTCTAGGTGGGGGCAAGGCCATGTTGTTCTGAGGAGGTGATGCCGGAGGGGAGAAAAATTGATAAGGGATATAGGGTCTTTGAAACACATGACTATAACTTCCAAAATGGATATCCCCTAAAGGCCTTGTTTCTTGGAAATCCCTATCAAATTTTCAAAAGATAGGATCAAAATGAGAAGAAAAATTTTCAAAATCAAATGAAGGCCTTGTTGGTGCTAAAAATGGTCTCCCCCATTTTCCTTTGAAATCAATCATTTACGGCCTCTGTTATTTTCTTCCCACCATTTGATGTACGTCTCTGTCGAGAAGTCTCTACTTTCTTTTATTTCCATAATTAATATCTTCCTAGGTCAAAGATCACATATGGGTCCATTTTTGTTCCGTATTTCATTTTTCTCTACTAGCTAGTCAGTAATTTGGGTCTCCCGTTCTCTGTTCATCAAAACTTAGGCTTTCCCATTCTTTCCATGACTCCATTTCTTAACGGTTGGGATTTGTTTCCCATGTCATTTTCATTTATTCCCCCCTTCATTTTCAATACTTGATAAAAAATGAATGGATGTAGCTCTAAAGAGCGTATTTGAGGCTTATAACATTTCTAAATCCTCTGTCCTTGGAAAAAAAAGTCATCTCTGAGCTCAAATGGTCATTTTTTTGCATTTTATGATTTGATAGGCATTTCTCCCAGTCAAATTTGCATCCTTGCATCTACAGGGAACATGGCCTCTTTTTGTTAGATGCAGGCTCAGTGGGGTACTTCATTAATGTTATAATTTTCTATTTCTATCAACTTCAAACCGCCTACGGAGGAGCGACACTCTCAATTAAAGTTCACTTTTGGGTTTTTCCATAGCTTCAAATTGGATGCTCCGAGAGGAAACATGGATGTTTCTACAACTTCACCTTGACTTAGAAAAATTCTTATGTCAGTGGCATAGCAGGGTATAGTTTAGCAAAATAGAGACATGTGGCAAGCCCACATTCATTCAGGGTCTCTACTTTGGGTGCCATTTTGAAATTGTGCCATGAAGACATATGGAGGCTTCCACCGGGTCTTCGCATACTTATCATTTTCCAAAAGGTTTTAAGGGATGTCCGGACATGTGGAGGAAACCACGCACGTTTGGGGATCGACCCTTGAGTTTCATTTTAAAGAAGCATAATGAGGACGCTTGAGGCCTTGATCCTCCGCTCACTTTGCATTTTTCTTAGACTTTTCAAGAGGCCATTAGAGATTGCCTCTGACTCTGACACATGACACCTTCCTCTAAGATTTAAGCCTTCAAAAAAAAAAATTCACTGCTTAACGACACTTGGGACATGTGAGCCCACACTCTTTCATTCAAAGGTCTCAAATTTTGGGAGGTGCACGAATGTGACACATGGAAGTTTGAAAATTAAAATGGGATGGGGAAGTGGACCATCGGGGAAAATTGGAATTTTTGCCTTTTATTCTCAAAAGGGTTGAAACACCAAAAATGGCCCATAAGCATGATAATGGAAGGGTCAAAGCTTGTTGCAGTCAATGGTGGAGGTGTAGACTCTTGGGGGAAACTTGGAAAATTTTCCTTTTGGGAGAAAATAGAAAAGAAAAAAGGGAAGTGTGGTTCCGATGGGACCCACATTGGAACACATGTCAGGCACAATTTTCAAGGGATGAGCTATGAGGAAAACTTTGAAAATTTTCCCTTTTCCAAAAAAAGGTGAAATGGTAGAATTTATCTGTGGTTCCTTTGGGACCCACCTTAGGACATGTTTTAGGATCATTTCTCAAGGGCGGGCATGCAGAGAAAAATGTGAAATTTTTTCTTTCCAAAAGTTCTAAAAGGAAAGAGAGAACCCACAAACCCACCCTAAAAGTTAAATCTTCCATGCGGATGACCCAAATTCAAAGTAAAGATCAACAAAAACTATGAGTCTCAATTTGATTTTTCCCCCATTTTTTAAAACATTCCATGGAAGTGTGAGTCTTCATGATTTCTTGGTATTTCCTACATGCCAAATAGAGAGAAGAGTTAATTTTGATATATAAGTTTGGTGGGAGAAATTTGGAGACGTATTTTCACCATTAAAATGGTCTGACTATCGGGCTCGATCTGATTTTCCATTTTTCTTCTCCCGAGCACACAAAGAACTAATTTGAAAAATTAGGGATGGAGGTGGTTAGTGAATAGAAGAAAGAGTGTTCTACCAGATGAAGGAATTGAATTGCTAATATTTTCAAAGAGATCTTCCCCATGAGCACCCTACACGGTAAATTTTTGTAACTCTTAATTTGGGAATCGTGATCGATGATCATGACAAGCATTGGTGGCACTCAATTTTTTTCTCTTATGGGGAAAATGGGTCTATCATAAACGTTATAAATGGCACAAATTTTTTGTGGAATGGTCGGAGTGTGAAGGATCGGAAAATTTTTCTTAAGAGGAAAATTTGATAGAGCCCATCTTCCTTTGAGAAGTTGTTTGAGAAGCATGTATATCTCTTTTGTATTGAATTTGATCATGTCAAGGTGTTTGGAAGTGTACAACCATTGACAAGTTCTGATATTGTTCTAGAAACATTCCCCTACTGATAAATTTAATCAAACTCGAGTTATTCTGTGTGATCTTATGTAAAATGTGTGGTTTTATTTTTGAATGTCTGCAAATAGTTTTTCTTGTTCCTGTTGCAATCTTGTATCAAAATTTGTCTCAATCACATAGGTCTCAATCCTTGTGATAGTTTAGTGGCATCTACAATTTCATTTCTCAAAAGAGCTTTCATCTGGGAGTGAAATAAATGATTTAAAATCACTTTTCTTTCATTTGTTGACAAGATTGTCAGTAAGCCTCTAGGTGTACCTCAGGTGTGATTGGTCTTGAATCTTGATGTTTTGTTGGGTCTTCCAACTCGAGCCTTCATGTTATAATCTCATAGATTGTATGAAAAAGTGCTAATCTAGGCCTCCATTGAAGTACATATTCTGGTTAAAGAACATTTTAGCTAGATATTTTGTTGTTTAGACTTCCATTTTGCAAGAGTTCTCAAAGATTTGGCAAATCAACTTCATTCTTCCTCACCTCCCACAAAAATCCATCTAAAATAACTCATCCTACCCATACTACCCCTGTTTTACATGTTTTTATACAAATGCATGAATTTCCACTACCAAGCATGCGAAAAAAATCGGGATTTCAAATGTCTTTAGTACCTTGAACCTTGCTTAGAAAAATCTCCACTATCTAGAGTGACAACTCGTGAGAGTTATATTTTAAAACATTGATCATATTTTCTTCAAGGTCTCTAAAAAACTTCATTAGGAAGGATATCTCCATCTCCTCCATAAACAATAGGCTACAAAAGGGTTCTCTTACCTTGGTTGAAAGGCACAACCTAAAATAGTGAGGATAGATCAAATCCTCTTAAGGTGCTACCCACTCCTTTTCAAATCTTAGTGATTAAGGGTCGATAGATCCCTTCCCTAGCTGCAAAACGACATACATCATGATCTATCTACTCTAATCTTCTTGTTAAATCCATGTGATGTTGCTCACCCTTTGAGGGAGAATAAATTTGGGTACTAACATGCTACTAGCACCACTTTCGGGAGATATGGTGGTTACATATTCATTCATGCCACGGTAAAACATTCTTATATATTCCAAGTGTTGTGTGCAATTCTTTTAGTTCCTACACCTAGTGCACTAGCTTTCATTTGATAAATCTCTAAAGAAAATCCAGACTTTCCATTTCTAGTTTCTAGTGTTGAAAACATTTGACATATCATATTTAGTGCATTTACACAACTAAGGTGGAAATCCTTAGTGGTGACTCCTTGTTGATCTGATTTTTAATGAATACCAGTGTCTTAAAACTCTTTCAAAGTCAGATTTATTACTAATATTTTAAAGTCTGGAAGGAAGAAGATCTTTCTTTGCTAGGGATCCTACTAGGACATTATTTCCAGAGCTAGGAAAAGAAAATCAGAAGGAAGAAAATCCTGAGAGTATGGGAGATCAGCAGAAAAGAAGAGGGATCTCCATTGATGAAAGTGATCGGCCTATCATTGAAGATGACTTCAATTCAAGTGCTTCTTACGAATCAGTAGCCTATTTTGGAATTGAATTCTCTAGCTTGGAGAGGGGCCTTCATTTGATTTTGAAAAGTTTGCTTCTCATTCTGCCCCTATCTTTTCAGAAGTTGATAGGGATTTCCAAGAAATAAGGCCTTTAGGGATATCCATTTTGAAAGTTATACTCCTATGTTTCAAAGACCCTCTACCCCTTATCAATTTATCACCCCTCTAGGGTCACCTCCTCAAAACAACATGGCCATGCCCCCACCTGACCCCCATTTTTTGTAAATACCTTTGGTCCTATAAATTTTGTAGGGATGGATGGTTATCCAAATGCAATTCCTCAAGATGTAAGGAAAATGACTACCAAAGTTCCAAGGAAACAATGCTATAACTAGTGATCAACATTTAAAGCTTTTTATCAATATGATGGAAAGACTTTGATATTGAACATGAAGATGTATATATCAAGTTGTTTATCCATACTCTAGAAGAGGATGCAAGGGAATGGTATAAAATATTTTCCAGATAACTCTATTGATTCTTGGACTAAGATGAGCAATGCATTTAGATTGCAGTATGGTGATAGAACTGACCCTAGGTTTCTCTTGACAAATTTGAAAACATCAAAATGAATCCTAATGAGTCATTACATGATTTCAACACAAGGTTTAATAATACCTTGAGAAGGTTTCCTATTAGGATAAGGCCATGTGATGAATCATGTTTGATCAAATATTTAGATGCATTTGATAAAAAAATGTTACTTACTAATTGAGGGACAAAAACCCTAATAATTTGAGGCAGACCTTCACTTTGGCTTTGCAAATTAAAAACAATATCAAGGAAATTGAAAGCCTCCAAAGAGGGATGGTGTAAAGCTGGTTAACCTAAAAAACCCCAAACAAGCAAGGCTACATATTTGGAAGAAGTTGTGAAGACTTTAGCAGGGGTTGTCAAAGAAATTTCCTACAAATTAGCCTAGGCTGAGAAGGGAATTGGGCAGAGCTCACAAGGTCAACACAAGTAGCAAGGCCAAGATAGGTTCACAAATCACCAAAGAACTAATGAAAAGGAAAGGGACTTGTTGGATTTGGAAATAGATAGCACCCAAGCTAGGAATAATAGAATGGTGCCTAATCCTTTAGTTTTCAGAGTTGATGTTGTGGAGGAGACAGATGTCATTGATTAGTGTGACAGATGTTTCATGCCCCATACTCCTGATGAAGGAGATCAAGAAGAAGAAGATCAAGAAGAAGAAGAATCTTATGATGATAATGATGATGATGTCTGCATGATGGGTTGTTCCACAAGCTCACAACAAGGGGAAACTTCAACTAAGGTGATAAGTTCTGATTACTGCCACTTTTTTTGGGACTGCATTCATAGGGTACCTATTCTTCCTCCCTCTCATAATTTAGAAGTAGATATTGTACAAGCTTTTGAATTTCCCAATAATGAATTTGAATATTTAAGGGCTTTAATGATAAAGAAGTATGATGGAGGAATCCCATCTGAGGAAGATAGACAATTACTGATGAATGTTGTTGTTGCTCAAGAGAAGGAATATAACACAAGAAGTAAGGTTGTCAAAGGGACAAGGCCTCAAGCCAAGACAAAAGCTCCCTTACTTTCAAAAATTCCTAAAGAGGCTCCTAGGAAAGATGCATTTGCAAAAGCCCTGCAGTTCCAAAAAAATCATACCCCTCCTCATGCCCAAGTTGTCAAAAATCTTGTACCACCTAGTGAGTGTGTTAGCTTTCCTTCCAATACTGCCTTGCCAAAGAATGTCCCATATGACATTTCCCAAGTTTTAAGTCAAATCAAAGTCTTTGTTCCAATTGTTGAGTTGCTTAGGATTCCTGAGCACAAAAAGAGAGCATTTGAATACTTGGGGTTGAAAGAAGAGAAGACTACCCTAGAAGAAATGTAAATATTGTGGAGACTCCTCCAATCATTGAAGAATTAGAGACACCACCAACATTGGAGGAATTACGATGAACCTCCACGAGGTATATTTGGGACATCCTTGTGGATTCTCAACTAAATGTGGATCCATTCTTCACTACCCTGATCATTAAGGATAGATTGTTACACAACTATATGTTTGACTCAGGGGCATCATGCAATGTCATGCCTTTGAAGTCATGAATGAGCTAAATATCAAAGTAACAACAACATATGGGAAGTGTACTGCTATGGACTCCAGAGAGGTGCCAGTGGTAGGGTGTGTGAAGGGCTTGGTGGTGCAACTTGCAGCTTACCCAGGTAAAAATTTAAAACTTGATGTTGTCATTGTTGACTACCCAACCAAGTGGGGCATGCTATTGTCTAGAAAATGGGTTGCAAGTGTTGGTGGGAGTGTCCAAATGGACATGTCCTATGCCACCATCCCAATTGAGGGCATCCTTGTTAGGTTATATGGGGAAAATAAGATGTTGCACCTTATTGAAGATCCCAACAATGCATCCTATGAAGTATTGTACACAAGTGTTGATGCTGATAATTTTGTAGGATTTTCTGATGGAAAGGAGCACAAGATTGAAGAATGCAAGTGTCTTGAATAGATAGGCTCTCCTTGGACTCTATTGTTTGATGGAGCTTGCTCCAAGTTTGGGAATGGTGTTCGTGTAGTTATTTTCTTTCTCCAGGTCGAAAAAAATTTTTTTTCCTTCAAACTCAACTTTGAGTGCACTAACAACATTTCTGAGTATGAGGCATTGTTGTTGGTTTAAGAATTGCTTGGAAATATGGTGTCAAGGACATCATTGTCAAAGGAGACTCAAAATTAATTGTAAAACAAGTCAGAAAATTGTATGCCACAAAGAATCAGTGAATGAAACAATACAAGCATGTAGTTTGGGACTTCATTGAGATGTTTGATTCATTCAACATAGTGCATCATGATAGAAAATTCAATGATTTTCCAAACAGGATTGCAGTGTTGGGGTCTCATTTTGACAATTGTGTAATGTCCCCATATTGTGAATATGATGTTGAAGTATTGACAAGACCCTCTATCCCTGACAACATTAAACATTGGCAGGTTTTTGATGATGATGCTCAGATCAGAAGATTTATGCACAACAACAGAGAATTTTATGATCAATACATTGATTTGGAGCCATTGGTATGTGCAACAAAGGGGAAGGAAACCTTGTTTAGCAAAGGGAATCATCTAGCTAAAGACCAATACCATTCCTAGAGGAGCATGACTCTTGAGTCAATTTTTGAAATGTTGATCAGAAGCAAATGCATGAAAAATTTGAGGAGCATGACCTTGGCACAAAGGAGAAACCAATCTTATCAATCTCAAAGAGGAGAAGCAATCATACATCCAATTGTTGAAAAATACTCGATTGCATGGCTTGGACTTATTCTAACTAAAAATCATACAAAGAGACCTATTTCAACATGAGATTCCCTTGGAGTCTAATGCAAATCCATTCAGAGTAAAACAAGGCCAATCAATCCACTTCTATCTCTCAAAATGCAATAAGAACTGAAGAAGCTTAGAGATGGAGGGATTATTCAGCCCACAAGGTATTCTTCTTGGGTTGCAAACCTAGTACTAGTGAGAAAGAAGAATGGTGATATCAAGATGTGTGTAGATTTCAGAATCTAAACAGAGCATCAATGAAGGATAATTATCCTTTACCAAATATGGAAAACATGTTACAATTAGTGACTGGTTCTAAATTTCTCTCCACCCTAGATGGTTTCTTTGGTTATAACCAAGTTGTGGTGAAGGAATCAGAAAGGATCAAGACAACCTTTACTACTCCTTGGGGAACGTATGTGTATGTTAGGATGCCCTTTGGTTTGATGAATGCTAGAGCCACCTTTTAAAGAGAAATGGATGTTGCTTTTGTTGGTTACATCAATGAGTTTATTACATGTTTATCAAGATGATGTGACTGTATTTTCCAGGAACATAAGTGATCACTTTTGCACTTGGAGAAGATGTTGATAAGATGTAGAGAATATGGCATCTCACTCAATCTAAAGAAGTGCCATTTTGGAGTGTAGAAGGAAAGTTGTTTGGTCACATTGTGTCACAAGAAGGGGTGATGATTGATCTAGAAGGGTAGAGGCCATCAACAAGGTCCCAATTCCAAGAACCAAGAAAGGAATTCAGTCCTTCTTTGGGTAGATAAACTTCATCAGGAGATTCATATCAAACTTTGTTGAGTTGACCATTCCAATCACTTCCATGTTAAAGAAGGATCAGGTCATCAAGTGGGAGGAGGATGTCCATCCAATCTTTCAATGGGATTAAAGAGGCACTAAAGCATGCACCTGTTTTGGAAGCTCCAGACTATAAGAATCCTTTCCAACTATTTTCCTTTACTTCAAAGAACACTATTGCTTTTGTCCTGCTATGCAGAAGGATGATGAAGGGGATGAGAGGCCAATTGCCTTTTTCAGTAAGGCATTGCAGGGGGCTGAGTTAAAGTACACTATTATGGAGAAGCAAGCATTTTCCTTAGTAAAAGCAACAAAGGTTTTCAGGCCTTATATTCTAAGTTCTAAAATTGTTTCTTATCTCCCCACACCATGGTGAAATACATCTTATCAAAGATGGAAGTCTCAAGCAAAAGGTGTAGGTGGGTGAACAAGTTGCAAGAATATGACATGGATATCCAAACCATAAATTTGGTGAGAGGTTTAGGCCTGGCTAAGCTTATGGCTGAGAGCAACTTGCAAACTATTGAGGTAAATGAGGTAGAAGAAAGTAGGGTAGGTGTTTTTGAAAAATTGATGAGTTCTGAGTGGTACAAAGATGTAATTTTTTATCTCAGACATTTGAACTTCCCTGAGTATTTAAGTAAGAACTAGAAAAGAGCCCTTAAGTTGGCTTCCCAGAAATATGTCATTACTGATTATGGGTTAGCCTGGAGGAACCTAGAAGGACTCCTTTTAAGGTGCATTATTAAAGAAGAAGTCCCCAAGATAATTGTTGATCTCCATGGAGGAGTTTGTGGGGGAGTTTTTCTACAAGAGTCACAACACACAAGATCCTGAGGGCTGGTTATTGGTGGCCAACTCTTCAAGGATACAACCTTTTGGTTAGAAGATGTGAGAGTTGCCAATGCTTCTCTGGAAGACTAAAAGCTTCAGGCTCCCTTCCTTTGCAGCCTGTATCAATTAAAGCTCCATTCAAGCAATGGGGATGAATTTCATTGGTGAAATTTCAGACCCTTCAAGTGTTGGCCATAAGTGGATTCTTGTAGCAACTGATTATTTTACTAAGTGGGTGGAGGAAATCCCCACCAAAAAGCAACACACCAAATTGTCATGGATTTTCTGTTGAACCATATCATCTACGCAGGTTTGGGGTGCCAGTCAAGATTGTTGCTTGACAATGCCATGAGCTTTAGAGCTAAACCTTTGGTGGCAATGTGTAAGGAATATGGGATCAACTTGACATATGCATCTAATTACAATCCCCAAGGAAATGGACAAGCTAAGTCTAGTAATAAAAATTTGTTGAAGATTATCAGAAGAACCTTGGAGCAGAACAAGAGAAAGTGGGGTGAACAGTTGAAGTTTGTTGTTTGGGCAGATAGGATCATTATCAAGAGGGTTACTGGAAAGAGTCCATTTGAGTTGGTATATGGGACTCAGGCCTTGTTGCCCCTTCATATGCAACTATCTTCATATTAGTTCATTCAACAACTGGAGGATCGAGGGTAAGTCCTTATGATGCTCGCATTAACCAGATTGTTGAGCTTGATGAAGAGAGGAGGGCATCCACCGAGAGGCATGTAAAGTTTAGAGAAAAACTGAAGAAGTTATTTGACAAAAAGGTCACTCCCAGAGATTTCAATGTTGGGGATCTTGTGCTGCTATGGGATCAAAGGCATGAAGATAAGGGAAATCATGGAAAGTTTGACTCATTATGGATGGGCCCTTACTCTATTGATATCAGGATTGGTGAACATACCTTCTTCCTCAAGGATTTGGATGGTGAATTGCTTGAGTTTCCTATTAATGGCAGGAATTTGAAGCATTTCTTGGATTGATTCCCCTGAATCAAAGTAAAAATCTTGTGTATAGTGTATAGTTTGTTGTTTGTTTCCTGTCTTTTGTGTTTTTGCTCGTTCTAGTCCTTGGTGACTTGTTTTACTTGTTTCTCTTTCATTTTTGGGAGATGGCTCTATTTCTCTACTCTACAAGATGACTCCATTTCCTAATGGATGTTTTTGGCACTTGGTCTACCTTTGTTCTTGTGGCACTTACAGGGAGTGCCCATCCCCAAGTCGGAGCAATGTTGGTGCTCGTTTTGACCTCTCACCATTTTTCCCTAATTTTCCTCTAATCTGCATGTTGTGAAACATTTTATTTCTCGATGTGGATGATTTGAAATCTTTTACCTCCTTTTGAGTGCCTCGAGTTGTTTGTAGAATCCATTGTCATGTTCCTCCTTGAAGAAGTCTCTGAGTTTGCCCTATTTTTTCCTAATTTCTTCAAAATCCACAAGCTTTTTCATTTTTCCTATTTTTCCTTGACCATGGAAGCTTCGAGAATGATCGATTTATATTTGTATTCCTTTGAAAATCCTGTTATTCAAAATTCACCCTCGAAGGTAATTTTGATAACATGCATCAAATTATTCAGTCCTGAGCAAGTAAAATTTGATTCAAGGCCCAAAATTATGTTTTTGGGGTCCCCTTGGCTTCTCTCTAACTTCCCCATCTAAGGAAAAAATCCAAGAAGTTAGGAAAATATAAAAAAATCCAAACATGAAGTTACACAAGCTTATTTTTAATGCATTTTGGTTTGGAGGTTATGGGTCGGTCATACCGGTGGATTGTACCAAGGTTCTTCATACCAAGTTTGCGGCCAAAATACAAAGGAATCAGCAAAGTCAAAAAAATTTGTCCCGGGCGATCATGGGATAGTTAGAACATTGAGACGCGTAGAGATGTGCAAAGCCAAATGGCCGTAGGCGGTGAAAATTGGCAAAAGTTGAAGTTTTTGTTCCACGTTGTTTAGGACATCTAGGACAAAAGTATGCACAGGACGTGAATCAGCCAATTTGCCACAAGTTAGTCTATTGCGGGTGGTGCAGAGATTTTAGTCCGGGGATAGTCAAGACAAAAGTATGCGCAAAGGTGGATCGCACAAAGGAATCCCAAATCGCCACACGAAGAATGTGTTTGGGACAAGCAGGACGTGCGACCCAATTTTTCCACAATACCCGTAAATCAAAGAGAAAAGTCAAAGTTTGACCTCGGAACTTCAAACGGCCATAACTTTTGACTCCAAGCTCGATATTCATAAAATTGGACTTTACAACAAGAATGACGTCCTCTACCTCAAAACAGAATAAGGGTATATATATTTAAATAAAAGAAACATATTTGGCTCAAGGTAGGTAATGCTCATTCCCGTCAAATGACAGAAAATGCCCGCTAGACCCAAAATAGCTACTCGCACTCAGAAGGTCATAATTTTTGTATTTCTCAACAAAATCACATAAAATTGATACTTGTTGGAATTGTGGCTTTGAGAACGACACAAAAAAATCAAGAAATTTCAGATTTTTGAGAAATTGATAGGTATTTTCATAAAATGTGGCGGGTTCATGACATTGTTTTATTTCATAGTTGAGAGTGCAATTAAGAGGCATGGTCATAATTCCTTCTCTGCCGCAACACTTGGGGATAGTATGGGGAGCCTTTTATAAGTAACATACAATAATTTCAATCCATTTAATTTATCTTACAAGTGGTTCAAGGACAAATTTCAGGATTTCCATTTTCCCCTTCTCTCTCTCTCTTTTTTCCATAACTTGGAGAGTTGGGCTCATTATAAAGGGAGTTTTTAGTGGTAGCAAAGCTCTGTCAAAATTGCTTTGTGAATCCAATGTGCTGTAGGCCCTTGTAGTGGACTCCTTTCATGGTGATCCAGGCCCTTATCTTGTAATATATTGAATTATGCATATCATCAAGCAATAAAATACAAGTTTGTGGATGTATCTTCCCCTCATTTGTGTTTGTTTGCACTCTTCTTTCCCTTTCAACCTTCATTACAAGAATATTGTGTCTATTTTTATGCTAAAGCAGGGATCTATTATCATTTTGTATGTTTGAGATGTTGTTGTGAATGCATTTTGCTAGATTGTGGAGAACTGTTATCACCCCTTCTAGTATGCATTTTACTTCTATTTTTTCACACATTGGAAGACTACTCTCACACCCCTCCTTTTCTAGTGTATCACTACTTTAGTGTAGGATTTCATTTCATTATTTCTCTCCTTGGTCCCTTGGAAAGTTAGATTAGAATAGTTAGTTTACCCTACATTAGAGTAGATTGTAGCAGGTAGTTTAGGAGTAAGAACTAGCTTTCCTGAGGTCTATTTCAAGTAAAGCAAGTCCCACAACTTGGAGATGGTACCCATGTTATCCAATCACATAGTTAATTCAAGTATATGCACTTGTGTAAACATAAGAGTGCTATGATTCAGTGATAACAAATCCAAATCCATGGTTGAAATATTCTCGAAGCATGATCCACATAGTTTTGTTTCGAAAAAAATTTCATCCTTAGCAAAAAATCGAGTTCTGAGCATGAATGGTGAATTTCAGTGTGTTTACAATCGACCCCGTAGAGGACATGTGGAAAAGATAATGGTAGAGATGCGGACCTTTGAAGGTAAGTTGAATGTTTTTCCCTTTCATAAAAATGGAATAAAATTCTAAAATTGAAGCACGCCCCACCAAATCATTTTGAAACCTCAAGGTTTTTGAAATTGTGCCATAACGACACGTGGCGAGCCCACACTCATTCAAGGTATCAAATTTTTGGGACCATCTCAAGGTGCACCATGGTGACACATGGTGGTTTGAAAATTCAAAGGGGTGGAGAGGCAGACCATCGGGGAAATTTGGATTTTTTCCCTCTATATTCAAATGACTAAAAACATCAAAATGGCCTGCGATCATGATAAAGGAAAGGTCAAAGCTTGCTTCAGTCAATGGTGGAAGTATGGACTCTCAAGGGAAATTTGGAAAATTTTCCTTTTGGGAAAAAAGACTTAAAAGTGAAAAAGGAAGCGTGGTTCTGTAGGGACCCACATTAGGACATGTGTTTGGCTCATTTCTAAAGGGCGGAGGTGCAAAGCAAAATGGAATTTTTTTCCATTTTTCAAAAGTTGTAAAAATTCAAAGGAAACCCCTAGGCCTTGTTTAAAGTTGAATCTTCCACGTGGATGGCCCAAATTCAAAGTAAAGATCAATGGCAACGTGAGTCTCAATCTTATTTTCCCCCATTTTTTACCAAACACGCCACGAAGTGTGAGTCTTCATGATTTCTTGGTATTTCCTACACACCAAAGATGGGAGTTAATTTTGGTATCTAGTTTGGTGGGAGAGATCCGAGAGAAATATTTCACCATTAAAATGGTCTCGACTATTAGGCTCGATCTAATTTTCATTTTTCTTCTCCCAAGCACGCAAGGAATGAGATTTGACAAATTAGGGGCAGAAGTGGTTGGCGAGTTGAAGGAGGAGTGTTCTACAAATGAAGGAGTTGAATGATGAGATTTTCAAGAGATTTACCCCATGAGCACTGACAAACTTTTACAAATCTGGTTCTGGGAATCACAATCGAGATCATGGCGAGCACTGGTGCATTAAATGTTTTTGTATTTTGGGGAAAAAGGGGCTCTATTGTAAATGTTATAAATGGCACAAATTTTTCATGCAAATGGTTGGAGTGTTAGAGGTCGAAGAAAATTCCCAAGAGGAAAATTTGACAAAGCTTATCTTTTTGAGAAGTCATTTGAGAAGCATGTATATCTCTTTTGTATTAAGTTTGATTGTGTCAAGGTGGTTGCAAGTGTATAGCCATTGAAAAGCTATAAGATTGTTCTAGAAACTTTCCCCTACTGATAAATTTAATCAAAATTGAGTTATTTTGTGTTGATCTTAAGCAAAATGTGTTTGTTTCATTTCTAAATGTCTGCAAATAGTTTTTCTTGTTCTTATTGCAATCTTGTATCAAAATCTATCTTAATCACATAGGTCTCAATCCTTGTGATAGTTTAGTGGCATCTGCAATCTCATTTCTTAGAAGAGATTTCATTTGGGAGTGAAATAAATGATTTAAAATCACTTTTCTTTCATTTGTTGATAGAGATTGTTTGTAAGCCTTTGGGTGTACCTCAAGTGTGATTGATCTTAGATTTTGATGTTTTATTGGATCTTCTAACTCGAGCCTTTGTGTTATAATCTCATAGATTGTGTGAAAAAGTGCTAATATAGGCCTCCAATTGAAGTACATATTCTGGTTAAAGGAACATTTTAGCTATTCTGAAGTATTCTGTTGTCTAGACTTTCCATTTTGTAAGAGTTCTTAGAGATTTGGAAAATCAAGTTCATTCTACCTCACCTCCCACAAAATTCATTTAAAACAACTAATCCTACCCATACTACCCCTATTTGTCCTGTGTGTGCACAAAAGCATAATTTCCATTACCAAAGCATGCAAAAACAATCAGGATTTCAAATGTCTTTAGTAGCTTGAACCTTGCCTAGAAAATATCTCCACTATCTAGAGTGACAACTCGTGAGAGTTAGATTTTGTTGCATTGATCATATTTTCTCCAAGGTCTCCTAAACAACTTCATTAGGAAGGACATCTCCATCTCCTCCATAAACAATAGGCTACAAAAGGGTTCTCTTACCTTGGTTGAAAGGCACAACCTAAAATAGTGAGGATAGATCAAATCCTCTTAAGGTGCTACCCACTCCTTTTCAAAGCCTGAGTGCTAAAAAGTCAGATAGATTGCTTCCCTGGCTACAAAATGACATACATAATCATCTATCTGCCTTTGAGTGTCCTGTTAAATCCATGATGTTGCTCACCCTTTGAAGGAGATTAAATTTGGGTACCAATAGAGGGGAGACAAATTTATAAGGGATAGAGGGGCTTTGAAACACAGGAGTATAACTTTCAAAATGGATATCCCCTAAAGGCCTTGTTTCTTGAAATACCTATAAACTCTTGAAAAGATAGGGGCAGAATGAGAAGCAAACTTTTCAAAATCAAATGAAGCCCCTCTCCAGATGGAGAATTTAATTCCACAAAAATACTACCTAATTCAGAATCACATGAATGGAAATCTTCAATGATGGGCCGATCACTTTCATCAATAGGGACTTCTTTTCTTAACTACTTGATCTCCAACAACTCTCCAAGATTTTCTTCCTTCTTAATTTGTTTTTCCTAGCTCTAGAAATAATGTCCTAGTAGGATCTCTAGCAAAGAAAGATCTTCTTCCTTCCACTTATCAAAGTTTAGTAATAAAACTTACTTGATAAAGGTTAAGACATTAGTACTCATCAAGAATCAGATCAATAGGGAGTCGACACTAAGGATTTCCACCTCAATTGTGTAAATGCACTAAAATATGATCTCAAAATGCCTGTCAATTCTAGCAACTAGAAATGGAAAGACCTGACTCTTCTTTATCTAGATTTATCAATGAAACTTAGTGCAATAACTATAGAAAATGGAAATATTACACATAGAACTTGTAACTTTGAACACTTCTTACAGGCCTGAACACAGGATGATGCCTAAAAAGATATATTAGCACTTTGAGCATACAAGAAGTGTTTACCAGGGTTTGAATATGAACTGTAACCACTATGTCCCTAACAACGGTGCAGTAAGGTGTTGGTACCCAAATTGATTCTCCTTCAAAGTCTGAGCAACATCATAGGTTTGGTAGGAAGCTTAGAGATAGATAGATCATAGTGAGTCATTTTATAGCCAGGGATGGGATCTAACTAGCCCTCTATCACTTAGATGTGGAGAAATGGATAGCACCCTGAAGAGGATTTGATCTATCCTCACTACTTTATGGTTGTGCCTTTTAACCAAGGTGAGAGGACCCTTTTGTAGCCTATTGTTTATGGAGGAGATGGGGATTTCCTTCCTTGTGAAATGTTTAAGAAGACCTTGAATAAAATATGATCAATACAAAAAAACCTAACTCTCATGAGTTGTCACTCTAGATAATGGAGATATTTTCTAAGCAAGGTTCAGGCCACTAAAGACAATGAAAACTTGAGTGTTTCTGCATGTTTTGGTAATAGAAATTGTGCATCTATATACACAGGAAAAATAAAGGTAGTATGGGTAAGATTAATTGTTTTTGAATGATTTTGGGTGGGAGGTGAAGCAAGATAAAGTTGATTATACCAAATCTTTGAGAACTTTTACAAAAATGGAGATCTCGAATAGCAGAATGCTTCGAGTAGCTAGGATGTTCCTTTAACTAGAATATGTGCTTCAATGTAGTCCCAGTTAGCACTTTTCATACAAAATTCAAGGATCCAAAATGAAGGCTCAAATTGGAAAACTTACTGAACATTGTCAATCTCTATTTCATCACGCCTAAGATACACTCAAAGGCTAACAAACAATCTTATAGTCATACTAGGAGTCATAGTGATTTTAAATTTTTTTATTTCATTATCAAATGAAATATCTTCGATAAATGAAATTGTTAATGCCACCAAACTATCACAAGGATAAGATCTTGTTTGATTCACAAATATTTCAATGTAAAAATGTAATGGGAACAATAAAACTACTTGCAGACATTCAGAAACGAAGAAAATACAATTTTTCCCAAAAAATAACACATATTTACTCAAATTTGATTAAATTTATCAATAAGGGAAAGTTTCTTGAACAATCTCAGAGCTTTTCAATGGCTATACACTCACAACCACCTTGACATGATCAAATTTAACACAAAAGATATAAATAGGTTTCTTCAGATAGTTTCTCAAAAAGACAGGTTCTATCAAGATTTTTCTTAGAAAATCAGTTATGACCTCTAACACTCCAACCTTCTAACCCTTTTCATGGAAAAAAATGCCATTTTCTAACATTTTACAATAGAGTTTTCCCCAAAAACACAAACATTGAGTGTACCAGTGCTCGCCATGATCTCGATCGCGATTCCCAAATCAAATCTATAAAAAGTTGTCAGGTTCTTAGGTGGTATATCTCTTCAAACATCTCCCGCATTTAACTCCTTCTAGTAGATCACTATTCCTTTTACTCACCAACCACTTCTACCCCTAATCTATCCAATATGGTTTTGTGCATGCCTGAAGGAAAAATGGAAGATCAGATCACGCCTAGAGATTAGATCTCATCTTAACGGTAAAAAGACATCCCGGATTTTCCTCACCTAAAAATATATCATTAGGTATTTCAAGTGCAAAGTAAAGAAAAATCGGGTCGAATTTGATAAAATCAAATTGCATATTTAATAGTGAGATATGTTTACACACCTTCCCCACCAAACCAAGATACCATATTAATGTTCCCTTTCATTTGGCGTGCATGAGACTCCAAGAAATGATGAAAAACCATAAGAATACACATCTCGAGGAGTTTTGGAGTGATAATGGTGGAAAATCGATACAGATGCATAACTTTTTTTTATTTCTATTTTTACTCTAGACCGTTCACATGGGAGATCCACTTTAAAATAGGCCTGTGGGTTCCCTTTTTCCCTTTACAAATTTTGGAAAAATGTAAAATTTTAACATATTTCTCCCCACCACCGCCCTCGAGAAATGAGTCTAACACGTGTCCTAAGGTGGGTCCCAAAGGAACCATGGCCAATATTTTACTATTTCACCCCTCTTTTGGAAAAGGAAAATTTTCCAACTTTTCCCTCGCAGCTCCACCCTTCCACCTCTAGTCTCGATGTGGGTCCCAGTGGAACCACGCTTCATTTTACACTTTAAAATCCTTTCTTAAAAAAGAAATTTTCCAAATTTCACCTAAAATTTTGCACCTCCACTATTGACTGGAACAAAATTTATACTATCCTTTGTCAGGTCTGCGGGCCATTTTGATGTTTTAATCCTTTTGATGATAAGAGGTAAAAATCCAAGTTACCTCCGATGGTCCACTTCCCTACCCCTTTGAATTTTCAAAGCCAACCTTAACCTTTCTCTTATCGGGCTTGTGGGCCATTTTGATATTTTAATCCTTAGAAGGAAAAATACAATTTTCCCCGATGGTCCACTTCCCCACCTTTTGAATTTTCAAACTATCACGTGTCATAATGGCGCATCTTGAGATGGTCCCTAAAAGCTGAGACCTTGAATGAGCATAGGGTCACCACATGTCCTAGCCCGACAAAATTATTTTGAAGGCTTAAATCTCAACGAAAGGCACCATGTGTCAAGGTCCGAGGAAATCTCCTTTAGCCATTGAAAATTCCAAGCAAAATTCAAAGTGAACAGAGGCCTCCAAGTTTCCTCCTAGCGCTTCTTTAAAACAAAACTCAAGGGCTGGTCCTAAAACATGTACAGTCACTCCACGTGTCCCAAGCGTCTCAAAATATTTTGAAAGAAAAAAAAAAGCATGGGAAGACCCGACGGAAGCCTCCACATGTCTTCATGGCACAATTTCAAAATGGTGCCCAAAGCGGAGACCTTGAATGAGCATGGGCTCACCACATGTCCCTGTCCCACCAAATAGTATTGGCTGCATAAATTTTTTATCTAAGTCCTAGAAAAGCAATGGAAACCTCCATGTGTCCTCCCAACACAACTCCAAGGCCAAACTATAAATCAAATCTTCAAATGAGTGTCATTCTTCCACGTAGACAGGTTTTTAAGTTGATGCATTCATAAAACTTTAAGTACCCTGCGAAGCCGCATCCAATAAAAAGAGGCCACGTTCCTTATTGATGCAAGGATGTAAATTTGACTGGGAGAAATTCCCATCAAACCATAAAATGTAGAAAAATGGCCATTTGAGCCGGAGATGAAATTTTCTCCAAGGACATAGAATTTAGAAATGTCACAAGGCTCAAATACATTCCTGTGAGATACATCCATTCATTTTTAAGTATTTAGGGAAAAATGACAAGGACAACAAATCTCGACTATGGAAAGTGGAAAGAACGGGAGAGCCCAAGTTTTAGATGAACAGAGAACGAGAGACCCAAATTACAGACCCTTTCCAGACAAAAAGAAACAAGGAAACAACCATGGATCCATAAGTGATCCTCGACCTAGGATCGGATTGATTACAAAAACAAAAGGAAGGTAGAGACTTCTCAAGCACAACACAAGAAGATAAAATATGGCAGAGGCCGTAAATTTATAGAATTTCAATGGCAAAATGGGGTGAGACTATTTTGAGCACCAACAAGACAGTGCATGAAATGAAAAAGTAAAAGACTATAGAAAAACCCATCATTTCCTTGGATTTCTTTCATCTCCATTGTTTCACTTCCAGCTCTAGATTTTTTTCATCTTCATCCTTGTTATCCGATAGTGGCATTGTACCTAAGAAATAGAAAGTGAATACTGTCAGTCACGAGCTCAAGGTTTTGATACATATTTCCTATACTATCTAATTTTGTGCAAATGGATCTCCTAACATCAGGAGGTATAAGTTACAAGAATAAGATACATCAGAAACAAATATAGAATTGATAAGAGTAGTATTCTACATCAACACATATCATTCCCATAAACATTTTTAAAAAAGAAAGATAAAAGAAGAAAACTATGGAACATGAGAGAGGTCAAAAAGCCTAATATTTTCTAACTAGTTTATCTAAATGTGTAGGTACATGTAATAAGAAGGAAATAAGCACTAATTGTTGTGTTTTCATATAAAAATATTACATTCTGCAATTTAAACCTAAAAGTGCATATGATTTCAGTTCAGACTAAAGGATTAATATACAAAGATATAAAAATACTAATCCATAAAAGAAATGCAAGTTTAGTACTACAGTTTCTAACAAATGGAATACATACAGAAATTGTCGATAATGATGATTGATCTATCTTCAGAGCTTGAGTAGAATACCAAATTGAATCATACTTAGGAATAACTTGGAGAAAGGGAAGTTTCAAGATACAAAGTGTGATGTAAGATGTACATGGTTGCAAAATAATTAAAGCACTTAAGCAACAATTTTATGGGTTCATATCTAGAATGTTTTCATAATTTTCAAAGCACAAATGAAGCAAGGGTATTCAATGCACTTCAGAAAAGTTCCAGTATTCAATAAAGATCAAGCCTCAAGTTCTCATTCCAAAGGTTAGGAAAAGAATACAGAGTTCCAAGTAAGCCATTCTCAAGTACAATTTATTAAAATCAAGCTCAAATTATTCCAAGGAGAAGTAATAGATCGTATATTATAGTGGATAAAACTTTGCTAGAAGAACAATGCACATCACAAAAACAATGGTTATCATGCAGATTCATCAACAACTTTAGATATCAGAAGGAACAAATTGATATCAGCTATAGAAAAACATAAGATACAATCTCTTAGATTTTGAAATGCATTGTCAAGGTGAAGGTGCTATACAGATCTTAAAATGTACAAGGAATGAAAATGGATGGAGATCACTTCATGAGAGTAACAATTTTAAGACATCTTCAAACATCAAGTTTTCAAGAAATGCTTCCCATCATACAGTTACAAGTATACAATACCATAGAATGAATGAAGAACACTTTCAGCTATATATATCACTATGGTTTAAGTTCAAGAATATTTCATCTGAGAATAGAAATTTGAAAACTTCAAGCACAGAAAGTACAACCAATTACAACAGATCATATTTTCATCACAATGGGTTAATTATACCTTTGAAGCTAAGATCAAAAGAGTGCATACATCAAAGCAAGTGTTCTACAGGCATCACTAATAGAATCAAATTGCAATAGTGTCTTGATTTAATAAGTTCAACATCATTGTTTCACTAATAAATGATTAAGTATAGTGTTTGTTATAGTTTATTAATGAAGCTACAAAATAGAGAAAGCTAACTAGTTCGAAAGTCAAAGCTTTTCAAATGAATTGAATACACTTTTCTAAGAAGCAACCCATTCAGATATATGGAGGTTTATCAAAAAGAGCTCAAAATTCCAACTACCATGGAAGGAGTTAAGCATATAAAGCTTCAGGAGGTTATTTTAGTTAAGTTGAGCTTGTGAATGCACCATAGTTACAAAAATACAAACCCAGTTTGGGTACGAATGATATGTTAAGTAACTATCTTAAGAGTAGTGGAAGAGCCAAAGTTACAACAATATAATGAAGAGACATAGCAGTATTCATCAATGCAAAATTACCTAACATCTACACTGATTATCGTAATACCAAATTAAAGAAAATATGTAGCTCTTCATTATGAAGTCAACTAGAGTTCATGTTCTCACTCATGACAACAGAGTTACTGATGATAGTATATGACTTAAGAAGAAAGAAAGAAATAATTAATTCTAAAAGTTCAATCCAATTTGAATGGGAAAGCCCAAATTTCCAACCACATATTTTGTAAAAATCAAATTAAAGCCTACAATGAAAATACAATAAAGGAAACTATTGGTGCTCAATTTGATCTCACCCCGTTTTCCTTGTAATTCTTCAATTTGAAGGCTCTATCATCTTTTTTATCTCCCCATATTGATGCATGAAAACTTTGTCCTCCATTTAGTTTCCATGATCAGTCCCTTCCTTTGGTCGAGGATCACTTTAAATCTAGAGTTTTTTTTTCATTCCTCTGTCCATGTGAAAGAATTTGTAACTTGGTGTAAAATCTATTTTTTTCCCTTCCTTCCATTCTTCCATAGTCACGTTTTGTTTTCCTGTCAATTTTTGTCCCAAAGATCTGTGGAAACGTGATTGGATGCAGCTCAGAGGATCATATTTGGGCCTTATATCATTTCCAAATTCTTTTTCTTGAAAGAAAGATTCATTTCCAGTGCAAATGGTGATTTTCCTACATTTTACGGTTTGATGGGTGTGTTTTCCCCATCAAATTTATATCTCAGCATCTATGGAAATGTGGCCCTTTCTAGTTAGATGTGGCTCGTTAAGGAAATTTGAAACTCTAAGGCCCGATTCAACTCAAATCTTTTCCATGTGGAGGGTCGGCACTCATCTGAAAATTTTCCTTTTGGTTTGACCTTGGAGTTGCGTTGGGGAGACACGTGGAGGTTTTTGGCCTTGCCAGACATAGAGATTTTTTTCACGTGGCCATTACAAATGTGTCGGACCATGGACATGTGGAGGGACTACACCTATTTGGGGACCGACCCCTAAATTTTATTTTGAAGAAGTGCCAGGAGGACACTTGGAGGCTTCCACTCACTTTGCCCTTGCTTGGAATTTTCAACGGCCAAGGAAAACTATCTCGGACCCTAGACACATGGCGCCTTCCACTGGTCCTTCAACTTTTTCAAACAAATCTGTTGGACTGAGACAGGTGGTGATCCACTGCTTCCTTGGAGTCTCCACTTTTAGGGACCATCTCAAAGTGTGCCATTGAGACACGTGTAGGCTTTCACTGGCTCCTTTTTATACTAATATTTTTCAAAGGCAAAAGGAATTTTCTTTAGCCCAAGGCACGTGGAAGGCCCTGCTTGTTTGGAAACTTTCCTCTATACCTCACCTTTGCAATTGTGCCAAGAAAACATGTGGATGACTCTAATTTAAAGTTTATAAGGGAAAAATCAATGGTTGTTGTGCATTGCATATGTTTTTCCGACCATTTTTCTCCAAGAATTCTAGAGATGCAAATACGCACTATTTTTCATCATTTTTTGATGAAATTCCTTGTCGTTTTTGTCTACAAAGTGCCATTGAATGGATTTAAAACTTAATATGTGAGTCCATTGATATATTTTGAAGTTGGAATTTCTCGGCCACTTGTAAAAATGTGAATTACCGAGAGTTGGATGTGGGATGAGTTGGAAAAGAGTTGGAAAAGGAGAAAGAGAGGGAAAAGGATGAAAAAGGTGTTGCCTCGAGGGAAAAAAGGATTACCTGTTAGATCCAGTTGTATAGAGCCTCCGAAAATGATTAAAATGGGGATTTCTCACATGATAGAATCAGAATGATTAGAAGGATTGCCAAAATTTTGTGGCATGGCATCCTAGTTATTAGTCGAGGGTCTAGGAAACATGATCTGTTCATGATTTATCCAACTGGAAACTTTTAGTTGCAAATTTGTTAAATGTCACTTTTCGAGAAAAATTGTAACAAGAAAAGGTCCCTCAAATATTCTTCTTTTTGGGGGAAATTTTTGGATGAGTGAGTGAGTGAAATGTATAAATGTAATTAGAATACTCTTGCAAATGGTTGGGGGTTGAATTCTTAAGAGAAAATTTGAGAGAGCCCATCTTCCTGAGAGACTAATCTAAGAAACATGTTAATTTCTTGTGTTTTAGATTTCAATCATGTCAAGTTGGTTACGAGTGTACAACCATTGAAAGATCTGAGATTGTTCAAAGAAAATTTCCCCAGCTAATGAATCTAACTAATTTTTAGTTAATCTGTGTCAATCTTGGAGAAATTTATGTCTGCTTTATTTCAGAATGTCTACAAGTATTTTTTCATATTCCTATTGCAATCTTGTGTTAAATTCCTCTGAATCACACAGATCTCATCCATGTGACAGTTTAGTGGCATTTTCAATTTCATTTCAAGAAGAGCTTTCATCCTGTAATGAGATAAACAATTTAAAATCACTTCATTGTCATTTGTTGATAAATATTGTCTGTAAGCCTTCAAGTGTATCTTAGGCATGAGGAACTAGGGGTCTTTGATGTTTTATTGAGTCTTTAGCTTGATCCTTCATGTTAAATTCTTAGATATTGTGTGAAACCATGCAAATATGGGCCTCCATTGATGCACACCTTCTAGTTGAAGGAATATTTTAGCTATTCTGAAGCTTTTTGTCATTTAGCTTTCTAATTGTTGTGAAGTCTCTCAAAGATCTGGTATAATAAATTTTATCCTACTTAATCTCCCACCAAAATTACTCAAAACAATGAATCCATCCTAAACTACCCTACTTTTCCCTGTGTTTCCACAAAATATAAATTCTACTGCCAAAATATGTAGAAGCAATCAAGATTCCATAATGTCTTTAGTAACCTTAGCCCTGTCTAGGAAATATCACCATTATTTAGAAGTGAAAACTCATGAGAGTTAAATTGTGGTGCATTGATCATATTTTCTCAGGGTCCCCTTTCAAATTTGTGCAAAGAAGGATATCTCCATTCTCCTTCACTAAAAGAGGTTACAAAATGGGTCCTCTCACCCTAGTCAAAAAGCATAGCCTAAAGCAGTAAGGATAGATCAAATCCTTAATGAAGGTGTTATCCATATCTCCGTAATCCCCGAGTGACAAAGGGCCGCTTAGATCTCATCCCCGGATATAAAAAAACATACATTATGATCTATCTATCTCTAAGCTCCATGTCAAATCTGTGATGCTACTCAACTTGAAAAGGAGAAAAAATTTGGATACCAACACTCATGGCGCCATTTCCGGGGATTATTTGAGCTCCAGGATCTATTTGTGTGGCAATAACACTAGATTGGCACCGTTTCTAGGGACTCTTTGAATTATTTTACAAATTTAGTACATACAGACCCTGGTAATACTTCTTACATGTGTTGTGTGCTAATAAATTACTGAAACATCATTATCTATTCAAATCTGTAAGAATTGTTCAAAGTTGTAAGTTCTGAGTGTAATATTTCCAGCTTATACAGTTATTACATTAAATTTTGTATCATCATTGAAAATTTGAGTAGAAGAAGAGTAGATCTTGTAATATTTGCATGAATATGGTATTGACAAACATTTGATAGGTCTTTCATAGTGCATTTTCACAAACTAAGGTGAAAATCCTTAGTGGCGACTTCATGTTGTTTAAATTCTTAATAAATTCCAAAGTATCGTAACATATATCAAGTAAGATTTGTCATTAATATTTGCAAAGCTAGAAGGAAGAAGATATTTCTTCACCAAGGACCCTAGTAGAAGGTTGTTTCTAGATTTGGGAAATTCTAATTCAGAAGGAAGAAGAATTTGGAAGGTTGTTAGAGATCAAGCATCAAGAAAAGAGATCTCCATTGGTGAAACTAATCAGCCTATGATTGAAGATTGCAATACTTCCTCAAGTGAATATGAATCAGGTAGTCTCTTTGTTGAATTGAATTCTCCATCTAGAGAGGGGCCTTCATTTGTATTTGAAAAAATTCTTCTCAATTTGCCCCTATATTTTCCAAATCTGATAGAGTTTTCCAAGAAATAGAGCCTTTAGAGGGTAGTCATTCTAAGAATTACATCCTGTACCACATGACTTCTCACTCCTCATCATTTTGCATCTCCTCCAAGGTCACCTCCTCAAAATAATATGGCTCAGCCTCCACCTAGACCTCCATTTGTTGTTAATACTTTTGGTCCCATCAATTTTAGAGGTATGGTTGGCTATCCAAATGTTGTGCCACAAGATGTAAGAAATAGATTGCCTAAGTTTCAAGGAAATAATGCAATCACTGGTGATCAACACTTGAATCTCTTTGTCAATATGATGGATGACTTTGAAATAGAATTTGAGGATGTGTACATTAAATTGTTTATCCATACTCTAGAAGAAGATGCAAGGGACTAGTATAAATCTTTGATAGATAATTCCATTGATTCTTAGAAAGAAATGAATAATGCTTTTAGATCTGTAGTATGGTGATAAAACAAATCCTATGTTTCTTTTATCATATTTTTAAAATATTAAGAAGAATCCTAATGAATCAACATGATTTCAATATAATATTTAACAAACACATTGAGAAGACTATCTTAATTTGAGGCCATGTGATGAATCATGTCTGATAAAGTATTCAGATGCATTTGATAAGAAATTTCTTACTATTTGTGGGATAAGAACCCCAAAACTTTGAGGCAGGCTCTACCATGGCTCTAAAAATTAAGAACAACATTAAAGCAATTGGAAAACCTCCTAAGAGGGAGGGTGTTAAACTGATCAACCTAGAGAA
Organism: Taxus wallichiana var. yunnanensis; assembly: GCA_018340775.1. Lineage (NCBI taxonomy): Eukaryota > Viridiplantae > Streptophyta > Pinopsida > Cupressales > Taxaceae > Taxus > Taxus wallichiana. Next base: position 918,574,469 of record CM031240.1, on the reverse strand, counting down.
GCCTTAATCAAGTAAGGCTGTGGATCTTGAGGAAGTTGTAAAGACTTTGGTGGAGCTATCAAAGAAATATCTTACAAGATAGCCAGGGAAGAGAAAGGAATTGGACAAGGTTCTCAAGGTCAGCATAGGCAACAAGGACAAGACATATTTGCAAATCATCCTAGAAATGATTAGAGATCTGATGACAAAGGTAAAGGACCCATGGGAGCTAGACAACCCCAAGCTAGGGAAAATAGAGTAGTGCCTGATCCTCTAAATGCCAAAGTTGTTGTTGAAGAGACAAATAAAATTTATTGGTGTGAAAATGTTTCTTACCCCACCCGCCATGTGAAGTAGATCAACAAGTTGAAGAAGTTGATGATGATGATAACACTGATGATGATGCATGCATGGTGGATTTCTCTACAAGCTCACAACAAGGAGCAACTTCAACTAAAGTAATAAGTGCAAGAACTACTGCAAGTTTTTGGGATTGCATTCATTGGGTACCTCTTCTTCCTCCCTCTCATACTTTATAAATAGATATGGTATAAGATTTTGAACTTCCTAATAATTATTTTGAGTACCTAAGAGCTCTAATGATTAAGAAGTATGATGGAGGAATCCCATCAGAAGAGGATAGATAGTTGTTAATGAATGTTTTTGTTGCCTAAGAAAAAGAGTATAACACAAGAAGTAAATTTGTCAAAGGGGCAAGGCCTCAAGCCAAACCAAAACCCCAGTTCTCACCAATATCCCAAAAGAAACTCCAAAGAAAGATGCATCTGCAAAGGCCTTGTTGTCTCAAGTAGAACTAGTGTTCCCACCCATTCCCAAGATGTGAAAAATCTTGTGCCATCCGATGAGTTTTTCAATCTCTCCAATGTTGCTCTTCCCAAATACCTTCCTTATAAAATTTCCCAAGTCTTGAGTCAAATCAAGATTTTTGTTCCAATTGTTGAACTGCTTAGGATTCCTGAGCACGAAAAAGGGCCTTTGAGTATTTGGCATTAAAAGAAGAAAATATTACCCAAGGCAGAAATGTAAATAGTATTGAGACTCCTCCTACCATTTTAGAGTTGAAAAAACCCCAAGTGCTGGAAGAACTAGGTGAACCACCTGAAGTTTACTTGGGAACATCTTTGGTTGAGTCTCAATTAAATGTTGATCCATTTTTTACAACACTGATTATTAAGGAAATACTTTGCTACACAATTGTATGTTTGATTCTGGAGCATCATGTAATGTTATGCCTCTAGAGGTCATGAATGAATTGGACATTAAAGTGACACCAACTAATGGAAAGTGTCTGCAATGGATTCTAGAGAGGTGCCAATAGGATGTGTAAAAGGTTTGGTGGTACAACTTACATCTTATCCGGGTAAGAACTTGAAACTTGATGTTGTTATTGTTGATTACCTTGCCAAATGGGGCATGTTGTTATCAAGAAAGTGGGATGCAAGTGTTGGTGGAAGTGTTCATATGGATATTTCTTTTCCACCATTAAAAATGAAGGAAGCCTTGTAAAGATGTATGGAGAGAAGAAGATGTTGCACCTCATTGAAGATCCCAACAATGCTTCTTATGAAGTGTTGTATGTTGATGTAGATGATGATAAATTTTTTGATTTGCTGATGGAAAAGAGCACAAGATTGATCAATGTAAATGTCTTGAACAAGTAGGTTTTCCTTGGACCTTGATATTTGATGGAGCTTGTTCCAAGTTTTGAAATGGTGCTAGTATTTTTTGATTTCTCTAGCCAGGAAGAGTTTTTTTCTTTCAAACTCAAATTTAATGCACTAAATGCATTAAAAGCACATTTCTCAATATGAAATATGGTGTAAAGGATATCATTTTCAAAGGAGATTCATAATTGATTGTCAAGTAGATTAGAAAGTCAGTATGCTACTAAATATCGGAGAATGAAATTGTTGGTATCCAAATTTGTTCTCCTTTTCAAGCCAAGCAGCAACACAGATTCAATAGGGAGCTTAGAGGCAGATAAATCATAAATATATGTCATTTTGTAACCGGGAGGAATCTAATTGTCCCTTTGTTACTTGGATTTGTGGAGAGATGGATAACACCTTAAAAGGATGTGATTTGATCCTAAATATTTTAGGTTGTGCCTTTCAACCAAGGTAAGAGAACCTATTTTGTAACCTCTGTTTATTGAAGAAAAATGATAAATCCTTATTTTGCATGGAATTTATAGAGAATACCTTGGGAAAATATATCAACACACCAGATCTGACTCTCATGAGTTGTCACTTCCAGATCAAGGAGATATTTTCACAACAAGGAAAAGGTTACTGAAGACATTTGAAACCCTGATTGCTTTTTCATGTTTTGGTAACAGAGATTATGCATTTGTGTGCACACAGAAAAAACAAGGGTGGTACAGGTAGGATTAGTTATTTTGAATGAATTTTGGTGGGAGGTGGGGTAGGGTGAACTTGATTCACCATATCCTTGAGGAATCTTACACAATGGGAGGCTAAACCAACAAATGCCACAGAATAGCTAGAATGTTTCTTTAACTAGAATATGTGCTTCAATTGAGGCCCAAATCAACACTCTTTCACATAATTTTTGAGATTGTATCACAAAGGCTCGAGTTAGAAAATACAAAAAGCATCAAGATCTAAGCCAAATCATGCCTAAGGTACACCCAAAGGATTACAAATAATCTCTATCAACAGATGAAAGAAAAGTGATTTTAAAACATTTATTCCAATCCTAAATAAAAGCTATTCTTAGAAATGGAATTACAGATACCACTAAACTGTCACAAGGATTGAGGCATGTGTGATTGGGTCAGATTTTAATACAATATTACAACAAAAATACGAGAAACTACTTGTAGACATTTAGAAATAAAACCAACACATTTTGATCAAGATAACACAGAAAAAATCGAATTTGATTAAATATATTAGTAGGGGAAACTTTCATAAAACAATCTCAGAGATTGTTAATGGTTGTACACTTACAACCACCTTGACACAATAAAACTTAATAAAAAAAGAGATAACCTAGTTTCTTAGATGCATTCTCAAAAGATAATTTTAGTCAAATTTTCCTCTTGAAAATTTTATTCCACCTCTAACACTCTGACCTCCAACTTACAACCATTTGCATGAAAATTTGTGCCATTTATAACCTTTACAATAGAGCCCATTTCTCCCCAAAAGACAAAAACCTTAAATGCACTAGTGCTCGCCATGATTCTTTCGTGATTCTATGAATCAAATATGTAAAAAGTCACCAGGTGCTCGAGGGGGTAGATTTCATCGAATATTGCCCACATTCAACTCTTTCCTCTAGTAGATCAATATTTCTTCAATTTTTCAACCACTTCCCCCCTAATCTATCAAATCTAGCTCCTTGTGTGCTTGGGAGAAGAAAAACAGAAATCCCAATCAAGCACAAAATTCAGACCATTTTAATGGTGAAAGACGTCTTCTAGATCTTCCCACCAAACTTAGATATCAAAATTAACTCCCCTCTCTATTTGGCATGCAGAAAAGACAAGAAATCATGGAGACTCACACTTCTAGATGTGTTTTAGAAAAATGGGGGAAAATCAGATTTAAACTCTCAACTTTTGATCTTTACTTTGAATTTGGGTCCGTCCATGTGGAAGATTCAAACTTAAGAACAGACCCGGGGGCTTCCTTTGACTTTTTACAATTTTTTGGAAAAATGGAAAAATTTCCATTTTTCTCCGCACCCTCCACCCTCGGGAAATGAGCCTGACACGCATCCAAATATGATTCGAGTAGGGTCACGCTTCCTTTTTTACTTTTGACTATTTTCTCCCAAAGGGAATTTTTCCAAATTTCCCTCGAGAGTCCGCACCTCCACCATTGACCGGGGTAAAGCATTGACTATTTCCTCATCAGTTTCTGGGCCATTTTGAGATTTTAATCCTTAAGGGAAAAAAATCCAAGTTGCCTCCAATGGTCCACCTCCCCGCCTCTTTGACTTTTTAAATTGCCACGTGTCATGGCCTCCGGCAAAGCTTGTCTAAATTCTTGAAGCTCAGCGGAAGGTGCCACATGTCATACTATGAGGTAGTATCCTTTTTCCGTTGAAAATTCTAAGAAAATGCAAAGTGAGTGGAGGCCTCCATGTGTCTTCATGGCGTAACTTCAAGGTGGTGCCCAAAGTGGAGACCCTGAATGAGCGAGAGCTTGCCACATGTCCTGTTCCACCAAATCGTGCCAACCGCAAAAAATTTGTCTAAGTCTCGAGAAAAGTAGCGAAGCCTTCACATGTCCTCTCGACACTACTCCAAGGCCAAATCAAAAGTATATCTTTAAATGAGTGTCATGCCTCCACGTGGACAAATGATGCAGAGCATAACTTGCAGAGACCATAAATTTTAATCGACCGTTGGAAATTTTACAGGGTGGTATATATACATAATTATTATGCTAGGGTCAACTTTTCTTGCAAGATTGTGCCTATTTTAGCATGTTTTCGGGCTCGATTCCTTCATCTAGTGGCCTAAAATTGGCTCTGAATGTTTTTTCCACTTTTGACTAGGTCTTAGAACTTTAATAACTTTTGTTGTGCTTGTTAGAATAAGTACAAATTTTGTGTGAGCCCTAATTTATGAATGCATATTTGGCATGAAAATTTTGGGTTCAATCCGATTTGTTTTTCATTTTAGGGTTTTAGAGTAGTCTTGAAATAAAAGGAGGATTGCAATGATGTAATAGGGCAATGTGAATTCTAGAATGAGAAGTAAGCTATTTTAAAACTCTTGGTTTTATTTGCAAAAGATGTTTATTTGTGTGTTTGGAGGTATTTCAACCTCTTTCAACTAGATTCACATCAATTGGTATCAGAGATGGATTTTGATCTTACGGAAATAGTTAAGGTAACATATTACATTTTTCTGTGTAATTTTTACCTCTATTTTATATAATCATGGCTAGATGCAGAGAGGAGGTTATGCCCAAATGAATAGGCATATGCAGGAGCTACAGAGACAAGTTGTTGAGCTCACAGGAGAAGTTACCTGCCTTAGAAGGAGACATGCAAATGGGGATGTAAACCCAAGTGATATTGAAGAAGAGCATCCATTAATGAATGAAGGAGGAGATGAAGAAGAAAATGAGAGAGATAAAGAAACCTTGAATGAGAGACCATTTGAGGAGAGATTGATCCAGGCTTTAGAGGGAAAGAATGATGACATCAAGATTAATGTTCCTGATTATGGTGGAGGGTTACGACCGTGAGGAGTTGATTGACTGTTTAATAGCATGGAAAAATTATTTAAGTGGAAATCCATTTCAAAGGAGAAGAAGGTTAAGTTTTCATGCACTAAGTTGGCTGGACATGCATTGATCTGGTGGGATCACCTACAAAATGAAAGACAAAGGAATGGAAAGGGAAAGATCTAAAACTGGAATAAAATGGTAAAGAAGCTAAAAGAAAAGTTTCTTCCTATAGATTATGCTCAGACACTCTTTCGAAGGTTCCAAAACCTAAGACAAGGATCTCAAAGATTAAGGATTATACTAAAGAATTTTACAAGTTATCAATCGTGGTGGAAAAGGGAGAGTTTGAAGAAAAAAAAAAGGCTACATGGTATATAAATGGGTTGAGTTACACCATACAAGATGAGCTAAGTATGCTCTAGATCCATAGCCTAGATGATGCTTATCAAATTACATTAAAGGAAGAGGTAAAGAAAAAGAGGAAAATTTTTAGAAGAGGTGTGAAGAGAGGTCCATCATCATCTCTAATGAGGGGCATTTAAATCTACAAAAGGTGAATCCTCCTAATACGAAGGGCATGAAGATTCTGTCAAAGCTATGGTAACTACCAAAGAGGTAGGGGGTTTTAGAGGGGAAGAGGTTATAATGGAGGACAAGGATGGAATAGCCCCCAAAGGCAATATACATGTTACGATGTGGTGAAGAGGGGCACGAGCTTTTGAGTTTCCGTACTATCCTACACAAGATAGATGGCAAGGAGAAAACCACAAGTGAATCTTGAGGTCAAGAGGAAGAAGAAATGGAGGTTGCTGAAGACTTGGGTGAAACCCTCATGATAAGGAGGACGATGATTATACCAAGGAAGGAGAAGGAACATGATGTTGCTAGAGCTGATTCGGGGCTTCGAACAAATATATTTCGAACAAGATGCACCTCTAGAGGAAAGGTATGTAAAATAATTATTGATGGTGGTAGTTGTGAAAATATGGTCTCAACTGTGATGGTTGATAAACTGAGTTTGAAATGTGAGAAGCACCCATATCCCTATCGTATATCATGGTTCAAGAAAGGAAATGAAGTAACCATAGATAAAAGATGCCTTATAAAGTTTTCAATTGGGAATACCTATAAGGATGAGGTGTGGTGTGATGTTATCCCAATGGATGCATGTCATATATTACTGGGTAGGCCTTGACAATACGATAGAAAGGTTACACATGATGGAGGGAAAAATACATATAAATTTTGGAAGGATGGTGTAAAGGTGGTCTTGTTACCCTTCAAGGAAGAAGAGAAGAGTGAGGGCTTATTGACTATAAAAGAGTTTGTTACAAAAATGGAAGAAGCTGGAGAAAGAAGAATTTAATATACCCATATGGATACTAAAAGAATACAAAGATGTCATACCTTGAGCTACCGATGGGTTACCTCAAAGCGAGATATTTAACACCATATTGATTTGATCCCGTGGATCGGCCCTTCCAAACTAGGCAACCTATCGATGAGTCCGACACGAGTGAAGAGTTGAAAAGACAAGTGATAGATCTAATACAAAAAGGGTTAGTGAGAGAAAGCATTAGCCCATGTGCAACTCCAAAGTGTTATTGACTCCCAAAAAGATGGAGACTGAGAATGTGTGTAGACAGTAGAGCCATAAACAAGATCATAATTAAGTATCGCTTTCCCAATTCCGTAATTGGATGATATGATGGATGTGCTAAGTAGGAGCCCGATATTTTAGCAAGATTGACCTACGGAGTGATTACTACCGATCTCCAATCCGTGAAGGGGAGGAATGGAAAACTGCTTTCAAAACAAAATATGGATTATATGATTGGATGGTGATGCCGTTTGGGCTATCTAATGCACCCAATACATTCATGAGGTTGATGAACAGAGTACTCCGAGAATACAATGGTAAGTTTGTTGTTGTCTATTTTGATGATATTTTGATATTCAATAAGACAAGGGAAGAACACTTGCTACATCTGAAATTGGTGCTAGACTTGTTACATAAAGAGAGTCTATAGGAAAACTTAAAGAAGTGTAGATTCCTTCGAAGAGTCTTGTTTTTTTGGGATTTTTCATATCAGAGGATAGAGTGAGGATGGATGAGGGAAAAGTAAAGGAAATTATAGAATGGCCTATTCTAAGGAATGTGACAGAGGTTCATAGTTTTCATGGATTGACAACTTTTTATAGGAATTTCATCAGGAATTTCAGTAGCATTATTGCACCCATAACAGAGTGTACAAAAGGGAGGGAGTTTGTATGGACCAAGGCAACAACAAATAGTTTTGAATTGTTGAAGAAGAAAGTGTTAGAAGCACCTGTTTTGGTATTGCCATATTTTAGCAAGGTCTTCGAGGTTGACTGTGATGCCTCACATGTTGGGATTGGAGTTGTGTTGAGTCAAGAAGGACGACATGTGGCATTCTTTAGTGAAAATCTAAATGAAGTCAGGAGGAAATATTCTACTTATGATGTGGAATTTTATGCTATTGTTCAGGCATTAAGGAACTAGAGACATTACTTAGTAGCAAAGGAATTTTTACTCTTCACTGACCATGAAGCCTTGAGGTATGTAAACACACAAAAGAAACTAAATAGTAGGCATGCAAAATGGGTTTCAATTTTTGCAAGAATATACTTTTGTTTTAAAGCATAAGTCTGGTAAGAAGAATCAAGTTGTTGATGCCTTGAGTAGGTGTGTAGCCCTTTTGACAACAATGGAAAACAAAGTAATAGGGTTTGAGGTAGTTAAGGAATTGTATGAAGGTGATCCAAATTTTGGTGATGTTGTCAGAAAACTTAAGGAGCCTAAAGTAGGTAGTGATTATTATGATTATTTGTTTAGGGGGAAACAATTGTGCATCCCCGCTAGTTCAATGAGAGAAAATATTATAAGAGAATTGCATAGTGGGGGTTGGCAATGACACTTTGGTATAAGTAAGACTTGTTGTAGAAAAATATTATCGCCAATGTTAAAGAGGTACATAAGTAGGGTTGTAGCAAGATGTAGAGTGTGTCAAATGGCTAAGGGCCATGCATGCACATCTGGGTCAGTATATGCCATCGCTATCCCTACAAGGCCATGGGTTGATCTCGAGTATGGATTTTGTGTTAGGGATTCCTAACACATAGCAAGGAGTGATACTATCTTTGTTGTGGTTGATAGATTCTCTAAGATGGCACATTTCATTTCTTGTAAAAAAACTAATGATGCTTCTAGAATTGCAGATTTGTTTTTTCAGAAGTGGTTAGATTGCATGGAATTCCAAGAATGATCACTTCAGATCGGGACATGAAGTTTTTGAGTCACTTTTAGAGGACTCTATGGAAGAAATTTGGGACACAACTATAGTTCAGTAGTGCATATCACCCCCAGACTGATGGGTAGATGGAAGTAGTGAATAGAAGCTTGGGAAATCTCCTACGTTGTATAGTTGGAGAAAAGCCAAAACAATGGGACTTAGCTTTACCTCAAGCTGAGTTTGCATATAATAGCTCAATAAATAGGTCAATAGGGAGGTCTCCTTTCTAGATTGTATATGGTAGAACCCCAAGGGTTCCTATATCTAATTTTTCTACTAGGTGAAGATGAAACTAGTGATGATGTAGAAGCATTTGCAGAACACATTCTACAACTGCAAGATGAAGTGAGGGAAAAGTTGAAAGTGAGTAATGCACAATATAAAATAGCTGCAGATGCTAGTAGGAGAGTAAGTGTATTTGAAGAAGGAGATATGGTGATGGTTCATCTTAGAAAAGAGAGGTTTCCAAAGGGGACATATAATAAACTCAAGTATAAGAAGATTGGGCCATGTAGGATTCTGAAGAAAATGAGTGATAATGCCTACAAGGTGGAGCTACCTGAAAACTTTGCTATCTCACTAGTTTTTAATGTTTCTAACTTATATAAGTTTCACGTCATATGAAAATGTTGCAGAGGAAGAAATAAACCGGAAGCAACAATTTCCGAAGAAGAAAAAGGAGAGGGTAATGTGTGTCTTGACCAAAAGATAGTCACTACTAGACATGGGAGCTACAAATGTATATTTGTATAGTGGGAAGGTTTGTAGTAAGAAGAAAATACTTGGTTTCCCGAGTGGGAGTTGAGGAAGATTGACAATACAAAATTAGATGAGTTTCGTTAACAAAATTCGTAGGAGCTGAATTCTTTTCAACCAAGGGAGAATGATGTGGGAGCATAATTTGCAGAGACCATAACTTTTGATCCGACCATTGGATCGTCTTAAAATTTTACAGGGTGGTAGATATACATTAGTACTATGCCAGGGAAAACTTTTCTTGTAAGTTTGTGCTCATTTTAGCACGTTTTTGGGCTCAGATTCCTTCATCTAATGGCCTAAAATTGGCTCTGAATGTTTTTTCCGCTTTTGACTAGGTCTTAAAACTTTAATAAATTTTGTTTTGCTTGTCATAATAAGTCCAAATTTCACGTGAGCCCTAATTTATGAATGCATATTTGGCACAAAAATTTTGGGGTCAATCCGAGTTGTTTTGCATTTTAGGGTTTTTTGGCATTTTAGGGTTTGTTGGCATTTTAGGGTTTTAGAGTAGTCTTGAAATAAAAGGAGGATTATAATGATGTAATAGGGCAGTGTGAATTCCAGAATGAGAAGTAAGCTATTTTGAAACTCTTGGTTTTATTTACAAAGATTTTTATGTGTGTTTTTAGAGGTATTTCAACCTCTTGCAGCTGGATTCACATCAACAAATTTTGAGTTAAGTATTTCCATGAATTGTTTCTAAGTACCCAACTGAGCCGCATCCAAACAAAAGGTGCCACATCCCCTCGTAGATGTAAGGATGTAAATTTGACTAGGAGAAACACCTGTCAAACCGTAAAATACAGAAAAATGACATTTTGATCCTGGGAATGAAATTTTCTTCAAGGATAGAAAGTTTAGAAATGTTACAAGGCTCAAATACGTTCTTCAGGGACACATCAATTCATTCTTCTTCAAGTATCTAGGATAGAAACATCAAGGAAAACAAATCCTGACTATGGGAAATAGAGAGAATGGGAAAATGCAAGTTTTGAAGGAATAGAGCACGAGAGACTCAAAATACGAACCTTCCGGAGGAACAAAGAAATGAGGAGACAAACATGGACCCATACATGATCTTCGACCTAGGAGTTGACTAAAAATAACAACAAAGACTGACCAAGCACAACACGGGAAGGAGAAAATGACAGAGGTCGTAAATCAATAAATTTTCAAAGGCACAAATGGGGCGAGACTATTTTGAGCACCAACATTGGCTCTGACTCGGGGATGGGCACTCCCTATGAGTGCCACAAGAACAAAAGTAGACCAAGTGCCAAAATATCCATTGGGCAGTAGATTCATCTTTGCAGGGTAGAGAAACAAAGCCATCTCCAAAATGAACAGAGAAACCCAACAAAAATAGGTCACCAAGGACCAAAACGAGCAAAAACACAAAAATAGGAAACAAACAACCGACTATACACTGTACAAAATATGTTTACCTTGATTCAGGGGAATCAATCCAAGAAATGCTTCAAATGCCTGCCATTAACAGGAAGTTTGAGCAATTCACCATCCAAATCCTTCAAGAAGAAGGTGTGTTCACCAATTCTAATGTCGATGGAGTAAGGGCCCATCCATAATGAGTCAAATTTGCCATGTTTGCCCTTATCTTCATGCATTTTATCCCATAGTAGCACAAGATCTTCAATATTGAAAGCTCTGGGAGTTACCTTCTTGTCAAATAGATTCTTCAGTTTCTCTCTGAACTTTACATGCCTCTAGTGGAATTCCCTTCCCTCTTCATCAAGCTCAATAATCTAGTTAATGCAAGCATCATAAGGATATACCTCTTAATCTTCTAGTTACTGAATGAACTGATAAGAAGATAGTTGCATATGAAGAGGAAACAAGGCTTGAGTCCCATACACCAACTCAAATGGAATATTTCCAGTAACCCTCTTGATAGTGATCCTATCTTCCCAAACAACAAACTTCAACTATTCACCCCACTTTCTCTTGTTCTGCTCCAATGTTCTTCTAATGATCTTCAACAAATTTTTATTACTGGACTCAGCTTGTCCATTTCCTTGGGGATTGTAATTGGAAGCATATGTCAAGTTGATCCCATAATCCTTTCACATAGCCACCAAGGGTTTAGCTCTAAATCTCATGGCATTGCCTGCAATAATCTTGACTGGTACCCAAATTAGACACTATTTTTTCATGCAAATGGCAAGTGCAGTGTGTCTCGACCATGGACACATGGAGGGACCGCACTTGTTTGGGGACCAACACCTAAATTTTATTTTAAAGAAGCGCCAAGAGGACACTTGGAGGTTTCCACTCACTCTGCACTTACTTGGAATTTTCAACGGCCAAGGAAAACTATCTTGGACCCTAGACACATGGTGCCTTCTGCTGGTCCTTCAAATTTTTCAAAAACTCGTTAGACCGAGACATGTGGTGAGCCCGCGCTTACTTGGAGTCTCCATTTTTAGGACCATCTCAAAGTGCGCCATTGAGACACGTGGAGGCTTTTGTTGGCTCCTTTTTATACTAATATTTTTCAAAGGCCAAAAGGTGTTTTTCTTGGGCCCAGGGCATGTGGAAGGCCTGCGCTTGTTTGGAAACTTTCCTTTGTACCTCACCTTTGTAGTTATGCCAAGAAAACATGTGGATAACTCTAATCTAAAGTTGAGAAGGGGAAGAATCAACAACTATTGTGCATTTCATTTGTTTTTCCACCTATTTTTCTCCAATACTCCTCGAGATGTGAATACAAACTATTTTTCTTCTTTTTTTGATTAAATTCCTTGTCTTTTTGTCTGCAGAAGAGTTATTGAATGGATTTAGAAGATAATTTTTGAGTCCAAGGATTGTTAAGGTTGATATTTTGAAGTTGGAAATTCTTGGGCACTTGTAAAAACATGAATTACGAGAGAACTGGATGTGGGATAGAGTTGCAGAGGAAAGAGAGGGAAAAGGATGAAATGATCAAGGTTACAGTGTGCAAAGGATGAAAAAGGTGTTTCCTCGAGGACAAAAATATTACCCATTAGATCCAACTTTATAGAGCCTCCGAAAAATGAATAAAATGGGGATTTATCACATGAAAGAATAATAATGATTAGAAGGAATGCCAAAAATTTGTGGCATGGCATCCTAGTCATTAGTCGAGGGTCCAGGGAAATGTGATGAGTTTGTGATTTGTCCAACTGGAAACTTTTTGTTACAAATTTGTTAAACATCATTTTCTGAGACAAATTGGTAACAAGCAAAGGTCCCTTGAATATTCTTCTTTTTGGGGGGAAATTTTTGTATGAGTGAGTGATTCTAATGTATAAATGTAATGAGAATACTCTTTGAAATGGTTGGGGTTGAATTCTTAAGAGAAAATTTGAGAGAGCTCATCTTCCTAAGAGACCAATCCAAGAAACCTGTTAATTTCCTATGTTTTAGATTTCAATCATGTCAAGTTGGTTACGAGTGTACAGCCATTGACAAGATTTGAGACTTTTCAAAGAAACTTTCCCCTGCTGATGAATCTAATCAATTTCGAGTTAATTTGTGTCAATCTTGGAGAAATTTGTGTCTTATTTATTTTAGAATGTCTGCAAGTAGTTTTTCTTATTCCTATTGCAATATTGTGTTAAAGTCCCTTTGAATCACATAGGATCTTGTCCCTGTGATAGTTTAGTGGCATTTGCAATTTCATTTCAAGAAGAGCCTTCATCCTACAATGAGATAAACAATTTAAAATCACTTCACTGTCATTTTTGAGAAAGATTGTTTGTAATCCTTCCAATGTATCTTAGGCATGAGGAACTAGGGGTCTTTGATGTTTTATTGAGTCTTTAGCTCAGAATTCATGTTAAATTCTTTGATATTGTGTGAAACCGTGAAAATCTAGGCCTCCATTGATGCACACCTTCTAGTTGAAGGAATATTTTAGCTATTCTAAGGTTTCTATCATTTATCTTTCCAATTGTTGTGAAGTCTCTCAAAGATCTAGTATAATCAATTTTATCCTACTTAATCTCCCACCAAAATTACTCAAAAATAATAAATCCATCTTGAATTACCCCTACTTGCCTTGTGTGTCCACAAATGTATAAATTCTACTACCAAAAGATGTAGAAGCAATCAATATTCCATAATGTGTTTAATAACCTCACCTTGTCTAGGAAATATCACCATTCTTTAGAAGTGACAACTCATGAGAGTTAAAGTGTGGTGCATTGATCATATTTTCTTAGGGTCCCCTTTAAAATTTGTGCAAAGAAGGATATCTTCATTCTCTTTCACCGACAGAGGTTATAAAATGGGTCCTCTCACCCTGGTCGAAAGGCACGGCCTAAAGTAGTAAGGATAGATCAAATCATTAATGAAGGTGTTATCCATCTCTCCACAATCTGAGTGACAAAGGGCCAGTTAGATCTCATCCCCGCTACAAAATGACATACATTATGATCTATCTGTCTCTAAGCTCCATCTCAAATTTGTGATGCTACTCAACATGAAAAGGAGAACAAATTTGGATACCAATAGAAACAAAATTAATATTGTGTAGACATAGCTTTGTGACAAAATATTGGTTCATAGTGATTCTAAAAAAATTAAAGTTTTGGCAAAATCATAGTCCTAGAAGCTCAAACTCAAGCATTCAACTATGAAAATCATCAAAATACAAACCCATTTTGGGTACGAAAGGGATATTAAAAGATATATTAAAATAGCGGGTACCCATTAAGGATGACACAAGATAATGAGTAAGAAGAAAAATGACAAGTAAAATGTCGACCCAACTCAAGGAAATAATACAATAAATAGTGGATTTTTCTTTCCAAACAACAACTTATGCACAAACCACAACATCAATGACCATCAAAAAAATTATTAGAATTTTGCAAGAAAATAAAATTACAGAGAAATAAACTTATCAATTTTGTTGAAACCCTCAAATTGAGTCCAGTGCAGAGGTAAGAAAAAAATACCTAGAACCCCTTCTCGCTCTCAAAATTTTTGCGAAAGTATCAAACACAAAAATTAAAAAAATTACAAATATGGTTCGAGTATAAATCAAGGAAAGAACCAAAAGAAGGTGTATAAATGCAAAATGATACATGAAGTTTACCTTTTCTGAATGAGAGTATGGAAATCCTAAATCTTGAAGGAGTAGGATACCATCAATAATGGAGATTTTTCACAACGTAAATCTCATAGGAATCTTATACAGATCTTAGGAAAAATAAATATGGCAGAAAAATCAGGGATACACTTATAAAGCTCACCACAGAGACTATAGAAGGCACATATTTGAGCTCAGAGATCAAACAACTACATCGGTCACATTTTTTTCTAGAACTCAAAATAGAGTGACAATCATTAAATCTATGTATTCACAAATTGCAGTAAAAAGAACTAAGCTCATGCACTAATCAATTGCAGGCATCTCCCAAATTGCTTGCACATAGAACTCAAACTTCAAAAGACTTCCTGGTTCAATCAAGCTCAAAATAAAGTGATGCGAAATCCCAAACTTTGAATCAAAGATCGAAAACAACGAATATCTCCCATTTATTATTACACGGATGTCGAAAATGGAAAAATATGTAAATAGAAAAATTCATAGAGCCTCAAAATATTCGAAAGAGGAATAAGAAAGCTTCAAAACAACACAACAATGGAATTCTAGAGAGAATATGCTAGGGATTTTCCCTCCAAAATAGAGATTGCATGTGAAATGATCACGTTTTAGGTTACAAATAAGCATATTCACCAACTTAACCGCATTCCAATCTAACTCAACCTAAGTAGAAGATCAAGGGTCGAGAGATCAAATTACGAAGATCAATGGTGCAAATCAAAACCATAGACCAACCACTAAAGTAAAATTTGATGGAAGAGATCAAAAGGTACAAAATCGATGGATAGAGATCCATCATTAATTTCAAATAACCCTAGCTTAGTGTGGCAGATAGGTCATTAACCTCATTTATTACAAACCCTTATCTCCAACCATGGAGTAGAAGATCAAGGGTGCCGGTTAAAATAAGTATGAGATTAACGATTCAGATTGGAGCTATCATTTTGATGTAAACCAAGGTTGAAATTGGAATTGAAATCAAGAAACTGACAAAAAGAAGAGTTAGGTCATCGTTTCAAGAGGGGACCAACTTATTAATCAAACAAATCATTTGCATTGACTTAATTAATTCCAAACCTTAGTTTGAGCAATGCCACCAAAATATCAAGTGATTATTAGAACCAAAAACTATGCCTGTGCCATATAATTCTAAGGGTCAACATAGTATGTTCACAATGATTATGCAAAAGGGTCTCATGACCTCATTTTCAAAGTGCAATGATTATTATAAAGGGACCAAATTATATGCCATGAAGTGGTTGGGAAACAAATAATCAATCAATGATTATTATATGTGCCATGGAAAATGAAGTTCGTGACCTTGTGTAAAAGGGTGTCCATGGTCAAAAGGAAGGACTTATGATTATAAACCAAATTATATGCCATGAAGATCAAATAGGGAACCAAGGAACTTGAATCAAAAAAATGTGTGCCAACTCCATGGACAACATGATGGTGAAGAATACACCACAAAGGTCAGCATCAACCATCACATGGATCATGAAAAAGACAGAATAGATGTCAACATCAAAACAAGTGGTCCCCATCAGGAGGAATGCATGGGTTAATATTTTCCCAAATATTGCAAATAATAATTATTTTTCTCACACACAAAGAGATTTATTTTGCATGTGCACCCAAGGGGCAGTATTAAAGTGATAATTTTACAATTGCAAGTGGATCAAATTGTAAGTGTCACATCAAGCACTAGAATACAAAAGTTGCATGCATTGGAGAAAACTTACTCAGCAAGCAAGGGCTATTATTAGCTAAGTTATTTATCCAACTTTGTTTAAAATAGAATAGTCAACTGTAGTTTGACTGGGATGTATTTTGTAATCAAGGATATTAATGCCTCATTGTATTAGCATGTTTATTTTTATTCCTTTATTTATTCATAAATAAAGGATAAAAATAGGATGCATGGGTGAGTATAAATTTTAGTCTATTTTTAGGATGGGTGGGATGAATAAACTTGTTATATATTGTGTGCAATTGCAAGGCACAAGGAGACTTCTTGGACATAGTAGTACTGAAGCATGTATTACTAGTTTTTCCTTTTGAATAAGAAATAATTTTTTCCTTACTCATTTTGTAGCAACAGTGTGTATTACTTATAGTTCTTGTGAATTTCATTCCCTACTAGATAATTTACCTTACTGCAATTATGCTCCTTTCTGCATAGGTTTTATTGTGCATGTCTAACTTATCTCATTGTTGTGACTATCCCCAGTAGAGAGCAAGTGTTTTTGCCTTAATACCTCATTGAAATCCATTGGTACAGTGAATATTAACAGTTATTTCTTATTTACATCATGCATATGCTCAGTCAGAAGACTCAAAATATTTGGTGTATCACCTCTTCCATTACTCCTTTACCCTCAAAACCCAAAAAAATAGTTTAGGATACATCAAAAGGAATTGACCTTGATACTGAGACTCACCTCAAAATAGGTATAACCACATACCCGAGGTGTTTCCAGTAGATTTCAAAAGAGAGAAACTTAGAAAAGCTTAGAACACCTGATCTCTTTTCGGGTGTATATTTTCGAGAGATAATAGTTATTTTAATAACAAGAGAGAAAAATTCATCAAAGTCTATACCTTTTTCCTATGTAAATCCCTTGACAACAATTCTTGCCATGTAACTATTTTTTCCACCATCTTCTTCTTTCAACCTCAGTAAACCACTTTTTCTACAATGCCATCTTTTATATAGGAAAATAAACCAAATCCCAAGTTTGTTTGCTATCTAAGGATTTCATCTCCTCATCCATACCCTTCTCCCACTTATTTTATGTTTATAACTACATTGCTTCTTCAAAACATTTAGGTTCTTCACTATCTATTAATAAATAATAGTAAATATCATACAAAGATAATCTTGATGAGGTTTACTTACTCAAGTAGAACGTCTCATAATATTTTCTTGATTTTGAGGCTCTTGTTATTCTATTTTATTATGATCTACGTGATCAATGCCAAATTTTTAATTTTCCATTCCTTTGAGCATTTCTCTATCTTTTATCTCATCAAGTGCTACCTACTTAGACTTTTCCACCTTCTTATCCTATAGTTGTTCCTCGTACATAACCCTTTCATTGAAAATAACATCCCTACTCCTAATTATTTTCTTCTCATCTAAAATCCACAACTTAATCCAAAATCATTAGTGTTATACCTAATGAAAGTACATTTCTTTGATTTATATTCTATCTTAGTCCTATTCTTGTTATCAATGTGCACAAATGCTTCACAACCAAAAGCTTTCGAAAAAATAATATTTTACCTCCTTACAAATCCAAGCCTCCTCTAGTACTCCACCTTCCAAATAACTTTAAGGTCCTCTATTTATCAAATAAACAACAACATCTACAAGTATCCACCTAAATTTATAAGAGTAATCCAACATGTAATCTCATGCTCCTTACACGCTCTATGATATTCCTATTCATTCTTTTTGACACACCATCGTGTGTTGTGGTGTTCTAGAACTGTCTTAACCCTATGGATTCCATTATGTGAACAATATTTATTAAATTCATTGTTGTAGTACTCTCCACCATTATCTAATCTAAGACACTTCAACTTCAAACCTGTTTCATACTCAACCAAAGCTTTCCACTTCTTGAAATTATCAAATACATCAGATTTATTCTTTATACAAAGAAACCAAACATTCTTAGTAGCATCATCAATAAACGTAACATAATACTATGAATCACTAAGAGAATATACCCGAGCCGGCCCCCATACATCCATATGAACAAGTTCTAACTTGTGCACCTTCTTCTTTGTTGATCCAACCTTTAGAAATTTCACGTGCTTTTGTTTCCCATACACACAATGCTCACAAAATCTAGGTCTATGTTTTTCAAATCTAAAAATTTCCCTATGAATGTAAAATCTTCATCCCCTCTCACTAATATGGCCAAGTCTCGATGCAATAAGGTCATGTCTATACTTGTAGTATCTAAAATAGAATATTGATCAAGATCTAATAGTGGATAAATACAAAGTACCTACTTTGTTACCACTTGCTACCACAAGAGAACCCTTAGTAACTTTATAAGAATTTTTAATAAATATAACCATACAACCCTCATCTCCTAATTACCCTATGGACATTAGATTCCTCCTTATGCTAGGAACATGCCTGACATTAATCAACACCCAAGTATTACCATTCTACAATTTAACATGAACACTTCCTTTTCAAACAATGTTACATGGCTCATTATCACCAATATATAATTGTCCCAAAATTCCTTGAACATAATCTTTAAAATATTGTTATGAGGAGTTGAATGAAATGAAGGACCAAAATCTAAAACCCAATATTCTAATTTACTATCCAAAGAAAGAATAACAACATCTTGTAACACATCACCTAGTATGTTTGCCTCTTTGTTCCCTTCTTGTTTATCTTTATCTTATTTTAAAGATCAACAATATTTCTTTCCATGTCTTGATTTTCAAAATTCAAGCATACCATCCTACTTCTAGACTTAGATCTACCCTTCTTAAACCTTCATGGTGTCCAAAACATTTTTCTTTTTCCTTAATGAAGACTTCTTGGAACACATTATGTTAGTGGATGTGCTAGTTCAAGGAATTCCTACTTCGATGCTAGGTATGAAGCAACTAATCTCATGAATATCGATAAAATGTAATTTGACTTTGTCTGGTTTAGGACTTTTCAATTTTTTTGTTATTTTTTGCATATAAGATTTTTCTCTTTTTTTTTATTGTAATATTTGATTATGAGGGTTTTTTGCAACTATGTGGGTCATTTTGGAAAACTCCTTTTATATAATTCAAAAAGTTATATGTTTTGGCATATCATAGTCATGGCTAAGCTCCTAATATCTTAATGAGTTTTCTTACATCCTTAAGATCACTATGCTCCAAATTTTATGTCTTGGTATAACCTAGTGGCTTCTCAAATCATAGTATCCTACTTTATTTTGATAAAACTTGGCAACCACCAAGCTCCAAAATTTATGGTGTGGCATAACGTACCATTTTCTAATATCAAAATATAATTTTCTTACTAGTTAGGTGCTAGCAAAAACTAAACTCAGAATATTATATTATGGGTTTAACACCAAAAAATTTATGAATATCTACCTCTAACTTGCTAGATGATGTAAAATATATTAAATATGAATTATTAATCCCTAGTGATGAAATCACCAAATAACATGTTGTGGCTAAACCTAGTGGTTGTGAAGATAAAAATAATATATTGTTCAAATACCTAACAACCGCTAAGATCAACTATGTTGATTTAAATTTGTTAAACACTAGTTACAATTAAGATATAAATATTGTGATTTGGCATAACCCACTTACAATAGACATAATAATATATTATTTCTTTTTTTAAACCTAGTGAGCACTAAACACCAAATATTATGTTGTGTCATAATCTAGTGGACACTAATCTAAAAATATCATTCAAGAACATGTTACATGAGAGCAACCACTATGCTTGAAATAATATAGTATGAAAGTACCTAGTCTCTACATAGTTCCAAATATATTAATGTAAATTTTGTAATACTATTAACCATAACTTCCATATTTTATGTTGTTTAAACTAACGACTAAGTTCAAAATATATTCCTATAATTTTTAATTGCGGTAAAATATTATAACTATGAATTATTGAACCCTAGCTAAAAGGAATGATAACCAAATCGTACCAAGCCAAGAACACAAATGCTAATCAAACACCATGATCAATAAGATGAAATCAATTTTCCATAATAACTTTACATAAACCTTTCCAAACAAATGAGAAACAATATCATATATTATTATGGAACTCTATGAAATACAATGACAATGGGAGTTGTTTATATAGGAAAGGAATAACAATATAAGAACAAATCAAGGTCGTAGATCAAGCATAAATCATGGAAAGAACTAGTCATCAAAGAACTAGTCAATACCATAGATTTAGGAAGAAATAAACATCAAGGCTCTAGTCAATACTATAAATCAAGGAAAGAACTATACCTAACAACTAGATAATATCCCCTAATATCTAAATAAATAAAAATAAATATCCACACACATAAGTGGGTGAGGATAAATACAATAAAGGTAAATAAAGTACCTAGGTGAACATGAGCTAAGGTAAATACCTACTCTAACACCCCCTCAAGTGAAGCTAGGGGAAAAAATAGAAGTGACATGTCCACAAGTATGAGTCCCGAAAACTAGGCCTGATGAGGTACTCATGTACAATATATCCATGAAGAAATCTAGAACCAAAAGAAGGAAAGAATCCTAATAGAAGGAAAGAGAAATAATAAGAATAAGGAAGATGTTCTCGTGAACACCCCCAAGAACAACTTCTCAATCCCCAAGCATTCCACGTAAATCAAGGTAGTGAGGTGATGAAAAATTCTTCGTAAAGATGTCTATAGCCTCTTTGCTAAGTCGAGAATGTACTCCAAGAAAAGAACTCCATCCTTAATGTGCTAACAAATGAAGTGGATGTGTATCTAAATATGCTTGGTCCACTTGGTGCTCAACTGGGTTGCGAGAAATGTGAATTACACTTTGGTTGTCACACCAAAGTACAATCAGTGAATCATGTGGGAATCCAAACTCACAATAACTATCAAGCCAAATAATTTACTTACTCACTTGTAAGTAAGTTTGCCCGTACTCTACCTCTAAAGATGAAATTGCAATAGCCTATTATTTTTGCCCACCCAAGAAATTAGAGAAGAACCAAAAAAAAAATATAGCTAAAAGTGGAATACCTGTCATCAATAGAACCTACCAAATTTGAATCTATATACCCAACAATCGAGTAAAACCCTAGTGTAGTGTAGGCCAAAGTGGGAAGTGCCATATAAATAGTAAAATCCTTTTAGCAACTCTGTCAGTGACTACTATGAGGAGAATGTGCAAAATGAGATATAAGCCCTATTGTAAATGAAATATCAAGGTGAGTATGGGTCAAGTAGATGAGACTCCAACCAAATTCCTATACAATGTAGGATCACAAAGTGGTGTGGTACATGTGGAAGTAAGAGTAACCCTAGACTAAAAGGAGATGGACTTGGCTTGCAATCATCCATATAAAAATGATGAAGAAGATCATGGGTGTACTTTTATTGACTCAAATGAATTCTTAATCTATCTGAGAAATCTACAAACCAAGGAAATAATGTAATAACCCAAGATCTGTCATGTCAAATTGTGTAGAAAGAGCCCTCTGAATACTCGAATGTGGGAAGAATAAATGTCGGTAAGTAACAGAGTCATCAACATACAAGACACGTATCACAATATCCTCACCAACATGTTGGAGATACATTATATGATCGGAGTGGCAATGGAAAAAACCAGTAGATAGAAGAAAATAATCCATATTCACTTACCAAGCATGAGGGGCTTATTTGAGACCATAAAGAGACCTTCAAAGCCTACAAACAAGAGAAAAATGTTGAAAACATCCAGCTGGTTGCTCCCTGTATATTTCCTCTTATAGATCTTCACATAAGAAGGCACTCTTTATGTCCATCTAGTATATGAACCACCTATGTGATGCAGCAATAGCAAGTACAAGGCATACATAATCCATCTTGGAAATGGGTGCAAAAGTCTTAGAGTAATCAATACCTTTAACTTGTGAAATACCCTTTGCAACAAGACGAGCCTTATACTTGTCAATGGACCCATCAGGTGTGTATTTGGTTCATTGAACCCACTTAGTAAGAAGATACCAAATCCCAAGTATGATTCTTCATTAAAGAAGAATACTCAACTATCATCACATCATCCCATTCCTATATCCCATGAGCCTTTGAAAAAGATTGTGGATCCTCATAAACTACCTGACACAAAAGTCCATAACCTATAGAATGTGTGTGATGATGCCTAGTGGGTGGAATATCCTCTATGAAAGGTGTTTCCTCAAAAACTTTAGTTCAATCCCACTAGGTATAATGACAACATCGGTGAGAATAGGATCCTCAATGACATTTATAACTTCCTCATCAACCTCTCAAAGAAAGGATCCTCAAGATGAGATGAAGAAGAAGAAGAAGGTATGGAAGAAGATGAATAATCATGAAGAGTGACGCACTCATCAAACTAAAAATGTGTTTGAAAAATAACATCATGAGTATCAAGATCTAAAATCTGAAAAGCTCTCATGTCCTCATAATACCCTACAAAGATCAAGGGTTCACTCTTCTTATCCAAAGATTTCATTTTCTTCTTTAGCACAAAGGCCCAAACATGGCTCCCAAAGACTCAAGAAAATGAGACATCTTGCTTAGTGTTGGACCAAGCTTCCTCAAGAGTCAAATGATCAAGTGCTCTATGTGGTGTGTGATTCTAATTTAGTTAGCACAACTAACAGCTTTCTACCTAGTAGATAGGAAGTAAATCTCAAGAATGCATCATACAATTAGCCATTTCCTTCAAATTTATATTCTTCCTTTCTCTAAGCCATTTTTTTGTGAAGTATGAGGAACAAAATGTTGGTGAATAATGCCTTGAGTTGCCAAAAAATTAGAAAACTCATTGTTGAAGTACTCCCCATTATCGCATGAAGGTTCTTTATGAAACTAGAAGATTGTTTCTCGACCAAATCCTTGAATACTTTAAAGTGTGAAAAACATCACTTTTGAATTTGAGAAAATAAACCCAAGTACGCCTCAAGAAATTATTAATAAACATAAGGGCATAATTAATTCCATTGAAAGAGGGGGTAGGAAAAACCATCAAGTCACTATGCACAAGCTCAAGTGGTGAAGAAGCTCTCTTTGAAAAATTCTAGGAAATAAATCTTGGTGTTTTTCCTCTAATGCAAAGTGAGAGAAAACTCCATCAAGACAAGAAACTCTAGGAAGTCCATCTACCATACCATGAGTTCTCAACTCCTTCAAATATTATAATCGAGATGTCTAAATCTTTCATGCCAAAGCTTACTCTCTAAATCTAGATGAGAATCCAATCCCAGCCCTATAGAAGAAGTGTCATCAAAAACCCTCAAAGTGATATATAGTCTAGAACTATGATCAACAATACCCTGAGCAACAAGTGATTGAGGTTCCAACAAAGTTCATACTTCTGCCCCATGTGGTGTAAAATTCATTATTTTCCCTAGACAAATTTGATATAAAAAAGAAAATTTGTAGTGATGTTAGGGACATTTAGTGCATATTGGATACTACCATGATCAAGTTATATATCACCTTTTCCTTTAACAAAAATAAAGGAAGAATCTCCAACCAAAATTTTAGAAGTACAAATCAAACCTAGAGAAACCAAAGACTCCTTGGAAGAATTCATGTGATAAGAAGCACCAGAGTCTATAACACAACTATCTACAAGTGGTTAATGATATCTCCCAACAACATTACATTCTTTTCCATGATGATTAGATGGAGGTGGAGTGGAGATAGAATTTTTTGTTTCTTGACTACATCCTATAAGGCTTGTATTCACTTATAACACCTACATTCTTTATTATTACTACTAGTTAGTGTGAATTCACAACACCCCCAAATGAGTTATGGATATGCTTTTCTAAGGCAGGGTCATTTGGTGTGATTTGCATAACATTGGATCATTCCCCAAGTTGTGGACTTGCAAATGGGAATGATCCTCCAAAGAAGGTTGGTTCCTCTTCCTAAACTACCCGCCACAAGCTATTCTAGTGCAAAGCTAATCTAATCCTAATCTAACTTCCAAGGAGACAAGGAGAGAAAGAAAACTAGAAATAATAAATCCTACACTAAAACGATGATACACCATAGAAGGAAAATGTTGATCATCTATCAAAACTACCATGGAAACAAATAGAGGTGAGAAATGGAGATGATGAACAAGTGCATCACAGACCAAAGATGGACTTTACACAAAAATGTTCCAAAATCCCTAAAAACACAACTCCAAAACCTACAAATGACATTCAAACATGCACAGATGCCCTACAATAATGAGAGGCAAGAAGAAACAACCAAAAATGAGCAAAGGATGGACAAATGCATCACAAAAACATGTTTTATTGCTCCAGATTTACACAATACACCATTTCACGGGCAAAAGAGGAAAAAAAT
This sequence comes from Taxus wallichiana var. yunnanensis, assembly GCA_018340775.1. Lineage (NCBI taxonomy): Eukaryota > Viridiplantae > Streptophyta > Pinopsida > Cupressales > Taxaceae > Taxus > Taxus wallichiana. The sequence goes on along the minus strand of CM031240.1, from coordinate 918,550,000 downwards.
GCCATTACAGAGTAGGGGAGGAGGTTCGAACTCCATTTTTAACCCTAGGGAAGAAAAGAAGAGGGAGGCAGAGAAGAAGAGTGAACAACCACTAACTAACTTCTTGAAAATGTGCCTCTGTTACAATATATAGAAAAATGTGAAAAGAGAGGGAAAACACGAGAAAATCTGATTCTCTACTCCAACCACCAACAACATTCATAAATTTGGTTAAAAATTCAAGGCTCCATCTACAAATTCCATTCCCCAATGCTTTTACCAGCTCAAGGAGAGAATCGCCATTCTTCATTAATTTTGGTGGTTGAAACTGGTTTTTTTGTCTATTCCCGTGCCAAACACATTTTTGCATTTTCTCCCACAAATCTCTACCAAAATAAAAAATTGAAGACTCCATGATGAAGAGAATCTCCAGATCTTTTCATTAGTACAAATATTGTCAAAAATGGAGCTCTGGATCAAAAGATATGGCCTTTTACGTTTTTTCCTTATGTTTCCTATAAATTTGGCTTTGGGAAAATTTTGAACTTTTTCCTCAAAAAATCAGCTGATGATGTGGCATCCATTGGGGTCAACAAAGTAGGGGCTTCCTTTTTCCATTTTACATTTTTGAAAAAAGTCAAAAATCTAATTTACCTCCAAAGTCCCGCATCCCCGCATTAGCTTTTTGATGGGGCTACGGTCACATTTTGATTTTATGCCTTTTGCAAGAAAAGGAAAATTTTCACTTTTTCATCCGATGCCCCGCTAGTCCGAGTTCCTTTGGCAAAAAAATCTCCACACTTTACAAGTCCTCCTTGGGAAAATTTTCCCTTCTAACTCCGCTGAGCCATAACTCAAAAATACGAGTTAGGAAGAGTTCTTTACCTTTCTCGAAAGGGGAAGAAATTATCTATCTATGGAGAAATTTCTAGAAATCTTTGAGTGCCTAAAACTTGTGAAATTTTAATGAGGCACAAAGAGGAGTAAGTTAACCCAAAATAAGAGGGAGCTTATTTTGGTTAACAACTTTGGTGACTCACAGGGGTCATCTGCCTGCTAGATGAATGATTAGTGGCCTTAGTTGCATCCATTGGGCATGGGTTCAAGCCTTATAAACTGATTCTGATCTAAACTCTGAAATTCTGACCTCTAAGCCTCTTGAAACCCACTGAAACTTGGAGTTGATCTTCACCAAAATGCTAACTGAAATGAATTGTGCAAGAGCAATACAATAACACCAAAAACTATATACAAACTGAAAATCATACATGCTCCAAATGGAACATGCAGAGTGTGCACAAGCACTTATTCTACTGAAAACAAACTTGCTATTACTCTACTCTAACCAGAGCAAAGGGAAATCAAACAAAACCACAAGTGCCAAGGAGAAATAGCTTCCCTTCCTCAAAAATGGCAACCATGCAACTGATTTGGCACTGAACATGGCTGGTTAGATGAGTGAAAAACTAACTACAAGCTGATCTTCCACCCAAATAACCAAAGTATCAATTGAAGACAAAACCAATACCTCTTTTAGTTGCTCTGCATTTGGATTGAAGAGGTACGACAGTTGATCCTTGGTGCTTTGTAGCTCATCCTCGTGCCCTAAAATGGACATGACTAGTTTTGGCTTCTCCTTTGGCTCCAATGAAGCCAAATACCTGATTGGGAAAGGTCTGGTCCATTTGATATGCCCATAGCTCTGATTTTCAACTCCAAAAATGGAGTCTTCTTGTAGATCCTCTTGAATGGATGGTGTGGAAGAAGTGGTGGAACTCTTCTACTCTTTTTCTTCCTCCATAGCAGCATAAAACTCCTCTACAATTTGCAGCTCTTCATCTCTAATTGCAACATCCATTGGAGCTGCTTTTGCATCATCATACTATGCTGCTATACATTGTTTTCTCTAGAGTTCTTTTACTGATTTTTGAAGATCAATCTAATCTTGGACAACCCCTTCTTCTAGCATGAAGTTTTTCAAATCAAAATTTCTACTTTGTTGTTCTAGAGACTGTTTGTGAAAACAATGTCTTCTTGGCATTTCCTCTCATGGTGGGTGTGGCCTTTGTAAGATCAAATCTACCAACCTTGATTCAAGAAACATGGTGGAAAATAGTTGTGCTTGCAAGTTTTCTTTCATGGAAGTAGGCTCTTGAATGGTGAATGATGGGGAAGAAAAGATTGCAACTTCTATGGGCTGCTCCCTATCAAAACATCCTTCTAAGTTTGATAAAAATCAAACTCTATGTTGTCCTATTGTAGCCAAGTTTCTCCCTCTTGCATGGTGATCTCAAAATCTGCATTCTTTTCACCAGATGAAGCTTCATCTTCAAACATGAAGCTAGTGAGTTCAAAATCCTCCACACAATCAAACTTTGGGAGAGATTGAATGGGGGAGAGATCTGCTATCTTATGTGTAACTAGCTCATGGTTCCATGCCTCTGAATTTGTTTTGTCCACCTTCATGTGCTCCTCTCTAACTAAACTTGGAGTGCTGGTTCTTCCTCCCCCATGATGGATTCATTAACCAAATCAGGCCCTTCAAATGAAAATAAAAAGTTTCCAATGATGCCTTCTTCTTATGATACTACAAACTCTAATTCGATTTCTTCCATTTGATCCTCATCAATGGGGCTTTGAGCTGATTGTTCTTTCTCTTCCATGGCTGATTCTGCAACTTCTATTAGATCATAATTTTCTTCAAGCAAAGTGCCAACATGGGCACTACATTCGAGTAAAAAGGCTGTTAATTTTCTTCCCTTTGTCTTTGTTCTTCTTCTCGCTGCAACATACTCAGCCTTGACCACCTATGGTTCCTCAAATTTTACCTCCTCTATAGGCTTAACCAGCAAAGGAATCTTTATTATCCTAGACTAAGAGCTAAGCTCACTAAGCTCTTAACCATTTCTTCTTTTACCAGCTCTTCTTCTTGTTGTCCTTCATTGATTTTTGCAATCTCTTCTTCCCCACATGGAATTGGGAAGGCAAGAGGAGAATTAGGTTGGGATTCAATCATTTGTGCATTTGTTTTTGGTATTTGGAAGGATGGAACTTATTGTTTCTTTTGAGGGAAGGTGTTTCTTTTTTCTCTTGTGGAGGGGGTTTGGATTTGGAAGAGAAGAGGGAAGAAAATATGAGATGAGATGGAAGACTAGGGATGGGGGATGGTTTCACAACTGGAATAGCATTGGAGAAACTTGAAACTTGACATTCAAATTGAGATGGTGTTGCTTGAGGAATGGAAAGAGAAATACTAGATGATGGTTTAGAACTTACCCATTGACAAGGTTATTTAACATCAAATTCATAGGCCTCTATCTCATCACTCCATTGTGCAAGTTGGGGAAGCATTCCAATCATGAATTCCAGCTTCTCATGAGGGTTGTAGTGTCTTGGAAAAGGGCCTTCCCATGGGCAAGGTGTCCTGACCAATCTTGAATGCCTTCATTTGAGTTGTTTCCCTTGAATGCACCATGCCAATATCCATCTTTTGGATCTTCTCCAACAGACCAACATCTTGCATTTGATTTTCTTCATTATTTGCATACCCTACTCTTAGAAAGCTCCATAGACCAAACTAATTTTGGCACTTTGCTACTTATAGGGGTAAACATGTTGATTTTGAGTTTTCTCAAAATGTTGATTTGAAGGATTTTAGAAAGCATTGGAGTTGGAATGTATTGTTGTTGTTGTTGTGAATTCCATGGTGGAAATGATGTCATGATTGCACAACTTCATAGAATGGAAAATAATGAAAGAGATAGAAAGAAGAATGAATTGGAAATGGATGGAAAATAGGTCTACAACTCGAAAGATGGGTTGTAAACTAAATGGAGTCACCGCATATGTAAATTGAAGATTCTCATAAGCTAGAGATTGCAAAAATGTGCACATCAACCTTGTTGTAATGAAATGAAGACCTCTAAGGTCCCACCGAGAGTTCCAAAACTGTTAGTGTAAAATCACAAAGACCCCCAAATGCGTTATGGATATGATTTTCTAAGGCGGGGGTCATTTGGTGTGATTTGCACAACATTGGATCATTCCCAAGCTGTGGGACTTGCAAATGGGAGTGATCCTCTAGAGAAGGTTGGTTCCTCTTCCTAAACTACCCGCCACAAGCTATTCCAGTTCAAGGAAGCTAATCTATTCCTAATCTAACTTCCACGAGAGACAAGGAGAGAAAAAAAGCTGGAAACAATAAAGCCTACACTAAAACGGTGATACACCGAGAGAAGGAAAATGTTGATCATCTATCAAAACTACCATGGAAACAAAGAGATGCAAGCAATGGAGAGGATGGACAAGTGCATCACACACCATAGATGGACTCACACAAAAAAATGTTCCAAAATCCCTAAAAACACAGCTCCAAAATATGCAAATGACATTCAAACATGCAGAGATGCCCTACAATAATGAGATGCAAGAAGAAACAATGAAAAACTAGCAAAGGATGGAAAATGAATCACAAAAACACATTTTTATTTCTCCAGTTTACATAGTGCACCATTTCATGGGTAAGAGGTAAAAAAAAATGCCATCACAGATCGGGGGAGGAGGTTCCAACTCCATTTTCAACCTGGGGAAGAAAAGAAGAGGGAGGCAGAGAAGAAGAGTGAACAACCACTAACTAACTTCTTGAAAATGTGCCTCTATTACAATATATAGAAAATGCAAAAAGAGAGGGAAAAACATGAGAAAATCTAATTCTCTGCTCCAACCACCGACAACATTCAAAAATTGGTTGAGAAATTCAAGGATCCTCTGAAAATTCCATTCCCCAATGCATTTTTACTAGCTCGAGGAGAGAATGGCCATTCTTCATTAATTTTGGTGGTTGAAACTAGTTTTTTTGTCTTTTCCCATGCCAAAATGTGTTTTGCATTTTCTCCCACAAATCTTTACCAAAATTCAAAATTGAAGATCCCATGATGAAGAAAATCTCCGATCTTTCCATTGGTACAAAGATTGTCAAAAATGGAGCTCTGGATCAAAAGATATGGCCTTCTACATTTTTTTCCTTATGTTTCCTACAAATTTGGCTTTGGGAAAATTTTGAACTTTTTCCCCACAAATCTGTTGATGATGTGGCATCCATTGGGGTCAGCGGAGGCAGGGGCTTCCTTTTTTCCATTTTACATTTTTTGAAAAAAGTCAAAAAATCCAATTTACCTCCAAAGTCCCACATCCCCGCATTAGCTTTTTGATGGGGCCGTGGGTCGCATTTTGATTTTATGCCTTTTGGAAGAAAAGACAATTTTTCACTTTTTCCTCCGATGGCCCACCGGTCCGAGTTCCTTTGGCAAAAAAACTCTCCCAAGCTTTACATGTCCATCTTGGAAAATTTTCCTTCTAACTCCATCGAGCCATAACTCAAAAAATACGAGTTAGGAAGAGTTCTTTACATTTATGGAAAGGGGAAGAAATTCTCTATCTAATGGAGAAATTTACGAGAAATCTTTGAGTGCACTCTAAACTTGTGAAATTTTAATTGAGGCACAAAGATGAGTAAGTTAACCCAAAATAAGAGGGAGCTTATTTTGGTTAAAAACTTTGGTGATTCACAAGGGTCATCTACTGCTAGATGAATGATAAATGACCTTAATTTCATCCATTGGGCATGGGTCAAACCTTATAAATTGATCCCGATCTGAACTCTAAAATTCTGACCTCTGAGCCTCTTGAAAACCCACTAAAACTTGGAGTTATCTTCACCAAAATGCCAATTGAAATTAAGCGTGCAAAGAGCAATACAACAACACTAAAAGCTATATACAAAATATTTTAGATTTAGAAGACTTATTAAAAACTATGAAAAGCTAGAATTATTCTTGGATTTAGAAGAATCCTTGGTTTAGATTTGTTTTCTTTGGGTTTAGGAGAATTTTGAGATGGAGAAGTGGTGGATTTGGTTTTACTTTTTGGTTTTCCCTTGCCCTTAGGATTATATGAATTTAATGCCTTTTGAGAGGTGGAAGACTCAAGGTGAGACAATTTGGATTCTTCCCTAGTAAGTTGTTCACAAAATGTTTCTAAGTTAGGCATTTTGAATGTGTCACCTAAGGCATCCATGCTAGAGAAAAAGGTTTAAGAAAAAATTTTTTTGGAATGGTCTATCAATTTGGATAAATAAAGTAAACACACTCTTCATCTTTCTTATTTCTTCCACTCCCCTTAAACTATGTCAAAAATGCTTGAACTTGGTAAGATAGTCTATAATTGTTGGTAAATCTTTAGGATTAAGAGAGGTGATCTCAATTTCAAGTCGCATGGTTCTCATATGATCCACCTTACTAAATAAATCCTCCAAATTCTCCCATATTTTTAAATGAGAGTCACAATTTTCCAAATGAAACAAAATAATTTCACTTACATAAGTTTCTATCAAACCCATACATTCATCAAATTTGCATTGATACTAAATTTCTCATATTCTCTAGTGAACATTGGTTGTTCGAAGAAGTTAAATCCCATAATCCTTTCCGCTTAATTATTGTTTCCATTCTTGGTTTCACGTGTGGTAATTATGTTTTGTTAATGGCTTAACATGATCTAAGGAATAAATATAGGTCATTCTCAAAATATCACCAAAATAAATGCAAGAACCAATCAATGCAACAAGACCCCGTAGCAATGCAACAAGAGCCCCCATATTTTGGCACTTTATAATGAGTGTTTGTTACAATATGGAACTTTATTATTATATTTAAATTATAAAAATAAATATTTCCAATGGAAAGAACATGGAAAAACAAGTACTTTTGCAAAAATGACATTCAAGACCAATTTATCGATCAAAAGTTACAAGCTTTTCAATATTATGCTCTGCTATTTATTTTAGCTGCCACTAAAACAAAATAAAATGAAATGGGGTTGGAGTTAAGAACATACTAGTAGGAATCAAAATATTTAAGCCATCATATGACCATACCATATGACCAGCGACTAAGGATTTCAATGAGGTGAGAATCCCAAGGTGACCACTTGTATTTCTCTAAACCACAAAAAAACCAAAAAAAAATGACTGCCTCCAGAAATGGGTGAGTTTACATTTGATCTTAGGGTTTTCCTTCATTCGGATCTAATTATGGCCTCTATTTTGCATATAAATGTTCACATAAATAAAATTCAAACAAATCCCAAATATATGAATATACAAAAAAATGCTTGCAAAACGAAACTTACAGATGGATGTCAACAACAATCTCTTGCTCTTATACCATAAAAGGAATGATAACAAGATCATACCAAGCCAAGAGCACATCTTCTAATAAAACACTACAATTAATAATATGAAATCAATTCTCTAGAATAACTTTACATAAACCTTTGCAAACAAATGAGCAAGAATATCATATATTTTTATGGAACTCAATGAAATACAATGAAATACAATGAGAATGGGCCTTACTTATATAGGCAAGGAATAAAAATCTAAGAACCATTCATAAATAAATCCATAAATCAAGAAAGAACTAGTCATCAAATCAAGACTAGAAAAGAAGAACTAGTCAAGATCTAATCAATACCATAGATCAAAAATAACTATACCTAACAACTAGATTATATCCCCTAATATAGAAATAAATAAAATAAATATCCACACACATAAGTGGGTGAGGATAATAAAATAAAGGTAAATAAAGTACCTAGGTGAACATGAGCTAATAGAAATACCTACTCTAACACTAGCAAATTCAATCTCCAAATATTATGTTGTGGCAAATGCTACAAGATGCTAAGCTCAAAGTATCTAAAACCACTTGTGGTATCCAAATATTATGTTGTAGCATAACCTAGTGGGCGCTAAGTTGGAAATATCTTAATTCTAAATCTTAAACACATACACAAATTTAAATAATTTATACCGGTATTAATTCCTATAAATATCTTCAAAGTCAATGTCTTTCTTTTTTTTAGCTTAAAATATTTACATTCTTAAGTTCTTACTTTATTTTTTCAAAACCTAAAGAATTCTAAGATCATAATATTTTTTGTGGCATAACCTAGTTGCCGCTATGTTGAAAACATCTTAATTCAATTTATCAAATCCTAACCACCAATAAGCTGCAAAGATTGTGAGGTTGCATAAACTAGTGGGTGCTAGGATCGAAATATCTTAATTTTAAATCTTAAAATCATACAATAAATTCAACTAATTTATATAGATCTTGATTTCTATACATTTCTCCAAAGTTAACATGGTTGATTAACTTAGAGGTCGATAAGCTCAAAACAACTTACTTTAATTTGTCAAAATGTAGCGACTTATAAGATTTTAATAAAAATGTTAGACTATTCTGAGGAGTAACCTTTTTTGGTGGTGATAAGATGATATGGATTATATGGGTTTAATGGTCATTTATGACATAAATAGATTACATTCATACGATAGATGAAATCGATTAATGGTTATACACATGCGACATGTAAGATGACATTTAATATTTTTAATGGGAAGCTTGATATTTATGATTAGGATATCTAATCGATGATCTTTGGTACTGTCACACTTACCTCCTTTCGTGTGTTGTGTGCTGGTGGCTTTATATCTCTGAGTCGACTGGAAATTTCACTACCCCTTTCCTCTTTTCATTTTTGTCATTGTGCTTCTTGTCTCTCTCATGACAAGAATAAGGTTTTTTTAGTTATTTTAGTAGCATGGATTGTGGTCTTAGTAGGAAGAGGTGGAGAGCTATGAAAAGAAAGGATGCTGGGAAATTGTTTAATTCTTACATGGATGGGAAAATTCCAAACTTAGTTATAGAGAATTGGCTTGAGAAGGTATGGTCAGTCACGGAGTGATTCAAGAAGAAGATGATGGTGATATTTGTGAGATCATGTGCAATCTAATGCTTGAATCGAAACCACTCCAAAGGGTGGAGGAACATTTTTGACATGGCACAAGGGTTGAGTGTGGAAAACATACTATCCAAATCTTTGGGAATTTTATCTTGCATAAGGAGAATGATAAGTTGGAAGAGTGTATAGTCAGCCCTCAATATCATGTTCGTGCCTTGGCATAGGGGATGTAGGTGATTGTGCATGGTCTGGAGGCAGTTGCAGAAAATTAGGGTATAGAACTCCTTGCTTACACTAAAAATAAAATGTCATAATGTTGTGTCGATTCTTCCTCCTCCTCGATTAGAGTAAAGGTGAAATGGATGTCAAGATCATTGACGAGGTGGATCCGAGAGGTTGAATGACCTAATCTTTCCTATATGCATTTGTCTTTAGTTTTTGTTAAGGTTTATAATGGTTGTCTATATATCAAATTGTATAGATATAGGAATTATTTGTGGGTGAAGTGAATCTGATTACAACTCTTCCCCATGTTTTGGAATATATTTAGTAAGATAAGTTTCTTATAATCATCATGGGAGTCCACTACTAGAAGAATTATCATGGACTAGTTCCTATGTAATTTTTTTGAAGACTTATCATCGAAATATCCTAGTTTAGAATCTTAAAATTAGAGAATTAATTCAACTAATTTATATATATCATCTTTTTGATACATATAATGGTTGTGATACATAAGATACCAAATTGAATACCCAAATTATATATTGTGGTGTAACCTAGTGGTGCTAAGATCTTAATACCTCATTTTAGTTTTTTAATCCTAACTACTACTAGGTTCAAACAATTATGTGGAAGCATAACTAAGGGGACGCTAAGGTCGAAAAATGTTAATTTAAAATAACATATCATGTCTTGGATACATAACCTCATGAATTGAATAACTAAATAATATGTTGTGGCATAACCTAACATCTATTAAACTCTTAATACCGGTATTCACTAAGATCATATTATTATGTTTTGACATAACCTACCTATTTTTATGTTTATAATATCTTACATTCTTTTACTGAAACCTAGAGACTTATAAGATCCAAATATTATGTTATGTCATACACTAGCGGATGCTAATCTCAAAATATAATTGGGTAACTTGATAGATTATAACTCCCACTAAGTTTGAAATATTATATTGTGGAAGTACCTAACAACCACTTAGCTTTAACTATTTTAATTTAATTTCTTTAATCAAACCCATCGTATGCGGTCTTAATGATATACACGGGATATAATCGATGAATCCTAGTGGCCCTTAAGCTATTCTTAAATGTAAACAAAGTGATTAATTGACACAAAAAAGTGTTTTACCTTTAAAAAAGTCCATCTATCCTTGAGTCTTCAAAGATAAACAAATACTTCATCTAAATAAGAATTATAGCCTAGCAGTCGCTAGAGTAGGAAACATTTTTCATTTAGATAGTATTCGAAGGATAATTTGATATAGACGATAAAAAAAAAATTTGGAATCTATATAATAGTATACATATAGACTTGGACTCATTGTACCTAGTGGTTGTTAAGATATACTTAAAGGAAAATATATCATGTTCATAATGAAGCTATATACATTTAAATTGTGGTTTTCATGTGTTACACATCTATTCGTATATAATTCTATATTTCTTATGATATTTTGGAAGAATATTTTTACATTTAGGACAAGAAAATAAACCTGGACTAGTGACCAAGAAGTTATACTACAAGTTTTTAAATATAACATGATCTACTCATTACACCCTAGTGCACTACTAAGCTATTCCTAAAGGTAAATATATCATGTTCATAATGAAGCTATGTTATAAATCTAAATTCTTAATCTTTTCTAGAAATCATATTGAAAATATATAAAAGATAACAAATAAATTTGGTGTTTATATAATGGATACATAAATATACATGTAAAATCATATCTTTAATATGTTATACAGGTAAATGTATAGTTTTATCTACTTCTTACAAGATTCTTGGTAGAATTATTTTACATTTATGAAAAAATATGGAAACTTAGAATTGCATCTAAGAATCTATAAAACAAATTTTTACATACAACGCCATCTACTCATTGCATCCTAGCAACCGCTAATCTATTCTTAAAGGTAAATATATCATGTTCATAATGAAGTTGTTTTATAAATCTAAATTGTTAATCTTTGTGAATATAACAACTAACAAAGAAAAAAGTGATCACTAGGACCAAAAAAATGTTGTATTGCTTATTTAAAAACAAAATGATCCACGAGGGCGAAGGAAAATGAATGCTTTTTCCAAATTATAATTATATCCTAACAAATGCTAGGGTAGAATTTTTTCCTATGGTATATTTATTCATAGAAAAGAAATCATATTTAAAAAATGCAAATGATATCAAATAAATCTTGAATTTATACAATGGATATATAAATATATGTGTAGAATCCTGTATATAATTCAAAATAGAATTGGGATTTCATATATAAGTTTTTGAAACAACCAATTATATCGTGGAAGGCTCAAATTTGTGTTAATTTTTGGGATAGATTAGCGGACTCAAAAGGAAGAATATATTAATTTTAAAATGCATATTGATTAAAATTAGATTTAATAATATTATTACATATAAAATGTTTTAACTTCCAATGTACATACCATACAAATGATGAAGACATTAGATTTGGCTAATTCTACATGAAAACACGTATATAATTAGAAATAATTATCATAAAATTGAATTCTAATATAGTTTTATTGTTTTGAATTAATTTTTTAACCTCGTATATTTTCCTAAAATATCTAAATGATAATCATGTAAAAATGTAATATGCATTAATTAGTGAGGTTTCTTTGCATCATCTTAATGAACAACATTAAACTATTTTTTATTCTCTTGATAAAAAAAAAATAAAAATAATGTGACTATGCTAGAAGCTATCATTATCCTATAAAAATTCCAGGAACGAACAAAAAATCCAAAATGAAAATAACCAAAGAGAGATATAGAATGGTGAAATAGGAAAGTGTTAAACATATATAAATACTAGAGTAGAAAAGTGATTAAAATTTCTTTTGTTAACACAAAAAAATTGATTTTTCATGAAGAAAAAGTCATTTTAGCATGGATATCAAAAGCAATTGGAAATCAAGGCTTGACTGTGGAGCATGATTCAATAGGACAAAGTAGGGCTTGTGTGGATCATGATTGGATTGTCATGCAAAACACAAGAACCAATCGACTATAGAGAAACTAATAGATATCATAATAAAAAAGGTACACATTTACTATAAATACCTAGTTTAGTAATATCTGGGATTATTTCATGCTTTATGTTGTCTATGAAACCTCCATCTGTTATCTCATTCAAACAATCATCGTGATTATTGTCCCACACCTCGGTTGTTATCCTCCTTCATGTAAGTCCTTTGTGCATCCTTTATGTGATTATTTTGTGTGCCTTTATCTTTGAATAAGATTATAATATCATGCAAAAAAAATAGGATTTGAACTCTCAACCCTACAATCTATGGTCTACACATATTATTTTAATTTTGAAGACATACTTTTTTCTCTTATTAACATTCCATGAAAAAATCATAAACCACTTTCGCTCAATATTTCTCTAAGGTATTTAATAATTTTTTAGATATATTTTCAGTTTCTGCTAATGTAAATTAATTATCCATATTAAAATGTGTCACAAGTGAAGTTCAAACAACCTATTTGGGATACATAATAATTTCTACATTGTTAGATATACTTGTGTGCTAATGCTAATTAAAATGATCCAAGACTATACAGTTAGTGTTATTGTATGGCTATTTTCAAAATAATAATTTTTTAAGCATAGGAACTGATACGCCATTTTTTTCAATAAGTTAAGGAGCATAGCTAGCACTAAGCATTTTCTTTATTAAGAAACGATGTGAAATATGTCTTGAAAACCACGTATCTTATGGAAACTACATACTAAGCCTAGAAATACACAACTCTACATATACATTTTAAAATTAAAATAGGCAAAGGTAGTAGCCTATCGGTCTGCAAGCCAAACCATGATTTACTATTTTATGTCTACTTTCAAAATAAGAAAATTTTGAGCCTAGGGTCTGATATGTCATTTTTGTCAATAAGTAAAGGAGCTTAATGGTGCTAAGTATTTTCTTTGATAGGAAATGATGTGAAGTATGAGTTGAAAACCATGTATCTCATTAGAACTACATACCAAGGCTAGGGATCCAAAACTATAAATATAGTGTTTAAAATGGGAAGAGGTAAAGGTAGGAGCCTAGTGGTTGCTAAGCTATACCATGATTTGTTGTTATTTTATGGCTATTTTCAAAATAAGAAACTTTTGAGACTAGGGTCTGATATGTCATTTCTATCAATAAGTAAAGGATCTTAGCAGTCACTAAGCATTTTATTTAATTATAAACAATATTAAATATCAGTTGAAAATTATGTATCTTATGGGAGCTACATATTAAGGCTAGCGATCCAAAATTGTAAAGATAGTGTTTATATTGATAAGAGGTAAAGGTAGGATCCTAGTGGTCGCTACGTTACACCATTCAATTCAATATTTTATGGTGTTCCATTCAATATGTACAAAATCTTAGTGGTCACTAAGTATTTTATTTGGTATGAACAAATGTGAATTATATGTTACAAACAAAAAGTATTGTGAGTACTACATAATAGATGAAAACACAATAACGACCAAAATATATATATGTATGGTATTTATAATGACTAGTAGTAATGGTGGGAGCCTAGCATCGCTAAAATTATATTATGATCTTGTATTTTATCTCTTGTTAAAAATTATTAAACTATTGAACCTAGCATCCACTATGCCCTTACTTTCGATAAGGAAAAAATGCTTAGCGTTCACTAAGCATTTTCTCCCATAAGATCCAATGTGAATTATGTGTTTCAAAAAATATACTTTATGGCAGCTACGTAAGGATTGATCCCTTTATATGGTATGCATCACACTGTTGTCTCTCGGAAGGTACATTCTAGGCAACATGATATAATTATAATCAATGAAAAACATGGTGATTCAAAGTTGTACATATAGTTTTTACAATGACCGTAATGGTAGGAGCATCGCGGTCACTCAACTAGGTCACAATTTATTATTTTACCATAATTTCCAATAAAATAAAATGTTGAAACTAGTGTCCACTATGTTGTTACTTTCGATAAGTAATGAAACTAAGCGTTAGGTAAACAATTTTTCTGATATGAAATGTTGTGAATTATATGTTACAAACAATATATTTTATGGAAAATACATATGGCTTGATCCCTATCAATGATTTGTAGTGTATTACTTTTTTCCGCCATGGATACAAGCCAAAAGTGTACAGATAGTAAATGTTTACAGCCTAAGAAGACTGACACTATAAATAAGTTAACATAAGTTCGAACAATTTGGAATAAATTTCTTCAATTAGTATTGTAAATCTAACTTATAGTCGAGTAAGAGAAAATAAACCCTTGTTTTAGTGGTACTCAAAAAACATTGTTAATAATCAAATCTTTTCTCAAATAGTTTTAACCCACCATGACCTTATAGAGAGCATTGTTTCCACGAAAAATGGCTATTGTGAAGAGGGTCATACTTACATTTAGGAAAAGTGTAATCCTTCCCATTTTTTTGATATCTTGTTGTGGAATTTCCCACCAAGCGCTATGCTTAAAATATCATACTTAGAGTAGTTATAGACATTTAGACATAATGAATAAATTATTTCCAATATACATATATTTCACATTGTCTTATATAACAAAAAAATGATGATCTATAAATAAATTCGTTAATGTGATTTTTTTCTCAAATACTCTCCTCAAAATACCAAACATTAGATCTTTTGACCGCTATCCTTTAAACATGTTCATTAGTCTTGTTACAGGCATCTAATCCTCACTACTACAGTATGACCAATATACACATAAATCACATAGTCTTGTAAAAAAAAATCCCAAGCTACCACAAACTCTCTTCGAAATACCAAATATTACATCTTAATTTCCTCTACAAGTTATCATTAAAAAGGTGTAAATAGCTTTAAAATTGTTTTAGGTTGTTCTTTTATATGTTGACTAGAAGTATATCTATAAGTAAAGTGTTTATATTTTTAACGTTCTATCATGCAATCTATAAAATGTTATAGCTTTTCCATCTCATATGTAATACTTTAAAAATGTGAAAATGGTTTTGTATATTTCAATGCATCATAATTAGATTTAATAATTTCAGAAAAAATTGTTATTATTGATTTGATCCACAAAACATGAATTATTGTAACTAGTTGAATGATACATAAGATGTCCTATCGAAGCTTAGCAGTCTCTAACCATTAATTTAATTACTATGTTATGATACATGGTAAAGAACTCCTAATAGACAATTCTAGAAAAATTCTTTAAAGTTTGGAAATGACCTAATTATTAATGTATTTTACTCTAAATATATGTAAAATGTCTTCCATTATTTGCTCCATTCAAACAATTCCATTCATCACAGGTGGTATTTATTGGAAGAAAAGAGATGAGGAATGGTTTGTGGGAATTAATTCCCCTGAAAACTATCTTGTCGATCTATGGTTGTTTTTGTTATAGATGAATATCATGAGGAAAGTCATATTGTTTTATCATGAGAAGTTATTAAGTTGAGGAAACTCCTTTTCTAGGTGGAACACTTTGAATTTGAAAATAATAGGTATCTTATTATGGATATGGAATTGGATGTTTCTTTGTTCAGGAAACAGGAAATTCATGCCTCCATAAACAACAAACTCTATTAATGTTCAAGATATGGTTAGAATTCAGTGATTCTAATTTTTCGACAAAACTAGTTGTTCAAATGCAGAAGACATTCAAAATGGTATATTTAGAGTATTCAAACAAATATAAAAATGAGAAAACATATTATTTTTGTCATTTCTTGCATAGAAAAGGTTTTATTTCACCTCCAAAACATGCTAAGATTTTACTATGCTAAGGAGAACATATTTGACTAAGTTGTAGATAGGCCCATCTAAATCAAAATTGCATGGGTTGAAAAGGAATACTAAATAAACTGGGCCTTTTGAGGCTAGTGTAATAGTAGAGAAATTTGATTCTTACTACCGGAGAATAAAAGGAGACAACAAAATGAGAGCAAAAGTTCTACATTATTTGAGAAATAAGCATCGGATAATATTGTATTGACATCCTGTAGTGAATCCAATGTAATCAAAAAATTAAAAATTTATGAATCACACTACCGCTGATTGTACTATTTGGTGAAGAGAGCAATGGAAAAAGAAAAATTGATTCCCATATTGGGAAAAAAATAGAAAAATAGTAAAAATATCATGAGGAAGAAGTTCTTCCCATCATGGCTCAGACAATATTAGACAACTATGTGATGTCACTAGAAGGAAATATACTAGAAAAGAAGAAATTCACGGATAATTTTTCTTATAAATGTGCATATCCATTCCATCTTCCATAAGCTTTATCTGTTATTCCTTTGACTAATCCTTTCAATGTTGAATGTGTGATCATTGATTTTTACAATTTGGCAAGCGATATTTCTTCTGATGTCATAATGGAGCTTTTAATAGTTATTGTTGAAAATTTTTGCACTTGTGCAAAAATGGGCAACTTGAAACTTCGTACAATGGATAGCATTGGTGAAGTATACCTAAGCAAAGGGAGGTTCTTTTAGACAATATTGTTATTGTTGAATTAATAATGATTACATGAATTATGCAACTATGTGTGCTATTACAAAACATAACAGATCACATTGTCTGTAATTTCATGACTATCTTAAGTAAAACAACACAAATCCCCAAAGGATATGTGTTTTCTTGATAAAGACACCGAATTGTAGAATAGATGAAGTGTTAGGTTTTGGAGCAACAATCATGACTGCAGATTATAGAAATTAGAGTTCATTACTGGATGTTACAGGTATTCTTTAATGTTATTTCCTTCATGATTAAGACATTCAATTATATTATTGGGTTGTTTAGTTCATCATACAATCCATATTAGAAAGTAGAAATACGAAAGAAATACACAACTCAATTTCACAATTCAATGTTTTATTCATAAGGAATTTCAAATGTTACCACATAAGCCATGGGATGTAACTAGAAAGTAAATTACAGCTACTGAAATAAGAGGTACATATGCATGAAAGAGAAAATAAAGGATATGTGTGTGAACCCAACATTGCCTTGAGGTTTCTCCTTTGGTTGATGCATCCTCATCTTCAGCTTTGTTCCCTCTCCATCTTCACCGTTGAAAGCACTTGTACTTGAAAACAGAAAAGAGAGAACTATTAGTTTATGAGTTTTGGGTACATCCATATTCCTATACTATCCTAACTCGTGCATATGGATCTCTTAACAACATGAGATATAAATTACATGAAGATTAAACAACATATATGATTTTCTCACTCAGAAATAAGGAGAGAGAAGAAAAGAAAAACCATGGATACAAGAGAGGCCAAAAATCCTAAATATTTTCTAACTATTTTCTTAAGTATGCAGGTACAGGTTATAGCCAAGAAATAAATCATGTCTTACAGTCCTCACTAGAGATAAAGATTGCAGAGCTCAAAGAATTCTATCCTATGGTACATGAAGTAGATGAGTCATAAGTACATGCTATAATGAAGGAAGAATGCAACTCAAAGTTCAGTAGCTATTCTACAAATAGAATAAGTTACAATGTAATCAAAGGAGAGACTTACAAATAAATGTACATGTTTTAGAATACAACTCAAAGGTGAAGCATCAAGAATCGAATATAAAGGTTGATGTTAACATAAAAGATACGGTTATAACTCAAACATAAAAGAGAAATGAATGCAAAGGTTTTAAAAAGTAAGAGGGAGAGGAGTCTAGCTTAAGTAAAATAGAGGAAAATGACATCCCTAGTTTGGAGGATGAAAGCTCAAGATCCAAGTATCCTTCTTCACATAAAATCTTTGATCCAAGTATGTATCTCAACTTATAGGTAAGAACAGAAATTCACTAAGGAGTGCAAATAAACCTCAACAAAGATAAAATAGAGAACATAATAGTCCGAGTTTGAATCGGAACAAGGGAAGATACCGTGCTTCGAATGAGAGCTTTCATAAGCAATAAGAAATAACAAGGATAAGGTACATATGGAAAGTTTGCAGACTCAAGGAAAGAAGCGAATTCCACAATCCATTAAAGTTTCAAAGCAAGTTACAAACTTCAATAATTATGTTTCATAAATGGATATGACTCAGTAATATTACATCCAAAAGGAAAGATGAGTCTCAAGAAGGCCATTTCAAGAAGATTCAACAAAGAATTTGAACATGCTAAACAATGCAACAATTACTTTGTCACGAGTCTTAGAATAATGACTTGAAATGCATTGTTTATTCACATATAAAGTTCAAGAATTATATAGAATCTCAATAGCTCAAAACTAGAAAGAATTAATAAGTGGTTTTAGATCTACCATCTTTCAAACAAAAGGAAGTAAAAATATATTACATTCGAATGTATAGAAATAGAACTTCATAATATACACAAAGCTTCTCAAGATGGGTAGCGAAAAACTCTAAATACACAAAAAAATGAAGACAAAGTTCGAAAATCACAAAAGATGGAGGTAAAACAGCCATAGGTCTAATAATGGACATGTTATGAAAACATAAAAACAAAATTCCAGATCTATCATTATCGAACACAAATGGAATACCCAAAGCTTCTCAAGCTCGTAAAAAACGAGGGTCATGGATAGAAAAGGATTGTAAAAAAAATGTTTCACAAGAAGTAAATGCAAAGTATGCATAACTTAAAATAACCATATTTGAGTAAAACATTTCAAAAATAGAAGAGCTCATGACTCACCAGTTGGGTTGATACAAACAACCCTCAAAAATCATCAAGTTCAGAGTGAAAATGAGGACCCAGAATGAGTCTCAACTTGAAATCTCCAAGGGAACCAAAAAATCAAAAGATAATTCCAAGAAAGAATGAAGTATCATTACTAAAAGGTCAAAATGGAAATGATGAAATGGTAGATAACCATTTTTGCAATAGATCCAAGCTCAAATCCTTTAATGGCGTCGAAGCTAAAAAATAGGTCAAGTGACCTTTACCATGCAAAACCAAGAGGTGAGTTAATGAAACTCAACCACAGTTAAAAGATTCAGTTTTCTTTGTCAATTTTTTTTCCAACATCTGTGGACACATGGTCATCTTCAATTGGATGCATCACGGTGGATCCATTTTGTGAACTTGTCACTTTTCATTATTGTTGCAAAATGTTAAATTGGTTTGGCATCCGGATGAATTATAATTGGATAGTCAAAACTATGAAGCGAGGGAAGATGGGCCCTTTTGTGTTTTGAGACATTATGGCGAAAATCATATATAAAAAGAATGCCAAGACTCTGTAAAAAGACATGTCGCCTATTTTTATCATAAAGGTGGATCACTAGGGCACTTTGAAAATTTGAGCTTTGTTTTAAAAAAGAGTAAAATTATAAAAGTGACCCTCATGACTCGGTGACGCCAAATCAATCACATCGAAAGTCAAAAGTGGGGAGGTGGATCACCGGGCACTTTGAAAATTTGAGATTTGTTTTGAAAAATAGTTAAATTATAAAATTGACCCTGCGACTCTCACTGACGCCAAGTCAATCACATCGAAAGTCAAAAGAGGTGAGGCGGATCTTTGGGGCACTTTGAGAATCGAAGTTTTTTTTAAAATGAATAAAATTATAAAAGTGACCCATGACTCCACTGAGGACCAAATAAACCCACGTATTGATCCTTTTATTAAAATTTAAAAGCAGATAGGTAGGTCATCGAAGTATTTTCTGACTTTGAAACTTTAAGATTTGTTTTGAAAAAGGAGTAAAGTTGAGCTACGATCCCACGACGCTGCAAGGTAAAGACATGTGTGGAGCCCACATCAAAAGTGAATAAAAGGGCCAAAAGGTCAAAAATGCACAATCTCCATAAGAATCAAATGTGAAGGATGCCCTAGGCCTATTTCAGTTAAAATTTTTCCACGTGAAACAACTCTTTTTTAGGTTGTGAAAAAATAGAGCCCCAACGTTTGGATTCGAAAAGAGATCGATAATAACACGTAAAAGTCGTTCAGTTCATAATTTTAAAAATTAGAAGTTCCATCTCTCTACATATCAAGTAGGCTAAAGAATATTGTGAACCAAACACGAGATGTAAAAGAACAAGATTTAGCTGAGCATCAAGAACCTTACCAGTTTTTGTAGAGAATTCAAATCAATGACTCCAAGAAAAAACAAGCAAGCCCAGATTTAAGAAAAATGACGGTGAGTTCACAATACAACTATTTAAATAGAAAATAAGCTCAGAAAGCTTTAACAAACAAGAAGACAAAAATTGCATGCACAAGGAAGGAGACTTGCTCATCAAGCAAAACTTATTTTTAGAAAATTATTCACCCATGCTTTTCTTAAAAATAGAACATTCATTTATCGATTGATTGAGTTGTAATCAAAGGCTATTAATGCCTCTTTGTATTAGTTTGCTTTATTTTATTCTAAAGGATAAAAATAAGATGCATGGGTGAGTACAATTTTAGCCTATTTTTAGGAAGGGTGGGAAATAATTTTGCTATATATTGTGTGCCTTGGCAAAGCACAAGGGAGTTATTTTTAAGTTGGACTTTTTAGATACAGGAGTGTTGAAGAAAATTTCTACCAATTTTTCCTTTGAATGTGAAGTATTTTTGTCTTTCCAATTATTTGCAATCTTGTGTATGTTCCCATTAATCTTGTGAATGTTAATTCCCTAATTAATCATCTTACCCTATTACAAATTTCAGTAATTTCTGCTAGATATTAATGTGCATGTTTAACTTAATAGTGTTGTTGTGATTCTTTTCCCTCAATACATCCGAGTGTTTGCCTTTAATATTCTGCAGAAAATTGTTGGCCTGTGCATCGAAATTCATTCCATATCAATTGTGCATGTACTCGCTTAAATACCTAAATGCAATTTTGATGTATCACCTCAGCTTTAATTTCATTTTTATAGTCATATTTTACCCTTAAAACCCCAGAAAATTAGTTTAGGATACATCAATAAGGAACCACCCTTGATACCGAAGACTAACCTCAAAATAGGTATACCCACAGACCTGAGGTGTTTCCATTGTATCTACAAAAGAGAGAGATAAAATTTGCAAGCTTAGAACACCTGCATCCATCTCTCTACAGGGTGCACTTTTGAGAGATAATAGTTTTTGGCACGCTTGGTGGGACAACGAATCAGATCTGCATGCAAGTTACTGAGATATTTACAACATATCTACAACATATTTACAATGAGATAAAAATTACTTTCGGGACATCAAGTGCAGCAACTTATTCTAAAATATTTAAAGATCTATTTAGCGACTTCGTAGGGCTGATTTTAGACCAGTATTGCAGCATATTCCATGCCTAAAGTGACCACAAGATCATCGGTAAGAGTAATTCCTTTTGATTTTATTTCTTTACCTTTGAATTTTGTAAGAAGGAGAAGAGTTGGTAATACTTTTCCTTATAATAGACCTAGATTTGGTAATCCTCCTCCCAATATTCCTTCACCACATATCAATTTCTCTATTCGTAGATCCCAATTTTTCAAATGGCTATTCAACCACCTAGGAATTTTGTGACCTTTACTAATGGCATCCCATTAGTAATCCCATTTTATCATGACATCCCTAATGTTTCCATGAAAATTTTACCATCATTCACTAGGTGAAAATCAGTTACACCTACAGAGCACATTAAAGATGTTGCAACCTTATATGTGCAATTCATAATATCACTCATGAGGATGTAGCTTTGAGACTTTTAGCTACATCCCTTAAAGGAAAAGCCTTGCAATGGTATAGAAATCTAGAGATTGGATGCATAAGAACTTGGGATGATTTAGGTGGTAAATTGCTGAAACAATTTCAAGATAATTCAAATCATTTATCTCTCATAGAACAGCTTGTCTACCATTAAAAGAGCTCCTAATGAATTTATGTCTAGTTTCAACATTTGTTTTTCTAGAACTTGGGAAAGAATTCCAGCAAGTGTCAAGCCTCAAGCTAACCATGTTTTTCTTTATTATCTTAGAGCATTAAATAGTGATATTTCAACTATGATTTAGTCTATGGGAGGAGAGACTCTCCCAACAGCCTATGATATTGCCATCCAAGCTGAAAATAGCCTTATTCAAGCTAGAAAGTTAGCACCAAGGCCTTCAATGCCTTTTTTGGAAGATTTAGCTCCTATCCCACAACCTATCACAATTATAGAACCCGTTGTTGCACCCCCATCAGATGATGTATTTAAAGCTTTGCAGACTATGGGGAATAAGTGACTTCAATTGAAAATATACTTGTATTACCTAGCAGACCTTATCAACAAAATTAGTAAAATAGGCATCCTTACGAGTAGAATCAAAATTATAGGCAGCCTTATAAGTAAAGGCAGTTTGACCCAAAGGCTCCTAGTTCATCTAACACTTTAGTTCCAATTAATATGGCTATGGAAAAGTGGTGTCAACCTTGTAATCAACCTCATTCAAATTGTGAAGTTGCCCAAATGCTTTTCTGAACATAAGTCTTGTTGCACAACCTCAATCTGAGACATTGTTCATGCCTCAAATGGAGGGTGAGTAAGCAAGACACTCAGGATCGAAAGCACCTAAATAGAAATTAGTCAGATTTTGGTGAGGATGATTTCATTGCAGTTACTACTAGGGCTCAAGAAAAGGTTGCAGAGTGTAAAAACAACAAAGAATAGGCCTGTTCTACCTACTATCACTGATAAAACAACTATAAGCCCAAAACTAGCTAACATTGTTGTTGTTCCTAAAAAATAGTAGGTGTGTCAGCTGGTAAAGAGTAGTAAAAATAGATACAACCTGATCCAAGAAGGTTATTTATACCTCAAATATCAAAATCAATTGAAGCAGAATCAGTTTTTAACTAAAGCCTATGCTAAAATAGTAGAATCTGTCTCTAAAACTATTTCTTCTTTTAACATTGTTGATGTAATGAAAAAACATAATGTTAACATATCAATGTGGGATGCTCTAAGTATTCTAGGATAGCAAGATTTACTTTCTCATGAACTTGCTAAGCTACAAATTTCTTCTAAAACAACAAAGAAGAGGTTTAGAAAGCAGCCATGGTCTTTGGAACGATGGAACAAGACCAAATCAAAGAGGTTAAATAGATGGTTCGTAAAGTCTAAAATGCTCATGACATCAAGAAGCCACCATCATTTTATCTATTATTGATTATTGGAGAACATCTTGTTCATAATCGTATGGTGGAAAATCGTGCAAGTAGCAAAGTTATGCCAAAAGCAATCATAGAAAATGTAATGCCCACCGGCAACGACTTCTTTTTTTGCTACTTGCCTCCACTGCCACGTTGACCTCCTCCCAACCACCCGACCTGCCAACGATTATGGCTGTCATGTCTATCCTTGCAGGAGGAATGGGTGGAGTCCCGTTTTTCTTTGCCATAATCTATTTTTGGATTCTCCTTCAATGCGTGCGAGGGTGGTGTTGGCGCGTTTCCTTCTTGGAGTGTTTTTTTCTCTTTCCCTGTCACCTCATTTTGACCTGCTCCTCCTTGGCGTGTTCTGAACAGTGGATTCATTAATGGTGAAATGAAGGTCTGTCACCCTGATGTTGCGTGGGTGGGTGTGGATCCTCAAAATCGTGTTGTACAGTGCAAGCTACAGTGGAGCGCAGAACTGAGCTTCTCTCGGGAGAGCTCGGCAATGGGATTGTATTGCGGAGAAAATATTTTCCTGTACCATTCCTACGCCGCAACAACTCTTTCCTCGTCCCCGAAAGCGTGGCTCAGCAGGTCCTATACTTCATCTTTCCCGAGCATTTATAAAAATCATCATGTGGAGCATGCGAGCAGGTCGAGAGTTTGAATCCCACGGGGGCGCGAAGTGTTTCCAGTGGTATTCTGCAGGGACACGCTCACGGCAGGGTCGGAGCAGACGGTGAGGGTGACTGCGAGCAAGAAGAAGCAGCACACGGAAGATGACGTGGATTTGAAGTCATGGATGCTCAGGCACGGCCTCTCGCCTTGCAAGGTGGAGCTCAGGAAAAGGGAGTCAAAAGACGGGAAACACCGGTCCATTCATTACGTTGCTGCGAGCGAAGATCTCCAGCCAGGGGACATTGCATTTAAGGTTCCAAATTCTCTTGTGGTTACGCTGGAAAGAGTGCTGGGAAACGAGACAATCGGAGTTAGCCAGGCAGCAGGCATGTTGCAGATAGTAGAAGCCTTTTTGAGTGCTCCAACAAGCAGGTTGTCCAACTTTGTTGTTATCCTGCTCAGATGCGATGCATCTTCAGGTTCGGGATTCTCGACTGCAGATCGTCCAGACAGACGATATACACAGTGTGTATACTTTTACACGTATACTATTTGCATACGCCGCCTGGGATGATGGCTCCGAGAGGGCGGCCGGTGCCATTAGTGTTTATTCAAGCTCTTGTGCTTCTCTGTCTCTGCACGATACAGGAGACCTATGCAATGTTGGAGAAAATGTCTTGGGAGATGAAGGTAGCAGGATATTTTTCAGATCCAGAACATGTACTGAGTTCTTTTTCTTCAAATCGACTATGTGACAGTGAGAGTGCTTCCAACAGACCTGAAGAAATTTATTTACTAAGATTCTCTATTGATTTCTTGCTTGTTCTACGATGTAACCCATGAAAGAGGACCTCATAGGTATGGATCTGTTTCATATCGGAATATTCATGAAGCACTTTTTGCTTTGCAAATTTTATGAGCTTCTTCAGCGAGTCTCTAAGCTGGCAGGCATAAAGGTTTCTGTGGAATTATCACACCTTCAAGTTGCATCTGTAATGTTTGAAACGAGAGTTTGATGCTGTCCTCAAATCTGAAGAAAGAAAGGTTTATATATCACTACGGTTGATGCCTTTCAGAGCCAGGAGCGTGATGTAATCATTATGTCTTGTATCCGAGCTTCAAATCATGGAACTTGCCTTGTATTGGATGCCTGCGTTAAGTATGGTGTGAGGAGACTTATATATACAAGCACATATAATGTTGTGTATGCGGGAAAGGAGATTGTTAATGGCAATGAAGCATTGTGATATTTTCTCCGAGGATCATGTTGACAAACAATGGGCATGGGCATAAAAGTTTGGTGAAGCAAATCGAGTCCTCAAAATTAATGGTAGATCGTTGAAGTATGTCTAATTGGAAGAATATCAATGCAATTGTTTGGTGATTCAGTTGTCTTTCGTTGCGGTTGACAATAATATGAAAATAGTTATTAGTAAAGTCAATAGCGAAATATTTTGAGACATATGCAGCCCAAGCGACATTATGTACAACATATCTCCTCTATTACAAGCTGAAGTATGTTCATCTATTCTACCAACCTAAGATTGGATGTCGGGGGTGCCAGATTATTTTCCATCTTGTGAGTGCGTGCATGGCCAACAAGTTGTCACCATTGAACTCCTTTATATGGACGTTACTCATGGCTCTTCTGGTTCCTCGAGTGAATGGAAAGCGTGTCTTTACGCCAACAACGATGCTTGGTTTGGGTTATGGTGATAGTACGACATCTCTATATCAGTCCCACCCGTGGGTGTTGGCTGTTTTTTTTCCAAATGGGGAAGCTTATGGGATTCTAGCTGACACTACGAGGCGGTGTGAGGTGGATTTTGAAAGGACTCAACTGTTAAATTTTCTGCCCCATCAGTCTATCCAGTTATCACATTTGGCCCATTGACATCACCAGCAGCAGTACTCACATCCTTGTCTCATGCTATTGTTTTTATGCTGGCCCATGTGGAGTTTGTACGACCTGTTGAAGCTGGAGAAATAGGAAAGATATTTCTACACTTTTCTACTATTATTTTATTTAAAAATATTGTGAAATCGAACCACTTTTCCTTGCATTGATTTGTCAGTTGGATGTCATGATGGGAGATTTCCCTTTCTTGCTTGTTTCTTCTTGTTTTAGCTTTTATCGTTGATAGTATGTGGGTCGAAAGGATGCGTGTGCCCTCTCCTTTGAATGTTATGTTTCTCTTACTCGAATGATAGAACTTCGTCTGTTTGTTTATGTATTAATTCTTCTCTGTGATTGAGTTGCAAGTTATTATGTTGATCAAGCTAGTATTTTTGATATCATGGAAGTAAGTTTACGATAACTATGAAACCCCCTTCCTAGCACCCAAGTTTGTCCTTGACGTTTTTGTTAGCTCCTTCGCAAGTCCCTTTGATAACCTTTTGGCATCGAGAAAGAAAGGTTGTAGGATTGTGTGAGCAATGCGTGGGCTAGCCAGCTTAGAGTTTTGGTATTAAAACTGGTAGAATGAAAAGGGTTTGTTTGCAACGTGTTTTTCCATCTCGCGTGTTTAGACTCTTATACTATCTTTCATCTTGTTTCTAGGCTTTTAAGGCCATCCTCAAGAAGTGCCTTGACCATCCCTATCAACTTGAATCATAACTAGCTTTTCGGATCAACTAAGCTGGAGGTTTCATTGTGCGAATCCTATACCTCGTTGACACTAGAATAGTTGGTCTAATCCCCTCTCAGAATTATTGTTGATGGCACTCTTCTATTTTTCCTAACTTGCATTATTTTCTCCCTTGTAATGTTAACGCTATTAATTAATATTGGTCGGTTTTTATGCACGTAATTACCGTAATAGTTTGTGATGGAAATTTCCTTAAATGTGATTAACCTTCGGGAAAAACTCAACTTTCATTTGATAGTCTTATGGATTCATAGCGGAAGGTTTTGTTTTGATAATGTCACTTAGAAGTTATGTTTGTATCTTTGTGTGACGGTTGACTGTGTTACCAAGGGTTGCCTTAAAATATGGTTGTTTTGGGATGTGGGCAATTTATTTTAAATTAATCAAACATTAGAATTGTTGTGGAAGTTTGCAAACCTTTAGTGTATTAAAAATTGTTGATGACATTATTGTATACTCTTGTGTGACGGAACCCCTTCTTCTCTCGCGTGTTTCTTTACTACTTAGCTTTGTAAGACTTTGACCCTTCCTGGATGATTGGTAAATCTATTTGTAGTTAATGGTCAAAACTAGTATACTATGCCTTCGCTTCGAAACTTATGTTGTGTGTATACTCTATTTGATTTCCGGTTTGAAACTCATTTATACATGACTTTTTGTGTTAAATTTTGGAACCCGTGTTTCCCCTTTCTTGGGCCGATCAACTTTTGTTCTTTTAGAAATGTATTATTTTAGCCTATGCGTTGGTACCTTTGATAAATTTCTAGATGGTTGGTCTATTTATATCAAATCTCAATCTTGTAATTATTGTTTAATTACTTACTTGATGGGAATTCTGTTTTTGCTAGATTGTTTGTTTTCTCCTTATAGGGCCAAGGGCCATTCTCTTACGATTGCTATACTTTCGTTGTTATTACTCCTAACTAAAGTACAAGGTCTTCTCCTTCTTTGATTGGCATGATGAAGACTTTATTTAACTTGATGTGTTAATAGTGTTTAGAGGTTTGAACCAATTCTTGTAATAAAGTGCTTCCTTTTCGTGATATTGTTAGATAATAGTTATGGTGGTTTTGTGTAGCCTTATCTTGCTCAGTTCTCGTGAACTGACTCTTGTAGAAAATTTGCTGCAGATGGATTTTGCGTGTAGATGAGGGATAGATTTGTAGACTTTTGTCATCAACCTCAGTTGAGAAGATCCTTTGCTCGAAACCTTTTTATGTTGTTCAACTTTTGTTAACGTCCAGTGGAAAGTTTAGAAGAGGATTAATGTCTTAGTATAATGTATTGTGGACTTGTCATCTGAACTTTGGAAACCTTGTATTGTTTGACCATCATTGAAATTATAAGAAAATTTGGTTATTGTTGTTGAGTGACTTGTGGAGTATCAGTATTTTAAGAAATGATGTAATCTTGTTTTGTTCTCGTAAATGAGTGTTGCTTCAACTTTGCCTTGAGAATAAATTCTGAGTTAAACCTTGCCATGACTTAGTAATAAAGTGTCATAAGTAAACTAACATGGGATTGTTTAATACTTCTGGAAGTTAAATTAAAAGTTGCATTCAAATAAAGTAACGTAGGGGTCACCAACTTGAGAGCAAGAAATTCTCTAAGTAACAAGGGCAAGACTATCATTGCAAGTAAACTTTATAACACGATAACCCTAGCTCCTCTAGTGAACATTATGCCTTTCATGGTAAAATTTGTAAAATGACCCTAAGGTGAAATGAACTGTTAATTGTTTGAGGATAATAAGATTTAATAAATAGGAGAAAACAATTTTGAAACCACACAATCTATCTCTCAGCCATTTGGAAAGTAAATTCTTTTACTCCTTGATAATACTTTTAGCGAAGCCTAAGTAAAGTTGTTGTTAATTCTGGTTAAGAGCCCTAGCTTCAATTTAATACTGGCAATAACTAATGAGGTCCTA
Organism: Taxus wallichiana var. yunnanensis; assembly: GCA_018340775.1. Classification (NCBI taxonomy): domain Eukaryota; kingdom Viridiplantae; phylum Streptophyta; class Pinopsida; order Cupressales; family Taxaceae; genus Taxus; species Taxus wallichiana. Next base: position 918,521,673 of record CM031240.1, on the reverse strand, counting down.
AAAATGTTTCATCTCGACCTTCTCCCTCTAACCCTTTTTCAAGGCACCTTGTATCTCTTCTCTTAAGTGTGTTGAACTTAAAACCATGTTGTCTTGTGGGCAAGAACGAATCTTAGTAGCGTTAGTGGTGAGCAGATGGCCTTGTGGAATTTAAATACTCCTTTTTCTTGATAAACGAATTAAGCAAATAAAGGTCATAATAGAGAAGATTTAAAGATAATTACTCAGTGTCAAAAGAATAAATTTAACTTGGTAAGATGAATTGTATGAATCATATCTTGAGCCTCCTTGAAAACGTAAGCTAAGAATTGCAAGATGTCCTTTTAAAATAAATAACCCTCAAGAATATCTCCTTGTGGTTGGCCCTAACTGTAAGTGTGTTATGTGATTGGACTTCTATGTTGTCTTGTCAAAAGAAAAGTAAATTGTCCTTGATATGTGTGAACATTTCCGTGCTGCCTTTATGGCCATCCTTGTATCAAGTTGTTCACAGTGTTAGTTGTATACTTGGTGATGACATGTTGCGTCATGTTATGTGTCAAGCAAGTCAAAAAAATTATCCTGTATTTCACTGTGTTGTTCGTGTGTGGTTTTTGGGTCGTTACACTTGGTATCAGAGCATAGGTTCATGCTCTCGAACCTATGGGCCGGATTGGTGTTATATGATGATGTTACATGGTGGTGGTGGTGTTACATGATGATACTGCATGATGATGATGATGTTGCATGATGGTGGTAGATATTGGAAGAGTAATGTGCTTTAAACGTGATGTGATTATTGTCATAATTGTGATATTGTGAACACATGATGTGTATGTCACCTTGTGCGTGTTTGTGATCATGTTGATATGTTGGGGATGGGAGTATTCTCTCTCCTTCTTGTGGATTCTATGAAGAGTTCACGTGTGAATTATTGTTTGTGATGTGTGAAAAGAATTATAATGTGGATGACATAGTGTTGGAGCATTGTGACATATTGTGATATGTAGGTGTATCAATGTGTTGTATGACTAGATTGATGTTAAAAGAAATGAGTTGTATCATGATGTTTTTACCATGTTTTGAAGAAATGTGTGTACCACCTTGTTATGTAGCAATGGATGTTATGTTGTGATGTTATTATGTTCATCGTATATCTGAGTTGTGTAATATGTAATGCTTCATGTTGTGATTTTGGGTCATACGGTGAGTGTATGAACCCTATCGTATGGTGATTGCACTTTGGGTGCAGAATGTGGTAAAGTGATGTGTTACACTCAGTGAATGTATGATTGTGATCTACCTTGTATATGTACCATATGTAAGACGTTATGGTAGTTATGTGTGTGCCACCATTATGTTAGTGATGTTGTTGTATGTTATGTTGTGAACCTTACGCTAACCGACCCTAAAGGGAATCGGTAGAAGTGTATGTTGAGAGTGAGGAATGGTGTACCATGGGTCAATAACTCGAGTCAAAACTCGGTTTAGTAGATAACATGTGATTCTTTCCTCTCTCCCTATGTGGTTGTATGTATGCAACCTAAGTGTATCTATGACTATGTTTAGCCTTGTCGAAGTGGTGGTGGGATGATTTAGATGGAGTTGATGACAGGTTGTATTATTGATATGTATTTTATGAGTGAGGGTCGATGTTCCGAAGTGCTAGCAACTCGTTGAGTACCCCTTTGGTGGCTAGATAAGGCCACACAGTTATCGTAATGTGACATTATTATAAGTTGATTTTATTCGTAAATTGAGCTTTTTACTTTATTTTGTAAGGACCAGCAGCTTTTCTTGATTGCCATGCTTTACAATTTTGGGCATTTCCTTGGTTTGTGGCACTAACATGGGGATTTTGATACTAACTATGGCTATTTGGCCATTTATTTTGCTTGATTTTGGGTCTTCTTTTAAATTTGGAATTTTTACCGCCTTGCCCAAGGCTTGTACTTTGCCACTTGGCACTTTGATTGGATTGTTGTGCTGGTTCTATTGTCGTGATGTGTGAAATAGGGTCATAGGATGCACCATGGATTGGTTGGACCTATGGACCCTTCTTCGTTGTATGGGGGTACGCCCAAGGAGTACATATAACTAGCGGGTTGTTGAACCACGCGTTATTATGTCACTTGGGTTAGGAGTGTTCGAACTCTATGTGTCTTGGACCATAGGGTCAACCGGCCTCCTTGAGGGAGGCATAAGAGTTTGAGGGAGGCATAAGAGATTGAGGGAGGCATAAGAGATTGAGGGAGGCATAAGAGTTTGAGGGAGGCATAAGAGTTTGAGGGAGGCTTATGATATTTGTGTGTATGGTTGATGTTTGGGATATATGTTGAGTTATTGTGATGTTTTGGTAGTGGTATTTTGATGTATGTGTTACTCATGTCAGATGGATATGTGTTGTGATGTTGTGGATATGTCATTGATTCCCTTGTGGACACTATGTACCTGTAGCATGGTTTGGTGTTATGTGAATTTTTTTCATTGATGCAAATTGAGGAAATGTCTGGTGGATTGTAGTACTCTTTTGTTTGAGTATTTTATATGTCATTCATTGATGTGTGTCGAGTACTATGTTATGTGGACTGTGCCTATTCCATTCCGTATTTGAGTAACCTTTTTGTGGTGTAATACAATCTTGAAGTATATACTTGTGTGCTTGTGAATCTGTAGTGTCTTGTGAACTGATAGGGTGTTGTGTTAGCAGTTCATGTTGGGCACCCACAATAAAGAATAAACCAAAACTCTTCAATGATGAAATTTTAAAAGAAATTAAACTAAGAATAATGCTAATGGAAAGAGACTAATGAAATGATGAACAAGAAAGAACTGCCAATCTTCACAGAACATTGAAAGTTAAAAATTTCTACCAAATGTTCCTAAGGCTACCTTGTGGCCGTGCTTTAATCAACTAAAATTTTAAACCATAAAGTGTACTTTCTCCTTTACCTGTTCTTGGTTGCGAACCATTTCTTTTCCATTGTGTTATGTCGCATCGAGGACGATGCTTTCTTAAGGGGAGGAGAATGTAATGCCCCACCCTCAATGGCTTCGGTTTAGCTACCTGCCTCCACTGCCACCTTGGCCTCCTCCCAACCACCCGACCTGCCAACGATTATGGCTGTCATGTCTATCCTTGCGTGAGGAATGGGTGGAGTCCCATTTTTCTTTGCCATAATCTATTTTTGGATTCTCCTTCAATGCGTGCAGGTGGGTGTTGGGCGCGTTTCCTTCTTAGGCATTTTTTTGTTCTTTCCTGTCATCCTCATTTTGACCGTGCTCGAATGGCATGTTTTGAACAATGGATTCATTAATGGTTAATGATGTGAAATGAAGGTCTATCAATACGATGTTGCGTGGGTGGGTGTGGATCTCAAAATTGTCTGTCATTGAGGTAGTGCTACGATGGAGCGTGAACCGAGCTTCTCTGGGAGAGCTGAATGGATTTTGATTGTATTGGAGGAGGGAGCAAATTGATTTCTGTACCATTCCTACGCCATTGAGAAATCTTTCTCATCCCCAAAGCGTGGCTCAAGGGGTCCTATACTTCATCTTTCAGAGCATTTATAAAATCATCCTGTGGAGCATGCGAGAAAGTTGAGAGTTTGAATCATTTCACTGGACGCCAAGGTTTTCCAGGTGGTATTCTGCAGGACACGCTCATTTCTTTTCCGGAGCAGACGGTGAGGGGTGACTACGAAAGAAGAAGAAGCACATGGAAGATGACGTGGATTTGAAGTCGTGGATGCTTAGGCATGGCCTCTCGCCTTACAAGGTGGAGCTCGTCGAAAAGGGAGTCAAAAGACGGGAAACACCGGTCCATTCATTACGTTGTTGTGAGCGAAGATCTCCAGCTAGGGGACATTGCATTTAAGGTTCCAAATTCTCTTGTGGTTACGCTGGAAAGAGTGTTGGGAAACGAGACAATCGGAGTTAGCTAGCAAGCAGCATGTTGCGTTATAGTAGAAAGCCTTTTTTGAGCACTCTAACAAGAGGGTTGTTGAAACTTCGTTGTTATCCTTTCGAGAGATCTCATGCATTTCAAGTTCGGGATTCTCGATTGCAGATCGTCAGCATGGAGATTTTTGTGATACATAGTGATATATTTTGCACGTATACTTTTTTGCATGCCGCCTCGGGATGATGGCTCCGAGAGGGCGGTGGTGCCATTAGTGTTTATTCAAGCTCTTGTGCTTCATGTCTCTACACGATACATTTGACCTATGTAATGTTGGAGAAAATGTCTTGGGAGATGAAGGTAGCAGGATAATTTTTATCCGAATCATGTGCATATCAGAGTTCTTTTTCTTCAAATCGACTATGTGACAGTGAGAGTGCTTCCAACAGACCTGAAGAAATTTATTTACTAAGATTCTCTATTGATTTCTTGCTTGTTCTACGATGTAACCCATGGAAGAGGACCTCATAGGTATGGATCTGTTTCATATCGGAATATTCATGAAGCACTTTTTGCTTTGCAAATTTTATGAGCTTCTTCAGCGAGTCTCTAAGCTGGCAGGCATAAAGGTTTCTGTGGAATTATCACACCTTCAAGCTGCAGCTGTAATGTTTGCACCGAGAGTTTGATGCTGTCCTCAAATCTGAAGAAAGAAAGGTTTATATATCACTACGGTTGATGCCTTTCAGAGCCAGGAGCATGATGTAATCATTATGTCTTGTGTCCGAGCTTCAAATCATGGAACTTGCCTTGTATTGGATGCCTGCGTTAAGTATGGTGTGAGGAGACTTATATATACAAGCACATATAATGTTGTGTATGCGGGAAAGGAGATTGTTAATGGCAATGAAGCATTGCGATATTTTCTCTGGAGGATCATGTTGACCCCATGGGCATAGTAAAGCTTTGGCTGAACAGTCAGTCCTCAAAAGTAATGGTAGATCGTTGAAGTATGTCTAACAGCAGCATCAATGCAATTGTTTGGTGATTCAGTTGTCTTTCGTTGCGGTTGACAATAATATGAAAATAGTTATTAGTAAAGTCAATAGCGAAATATTTTGAGACATATGCAGCCCAAGTGACATTATGTACAACATATCTCCTCTATTACAAGCTGAAGTATGTTCATCTATTCTACCAACCTAAGATTGGATGTCGGGGGTGCCAGATTATTTTCCATCTTGTGAGTGCGTGCATGGCCAACAAGTTGTCACCATTGAACTCCCTCATGGCTCTTCTTTATATGGCACTGGAGAAGGTAGTGGTTCCCTCGAGTGAACAGGAAAGCGTGTCTTTACGTGGAACACTGATGCTTGGGGTTATGGTGATAGTACGACATCTCTATATCAGCCCCACCCATGGGTGTTGGCTTTTTTTCCAAATGGGGAAGCTTATGGGATTCTAGGCGAATACGAGGAATGTGAGGTGGATTTTGAAAGGACTCAACTGTTAAATTTTTTGCCCCATCAGTCTATCCAGTTATCACATTTGGCCCATTGACATTGCCAGCAGCAGTACTCACATCCTTGTCTCATGCTATTGTTTTTATGCTGGCCCATGTGGAGTTTGTACGACCTGTTGAAGCTGGAGAAACAGGCAAGATATTTCTACACTTTTCTACTGTTATTTTATTTAAAAATATTGTGAAATCGAACCACTTTTCCTTGCATTGATTTGTCAGTTGGATGTCATGATGGGAGATTTCCCTTTCTGCTTGTTCTTCTTGTTTTAGCTTTTATCGTTGACAGTATGTGGGTCGAAAGGATGCGTGTGCCCTCTCCTCTTGAATGTTATGTTTCTCTTACTCGAATGATAGAACTTCGTCTGTTTGTTTATGTATTAATTCTTCTCTGCGATTGAGTTGCAAGTTATTATGTTGATCAAGCTAGTATTTTCGATATCATGGAAGTAAGTTTACAATAACTATGAAACCCCCTTCCTAGCACCCAAGTTTTCCTTGACGTTTTTTTGTTAGCTCCTTCGCAAGTCCCTTTGATAACCTTTTGGCATCGAGAAAGAAAGGTTGTAGGATTGTGTGAGCAATGCGTGGGCTAGCCAGCTTAGAGTTTTGGTATTAAAACTGGTAGAATGAAAAGGTTTGTTTGCAACATGTTTTTCCATCTCGCGTGTTTAGACTCTTATACTATCTTTCATCTTGTTTCTAGGCTTTTAAGGCCATCCTCAAGAAGTGCCTTGACCATCCCTATCAACTTGAACCATAACTAGCTTTTCGGATCAACTAAGCTGGAGGTTTCATTGTGCGAATCCTGTACCTCGTTGACACTAGAATAGTTGGTCTAATCCCCTCTCAGAATTATTGCTGATGGCGCTCTTCTATTTTTCCTAACTTGCATTATTTGCTCCCTTGTAATGTTAACGCTATTAATTAATATTGGTCGGTTTTTATGCACGTAATTACCGTAATAGTTTGTGATGGAAATTTCCTTAAATGTGATTAACCTTCGGGAAAAACTCAGCTTTCATTTGATAGTCTTATGGATTCATAGCGGAAGGTTTTGTTTTGATAATGTCACTTAGAAGTTATGTTTGTATCTTTGTGCGACGGTTGACTGTGTTACCCAGGGTTGCCGTAAAATATGGTTGTTTTGGGATGTGGGCAATTTATTTTAAATTAACCAAACATTAGTACTGTAGTGGAGGTTTGCAAACCTTTAGTGTTATAAAAATTTGTTGATGACATTATTGTATACTCTTGTTGGACGGAACCCCCTTCTTCTCTCGCGTGTTTGCTACTAGCCTGTAAGACTTTGACCCTTCCTGGATGATTGGTAAATCTATTTGTAGTTAATGGTCAAAACTAGTATACTATGCCTTCGCTTCGAAACTTATGTTGTGTGTATACTCTATTTGATTTCCGGTTTGAAACTCATTTATACATGACTTTTTGTGTTAAATTTTGGAACCCGTGTTTCCCCTTTCTTGGGCCGATCAACTTTTGTTCTTTTAGAAATGTATTATTTTAGCCTATGCGTTGGTACCTTTGATAAATTTCTAGATGGTTGGTCTATTTATATCAAATCTCAATCTTGTAATTATTGTTTAATTACTTACTTGATGGGAATTCTGTTTTTTGCTAGATTGTTTATTTTCTCCTTATAGGGCCAAGGGCCATTCTCTTACGATTGCTATACTTTCATTGTTATTACTCCTAACTGAAGTACAAGGTCTTCTCCTTCTTTGATTGGCATGATGAAGACTTTATTTAACTTGATGTGTTAATAGTGTTTAGAGGTTTGAACCAATTCTTGTAATAAAGTGCTTCCTTTTCGTGATATTGTTAGATAATAGTTATGGTGGTTTTGTGTAGCCTTATCTTGCTCAGTTCTCGTGAACTGACTCTTGTAGAAAATTTTGCTTGCAGATGGATTTTGCGTGTAGATGAGGGATAGATTTGTAGACTTTTGTCATCAACCTCAGTTGAGAAGATCCTTTGCTCGAAACCTTTTTATGTTGTTCAACTTTTGTTAACGTCCAGTGGAAAGTTTAAAAGAGGATTAATGTCTTAGTATAATGTATTGTGGACTTGTCATCTGAACTTTGGAAACCTTGTATTGTTTGACCATCATTGAAATTATAAGAAAATTTGGTTATTGTTGTTGAGTGACTTGTGGAGTATCAGTATTTTAAGAAATGATGTAATCTTGTTTTGTTCTCGTAAATGAGTGTTGCTTCAACTTTGCCTTGAGAATAAATTCTGAGTTAAACCTTGCCATGACTTAGTAATAAAGTGTCATAAGTAAACTAACATGGGATTGTTTAATACTTCTGGAAGTTAAATTAAAAGTTGCATTCAAATAAAGTAACGTAGGGGTCACCAACTTGAGAGCAAGAAATTCTCTAAGTAATCAAGGGCAAGACTATCATTGCAAGTAAACTTTATAACACGATAACCCTAGCTCCTCTAGTGAACATTATGCCTTTCATGGTAAAATTTGTAAAATGACCTAAGGTGAAATGAACTGTTAATTGTTTGAGGATAATAAGATTTAATAAACAGGAGAAAACAATTTTGAAACCACACAATCTATCTCTCAGCCATTTGGAAAGTAAATTCTTTTACTCCTTGATAATACTTTTAGCGAAGCCTAAGTAAAGTTGTTGTTAAATCTGGTTAAGAGCCCTAGCTTCAATTTAATACTGGCAATAACTAATGAGGTCCTAAAAATGTTTCATCTCGACCTTCTCCCTCTAACCCTTTTCAAGGCACCTTGTATCTCTTCTCTTAAGTGTGTTGAACTTAAAACCATGTTGTCTTGTGGGCAAGAACGAATCTTAGTAGCATTAGTGGTGAGCAGATGGCCTTGTGGAATTGAAATTCTCCTTTTTCTTGATAAACGAATTAAGCAAATAAAGGTCATAATAGAGAAGATTTAAAGATAATTACTCTGTGTCAAAAGAATAAATTTAACTTGGTAAGATGAATTGTATGAATCATATCTTGAGTCTCCTTGAAAACGTAAGCTAAGAATTGCAAGATGTCCTTTTAAAATAAATAACCCTCAAGAATATCTCATTGTGGTTGGCCCTAACTGTAAGTGTGTTCTGTGATTGGACTTCTATGTTGTCTTGTCAAAAGAAAAGTAAATTGTCCTTGATTTGTGTGAACGTTTCCGTGTTGCCTTTATGGCCATCCTTGTATCAAGTTGTTCACAGTGTTAGTTGTATACTTGGTGACGACATGTTGCGTCATGTTAGTTGTATCCTGTATTTCTTGTGTTGTTCGTGTGTGGTTATTTGGGTCACGCGAAAATTTGGGTCTACAATGTTGCGTCAACTGCAACTAATACAAGTAGATGTCATTAGAGATATAGAGGTAACATTGCATATTTTCCCAAATGTTTCTATTGTGTAAGATATTACTGCTGTCGTAGATTTACCTCCTTACTTTGCTATATGTTTATCAAGAGATTTCACAGAAAAATAAGAGGTTATCTCTCTTCATATTAGTCTTTCTTTTTTTCACTACACGTTATGGGACCAAAGTTACTATTAATTGTAGAACCATTGGCTGATTTCACATTGAGCCTCACACTTCTAATTTTTAGCTAATTATGCGACCTTAGACATGTCTAATTTTGATAATATAAACTCATATTTCAGCATTAGATGGTGTTTCTAACCTGTTTATGGATGAATAGACACATGAAGAACACACTCATGATTCTTTTAAAGAATTTGAAGAACATATATTTGGTGTGTATTGTTTACATGAAGAAAACACACTAATTCCCTTGCTGTCTAAAATAGAAAATGCAGCAGAAGGGATTTGGAAGCTTTATTTCGATGGAGCTAAAAATAAGAAAGGACAAGGAGTAGGTTTGATGCTCACTTCCCCAATAAATGAAAGGTATTTCTCATCTTTGAGTCTCCAATTTTCATACACTTGCAATGTATTCAAATACAAAGCATTAATTCATGGTTTACTTTGGGCCAGAAAGAGAGGCATTAACATGCTGCATATATTTGGTGATTCGAGTTGGTTATCAATCAAGTAAGAAATTTTAAAGTTTGTAATAATTCAGAAATAAAGTCTTACAAACATAGAGTTTTAGACTTAATGGAAGATTTCAAAGCTATTAACATTCAGTCCATTCCTAGAACAGAAAATAAGCATGCAGATAGACTTGCAACAATTGGTGTCAGTTTTGAAGTGTTGGAACAGATTGAAAACAATGATATTCAACCTCATATTAAGTTAATTTTTAGGCCTTCTATACTTGATAATGACTTGAATTGGCAAGTTTTTGAAAGTGATGATCAAATCATGTAGGTTTTGCAGCAAGAAGCTGAATTTTCTACAATAAATCAAGATAAATTACAACACTTATATGGTGACCATATTGTTCAATTAAAGAAAAATAAACTACCTTGAGGTCTGGTCACATTAGAAGACATCTTCAACACTGACGATCAGTTAAGGAAGGTCAAAAATAAGATGTCAACACATGTTGATAACTATGAAGAGATCTTAGTTGATGAAGGAAAAAAATTGTTTCTCGGAAAGGTATGTTCTTTAGCTGAAAAACATTCTTTTATTAATATTTGCAAGGAATTTAAAGATGTTTTCACTTGGAAATACCAAGACCTGAAAGGGTTTGATCCCATTTTAACATAGCACACTATTGAATTATAGCCAAATTCCAAGCTAGTTAGGCAGGAACAGAGGCACTCAGAAATCCTAAAATAAAGCCTCTAATGAGGAAAGACTCATCTAATTTTATCGAATCAGGTATTATATTTCTAGTTAAGCATTCAAGTTGGGTAGCCAATCTTGTTCCAGTTCGAAAAAGAATGGAGAAATCAGATTATGTGTGGATTTTAGAGATCTTAATAAAGCTTCATTAAAAGATCACTACCCACTTCCAAATATGGATCAAATTTTGAGAACAGTTTCTAGTTCAAATAGACTATCTCTTCTAGATGGTTATAGTGGATACAATAAGATAGGTATAAAATAACTTTTACCACCAAGTGGGGTACTTATACTTACAAAAGAATGCCTTTTGGCCTTTCAAATGCTGGTGCAACATTTCAATGTGCAATGGACATGGATTTCTGCGTAGCTTGTTAAATAAATGCATCCTTGTTTATTTAGATGATGTTACTGTATTCTCAAAAATTTAGAAGAACATCTAATACATCTAAGGCAAGACCTTTTAGTTATGCAGACATAATTTGGAATATCTTTAAATCTGCTAAAGTCTATCTTTTCAGTACATCAAGGTAAATTGCTTGGTCATATTGTTTTTAAAAAGGTTTAGCAATTGACCCTTCCAGAATTGAAGCTATATCACAGCTATTATTTCCTCACCATAAGAATGCATTACAAATTTTTCTTAGAAAAATCAATTTTGTTATAAGATTTGTTCCAAAATTTAGAGAATTGGTGAAACCATTGATAACTATGTTAAAGAAAGAGAAAACTTTCTCTTAGACAAGGGAGAGAAGGGTTTGAATCAATTAAGGCAGCCATCTCTCAAGCTCCTACTCTTGTAAATCCAAATTTTTATAAATATTTTACAATGTATGCACTTGCAGGAGTTGAAACAATATCAACCATATTAACTCAAGTTAATGATGAAAATGTTGAGCAACCAATTGTTTTCTTTAGACAGAGCTTGCACGATTACGAAACAAGGTACACATTTCTTGAAAAATAAGTACTTTCAGTAGTCATAGGACTAAAGAATTTTAAGTACATGCTTTCAAACAACAAAATTCATGTTCTTGTTTCTCATCCAAGTGTGAAAGCTTTCTTGTTAAATAAAGAATTGAATGAGAAAATAACAGTTAGATAACGAAGGTTATGGAGTATGATGTTGATATCCGCATTGCGAAGACAGTTTGAGGTAAAGGTTTGTGTGAACACCTAATTGCTGATATGGAAAAATAGTAAGCTGCAGAACTAGAAGATTCAAAATAGCATGCTGAAATTATGTATCAGCAATCAGACATCATGGTTCAACCAGAAAATCAGCAACCTAAACTTGCTCAAGAAGTCCAAGAATCAAGATGGATGACTGATTTAGTTAACTATCTACAACATGGCACCTATTCGGAAGGTATGGACAATAATAAATGAAGGTATTTTAGACTACAAGTTGTACCCTATGTTTTCATTGATGGTGTATTATTCAAAAAGGATATAAATGGAATCTTGTCTGTAATGTGTTGACTATGATAAAATTCAGCAATTATTATCATAATTCCATGAAGGACCTATAGGAGGTCATTTCTTAACATGTACCATAACCTTAAAAATTATGAAATCGTTATTCTTATTGTCCCATCATATTCAAGGACTATTTCGAATGGATTTGAAAGTGTAAGAAATGTTTTTTCTTTGTTGGAAAAGACCATTTATCTTCGCCGCCTTTACAACCTATTTCAATCGATCAACCTTTTATGCAGTGGGGTCTTGACTTTATTGGCATGATAAACCCACCTTAATCACAAGGACACAAGTAGATTTTTACTGCTATAGATTACTTTACACATTGGACTGAAGCAATAGCCTTGAAATATGCTAATGAAACTTTGGTACTATCCTTTTATGAAGGTATAGTTTGTAGATTTAGTGTTCCAACAACTATCATATCAGATAATGCTTTAGCATTTCTTGGTGGAAAGGTAACAGATTGGGCTATCAACCATAGAATTTATTTAATTTCTTTATCTAATTATTACTCACAACATAATGGGTTAGCTAAAAGTACTAACAAGAATATTTTAAGGATTATCAAAAGAACACTCAAAGATAATCGAGAGAACTTAGCTTCGATGTTGAATTAAACACTTTGGGGCTGATAGAGTGACTTCTAAAAGATCAAATTGAAATTCACCATATAAGCTCGTTTACGGAGAGAAGCAAGGATGCCTATTTCAGTTGAGTTACCCGTATTAGATTCACTACATCAAATGGAGCTACATTAGAATGAACCATTACAGTTTGTTATGCGAGAATTAATGGAATTACAAGAGCTAAGAGATCAAGCCCATGAGAACATGGAAAATAATCAAAAACAAATGAAGAAGACTTTTGATAAGAAATCCAAATTTAGAATCTTTAATGAAGGAGATATTGTGTTAAAGTGGGATGTTGATCATGTAAATCCAGGAAGACACATGAAGTTTGATACAATCTGGAGTGGTCCTTACATGATTTCAGCTTGCAAAGAACATAATGCTTTTCAGCTTTCAAGGCTGAATGGAGAGGAACTTCCCATTCCTGTGAATGGTATGTTTCTCAAACATTGTTATTGAAAATCCTATAGTGTTTGTTTAGAGTAGGATTTCCCTTTAATAAGTGCAGTTCCTACACATTGCAATGTTTTTCAATTCAATAAGTGCATTCATGCACGTGATCTGGTTTAAAAGACCATTTCCTAGTTTTTTCATTTTGGAAGGGTTGGAACTTGAAGAACTGGTTAGGAAGAGTCCAAGGACAAGAGAAAGGAAGCTGGTCTTACATGCTTTAGAATCCATGCCCAATGGACAAGAGAAAGGCATTGGTGAAGTATACCTAATCTAAGGGAGGTTATTTCAAAAAAATTGTTACTATTAAATTAATAATGATTACATGAAATTTGTAGCTATGTGTGCTGTTACAAAACATAACAGATCACATAGTCTACAATTTCATGACTATCTTCGAAAAAAAGACAAATCCCCGAAGGAAAATATTGATGTGTTGATGATGACACCAAATTATAGAATAAATGAAGTGTTAGATTTTGGATCAAAAATCATGACTGCAGATTATAGAAATCAGATTTCATTACTAGATGTTACAGGTATTCTTTAATGTTCTTTCCTTCATGATTAATACATTCAATTATATTATTGGGTTTTTAGTTCATCATACAATCCATATCAGAAAGAAGAAATGCAGAAAGAAATACACAACTCAATTTAACAATTCAATATTTTATTCATAAGGAATTTCAAATGTTCCCACAAGTGTCGTGGGATGTAACTGAAAGTAAATTACAGCTCTTTGAAATAAGAGGTACATATGCATGAAAGAGAAAATAAAGAAGTATGATTGAACCCATCATTTCCTTGGAGGTTACTCCTTTGGTTGATGCATCCTCATCTTCAATTTTGTTCCCCATCCATCTTCACTACTTTGAAAGCACTATACTTGAAAATAGAAAGAGAACTATCATTTTATGAGCACAGGGGTACATCCATATTCCTATACTATCCTAACTCATGTATATGGATCTCTTAACAACAAGAGATATAAATTACATGAAGATCAAACAATATATATGATTTCCTCACTCGGAAAAAGGAGAGAGAAGAAAAGAAAAACCATGAATAAAAACAGGCTAAAATGCCTAAATATTTTCTAACTTTTTTCTTAAGTATGCAGCTACAAAGTTACAACCAAGAATAAATAAATCATGTCTTACAATACTCCCTAGAGATAAAGATTACAGAGTTCAAATACTTCTATCCTATGGTACATGAAGCGAGATGAGTCATAAGTTCAAGAATGCAGCTATTCTAGAAATATAAGAAGAAGTTATAGTGCATATCAAAGGAGAGACTTGAAAATAAAATTACATGTTTTAGAATACAACTCAAAGTTGAAGCATCAAGAATCGAATATAAAGGTTGATGTTAACTGAAAAGATATGGTTATAACTAAAACATAGAAGAGAAAGGAATGTGAAGGTTTTAAAAAGTAAGAGGGAGAGGAGTCCAGATTAAGTAAAATAGAGGAAAAGGACATCCCTAGTTTGGAGGACGAAAGCTCAAGATCCAAGTATCCTTCTTCACATAAAATATTTGATCCAAGTATGTATCTTAGCTTAAACATATGAACAAAAATCACTAAGTAGTGTAAAGCTGAAATAGAGAACATACTAGTCCAAGTTTGAATCAAAACAAGGGAAGATACCAAAAGCTTGAATGGAGAGCTTTTATAAGTAATAAGAGCTAACAAGGATAAGGCACATATGTAAGGTTTGAAACTCAATGAAAGAAGAGAATTCCACAAGCCATTAAAGTTTCAAAGAGGTTACAGGACTTCAATAATTATGTTTCATAAATGGATATGACTCAAGAATATTTTATCCAAAAGGAAAACTGAGTCTCAAGAAGGCCATTTCGAGAAGATTCAATAGAGAATTTGAACATGTTAAACAATGCAACAATTAATTTTTCACAGAGTCTTAGAATAATGACCTGAAATGCATTATTTATTCACATCTAAAGTTCAAGAATTATAAAAAATATCAATATCTCAAAACTAGAAAAAATCAATAAGTGGTTTCAAACAAAAGGAAGTAAAAAATAGATTACATTCAAACGTATAGAAACTGAACTTTGTAATGTACACAAAGCTTCTAAAGATGGGTAAGGGAACTCTAAATACACAAAGAAATTGAAGACAGAGTTCAAATATCTCAAAAACGGAGGTAGAATAGAGCCACAGGTCGAATAATGGCCATGTTATGCAAACGTCAAAACATAATTCCATATCTATGACTATCAAATGCAAATGGAATAACCAAATCTTCTCAAGCTTGTAAAAAAGGGTCATGTACGAAAAAAAGGCTTGGAAAAAAATGGTTCACAATAAGTAAATGCAAAGTATGCATAAATTAAAACACCCAGATTTGGGTAAAACATTGTAGAAATAGAAGAGCTCATGACTCTTGGAGTTGGGTTTGATACAAACAACCCTCAAAATCATCAAGTTTAGAGCCAAAATGTGGACCCATAACGAGTCTCAAGTTGAAATCTCTAAAGGAACCATGAAATCATAAAGATAATGCCAAGAAAGAAGGAATTATCCATATTAAAAGGTCAAAATGGCAATGATGAAATGATAGAGAACCATTTTTATTGTAAAGTCAAGCTCGAAAGCCTTCAATAATGGCGTCGAGCCAAAAAATAGGTCAAGTGACCTTTACCATGCAAATCCAAGAGGTGAGTTAATGAAACTCAACCACAGTTAAAAGATTCATGTTTTCTTTGTCAATTTTGTCCCAATGTCCGTGGACACGTGGTCATCTTTAATTGGATGCGGTATGGTGGGTCCATTTTGTGAACTTGTCACTTTTCATTATTATTCTAAAATGTTAAATTTGTCTGGTGACCTGATGAATTTTAATTGGATAGTCGAAAATATGAAGTAGTGGAGAAGGCGGGCCCTTTTGTGTTTTGAGACATTATCGCAAAAAAGCTTAAAGTATAAAAAGAATTCCAAGACCCACAAAAGGACATGTGGCCTATTTTTATTATAATGTTGGACCACCAGGGAACTTTGAAAATTAGAGATTTGTTTTGAAGAAGAGTAAAATTATAAAAGTGACCCAAGACTCTCGCTTACGCCAAGTCAATCACATCAAAATTCAAAAGTGGGGAGATGGATCACCGAGGCACTTTGAAAATTTGAGCTTTGTTTTGAAAAATATTAAAATTATAAAAGTGACCCGCGACTCTACTAACGCCAAGTCAATCGCATCAAAAGTCAAAAGCGGGAGGCAAATCACCGGGGCACTTTGAGGATTGAGTTTTTTTGAAAAAGGAGTAAAGTTATAAAAGTGACCCACAACTCACGAGGACCAAATAAACCCACGTATTGAGCCTTTTATCAAAATTTAAAAGTGGATAGGTGGGTCATTGAAGTATTTTCGACTTTGAAAATTTAAGCTTTGTTTTGAAAAAGGAGTAAAGTTGAGCCACGACCCCTTGACACCCAGGTAAAGACACATGTGGAGCCCACATCAAAAGTGAATGGGCGGGCCAAAATGTCTAAAATGCACAATCTCCATAAGAATCAAAATGTGAAGGATGCCCCTAGGCCCATTTAAATTAAAATCTATTCCACGTGAAATGACTCTTTTTCAAGGTTGCAAAAAATAGATCCTCGACGTTTGGATTCGGTAAAGAGATTGGTAATAACACAGAAATGTCATTTAGTTCATAATTTTCAAAATTAGAAGTTCCATCTCTCTACATATCGAGCTCACTAAAGAATACCGTGAACCCAACAGAGATGTAAAAGAACAGTGTTAGCCGAGCATCAAGAACCTTACCATTTTTTGCAAAGAATTGGAATCATTGACTCCAAAAAAAAAAACAAGCGAGCCTAAATTTAAGAAAAATGATGACGAGTTCACAATACAACTATTTAAATAGAAAATAAGCTCATAAATCTTTAATGCAAGAAGATAGAAATTACATGCACAAGGAAGGAGAATCGCTCATAAAGAAAAAAATTATTATTAGAAAATTATTCACCCATGATTTTCTTAAAAATGAAACAATGATAGTTGACTAATTTGTAATCAAAGGGTATTAATGCCTCTTTGTATTAGTTTTCTTTATTTTATTTTAAAGAATAAAAATAAGATGCATGGGTGAATACAGTGCACTTTCGAGAGATAACAACTATTAAAACCAGATGCTAGATTTTATTATTATTGTTCTACTACCAACTCAAGTTATTTAAAAATGTAAAGTGACACAAGATACAAAGATACACGAGAAAGGTTAAAGACATTGGAGTATCAATTCTAGATGGATGCTATAGACTCTACGATAACAACAGGATATTCAAAAGTTTGTTTCTTATGTACACAATATCTTGTGTGCACAACCGCAACAATAACGATGATTATAGAGAAGAGATCACTATGGATTGGATGGAGAAAATGCCACAAAAATTGGTTACTATAAGTGAAATTGGCCTACAAGGAAATATCCATCATTTTATTTGTGAAATATCGTATGAGTTTTGGGATGATATTTTCACTCGATGTTGTTCCGAAAAATTCTCTAGTACTAGTGCTTTACGGTGGAAGTGTTACACTCCGTGCATTGGTGGATTCCAAACTATTTATTGTTTTTATTGTTGAGACATAGTCAAGTGATGTTTCTAAAACATTACTATTCTCACATGAAGAAAGGTTTGTCTCCAAAAAAATTCAACAGTGATTTTTTTGTATTTTAACCTAAATATGATACTTATACATGTATTATTTATGCACACAACCACAAATCTATTAAATTTGATGTACAATTGTTTCATCATGTGACACTACACAACCAATTCAACATGGTGATTTAATTTCAATAATTTTATAAATATGTTTAATGATCTCTATCTTCAATTTCCATGGTTTTCATTTTTTTAATAAAGTTATATTTTTATAGTTTAGATGATAGATGTGGAGGACGTAGGCACATCGGCCATGAATATGCCATCAGATCTAGGTATGTTAATCATGTGAATTTACAAACAAAACCACTAATAATCCCCACAAATTTATAATACAATAAATGATTATGTAGACAACCAATAAGGCCCACAAATTTATAGGAAACAATATGATATCCATGTGTATTTTACAACAAAATTATTTATAAGGCCCAAAATTTATAGGAAATGATAACTAACATACATTAGTTTATATGCTTGGCTTAGGGTCAAAGAAAAAGTTTAAGGAAATTCATTTGTAAGATACAATAACAATTTAAAACGAAGTATATAGAGCTTAGTGGACTCTATGCATCCATGTTCAATACAGAAATGGTTTGACTAAAAAACCTTACATTCATTAATATCTCATTGATTTATAACTGCATATTATCTACAATGTTTCATTGATTCACTACTACATACTAACTACTTACATTGAATTAACATTTTTTTGGCTTCAACATCATCATAAAAAAACTACATATGGCTTGATCCATCTCGTATGTATGTAAAGCAACACTTGGCTAGCCTCATTAAATGTTGTCTAGCTAAGTGTAGTTCGGCCAATGATGGCATAGCCTAGCGTCGCAAATCCTCATCAATAGTTGAGGAATGTTCTCTACCAAAGGGTGGTTCAACGAATATAAGCATATAACTGACCACTAAGTTTGAATTATAAGACATAGAATAATTGATATTGTACTTACCATATCACAAGAAACCACTATGTTTATCCATTTAAGTTTACCACAACATGATATCAATTATGAATTGATTAATGTTTATTTCAAATACATTATGCTCATATTTTCCATGGAAGAAACAAATTATGAATTCATGATTGTTTATTTGAAATAGATTTTACATCAATGGATCCAATAATGTGTAAAGGCGGTTTAATCCAAGACAAAATCTCAATCGGTAACTTCTAGCCATAAGATAAAATGTTGTTTATTTCAATTAGTTGTAATTGATATGTGGCTGATGAAAATATTTTTTTACTTCCCTACAGTAGCGATAAGAGTTATTTACTTATTTTGGATATGGAGGACCTACTATATGGGATAAACAAAACATATAATAGGAATATGTCATTCAAGTTTGGTATGAAAGCTGTCAACTTGTGAGGTGGCATGTCAGAATTTATAAAATTATTATCACCATATTGTGAACTGGGATTCTTGTCTGATAATCTCATTTCTACTGATGTTAAAAAGATATCAATGGGATTTAATAAAAAAATATCGACCGTATTGAATCCAAGACTCACTTGGGGAAAGGAACATTGCAATATAGTGGAGGTAATAACAATATGATACCTAGAAAAGATTTAGAGAAAAAATGATTTTACATACGTTTGGAAAACACTTTGTGTATTACATTAGGTTTAAAGGGAAACCCTCTTAAATATTTCAAGTGGGTATGAAAAGTAGACACAAATATTATACAAAAGATAAATGGTTGATGGCTGATTTGTACAAAAATATCACAAATAGTGTCTCAAGAATTGAATGTGGTAGAGGGCATCAAATACTTGGAGCAAGAAAATGCTAAATAACTATTTATCTTTTCATAATGTTGTTATGATGGTACTTCTTAACATTGTCAATAATATATACATACATATGTTATTATGAAAGTACTGCATAACTCTATTATATTATGATGAGATTTTTGAAATATAAGTTAGGTGGATTTATATTTTCACTAATTATAAGCTGACAGTATGATTGAATAACTTCTATGGTGAATTATAAGAAAAAAATTTCCCTTGAAAAATTGTAAAATAGTATTTTTTTTACATTGTTCATAAAATAAATATAAAATTATACTTTGTATATACATAATTGTTTTTAATATAATTAATATATAAATAAATCTCAAGAAAATTTAAGGGACGCATATATAATATGCAAGTCATATGTGATGGTTATTTCAAAGATTTGCAACTATTTTAAGGATAAAAACAATAAAGAAATGTCTAAACGGGTGTCAAATTTAAAATCTTGTCATGGCCTTCATTGTAACCATTGACGAAAAAACAAAAAATGTTCGGTATCCGTATAAAACGAAACATTTTACGTATATAAAAATCATAAATAATGCTTAGCGGTCACTAGCCCATTTAAAACATAATTTTTTTCTTTATATAACAAAGCATAAATAATGGTTGATAGCCATTGGGCCTTTTAAAACAAAAATATGTTCTATACATAAAAATCATAAATAATGGCTAGCAAACGCTAGCCTTTATAATGGATTCCAATATTACAATTTTGGATTCGAATATATGGGAGTTTGGAGTGCGAGAAATTCTAATATATGTGATTTTGGATTCCAATATATGTGATTCTGGATTCCAATATATGCGATATTGGAATCCAATATGTGCGATTTTGGAGTCCAGATAATTCCAATATTTGACATTTTGGAATCTAAAAATAGCAATATTGGATTCCAATATTGGCTATATTTTTTTTTGTTGGGACTAGAATAAGTCCCAATTTAGTGAAATAAGTGTTCCATCTTTCTTCACTGACAACTACAAATCCTTATAGGATTCATCATTCTCTTCCACTTGCAAGGATTATACTTGTACCCAACTAGTATATTTCATAAAGCAATAAAATCACCTTGACAACATTTTTCACGACTTCAAGACATCATAACACCTTAGAGAAAATATACATCATATTCCTAAGATCTCATATACTTCAACAATGTATTATTCCATTGCATTACCTAAGAAAGAGTGTACTCTGCCTATGAACTTGTAGTAGTTCCATTTTAGGAGACATCCAAAAAGAACATATTCTACCTAATCCATAGACTCTACCTAATTATGACTAAGAAAATCCTTTAGTTTCATGTTTATTGATAGTATAAGCTTACTCCACCTATAGGATCACAAGTTTCAAAACTAAAACACTAATAATTGTCAACAAATATTCTCCTTGCATTATCCAACTTGTAGTAGGAATGTAGTAGTTGTTACTTCATTTTTATACCATTGTCATAGACATTTTCTTAGAATAAACCCTTGCATATTTCCACTAAACTTCTCTCATAGAGACATAAGATTTTATCATGGACTTGAAGACCATATAAGCACTAATACTTGACAAAGACCTTCATTCAAGGTTTTAAGAGCTTCAACCCTCCAAGAGCATTAGTTCAAAACTGAACCAAACAAGCACTTAAATATGTTTTCTTTCTTTCGTAACTTAAGATCTACAATCTCCTTATGCACGAGATCCGAGCACTTTTCACTTCACTTGAAAAATTTTACATGAAAGAGAAATTACTACTTTTTATAATACCCTCACATGACACTACAAACTTGATGTACACAAGTAATAAGACACAAAAATTATAATGTTTTGATATCTTGACAAATCATGAAGGTATTAACATACATACCAAAATTATATTTTGGTCATATATACACTTCAGTCCTTCCTTACATGTAGCCTTTATCCACACTTTTATATAGTCCCCTATCACTAGATAAATTATAAAACTTTGTTATGCCCTTGAAGATACTAATTGTTCATGAAACTGCCTTACATACATTGACACAAAAGTTTCTACCTAGGTTTCAGTTTTCATACATACAAAAGACCATGATAACATTTACACAAACGTTTCTCTCAATACATTTCTCTTTAATGTGTACCTCATTGATTGCACGTTTCATTATTCATAGCTAACTTGACACCCTAATTTTACCTCTCAAAGTTCGTTGAGGGCTCATTTTCCACTTTTGTACACATATCTTTTACTATACCTCTAATGAAAATTTCTCATAGGAATCATAGCACAAGGCTCCATACCCTTTAGATATTTAAACATATTTTTCCATCTTGAGACTATATCAAAATTCATTCCCCATACACTAGAAATACATTTCTCAAGTTCTTTACACTATGTAATTCAAGTAAGCATACAATGTGTAACATCGGTGCTTAACTAGTTATGATTCCCTCTTGAAATTTTAATGACCTGTAGAACCTTTTAGACTACTTTAAGAATCCTTAACCATTCTTATATTCTTTTACTACTTTAAGAAGGGATAGACACTTCATACTCCTATAGGTGCTCTCGGTATTTGTGAAGAATAATGTTCCACTTAAATATTCATAATCCACCTTTCATAGTATGAGATAATTTTCATGATGTATACACTAGTAGATCTGCAAATCGAATCTTTTTTCATGTTCAACTAGTTTCTTAATCTAAGAACAGTCACACTTCATGTTGCCTTCATGAAAATTAATGTATAAATTTGTTTACTTGATTCATAACCTAAAACATCTTGATACATAGCCTATTATTATTCAAGGAGCATGAACATATGATAGACAATCATTCAAAACATTAGATCTCCCTCTCACATCTTTGATACCTCTGTATCTTCTCTTGTTAACCATTAGATATCACAACCCCTTACATGAAATAACATTATTGAATTCTAAAAAATACTTGATAATTGGTCATCTTTATGGTGTTCATGATCATATTAGTATACATGAACAATGTTGACACCTTAATATGTGACTCATGACAATATACGCAAGACTCACTTGATGACAACTCTTGAAGGAACTGACAGAGAGAGTTTGGACTAATAGACCATGTTGAAGGCCACTTGAGATACTAACACCAATCACTTGAGGCACTTATACCATCACTAATTTTATATCCTACTAATACATACTATTACTTTTCATACAAAGATGAGGACACTCATCGTAGATACAAAAATGTACCTTAAACTCAATCATAAATGCATATATATCATAACATGTCAATTTACACCATTTCATACTTCTAAGACATCATATACTTCTTAAATGACCATGATATTGTGAACTCAAACAAGTGGCAACACAAACTTCTCATATTGATGACAAATACAGACTAAGATCAACCACAATGTGAACCTAAGGAACTGTAAAACACTTTTTTAGCTTGTAAGCCCATTGAATACTCTAGGACATAACTATAAACACCAAGAACTACTAATGATACAGTTTCTTCAATTTTGTGGAAATAATCACATATCTTAAGAGACTCCACATATATATACACTTACAAGACCATCAAAATTTATATCCTTATTGACTTCCCGATGACAACATACATTAAAGACTCATATTTTGGATTCAAAAACATAAATATCAATACAGTAGACTGACTTCACCAAGTATAAAGAACCTCAAGAGATCTAAAAAGAACTTACAATCTCATGTTTCCATTTTGAGTACTTGACATACCTTATAGAGAAAAACAACACACATTGACTTAGAATGACACCGGTTTCAAGACTTGATAGGAATCAGACCATAAGATTCACAACTTAGCATAACATAACTTTTGATGACTCAACATTATACAAATAACTATCATGAAAAAACTCTTTTGACATCATACTATGTCATTTTCATAAGATGGACATTTAATAGACCAACATACTACTCATCATGGCATTTGATATCGATTTAAAGCTCACAAGAACTCCTAATATGAAACACACTTCTAAGAAACATAGACTCATGGTACAAGACTATTATAAATATGGACATAGGACTGATTAGACATTTAAATGACTTAGAATAGATCACATTATACTAAATTTACTGATACCTCGAGACACAAAGGCTACCTTGAGATACAACTTAACCTTATTAAATTCTCCCATGTTTTCTACATACTTTATGTTGATGGATTGATAGAGAGAAGTACATACTCACACACACATAACATAGAGACTTATCATAACTTAGATGGACTAGACATATCAATCCATCATTGTTAACATAAGAAGTACTTAGACACTTTATACTAAAGCAATAGGGATTTCAATTAATGTGGAATATAACTTTGACAACTTGACTCAACAACCTTGGGAACAAATAATAATAACACATACTAGCAAACTTAGATACCTTATAATGAAAATAGCTTAAAGAATCACGAAGAGACTACTTGACATGCCTTATTCCTTTTGAGGTGTCCAAGACACCTATATCCTTCGATTTTTCATGTACTATAGCATGGAGACACAAATGGTCTTCTTCAATAAGATAAAACATGTTTCCTTGACCAGAATTGAACTCTTCCTTGATGTCACAAGAACCTTCTTTGACAAATATTGCTCAATTAGGCTGAGAATCATTGTTTTTGACCTCCTTGGCTTGAGAAACCTCTTTCTTCACCTTAATATACGATATAACTACCTTGGAATCATGCATGGTACTTATTTTTATCTTGAAAACACTTTTATTTGATGTTTGAGACTTGTTAACAACTCTTGATGTTCCATAAAATCTAGAAATGTTAACAACTTAGCATAACATAACTTTTGATGACTCAACATTATACAAATAACTATCATGAAAAAACTCTTTTGACATCATACTATGTCATTAAATTCATAAGATGGACATTTAATAGACCGACATACTACTCATCATGGCATTTGATATCAATTTAAAGCTCACAAGAACTCTTGATATGAAACACACTTCTAAGAAACATAGACTCATGATACAAGACTATTATAAATATGGACATAGGACTGATTAGACATTTAAATGACTTAGAATAGATCACATTATACTAAATTTACTCGATACCTCAGACACAAAGGCTACCTTGAGATACAACTTAACCTTATTAAATTCTCCCATGTTTTCTACATACTTTATGTTGATGGATTGAATAGAGAGAAGTACATACTCACATACACATAACATAGAGACTTATCATAACTTACTTGGACTAGACATATCAATTCATCATTGTTAACATAAGAAGTACTTAGACACTTTATACTAGCAATAGGGATTTCAATTAATGTGGAATATAACTTTGACAACTTGACTCAACAACCTTGGGAACAAATAATAATAACACATACTAGCAAACTTAGACACCTTATAATGAAAATATCTTAAAGAATCATGAAGAGACTACTTGACATGCCTTATTCCTTTTGAGGTTTCCAAGACACCTGTATCCTTCGATTTTTCATGTACTATAGCATGGAGACACAAATGGTCTTCTTCAATAAGATAAAACATGTTTCCTTGACCAGAATTGAACTCTTCCTTTATGTCACAAGAACCTTCTTTGACAAATATTGCTCGATTAGGTTGAGAATCATTGTTTTTGACCTCCTTGGCTTGAGAAACCTCTTTCTTCATCTTAATATACGATATGACTACCTTGGAATCATGCATGGTACTTATTTTTCTCTTGAAAACACTTTTATTTGATGTTTGAGACCTGTTAACAACTCTTGATGTTCCACAAAATCTAGAAATGTGTCCTTTTTTATGACACCTATGACATACAACATCATTCTTCTTCCTTCTTGGCTCAAACACACTAATATTCCATCCACAATCCTTAGCTCTATGCCCATACTCACAACATGAGTAACATTCACCCTTGAACACACCTACACCATTCTCAAAAGTCCTTCTCTTGCAATCTCTAGCTCTATGACCAAAATCATGACAAACAAAGAAATAACCATTGAATGAAGAGCCATACCTCATAGCATTAGGTTTTCTAACTGAGTTATACATTCTCAAATTAGTCTTCTTAGTCACCTTCACATTTGATTTGGTACCAAGACCAACTTCTTGATAACTCTTTCCTTTAAAACCTATGCCTATTTTTTCATTTATGGCTTTTTTATCCTCTAAACACTCATCAATATCCTTGGAGCTCTTATCAAATATTTCTTACATATTCAACTCAGTAGATTCAATTTCCAAATATGATTCTAGGGATTTTAACCTCTCTTAATTCACAAGCTTCCTCTTTCTTCTTTAGAGCATTGGAAAAACTCCCAAATTGAGATTTCAAACCTTTAATGGCTTGATCATATTCTTATTCTATTTGATTGACTTGATATTGACAACCCTCAATACACCATCAACTACTTCATTCTTCATCCTCAATGTTGCTACAAGATCTGAAGACTTACCCATTGTTTATGCTTTAAAGGATATCCTTCGAGTTTCTAAATCATAAAAATATTTTTATTCAAGATATTAAAATAATATATAATGAATTAAATAAAATTTAATATCCATATATCATCACAATTTAGCTCAACCAATCAAATTATTTCATTTACTAGGCCCAGTGCTTTTTGTACTTCTCAAAATAGTTGTTTCCTACACCCCGTAAACTTCATAAGGCCTCCAAATAAAGTATACATGAGAAACACATTCCATGTAAAAATTTTATGGAAATTTAAGATCCTATATAATAATTCTAATAAATTTAGAATCAACCTCATGTGTAAACCACAACTACGTTTGCTTTACCAAATCAATTTGCCAAAAACACTATTTACAATGGTTAGATCATACAAACATTAAATACCACAGAATTTATACATTGAATGAAAAATTAATCCCTAATAATATTATAGGTGATATAAAACATCACCCAATCCATCTCATTCTTAAAACAACTCCAAACTTGCACCAAAAACATCCTCGTCTCGTACCGCCAATATTCTTCCTCTCCTAAGAATGACCAAGAAACCTTGTAAAATTACCTCATCACAAAGAAAACCTTGTATCACTATAACTATATCCTAATCCTATTTCCAATAATAAAATTGAATCATCTTCAAATCCTACCTATCATCAAGCTATAAACATTTTATTGAACCCCCGCTATTTGAGGCCTCAAACTCGCCCATTAACTTGTCAACCTATATGGACCTAAAATGACCATGTAACTACATGAAAATTTCCTTAAACATCTATGGACATCAATATCAACTCCCATATTTCACTTATCATCAATTTAACATGCTAATCCTTTGGAAAACCTTGTCCCAAAACCTTCTTCTTCGAAATTGACATGTTTAAGTTGGGCTCACTCATCACCATGACCTCAACCATACATTTATGGAAATATAACAGAGTAACCTACAACATCCACTGATAAATTTTTATTAAACAAAAAAACATCTGGTCACTATACCTTTCTTTTTGTAAACTACTCCTAGTTAGGGTTTATCTAGGGTTTTAGACCACTTTATCTTCTTAACATCCATTCATTAAAACGTGACGATCAACTAACATCATTATTTTTGTAAAAAAATATAAACTCACCATATGATAATTAGTGACATCCAAATGTCCCATGAAAGCACACAATTCACAACGAGCATCTGAAGTTCATCTTGAAGTAAGAAATTCACTTGATTCCAACACGTCTCGCATAAACTATCATATCTTGCAAAAAAATGTTCACATCATGGAAACCTGAAATTTTCTCAAAATACTATTACACATACCTCTAAAATATATAGTCATCATAATACCAAATCCTCACCTCAATATTTCCATTCATTAAGACTTACCTTTTCTTACATGTTTGTTCCTCATTGTATAAGTGAGGGTCATCTTGAAAGAATGCAATTACTGATCACAAAACCTTTGAAAATGACCCAAACATACTTGATATGTTATGATTTACCTGAAATCAATATTACATGAGCTCATAAATCTCTAAACCACATTGTCACACCTCAAAGCAACCATACCTGCTCCCAATGAGCACCTGCAACATAACCAAATATTTGTATCTACACCATGTCATTGCTTTGAGTTCCGAATAATGATCTAAACCTTCTATAAAACATGTCAACATGATTCCCACAAATCCCATAAGATCCTACTATATTGCTACACCACCTAGGCACCTGAATGGACTTGTAAGAGTGAGCACACCTCACTAAATATCACTATACTGGTAAAACACATTTGAACCATCATGTTAGCATCATGTACATCATCATAAGATTGTAATCCAACATCGACTTTATCATTACTGTAGTTTTGCATCAATGAAAACACCTATTAGGACCACATGCCAACATGACAATGTTTTCGACTTTTTTCGCTAGTTTGCAAAATGTCCTAATTTAACCCAAGTGGCTATAAAATCTTATTTGAAAACTGATTTTTGATGGTAAAACACCATGATACAAATCCTACATATTAAACTATATCAAAATAATTCATCAAATATGACAAAACTTTAATCGTGAATGGGTACAAATGATGGATACTTTTTTGGGGTCACCGGTCGTAGTTGGACTAGTTTGGTCTAGTCATTCGGTGAATAGATGCTTACAAATCCCCTCTAAAAACTCACTAGTGGAGTTTCTTCTCAAAACTAATGTTTGTAAGTAATTTTTGTGTATAAATATTAGAGGTTTATAGAATCCAATATCCATTTCATCAATTGATGCGTAAACGAAAATCCAAAACAAAACTCAAGTTTTAAGTTTTAGTAGCTTCCTAAGACCGAAAAATGGTTAACAAGGATCTGTAGAGGGTTTACGAAACCTACAAAAAAAAAGATTTTGAGGTCATCTCAAGGCTCAACACAATTCCCAATAAAATAGGATACTCATTCAAAGCTTAACCTTCCTATTTTAGGGTTCAAAACATGTTTAGCCAATACCCTTTAGAATCTCTCGAAAAACATGTTTCATTAACATTTAATAGTAAAATATGGGTGTGCTTAATTGAAGTTTCAAACTCAACTCACAAATTCAAGTGGAATAATTATCTAGACTATTTTCTATGGATTACCAAACATCTTATAACATGGTTAAGAATACGAGTAATGACCTAATTAATCAAATAGGATGAAAATGAGGAAGTAAATTTCATTTTTTTTCTCTTATTTTGAACTACACTTTATTTAAAGAAACTAAAGTGTTAACCTTAATTTTATTATAATTTGAATATCCTTGCAAAAAAATAACACTAGAAATAAAAAAATTAAACAAGATAAGGAATATAAACCCATGTCTCGAAACAATCCAGTTGAGCTTATATGATCCCACCTTTCCAAAATGCTATTCTTCGAACACCTTAAAGTCGTTGCACACCATGAGACTGCACGTCTTGATTCCTTCATAAACCAGTTGGCTTACAAGTTATATTTTATATTACTCAACATATATAGATAAATATTGGATTGTGGAGGTGAGTCTATGCTCCATAAGCTATGTTATCCACTAGCTCATATCATTCTTCCTCTGATCCAATATGCTTTAACAACTTTACAGAAATACTCACTCGAAAATCTCATGTATGACTCCACATTGGGGTGCCTCATTTATTTATTGCAGAATAAGTACATAGAGTGAGAAAATAGAAATCTAGGGAAGAGAAAACATTGGAAAAACATGTAAAGATCCACTGCTAAAGTTTATTTTCCCCATCTACAAGAGGTTTACCACCAGATTTAAATCTACCCATTTATGCTCTACAAGAAGGCAAAATATGTCTGCATGATAAACATATTCAAAACTACACACATTGCATTTCCTAGACCCATTTATTTCAATAATTTTGAATATTTCACAAGCACCTTTGCATTTGCAAGGCGTCCACCATGGATGTAACTCCTATTTTGGCATGGATTGGGGGACACTAGAAAATAAAGTTTTGGATTTGGGTATAAGATGATTTCAAAAACATCAAATATTTCAGATGCCCTTGCCCAATTTGTTTTATAGCCTGCAACAAAGCTTCCTAAAGACCACATTTTATTAAAAAGAAACACAATCTTCACTCAAGATCCCATATGGTGCGGGCTAGAAGACCTACTATGCTTGACTTCATAAATGAACTCCAAACATGGATAAAAATGCAACACAATGAATATATATCTTTTTCCATCATCATCTGCAAACAATGAAAACCATCTGTTAATTCCAACATCGACGAGTCCAATTTTCACCACTTGCCCGTATAATGGATTAGCCAAAACATAATGCTGAGCTTCAAGTTTACATATGAGGAAGGACAAAAAAAAGGATCCAATTTTCGTAAGTATCCTTGACCTTTGTACGAATGAAATATATTTTTATTATTATTATTACATAGAAATTATTATTTATATGTTAATAAATTGCATAATATCAACTTATTATTTATACTATTATTAATTTGTACAAACAACCCTAAACTCTAAATAATTAACTCGTATGATATTCATGTAAACATATCTTGATATTTCTTGAAATAAAAGGTCATTACAAGTTGATATTATATGCCATTGTTATATGGCCATGACTCTATCAAAAGTGAATAAAATTAAAATAGTTAATTGTTTACTTAAAATTTTAATTGTATACGAACAATGTCATAATTTACAAACTGAAAAATTACGTACCATATACATGATTTAATGAAATTCTACTACCATTTAATCATGTGGAGAAATCCTCAACTATGATGTCCCTTGTAATAAACAATACTAAAACATATTGTTTAACTCGAATTCACATATTGGGAAGGAAAAAAGAAAAAGGGATCTGATTTTCGTATGTATCCTTGACCTATTTACAAAACCCTTAACCTTATACACAAACCCCAATCTAAAACCACATTTAGGACTTAGAAATTATTTTTCTCGTATAAAGTTTAGGGATTAGGAATGACATTTTTTTTTGTGTATAGATTAGGGTTTATATTTTACATTTTAGGTCTCTATTTTGTTTAAAACGTGATTTAAATCTAATTTTCACTCACATTTATCCATTATTTTTTAGGGTTAGGGGTATAATGTGTATAATTAAGATTTATGGTTCATGTTTAAATGGTTCTAGATTTGGTATTTACTATCCAAAATTTGACATTTACATTTAAAGCGTGATTTCAAGATAACTTCTATTCACCATCATCCATTAGTTTTTAGGGTTTGGGGTTTACTGTGTATAGTTAAGATTATAGTTCATGTTTAAATGATTCCACATTTAGTATTTATTCCAAAATTTCATGCACTATTTTATGTTTATAGTTAAATATGTGGTATGAGGGATTAAGGTGTTTGTAGATAAAAATTTAGCACATACTACTATTTGTAATTTCACAAACAGGATGATGACTTATATATTTTATTAATGTGAAATTGATTAACCATTACAATGGGTGCGCAATATGAATACATATTGACAACAATGTGCGACATAAACACATATGTTGCACGGGTAAAAGCATACTCACAACCGCTTGCTTAATAATACATCCAAAGCATATAATAAGTTATAATAATTTCCAGAACAATTATCCTGTGAAACAAAAAACAAATATGGTTTAAAACCATATAACAACTTACAATTATATTATGGTTTATAATATAACCATATAATATGATTATTTAATTAATAAAATAAATTAAATAATAAATCATATAATGCATAATTAATTTATCCTAACATTCCCCCCCTTAATTGTGCATTGTCTCAAGGGATGAGGAGAGGAACTCTCTGAACAACTCGAACTTGTCACATGTAAGTGATTTTGTGAAGATATATGCTCGTTGTTCAGCTATTGGACAATATTGAAGCTGGATGTTGTGCTTCAACACATGTTCACGTATGAAATGAACTTGTACCTCAATGTGCTTTGTTGTCTCATGAAAAACTAGATTGCGAAGATGTTTGAGAACACCTTCATTGTCAACATACATGGTGGTCGGTTTTCTTGTGGTATTCCAAGTCCTTCTAGTATTCGACGTAGCCAAATCGCTTCACAGATAACTTCTCTTGCAGAACGATACTCGGCTTTTTGTGGAAGAACGAGAAACAAAGTGTTATTTCTTACTTCCCCATGATATTGGTCCAGATCCCATAAAGAACACAAATCCTGAAGTGGATTTTCTATCATCAATGTTTCCTACATGATTTGAATCCGAATATCCAGACAAGAATAAGTTGTCATTCTTCTTGTATTCTAGACCAAGATCCACTGATCCTTTGAGATATCTCAATATGTGCCTTGCTGCTTTCCAATGACAAACTTTGGGTTCTGCATGAACTTGGATAGATAGCTCACTGCAAAGCTGATATCTAGCCTAGTGTAGGTCAGGTAAATGAGACTCCCAATCAACTGCCGATAGAGAGTGGCACTTACCTCAGGAGATGGATCTGAACAAGATAACTGCAATCTGTTCTCCATGGGTGTAGCAATTGGTGTGCAATCCATCATCCTAAACTTTTGAGCGTAGTCTTGGTATATTTCATCTGAGAAACAAAATATGATTCTCTTTCTGCATACTTCCAATCCAAGACAATAGTGCATCAGCCCGAGATCGGTCATGTCGAATGATCGATTAAGATCTTTCTTCATTGCATCGATCATCCTCACTGAACTACCAGTGATGACTAGATCATCGACATAGACAACAACAATCACCATCTCCCCCTTGATTTTTGAGGTAGAGATTGGGATCGTATGGATTTCTAACAAATCCATGTTGTACGAGATGCTCATCAATCTTGATGTACCATGCCCGAGGGTGCTTGTTTTAGACCATATAGATATTTCCTAAGTCTGCATACCTTTGCTTCTTGACCAGGTACAACATATCCTTAGGTTGAGTCATGTAGACTTCTTCTTGTAAATATCCATTTAGGAAGGCAATTTTACGTCCATTTGGTGAACTTTCCATCCAAACTGAGCAGCTAGAGAAAAGATCATCTTGATCGTTTTGATCTTAGCTGTGGGAGAAAATGTCTCCTCATAGTCAATGCCTTCTTTTTGTGCATACCCCTTTGCTACAAGTCTTGTTTTGTACTTGTCCACTGTCCCATCTACTTTGTACTTAGTTTTGAATATCCATCTGCATCTAATGGGTTTCTTCCCTGGTGGAAGATCAACAAGCTGCCAAGTGTTATTCTTCATCACTGATTGATATTCAGAATCCATGGCATCTTTCCAAGCTTTTGACTGTAGGGCTTCCTAGACTGTAGAGGGCTCATCTGATTCAATAACTCTACTCATCAAAGCAAAATTAACTTCTTCTCTTGCTTTACTGCGAGTCCATGGTCCAAGGGTGGATGTATCCAGTGGAGCATCCAATCTTACATCTTGTAATGTACTTGTACACCATTTAGGCATACGTTGAACTGTTCCCATGGGTTGTGGTTCTATCTGATCATCATCATCCCCATCATCACTTTCATCTTCTGAGGGAACATCAGCTTCAATTTTTACAATAGGTGAAAAATCTACATCTTGCGAGTCCGGAGGAGGAGTCTCTGCTTCCTTCTTCTCGAAAAACTCAACATCTCTGCTGGTGTAGACTTTTCTAGTCTTAGGATCCATCAATCTATACCCAAGAGTCTCTTCACTGTACCCAATGAAGATGAGTTTTTGTGACTTCATGTCCAATTTATTTCTGTTCTGTTTGGGTATGTGCATGCTTGCTTTGCACCCGAATACTCTGAGGTGTGCAATGGATGGTTTCCTTTTTGACCATGCTTCTTGTGGTGTAATTCCATCAAGAGTAGTTGTGGGTGCTCTGTTCAACAAATACACTATTGTCTTTGTTGCTTCTACCCAAAATGTCTTTGCAAGTCCGGAATCATCGATCATGCATCGCACCATTTCCATGATAGTACGATTTCTTCTCTCAACAACACCATTTTGTTGCGGTGTGTGTGGAGGAGGCATTTGTTGATGAATCCCGTGAGTTTGTAGGTAGTCTCTGAACTCATCACTGGTGAATTCCCCCCCTCGATCTGAGCGGAGAGTTCTGATGTGACGACCAGTTTCTTTCTCAACTACTACTTTGAACTTTTTGAAGGTTTCAAATGCTTCACTTTTCTTGTGAAGACAAAAAATCCACATTTTCCATGAATAGTCGTCAACACAAAGCATGAAGTACTGGAACCCAGAATGACTTGGCTGCATGGACCGCAAAGATCGGTATGAACCAGGTCAAGTTTACCATGAGCTCGAAATGTACTCCTCTGGAATGAAACTCTGTGTTGTTTTCCTGCTAAGCAGTGAGGACACTTGTTTGTATCCTTCTGAAGAGATGGTAGCCCATGTACCATATTACACCGGTGAAGTGTTTCAAGATATTTGAAACTTACATGACCAAATATTCGATGCCACAATTGTGCTGAGGTGGTGTTTTTAGCTATAAGTGCTTGATCATCTTTGTGAACAAAATCAAGTTGGAACATGCATCCCACATTGGAGGCTTTTGCAATTATTTTTGAGCCTCTTGATTTATCTCGAATCAAACACGTTTTCTTTCCGGATTGACTATCAAAGTCAATTTTCATGTTGTGATCTAGGAGTTGACTAACTGAAAGAAGATTCTTTGTCAACCCAAGGACATATAGGACATCTGATAGTCTGTATTTGCGTGAACCAAGGGGTAGAGAAATGTTCCCAATCCTGGAATCAGTATATGAAGAATCATCTCCCAAAAAACATGATTTTTGATGGCGTGTCCCTCATTGAAATAAACCAGTCTCTATGGCCGGTCATGTGTCAAGTGGCTCCCGAATCAACATACCAGACATCACTAGATGATGTGGATGGTTCACTTGATCGAGCAGTGAACAAGAAGTCTTCATTGTCTGACTGTTCTTGTTGCTCAACAATATTACCTTGCTGGTGGGGTCTTCTTTTCCAGTTCCCCTTTTTCGCCCATGATAGTTGTTAGAATGTCCCTTGTAAGATTGTTGTTGTTGTGGTCCAGAGTTGCTTGATGAACCTTTCTTATAAGTGTTATACCAATAATCTTTTAAGTCATGTCCTCTTTTGCAAATTGGACATTGCTTCTTTTGTTGATTGTCCCCATGATACTTGATTCTGATGTTGGGACTTTTGATAGGAATTAGGTTTTCCTTTACCTTTTCCTTTCCATTTTTGATGTGAAGACAATTACTGCTCCTCCTCATCATCCTTATTTTGCATTGCTTCCTCTTATTGCAGTAGTAGGTTTACTAGTTTGTCAAAACCAACTGTCGTATCTGTCATGTTTAGTGTTGTGAAAAAATGTGGTAAGAAGAGGGGAGTGCTCTTAGAACAATGGGAACAAGAGCATCATCTGACTAGTTCTCCTAGGGCTAGAAGTGAAGCCCTTAATTCTACAACTCTTCTTAAGAAAGCTTCAATTTTCTCATTCTGCTTGAATTTCAGTGTATGTAACTGACTCTGCAAATTCAGTATGACATTCTTGTTCTTGGCCTCGTATACTGTACTCAATTTATCCCACGCTTCTTTTGTTGTTTTGGCATCTCGAATGTGGGGTTACACATCATCGACACTCCAAACAAGATGATGAGTTTGGCCTTCTGATCTGCTTTATCAAACTGCCGTTGTTGTGTTGTATCAGTGGCTGATCTGGTTAGAGTACCATTCACAACAGACTAGATCTCTTCAAACTCAAGTTGTGTCTTTATTTTTGTCTTCCATGCAGCATAGTTGCTTCCTCTGAGCAATTGTGAATCCGGAAGAAAAATTTTGGGGCATTGGTGCCCATTTTGCAGAGATCACTGACAGGGTTTAGCTCTTATCACTCTAGGTATTAGGTCTCCCAATCTATATACCATCAGTCTGATATACCGAACCTTTCTATATACACGCCCTTCCGATATACCCGTCGGTACGTGGAAGAAGCTCGCCCTTTCTATATACCCAGTGGTCCATGAAAGAGGCGTTAACGTACGCGAAAGAATTCAATACGTGGTACCAAAACAAGAGTGATGGGGTCTGTGATTATTAACACCGGTTCAAAGAAATATCCTCATACGCACACGCGTAACTTCACTATATACTCGGATAATTTCTCAATCTGGATTTATGTCGTGCAATCGTTCACAGACGGATGGGATGGCTCATAGTGTGTGCATTGTGACCTTATTACTCCCGTCGATTTAAAGGGTCGATGCCCAGACGACGTTGTTGCAGCTATATTAGGTGTTAAGTGCAGTAGTAGTCACGATGGCTTTACCCGTAAGTGCTTCCCAGAGGCACCATATATACCGAACACTGCGAATGAGATCTAGGATCTTGTGAGTGTTACAAAACCAATTTTATACTTTTTTTATTACAAATTTGCCAGTTTCTAAGCAGTTACAAAGTTTGTAGTTGATTATGGAAACCTACAAATTAGTACAATATGTTGAAGCATGCAATTACATTCAAAAATCTGGAAAAATTGAATGGCAGTAAAAATTTATTTTTCGGCGCCACAGTGGCCTTCGAGCCCAATACGGCTTCATGAAAAAACAACTATAAAAACTTGCTCAAAATGAAGTTTTAGATAGCCCTCCTTTGCAAAAAGTTCTCCGAATGCAAAAATATGTATAGTGGAGAAAAAAATTTACCCTAAAATAGAGTTTTTTTCTTGCTAAATTTAGTTAGTTATAACTAAATTTGAATTTTCCGCTAAAGTTAGCGGTTCCACTAAATTTTCCGCCAAATTTGGTAGTGGGTGAGGGAGGGGGATTTGACCCCTTGACCTCTCTTGATGGGAAGTGTCTTACAAAAGTTATGCTAGCCACTTGGGCGGCTAAGCTAAACAAGTATATGTAAAGAGAAAATTATAATTAAACACTTCCAAACTGTAAAACCATACCTCTTCATAAAACCACGGTTTTGGAAAGGTGGTTTTGAGAAAAATTCTAGCAAAGAGAAAAAATGACAGGTGGTTTTGGTGAGAATGAAGGCGGTTTTGACTGTGTATGGCGCCTTAGATCATTTTTCTTCCTTCCTTTGAGCTTGTAATCTCTTCCTTGGTGAATTTTATCCTCCTCAACCTTAATTGCAATGAATAAAGGTGGTTTTGAGGAATTTGATGGCGGTATTGCAAGGGATGGGGCTGGGAAGTTGCAGAGGAAACTCTGGCTCTCTTTTTCTTACACAAGCTTCTCCAATGCTCCTCAAACTCTGCTGCAATCCTCCAATATCCTTCAACCTGCTCTGAAACCAAATGTAATTTCACAAACAGGGACAGAAGCCTGTATATTTTATTAATGTGAAATTGATTAACCATTACAATGGAGTGCTGCAATATTTATACATATTGGACAGCAATGTGCAGACAAACAAATATGTTGCACAGGTAAAACCATACTCACAACTACTTCCAATAATACATCCGGGAAGCATATAAATTGTTATAATAATTGTAACAATTATCCCTATGAAACAAAAAGACAAATATGGTTTAAAACCATATAACAACTTACAATTATTTTATGGTTTATAATATAACCATATAATATGATTATTTAATTAATAAAATAAATTAAATAATAAATCATATAATGCATAATTAATTTATCCTAACACTATTTACTATACTACAAAGTATGTTGTTTTATATATGGATCTTGTGTAAGAAAACTATTCGCTAGTGACACACTTTATAATCCATCTTATTTATTTGAGTGTCTCTATTGTTTTTATCTCTCATATCTCCACCCATTTCTGGTGAAGTCATATGGATCCTTTTCTATCAGTCTTTATATGTTTGTCGCAATCATCTATGGACACCAACACCAATGACTGAACACTAGCACCCAAGTTCTCCCTGCCCATCCCGAGCACTGTTTCCTCCCTATTGTTATTCACATTTTTGTCATTTTTGATTGGAATTTTTGGTTTCATTAATCCTATCCCAAGATGTCAATCAACATGTCAAGTTATTTGTGTTGAAATTCAAGCAAGAGATCCCTATATAAACAAAACATACATACCATTATAATGGCCAAAAATTTCTATCAAGGGATATTTATCTACATATCAAAACGATTGCATCTTGGTCTTATCACTTTGCATACACCCTACATATAAATGGGAAGCTCATTTTTCCATCCACACATTTACATTTATCTAGCTATTGCCCGCTATCATGACATCATTGATGAGGGAAACTTAGAGAACTATTGCACACATAAGCAAATAGAACTACATGGGGTCTGAGATGTAATGCAACACTTGGTCATAAGTTCACTTTTTTGACATATGAGGACAATCGACCACCCATTTTGCATCTTTATTTTTAGCATTTGATGGAGTTTGGGGTTTTGTATTAAACCATTTATGGTGTAGATTTATAGGTACCTTAAAGATCCAAGTGCAACACACTAATGATCATCGAAAAAAATGTGAAACCATAGCTGACACTTAAGAAATCAGGTTCTAACATTTTTAGTAGATTCCAATGCCCATGAGAGGTATCTAGCACCCTAGGAACCCTCACCCTTACCCAAGAGCTTGTGTTTTAGTCATTTTGCAATTTCTAGAATCTTTATCAAGCATTCCCAAGTTCATAATATTCATGTTTATTAGTTATTACATTTGGGATACACTACAGGATAAGAAAAATCAAGATAAGTTCCCTATCTCTCTCATTTTCTTTCATAGTTACATCTATAAAAATTTCTTAGCATTTGTATCTTATTATATATCATTGTAGTAATTTCTAAAATCATATTTTAATAAAATATTTCAGATTTTATTGAATCATTTTGGTGAACCCGTATGTTATAACTCCTTGCCTTAGTATCCACAAAATCGTAATGATATTTTCTTCTCGCGAGTAAGCTATGCATCATGATAGTTTTAATCCTATCCTTGATGATGTTGTTGAGGCTGAATTGTTTGATCTTTATCGGTATGCTCAATTTGATACTAATGTTAAAATATTATTTTATGCTAATGAACACATGATTCCTATTAGTTTTGAACACTCTACTCTCGTCATTATTCCTAATGCTCAAATCATTTCTAGATGTACTCCTTATTCCAAATGCACCCAAACCCCTCTACCTTCTTCTATTTTTATTAAAACTTTTGATGATGCTATTATTTATTTTATGATTTTCCTTGCTTGTGATAATGTAAATAAGAATCATGATGAAAATTGACATGTGAATGATTTTATTTATTAACTATTCAAGATAAATGTAAAGTTATATCTCATAATTCTTCTATTTTTTAACATGCTTCTAATGATTGTAAAGATGCATTTCATGATATTTCTTCTCCTACTTTGTTATATATTCATGACATGCTTGATGAATTGTTTTCATGTGAAATTATACCTAATACTTAGTACATTTTTAGCATGAACATGTTAGTGATGATTCTACTTCTCTTGTGACTAGTGAATGTGCATTTTCATGCCACTTTCATCTCTTTTTGAGGTTCTATCTAATAGCATACATGAGGATTCTCCTCCTCTTATTGTATCACCTCATATCATTTCTTATGAGGCTATTCCTAATGTCTCTATCGATGTTCAAAATTCCTCTCCACCTATTTATTCTTCTTATTATCTAGAGTATATTCATGTTGCTTATATTATTCCTTCTAGTATACCTACCACCTATTATTTATTTTGAACATATATCTAGTGTTCTTATTGCATCAGCATCTTCCAATTCTTCTTCTCATGTTATTGTTATCACCGAATCATAGCACCCCTATTGTTCATACAAGTGCATATACTTGAACTCACGGTGTGATTGGATAACATGGGTACTATCTCCAAGTTGTGGGACTTGCTACTTGAGATAGACCTCCAGAGAAAGTTGGTTCTTGCTCCTAAACCACCTGCCACAATCTACTCTAATGCAGGGGAAAGTAACTATTCTAATTTAAATTTCCAAGGGACCAGGGAGAGAGAATGCATAAAATGAAATCCTACACTAAAGCGGTGATACACCAGAAAAGGAGGGTGTGAGAGTAGTCTTCAAATGCGTGAGATACAGAAGCAAAGTGCACACTAGAAGGGGTGATGACAGTTCTCCATAATCTAGCAAAATGCATTCACAAAAATATCTCAAACATACACAATGATAATGGATCCCTGCAAGAACATAATAATAGACACAATATTCTTGTAATCAAGGTTGAAGGGGCAAGAAGAATGCAAGAAAACACAGCAGGGGAAGATGCATCCACAAACTTATATTTTATTGCTTCCTGATATGCACAGTTCAATCGGTTACAAGAAAAGGGCCTGGATCACCATGCAAGGAGTCCACAACAAGGGCCTGCAACACATCAGCTTCACAAATAAATTTTGGTAGAGCTTTGCTACAAAACTACCTCCCTTTACAATGAGCCCAACACTCCAATTTATAGAAAAAATGAGAAGAGAGAGAGAAGGAAAAAAGGAAATCCCGAAATCTGTCCTTCAACCACTTGTAAGAGGCATTAAATGGAGTAAAATGATTGTATATTACTTGCAAAAGGCTCCCCATACTGTCCCAGTGCTACAAAGAGAAAAGATGGTGACCATGCCTCTTAATTGCACTCCCAACTGCCAAATAAAACATTGTTATGAACCCGGCCACGTTTTATAAAAATAATCCACCTATTTCTCATAAAATCTAGAATTTCTTGATTTATGTGCATCAAGCTTAGCCACGATTCCAACGGTACCAATTTTGTGCGATTTTGTTGAGAAATGCAAAAGTTATGGCCTTCTAAGTGCGGGCAGCTATTTTGGGTGCAGCGAGGCGTTTTGTCATTTGATGGGAATGAGCATTAACTGACTCGAGCCGAACATGTTTCTTTTATTTAAATATATCTACCCTCATTAAAAATAAGAAACGTCATGCTCGTTCCGGAAAGTCCAATTTTTGTGAAAATCGGAGCTCGAGTCAAAAGTTATGGCCATTTGAAGTTTATGGGTCAAACGTTGAATTTTCTTCTTTCTTTGCTGCGCCGTTTCACCTTTTCGTGTCCATGCGCGTACTTTTGTCCTAGCTGTCCTGGATGAATTCTCCCACATCGGCTGATTTGGGCTTCCTTGTCCCTTTTTGCGGCCTTTTCACCTTTTCACGTCCTGCGCGCCCGCATACTTTGTCCATTGTCTCTCCGAACTACCTATGATAGACCGTCTTGTGGAAAATTGGCTGATTTGCGTCCCATGCGTATTTTTCTGACTGTCCCAAAATACGAAACAAAAGACTTGACGATTTTTTATTTCCTTGATCTTTTTTTTCGCGTCCCGCACGCGTCGACGTCCCAACATCCCCAAACCGCTTGGGACAAAAATTTCGACTTAGCTGATTTTCTTTGTATTTCGTACGAACTTGGTACAAGGAACCTTGGTACGACCGAACCCTTGGACCCCAAATTCTTTAAAACAATCCTGCTGACCTTATTTTTGCATTTTTCTATTTTTTCAACTCGTTGGAATTTTTTCTTAGATGAGAGAGTTAGAGAGAAGCCGAGGGGGCACCAAAAACACGATTTCGGGCCTTGAATCAATCTACTTGCTTGGGACTGAATAATTTGATGCATGTTATCAAAATTACCTTGAGGGGTGAATTTTGGATAACATGATTACCATGATCACTCATAATGGAAAACATAAACCTCTCAATATGCCTCTCACATCTCTTATGATTCCTTCACCTGAAATTTTATCACTCATGCATGTTGTTGGCCAATTAAAATCTCAAGTCCAATATCTTACTCTTGACAACAAAGCGTACTATGCATCTATTGAAAATAATTCTCTTCATGCCAATCCCATTCTAAAAAAATTACAATTCAACATTTCTAAGGATTTTATTAGGCCAAAAAATTCATGTTTTGATAAAGCACTAACTCCATATCCACACCTCAAGCATTATTGTCTAGTTATGGCGTCCTATTCGAATGATTGATTATTTCTAAAATATTTTTATCATAGTCTAGTTGGTGAAGCTCTTCAATGGTACACTCATCTACCTTTTGGCTCTATCACTACATATTATGAGATGGAATATTTTTTTCGTATATGAATCATGCTTAAAATGGTTCTAGAGTCACTCATCATCACCTACCTAGTTTGTATTAAGGAAATAAAGAACCCATTTTTATTACATTATATACTTCAATTATTTCATGCATCACCCGGTGTTTCAGCCTATTGATTTAGAAAAAAATATATCTTTTGTCATGGCTTGATTCCTGATTTAAAAGAATGCTTGAAATATGACACATGAGAATCCTTTACACTCTTATATTATATGGTCGTTGATCTAGAATAGGATTTAATTGTTACACATGTTATAGATCTAACTTCTACTTCTTCACTTCTTCCATATGTTAAGCATCCTCCAAAGTCTCCATCTCCTCCACCTCGTAAGCATATTCCATCTCCTCCGTCATGTAAAAATCCTCAATCTCCATCATCGTGTATTTCTCCACCTATGTATTTGGCATCTCCTACTTGGGATTCATTACATTTCTTGGATTCTTCTAATCCTTATCATGTGCATCATGCTTTGCATGATAAGAAATTAATTTTCTTTCCTTCGAATCAACATCGTCCTCCGCATCACTCACATTACAAGTGTGATTGTCCTTATTGCAATTATGATCACATAAATGGCCATCGTGACAATGACTATTACGCTCTTCATGAAAAATTACAACAATTAGAGGATAAGGGTGTCATTATTTTCATTCTTTCTCTCGTGATTGGTATGTTTCTCCAATTCCATGTAAGATTTCTACTTGTTTAGTTCACTTGTACCCATCTTCTACTTATAAGGTACTTATTCGTCTACCACCTAAGGTCATTATTCATGTAGTCTCTATCTCACTCATCCACCACACAGTGCTCTAATTCACATTGGCTTCCTAAGCCATTGGAATTTTTCTTCCCACCATT
Organism: Taxus wallichiana var. yunnanensis; assembly: GCA_018340775.1. NCBI lineage: Eukaryota > Viridiplantae > Streptophyta > Pinopsida > Cupressales > Taxaceae > Taxus > Taxus wallichiana. The sequence continues at coordinate 918,479,506 of CM031240.1, read as the reverse complement.
GTAACTCCCATAATTGGCACCATCTCCTTAGACATTTAGTTTCGATCAAACACACATGCCACTTCCACTTCACATGATTCCACTACTCCACGCCTACTTAATCTTTGGTAGGTGACTTTTCTCACCTCACCACTTGATGATGCACTCATGTTTTTATTGGTTTGAACTTGAATGTTGAGGTATCTATTCTAATAAGATCCTTGCTTCCTCCTTACACTATATGCTTCAATGATATATCTATCTATCGTACTATATCACACCATTTCCTAATGATGCACTCTTGTTCACTTTGGTTCATTCTTGATTGTTTAACAATATTATATAAATGAACCTCATCTTCTTACACATAATCTAGGAGGAACAACTATTCTTCCCCTTCCCAAACATAATCATACTAACACATGATTATATACAATTTTATAATCATTTTATTCACATGTCTTTTTCACATCATTCATTTTATACATACATTTATTACCATCTATCACTATTCATACATACAATACAATTTTTCATCACTTATCTATCTACACCCTAATCAATATCATCATGTATTTTATAAAATCAAACAAGCACATATGAACAAGAATAATTGCATCAACTTTAGAAACACCAATATAACGTATAATACAATCATCCATCTATATATGTATGTATGTGTATATATATATATATATATATATATATATATATATATATATATATGTGTGTGTGTGTGTGTGTATATATGTATGTATATATATATGTATATATATATATATATATATATATATATATGTATATATATATATGTATATATATATATATATATATGTATATATATATATATCAAAATCATAGTTTAAAAAATAAAATATAAAATCACTACTGGGAAATCCCCTATACACATTACCATCATATCTCATCATCACTATCATTATATATGATTGTGGAAGCTCTAGAACTAGAAGCTTCACCACTTAATCGTGTCATTCGTCACAGCTTCTATATCTCTCAACCTACCTCCACATGTAATGCTAGCTTGATGATCGCTCTCGTAAATTGACCATTTACCTCTATATACTTTTCAAATACATCTTGTCTTAGGGCCCGTCCTCATACAATCTCCCCATCTCGCTATGTCTCCTCTCATGCCTCATTCCACTCACTTAGTAGGACAATACATTTGGTTATCACTATTACCACTAGCTCAAACAAATGGGCATTCTCACAACCTATAACATTTAATCGCACTAGAATCCCACCTCACACAAGAACATTTGGAGATAAATTCCATGTCAATGTGACAATCTATGTTTCAATTCTCAAGGACTAAGACACATCACCTACAACCATCTAATACCACATTAGTTAGCACATTTGATTACGAAGACAACAACTAAGTGATCATAAAAATTAACAACAAAATAATACTCATCCTCCATTTTCACTATTGTTATACCATCTTCTTTGGGGGTATGTGCCTACCCCTCTATACATCCAATTGGTGGTTATCCCACCACATCTACAACAACCGAAACAATATCACCCATCGTCATTTTACTACCCACCATGAACCATATGCCTTGGTACATCTTGTATCGTCTCTTTGTATGGGCCCTACGGCTACATCCATCTCATCGGCACCTAGGGGAACTAGTTGTGATCTTGTAGGTATTGATATCTCTCTCAAGATCCTCAATTCTCTCATTTCTTATACCCATACATATGGCTCTGGGGGCACATCCTGAGCCATACCAAACTATCATCACACTCTCTTTGTATGAAAAAAATCAGCAACCCATGGAAATATGTTCTCTAACTACATAGTATGTCAAATAAATTGTAGCTATAATTTATCCTTGATCTATCCACCATAGGCTCGATATGGCCTCCATATAATGGCCCCTGGCCCCATGTGATCAAAAATAGATCTATAAGTATCGGTGTCCATCCACCTACTCTGAGAACCTACCCATCTCACAAAAAATATGTCAGGCCTCACCCAATCCACACATGTCCTGCTAAGTGGCTTCAATATGGTGATATGCTCATAGGAACATGCATGTAGTAATGTTGTGGCTCTTAGCCCACCACCATGGTCCTATTTTGTAAAATTGTATAGATATCTATATAATTTTACTACTATACATCCCCCCATGCATATCTAGTTCCACTCTCCTCTATACACAAATAGATATCACGCATCTCATACAAGATTCCTACAACATCACCTTCATTTCCAATGATGAATCAATCACAATTGTAATGAAATTCAAAATATTTGAACACATGATCTTAAAATTGCATGTAAGATAATATGAGTCTCTATATGTACCCATGTCTCTGTAAAATACCACCTATCTGCTCTCATTCAGCTACATATCCTCTCTTGCCATCACCTGAAATATCTCACCCCCATTTGGTAGTCACAATATGTGATGTACATCCTCCATGGTAAAAATTATCTCCTTGGTAGGCAACCAAAAAGTACACGTATCTGAATCACCTCTTACATAATGAAGTAATCATCAACATATTATAGTGTACCTCCTCATGTCTAGCTATGTGTCATAGGCCACCACACGATAATAGTATAGCCACCCTATATCTTATATGCCTAATCCCAACAAAGATTCAAGTGTTGACCTCCATGAAACTTTTTCAAATGAATATCCATCTACGAAACACATAAAACCAACAAAAATACAACTTTATCACTTCATACAAATGTAAAATAAACTAATACTAACACCACAAAGCATCAATTTTCATTAACATCATGTTTAGGGTTCGAATAATCCTCCTGGATCACCAACGCCAAGGAGAAGGATATGGGTACCTAGGATAAGGTCACCAGATCCTAGATCTAGTTGTTGGCATCCCAAAGGATGTTAATGCCTTGACCTCTCTTGCTTATGTCGAAATGCCTAAAAACTCAAAATTGAAATTTCACAAAAATCACAAAAATGAGTTCATTTCTACAATTTTTTTGAAAATAATCATACTCACCTACTCAATTATCATGTGCGACACAATCACCACTGTAACCATCTCGAATCAGCTCAATATTTTTACTCAAATTTGTAGCATCATCACAATCTCAAAGCTCACAATCACACTCACTCGAAGGTTCAAATGAAGTTACTATTCACATTTTACTATTAGTATTTATAAAAAGTTTCAATTTCTCACTTGGTTATAGTTATTATTTTCACTTGTTCTTCTAATTAATACATTCACACTTTTTACTCATATCTTTAGCTTCATTACTCTATTTTATACCCCATTTGTGCCATTTAGTTTATATTTTTCATACTATAATATTATCCACATTCTACAGGTGTTATACTCTCATCTAGCACACTTTCAACTCAATATACACACATTGTTTTTATTATAAAGTATAGGAAAAAGATGGGTGATGAATCACTACTTATTTTTAAAAAATTCTAAACAAGTTATAGTTATTCAATTTACCATGATGAGCATACACATTCAACTAGGAAAGAGAAAGAGAGATAAGAACACATGAACACATGAAGAGACAAAATTTAATGTGGGAAACCCATAAGGGAAAAAAACCACTGAAAACCAAAGAACTATCTTGGACAATTGTCCTATAAAGTTACAATGGTTTCACCATGTGGTGAGCTCCTACTCACCTTGAAGCACCCACTCCAATAGTGAAGCACCCACTTCAGATTCAATATCAGGCACCCACTTGATTACAAATCCAAACTCCCACTTGACATATTTAGAAAGCACCCACTTATTAGGAATCACCCACTCCTAAATTTGAAGCATCCACTTAGAAGTGTTCGAGTTGTAACTCAAACTTTGAACATACAAAATATTTGATCCCTTATTTTCTTGGTTGCATACATCAACTTGATGTGATATTTGTTTCATCTTACTCTTCTTCTCCTCTTCTCTCTACTAATCATCTAATCAATTTCAATAAATTCAAACCCTTTTACTTTCTCACAACATGCCCTCGGCTTTGTACTCTTCCAACAACAAATTTAGGTTCAAAATACTTGTTTTATATCTAATATATCTTCACATTTGAACCTTTACCTTCACCTTCTTGTCTACACAACTATTTAGTTTTCCTTCAATTCTTTTACTCAAATTTTATCCCCTAGAGAATTTATTTTCAACTTATCTATTCATATCCTATTCCCTTCAGGAATTATTCACTTTTATTAACCAATAATGGCTCTTCACATTCTTCACGAGATGGCTGAAAATGTAAATTCTCAAGACTCTTTGGCTTTTACTTGGATTCAACTACCTCAAGTTGGATGGTTCCATGTGTCTCTTCAACTTGCTAGGATGATCAAACACATAGTCACCTAGTTCACCATATGTGCATTAGCTTATAGCATTAACTATTTGCAATATACTTGAGGAAATTTTCTCCACTCTATCATTCTCCAAATGATGTCAACATTACCATATTCAACTCTTTCTAGCTTACTCTTATTTTACTATCAAACTTTACTCAAGCATAACTAGTAGTTTTATAGACTTGGACTACCCTCATTAATTTGAGCATGGACAATATTGGAAATTTTTATTGAGATAATATTTTAATACAAGAGACAACACTATAATCTCCTTCTTCTATTCAAGCTATACATGATACATACTTGTGATTGTACTTATATTTCATACTAGATCTATTGATTTCAACCCCTTGATAAACTGTCATGGAGAAGATGTTCCTCACACACTTGTAGACTTTGCAAATTCATATACATCTTATACATTCCTTAAACAAGACAATTACTAAATTTCAAAGCATTCCATAAATCCTCGATAGAGGAAAATCATATTGAATTTTGAATACTTGGTTTACACAAGGATTGGAACTTCTATAATGAATATCTTCTTTTGTGGATGGAGAAATTGTTTCAAACCAATTTTAGAACCTTTTATATATCTTGAACATCATGTCCACAAATTTTTTTCTTGTACTCTTCCCTTGGTAATGAGAAAATTTGATTGCAATCTCGAGCACTTGGAACATGCACCTTGCATGGGTTTTTAGAGATTTTGTCATGATTTTATCTCTCCTCAAATTCAAAAAAATCCTTTCCCAATCTCTCCATTCCAACTTCACAGATTTCTTTTAAAAATCATATTTTTTTAATGGTTAGATTTTGAGTTTCAAGTATTTTCCTTCTATAAAAACCCTAACCCTAGAATCCTTTGTCAATCGGATAACTCAAGTCTTAGGGAACATATGGTAGTTTAGAAATTTTTCCTTATTCCTCTAGTTCTTCCACACTCCTATGACTCACACCATACTCTTCATTTCCTATTTTTTAGGTATCGATATCTTTCAAGGAATTGACCTTCTCGTGGAATTTTTTGTGGTGTCTTAGTTCTTCGGACTCAATTTCTATTTGCACAAAACTATGCTCCCTTTCTCCTTTTTTTTTTCAAACCACACTAACCTTGTTGGAATTTGGTCTTACTCATCCCCGTACTACTTGGTATTTTTGAGCTCGCAACCTTGATTCCATCTACACATTACTCTATCCTACCACTTGCTTTATTTTTCGGTCCCAATCCTTGTGTGAGAACTCCTTTCTTTGAATAATTGTTGTTATCCAATTTTTCCCCTTAGGAAAAATTAAACAAACATGAAATTTCACATTGAGAAATTGGAGGCATCATTCAGCCATATGAGCTCACATTTTGATTCTCGCCGGCCGAGGTTGTAAGTGGGCTCTGCAATGGTAATGCAAGGAGGATGGCAAGATCGAAGAGAAAATGATGTAGAAGAAAAGAAATGGTAGGATGGTTCAGCTCCAAGCTCGTAGGTGGGGACCTTAAAGGAAGCTCATGGTCGAACTAAGTGAAAAATGGAGACTCCAAAGTATGAGATTTTGGACATAAGAGGTTTTAGATTTTGGATTTTCAGCAACCAGAAGGAAAAAAGATTAAAAAGGCCCAAAATCCCAAACCCACGAAGTCCGATAATTTTGGACTTTCACGTCAATCAATGGTGCCAAGATTTTAGGGGATGGTAAAGTCAAAAAATTAGATGTTTGAATTTCAGACTTTAGAAGTTTAGGAGGTTTAGAGGTTCTAGGGTATTCACCAAACAAAACATAAAAACATGAGCTCAATCCCAAAATCTTAAACCTCGAAGTGTGAAAGGGTTTGGATTTCGGGGTTAGACCTTAGTTTGGGGTCAATTTGGAGAGCATTTCAAACTTTTAGGGTCCTAATTTTGGGGTTTTTTTTTGAGTTGAGGCAAGGAGAAGCCTAAAATGGGATGGGAAAAATGTCTAAATATGAAGTCTAAATTTTAGAATTCGGGGTTTCAAAGGTTCGAGGTCATGGAATTTTGGAAAATTAATAGTGATGAAACCCATGAAAATGGAAACGTCTCAAACATGAAGTCCAAATTTTAGACTTCGGTGTTTTGGTGTTTTGGACTTTGAATCCCCTTAACATGAAAATCACAACTCCTAATTTTAAAACCCAAAGTCCAATTTTAGACTTTGAGGTTTAAGACTTTGGAGGTTTCATACACCTAATCGAGTGAATAGTAACTTGACTTTTGAAATGGAATTGTCCGAAGTTCCAAATCCTAAAATTCCAAAATTTAGGGATTTTAGAGGTTGCATATGCATTTCGAGTCTAAAATAATATAGTGAACCACTGCATTAATGTAGTATGGCACCCAATATTCTCGATGGCCATAACTTTTGATTGGGAGCTTGGATTTGTATAAGTTCTTTAAAATGAAGAAATACAATCTACCATTTTAAATAGTGTTATAGGTTTCTCATACCACAATCATGAGGTATGGGCTTCCTTTCTTCTCCAAAAAGGAAAAGTACACAGAGGATTGGGTTTCTGCAATGGCAGCCATCATTGTTACAGAGAGTTTAATGCATTTTTGGGTGGTTGAAGAAACATTTTAAATTCTTCTCCCTCCCTTCTCTCATTCTTCCTATATATTGTAAGGAGGGGAATTGTTCTAATGTTGGATAATTTTTATTTACACCCTCCCTTATTCTCTTTTCTGTAAGTGAATTTTTGGAGTTAAAACCTCCCATCTAAACTGTAAAATGCAATCTTGTATCTAAGCCATTGTAATGCACTATATCAAATCTATGGAGAAATAATATAAGTTTGTGGATGAATTTAAACCCTCTCTTGTGTTCATTATTGTCCCCTGATCTCTCAATGCAATCCATGTTATTTGTGCATGGTTATTGTATTACATGTTTAATGGTTTTTTTTTTTTGGTTATTGGATTCTCATTAGTTGATTGATCTCGTGGTGTATTTTCATCCTTCTTAATCTGATTGTGGTTTCCATCTCCATGCAAAGTAGGTGTTCAACATTCCTTTTGGTGCATCACCTCTGTTAGTTTAGGTTTAATTTATTGTAATCTTCTTAACCCTGTCTCCTTGGAAATTTAGAGTAAATTTTAGAGTAGATCCTCTACAATTTGAATGTGTGCATTAGAATAGAGGAATATTAGTTGGCCTTCATCTGGAGGGTTATCTCAATTGTAAAGTCCCACACTTTGGGATAACTCCATGTTTGAAGAATCACATTGACTACCTCAACCATTCACTTGGAATCAATCAAGGGTGTTGTGATCTCGCCATAACAATTGTTCTTCTTGATCCATTTGTGCTTGCAAGCCTTAGTCATCCCATACTAGACCAACTCCTTTTTTCCGAGTTAAAGGTACTTGTGAAGAACACTTGACCAATTGGACTATGTGTCGATTAGTTATTTGTTCCCAAAACTCCTTCTGGTCTACACTTCATTATTCCCTTCAAACTTTGGTCCAATCTAACTTGCAGAGAATAAAAACCCTCTTGGAATGAGTATCGGATGAGTCCTTTGAGCCTGATTCACATGCTTGATCTGAAATACATTGATCATTTTATCCTAGGGCTCCAAACCTTATGCAAAGAACACTATTTCTAATGAAACTGGTCCACATGTGGACCACTGAAAGTCCACATTACACTAAAGAGTCAACTTACTCATATTTCTTCAAAAAAATTGAAGGACTAGATTTTTTCTTTCTTGAACAGAGTTTTTGAGCACTTATAACATGTGAATGTGACATTTAGGACTATTATTTCTTTTTTTTCTCTATCTTCTTGATCAAGCTTGAAGTGTTATGTGTTCATCCTAAATCTTTCTAAATGTTTAATGAAGTATCTTGGAACCACTAAAACACCACTAAAACACTTCATAAACCTCATTAGGGTATTGAAATAGACATATATAAGCCAATTTTAAAAGGGAATTCCACCAAATGACCTAGAACACATTGTAATAACTCTTGACCATGTTGATATCATCAAATATGACCTATAGAACCTCTTAATCAAAAATACCAACCTACACTCTACCTTAAGTGATCAACCACTCATTGTTTAAGCCTATAACACTTTGAATTCTCCTAAAACCATCCTAAAGACTTAGTAAACCACCGATAAAGCACTACCAATAAAACTTCATGCCTTTAAATGAGCTTCACTACATCGTTTAGTCATTTTCAATCAATTCCACTTGAAATGAATGATAATGTCAATGACTAGGGTTCAAAAATCTCCCCCTTTGTCATTTATGGCAACATACTAAGAAAAATTTAATGGAAAATTCATACGAGCTCACATCACTCATTCTTGTGTATGAAAACATTCTCTCCCCTTTGACATCTATGATAAATGGTTCTTTGCCACTTGGCATGAAACAATGAAAACTAAACAAAGGGTGCATGAGTAAATATACACTTATTGGTTCACAAGATCCCCTTGGGAATGTGTTTTCTCTTTTCGAGATCATATACCACCCTTGAGTGACCTATGCTTGACTAACCCAAAATCCCCCTAACACAAATATTCTTCCTTTAAAGGAAATTGACCTATCTAATCACCTTACCTTATATATAAAATTTACAATGTTACAACATCTTATGCTTCATTCATAAACTGATATTTTCTCATACTCTCACTTGGCAATATCTTGACATCGTAGACTCAATTTTATCCTTATTAAAAACAAAATTCCATCTAAATGCCCATTTAACACTATCACATACCTCTTCTCCACATGACAAACTCTCAATAATAAAATCACAACCTCATACCTACCATGTAGTACATTTCAAATTGTGTACACATCTTCTATAACTTGGGTAATCTAAAACATCTCTTACCAACTTTGGATTAAACTATCAAACATCCTGGAAACATGCAACCTCAATACTTAATAGAGTTATAAAAATAGGTACACTCATATCTTCATGAAACATGAGGCTAACTTCATTTACACCTTGTTGTCATATCTCAACAAATCTTGAATCACATTCTCATAACTAAGGTACACAAGGTATACTTACTTATTACTTCATTTCTCATCATATACTCTATAAAGCATAGAAATTAAAATAATGAATTGAATATCCTTTGCATACATGTATCATTCCTTTTAAGTCACAATGTGGTAAATTTTTACCTTTGTTAAAGTCATTGTACCTCAATTTGTCAATCCTTCATCATGAGTAAGCTTTATGTTTGAATAAACTCATAGGAGTAAACCTATAGATCACACTTAGTCTTGTAATTTTTATTATCAACAAGATTCTATACTGCTTCTAGACAAATTTATCATGGTTACACATAGGCTAAAACTCCCTCTATGAGCATCACCCTTTACTTTCATATAAATATTGCATTTCTTATTTTAGGCATGACTACTGAATTTTGTACCAACCTATAGATTCTTATTAGACTTCTCCATAGCTCAAAAATCCTCCAAAACAGAAATAAAACTATGTATAGGTATCTCAAAGAATCAGTCATGTATTTGATGGGATAATATTATCTTTAAGGCTTTTCATCTCAAAATTTCAATCTCTCCACACATAGAAGGATCCATCTTTGAAAAAATTGATCTCATTAACTTTAGATGTCATCAATATTCTTTACAAGAATGTTACAACCAAGAAAAATTCATTAGACACTTGAAGCTTAATATCTCTTAATCATATTTGTACTAAAACCTTCCTTATCTCTTATTACACATTTTTCAAGTCATATTTCAAGGTCTCTATGCTCATTGGCATTTTATTCATCAAGATCTATACTACTTCTTAGGCTTATATGGTTTTGATTACTATAATATATCAGATTCAAGCAAAGATTATTGGGAATTTACTATAATGTGTGACCTTCAAGAGCTAATTAATAATTATACCAAACTTGAAGACATTCCAATAATTTGATTTCATGTTCCTTTATTATTGTGTCATGAAAAAGATATCTTCACTTCATGTGTCTGGAAATATTCCTCTCTATTATTACATCTTCTAGCTCTACTTTCAATGACCTGAGCTTCTTCATTAAAGTATGTTCTTTTTTGGTCTATTATTATTTATATATGATCACATTAACTTTGCACAACTCTCACATGTTCCAAACTAGATTCTTTACTTCTTGGTCTAAATGAATGTTTTAATTCATTTTCCTTTATATTAAAACTAGGTTAGCATACCTAACATTTCTTTGTCTTTCCTTGTTCCCAATAGAATGACTTGTCATTGAACACATACTGTTGTTGCAAATCAGCAGCACCCCTGGATGCAAATCAGGTTTCTAAGTTGATGTTTTAGGCATCCAGTGTGATTGCACAACATTGAAACCTCTCTCCAAGTGTGGGACTTGCAAAAATGAGAGAGGAATCTCCAGATTAGAGGCTGGTTCCTCAAACTCCTCTGATTAGATCTATTATTTGCACAACTGCAGAGGTTCAGATCCTAATTTTACCCTAGATTGCAAGGAGACAGGGATAAAAATGCAAAAATGAAACTAAACTAAAGATGGTGATGCACCAAAAGGAGTGGTGAAACATTTTTTGCCATGTAAATAGACACAAATTCATGAAATGCAACAAGGGAAAACATACACAAGCTGATAGATGTAATTAGAGGTCTTAAATGAAGTAAAATAATACAAACAGAGGATCAAAGCATTCACAGAGTTTGCCTTACAATTCCATGTAAAAATCTCTTGCATTCCACCATCAAAGAGGTATAAACCTCTTCAAAACTGTGAAAAGGTTCTCGATTCTTACAACTATCACTTGTTGGGGTGAAAGAAGAAATTTTCAATGCCAAAAAGTGTTCAACCCTGAAGAAATGAGCCAAATATGGCTTTTACATTGCATGGGTCGAGCCCAAGAGAGAGAAAACGTAAAAAACATGGGAGCCCATTCCTCATTGACTGAAAATGCATTAAATCAGCATGGGGGACCTTACAAACCCATACCCTGTCATTTTTGACCAAATTGGAGGAGAATGCGACCCATTCTGTATTAAATCTGGTCGTTGAAATGTCATTTCTGGCCATGGACACGTACCAGAGCCATTTTTTAATTTTCTCTTTCCAAACTGAACCAAAATTAGAAATTTACCATGGAATCATGTAGATAATTTCAACAGATTTCCAATGATATAAAGAACGTGCAAATCCGAGCTCTGGATCAAAAGATATGATCGTTTGAAGATTTAGGGCAAAAACGGCCCAAAACGGATCGCTTTGATAATTTTTGCTTTGGACACATGGCGAGTTCGATTGGTCATGCGGGCCTTCTAGGGGAAAATTTCCCACAAAAACTCCATGAGCCATAACTTGAAAAATATGAGGAGTTAGGAGGAAAACTTTACCTCTCTGGAAAGCTGAGAAATAGCTCTATCCAATGGTGGCATTTCCAGAAGGTTTTGAGTGCCTTAAAAGTAAAAATTTATGACTGAGGCACAATAGAAGGAAAGAATGAAAGGGAGTTGGCCACAAAATGAGCAGGGGGCACATTTGGATAACAATTTTGGCGACTCAGAGGGGTCATCTGCCTGCTGGATGAATGATCAGTAGCCTGAAGCAATCCATTGGGCATGGAGTCATGAGTAGTAGCCTGAAAACTGATCTGAACTTTGAAAACTTCCCTCTGAACCGCTTGAATCCCACTGGACATGGAGTTGTTCTCACCAAAATGCCACCAAAACAAATTGTGCAAGAGCAAAACCAGCAGCACCAAAACTATGTACAAATTGAAAATCATACATGCTCCAAATGGAACATGCAGAGTGTGCACAAGCACTTCTTCTACTGAAAGCAAACCTACCTACTCTACTCTAACTGGAAGCAAAGGTGAGCTAAATGAACCCTGCAACTGGTTGTGCAAAATAGCTTCCTTTCTTCAAAATTGGCAGCCATGCAAATGATTTGGAGCTGAGTATGGCTGATTGGATGAGTGGAAAATCAACAAGAAGTTGGTCTTCTACCCAAATTAGCAAGGTGTCAACTAAAAACAAATCCAATACCTCTTTTAGTTGCTTTGCATTTGGATTGGAGAGGTATGACAGCTGATCCTTGGTACTTTGTAGCTCATCCTCATGCTTAGAAGCAAGCATGACTGGTTGTGGCTTCTCCTTTGGCTCCAATGAAGCCAAATACCTGATTGGGCAAGGTCTGATCCATTGAGTATGCCCATAATTCTGATTTTCAACTCCAAGAATGGAGTTCTCTTGTAGACCTTGAATGGATGGTGTGGAAGCAATGGTAGAACCCTTCTGCCCTTTCTCTTCCTCCAATGAAGGACATGAAAGATTAAAATCTTCCAATCTTGGTTCCAAAGAGCTTCTATAAGATGCAGGCTACTGCAAATGAATACTCTCCTCCATGACAACAGGCTCTTGTGTTTGGAAGATGGATGATGAAAGAGAGAATGGTGGAAACTCAACCGGTTCTTCTTCATCAAAACAGTCCTCCAAATCAGACAGGTAAACTACCTCATTGTTGTCCTGCTGCAAATGTTCAACCTCTCCCATGGCGTTCTCTTGATCTGCAACTTGATCACCATGGTTTCTTTCATCCTCCAGCATTGAGTTTGAGGGATCAAACTCTTCTTCAAACTTTTGAGAGAGATGAAGTAGAGAGAAGAATCAAGGTTCTTCTATAACCCGCTTTGTGCTCAAACCCTTTGATCTGCACTTTTCTCCCCACAATGGAATGTGCTCCTCTTCTTTCGGATTTGGAGAAGCTTCCCCTTCCTCTTGTTGTCCCTCATGAATAATTTTTGCAATTTGAATTGGATCAGCATTTCCTTCAAATAGGGTGCCAACATGGACACTATATTCTGAACAAATTGATTGCTGATCTGCAACTCCTTTTTGCTCTTCTTCTGCTGCAACAAAATCAGTCCTGACCACCATTTGTTCTTTAACTCCAACCTCTTCTGAAGGCTTCATCAGCAAAGGGATCTTCTTCATCCCAAATTTAAGAGCCCAACTCTTCAAAATTTGAATTTCTTCATCCTTGTTTGGCTTCTCTTTTTGCTGTCCTTCATGACTGATTTTTGCAATTTTTTGTGGTGGTGGAGGAGGTAAAACCTCTTGTTTCTTTGGAGGAGAGGGTGTTTCATTTAGCTCTTGTGGAGGGGATGACTATTTGGAAGGGAAAAGGACAAAAGAATTGAGATGAGGTGGAAGACTAGGGGGTGGAGAAATGGATTCAACACTTGGGACAGCAGATGGAGAGTTTAAAACTTGACACTGCTGAGATAAAACAGATTGGGAAAGAGGAAAAGAAAAGGCATGAGATGGTGTGCTTACCCGTTGACAAGGTTGCTGAATACTCCTCTCATACACCTCTATTCCTTCAATCCACTTTACAAGCAATGGCAGCGTTGCAATCATGAAGTCAAGCTTCTCTTGAGGGCTGTAATGCCTTGGGAAAGGTCCCACCCATGGACGGGTGCTCTACAACTGATTCTAAATGCTTTCATTTGTGCTCGAACCTATTGTACCTGTTTACCTCCATCTTTTGATTTTCTCCAACAAACCAGCATCTTGCATCTGATTGTCTTCATTGTATGCACACCCTTGCTCTTGGAAAGCTCCATAGCCAAACTGATTTTGGCATTGCTGCTCATATGGGTATGTATGCTGATTTTGAATTTGTTCAAAATGCTGATTTGGAGGATTTAAAAAACATGTTGGAGGTGGGAAACATTGCTGCTGTTGTAAATGTGAGTTCCATGATGGAAATGAAGTCATGATTGCACAACTTCATGGAATGGAAAAGAATGAAAGAGATGGAAAGAATAATGGATGGAAATGGATGAAAAATAGGTCTGCAACTTCAGAAATGGGTTGCTGATCAGATGGAGTCGCCAGATGTGTTTGCAAGTGCCTCCAAAGGCTGAAATCTTCACAGGAACACACCAACCTGTAAAAGATGAAGTGGAAGACCTCTAAGGTCCCACCGGTATGCCAAAACTGTTGTTGCAAATCAGCAGCACCCCTGGATGCAAATCAGGTTTCTAAGTTGATGTTTTAGGCATCCAGTGTGATTGCACAACATTGAAACCTCTCTCCAAGTGTGGGACTTGCAAAAATGAGAGAGGAATCTCCAGATTAGAGGTTGGTTCCTCAAACTCCTCTGATTAGATCTATTATTTGCACAACTGCAGAGGTTCAGATCCTAATTTTACCTAGATTGCAAGGAGACAGGGATAAAAATGCAAAAATGAAACTAAACTAAAGATGGTGATGCACCAAAAGGAGTGGTGAAACATTTTTTGCCATGTAAATAGACACAAATTCATGAAATGCAACAAGGGAAAACATACACAAGATGATAGATGTAATTAGAGGTCTTAAAATGAAGTAAAACAATACAAACAGAGGATCAAAGCATTCACGAGTTTGCCTTTATCAATTCCATGTAAAAATCTCTTGCATTCCACCATCAAAGAGGTATAAACTCTACAAATCAGAAAAGGTCTGATTCTTACAACTATCACTTGCTGGAGGTGAAAGAAGAAGTTTTCAATGCCAAAAAGTGTTCAACCCTGAAGAAATGAGCCAAATATGGCTTTTACATTGCATGGGTCGAGCCCAGGAGAGAGAAAACGTAAAAAACGTGGGAGCCCATTCCTCATTGATTGCAAATGCATTAAATCAGCATGGGGACCTTACAAACCCATACCCTGTCATTTTTGACCAAATTGGAGGAGAATGCGACCCATTCTGTATTAAATTTGGTCGTTGAAATGTCATTTCTGGCCATGGACACGTACCAGAGCCGTTTTTTAATTTTCTCTTTCCAAACTGAACCAAAATTAGAAATTTACCATGGAATCATGTAGAGAATTTCAACAGCTTTCCAATGATATAAAGAACGTGCAAATCCGAGCTCTGGATCAAAAGATATGATCGTTTGAAGATTTAGGGCAAAAGGGCCCAAAAACGGATCGCTTTGATAATTTTTGGCCTTGGACACATGGCGAGTTCTGATTGGTTGCGGGCCTTCTAGGGGAAAATTTCCCACAAAAACTCCGCCGAGCCATAACTTGAAAAATATGAGGAGTTAGGAGGAAAACTTTACCTCTCTGGAAAGGCAGAAATAGCTCTATCCAATGGTGGCATTTCCAGAAGGTTTTGAGTGCCTTAAAAGTAAAAATTTATGACTGAGGCACAATAGAAGGAAAGAATGAAAGGGAGTTGACCACAAAATGAGCGGGGGCACATTTGGATAACACATACTTCTTACTATTTGATGTACACATGATTTAATTTGTAACATTTTAATGTCATAGATAGAATTTTGAATTCAAGACACATTTTATAGATTGAGACCTCTAATTTACCATGATTAGATCAACTCGGATAGATTTGATTAGCTTACATAGTATATTTTTCTGATCTACTAATTATTTTTCATAGATACTCAAGGAAATATTTTCAATACTACGAATACAGAGTATTTAGAGAACAAGAAGAGAATTTTTTTAGCATACCTTGTAACTTCAATTTGAAACCTTGGATGACTCCCATAGAATATGACCTCATACTCTTTGAATGCAGATTAATTAAATATATTTGGGAACTGTGATTTTATTTCAAATAAAATTCATAAAGAATGGACTTTAACTCGGATCGGTTACAACATAATGTGAACTTTGATTTCATAGCTTCTTCTAATTGATTCATATCTTCCAAAATCTTAGGCAAGACATTTCATGCTCCTAAGAGAATTAGGACAATATGAAGTCCTCAAGAGACTCTACCTTCTTTTTCTTTTTATATATTTACTTTATGATTCCCTTTAATGACCGTATTGGTATAATGGTCTCCCGATCTTTTTCATTAAGAACATATACTCCTCCTTATGCATTAACTTATTCTCAACTAGATAAATCATACTTCTATCATAATTTTATGGGTGATTACTCTTTGTAGGCTTGACTGATCCAACTAACTCCCTCTTATCTTTTTATGTGAATTCTAACACCATAGTTAGGATTGGATTTTTGTTGACTAATTTTGATTTTACGTTGGTAGTATTTGCAGGATTTTTCTTGACTTCATCCTTCCTCTTGTAGATGATATTCCTCTTGTTATATTGTCTTGAAAAATGGCCTTTTTTTTGTATTTAAAACATACAACTCTAGATGTATCCTTTGTCCAACTATGCTCAACAAGATCTTCAAGACAAAACTTGGCTATGTGACCCTTCTTATGGAAATTGAAACACATTTTGTTCTTTTCAAATTCAGTCTTGAAATCCCTCTGTGGGTTTCCTTGTCCAATTTTCTTATGAGATCCATGTCTCTATCTAAATATATGAGATGAAAAGAAAATTCCATGAAACTTACTTTCAAGGAATTTCCTTGCATTGGATTCTTGATAATATTCTTATGTCCTAATGGATTGATTTACCGTTTAGCTCATTTTTCCTTGGTTGCTCTAATTCCTCTTTTAGTATTATTAATTTTGTATTTAGCTCAACAAATTATTCATCCTTAGCTTTGATGGCTTCTTGGCATGACTCGTGACTAGGTTCATGATCCATTTCATACTAGATTGCTTCATTTTTACACTCCATACCTGATTTTTGTTATGGTGTCTTTGATATGTCATTAATTTATCTTGAAATTTTTCTAGATCATCCATTGAAGTCTTCAATTATTCCTCAAGTTTAGTAAATGAATTTTCTTTAAAAATTAGATATTTTGAAAACTTACCAACCACTTCTACCACCTCTTTGATTTCTTTGAGATGATTTACATCATTGAGTTGAATTTTAGTCTTTAAGTCTTTAATCGGTGTTTGAGAAATCTCCTCCTTCTTCTTCAACATTGTATCAGACAGCTTGACCACCCATAATTATGCATTGAGTACCTTCTCTTAGTATGTTAAAATTGTACAAAGAAAATCAGCTATGATACTAATTATTAAAAATTATGCATCAAGAAAGGGGGTGAATCGGTGCTTATTTAAAAAAATTATAAGAAAGTTGTAGTTATTCAATTTACCATGATGAGAATAAAATTTAGCTAGGAAAGAGAAAGATAGATAAGCACACATGAACACATGAAGAGACTAGATTTAATGTGGGAAACCCATAAGGGATAAAAACACACCAAAAACCTAAGAAATAGCTTGGACAACCATCCTATCAATTTATAATGATTTCCCCATCCTGGTGAGAACCCACTCACCATGAAGAACCCACTTTAGTTAAATATCAAACACCAACTTGATGACAAGGTCAAGCACTTAGTTAACATATTTATCAAGCAACCACTTTCTAGAAGTACCCGAGATCCACCTGGATCAAAGCACCCACTTTAGAAATGATGAGCTGTAACTCAAAATTTGAACATACAAAAAAATTGATCACCTTCTTTCTTAGTTGCATACATCAAATTGATGTGATCTCCAAAAACCTTCTACATTACATATTCATATAAAACTTGTACATTCCTTAAGAAAGACAATTTCAAAATTTCAAATCTTTCCTTGATGCCATGATAGAGTAAATAAGATTGAATTTTGTATATGTAGTTTAAATGAGCCTAGAAATTTCTGTAATGGATATCTTCTTCTATGGATGGAGAAATTATTTCAAGCCAATCTGAGACCCTTCTAAATCTCTTGAACATCATGTGAAAAGAAAATTGTATTCTTCCGTGGAAATGAGAAACTTTGATTGCAATATCGAAGCACCCGGAATATGCACCTTTCACGGGTTTTAGATCTTCCGTCATGATTTTCTCTCTCCTAGAAGCATGAATTCACAAAATTCCTTTTGCAATCTCTTTATGCCAGCCTCAAAGATATATCTTTGCCAAATCAGAATTTTTTATGATTAGATTTTGAGTTTTGAGGATTTTCATTCTATAAAAACCCTAACCCTAGAATAATTTGTCAATTTGATAACTCAGGGCTTCTGGGAACAACCAATACTTTTATAACTTGTGCCTTCTTCCTCCAGTTCTTCCATAATTCTTGTGACCTATACCATACTCTTAATTTAACTTTTTCAGTCTCCATGTATTTCGAGGAACTAAATTTTCATGGAACTTGTTCCATGGTTTCTTGGTTTTTCCGACTCGCTTTTCATCGCACAACACTATGCTCCATAGCTCCTTTTTTTTTTTGGATCACACTAGACTTATAGGAACTTGATCTTACTCATTTGTTTACCAATTGGAATCTTTGGGCCCACAACCTTCATTCGGTCCGCACATCACTCCATCCCACCATTTTATTTCTTTTTCACTCCCAATCCTTGTGTGGGGAATTCATTTTTTTGAAGAACTATTCTTCTTGATCCCTTTCACCTGTAATCCTTATTCATATTGAAATATACCAACTTATTTTTCTTCAAGTCAAAGGTGATTACAAATAACACTTGAGCACTTGGAACTATATCATATGGGTTATTTGTGCTCCAAACTCCTACTCACCACACTTCATTATTCCCTTCACACTTTGGTCCAATCCAACTTGTGGAGAACATAAACCATATTAGAATGAGTATGAGATGAGTATTTTGATCCCATTCACACACCAAATCTGCAATACATTTATCCTTTATCTTGTGTCTCCAAACCTTATGTGAAGAATACTACTTCCCACGGAACTGGTTCCATCGACACCCTAAAAATCCACATTACACTAAAAAGGAAACCTACTTTGAAATTTCTTCAAAATTTTCTTAGGAATATTTTGTTTCTTTCTTTAATAGATTCTTGTGAGGACTTAGAATATGTGAATGTGACTTTCGTGCCAGATAATTTATTTAATGAGCTCTTATCTCACTTATAAATCTTGCAATTTTTGAGTTCATCTTGAAACCTTTCTGAATGTTCAATGAAATATCCTAAAACAACTACTACACACCAATGAAACATTTCATACACCTCATCAGGCTCTAGAAAAAGCCAAAATAATTTAGTTTCAATGATATTTCCACCAAATAACTTGGAACACACTTGTAATAACTCTTTCCCATACCGATATCATAAAATATGACTCGTAGTACCTCTAATCTAAACATACCAACCTACACTTTTCCTTCGGTGATAGACCACCTCACTCTTTAAACATGTAACCCTCTAAGTCCACCCTGAAACCATCTTAAGACTCACTAAACCACTGAGAAAGCATTACCAATCAACCTTAATGCATTTGACTAAGCTTCAATCCAACGTTCACTCTTTTGTAATCAATTCCACTTGACATCAATGACATAAATGAAAAGGGTTCAACATTTTTGACATCTACTACACTTCATTTTACTTGATATCACATCATTGCATATTTATTTTCACTTGAGAATTTTTTCTTACTATCACTCCACCTTTCACTAAAAGGAGGCATATAATCGAGATCACTCTATGATCCCCCTCACACTACTCCATGATCATTTTATGTCACCAATTTAACATTATAAAAATTCTCATACAACGTGTGAAATTTCATATCACCTTCTAGTGATTCCCCCTAATGACCTAACCTAAGGGAAACAAGTGAAAAATATCCCATGAGTAAGCTATCGTATACACCTGATCTAATTAAAATTTTCTACTACTTGAATTAAATCAATCAATTAGAACAACACAATGTATTTTAATTCTCCAAGATTACCTTACTTGGGAGCTAAATCACTACTTTCCTAGATGACGTAACCTAGGAAGCTACTTTATACTTCATTTCTTCTAGATGACCAAATATGGAATCCATCTAGCATTACACACATCATGGCGAAACCCTTGGATTAGGGAAATGAGACTTCATTTCTTTCCTATACTACTCATATATGGGTTATTCTCGTTGGATCGAAAAGGATTGAAATGCCCAAAAAATAATCTTTTCTATCTCTAATGGCTAGATGTTTTGAGGATGTAGTCATAGTTTAAGGGTAAAAATAGACCTCTCTCAACACTCTTCCTCTAGTGGCAAGACACCCAAATCCTCTTTTTATACATACAAAATCAGGTTGGGAGCTAATCACTCCCTACGTCTTCAAATATTCATCAAGAAAAAATTCAAAATATCCAATTTCTCTAAATTAAATTGTCAATTTCTCCATGTTCTCCTTACAACAATTCGCCATCTCTATTTAGACCACATGGATCGACACATTGATCCATGGTTTTCCACGCTATATGTTTTCTTATTTACACGTATTTTTGTAACAGGACTTCTCTAGAATTCTCATAGGTATGTTACATACTTCCTTTACAATACTTCAATTTCATTAAAATAGCATAAAGGGGAGAAACTATAAACACAAAATCACACACATACTACTATTTACTATACCACCAAGTATGTTATTTTATATATGGATCTTGCCTAAAAAACATTTTCACTAGTGATACATTGTCTAGTGCATCTTCTTGCTTTGAGTGTCTCTATGTTTTTATCTCTCACCTCTCTCATGTCTCCACCCATTTCTAGTCAAGACACATGGATCCTTGTTTTTCATTTTTTACCCATTTTTTCGGTAATATCTAGATATAAGTTCCCAAGATGGACTAGTTCCTAGGTGCTCTTGTCCTTCCTAGGGAATTTATTCTCTTTTTGTTCTTCTTCAAATTTTTGACATTTTTGGTTTTCATTTTTGGTGTTTTTACTTCCTATCCCGAGGTCCAAGTTGATATTTCGGGTTACTAGTATCTAAATTCAAGAAAGAGATCCCTATATAAACAAAACATAAATACCATTATCAACGGTAGGAAATTTCTATCAATGGTATATCTATCTACATATCAAAGGGACTAAATCTTGGGCTTGTTACTCTACATACACACTTCATACGAAGGGGAAGTTCATTTTTCCATCCACACATTTGATCTATATAGTTATTACCGTTCTCTTGGCATCATTGGCGTGAGGGAAACCTAGGCACCCTATTAAACACAAGAACAAAGAACTCCACAAGGTCTTAGATTTAGTGCAACACTTGGTTGTAACTTCACTTTGTTGATCAGAACGATTCAACATCTCAATTTGTATATTTATTTTTAGGATTTGATTTTTGGGGGTTTTAGGAGACCATTTTTTTGCATATTTATAGGTATCTATGTGATATAAGTACAACAAATATGCAATCATCGTAAAATAGGTGAGAAACCCTAGTGACACTAAATAAATCAGATTCCAACCTTTTCGGAAAACTCTAGTCCCTAGGAGATGTCTCGGCACCCCATCCACCCTCACCCCCTGCCTTTGAGCACTTGTTTCCCAGGTCATTCTTTAAGATAAAAATATTTTCAAGTATTCCTAGTTCATACTCTATTTTTATCAATTCTTACGGTTTAGATCACGTAGGGATTAGCAAAATCAAGATATGTTCCCTATCTCTCTCATTTACTTTCATAGTTACATCTACAAAATATTTTTAGCATTTGGATATTATTGTATATTATTGTAGCGAGTTTAGAATAAGATTTTAATAAAATATTTCATATTTTATTAAATCGAGTGTTGCATTATTTTTATGTTATAGGGATCATGTTATTTATCTTGTAAGGATCGTGTGATTTAAAAATATGGAAATTTGTAAAACCCTATAATTTTATAATCACATGTGATAAAATGTTAAATTACATATCTTACCTAAGAAATAAGCTAGATAAACATTTAACCCTATGTGTAAGAAAGAGAATAGAATAATTAGCCAATTTCCCAATTGATCCCCAAGTGTGCCGGACTAGAAAACATATAAACCAAGGAGGAAATTATCATAACTGAACCTAGAAAATTGTGGAGTTATCGAAATAAGATGGACCATCGTGCTTGCACTAGGTCGTGATACATGTGTCTTTGAACACTACTTCTAGATTCAAGTGTTTGTGGAGAACCTCAAAAATTATTTTTCTATGTTTCACCTATTTCATAACCTTCTTTTTTTTCTCTTATATGTCATACCATGTCCACATAATTTTCCTATAACCTGCAAAAAATGATCTCCTACAAACCCCAAAACACATAAAATCCTAAAAAGAAAAAGATGCAAATGGGGAGTCTAGATGATGCTAACCCTATTGGTAGCCCAATAGAGTGAACTTATGATTAAGAGTTACATTAAATTTCAAACTCCATTTAGTTCTTATGTGTGTATATAAGAATTGTGCCCTAGGTATCTCTATTTTAAGATGCACTTGATAGTGAGCAATAACTAGATGTAGCAATGTAAGTAGATGTGTGGATGGAAAAATGAACTTCCCATCCATGCATATATGCAAAAATGTAATCCTTTGTCCCTTAAATGAAGCTAGATGGATGATTTGATTCTCTTGAAATTTGTTTGGATACAACCGTAGGTGATAGTAATATATGTTTAGAGCTTGGTCCTTTATTATGGTCACATCTCTTTATATTTATATGAATTCCTTGATTTAATTTGAAAATTAAAAATTGGAACACCGAACCATAAGAAAATAAGATGCCCAAAATATAAAATATGCCCAAAATGAGTAATTAAAGTAAAGAGATATCAAGGCACCCATAATGACAAGGGTACATAGGCATTAGCATCCTTTTAATGTTGGTGTCTAGATTCATAAAAGATAAATTATTAAAGTATAGACTCTACTATACGCTGTAAGAGGCTAGGAAGAAGACATGAAACATAGACAAAAGGAAAAATATAGTTTTCAATTACTAGTTTTCTCACTTAGCAATCATATGAGTAGTAGTATGTGACTAGAACCTAAAAATGTACCCAAAGTGTGTGATATAGTGTCTACATTTTCTCCCCACTTTAATCTATTGAGTGAATACTTGATAACATAAAGTAGATAAGACATGCATACCAGATAACCATGTAGATTGATTATGAAAGTGTCTTTGAGGAGACAAGATAAAGCATGGAGTGATAAAAATGAAGCGTGGAAGCTAAGCTAGGAAAGAGGAAGTGACCTTAGAGGTTAAAAGTGTAATGTGTACCATGTTATACATTTTTCATTATTCTTTTGTTGTGCTTGAGACGTCTACTTATTATAAGGATGGAATTGCAAAAATAATAGCAATAGAGTAGTCAAAGTCATGTATATAAAAAAATTGGATCCAAGTATATAAAAGTATGTACAAATGTGAAAAGTAACATGTGCACATGATCCACGATGATTGAAAAGGATAGAAAGTGTCCTGAAAATGTTGTAGAAGAACAATTCTTTTGGGTGATCTCACACAAATAATTTTTTTTTTTAATGATCTCACTCAAAGTGCAATTTTTTTGGCGATCTTATGCCACAATAAAAAGTGTTAGGGAGAAAGGTATAGTTTTTTAGCGATATCTAACATTGACTACTTTCAAAATTCATACACCATGGCGGATGGTGTGAACTGCTTTTATTCTCTAATTTGATCAAGTTTGATCTAGTTCGATCCAAGTAGAAAGAGAAGAAAACAAAGATAGAATGCATATTTATTACTAGATAACTATTCATGCACTCTGTAAACCACTATGTAAACTAATGAAATTGTGTTGATCTTAAAAAGTGACTGCAAATTCCCCCTATTCATAAGTGCATATGAAGGGTTAGGAGTGCCCAGGAACTCTTGTCTATGTTTGGGTGCTTGCATCTATGCTAAACTAATGACCCAAGTCATATTTTGGACCATTTCTATAATTATAGACTAATATTTCTTATATTATGTAGTTCTAAATAATTACTATGTACTTTGACTAGGGTGACTGATTCTTCTAATGTATGTCCCCTTGTTTAGGTTGTATGTGACCTCACTAGGAGGATACTACCCCAAAGGAGAGGAGAAGATGTTGATATGATACTCTAGCCCTACACGGGGATGTGCATGGTAGAAACCAAGGCACATGTAAGCAAAGTGGCTAAAAACATGATTTAGTGAAAATGAGAAAAATATGCATATAGAATACAATGTGTAATCAAACAAGCAAGTATATAATGTAGACCATGAAAATAGGTTTTTAAACATGCGACATCACTCAAAATATAGCAAGACAATTAGGGATGAAGTGTCCAAAAGCATATAATGTGAACACAAGACAAAGAGCATGTAGACACTAAATCATATACTTTAGGTATATTTCTAGTCTTGATCACATACCACTATTCATATGATTCCTAAGCAAGAAATGTACTAATTGACCACTATCCTTGGCCATATTTTCTTTCTCGATATTTTATCTCTTGGTATTACACTCATTTCCCACTCCATCTTTTCATACTTTGGCATTTCTCATTCTAAACATCAGCACCCAACCAGGGATACGAGCGTTAGGCACCCCCATCCCCTTTTGGCACCCTTGACATCTTTGTGCTCACATATTTTGGGTCTTTATATCTGTTTGGACATATTTATTTCTTATTAGTCATCCTTTTTGTGGTTAATTATGAAATTCAAACAAGGGAATCATATAAATACAAAGTTATGTGATCATAATAAAAGACCAAACACTAAGCATTAGCTATTACCACATAAGGTTGCATCCAAGACCATTCTAAGAGAACTCAAACATCCATCTATCTCCACACAAGAGACAAGTGACTACCATTTCTACATACACTTCATAGGAGGGGAAGTTCATTTTTTCATGAACACATCTATCTACATCTTTTACATATAGTTATTACTCTTTATCACATGTGAATCACACAAGAGATGCCTACGACACAATTTTGACACACATATATAGAATTACATTAGATTTGAGATGTAGTGGAGTGTTAAGCCGTAAGTTCACTTTGTTGATAGATGATAATAGTTTTAACCATCATTTGTATCTTTAATTTTAGGATTTGATGTGGTTTGAGATTTTTGTAGGTTCTTCTTCTTTATTGCGGGTTTTAGAGGAAAATAATGAATTCTAGGGAATAAAGAAATCAAGGTTGGAATCATTTAGCATATTATGACCATATGAATGGGGTTATGTAACTTTTGAGTAGTCACAGGATCCCGAGCAGGTCTCTAGCACCCCAGTGTCTCTCACCCTGTATAGGCACCCTAGTCCAAGAAATTTCAACACTCCTGTAATTTTCTAGGTCTAATGCGACACTCACGAGATCCTATTCCAATAGTTTTCCATCTTGGCATACCTTCGGGACTATTGTGAATCAACTAATTATTTTATTCCCTTAATTTTCAACTAGGGTTCAAATTTAAATTGCTTATTTTCTTGCATTGAATACAGTACTAATATTTCATATCATTGTTTTGTTATAGATTTAGATTTAGGCATTTTTTATTTAAATATTTGTTTAATCATTTGGTGAACTGTTTCTTTCTAAAATTCTTAGAGTCCTCATGCTTATATTCCTCTAAGTTTTTAGTATCCTCTCATCATGGCTATCTTTATCCATGACTTCTTCCCATCCAATCCCGAGTGCCTTAATATTTTGCTATTATACTTGTATTCCACTTACTACTTTTCTTGATGTTGTTTATCGAAAATTCATAAATGAATTCTCTCAACAGATTAATTTTCCATCCACTATAGCTGAAAATATTTTTTCATATGACAATATATACAATCCTACATCAATAACTTAGGTGTCAAGCACATTTTATTTGATATTGGATCTGAGATCATTTAGGCTATAGTCCTTTATATAGCTAATCTTAGTCAAACATCTATTTCTATCTAAGCATATGATTCTATTACACGTCCATGCTTAGGAACTATCAACTTGTCACATGAAAACTAGGCCCAGACTATTTGAGTTTCATTTTTTTGATTGATTACACTTCCATATATATTACTTGCTTGGTAGGATATGTCTTCATTGAATGCAAAAACATCCTCTATATTTCACCAATGTGTTAGATTCTTACATGAGGGATTTGGATATAAGGTTTTTGCTGATAGTACCCCATTCCAATATTGCAACATAGATCCTAACACTACACTACACCAATTCCTACTTTTAATATTATTCATCCTGCTTTTTGCTCGATGACCTAAGCATTATCCAGACAATTTACCTCCACTAGAGGGAACATTGTTTTTTGTTTTTTTTCCATCTTCTTGAGCATCACCCCCTCCTTGTAATAATACTATGGTAATTTATTGGGGTTTTTTCCATTCATTTCATGTCATACCACCTTAATTTTCTACCCCTAAGAAACTTACATTTGATACCTCCTTTCACATGTACACTTTTCATTAAAAACACTTTTTTATGCACATTCCATTCATCCCTATTTTTCTAAATCCATTTTCACACTCGATTGATTGAGTCATATTAGGTTGACACTTGATGATATCTTACCTCCACCTCATTCACCACATCTATATCATGGACATGGTTACATTATTGTTGCTTATGGCCTCCGAGTATTTCATCTCTTGGTCTCTGTTGCATGTACTATGTGTTATTAGCCTCTTACTGTTAGCCAATCTTGGCTTGACTATATTCTTGGCACTTTATATCATGACCATATTGAAATCTCATTCCCCATGCCTTTCGGCCATGTTTTCATTTGTAATGAATCATTTCTCAGTTATTCACAAAATGGTACTCATTAGTATATACCTCGATGCCCATTACCACCTTTCATTGATGTGGAATATGCGATGGGCATGTATAATTCATGCCAAAATAGCTCTCTATGGGATCAACCACATAATATAGCTTACAAAGTCTCAGATGCATCACCTTTTAGTTTTGACCATGACAATGATGGTCTTTTATATTTTAGTACTTAATCATGCTCATCGTCATACATTTGGGGTCCATCACGCTTATTCATCCCCCTCTACTACCATCTATTGTCTTGTATTTCTACTTCTTCACTCAACACTTCACATCTAGTCTCTCACACGCATCTTACACATCTTGATATGGTTTTATCATCATTACCCTAGATACACTCTCATGATATGATTCACACTTGACTATTGAGGGCATACTATATACATGAATGTCACACACTACATTTTCACACATCACATGTTCATCACATCTCTTTCTAGCAGCTTCTATTACACATCATACACACTCTACACATTCATGACATATCCTTCTTGCATCTAACTTTACATTTTTTGCTCATTATCCTTTGACGCACTCTAGTTCCATGGTTCATACTTGACTGATCAAGGTCTGAATCTAAAATTAACCTCACCACACTCACTCACACTCTTTACACTCTATGTTTTATCGATCATATATTTCTATCATACATGTTTAAACCATTTACTGATTATTCACTCATAGATTATCGACTTTTGAGGGGCATACATAAATTAACCTCATCTCATGGATACACATCCACTTTAGGGGAACACTTTTCATATCACATTCACATTGCATTTCATTCCATCTTGTCAAAAGCACACTCTATATCTTGGCCACATTTACTCTTGTTGACTTATGCTTACATGTCCACTTTATTACACATGTTAGAAAAATATATTGTATGTATTTTATATATAAACATGCATGTTTAATTGTAATCTATGTGTGAATGAAATTTCATATAGATCATACATGCACATAGATGTTTGGCACAATACCTCTTACCAGGTCTCACAATGGATCCTAGGGGCATCTTCTTTCGTACACCACAGTAAGCTATTGATATTGTTTCATTTTTCATAGCACACTACTATATCACATTATACACACTTTGACATACATCTTATCTTTCTAACATGCTAACAGGTGCTTCATCTATATCATTTGTCTTATAGGTCTACTTTCTTCCATGAGTGTCTGATTCCTTTAATTGTCATTGCTTGCTCTTATATGAAACTGTTTGTGGAATTTTCTCCTTTTTCTTGTGTGCACACTTTCTTCTTTCAGCCACTATGGCCTCAACTTTCGTGCAACATCGTGAGTGATGTGTCATGTTTGAAACAATATTTTCACAATCTACATTGTCTACTTCTCTATTGAATTATTTCTTGCTAGCTTACACATTGGTTTGACATGCATGTTTATCTTGTTTGTAGTAACACTTGTTTTCTATCCATTTTGATTGTGTGTGCTTGGTTGGTACAAAGCACACTCCCTCCCTCTAATGGGAATCAATTAGATTTAAGCGTTGGGTCCTCCATTAAACCACATACTCCTTGCATGTTGCATGTACTCCAAATGAAGGGGGAAATCTATCGGTGAATAAGTCACCTCATTTGGGAGTCTATAGTCATAGTACATCACAAATAAATTCATAGACATTATAGTATTCAATCTTATTAATGAACTAGATCTTGAACTAGTTCCTCAACATAACACTTACACTAACACCCAACACTTGATAGTCCCACTTGGGCACCCCTAACCCTTCTTAGATGCTTGTGTCTAGGAGGAAGTTACACATATTTTCTTAGTTCAATTCATTTTCAATAGTGTACATAGTAGATTTCATAGGAAAAAAATTCCTTCAAAGCACTCACATGCAATCATTACATCTTTTTACTACTTTCATGTTGGATCAAACCAAATTATATTTTTACACACCATATGTAGTGTTGTTTACATTTTGGGAATCCATAAAATCCTTGAGACTAACACTATACATTTCTCCCTACACTTCTTCCACACTTGGTGTGAGATCACCCAAAAAAATTGCATTCACTTTGCAACCGGCATGAGATCGCCCAAAACTCATTCATCTGACATATTTAGGATCATTTCTATCTCTTTTCACTCATCACGGATTATGTGCACATGCTCCTTTCTCATTTTTACATACATTTTACACGTTTTGATCATAAATATAAGTATTTGACTACTTTTAGACAACAAAAATTTGCACCCCTTTAACCTAAATGAGCCCATGACTAAAAAAACAACACACTTGTAACATTTATTTGTATCACACCCTCTTTTACTTAATTTATCCCATCATATTCCTAAGATTATAAAATTAATTATTTTAGTGATTAAATTGGTATTATCCCATCACCTTCACCTCACCTATTCTACCAAAACATCTCACATAGTCACATAACAAATTACTAAAATCACACTAAACACCTTCCTAAATTAACTTATTTTCTAACTAATCAAATATACAAAAATATAACCCCTTCCCAACTCCAAATAAGTCATCTTGTGCTTTTTTAACCTCCACCACATCAAACAAACTCAAAACCCATCCTTTGGAATGAAAAATAGAAGGAAATCATTTGGTTTGTAGCCTAACTAAGATTTCACTAAAATCACCGGTGATCTATAAGAGAAATTTTTCATACCCCATTTGCATCATGAATCCATAGGTTTTGCAGGTACATTCTACCATTTTCTCAATCCACCAAGAATTCAAGACCTCAACATCAACACACTATAATGTCATGTTGTTTGTAGAACATCAACATCATCATCAAATTTCTCGTTCTTGACCTTTAATCACCCATTTTTGTTCATTGGTCATACCGACATTCAACAAGGTAAAATACTTCATTATGTTCATTTTAAGCACTATAGTCAGGTACGTTCTTGTTTATAGCTCTTTTACTAGCCACTAATACTCTATTTTGGGTGAAATTAAAAGCTAAATCATTAATTTTGGATCTGTTTAAAAACTAATCAAATTTTACATAAAATTACTAACTATTACCCAATCGCTTGTGATTCCTTGAATCACTAGCGATTCCTTCTTCTTTTGTTATTTTATTGATTTTTGCTAATCTGATCAAAATGGACACATATTTCTTGTTATCTACTAATGTTTGTTCGTGTTTCATGATCTCAGATGGCATTAGGAGGTTATATTTTCCTATAGTTGATTCATTCCCTCACATTCACCATCCCTTCTATTAGGAATAGTACAAGTTGATCAACAATTTGGAACTATGTGCCATTCAAGCTTCTCCTCTTGATCATCTTGAATCCATTTTACTTCACACACAATGCATTTGTGAAACCACTTACACCTTCCGGATGCCTACAACATGAGATATTGAGGCTATGAGAAGAGCTCACTAATTTGAATGCTACTATGAAACTAGTCTTGAGCATTTGGAGGAAGATTATCGTACTACTTCATAATCAAATTCCATCAGTCACATAATAATTTCCAACTCTAATTTCACCTTCACATAATATATTATTCTCTAGAAGAATATTCAGACTTCTTCGTTGAGGATTACATTTCCATCCCTAACTTGGACCTAACTGAAGAAGAGGAGGAAACTACCAACTCTATTGAATCTCATTCCTCTGTCTCTGAAAATAATTTTATGGATCGAGAGTCTGACTTGTGATTTAATCATTGATTATTCTCAAATCATATATGTATTTAAATAAGTGATAAGCATATGTTGTTTAATAATATTTTATATACACACAACTATATGTATTAAATAAAGATCAGAGTGCTTCATCTTGATCAATAATATTTTTTAACATAACATTTACAGCTTTGGTTACAAATCTCATTCACAAGATAGATTCATTTTGTTGTTTGAATACATTGTGCAAAAATATAATCAACATCTTTGGGTATCCTAGAAACCCTCCATATCGAGTTTGATTTTAGTTATTTCCTCTTAAAACTGCCAAGACAACCAAGGTAAAAACCATGTGAAACATTCAGATGCCCTATGGGACCCCAATACCTTGCAAATTTTTCATTTCATCATCATTTTAACACTATGCCACTTTGAATTCCAATCTCTACTGATTAGCTTGATCGCATGCGATTCTTTTGAATCACCAATAACTATCTTTTTTATTTTTCTCTAAAAATTTCATCAATTTATAGTCCTTTTCCTTCTATTTTTGTTTTTAAACAAAATCACATGTTTCTTTATCTCTAGAAGACTTTTCTCTATGGATTTCCTAAATAATAAACTCAAAATCACTAAAAAAATTTAAAGAAAAATGTTGGAGCAATCTCACGATGAGTCGAAACTCTTTTCTTTTTCTTTTCCACCTTGCATCATTGATTGATTTTCCTCATCGAAATCAACATCGCATTTTGGTATTTAAAATAAATTACTACATACTTCTTGATCACATAGTCTAACTAGGAAAGGAATTTTTTTGCATTCACTTATTTCCCCCCACACACACAACCAAACTACTTAGACAATAAAAATTCATTCAAAAAACTCCCATCTAGGTGAAACTAATTAGGAATTCATCACCCAATAGGAAACCGACTCGGTTTTGGCCGAGTATAAACATCTTATTGTTGGTATATTTTGGCTCAGCAAGTGACTCCCTTATTATAGAGGGACTCTGAAGTGAGGGGGTAGGCCCCATACCATGATGGTAAGATCTTGATGAAAGTAAAGAATTGTGCATCACGTACCTTTAAGTTTATTGATGACTTTATCTCTAAACACACTTGAAACTAGCCTTAGATAACAACTTTTAATGGACTTCATTGACCATTTTACACCTTTTTCCTTTCATAATTAAACAAAACAAGAATAAAATAACACTCTACTTCCCTTTTCTTGTTGTTTGTTAATAAATACATTTAGTCATTAATCATTTTACTATTTGTTTTGTGTGTGTTTTTTTATTATGGTACTTACTAAACAACAAACACATAATCAATTATTTGAAAACATGTCTACCTCAACACCTGTATTTCAACTTCAAGCCCCACTTTTCACTACACCACTCCCAGTAAAAATTTCTTTTCCCATGAGGTGACCAAGTGTTGCTTTTATCAAATGAACACATCCAATCCCTTTCTGACACACAAACATGGAACAAAGTAGGTACTGGTAATAACAATGAAAATGGACAACATTCCTTTAATTCTTTGCAATAATATCATGGATGAATTCTTTACACACCAAAATTAGAATATTTTTTTTCTCCCATTACACCTTAACTCCCATTTTATATCGGGAGATCCTATTTTTATGATATGTTAGATTCAAATCATATTGATCTTAATGCATACCAAGTAGTGAGAAATCTTCATATACATTCACTCACACCGTAATCTATTACACATGCTCACAACCCTTTACCCATAATTTCACAACTCATTAAGAAAACAAATAACCCATTATTTAGTAGTTATTTTTGATACTTCACTCAACCTTAAATACCTAGCTTTAGTCAATCCCAGAATGCTACTATCTCTACCAATCCATTTGACACATTGGATAAAAACCTTTTCAAGTCAACCCGAAGCATCTAATGTTTCCTCAAAATATATCTATCATCTCGATATGATCTCATCACAAAACATGTCCGCCCAATAATTTATGTCTTCATCAAGTCCCTCTACAGGGTCTATAGCTCCCCAGAGTAGTACCATTGCCTCCACGACAGATCTTTTGGTCTCCTCATAGGTATCAACATCATTAAGTTTTGTTTCTCTTTCTAATTTCATATTATCCCAACATAATACCATTTCTATTCAAAACATTACTATGTATATCCCTTAAATAATGCCAAGAATTAACACTAGTTCCATTTCTAGTACACACCTTACCTCACAATACATGCCACAACTCTCTCGACCTTTAATTTATATGTCATAGTCCATGCCATTAATAAACATCCCAAAAAATATCCCACAACAAAACATTTTGTGGAAAACACCATCATTTTCCACTTCTTCAACACATCCAAACACATTCCCACATATTCACATCCTCTTACGTAAATATCAACACCATGCC
Source organism: Taxus wallichiana var. yunnanensis (assembly GCA_018340775.1). NCBI lineage: Eukaryota > Viridiplantae > Streptophyta > Pinopsida > Cupressales > Taxaceae > Taxus > Taxus wallichiana. Next base: position 918,446,591 of record CM031240.1, on the reverse strand, counting down.
AATAAATTAAAGATTCGTAATCTAGTAATTTGTAACAGGGTTTTTTCCCCTAACAAAACATCCCTCAGAAAAATATCCCATCGTAAAACATCCCAAGATAAAAATTCCATCACATAACATTCCTTATCGTTAAAACATCCCTAAACAAAATATTCCACAATACAATGTCACACAACATAACATTTCACAACAAAATAACCCTTATCAACCTAATCTCTCTTATCAAAGAAATATCCCTACCAACAAAGCATTTTGTAAACAACATTAAGCATACTTACCTAGTCTTCATATCAACCTAGCCCATCTTCGGGCCAATAGGCCCAAGAAGATCCCCTCCAAGCTCTCCTAAGACACATATCTAGTTTGGAAGATGACTAAACCTTATCCAAAATACGATCTCATATGATAAAATTTACAACGAGCCCATTCATCTGTCTTTTCAATATAATCCATATCCCCTACATTTGGAGCCTTATAAGTTTATCAATTTCTACAGAAAAGAGGACCCTCAGTAACACATTCGCACTTTTTACCATGCATGTTATTTGATATCCCATGACCAGATTTAATGCTAAGAATGTTCCCTATGTCTCTTGTTGGTCCTGCCTTGGATTGGTATAACAACATTTCAAAAATTATTTATTTTATTTCACACAACTTACCCAGCTCTTTTTAGATCATTTCTCGATAAACATAGCTCATAAAATTACCATTAATGATTTATATGCCATCAGAAAATTTGAAGATGAATCAGTCACCGATTTTGTTACCTCTGTTGGAGGGTGTAACCAATCAGCTATCCTTCACATTACCATAGACATAATTGATTGATATTTTTTTCTTGCACTTGTGCTAAGCACATTTCATCCACTTTATAAATCCAATCATTCCACACCTTCAATGAAGCCTTCACCATGGCCCATAAGTTGGAATTGTGAGCTCTAGAAGATGGATGGGTGAAGCTTTGCCCCAAGAAAAAAATTAGACTTCCCATCTAAATAAACATCCAATCTAGATAAAAATAAAACAACATCTAATGACGTTGTGGTCAAATCCTCACCTAAATAAAATCCTATTACTAAACAAGTTTGTCAACATCATAATTACATACCCATAGAAGTACTCACTTCTAATATCATATCATTACAACTCATTTGACATATTGACATATCGGTATTGAAGCCCATTCTATGATAATGATTATTGTAAATTCCATCTATTAAAACTAAAACTTTCACCCCTAAACCTAAATAAGCTCATAACTAAAAACAACACACTTGCAACATTTTTTTGTATCACACCCCCATTTTAAATAGATTTCCCATCATATTCCTAAGAGTATAAAATGAATTATTTAAGTGATTAAATGGGTACTATCCCTTGGAACATCACCTTCACACCTCATCTAGTCCATCACAACACCTCCGAGTCACTTAACAAATTACTAAAATCACACTAAACACCTTCCTAGATTAACTTATTTTCTAACTAATCAAATATACAAAAATCTAACCCCTTCCCAACTCCAAATAAGTCATCTCATGTTTTTTAACCTCCACCACATCAAACAAACTCAAAACCCATCCTTTGGAATGAAAAATAGAAGGAAATCATTCATTTTTAGCTTAACTAAGATTTCATCGAAATTGTCGGTGATTTACCTGATCACCAACGATCTATAAGAATAAGTTTTAGACCTTATTTGCATCATGAATCCATAGGTTTTATGGGTACATTCTTCCATTTTCTCAATCCACCAGGCATTCAAGACCTTAACATCAACACACTACAACATCACATTATTTGTAGAATGTTAGCATCATCGTCAAATTACTCATTCTCTCCCTTCAATCACCCATTTCCATATAGCGGTCATACCGACATCCAACAAGGTAAAATAATTTGTTGTATTCATTTTAAGCACTATATTTAGGTACATTCTTGTTTATAGCTCTTTTACTATCCACTAATACTGTTTTTAGATCAAATTGAAAGCTAAATCATTAATTTTGGCTTTGTTTAAAAACTAATCAACATTTACAGTAATCACTAATGATTACCCCAATCACCTGATTCCTTGAATCGCTATTCCTATTTCTTTTTTCTTTTATCGATTATTGCTAATAATGAACACATATTTCTTGTTATCTACTAATGTTTTATCGAGTTTCATGATCTCATATTACATTAGGAGGTCCAAATTTTCCAAATGAGCTGATTCTTTCCCTCACATTCTCCATCCCTTATATTGGGAAAAATACAAGTTGAGCAATGATTTGGAACTTTGTGTCATTGAAGATGCTCCATTTGATCATCATGAAGCCATATTCACTTCCACACAATGTATCCACAAAACCATTGATGCCTTCTACAATGTATATGATGAGACATTGAGGCTATATCGAGAAGAGCTTGCTCAATTTGAATGCCACTATGAAACCAAACTTGATTGAGAATTTGGAGGAGGATTATCACATTCTTCATAATCCAATTCCATTAGTCACATAAGCATTTCTAGCTACAATTCCACCTTTGCACAACAATACGATTCTCTGGAAGAATATTTAGACTTCTTCACTGAGGATTACATTTCCATCCCTGACTCACCTATTTAGAGAGAGGAGGAAACTACCAACTTTATTGAATCTCATTTCCCTGTCTCTAAAAATATTTATAGTGATCAAGAATCCAACTTGATGATTTAATCATTTACTATTCTCAAATCATATATATATTTAAATAAGTGGTAATCATATGTTGTTTTGTAATCTTTTATACACACACAAATATATGTATTAAATAAAGTTCAGAGTGCTTTATCTTGATCAATAAAATTTGTTTTAACATAACATTGCATAGCTTTGATTACAGGAGTCTCTTTCACAAGATAGACTCCTTTTTTTTGTTTCGAATAAGGTGCATAAAAACATCATCAACATCCATGGGTATCCTAAAACCCTCCCATATCGAGGTCGAGTTCGGTTATTACCTCTTGAAAATGTCAAGAAAACCAAGGTAAAAACCACATGAGACATTCTGGCACACCCTGGTGGGACCCCAATCCCTTGTAAATTTTTCATTTCATCATCATTTTAACACTATGTTCCATTGACTGCCAATCACTAGTGATTGGCTTGATCACCTACGATTCTTCTGAATCGCTAACGATTCTCTTTGTTTAATTTTCTCTAACAAATTTCATCAATTTGTAGTCTCTTTTCCTTCTATTTTTTTGTTTTTTAAACAAAATCATAGGTTTTTTAAATCTCTAGAAGCTTTTCTCCTATGGATTTTCTAAATAAATGACTTAAAATCGCTAAAAAGGAAAACTAAAAAAAAAATATTGGAGCAATCTCACGGTGAGTCTGAAACACTTTTATTTTTCTTTTCCATCTTGCATCATTGATTATTTTCCTCATCAAAATCAAAATCTCATTTTGGGATTTAAAATGAATTGATACATACTTCTTGATCACATAGTCTAACTAGGAAGGAAATTTGTTGCATTCACTTATTTCTTCCCCCCACACACAACCAAACCACTTTGACATCAAAAATGCATTTAAAAAAACTCCCATCTAGGTGAAACTGATTGGGATTTCATCACCCAACAGGGAAGCTGACTCGGTTTTCTTGCTGAGTATAAAATCTGATTGTCAGTATATTTTCTCATCACCCATCTCCCTTATCGGAATGGGACCATGAAGTGAGGGGGTAGGCCCCAATACCATACCCATACTGAAAACATAATAAATCACACCTCACATACTTTCCAATATATCAAGGACTCCATCTCTAAACACACTTGAAACCAACCTTAGATAGCCACTTCTTAGGACCCTCATTGACCATTTTACACCTTTCACCTTTCATAATTAAACAAAACAAGAATAAAATAACACTTTCTTTCCTTTGTTTTCTATTTTTAATCAACACATTTAATCATTAATCATTTTGCTATTTGTTTTGTGTATGTTTTTTTATTATGGTACTTACTAGACAACAAACACATAATCAATTATTTGAAAACATGTCTACCTCAACACTTGCATTTCAACTTCAATCCCCACTTCACACTACACCACTCCCAAAAAAATTTCTTCACCTATGAGGCCATAAGCATTGCTTTATCAAATGAACACATCCAATCCCTTTTCTGACACGCAAACATGGAATGAAGTAGGGACTGGTTATAACAATGAAACTAGACAACAATCCTTTTATTCTCTACAACAATACCATGGAAAATTATTTACACACTAGAATCAGAATATTTTTTCTCCCATTGCACCCAAACTCCCATTTTATAATGGGGGAGATCATGTTTTTGAAGAGATGTTAGATTCGAATCCTATTTCTCTTAATGCATACTGCAAGCGAGAAATATTCAAATGCAGTCACTCACACTATAATTTGTTGCACATGCTCACAACCCTTTACCCACCATTATACAATTGTTTGAGAAAAACCAAGAACCCGTTATTCAGCAGTTGTTTTTCGATACTTCAGCTCAACCCGAAATGCCTAGCATTAGATAATCCTCGAGAATGCTACTAGCTCTACCAATCCATTTGACACATTGGATGAGAAACCTTTTGCAAGTCAACCTAAAGCATCTGATGTTTCCTCAACATTTTTCTATGATCTCCATATGATCTCATCACAAAACATGTCCACCCAACAATTTATGTCTTCATCAAGTCCCTCTACAGGGTCTACACCTCCCAAAGTAGTACCATTTCCTCCACGATGGCTCTTTCGGTCTCCTCACATGTATCAACATCATTAAGTTTCATTTCTCTTTCTACTTTTGTATTATCCCAATAAAATATTGTTCCTATTCAAAACATTACCATGTCTATCCCTTCAACAATGCCAATGATTAACACTAGTTTCATTTCTAGTATACCACCCCCTCACAATACATGCCACAAATCTCTCAACCTTTGATTTCTATGTCACAATCCATGCCATTACAAAACATCCCACAAAAAACATCCCAAAAAAACATTATATGGAAAGCACCATCATTTTCCACTTCTTCTACACCATCCCAACACATTCCCACATATTCACATCCTCTTACGTAAATATCAACACCATACTAGTACATTCAAACTTTGCAATCTAGTTCTTTACAACATGGTTCTTTCCCCAAAAAAACATCCTAAGAAAATATCCCATCACAAAACATCCCAGTACAAAACATTCCATCATAGAACATTCCTTATCAGCAGAACATCCCTCAACAAAACATTCCTCATCAATAGTACACACCTCAAAAAAATATTCCACAATACAATGCCACACAACATAACATTTCACAACAAAATAACCCTTATCAACCTAACCTCTCTTATCAGAAAAATATCCCTCAAAAAATATTCCTACCAACAAAACATTTTGCATAACATCAAACGTACTCACCCCCTAGTCTTCATATCAACCTAGCCCATCTTCTGGCCAACAGGCCCAAGAAGATCCCCTCTAAGCTCTCCTAAGCCACATATCTAGTTTAGAAGTTGCCTCATCCTTATCCAAAATATACTCTCATATGAAAAAATTTGAAATGAACCCATTCATCCATTTCCGTTCCATACAAGCCATATCCCCAATATTGGGAGCTTCCTAAGTTTATCAAGTTCTACAGCAAATAGGACAATCAACAACACATTCATGGTTTTCACATGCACTTGTCATTTGATATCCCATGACCAATATTTAATGCTAAGAACATTCCCTATATCTCTTGTTGTTCCTGCCTTGGACTGGTACAACAAAATTTCACAACATTCTTTATTTTCTTTCGCACAAATCTCTTAGCTATTTTTAGATCATTTCTCGATAAACATAGCTCATAAAATTACCATTAATGATTTGTATATCATCAGACAATTTGAAGACAATCCATCACTGATTTTATCACCCATTGGAGGGGTGTAACCAATCAACTATCCTTTATGTTACCTTAGATAGAATTGATTGATATTTTCTATCGCACTTGTGCTAAGCACATTTCATCTACTTTACAAATCTAATCATTCCACACCTTCAATGAAGCCTTCACCATGGCCCATAAGTTGAATTGCGAGCTCTAGAAGATGGATAAGTGAAGCTTCACCCCAAGAAACCAAAAGTAGATTTCCCATCTAAATCAACATCCAATCCAGATAAAACTAAAACAACTACTAATTTCATTGTGGTCAAATCCACTCCTAAAGAAAATCCTTTGTGAACGAGTTCATCAACAACGTAATTACACACCCATAGTAGAAACTTACAGTGTAGTTTTTGAAAAATTACTCACTTCTAATATCATATCATTACCACCCATTCGACCTATTGACATATCGGTATCAAAGCCCATTTGGTACCATGATAATGATTATTGCAAATTCCATTGAGTAAATGGTCATGACATAGAAATATGTCACACTTTTCGCAATGTCCTTCAGGATTTGATTGACAAGGGTGACCTCCATTTAGATAATCCAAACACTTCCAAACCAAAACCTTGATATATTCAAACAACCCTTCCCAAATCATCCCTCATCCTCTAAATCACCACAAGATAATGTCATCCACACTATTAACACAATAACTAAAAATTGAACCCATTTCTCCATCTACTTTATTTCCTAGTGAAACAAAATCCTTAGATTCCTTTCCGAGAGCCAACAAAACATGCAATCACAACTAAAAATATCTCCCCACTCCAATCAATATATAAACTACTCCCATATTCTTATTAGTTTTTTGATTCGACACCTACCAAATTGATACCAACATTCGATAAACCTGTGGTCATTAAATGACCACTTACCACTAGACTCCTTCCCATACCTTTACCCGATGTTGTTTCGGTTTCATGCCTATATCAATGAATACTACTACACCTACACCTACTCCCATATTTGCAAACATAACAATGGTACCATTAGAAACATTTTAGCTCAGCAATCCCCATCTAAATCTACCAAGAATCTCAGTCATCAACAACCTACAAAAATCAATAATCCTAAAATTTATTATTTAATCATATTATTCAAAATCTACTTTGCTCATTAGCATCAACTTCAACAAATACACCAAGCTCATCTAAGACTTCAAAGGGACCGAATAAATAGGGTGTTGTCTGAGTCTTTAAAAGTCCTCATTATGATGAAACTTATCATTTCCATGGTCCTCCACCTTTTTTCCCACCTCTTCATCCAAGGGGCATACCTTCTTTTAAGAACCCTTTATCATGCCAAAATGGAGACCCTCGAGATCTCTCAAAAAAATGTCATCAAAAACACTAATCCATCCTCCTTATACCAAATTAACCACCCCATTATTACAGGGGAAAAACCCATTCATCATGTTTTCATAGTGATCCCTTATGCCACATCCACTATCCCACAATGGATAGCTACATCTGACTATCCCTTACAGCCACCACCTATACAAGACCCATGTCACCCATTCATTGGAGAACACTATGAGACCTCCATGACCGCTGAGTAAACTAACCATCACCAAGTAACCCATTTCATATCTCCTCATCGTAAATCAATACACTCAAAGTGGCATTCGGCTTGAAAGGATGACATGCAACCATTTTAGATAGTCTATTACAAGAATCACTAATCACATTACCCCTCTTAATCCATCAAATCATCAAGGGTGGAAGCCCACCTGGTATGATTTTAATACCTTTTGCGATTATCATAGAACCCAGGGTCATATCATAGAAGACTACTGTAAATCCTTCCATCAGAAGATTTAGATGATTGGTAGTTCACTCTTTCTTCCTTCCCATCTAACTCTAGCTTCAACCTCAACACCATCAATTGATTATGCTTCTAAAGCATCCGACCATCAAATCAATGTTGTGCACATCACCACACGTTCAAAAAATTACAACAACAAATCCTCTAAATCTATAACAAAAAAATATAGTATCACTATATCCCAGCCACCAGAATCATCAACATCATCTGATAAACCTCACATCTCAATTTCACTAGCCCCAAAGATCCTAATCAACCATCATTATCTAAGGATAAAATTTCAATAAAAATTACCCCTCTTCCTCTCACCACATTGTAAAATAGCCACTAAACAATTACACCAATCCCCTGTCAAAATGTCACTCTATGAACTCATTCAGACATCACCACCTTACAAACAAGCCATGATAGAAGCACTTCAATCTATTACTATCTCATCCAATGAATCAACCCTCTTACAAACTTTGTTTTTCTATGAAAGCATCCACCGTAATTTCCTTCGAAACATCTAAAATACCCACTCTTAGACCAAAATACCATGACCTACCACTTTTTATCACTGCTCAAGTCAATGATATCTCTATCAAAAGAGTCATGATTGATAGTGGTGCCACTATCAACATTATATCCTCTCTATCCTTTGATCATCTTAGACTACCCAACATGGTTTTTACTCAAACCCCAGTCCTATTATGCTCATTTAATGACACAATCACACCCACACTAGGCATTGTCATCTTACCACTTAAAGTTGGTGTCAAAACCCTACCAAAACTCTTCTACATCATAGAAGGAGAGTTCCAATATAATATGTTATTAGGATGCCCTTGGATATGCACCATGCATTGTGTTCCTTCAACTCTCCATCATTTCCTTAAGTACAAACACGAAGGGTAGACTTACATGGTCCCTTCTAACTGAATCCATTTGTTGATTGTTATATGATGTATCATCCAAATGATGTATTAGTACCTAAATCCATATCTAAGTCTTTTGATCAAGCATCCACTAGCACATCAAGTACCTTCTTCCAAACTACTAGATGATTCCTTTGTTACAAAATTTGTGAAACGTCTTACACTTGGGGAATATCACCTTCTTATGCTTAACTCTATTCCATCACCAAAAGGTATGGTTTCCTAACAAATAACCCATGTACATTCCTAATGTAGGAGATTTGTTATCTCTTATGGGCAACATACCTTAAAACAAATCTTATTTATGGTGGGTTTGATAAACCACCATCCCAATCAACCAAATTACACCATGCAACACTATTCAAGTTAAAGCTAAAATCCTTTGATAATCCCAAAATTTCCTGTATGTACCATCACCATTGTGCATGGAAATGCTTTGGACTTAGGCATTACGAACAAGAATACATGATCAACCTATCTTATGTACCCTTAAACCATATGAGAAAAATAACCTAGGTTATAGAAAATTCACCCCTAAAAATATTGAAGCCCCTTCATCCAAGAAAGAAACCCATATCCACTTTTGGATTAGAATCATCATCACCCACCAAATTTAAGGATTCCAAAGATACAGAGATGACATTGTATCTATCCCACCCAAATTTTTTTATTCAACACTATATCCTTAGGACCACTCACATATCAATCAAGAAACTCTGTCAAATCATTTCCACTTGTTTCACTAGACATGGTTGAAGAAGATTTACCTATTGTAGATATCCTTTAGTGTCAAGACGATCAAGAAATTATCTCTCACATGGGAGTGAAGAATTCTTTCTTCATAAATATTTACCATTTTATACATCATCTCTTCTAAATGAATCCACTATCAATGTTAACTTGGGAACCTTGTAAGACCCTCGCATAGTCAAAGTTGGTTCAAAGTCTCAATCCATAAGAATTACATGACTTCACCTCATTTTTAACAAAATATCATCAAGCCTTCACTTGGTCATATGGTGATATGCCTGGAATTGATCCCAACATGGTCATACATAACATCATCATGTATCCCAATGTTAAACCAGTCAAACAAAAACTCTACAAAATGCACCCCATATAGCTCTCCTTGTTAAAGAAGAGTTACAACGTCTCTTATCTGCCAATTTCATCATACCCATTGATTATCCATAATGGGTCTCTAACATTGTCCCAGTAACTAAAGCTTCAGGAAAATTCACATCTACATCAATTTTAGGGATCTCAATCTTGCTTGTCCCAAAGATGATTTCCCTCTTCCAAACATAGATCAACTTGTGGATCTCACAACAGGCCATGAAATTATTTCCCTTATGGATGGTTTTTCAGGTTATAACCAAATCATTATCACACCTAATGATCAACATAAAACATCCTTTATCACCCTTGGGGAACCTTTTGTTATCGTGTCATGCCTTTTGGGCTTAAAAATGCAGGGGCAACATATCAACATGCTATGACATATATCTTCCATGACCTTATTCAAAAAATATTGAGGATTATGTCAATGAACTCCTTAGAAAATCCAAATTTTGTAAAAATCATCTTGATGTTCTTGAATCAATATTCACCCACCTCATTCAATTTTATCTCCACTTGAATCCAATAAAATGTGTCTTTAGTGTCCTCATCAGAAAAAATTTTAGGATTCATCGTATCTCTTCATGGAATTGAAGTTGATCCAGTAAAGGTCATATAAAACATCGATATGCCTCCACCCACTAATCTCAAACAACTATGTATCCTACAAGGAAAGTTACAATCCATACGATGTTTCATATCATAGCTCTCTAACCGTTGTCAACCATTCCACCATTTACTCCATAAAGATATAGTATTTCAATGGGATTCTGATTATCAGAAGGCCTTTGATGAAATCAAACATTATCTATTATCACCACTGTCCTCACTCCACCTTGTGATGGGGAACCATTTTACCTATATATCCACTTCAGAGCATGCCTTAGGAGCCATGCTTGCTCACCGTGATAGTCAAGGCCACAAATAGGTCATATACTACATTATTCACACACTCCATGAATACAAAACATGCTACTCTGAAGATGAAATGTTGTTTGTGCATTGTATTTTTCCACCTCCAAGCTACGACATTATCTTCTTAATCAAAAACATACATCATCACTAGTTTTAATCCACTTAAATCCATGCATGCTAAACCTTATCATAATGACCACATAACCCGATGGCTCATGTTAATGACTAAGTTTGACTTAGAAATTATACCACAAAAATCTATCAAAGGTCAGGCCATAGCTGATCAACTCACAGAGGCACCACTTTCCAAGACAAACCACCTAACAAATGTTTTCTAGATGAATCCATTAATAACATTAATGAATCTGACGATTATGAATCAGATTTCTTCCTTGTCAAAATGACCCTCTTATTTGATGGTGCTAAAATCCAAGAAGGAGGAGGAAGCGATGTTTTCATACCACCCTAGAACATTCCCATCCCATTATCATTCAAACTCAATTTTGAGTGTACTAATAACATGGAAGAATATGAAGCTTTAATCATGGGTTTGCAAACCACTATTCTCCTAGGTATCCATGTCTTGGAAATCTACGGAGATTCACAACTCATCATTAGTCAAGTTAAAGGAGAGTACCAATGTAAAAACAAAATAATTCAAAAATATAAAGTCTTTGTTTATTTTCTCCTTGGCACGTTTGATCATTATACCATCCAAGCCATTCCATGGTCCTCTAACAAGTTTGTAGACACTATGGATTCTTTAGGATCTCTTGTCCCTTTTGAAATGGAGAAATCAAAGGATAAAACTAAAATTTCCATAGTCATTCAATGATTAGATCATCCTTCACATAAAAATGAGCTACCTTCCATAAAAATTATTGATGAAAACCCATTGGATTTATGGTATACCCAAATATTTGATTATCTTACTAAATCTAAAATCCCACCAGACTTATCACAAGGCACTAAACGATCCTTCCTTCAACATGTCACTTGCTTTGTGGTCATAGGGGCATCCTTTACAAATGTATTTTTTACCATTTATTACTATGTTGTCTCAAGTCATGTGAATCAACTAACACAATCAAATAAGTCCATGATGGCATTTTGGAGGCCATTTCAGTGGCAATGCCATCACTAAATATATCATATGGCTAGGTTATTACTTTCCTACTATTACTAAATACTATTTCACATACATGAAAAAGTGTTAAATTTCAACTCCATTTTAATCTCATCTATATCTTGAGTCAAGCATTACAACCGGCTCAAGACTTATGGCCTTTCTCTCAATGGGGTTAGACCTCATTAGTGAAATCAATCTGAAATCATCTCAACAACATCATTCAATCATCACTGCAATCTGAATACTTCACTAAATGGGTTGAAGCAATTCCTCTTGACCTCAAAAAAGTTCGACCCATCATCAATTTCATATATCAAAACATCATATGTCGTTTTGGCATTCCACATAAGCTTATCACAGACAATGGAAAATCCTTTAAAAACAAGGAGGTTAAAAAGCTTTGTGATACTTTCAATATTAAACTAAGATTCTCATCACCATATTATCCTTAGGAAAATGGAAAAGTAAAGGCTTCCAACAAAACACTTAACAAAATCCTCATGAAAACTATAAATGATGTAGGAAGGAATTGGCACATTCAAATCACATTCTCCCTTTGGGCTTATCAAACTAGTATCTATACACCTACTAGTGAAACACCTTATTCACTCATTTATGGCTCTAAAGCCATTGTACCCTTAAAATTCAAATCCATTGCTCTACATATCTTTAAAGGATTTCATTCCTGATGAATAATACCACCAAAATCATCTTGCACAACTAGAATTGCTAGATGAAAAGCACCTAATAACCCTTGAACATCACCAAGTTTATCAACAACACATTAGTAGAGCATATAACAAATATGTTAAAGAACGTGACTTCAAAATTGGTGACTTAGTACTTAAGGAAAATCAAAATGTGACTAAATTAGAATGAAGTAAATGTGGGAAGTTTTCCCTAATTAGATTGGTCCTTATGTTATTACTCATAAATATGGGTCAAGAGCATATTTCCTCACTTCTCTTGATGGGAACTTGAACAAGAGCCCTGAATGCTTTACACTTAGGGCATTTCTATTGTTAAATGATTGATTATCATGACGAAAGTTTTGATGAAACCTTATCATTCCATTATAAACAATAAATGCATTATTTATATATTATATATATATATATATATATCCTCCAAAACCACTACATTTATACATGGGTCATATGAATACATGTCACTTATACATCTATCCCCTCCTTAATGGATGATTTATTGGGGTCTTTCTCTTAGCTCAAAATAAAGTCAAAAATATCTATGGATGCTTCCTATCAAAATCAAAAATATATTTATAAATAGACCGATCCCTCAAAGGATAGCTATCTAAATAGCATATTGTCAAAAGAAAAGTAGACTGATCCCTTGAAGGATAACTACCATTATAAAATTCATGGACCGATCCCTTGAAGGATAACCATTCAAATCAAAATAAAAATGTATACCATACCCTCGAAGGATGGCTACCCATGAAAAAGATTCCTATTTTGATTATCCTTTTCCAATATGTTAAAATATGAGAGCATCCTAGAAAGCTTCCCACATTGATTAGTTTTCTTCACAAAATTTCTTATCATAAAGAGCTAGGGAATTGATTCCCTTTAATTTTTTCAAAAAGGAGAACCCTTTTTCCCAATAGAAAGCATGTATGCATATTGTTCTTTCATCCACTTCATCCAAGTCCACCATAATCGGTATGGAATGTCTACTGATAGTCTCATTTAACATTTTAAATGGCTACAAGTGTAAGCATTATCAAAACCCATTACAAGTATATTATTCAATGGGGCATTTTCCTTTCCATTTTTACTTTATTTTATTTTAGGTTACATTTGATTCACATTTTAACCACATAATCAAAACATAAACATAAACACATTCAACAAATATTTCATGCAACACATAGGATATCATAAACATGATAACAACTCACAAAGAATCATAGTCATCATCATAATCATCACCATCATATACAAAATCATATAATCATATAATCATATTTGATAAAATGTATAACCATGTCATCCATGTAAAAATCAAGAGTCCATCACATAACTTTAAAAAAACCAACACCATCATATATATAAATATCAAAGTCCAAATGTCCACATAATCAATATAATGTCATACATAGGAAAAATGGCTTCTATGAGCCTACAGTCAAATGGTAAAATCCATCAAACTAGGATCAGGAGTGCCTCCCATTATAGAAGCACTAGCTCCTCCTACATCATCATCCCTCGATGGTCTCTAGAAGGTGCCCCACACTCATCGTATTGTCCACTCGGCTCCGGCTGTTGTTGTCATGCCCCCTTAGGTGGATATGTGATCAACATCCAATACCATGATCATACTAGAAGATCCTACAAATGACCCTCTCTATCTAACCAATGGTGATAAATTTGTTCTATAAATGGAAGGCCCCGTGATTCCCAAGGCATTCCTGAAGGTTCTCTTTGGCTCTTATTCTAGTATCTCTCGGAAGAAACATGTAAAGTTTGGGCCTTAATCCCATCCCTCTCTATAATCAAGCCATAACCTCACCGATGAGAGAATCCCATACTTGTATCAAGTCATTTCACTCTCTCTCTGAGTGGCATCTCTCTTAGCATCCTCTACGGCCTTCTCACAAGAATAACATCCGGAGATATGGTTGCATCACCCTCTATACACTCCTCCTCAACCTTGACAAGCTCATCATATCATCCCTATGATCGATCCCATACCCATCTAACTGATTGGGTTACCCTCTCTACAACCCTCATCCTCTCAAATTTTGAAAATGAACAAGACCACCAAATAATAAAATCGGAGTTACCCCCACATCATCAATAAATGTTATGGTCCCATTCTCATCAAGACCCATCACCCCTAGCTCATCAATAATGGGTACTAGCAAGACACAATTTTCTATGGGGTATTAGTGTCCCCATCATCTTGTTTGTATAAAATTGGATCCTCAAGTGTACCCTAAATTAACCCAAACTATCACCTCACTCGACTAAAATGTATTAGCTCGTTCCTCTCCATTCCGGCAGCCCTATACACAAATATCCTAATGAAAACATGATAGGTCCCCGAAAAACTCTATCCAATCATAAAATTCAACATATGAATGCCAAATCACGTCCCCACCGTAATCCTGAAATCAAATCTATGTGATAAGTAGGCCATTTGGTCTTCTGGTCGACCTAAACTCTAGCTCCACCTCATGAAACTTGTATTTCTCACCTCAATGACACTAGGTAATATGAATGGATGAGAAATAGTAATATGATCATGTTCCCAACATTGCATTAGGAAACAAACATCAATCCCATATCGCTTTGTCATTCATCCAAGCCCGCACGCTCTCTATATGTCTATGTCAATAAAGTGGGCACCCACTCAAAAATAGTATGATGTTCCATCATCTATGCAACCACTCCAGTCATCATCCATGGGAATTAACCTCCCCCTAAATCCGTAACACAAAACATGAAATCCCTATCATCATCATGGTCATCCATGGACAACCCTCTCTACTAGCATCATACAAATCCTGATAGTCAAAATCCCCTAATGTGTATCTAACACCCACAACATCACCTCCATATAAATGTTGCATGGTATCAACTCTCTCTGTATCTAAAATGCAATAAATTGGCTCTCCCTCACTGAAAGCCTCATAATCCAATGAACATCCTTATTGTGATGGTAATCTCACTTGTGGGTAACTAAAAGTGTTGGTGGAAGGATTCCACCTCTCTAACAATGCAAGAATCAAACTATGACATTTGTGCACTCTCCTATAATATCTCATGCCACCAAACCCCATGGCCTCCAGATGTGCCCAATCATCATCAGATAGATCCTCTCTCACCTCATCTAGCATCAAGGGGATGCGGCCTCATAACTATAAATTATTCTCATAATCAAACATTAATAAGGATGTAAATAATAATCAAACACTCATAACTATAAATTCTTCTCATAAAACATAAGTCCGATAGGAAAACATGAGAAATATTATTCTAAACATCTCAAAAAAATTTAGACACATTTCTCAAAATCACATTTTTTTCAACACCAAACAAAATCATTTGCATTGCAGGTAAATAACTAGTGATTCACCTCAATCGCTAGCGATTCCTATAATTTTATTGTTGATGCGGGATCACAACACCCCCAAATGGCCTGATTTTGAGTGGGGCATCCATTGTAATCTGCATAACATTGGACCATCTCTCAAGTTGTGGGACTTGTAGGCATAAGATGGTCATCCGGAGAAAGCCAACTTATTCTTCCTAAACTACCTGCCACAAGCTACTCTAATGCAGAAAACTATCTAATCCTAATCTAATCTTCCAAGGGATTAGGGAGAGAGAGAAATGCATGAAAATAGAGCCTACACTAAAGTGGTGATACACCAAAAAAGGAAGTTTTGATCACAAATCCAATTGCTTGAAATAGAGAGAGGTGAGCAATGGAGAGGATGGACAAGATGCATCACATACCAAAGATAAAGTTCACACATAACACCACTTCAAACCCATTAAACACAACTCTTAAAACCTATAATAGACATCAAAATATGAACAGTATACCCTACAATGGTGAGAGGCAAGAAGAGACAATAAAATAAGAAAAGGATGGACAAAATGAATCATGAAACATATTTTATTGCTCCATGAGTTCACAGAGTACATCATTATTGGGCAAGAGGCAAGAAAATGTCATTACAAAGCAAAGAGAGGAGGATTAACCTTCACATTCAACCCTAGTAGGGAATAAAGAGAGAGGGGGCAGGAGAAAAAAATGACCAACTTTTTGAAAAATGCCCCTCCTTACAATATATATCTAGAATATGAGAGGGAAAGGAGAGAAGAAATTGAAACCTACCTCAACCACCCCAAAAGAGCATTGAATTCACCTACCTCAACCACCCCAAAAGAGCATTGAATTCTCTACCAAATGATGGGTTCCACTACAAAACCCCATGCCTCCATGTGTTGTTCCTTGTTGGGCAAGAGATGAATCCCATACCTCATTACGGTGGTAGGTGAGAAACCTAGGACACCTCAAAAATGGTGAACTCAGTATAGGACTAACTTAGACTCACTAATTTAAAGATATGGCCATCTAAAATCCAAAAAGTCATCTCTTGCTCAAATTCGAGCTCCCACCAAAATTTATGGCCATCTAAATGTCGAGGTCGGATGTTCCATGTGGGCTCTCATAATAAAACACCTTTTCGGGTGGGACCTTTGTAGTTAGCTCCATGTGAAATCCCCGTGATTATTAAGATTTTATCCCCTCCTTCCACTCTTGAAGTTACGATGGTTGGACACTTGGCATCATCCGTGAGCCTGCCCTAATTTCTTTGTGTTTTGGTTTTTCTACCTATTTAGGAGTAACTATGTTGGATCCTATACATGTGGAGAGAATGCTTGTTCCTTTGGGGACTTGCCTTTAGGTTTTACCTTTGAATTTTGCTAATGAGGCACGTGGAGGTTTCCACTGGCTCTTAGAATTTTCAATGGTGTAACTTTCTTAGGCCTTAGACACATGGAGAGCCAACACTCATTTGGGGAATGCCTTTGGATCTTACCTTTGAAGTTGCGCCCATGAGGCACGTGGAGGCTTATGCTGGCTCTTCCCATGTTTAGAATTTTCAATGGCCGGTTCAACCTTTTCGAAATCTAACCATGTGGAGGGCCAACACTTGTTTGGGGCCTGCTTTTACATCTTACCTTTGAAGTTACACTATGAGGTACGTGGAGGCTTCCACTGGCTCTTAGACTTTTCAATGGCTGGTGTAACATTCTCAAACCCTAGACACGTGGAGAGCCTATGCTCGTTTGGGGACCCCACTTTTGTCACACCTTTTGAAAGTGTATTGATGAGGCACATGGAGGCTTCCCTGGCTCTTATAATTTTCCACATCGGTGCAACTTTCTCAAGGGTCTTAGACATGTCGAGAGCTTGTGCTCATTTGGGGACCCCACTTTTGTTGTACCTTTTGAAGTTACACCGATGAGGCACATGGAGGCTTCCACTAGCTCTTCCCATGTTTAAACTTTTTAATAGCCAGCCAACCTTTTTAAACACTACCACATGGAGGGCTAGCACTCTTTTGGGGCCTTTCTATTAAGAATCATACCAAAAGTGTTCCGAAGAGACATGTGGAGGTTTCCGCTGCCTTTTTATACTTAGCCTTTTCAATGGCTAGTTCTTCCTTTCTCGGCTCAAACACATGGAGAGCCTGCACTTTTTTGGGGACCCTCTTTTGTCACACCTTTAAAGTGTGCTAAACTGACACGTGGCACCTTCCACGGATCTGTTGATTTGCTTGAGTCGACTCACTCAGGTTCATTTTGACTTACCGAGTTAGCCTTCTTCATTTTTTTATCGTCCATTTCCTTGAGATATCCAAAATGTGAAGTTTGAAAAATTTGAGCCTTCTCCATTTTCTCACTTGAGCTTTGGTCTTAAAGTTATCAAATTTACCCCGGGGTAAATTTTGGATAACATTTACCTAGGGCATCGACACGGTCCTAAATCCCTCTAAAAACCTAAAATCCAAAAAAATTACAAGAAAACTAAACCAAAATACAATTATATCCTACCTCAAAGCAAGGAAAAGCTTTTGTTTGCTATAAACAACTATTTTGCACTTTTTTTGCTCAAAAACATGTTTTTGATTCGTCCCGATAGTTCGTTGTCACGTCAATGCAAAATACTAAATAAACAATAAACAAACCATTTGGGATTTTTATAATCTTGATTTCCTTCCCAACCCAATCACTAGTGATCGTTGTAATAGTCGATGATTAGGTATATTGGTGCTCAATTTGGTCTCGCCCCATTTGTCCTTGAAATTATTCAGTTTGTAGGCTCTGTCGTGTTTTCTATGTCCTCATATTGATACATGAAATTTTTTTCCTCCATTTGGTTTTCATAATCAGTCCCTTCCTTTGGTCAAGGATCACTTTAAATCTAGAGTTTTGTTTTACGTTCCTCTGTCCATGAGAAAGTATCTATAACTTGGGCATAAAATAAGGTTTTTTCCCTTCCTTCCATTTTTCCCGTAGTCACCTTTTGTTTTCCCTATCATTTTTGTGCCAATATCTATGGAAACATGATTGGATATGGCTTGAAAAATCATATTTGGGCCTTATATCATTTCCAAATTCTCTTTCTTGAAAGAAAGATTCATTTCCGAGCTCAAATGGTGATTTTCCTACATTTTACAGTTTGATGGGTGTGTTTTTCCCCATCAAATTTACATCTCAGCATATGTGGAAACGTGGCCCTTTCTAGTTGGATGTGGCTCAATGAGGCACTTTGAAAACTCTAAGGCTCACTTCAACTCAAAACTTGTCCACATGGAGGGTCGGCTCATCTGAAAATTTTCCTTTTGGTTTGGCCTTGGAGTTGCATCGGGAGACACGTGGAGGTTTCCGCTACCTTTCCCAGACTTAGAAAATTTTTCATGTGGTTGGTGTAGCTTTGGTAGACCATGGACATGTGGAGGGTCATGTACTCATTTGAGGATCCACCTTAGGGTCCCACCTTAACAATTGCGATAGGGAGACATGTGGAGGCTTCCACCGCTCTGCTTCTATACTTCAACTTTTCAAAACAATTTTCTAAGGCCTGGAACATGGAGAGGGACTCATGCTTGTTTGGGGAATGGCCCCTAAATTTTATTTTAAAGAAGTGCTTAGGAGGAACTTGGGAGGCTTCTACTCATTTTCCTTTTCGTGGACTTTTCAACGACCAAGGAAAACTGTCTTGGACCCTTGACACATGGTACTTTCCATTTATCCTTCAAATTTTTTATCAACTCTATCGATTGGGACACGTGGTGACCCCACACTTTTCTGGGGTCTCCACTTTTGGGACCATCTCAAAATGTGCCATTGAGACATGTCGAGGCTTCCAATGTCTTCTTTTTTTTACTAAGACTTTTCAAAGTCCAAAACATGTTTTTCTTAGGCCCAGTGACACGTGGAAGGCCCGCTTGTTTATAAACTTTCCACTATACTTATCCTTTGTAGTTTCACCAAGGAAACATGTGGATGGCTATAGTATAAAGTATATGTTAGTTCAAAATCACAACACCCCAAATGAGCTCTAAAATTTTTCTTTTATAAGGCGAGACTCATTTGGTGTGATTTGCATAACATTGGACCATCTTTCAAGCTATGGGACTTGAGAACTTGAGATGTCCCTCCGAATAAAGTGAACTTCTTCTTCCTGATCCTAATTCTAAACTACTCCTAATGCAGAAATGAAGTCTAACTATACCTATCCTAACAATGCCAAGGAGACATGAAGAGAGAAAGTGGATAAAGAGGGAAATCCTACACTAATGAGGTGATAGCACCAAGAAAAGGGGAGTGCTAGTCACAATCTCAACCTTGCCTGAAGTGGAGAGAGGTGAGTAGAGGAGAGGGTGGACAAGATGCACCATAGACCGTAGAGATAAGTTTACATAGAACACCACTTCAAAACCCATTAAACACAGCTCCCAAGACCTGCAACAAACATCAAAATATGCATAGTATACCCTACAATGACGAGAGGTGAGGAGAAATAATAAAATAAGAAAAGGATGGACATATGCATCACAAAAAAAATTTATTGCTTAAAATTTTCACACAAGACATCATTAGTGAGCAAGAGGCAAGAGAATTCCATTACAGAGCCATCAAAGGAGGTTTATACTCCATTTTTGACCTTTGAGAGAGGGAAGAATAATGAACAACCATTTACAATGAATCATGCCCCGTATTTATAGATTTGATCGTAGAGAAGAAAGAGAGAGAGAGAAGTGGGAAAAGTAAGTCGAAACTCAACCACCGTTATTAATGCTTCTGATAAAATCTGCCCCCAAATCTATCTTTACTGCATCAATCCTTGCTTCAGCACCTTGAAGGAAGAGGAAATGACAAAACATATCAAATATGATCTGGTTGTTGAGGTGAGAAGATCCCGCATCGAAGGCTCGAAGGTGTTTTCTCCACTTTCCTTCACCTAACCTCCTCAAAATTAAATTTTCGACCTCTGTGGTGTAGGTGAGGCCGAGATCTTTCCATTGGTGTCATATTTGCAATATTTCAAGCCCCGAGTCAAAATATATACCCATTGAAGTTTTTATCGAGTTCGTACAGAGAGGCGGGCTTTGGCTTGACTCGGGCTCAAACGCCGACTTTTCCCTTGGTGAGTCATGGCCCATTTTACAAATTTTCCCCATGACCCATTTCACCTGGGACATGTGGCGACACCGTGCTTGTTTAAAAACCCTTTATCTATTTAATCCTTGAATCAGCATTTTTTTCCCCTTCTTGCTCCTGGCCCTACAATTCCATTATTAAATCTACCAAGCTTGTAAAATAGATTTAAGACATGAAACAACTTGACAGTCATTTTTATTTTTCTTCTCACATAGGGTCATGGCCAATCCAATATTTTTCCTAGGGGTGAAATATGGATAACAATGAGAAGGGGAAGAATCAAGGTTGTTATGCATTGCATTTGTTTTCGATTTTTCTTCCAAGAATCAAATAGATGGGAATACATATTTTTTTAATCATTTTTTGATGAGTTTCCTTGTCATTTTTGTCTCACAAAGTGTCATTAAATGGATTCTAACTTAATTTTTGATTCCAGGATTTTAAGATCGATATTTTGAAATTGGAGTTGCTTTCGACACTTTCAAAAACATGAATTACTAGAGAATATGCATGTGGGGCAGAATCGCAAAGGAAAAAGAGGGAAAAGGATGAAATGATGAAGGTTACATGTGTAAAGGATGGAAAAGGTGTTGTCTTGAGATCAAAAATGATTTCTGTCGATCCAAATATGTAGAACCTCCAAAAAATGATTAAAATGGGTATTTCTCACATGACAAAATAAGAATGATTAAAATGATTGTCAAAAAGGTTGTGGCATGGCATCCTAGTCATTAGTCAAGCATCCGAGGAGCATGATCAATTCATAATTGGTACACCTGGAAACTTTCAGATGTGAATTTGTTAAACGTTGCTTTCTAAGGAAAATTGGTAACAAGCAAAGGTCCCTCGAATATTATTCTCTTTTGGGGGAAAATTGAGTGAGTGAAATGTATAAATGCAATGAGAATACTCTTGTAAAGGGTCGAGGTTGAATCCTTAAGAGAAAATTTGAGAGAGCCCGTCTTCCCGAGAGAATAATCCGAGAAACCTGTAAATTTATTTTGTGTTATATTTTCTATCATGTCAAGTTGGTTGCAGATGTATAGCCATTGATGAGCACTGAGATTTCTCTAGAAGCTTTCCCTACTAATGAATTTAAGCAATTTTGAAATTAATTTGTGTCAATCTTGGAGCAATTAGTGTCTTCTTTGTTTCAAAATGTCTAGCAAGTAGTTTTTCTTGTTCCTATTGCAATCTTACATTGAAATATTTGTGAAATCACACAGGATCTCATCCCTATGACAATTTAGTGGAATTTGCAATTTCATTTCAAGAAGAGCCTTCATCTTGTGATGAGATAAACAATTTAAAATCACTTCACTATCATTTGTTGATAAATATTGTTTGTAAGTCTTTGGGTGTACCTTAGGCATGATTGATCAGAGATTTTGGTGTTTAATTGAGTATTTTAACTTGAGCCTTCATGTTAGATTCTCAAATATTATGTGAAAATGTGCTTGATCTAGGCTCCATTGAAGCACACCTTCTGGTTGAAGGAACATCTTAACTATTCTGAAGCTTTATGTTGTTGAGTTGTCCATTATTGTGAATTTTCTCAAAGATATGGTATAATAAACTTTATCCTACTTAATCTCCCACCAAAATCATTCAAAAACCATGAATCCATCCTAAACTACCCCTATTTTCCCTGTATATCAACAAAGGAACAAAATCTATTTACTAAAATATGCAAAACAATCAGGATCTCATAATGTCTTTAGTAACCTTAGCCTTGTTTTGAAAGTATCTCCATCTTTTAGAAGTGACAACTCTTGAGAGTTAAATTATGGAGTATTGACCATACTTTCCCAAGGTTTTCTTCATTAAATTTGTGCAAAAGAAGGATATCTCCATCTCCTTCATCAAACAGAGGTTACACTACGAGTCCTCTCACCCTAGTTGAAAGGTACAACCTAAAGCAATGAGGATAGGTCAAATCCTCTTGAAGGTGCTATCCATCTCTCCACAAATCTGAGTGATAAAGGGCCAATTAGATCTCATCCCCGGCTACAAAATGACATACATTATGATCTATTTGTCTCTAAGCTCCATGTCAAATATGTGATGTTTCTCATCTTGAAAAGGAGAACAAATTTGGATACCAACACTAGTGGCATCGTTGTCATGGGAATTATTTGAGCTCTGAGATTTATTTGTGTGGCAATAACACTAGTGGTGCATCGTTGTTAGGGACTCTTTGAAGTATTTGAGAAAATGCAATACATACAGACCTTGGTAATGTTTCTTACATGATCTAAGTGCAAATACATTACTAAAACATCATTATTTGTTTAGATCTATAAGAATTGTTCAAATTTGTAAGTTTTGAGTGTAATATTTCCAGCTTATACAGTTATTGCACTAAAGTTTGTATCATCATTGATAAATTTGGGTAGAAGAAGAGAAGATCTTGTAAGATTTGCATGAATCTGGTATTGATAGACATTTGATAGGTCTTTCATAGTGCATTTTCACAAACTAAGGTGAAAATCCTTAGTGGCGACTCTGTGTTGTTTAAATTCTTAATAAATTAACATATATCAAGTAAGATTTTTCATTAATCTCTACAAATCTGAAGGAATAAGATATGTCTTTGCCAGGAAACTAGAAGAAGATTGTTTCAAGATTTGGGAAAGTCTAATTTAGAAGGAAGAATAATTTGGAAGGTTGTTTGAGATCAAGCATCAAGAAAAGAGATCTCCATTGGTGAAATTGATCATCCTATGATTGAAGATTGCAATACTTCCTCAAGTGATTCTGAATCAGGTAGTCTCTTTGTAAATCCAAATTCTCCAACTGAGAGGGGCCTTCATTCGTATTTGAAAATTTTTCTTCGTAATTTGCCCTATATTTTCCAAATCTGATAGAGTTTTCGAAGAAACAGATCCTTTAGAGGGTAGTCATTTTGATAATTTAATCCCCGTACTACATAGCACCTCTCACTCCTCATTAGTTTTCATCTCCTCCACGGTCACCTCCTAAAAATAATATGGCTTAGCCTCCACCAAGACCTCCATTTTTTTTTAATACTTTTGGTCCCATCAATTTTAGAGGTATGGCTAGCTATCCAAATGTTGTGCCACAAGATGTAAGAAATAGATTACCTAAGTTTCAAGGAAATAATGTAATAACTGTGATCAACACTTAAATCTTTTTGTCAATATGATGGAAGACTTTGAAATAGAATTTGAGGATGTGTACATTAAATTGTTTATCCATACTCTAGAAGAATATGCAAGGGATTGGTATAAATATTTGCCAGATAATTCCATTGATTCTTGGACAGAGATGAAGAAAATCTTTTAGATTGCAGTATGGAGATAAAACAGACCCTAGGTTTCTTTTATCATAATTTGAAAATATAAAAATAATCCTAATGAATCAATGCATGATTTCAATATAATATTTAACAAAACATTGAGAAGACTACCTGTTAATTTGAGGCCATGTGATGAATCATGTCTGATAAAGTATTCAGATGCATTTGATAAGAAAGTTGCTTACTATTTGAGGGATAAGAACCTTGGAACTTTGAGGCAGGCCTTTACCATGGCTCTACAAATTGAGAACAACATTAAAGCAGTTGGAAAACCTCCTAAGAGGGAGGGTGTTAAAATGATTAACCCGAGAATCCTCAATCAAGTAAGGTTGTGGATCTTGAGGAAGTTGTAAAGACTTTGGCCGAGCTGTCAAAGAAATATCTTACAAGCTAGCCAGGGAAGAAAGGAATTGGACAAGGTTCTTAAGGTCAGCATAGGCAACAAGGACAAGACAAATTTTCAAATCATCCTAGAAATGATCAAAGATCTGATGACAAAGGTAAAGGACCCATGGGAGATAGACAACCCCAAGCTAGGGAAAATAGAGTAGTTCCTGATCCTCTAAATTTCAGAGTTTTTGTTGTTGGTGAAGCTCATGAAATTGAGTGGTGTGATAACTATTTCTTGCCACATTCTCCATGTGAAGTAGATCAGCAATTTGAAGAGGTTGATGATGATGATAACATTGATGATGATGCATGCATGGTGGATTCCTCCACAAGTTCAAAGTAGGGAGAAACCTCAACTGAGATGATGAGTGCTAGAACTATTAAATATTTCTGGGATTGCATTCACCGGGTATTACCTCTTCCTCCCACTCATACTTCTGAAATTGATATGGTGCAAGATTTTGAATTTCCTAATAATGATTTTGAATACTTAAGGGCATTAATGATTGAGAATTATGATGGAGGAATCCCTTCTGAGGAGGATAGGCAATTGTTAATGAATTTTTGGTTAGCCATGAAAAAGAATATAATACCAGGAGTAAGGTTGCTAAAGGGGCGGGGCCTCAGGCCAAACCAAAAATTCTAGTGCTTACCAGTATCCCAAAAGAAACTCCAAAGAAAGATGCATCTGAAAAGGCCTTGTTGTCTCAAGTAGAACTTGTGTCCCTCCCCATGCTCAGATTGTAAAAAATCTTGTGCCATTAGATGAATTTGTAAACCTTCCTCCTAACACTGCATTACCCAAATATGTTCCTTGTGACATAGCCCAAATCTTGAGTCAGATCAAGATTTCTGTTCCTATTGTTGAATTGCTTAGAATCCCTGAGCATAGGAATAGAGCATTCAAATATTTGGGGTTTAGAGAAGAAAAGGTCACCCAAGGCAGAAATGTTGAGATTCCTCCTACCATTGCAGAGTTGAAAAAACCCCAAGTACTGGAAGAACTAGGTGAACCACCTGAAGTTTACTTGGGAACATCTTTGGTTGAGTCTTAATTAAATGTTGATCCATTTTTACAACGTTGATTATTAAGGATAGACTACTGCACAATTGTATGTTTGATTCCTGAGCTTATGGCAAGTGTACTGCAATGGATTCTAGAGAGGTGTTAGTTATAGGATGTGTAAAAGGTTTGGTGGTACAACTTGCAGCTTATCTAGGTAAGAACTTGAAACTTGATGTTGTTATTGTTGATTGCCCTACCAAATGGGGCATGCTGTTATCAAGAAAGTGGGCTGTAAGTGTTGGTGGAAGTGTTCAGATGGATATGTATTTTTCCACCATTCCAATTGAAGGCAGCCTTGTGAAGTTACCTAGTGAAAAGAAAATTTTATATCTTATTGAGGACCCCAACAATGCTTCTTATGAAGTATTGCATGCAGATATTGATATTGATAACTCTATGAGCTATGTTTCTTTCAAGGAATATGAAATTGATTGATGTAGGTATCATGAGCAGGATGATTTTCTTGAGACTTTGATGTTTGATGCAGCCTTGAAGGATGTTAAAAAAATTGGCCTAGGCATAAGGGGTAAGCCTAAAAAATGTGGTTAGATAATGACTTGGATGGAAAAGAGACAATCATATGACCAACTATTAAAGACATATCAGAACTACTTAGCATGGTCATATCTAGAATGGTAGGAACTTGAAGATTTTCCTTGATTGTTTTCTTTGAATTAGTGTACTCCATTATACAGTGTATAGTCTTTTGGTTTCTTTCTACTTTCGTGTTTTTCATTTTTTTTTCTTGGTCCTTGGTGTCCGTTTTGTTGGTTTCTCGGTTCATCCTTTGGGAGTTGGTTATTATTGTTCTACTCTGCAAGCTTATTCTTTGACTCCATTGCCCAATGGTTTGTTTTTTTCACTTGGTTTGATATTTATTCTTGTGGAACTCACATGTAGTACCCATCCCTAATTCGGAGTTGATGTTGGTGCTCAATTTGGTCTCACCCCGTTTGTCCTTGAAATTATTCAGTTTGTAGGCTCTGTTGTGTTTTCTATCTCCCCATATTGATGCATGAAAACTCTATCCTCCATTTGGTTTCCATGATCAGTCCCTTCTTTTGGTAGAGGATCACTTTATATCCAGATTTTTTTTTCATTCGTTAAACTATCCATGAGAAAAGATCTATAATTCTGGGCATAAAATCAGGTTTTTTCCTTATGTTTTTCACTTAGTCATGTTTTGTTTTCCCTATCATTTCTATCCTAATATATGTGGAAATATGATTGGATGTGGCTCAGAAGATCATATTTAGGCCTTATATCATTTCCAAATTCTCTTTCCTTGAAGAAGGATTCATTTCCGGCTCAAATGGTGATTTTCTTGCATTTTACGGTTTGATGGGTGTGTTTTTCCCATCAAATTTACATCTCAGCATCTGTGGAAACATGGCCCTTTCTAGTTAGATGTGGCTCGGTGGGGCACTTTGAAAACTCTAAGGCTCACTTTAACTCAAAACTTGTCCACGTGGAGGGTCGAACTCATCTGAAAAATTTGCCTTTTGGTTTGACCTTGGAGTTACGCCGGGGAGACACGTGGAGGTTTCGCTACCTTGCCCAGGACTTGGAGATTTTTTTTTCATGCGGCGGGTGTAGCTTTAGTAGAACATGGAAACATGGAGGGACCATGCTCATTTTAGGATCTGCCTCGTGGTCTCACGTTAACTATTGTGACAGGGAGACATGTGGAGGCTTCCGTCGGCTCCGCTCTATAATTAAACTTTTCAAATCAATTTTCTAAGGCCTGGGACATGTGGAGGGACCGCACCTATTTGGGGACTGGCCCCTAAATTTTATTTTGAAGAAGCGCTAGGAGGACACTTGGAGTCTTCTGCTCACTCTGCCCTTGCTTGGACTTTTCAATGGCCAAGGAAAACTCTTTCGGATCCTAGAAACATGGTGCTTTCCACTGATCCTTCAAATTTTTTATCAACTCTATCGGAATGAGACACGTGATGAGCCCATGTTTTTTTGGGGTTTCCACTTTTGGGGACCATCTCAAAATGTGTCATTGAGAGATGTGGAGGATTCTATTTGATCCTTTATTACTGAGACTTTTGCAAAGGCCAAAAGGCATTTTTCTTGGGCCCAGGGCACGTGGAAGGCCTCGCGCTTGTTTGAAAACTCTCCCCTCTACTTATCCTTTGAATTTGCACCAACTAACACATGGATGACTATAATATAAAGTAGAGAAGGGTAGAATCAATGGTTGTTGTACATTGCATCTATTTTTCCACCATTTTTGCTCTAAGACTCCTAGAGATGCGAATACATGCTATTTTTCATCATTTTTTGATGAGATTCCTTGTCATTTTTGTCTACAAAGATCCATCAATGGATTCGAACTTAATTTGTGAGTCCAAGGATTGTTAAGATCTATAATTTGAAATTGGAGTTTCTCGAGAACTTGCAAAAACATGAATTACCATAGAAGATGGATAAGGGCGAGTTATAGAGGAAAAAGAGGGAAAAGGATGAAATGATGAAGGTTGCAGGCACAATGGATGGAAAAGGTGTTTCCTCGAGATCGAAAATGATTACCTGTCAGATCCAGCTATGCAGAGCCTCCATAAATGATTAAAATGGGGATTTCTCACATGACAAAATCAGAATGATTAAAACAATTGTAAAAAAGGTTGTGGCATGGCATGCTAGTCATTAGTCAAGTGTCTGAGGAGCATCATCAATTCATAATTGGTCCACCTGGCAACTTTTAGATGTGAATTTGTTAAACGTCACTTTTTAAGGAAAATTGGTAACAAGCAAAGGTCCCTCAAATATTATTCTCTTTTGGGGGGAAAATTGAGTGAGTGAAATGTATAAATGCAATGAGAATACTCTTGCAAAGGGCCTGGGGTTGAATCCTTAAGAGAAAATTTGAGAGAACCCGTCTTCCCGATAGAATAATCCAAGAAACCTATTAATTTATTTTGTGTTAGATTTTCTATCATGTCAAGTTGGTTAGATGTATAGCCATTGACGAGCACCGATATTTCTCTCGAAGTTTTCCCCAACTAAATGAATTTAAGAAAATTTTAAAAGAATTTGTGTTAATCTTGGAGCAATTAGTTTCTACTTTGTTTCGAATAATGTCTCAGTAGTTTTTTCTTGTTCGTATTGCAATCCTACATTGAAATATTTGTGAAATCACACAAGATCTCATCCCTATGATAATGTAGTGGAATTTGCAATTTCATTTCAAGAAGAGCCTTCATCTTGTGATGAGAGAAATGATTTAAAATCACTTCACTGTCATTTGTTGATAACTATTGTTTGTAAGTATTTTGGTGTACCTTAGGCATGATTGATCAGAGATTTAGGTGTTTAATTGAGTCTTTTAACTCAACCTTCATGTTATATTCTCAAATATTGTGTGGAAACATGTTGATTTGGGCCTCCATATAAGCACACCTTCTTGTTGAAGGAACATATTAACTATTATGAAGCTTTATGTTGTTGAGTTGTCCATTATTGTGAAGTTTCTCAAAGATCTCATGATCTCGGTTGGCATTAGGAGGTCCTAATTTTCCTACATTTCATTCATTCTCTCACATTCGTCATTCTTTCTATTGGGAATAATACGAGTTGATCAATGATTTGGAAATATGTGTCATTTTTACACACCTAAAATATGCTTACACTTAGCATTTCCTCTTATGCAACCAATTAAAGACAATGCGTTAATTATCTATTCTTCACTCCATTCTTGATTCCCCATTCATGACACTCTTTCAATCGTATTCCTCATATTCTTAGCTAATTGGGCTAATATCCCTCTTATTAGCTAAACATTCCTCCTTTTAACCATTCAGAACCTCCCTAGTTTTCTCTGAACCACTTCTATAAGCTTCCTAGGCTATCTATCACTCACAAATGATTAACCAGACCCCTCCCAACTCTCAATGAGTCTCTAATCACTTGCTAATCGAGTTTAACTAGCCTAATCCTAGCTTAACTAGTCTAAAGCATGTTTACTTAGCTCCTAATCCTAAAGTGCTTTTTAGACTTTAGTCCCACATGCACAAGAATTCCAAACTCTTCCAAACCAATATCTATAAATACAAGCCTAAGTGCATCCCTTCAAACCATGAGTTTTCCTCCCTTAGCATAAACTATGCCATTTTAGGATATTGAGCTCTCTTCCATTGTTTTTGAGCTATTTTCTCCACCATTGCACTATTCACTCAAGCTTTGAGTAAATGAGAGGAACCATATGGTCTTGTAGCCATTAATGGTGAGCTCTCACTCTCAAATACCTTGAGAAAAACCAAAAAATTTGATTTCTTAGAATCTAAACTAGGTTCACATTCATTAAGCTTTCATGGAGTAGAGAGATATTTAGATATGTTAGGGTTTGAATGTTTGTTTCAAGTTTATATATGCATGCAAATAGATAGTTTCTTGTTTAGCTCTAATCTTATGGTCCATATATGAGTTAGCAAATATTTGAGGTTCTTTAGCCTCATTCCATAGCTTTTACAACTTTTCCTTGTTCACATTTGGCACGCCCAGTGGGACTCTTAGTCCATCCTCCATTAATGGAGGTATTTTAAGCTTTTTCATGTCCATTTCTAACAACTTTCATGATTTTTAGGGTTAATAGCTTGTTTTTAACATATTTCTAACTCTAAGAAGGATAAATCTCTCTTTTACATGAATGTTTAATGGGTTAAGGCTAAAAATAGGTTTTAATGATGAAAAACTAACCTATTTGCTCTTTTGAATTTTTCATTTCCATGATTTTTTAGGTTTTACAGGGGTACATGTACATGTCCTAGATCATCCCGTATGTTTTGAAATAGCCACATTTCCATTAAACAAGTGTGTTTTCATCGAAAAGGCGTGTTTTCGTTGAAACAAGTGCATATCCGTCAAAACATGGTGTATGTCATTATTCGGCGTATACGAGTATAACTTTTGATGTTTTTACACATGGGTGCGTATCCATCAAAAGGTGTATATCCATCGAAACATGCATGTATCCATCATTCTGGGTGCATATCCATTGAAACAGGTGTGCACACATCTTTCTGGGTGTAAAAACACTTGCATGCATGCACATGCATCATTCGAGGCACATATCCATTGAAACAGTGTAGACACGTCTTTCCAAGTGTAAAAACCCTGCGCACACATGTAGGCATCATTCGGGGTGCATATCCGTTGAACTAGGCACGTACATGTCATTCTCGTGTGTATGTGTCAAATTATTTTCATTACCAATCTTCCGAAGGCCATAACGTTTTCTCCTAAACTCAAAACAAATCCTTTTTTAATGTTGGAAAGGTATTGAAGCAAAGTACGCTATAGAAACATAAAATTTGGATTTTGACTTGAAGGAAATTAATGGTTTACTTTATTATCTAACTAGTCATTGTCTAACATGTCTTAAAATTTACAAAATTGTTTTCTTGGTTATTCAAATACTTTGAAAGGTCTTTAAGGGACTAATCGTGTTTTGTATGTTTTTTTGGTTTTTTTATTAACTTAGTTTAGTGTTTCATTTTTGAGTTGATTAAGGTCTTCTAAGAGCATATTCTCTTCCCTCGTTCCTTATAGGTGATATTGGGAACAAAAAAATTCTCCCTAACCTTCTTATTTTTTTAAATAACACTTGGTTTACGCTTTCATAATGGATTGATATTTCAAAGTTAAAATAAACTTCTTTTCATAAGTTGTTTCAAATATTTTTCCATTACTTATTTAGTTAAGTTTTTCGCATTGTTTATGTTCTTCCTTTGCCACTTTTTGGCGACCTCGGAATCAAAAGGAACACATAAAATCTCTTTTGATATTGTGATCCCTTTTGGAAAATTACTAACCATGTGCATATAGGACTAAAATAATTTTTTGAAGAAATTGTTGGTGTGTGTATTTTCCACATCATTAGGTGAGTCATCTCACTTAGGTGAGATCGTAGGTCCACGTGTCATTTAGGGGTCATTATGATATTCTCTTACACATCAGTGCGTCAGTGTGTCATATGTGTCATTGGGAGTTACACTTCTATTATGGGAATGTAACTCCCTCTCTACTCGAGTTGTCATGATTGCAACACTGGGGTTACTCAACACCTCCTATATGTACACCCCATTTGATCTATAAGATAGAGGAGAGTTTTATGGCTTAACCAGGTTCTACCTGTGTTTCAAATATTTGCATGCACATTCAATTGATGCTCGCTCCTCCCGAGATCTCTTCACGTTGCCATTCACACGTCCGTTGATGTGCACGCCATCCCTCATGATCCTCACTTATGGGTTTTAAACCCTCTTTCATTAGATCGAGCGGATTGTCATCCCCAATCCGCACTATGATAATTCTTTATCAGAACTCCTCGCGCTATGATTATTTACTAATGCACAACTTTTAGTTTGGTGGATGGAATCTGAAACACAACAACAAACATAACACAAGAATACCATAGACTATGATAAAAAGAATGATGATAACTATGAAATATAAGTGTAAATTATAATATCAACATGAAATTGTTAAAATCTCACCCATGAGGTACTTCAAGTGTTACCGACTTCACTTGCCTTCCAACAATAACTATGGAGAAACTTCACAATTACACCTCTTAATGGCTTCTTTAACACACCTTCAAAATGATGGCTTCCTTTACACACTTACTCATACAATATTTCTCACTACTTCCTTCTATGCTAAATGAGGGGGGTGGCCTCTTTATTTATAGGAATTCAGGCTTATCCACCCTATCTCTAAGATAGATAGGAAATATCTTCCGCCAATCATATTCCATGCCTAAACTCTTGCTTTTACATGTAGACTTATCTTCTAAGATAAGATAAACCTTATCATCTCACATGGGTTCCACCTTTTTAGACTTTTCTACAAATAAAATACACAAAATATTTATGACATCACTCTTTGTCCTTATTACAAATATAATATTTCTAATTCCTAATCATGTAGACCCTACTTCTCTACTTACCCAAACTTTGACATTTTAACATTACCGGACCACTTACAACAAATATTTACTTTTTACAACATTCCTATTGTACTTTGACTATTACCGTACTCTACTTTATTGGCAGCACCGTACTGACGGTGCCATTATCTTCTATTGGACGCCACTACTAATTATACTTAACAACATCCTATTCCTAATACATACATTAATAAAATAGAAATTATGGAGGAAAATTTTAATGTCGACATTTTCCCCTTCCTAGCTTCTACTCCGTCCTCAGAGTAGACTCTTATGGACATTCTGAAGCTAGTGCTTGGAAAATATTTAACTTGTCATGGTTAACCCATTTCGTAATGGGAGTGCCATCCAATTTCTCCCGCCGATATGTACCATTTTCACACAACTCGCTATTTTGTAGGCCCCATCCATTTAGGAAGAAATTTTATCTATCTTCTTTTTTTGTATCTCGAATCATATACTAGAACCAAGGCATTCACATGAAATGGAGACCAATGGATCTTTTGATCAAAGTATTCTTTCTCGCTGAATTTTCTTCTTATAGCTTGTATCCTTCGTTATTTCCCTCATTTCCTCTAGCAAATGAAGATGCACCAACCTTTCTTTTACTAAATCACTTTCATCCATCCTTTCCTTTTTCATAACTCTCATAGTGGGAACATCAAACTCAATAGGAAGAACTGTATCAATTCCATAAGCAAAATGAAATGGGGAGTATCCTGTTGTTGACTTTGATGTTTCCCTATATGCCCATAATGTTGCATGAACCCTTTTATCCCACTTATGTACCTACAAGGCTGCATCTTTGCTAGAATTTGACACAACACAAAATTTGTTCGCTTCCACCTGTCCATTTTTGCTGGCTTGGCTTGTATGTTATTTCCATCCTATGCTTAATAGAAAATTTGTTGACTAGGGATTCTACCACCTCATTAATAAAGTGGCTTCCTTGATCTTTACAATTTCTAATGGGAAACCAAATCCGGTGACAATGTGTTCATATATGAACCTTGCCACTTCATCCATGGAAGCTATTTTCAATGGCCTAGCTTCAACCCACTTGGTTAAATAACTGTGGCAACTACAATATACTTATTATGTCATGCGGTAGTTGGAAGTGGACCTACAATATCTATTCCCCACTTTTCAAAGGGACCAAGTGGAAGAATAGGGCATAATGGAGCTGATGAAGTCTTATGGTTACCATGTGTTTAAAAATATCACATGTCTTACAATAATTATAACAATCTCTAAAAAAATGGGCCAAAGCTGATAACCTCGCATAAAAGATCCTTCTTGTCAGTAAGTTGTCCAGAGAAGTTTCCTCCATATGTACCATTGTGGAATTCTTCTATCAGCTCCTTCCTTGATCACGTCCAACTTCCTTTTAGACGCTCCATCGTAAACTATTCGAAATAATACTCCATGCATAATAGAATATGGATGACTCGCTTGAGTAATCTTCCTCTTAGTCTTTGATTGGCACCATCAGAAACTTGAATTCATTCGATAATTCCAAATATCTATGTATTAACTAGGGATTGTGTCAAGGGATAACAATGTTGCATCTGGGAAATCATCATCATCACAAGATGAACCTAAACTATCATAGGCTCGAGAGAGTGCATTTGCATTGACATACTTCTTTCCCGGCCTATCTATAAGTATCAAATTCAAATTCTTGTAGCAAAATTATCCATCTTGTTATCCTCCCTGATGGGTTAGGCTTATTTACAATATATTTTAGAGCTTGATGATCTGTTATAACTATAAATTTCTACCCTAGCAAGTAATTTCTAAACTTCTTTATAGCAAAAATGATAGCTAGAGCCTCTTTTTTAGTTACAGTATAATTTACCTCAACACTGCTCATTTGTCTGCTCCTAAAAATAAACTGGATGATCATTCCCATTTTCATCCTTTTGGCTTAGAGTACTTCCTAGTGCTGCATCTGAGGCATCAGTATACACAATGAATGGCTTGCTCCAATCTGATTCTTTAAAATAGGTGAAGACACCAGGGCTTCCTTCATTTATTCAAAAGCTTCATGCACCTTATTTCTGGTTCATAAGTAACATCCTTCTTCAAGAACTCAAGTTAGTGGGTGTGTAATCTTTGAGAAATTCTTGATGGATCTTCTATAGTAACATGCCCTAACAAAACGCCTTTAAAACATCCAAATACACACTTTGAGGGTTTAGTGAGGCTTGTTCTTCATCTAACCTTTGAAATGTTGTCTCCATTTGGTGTAGGTGGTCCATCTTGCTCCCATAGATGTAAAAGTCATCCGTAAATACTCATGAAGTTCCCAATGTAGGGCTCAAACACTCTATTGATCAAGCACTCGGAACATTTCCTGAGCATTACACAACCCAAAAGACATAACTTTATAAGCAAACGTTCCCCAAGGAGTGGTGAATGTGGTATTTATCTCGATATTTCTCTACTATACGAACTTGGTCAGATATCTCGCTATATCCATCAACAAAACTATAAAGCACTCTGCCGCCTACTTCATCCAAGATTTGATCTGAGAATGGAAGAGGGTAATGATCCTTCTTTGTTGCCTTGTTGAGATTCCTATAATCAACACAAATGCATAGTTTTCCATTCTTTTTTATTGATATCACAATGGGTGAAACCCATACCGAATTCTCCACAAAGAAATATGAATCATGCATCAAGAAACTTATCTATTTCTTCTTTTACAGCTTGGAAAATTAGGATTCATTCTATATGGCATTTGCTTTATGGGCTTAACACCATCTACCAGCTCAATAGAATGTTCTACCCAACTTACTTGATGAAGTTCCTTGTAATCAAAAGTGAATAGGTGTATGTACCTTCGAAAGAGCTAGAGGTAGGATTCCTTCTCACTCTCCATCACAGCATCACCAATCTTTATTTGTTGAGACGATCATCAATTTCTTCTTCAAATAATTTTATGGGTTCATGAGTCGGTGTGACTAGAAGGATATCCATGACTGAAACATCAACCTCACTTTCTTCATCTTCTGTGTCCACTTCACTAGTACTAGAGTAATCAAAGGATGTCCAATCATCAGTTTCATCACTTGAATCCACAGGTTCTGCCTTATGATGCCGAGGGATCATATTTATCTTCACCCTCTCTCTGCACCATGTCCAAGTGTCATGAATCCTTCATTCCAATAGTTTCTTGCATGAACTCTCCTTAGCCATGGTCTTCCCAACAACATTGGGTATGCAATAATACCATTTTTCATCACCTGAAAGTCTACCACACATACAACACCCATAATAGATATTACCACATTTGAAACAACACCTTCTGGTTTAGTTTTTCCCTTATTTAATGACCTTAACATAAGTGTTGAGGGGCAATCAATTTTTAAACCCAACATATTCATTACAGACTCGGTCATTACATTAACTGCAACACCTCCATCAACTAAGACATCATGAATTGAAATACCATTACATAATACCTTAGCTTGTGGAGCATAGGGATCCGCCTCTACCTCCAAAACAGGGGACCTCAACCTCCTTTGTCAAGCATTGAGTCCACTTCGCAGCCTCCCGCCTCTTCTCGTAACACATAGCCAAGAGTTGACCATATATAATATTTTGCAAGCCTTTTGGATAGATCTTCTAAGATGGAGTATGGTCCTTGTCCATGTGAAATTAGAAAATAATTCACACCAAACTTTCTTCTCCTATGTTTCTTACTAGTTTCTCCTTTCATCTTCTTAGGATCATTTCCATCTTGGTTATCTTTTTCTTTCTTTATTTTTGTTACAAACACATCTACTTCATTATTTATTGTCTTATCTAATACATTAAAATAATTCATAGGTGCTTTTCCTTTATCATTATCTCTTGTACTGATGTAGAAGCTCTATCTGACAATTATACTTAGAATGACCCTTTTTATAACAACCATAACATACAACTTCAGAAATATTTCTTTTAGACCTCTATCTCCTCCCCGAGAACTAAATTTTTTTCCTTGAAGAAGATTAATAGTTAATCGCCCATCTTCCCGAGAAGATCTTCATACTCAGAGATGTACTAGGAAAATATTTGTGCTCACCGAGAGTGGTTGGGATTCTTGACCAAAGGTGCTGGTGTAGGCTCTACTTTAGCAACAATTTCTTTGGGCTTCTCTTCCATGCTTTCTTCTTGCCTTCTTACAATCTCCTTTTCTTGTTCAATGGTAGGCGGTCATACTTTACTCGTTGTCGATCTCTCGCTTCATCCTAAGAATGAAGTGCTTACATAGGATATTATCCATGCCATTCATCAACCTATCCGTTAATCCTTCCTTCCTCGATCTAGGCATCCGAGCTTCCTCCTTAGCTCTAGAACACGAGCATGATAATCTCTTATCTTCTCCTTCTCTCCTTGGGCTAGCTTTGTGATCTGGATCATGAGATATGCATATTTTTGTTGTTCACAAAATTCTTCAAGAAAACTTTCGCTTAATAAACCCCATCAGCTTTTTCACATTATCACCTAGTGTTTCAAACCACCTAAGTGTTGAACCATCCAAAAAGGTAGGAAAAAATTCAGTCCATTGTTCCCTTCTTATAAGGCCATTACAAATACAAGATCGTTTAAACTCTTGAATGAAAGAGGAAGCATATTCATTAGATTGGGCTGAAAAATAGGAATCTTCCCCATTTTCAAAAATAACCACAGTGAAATACCAACCCACAAGTACAATCAACAAGACTTATGTGCACAAATAATTGGAATCACTATAATAGAAAGTGACTTTACACCTTTCTATAGTAAAATAGAAATGACCACAATAAACTATGGTAAAACTTGACTTACTGTGGTAAAAAATGACTTTACTGTGGTAAACACTATTCACGGTAAAAAGTGAAGTTATCATGCAAAATACTATTCACTAGGTAAAAGTGACTTTATCATGGTAAATACTATTCATGGTAAAAAGTGACTTTACCATGGTTACTACTATGCATGGTAAAAAACAAGGTTAGCCTCCAAATGTTTTCTCTCGACTAAGTGGGAATATCTCTCCGTAAAATCCACCAATGAGGAATGGTCTCTGAAATGTAACCAAAATGTCATCACCAATCCGCACTATGATAATTCTTTACCGAGAACTCCTCGTGCTATGATTATTTACTAATGCATAGCTTTTATTTTTGGTGAATGGAATCTGAAACACAACAACAACATAACACAAGAATAACATAGACTATGATAAGAAGGAATGATGATAAATCTGAAATATAAGTGTAAATTATAATATCAACATGAAATTGTTACAATCTCACCCATGAGGTACTTCAATTGTTATCGACTTAAATTGCCTTCCAACAATAACTATGGGAGAAACTTCACAATTACACCTCTTAATGGATTCTCAGAACACACCTTCAAAATGATGGCTTCCTTTACACACTTACTCATAAAATATTTCTCACTACTTCCTTCTATGCTAAATGAGGGATGTGGCCTCTTTATTTATAAGAATTGTGCTTATCCACCCTATCTCTAAGATAGGATAGGAAATATCTTCCGCCAATCATATTCCATGCCTAAACTCTTGCCTTTACATGTAGGCTTATCTTCTAAGATAAGGTAAACCTTATCATCTCACATGGGTTCCACCTTTTAGACTTTTCCACAAATAAAATACAAAAATATTTATGACATCACTCTTTGTCCTTATTACAAATATAATATTTCTAATTCCTAATCATGTAGACCCTACTTCTCTACTTACCCAAACTTTGACATTTTAACATTACCGACCACTTACAACAAATATTTAATTTTTACAACATTCCTATTGTACTTTGATTATTCTCGTAATCTAATTTATCATGCACCGCATCGATGGCACCGTTATCTTCTATTGACGCCACTACTAATTATACTTAACATCATCATATTCCTAATACATACATTAATAAAATAGAAATTACGGAGGAAAATTTAATGTCGATGATCTTGTGGATCTATGCACTCCTTAGCATTGTTCGTACATTTTCTCAAGCTTCCTACGTGATATTTAGATCTCTTTTAGCGTGTCATAATGGAAATTCTGATCGTGCTCTACTTGCACTGATTTCGGGCATTTCCATACCTCTATTCAGTTTTTGGGTTGTTCGTGGTTTCGCAGCTCATTTTTTTCGAGTGTTTGGTGTTCATGGTTTTTTTAACCTTGAGGGGTTTCATGTTGCTGGAATCTACCATGCATTGGGAGCTTCAACCTATCCATGGTCGAATACCAATACCCCTGCTCGAGCTCAAATTCTGCATACGACTCGGGGCTCGGCATTTGGTGTTTTGCATTGTTTTGTGCATGGGTTCCTTGCTGCTCGCATTCGGTTGATGGTTTTGTGCTAATTTACATTGGTTCACCATTACCTACAACCTGCTTGAGCCAGACGTTGTTCACTCTGGAGTATTGCCATTCGTGGAGTAGCTCCAGCACGTATTGCCTGGGTTTGAAATGTGCTTGGCACGTTTTTGTTGTAGACCCACGTTTTTTCTCCCAACACGTGGGCCTCCACTCCTCCAAACAAGCATCTCCTAGCCATTTCTACTTAGCAGCTCCACCTCCAGCCGACCTCCCACACACCTCGCCTTGGAAACCGACTCCTACAACATTGGAAAACATTTTGCATTGGGAAAAAAATGTTTTTTGACCTGCTGAGCATTGGAAAAACATTTTTTTTATTTGTTGTTTTCTTGGTCACTTAAACTCGTGACTGCAAAGACCACTCGCATAGCATGTGGCCACCTCCTCCAGCCTTCTTCCTCAACATGGACCCAATTCTGCACTAAACCATAACAACAACTCATAACCAAAGATGTTTTTGTTTGCTTGCACTTTTTTTTTACTTGCAGACCTGAGTGGAACAACAACCTCCAGCTCTCTTCCACGTGGCTTCTCATTCAAACTCCAAGCGTGGCCCCCTCATTATATTTTTTTAATGTTTTAAGATCATAAAAAAAACATTCATGGCATGTAATAAGGTTTAGACTGTTTTTTTTCTTGTATTTAATACCTTCCTTCGAGTGTCAAGACGGAGGGCGAGGTCTAGGGTCAAGCAGGAGGCTAATCCCCCTCACACCAAAACAAACCCCTCGCTAAAATTTTGTGCCATTTCCAAGGAGTAGTCACACGACACCCTTTGCACCCATTTTGGGCACTTTTTTAATCAGTTTGGAGCATTTATTAACTTTTTCTATCGGGCTATGGAATCTTAATAATGCCATAATTTTTGACTCATGAAGATGTTTGTGAGCACTTCTTTAGTCAAAGTTGCATGATTTCTCACCCATTACGTGATGACATTTTCGCTTTTATAAACACACTACTTTATAAAGTGCCACATTCTCGGGGTTGATTGTACTTTTTTAGGCTTTCACACGCAGACGCATTATCACCAAGTCGATGTCTTGCTTTTGTGCATCTTGTTTTCTTCATCATGGAGAGTGCTCTTTCCAGACTTGAGCATCGTAGCATCACCTTACAGCCTCCGCCACTTCTCACCAGGAGAGGGAACTATTTAGCTTGGCGTGCTTCCACGGAATGTTACTTCGCCCATTAGGGTCTTTTACCCTTCTTGCTTGGGCCGCCTCCTCGCACCCACTAATCATCATCATCTGGAGGAATTCCTTGACATTTGTGACCATGTCTTTGGTCACATGATGATTCATGTCTCCAGATCTCTCTGGGTTTCACGTGGCGTAATCAGATCCACCCCATCAGTGTGAGCATTCTTCGGCCTCTATGGAGACCCTTCCAATACTATAGTTGTTGTTGCTGCTGATTCAGCTTGTCTCGCCTTCTTCGTGTGATGGCAATTTCACCGACATAGACTCGCTTGGTTCTACTTCGATGACGAGGATCAGTGCACCTAGTTCTGATGCAGAGAGCATTATAGAGGACTTCTCTCTCTTTCTCTCACTATTCCGCATGTTGTTATATCCCACATCTCATCAAATATTGAGCACCTCCTACTCAACCTCATACATTCATCACACCCGCCTCCTTTCTAATTCTAGTGTGCAAGGCCCACTTCACTCCTCTACCTTCATTGGATGACTCATACCTATCTGACATCACTCTTCTGTTTGTTGAGCCCTCTCATTGGGATGATTATCTACCTTACCTTAGTCGTCTTTTCGTAGAGTCTACTTGTGATGCACTACAGTCCCTCATCCATCTACAAGTGTTTCGTGAGGAGTTGATCATCTCTCGTTGTTAGGAGTGCCCCTTCCGGGACTCTTACCACTTCCACTTTTCCTCGAGAGACCTTCATTGATCCGCCCTTGTTTATGGATCCCTTTTACATCTGCTGTGGAGGATGTTTTGTTCCCTTCACATCACTTGGACATCCTTTCGCAGTGTTCCTCTTCACTCGATAGTTCTACGCACGTGGCATTACCTTCAGTTCCTTGGCACTCACTTGTTAGACCTATGTCACACTTCGTGCACCAGACTTAGAGTTCTTCGTGTTGCTACCTTCAGTTTCCTTTATGGAGTGGGTGGACTTCCAACACGTCATTTTTGTCCTTCCTAAGGGCAGGCACACAGTTCATTGTGGGTGGCTCTTCTTCAGTCTAGAGGCAGAGGATCTCGTCATCGACATTCTTCTGGGAGACTTCTTAGAGCTGCAGAGTTCAGATCCGTCCATGGCATCTTCTGCATTCCTCTTGTCTCCCTCTTCTTCTCTCTTCTTCTTCTTTCGAGAGATTGCCTCTTTGTACATGGGTACCCTTTTTAGGCTCGTCTATGGCCAGGACCCATATTTGGCATCTTTCTTATATTAGAGAGTGTGTTTTTCTCTTGTGGTGGATGTTTTTCCCACTGGGTTTTCCTTCACTGCTTGGGATCTTTTTCTTGTACATGGGTACCTCATCAGGCTTTGTGCCAAGACCCATTTCTCATTTCTGACTTGCCACCTCATCCTAAGTTACGATGAAGGGGGTGTTGGTGTGTGTATTTTCCACATCATTAGGTGAGTCATCTCACTTAGGTGAGATCATAGGTCCACGTGTCATTTAGGGGTCATTATGAGATTCTCTTATGTGTCAATGCTTCAAAGTGTCAAAGACATCGCTGCATTAGACGTCAAAGGCCAAGACATCAAGGCCAATACATCAAAGGCCAAGATGTCGTAAGGGCATCAGTATCATATGCGCGTCATTGGGAGTTACACTTCTATTATGGGAATGTAACTCCCCCTCTCTACTCGATTTGTCATGATTGCAGCACTGGGGTTACTCAACACCTCCTATATGTACACCCCATTTGATCTATGAGATAGAGGAGATTTTTATGGCTTAACCAGTTCTCGCCCATGTTTCAAATATTTGCATGCACATTCGGGCCGATGCTCACTCCTCCCAAGATCTCTTCATGATGTCATTCACATGTACGCTTGATGTGCACGTCATCCCTCGTGATCCTCACTTACGGGTTTAAACCCTCTTTCAAAAATGAGTTGTAAAACACAAACCCACTAATACGTGTTTTCTTATAGGTTGCCAAATGGTGTGCTATGAAAACCACACTAAGCTAAAAAAATATTTAAAAACACATGAAATACATCATAATGTATTGTAGGTTTTAGAAAAGGGTATGTCCCTATCCCCTCAACTAGAACATAACCCCTTTGGCATAATGCCTTAAGCTACAACAATGGTGGTGGTTCTAGGAACCCTAAAGTAATCCACCACTAAGTAACCTCATGAATGAAACAAGAAGCACTCCGCTTACCCACTTGACTAGATTTTACATTATGAGTTAGAGTCAAAGTTTTCCATATCGCGACCCCAATGAGAATACATGTGAACACATTTATTTATCATTATATTTGAAGGGGGTAAAGTAAATTCAAGATACTCCTTGGGAAACCTTGGTAAATCAATCTCGCATTAGACAAACTGTTGACACCTAGTTGAGTGATCTACTTAGGAAAGCCATTTCATCAAGGAGCCTACTTTGTTAATCCATTATCATGTCTTATCCATCACAAAGTAATAACTTGTTTGGATTCAAATCCTTTTTTCGAACACATTAACGAATCCATTTAAAGTTAGATCTAAGAATCACTCATCATAGAGTGTAAAACATGTTACTTATCTTGGTTTCTTTCTTACCTTAGGATGAGGTGAAACTCTACCCAAGTAATTCTTAGTTTATTTCCATATTTTGATTTATATCTTTGCATTCTTGTTTCCCATTTGGGACAAAATAAATAATAATTCGGGAGTGTTATTATAGATAGTGTTCACCACTTTTTTGTCTATTTTACGCTCATCCATGTTTACGGATGAGTTGTTAAACATATAAAGTGTGTGGATGTGTCCTTATATATTTAATGGCTACTTGATATATATTTCAAGATCATCATCATCATTGTATCGATTCATCAATTGATCTCCCTTTGATGTGTTACCTTGTTCACATTGTCTCAACACAATTAAAATACTTACATCATATTTCTCATAAATGTGATCTAAGTATCCTCATTGTGTCGTTGCTTGCCCACATTTTACAACATCCTTAGTATACTTTGACTTAGTTTTACTTCAAATATTGTCCAAAATATTCAAGAGTGCCACTTACTTTATTTTTGTTTTTTAATACCATTTTGGCACTAATATCTCACTTCTTCATGAAGCTTGATTAATGTGTCCAATTGGTATGGTTATGTGGCTTACATTTTCAATCCTCATCCTTTAACATTTAGGCATTGTTTGTTGGTAAAATTGTTGTGCTATCCTTTTATTGGGAGTCATGTCTACCCTTTGTTTTTTTTTTTTTTTTTATTAAGGGAAAATAGTTTTGAAGGGACTATACCCTGTATACAAAAGGGCTCAAAAGCCAGATAGTAAAGATGAGAGAAACAACCCAGAGAAGGGCAAAACAGTCAACCAAGGAGGGCTCAACAGCCAAATATTACAATATAAGTGAAAAAAGGATCTAAACGTACAAAGATCCAAAAATAAGAAGGAAAGATAAAAAAGAAACCAAAAGAGAAACAACATATAGAGCTCACCAAAAAACAGCTCCAGAACCGCTAGATGACAGCCACATCGCAGCCAAAAAACAACATCACAACAACCCGTTACTTGATGGCTCTATCAATCTTGGTCTTGATAGCCTGCAGCGACATGAAGAAGGCAATGGCAGTGGCCTGAGAGGAGTCTTGCAAATCCGCTTGGGCAATTGCAATATCCCTTTTCTCTTTAGGGCCCCAAATGTCCTCATTAACCCCACTTAAACTGCAGACACTATGGACATGTTGTTCAATGAAATTATAAATGCTTTTGAGGGCAGACAATATGCAGTCATTGCGGCTTTTAGCATTCCCCAATCTGCCATCTAAGGACTGTAGCTTCTTGAAGACTTCAGCAATAACCCCC
Source organism: Taxus wallichiana var. yunnanensis (assembly GCA_018340775.1). NCBI lineage: Eukaryota > Viridiplantae > Streptophyta > Pinopsida > Cupressales > Taxaceae > Taxus > Taxus wallichiana. Next base: position 918,402,394 of record CM031240.1, on the reverse strand, counting down.
TCTTCCTCCTCACTTTGAAGGATTCTTTTACCCTTAGCTCTTTCCATGTTTTTTATAGCCCCTTTGAGCTCTTGTATCTCCTTTTCTAGTCTGTCCACCCTGTCCAACAATTCCTCCTCCTTGGGCTCCTCCACCGGCTTGCTAATATGTAGGAGGTTTTCAGCAAGTTCCAAGTCTTTGTGGCTCCTTAGGACCCATTGGGAAGCAGGGATTTTAGCTTTAAGGCTCTTGCTTTTCTTGCTGGAAACAACATCTTCATTCTTTCTTTTTAGCAGGGGGAGTGGAAGCAGTGTGGGCAGGTGGAGGTATGGAGGAGGGAGGTGGGGTAGGATTCATGGGAGGGCAGCTGGAGCAGTGGCGGTGGATCAAGAGGATAAGTCCCTGGTGCAAAGGGACAGCCCTAGAGTGGCTCTGAACTTCCCTTATAGATTTCTCCAGAGAGTTAATCAAATAGTGAGGAAAGCTGATAATGTTATTTCTACGAAAGTGATTTAGAAATATCAGATGCTTTTGAGGTATAGTCACAAATCTTCCTTCAAGGGTAACATACCTAACCACCATTTTGGCCAGCTCAGCAAAAGGTTCAGGAATCGACGCCACCTTGATGCCAGCGGTCACGAACTCAAGATTCTCCCCCTCTTCCAGAAATTTCTTGGTCTCCACCTCCCTGTCCACCTTCTTATCGAAGAATTTGGTGCCTTCCAGGCTGAGGCCCGTGATCTGAGCGATGAGCTCTTCCGTGATTTCCATCTCCATGTTACTATATTTGACAATCCTATTCTTCCAACCCTGGGTGAATTTGATAGAAATGTCTTGGTCGAAGCCTTGAATCCTTTCAATGAAATTAGACAGGCCCCCGATTTGTAGGTAATCCCAAAGCTCCGTGTTCTCTTTCCACTCAGGATTGTGGGTCGGTTCAGTTTTGCAAGGCGGACCCCCCATGTTTCCTCTGCTTCTTTTCCTGTTCTCAATGGTAAAAAAGCTACCAATGTGCGGGACAGGAGAGCTTTGATTTTGATATTTGAATCTTTCCTTTCCGTGAAAGCAGGTTTAATTATTATGCTACACTTGTTATTATTGCCCCACTCCTCGGCTTTCCTCCTATGCCAAAAAATGATGACAGTCCATCCCGCACAGATCGCATCAGTCATCCATATCTTTTGTGATGTCATCATCATGTACTTGAGGATCCACACATTAGCGTCCAAATTACAGCCGTTAGTAATGATTTTCACTGCCATGTAGATCAATGATAATGGCTTTATTGACATGAGTGGGCAGAACGTCCCCCCTAAGCCAAGTTTGAAAGGAATTATTAACACCGAAGTTAGCCAAACTGTCAGCGACCCTATTTCCTTCCCGATAGGTGTGGGTGATTTGGACATTTTCAAAGTTTTTGCATATATCAATAGCTTCCTCAATATAATCCCCGATAGACCAAATTGGGGTGTTGCTTTTTATTCAAAAGATTGATAATATTTAGAGAATCACCTTCAATTATAATATTTGGAATATTGCAATCTCTGGCAAGTCTTATACCCCAAAGAGCCGCCATGGCTTCGGAATAATGATTAGTCTGTCTGCCCATTTTCCCGTAAAAGAAGCAACAAAATAGCCTCTTTGATCCCGATGATTCCCCCCCGCAGTCAACCGGATTGCCTTTTGAGGCCCCATCAAAATTTAACTTGTGCCAATCGCTGGGAGGTTTAATTCATCATCGATCGTGTTTCACAAGATCCATTGTTATTTCTATTGACAGTGGCAATATTCCATTCAGTCAGGATGCATTCTTCATTCTCCGGATAAAGTCTATTTTTAGGGGGTTTAAATCTAGCAATATTATCTTGCACAACAATGATAATTTCCTTATAGACTTTGTTACAAGCCTGTCTATTGTTTCTGAAAATACTATCATTACGAGCCTTCCAGATTCTCCACATAGTGTGGGGCAGAACAAGTTGCCACAGTCTTTTCACCATGCAATGTTTAAACGGAGAGCCCCATTGCTCCCAAGCCTGAAGACAGGTAAGGGGAAAAATCCATCTCAGATTAAATTTTGCAAAAACAAGCTGCCAAATTTTGGAAGCAATCTCACAATGGAGGAATAAATGTTTTATATCTTCAGCCTCTTTCTGACACATGCAACATCTATTCGGCATGATGAATCCCTTCTTGATGAGGTTGTCATTAGTTAGGATCTTTCCATTAATAATTAGCCACCAAAAGAAGTTCACTCTAGGGGTTAACTCCGGCATCCACAGCTTGTGCCACTTAATTTCACTTTCCATGGATACAAAGAAAGAATTATATCCTGATTTAACAGTGTATTCCCCATCGAAAGAATCTTTCCAGATGAGCTCATCCTTAAGGTTTTGATTACTTATATGGATTAGGGAAAGTTGATTCTGAGATATGCAATCTCAGCCTGTATACTATCATTCTCCACTTTTAGCTGTTTCCATTTTCTTTTGTTTCCATCCCTCTCAATGTACCCCTGGATTTTGTGTCCATACTTTGTAATTAAGTTGTCTTTAATATGATCAAAAGTAGAAATCCAGTTAGAATCCGTCCACTTATCAGTCCAGAAGTTTATGTTTTGTCCATCTCCAAGCTTCCAGCTACACCCCTGAGAGAGAATGTGTCTACTGCGTAAGGTTGTTCCAGAAAATAGAACCACTCGGAAGAGACTGATCATATATGAAGGAAATATTGTTTTGGTTTGAAAGATATTTAATCTTAACCAGCTCTGTCCAAGGTCTGTGCTCTTTTATAAGCCTCCATCCTAATTTTGCAATAAGGGCAGTACTCATATGTTTGATATCTTTGATGTCTAACCCCCCTAGTCTCTTAGGTTTACAAACCTGTTCCCAAGCCACAAGATGATATCTGAATTTGTCCTCAGTACCGTGCCATAGAAAGTGTTTTTGAATCTTCTCAATACTGTTCATCACTGAGGCATGCTGAACATTGACAGTATGTAAATAGGCAAGTTTTGAAGCGTGCTTTTAACCAAAAGGCACTTACCTGCACTTGAAAGGACTGCTCCTTTCCAGCCAGCCAACTTTCTTTGAAATCTCTTAATAAGATCATTCCATACCTCCACAGAAATCTTGCCAGTACTTTTCAAAGGTAAGCCTAAGTAAGTAGCTGGTAGAGAATTAATAGTGCATCCTAGAATATTAGCAATCTTTCTTTGCCTTTCCCAAGGGGTATTGAAGAAATAAATAGAGCTTTTTTCAAAATTAACTTTTTGTCCCGAGGCTTCCTCATAAAATCTAAGGACAGTTTTGATAGCCTTTGCCTCAATAATAGAAGCCATCAGGAGCAGCAAAGTGTCATCAGCAAACTGCTGATGAGAGGAGATTTGATTACCAGTAGTTGGAGGGAAGCCTTTTATCATGCCAATGTCAATAGCTTTGGAAATAGATCTACTTAAACTGTCAGCCATAATAATGAATAAAAGAGGGGAGATTGGGTCACCTTGCCGTATACCTCTATTGCTGGCAAAAAAACCCACAGGTTCCCCATTAACAACCACAGAGAATCTAGAGGTAGAGATACAAGAGTGGATGATTTTTCTGAATTTTCTTTGAAACCCAAACTTGGATAAGACCTCATCCATGAATCTCCAGGAGACTCTGTCGAAAGATTTATGCATGTCCAGTTTGATGGCCATCCTCGCCTTTTTACTTTTATCCATAGAATGTATAGTTTCATGAACCATGATAATTCCATCTTGGATAATTCTTCCTTGGATGAATCCACTCTGCTGTTGTGAAATGATCTCCATGAGAATAGGTTGCATTCTAGTGGTGAGAATCTTTGTGAAAATCCTATAAATGACATTAACCAAACTGATAGGCCTGAAATCTTTGAAGTCTTTTGCATCCAAATTTTTCTGGGAAGCACAATGTGTGTATTATTTAGTTCTTTAATAAGATTTCCCGTTCTGTAAAATTCATTAACAGCTTTCAAGAGATCTTCAGAGCATATTTCCCAACATCTTTGGTAAAAGTTAGCTAAGAAGCCATCTGGACCTGGAGCCTTATCCCCTTCTAAAGAAAAAACAACCTTTTTTAATTCCTCAATGGTGATAGTTTTTGAAAGACTTTTAAATCTCTCAGAAGGTATGAGATTATTAGGAATGGAGTCTAAGAGGAAAGAGGCCGCTTGTTCATTATAGGAGTTATCTTCAGTGAGGAGGTTCTTGTAAAAATTAAGCGCCTCTGTTTTGATATCCTCTGGATCCTTAGTAATGTTTCCATTTCCTTTAGCAACCTCAGATATTCTGTTACAAGCTCTATGTTTGATGGCTGTCAAATGAAAAAAAATTGTATTTCTATCTCCATCTTTAAGCCAAAGGGCTCTAGATTTCATTCTCCAAAAGGATTCTTCATGGTTGTTTATATTATGCGATCGAGAGGAGTTTTTTTCCCGCCGATGATCCTCTAGAGTCATACCTTTCATGGAAACATTTAGCTCAAGCTCTTCTAGCCATGTTGCTTAAGTTCTTTCTTCTTTTCAAAAATGTTTCCAAATACCTCTTTATTCCAAATTCTAATCTTCTGTTTAACATTCTTCAACTTCTGAAGAAGCCTAAATTGGGCCGTCCCTGTGCCTTCCCAAAACCACCATTCTTTAATTCTGACCATAATGTCTTCATGTTCGAACCACATTTTCTCAAATTTGAAATTGCCATGAAAAGGTTTTGTCCAATTGAAGAAGTTGAGGACAATTGGTTTTGTCTACCCTTTGTTAATATTTACACCTTTTTCATTTCAAGTTTGACGTAATTATTGACATTGTATTGATCGTATTTGCATCGAACTATCATTTTACACACACTTTTTACATGGGATTATTTTCGTATTGATTAGCTTTGTGTTTCACACTTGTATGATTATTACTTATGATCATTCATTTGGGAAAAAAAAATTTCTAGGATATTCCTTTTTGATCTTATCGATATTGCGTCATCACGATGTCTATTTTCCTTAGACCTTCTTCAAATAATCACACAAGAATTTCCATAATTATGATGAATGTCTAGCTAGTTTCCATTATACTACCCAAATCGACATGGAACTTTCTTCACTTTGAAGGAATCTAATCACACTATCATGGTCTAGGAATTTTTACCTAAATGATGCCAACAATGACTGATTGATTATTGTGTGGTTCCTCACACTTACAAAAATACAGAACCTAGGTTTAGACATTACCATCAAAATATTCCCATTACAAATAAACCTCATTTTGTTCTTTGTGCTAGAAGGCCCGTTCGAGTACCCTGTTCCCTACCTTCAGCTCATAGTCGGTGGTATAGTTTAGATTCTTCTAATCCAAATTACTATTTGGGTTCCCCCACTCTTCCTCCGATTTAGATCCAAACTACTATTCATATTCCTCACACTTCTTTTGAAGATTCGGACCCCAACTCTAATTTAGATACCCTCGATCAAATCTTGAATCATGGTCCTCCCTTTCTTTGAATGACCTTCATTCCCAATCACCTCAATGATTTCTTATTCCTTTAAATACTCATGTGACTCCAAGTTCCTTCGATCAAACATTTAATTCAGTTATTGAGTCACGGTACTCCCTTCCTACACATGACTACCTTTATCATTCACTTCAACGAACTCTTCCTCCGTTGATGAATTCTATGACTCGATTCCATCTATTGAATTATCTAATTTGAATCCTTCATTGCAACTTAATGGATGGATATGTGATCCTACTTTCTCTCCCACATTAGGTCATCGTCTAGAAAAGTGATCTAAGGTCAGATCTAAATCGTCCATAGATGAGATGCCTGTCTCCAAGCCTACTTCCTCTCTTAATTTGTCTTCTTCTATCACTCCAAATTCAATACCTCCTTGGAATTTTATCCCTTTCAACCATATCATACCATTTCCTCAACCATCTTCTAAAGATAAATGTATGCAACCATGTCGAACCATTAGAAAGAATCCATGTGCTAAGATATCTTTTCAAAGCACTATCAAAACTCTTTGTGGGAGTGATAAGGTAAAACCTTCCCCTCATCTACATCATCAAACATATTCATATTCTTCTGTCAATCAATATTCCACACTTATCAATCCCATTTCTTCTATTCAATATCTTATGGTCAAAAACAACAACCTCTAATGATTTATTTCTCTCAGAATGAAGGAACAATTAAACTACATGAAGATATCCCTTTAGAGGATTGCAAACAAGGATTATTTCTAGAACTCGATACGCTCACGTATTGGGGAAAATAAATTTATTCCTTTTATGATAACATAGAGGAAGATTCTATGGTCATGGAACTTGATTCTTCTTCCGGCACTCCATCTTCACCTTCCTCTGAGCATGATGAGATGTCAAGGTCTAGTATTGATCCATGGCCTACCTTCTCATTTCCAAATCATTCCTTATCTATCATTATTCCTCAATAAAATTTCACCTTGGGCCACACCCTAATAACCCATATTATTATTCTTCTATCCTAGAGCTACCCCTAGGTAACCATCCATTTTCTACTTGTGTGTCTCCTTGGGGTAGCCCATTACCTTCTATTCTTGGGCCAAGTCCTAGTAGCCCTCCATTTCCTACTTATGGATCATTTCTTGGTATCCCATTCCTTCTATTCTTGGGCCACATCCTAGTAGTCATTCATCCTATTCTATCTATGGGAAACCTCCGAGTAGTCCCTCTTCTTCTATTATGGGGCCACATCCTAGTGGCCCTCCATTATTTTCTATTTATGGGTCACCTTGGGGTAGCTCATTACCTTCTATTATTGGGCTGCACCCTAGTATCCCTTCATCCTCTTCCATCTATGGGACACCATCATCTTCTATTCTTGGGCCATGTCCTCATAGCCCAATATTAGGGCCATATTTTAGCATACCTTCATCATCTTCTATTAGTAGCTTGCCTCCCCGGTAGCCCATCCTCTTCATTCTTGAACCGCATCCTTTTCATCCTTCTACCAATGACCGGGCAAGCCCACCATTATTTCTCTCATTCCTATCATCAATCATAAACATCCTCTTTCATCATTAACTTCTTAAGACCAAACAGGTCACATAGTTTCTCATAAGAAACCCAAATGACTTCTTCATCAAGATCGGGTTACACATCCCACAAACTCTAAAGTTCGCAATAATTCCAATGATCTTAAGGCTATAAATCAAGTTGGATTCAAGAAAACACATCAATGTAACCGTCAAGTATGGCGCAAAGTGCGAAACGTGCACGGATGAGGAGCTCAAGCTCCCACATATAAAATCCATGTTTCAAGATAAGTCACAATCATTTTTGAGTATGAGCTCACCTCGATCATTGATATCGGGATATCATAACACTTGATAAGAAAAGATGTCTAATCTCCCTTAACAAGGAAGTCACAAACATCATTGTTGAATCCTATCCCACAGAGTGACTTGGTTGATCCCACCTTTCAAAAAATACAAAAAAATGAGAAAACCTAAGAAAAATCGAAAAGAAAAAGATCACACATTGCAATCAGTGTATCGTATACACATGGATGTTCTTTATTCCATTCCTTTCTATTATTTTTCAAGTCTTCCTACCATTTTTATCCCTTCACCATATGTTTGGTTAGTATATTCACACGTATTTTGTGACATTTATATCTATGGTATCCATTTGACCTTGGTATTTTATCACCTATGTAAATCAAAGAATGAATGACCTCTTAGAGATCCTATCGCATTCAACATCTAATAAACTTGTTGTGAAGAATTTTTGGATATATTTGTTTACACTAGCTAATGTGGTCCCCACAATCACTTCCACATCCTTCCATCAATCCATTAATGGTTCTTAACCCATTGAAAAAACAAGGGAGGTGAAATAAGCTTTTAGAAAAAAAAAGAATCAAAATTAATCAAAAATCAAAAGCTAAAAGCTACAAAAGAAAAAGTAAATTAATATATAACTCTCTCTTGGGGTATTTCTAATAATATTCATCAGGCTATGGATGCTTGTGCTAAGTAGATCAATGTTGCAATTATAATTAAAAACTCTCCTTCGGGCTATGGAAACCTGGCTGGCAATGGAGCAATGTATGGCTTTCCTTCCACCCTCCATTCACAAATCACCTATCAACTTTCAAACTAAATCATTCCTACATATTAGTTAGTGTGTTTTCACTTGTTGTATATCAAATCTTCTCTCTAAGAGGTAAAAATTCCACTTGCACACATTGGATCTCTATGATAGGATTAATATGTTACCAATTGTCTTTTTTAGACATTATTCGACTCATACTTTATTCCATATCTCATCTCATGATTTTTACGTTCAGCCTAATCACTTCCTCATCTGGGAGGCTTCGAGATACATTCATAACGTTCATTGTTCTTCTACTTCATTTAGAACATCCATGTGTATAAGATTTTATTTTTTCCATGTTTGCAGACACCTTTTTCCCTTTCACAAAAACAATCTTCCACTTCCTTTCTATCATGTGTTTCTTGGCCAGCTTACGCTGGGGCATCCTTGATCCTTATCTTCACTCCATTGGTTTTTTTTTCATCGCTTGGTTAAAAATATCTATTTTGGCCTTGATCCCCCATTCATCATCAGCATGTGAAGAGTTTTCCTTTGAATACTCCCACTTAATCATTAGGGTAATTTCACATCTTCACTTCCTTGCGCATGCACAAGGAATTCTTCCTTATACATCTCATCTATCACTAAAGGCATCCACATTTCCTCTTATTCCTATACATAGCTATAGAAAAATTTCAAAATTAAAAATCAAAAACATTAAAAATATGTTAGAAAAAATCACAAAACAATAAAATATGTTTCAGAAAACTTCTAAACATTTAAAATCATCCTATAAAATGTCACTCTTTGGTTCTTTCTTGTTCTTAAAACAACGACTCATAGATCATTTTGATCTACCTTCATTAACAAATCTATTCTTCATGTTTCATATATACTATAGGAAATAATGAGTTTTTAGTACTATTTTGGAGTGCACAATGCTTTTTCATAGGACCCAAGTTTCCTCCGTTATTCCCCTTGCATATATCCTTTCTTGGGGTACCACTTTTAGCCCTCATCATTCCACACGAATAAGTTGAGACTCAAAGCTTGATAAAAAAACATTACATTATTTTTCTCTGTTAGGTTAGTTTGTTTACTTTCTCATATTACATTGAATTATGTATGTTGTATGGATTTATGCATGTTTTACTTCCTCATATTGCATTGTATTATGTATATTGCATTGAGTTGGTGTTTTTAGCAAGGGACATTTGTTTTTATATGGCTTCTCATGTCATACTAAAATTTTGTTCATTCTTTTTAATAAGAATTGATGATGAAGATCATTAGAAATATGTTGAGAATAAAGTGGTTTAAAAGGCACTTTGGATGGATGTTAGCTCATTCCCCTTCCTCATACTCTTTTCTTCTATATCCCCTTTCTTTTCTTCTTCTTCACACTATTATTTCTTTTGTTATCTTTTTTTCATATTTTCAATCATGGATCAAGTTCTTATATCACCCCATTAACAATCAAGGGGGAATCCTTCATTCTATTTAATGTTTATTATATCCTTCAAAACTTTCTACTTTTTTATGCTTTTCTACTTTCTTTGAAGTGGTGTCGCTTATGCCACCCTAAAGAGGGGAAAATGTAGGCACCTCAAATATGCTTACACTTAGTATTTCCTCCAATTAAACTAATCAAGACACTTCATTAATTATCTATTCTTCACTCCATTCTCAAATGCCCATTCACAACACTCTTTTAGTCGTATCCCTTCTATTATTAGATAATTGGGCTAATATCCCTCTTATTAGCTAAACATTCCTCCTTCCAACCATTCATAACCTCCTTAGTTATTTCTTAACCACTTCGTAAGCTCCTAGGCTATCTATCAATCACAAATGATTAACCAGACCCCTCCCAACTCTTAATGAGTCTCTAATCACTTGCTAATTGATTTTAATTAGCCTCATCCTTGCTTAACTAGTATAAAGCATGTTTATTTAGCTCCTAATCCTAAATTTATTTTTAGACTCTAGTCCCACATGCATAATAATTCCAAACTCTTCCAAACCAACATCTATAAATACTAGACTAAATGAATCCCTTCAAACCACGAGTTTTCCTCCCTTAGCATAAACTATGCCATTTAAGGATATGGAGATCTCTTTCATTGTTTTTGAGCTATTTTCTCCACCATTGCACTATTCACTCAAGCTTTGAGTAAATGAGAGGAACCATATGGTCTTGTAGCCATTAATGGTGAGCTCTCACTCTCAAATACCTTGAGAAACAACCAACAAATTTGATTTCTTAGAATCTAAACTAGGTTCACATTCATTAAGCTTTCATGGAGTAGAGAGATATTTAGATATGCTAGGGTTTGAATGTTTTTTTAAGTTTATATATGCATGCAAATAGATAGTTTCTTGTTTATCTCTAATATTATGGTCCATAGATGAGTTAGTAAAGATTTGATGTTCTTTAGCCTCATTCCATAGCTTTTGCAAATTTTCCTTGTTCACATCATTCAAGCTACTCCGCTTAATCATCTTTAAGCCATATTCACTTCCACACAACGCCACAATCCACAAACCATTCACGCCTTCTGGAATTCCTATGATGATAAATTGAGGCTACGAGAAGTGCTCCCCAACTTGAAAACCACTACAAAACCATTCTTGAGCATTTGGAGGAGGATTATCGTATCTTCATAATCTAATTCCATCCATCACATAAGAATTTCCAACTCCAATTACACCTTTGCACAACAATACAATTATCTAGAATAAAATTAATACTTATTTTCTGAGGATTACATTTCCATCCCTAACTCGGACCTGACTGAAGAAGAGGAGGAAACTACCAAATCTATTGAATCTCATTCCCATGTATCTGAAAATATTTATACTGATCGAGAATCTAATTTGTGGATTTAATCATTGATTATTCTCAAATCATATGTATTTTCAAAAGTGATAAGAATATATATTTTTGTAATATTTTATATACACACAAATATATGTATTAAATAACTTGATCATAGTGTTTTATCTTGATCAATAATAGTTATTTTAACATAACATTTCATCTTTGATTACAGGAGTCTCATTCACAAGATAGACTCATTTTTTTGTTTCTAATACGATGCACAAAAACATCATCAACATCCATGGGTATCCTAGAAACCCCACCATATCGAGGTCAAGTTTTATTATTACTTCTTGAAACAAGCCAAGACAACCAAGGTAAACACCATGTAAGACACTACTTATTTATTCTTCTCCTTTGTAGATCCATCCTTATAGGAAGAGGTAGTCACGTCAATCACATCATCAATCACACAATAAACAACATCAAAATTTGTTACAAATGCGACATCTACACATATGTTCCCCCTCTAGGGTCATCATCATCTTTTTTCACTTCCTCTTCTCTAGCTTCCACCCCTCACATTTTTATAACTCCATGCCTTTTCTTGTCTCTCTCAACACATTTTTCACCATCGATCTACATGGTTATTAGTTACACATCTCTTATCTACTTTATTTTATTGAAATTTCTCTCAACAACATAAAGTGGGGGAAATGTAGACACTAAATCACACACTTTGGGTATATTTCTAGTCCTAATCACATACAACTATTTATATGATTCCTAAGTGAGAAAAGTGTTAATTGACCACTATCCTTGGCCATATTTTCTTACTTTATATTTGTTATCTTTGTCTTACACTCCTCTTTGATTAGTCTGTCTTTTCATACTTCAAAATTTCTCATTTTAGACACCATTGCCCAGCCAGCACGCCAACTTGAGAGACCCAAATCCCCTAGGGGCTCCCTCGACCTATTTTTACTTTAGTCACATCCTTTGGGTCCGTTCTATCCATTTTGTCATCTTTATTTCTTACTAGTCATAATTTTAATGGTTAATTACAAAATTCAAACAAGGGAATCATATAAATACAAATCTATGTGATCATAATAAAATACGAAGCACTAAGCATTGGCTATCAACACCTAAGGTTACATCCAAGATCATTCTAAGAGAATTCAAAATCAATCTAGCTCAACATAAGGGACACAAGACTCATTATTTCGACATGTAATTCATAGGAGGGGAAGTTCATTATTTCATGTAAACATCTATCTATATATTTTTTACGTCTAGATATTTCTCGATATCACATGCGACTTACACAAAACATAGAACCAAAAACACAAAACTACATTGGGTCCGAGATATAGTTCAACGCTCGATCATAAGTTAAATTTGTTGACAATCGAGGACATTTTAACCCCTCGTTTGCATCTTTATATTTAGGATTTGATGTGGTTTGAGGTTTTTGTAGTTGTTTTTCTTATTTATTGCATGTTTCTAGCGAAAAACAAAGAAGTCTAGTGAAGTATTGGTAATCAAAGAAGATAACTAGTGAGCATATTGGGATCCTATGAAATTGTGTTCTATAACTTCGAGTAGTCACACAGAACCCAAAAATGTCTCTAGTTCCCTAAGAGTCCATGACCCCCTTAAACGCCCTAGTCCAAGAACTTCGACATTCCTACATTTTTTAGGTCTAATTGTGATACTTTGAGTTCTCGTTCTAGCATTTTTCTAGCTCAACATACCTTAAGGATTATTGTAAATCAGCTAAGTGTTTTATTCCCTTCATTTGCAACCACGGTTTCAAATTTAATTTACTTACCGTCATGGATCGAATATGTTATTAATTATTCATATCATTATGTTCTTACATATTTACATTTTGACATCTATTTATTCAATATATTCTTAATCAAGGAAAAGCCCCTAAACAATGGAAAACAATGATAAATGGTAATAATAAAATAATCTAACAACCATGGTGGTAAATATTTCCTACAAGACAAATGCTACACAAGAAGCATTCATTAGCATGTTATAAAGATAAAAATTATGTCAAGTTGTGTATATATCAATATAGTAGTGTGCTAGTAAGAATAGGAAGTAGTATAAAATGAAACAATAACACCTATGATGTGTACAAAATTAGATGCCCCCAGAGCCATTATGGGACTAGTAAGAGCTACAATGCCAAATATCCATGGTGCATGTAAATATATGTAGGAATTTTTCATTCAAAACTAGAAAGCAATTAAACATGAATGTTTATATATAGAAAGATAAGGACACATAAAAGATATTTCTCTCATGGAAACAAACTCTATATGTAATAAGTATAAGAAAAGAAAGAATATGTGAAACCAAGATATGTAGTATGATATGAGTGTGAATGGAATGGATTAAAAATTGAATGTGATAGGATCAACGAGACCCATGAGAGGATGTCGATCGAAGTGAGATGAGTTTCATTTTAAAAATACCCCTCGACATTCAAGAATGAACCATAGAATCAAAACCGCATCATCGGGAAATGGTTTGAAAGTGCATGTTTAGATAGATAGATCAATGAAGAATAGAGCATAGAGAGTGTGAGATTGATGATGTTCATTTCATATTCAAACCCTCAACAGCAGTATGAACCATGGAACTAGAGTGTGTCATAGGGTAGTGTGATGTGTGTGAATGTGATGTTAGAAAGATGTGTCATAAATGTCTAGAGTGTGAAATGTGTCCCATGTATGATGTGAGGTTTATGAATGTAGTATGACCTCAATAATCAAGTTTGAACCAAGTCTAGATACAACTCTAGATGTGCAACGCAAAGTGGAAGAGTAAGTCTAGATGTCTAAATGAGAATGCATCATAGGGTAATGATGATTCAAGTGTATCAAGATGTGTAGTGCAAAATTCTATATGTGGGGGAAGAGTAACAATTCGAGACACTGATATATGCTAAGATGGGGGAGAAATAAGCAATGATGCCCCAAGTGTATGATGATGAATAATATATTTAAAAAAGTGAATACCAAGGGTCTTCCATCCATTGCTTGTGGAGATTAAAGCTTGTGACCATACTTTGAGATCAATGATTTATGAGACAAATGACGTATCACCAATGATTCTCGATGTACATAAGACCTTGGAAGTAATGAACACATATGTTAATGAGAGTGTAGAGGTGATGTAAACCTATGTGAAAGATATCAAGGAGGTGATTTGCACCTATGTGAATGAGACTTAGGAGGTGATGTATACCTGTGAAGGATTCGTCTAAGTGGTGAACCTAGGCCAATGAGATGGACTAATAGACTGATGAGACCGAGTAGTTTGTGTGTGAATATGAGAGCTAGAAGGATATTTTGATTTGTATCTCGATAGGTCTAGTGGACCTATATGATTGATTGAGTGAAATGTAAAATTCAATAGGATGTTGTGGCCACATTGTGCATTATAGAACACCCTCGATGGTGATAAATTTCTTGTTATGAATGAATTTGATACATTAGTGGTGCATGGAAATAATATCCTAAGTAAAGCGAGAGCTAAGGAAGACCCAAGAGCATGTCAAAATATTTTATTGAAGTTACTACGAGGAATGGTACAATAAATGGTGAGAGGCCCAATCGTGATCGAAGCTTGACAAAACCATAAGAATTGGTAACTTCATATGAAATTTGTGAGAGTGGATAATTGATAACAATGAAAAGCACAATAGAGAACACACAAATAGAAGATGAGGAGCTGAACATAGTGTTGTTGATAGCATAAGATTCGATAGAATAATTGATATGCTATGTATCAAAATAAAACATAGCATGAAAATCATCAATAGAGATTATGATGAATGGTAAATATGCCTCAAGATACAAAACTAGAAAATCAAGGGCCCTCAGTGAAGGAGTAAGCACAACACGATATGTATGACTAGCTACAAAATTAGTCTCTTGTTTTTCATGCTTCAGGATAGGATCATAGATTATTTTGAGATTTTTATTTTCATTGATCGGCATAAATGACAAAGGCTCAGGGAGCTAAATTGCATTATTTTTAATGATATATTGAATAAGATGTCGAATATTGAAACATTGATCTTTGTAGAATGCCTGACACATTGATGATAGTTTCATCTAAATTTGTTTTATAATTGTGTCCTTTAGGTCAAGATGGATCCAAATTTAGCGAAGGAGGAAGCATAATATTATTTATTTCAACCAGTTGTGGTACTATAATATGCGAAACATGAGGAAATTTCATGAATGTATGTTGTGGAGGTTTCCATTGAATCTTTTTAGGAGTAGCGATAGTGTTAAAAATAGATTTTTCTTCAATGAGCTTAGTAAATGGCTTGAAAGTTGATTTTCTTTGAAACCGAGCAAAGATGAAGTCTGCAAGATATTTAAGCTTTCCCATAGATAAAAGTTTATTTTTGTGTAGGTTAAGAGTATGGCATAGCTGATCAAATTATGGAGAGGTCTCAAAGATGACACTCTCTTGCAAAAGAGGAAAAAATTCCATATAAATCTTGAATTTTAAATTCCACGAGTATATTAGATATCTTAGCTAAATTATTCTTATATCGTAAAACATAGTCTCTGCTAGATGCTCGCTAAATTCTTGTTTAATTTGTGCTAGTTAAGCATAGGATATCTTAGAGCCGATAATGATTGAAAAAATTGCAATACAAAAATTGATTAAATGCGTAAATGATGATACTTTTGAATGGACAAGAATATCATCAACCAATGTATTGCATAATATTAGAGGATTCTAGGAAAGAGTTTTTCTAATAAACTATGATCATCCACGTAATATAGACATGCTACATGAAATGCTCGAGATTCTCTTGAAATTCATTTAGATGCAACCTTAAGTGATAGTAATAGATTCTTAAAGCTTGGTCCTTTATTATGGTCACATAGCTTTATATTTATATGATTCCCTTTTTTGAATTTCAAAGTTAAAAACTGGAAGGATGACCCATAAGAAAATAAGATGCCCAAAAGATAAAAGTAAAGTAAAGAGAGGTCGTGGGCTCCCCGAAGGATGAGGGCACTAGGGCAATGGTGTTCTGTCTGTGCACTAGTGTCCAAAATCATAAAAGATAAATCATTAATGTATCGACGGGCAGGCAATTTGTAGGGTGTAGGAGGAAAGAAATAAGACATGAAACACATAAAAAAAGGCCAAAGATAGCTGTCAATTGCTAGTTTTCTCACTTATGAATAATATGAATAGTAGTATGTGACTAGGACCTAGAAATGTACTCAAAGTGCATGATTTAGTGTCTACATCGTGTGAACGAATCAGAAATGAGTGTCTATGTTTAGCCCTTATAGTTATTGTTTAGCGGAGAACATTTCCTCTTTAGAATTCACTCCTCAACATGTAGGGTTAAACATTATGAGTATTTCATTAACAAGAAATATTTTCATCATCACTATCATCCTTCAAATCACAAGGATTATGTATATTTCCATGGTTCTTGATTTGATGTTTAATATTTAGGTTTCATGGTTCACAAACATAGTTTCCATTTAAGGTGGCATGTTAGTGATTAGGGTGTCACATGAGTGCTTCACATGTCTAAAGTGTTTAAGGTGTTGTATTTATTTCATGGTGTTCTCATTATGTATAATATTATCTATTTGTTATTTATGGTTTACAATTAATGATTTTGAATGATAAATTTTGTTATTTAAAGTGAGAAACTTATGTCCATTCGATCACTTGAGTCATTAGCATGTTGAATGAGTATTCAACATGGTGCATTTCTACTTAACATTTTCCTCATTATGTAAATAGTTATGTGTTTGGTATTCGATTGCATACTCAATGATGCCACATAAGCGCTCATGCCCGATAAACAAATTAAAACCCGACGACCGTAAAAAACATTTAATATGAATTCATATCAGTAACCACAACTCATGAGTGTAACTTTGTAAATGCAACACTAAGATCGTTTGAATCATTTTTATCGCTTATGTTTCTTTCATTGTGATATACACGAGTTATGAAGTTTTTGTTAAGTATTTAATGTTGACAATTTATGTTGAGTCCTTATGGTTTACTATATAGTGTGTATGCTTGTGTTTTTATCTAGTTTATGGTATATATTTATGATGACATATAAACGTTTACATTATTATTCAATGAGATAAATTTATTTTTAAAACCCTAATATCATGTTTATGTTTGGCGTCATCATTGAAAGATTGAATACATATAGTGTTTATGATTTATTATATATGATTTATTGTTGTTTATGTTTAGCATTTCAATTGTAGTATTCAACATTAGCATCCATAATTTTTTTATATGGTTTATGGTTTGGAGTTTAGAATTTGGGGTCAAGTGTCCAATACTTAAGTCATATGGTTTAAGAATTTGTATAAGTGTTGTTATTAAATGGTGATACTTTTATGTTTAGGGCATTTGAGGAGTTTTTAATTTTTTGAAAGAGTGTTTAGGGAATTTTTTATTATCTATTCTTTCTTCATTATGTTAATGAAGTTGGGAGGGTTTTATTAATGTTAAGTATACAAGAATTATAATATTATGCATGAAATCGAATGAGATAGTCTTTACATTTAATATTTGTTATATTATTGTTTGAATAACAATATTTTTTTACATATACAAGTAAACTAGTAACATAGCTTTCTATGATT
Organism: Taxus wallichiana var. yunnanensis; assembly: GCA_018340775.1. Classification (NCBI taxonomy): domain Eukaryota; kingdom Viridiplantae; phylum Streptophyta; class Pinopsida; order Cupressales; family Taxaceae; genus Taxus; species Taxus wallichiana. Next base: position 918,384,820 of record CM031240.1, on the reverse strand, counting down.
GCGAGAACAATGCAAAAATTATTCTCAAATAAAAGGTATATAAGTAGAGTATAAACAATTGTTAACTCTATTAATAAGTATTAAAACCCTCAAGCGATGTTCATACAAGAAACTTAAGAATATAAACAAAGTATTAATATTTTTAAATTTAACTTTGTTAATAAGTATTGAAAAACTCGGGGTTGTTCATATAAGAAATTCAACAAAAGGCTATTCCATAAAGACTATTGTGATAAGCAAAGGAGAAAAATAATTTTTTCATCCATCATTCACCCTTAAACATAATATAAAACATGATTTTACGTTATTCACCTACATTGCAAAACACAACCTTCCACAAATCATTAGTAAATCGTAAACATTAAATTACATTATCTAGATTAAAGTAAATACTTAATGATAAATCAAGTTTATAAACCCGATGTCAATAATATATACACATAGGAATATATTTTAACACAATTGAACAATACATACTATATAGTACAAAATACTAAAATTTTAATCACAACATCTCTAACTCCCATATCTTCATTTCAAACACCCACAACTCTTAAGCCCGCTTATTTTCTTTTCCATTTAACCTAAAAATAAATATTTAATAGAATCCAATGTGAAACTAAATAACAATACACCTCCATAATAACAATATATACACATATGAATATATTTTAACACAATTGAACAATAAGTACAATGCAATACAAAATGCTAAATTTTTAATCACAACATCTCGAACTCTCGTCTCTTCATTTTAAGCTCCCAAATTTCTTAACCCCACTTATTTTATTTTCATTGTTTGGACAATCCTTTTTAGGTCTTGGATTTGGAATATTAGTTCCATTTTTATTAGTTTCTTTCTGGATTCAAACTAGATTGCATTTTCCATAGTGTCATAAATTAGGTAAAATCCCTTGGAATGTGTTTGTTTATCCTAAACTTAGAAAGTAAAATATTCCTTAGATCATTGACTTTAAATTTTTTAAAGATCTCATCCTTTATTTCATTACAACTTAGATTTCACCTCCTATGGTGAACAACATGGAAAACAAATTGTTTCCTACAAAAATATTCCTCACATTGAATATTCTTGATACATAGCGTCCATGTAGGAGTTTTAGGAGATATTGACAAGTTACATTGGCCTCGTGTCTTCATTTTGGCAATAGATAATTGTATAACACACACACACACACACACACACACACACACACATGGAGAGTTTCAAATAATTATGCACACCTATCTAAACAGAGGTAACATAGAGAAATGAAATAATGACTTGGAAAAAGATTATACTTATTATATTTGAAACCATAGGCAACAACTCAATTTTGTAAATTATTTTTGAATGCAAGTTACAAAGTGCCACACAGATGACTCTAATTCACCACCACATCAAATGAGCCTACATTATCAAAAATATCATTGATTATTATGGTTGTTAGGTATAAAAGACACTCACTTTTGGTGGACAATTCATTTCTCTTGAAGCTTCATGAGTATTGAATTCGACTTTAAGATATATTCTTTGTTGGAAGTGGGATGTTATCATAGATTTTAAAGGTAGCTTTCAAGTATTGTTAGTGATCTATAATGTTTTATCTTGTGGTTATTGTACATAGATTTGGGGGACTTCTAAAAACTTATTTTTTTACCTAATAAAAATTGATGATGTCAAGAAAAATGATAAACTTTGTGGGGATTTATTAAAAATTTCTAGAGAAAAATGCTAATAATAACTAAAATGGTAACTTCGATTAATTTGAAGGACACTCTTAAGGATAATTATTGGCTCTCACATTTGGATTTGCATATTTTATCTTTGGAGGCGTATATTATCCAAAAAAAAAAATATATAATATAGAGATCATCTTACCACCAATTGAGAAGTCCAATTGACCTTATCGAGGCACATATTGGTATACCGGCACAAACAGTCTTTTCAACTCAACATATAATATAGGTCAAGATATCCTCTCTTTCTAATCAATAAAATTTATGTTGATCCATGAACACCCCCTTAATAGGCATAATGCTATAGTTTCTATGTTTTATTGATAATTTAAGTCGAAAGACCTAGGAATCTTTTTGAAGCACAAATAAGAGATTTGTGGCACTTTTAAAGAATTCAAGTGTATGGTAGAAAAAAAAGGCCATTACATACCATGTTTAAAATTATAAGTTTATTTCGTAAAAAATAAGATGAAATTTGATCAAATAATGGAACTTTGTTCATACCGTGACTAACCTATAAATAACTTAATAAATCTTCTTGATGTTGATGCCAATGCCTACAAAAGTAGATGTCAAGAAATCCTACGAAAGTTCATGTCAATGCTTTCCCATGGATGTTTGTCAAATCCACACCATGCCATAGGGCATTAATTACCTAAAGGGGGAACTTATAGATTTAGTGTGTACATGCAATGTACAGACCTATCTGAGGAATTTTCGCAATAGATTAGAAGGAATCTTTAGAAATATTACTATTTAATGTTGTTATTACTTGCGGACTTTACCTTTTCCTTCCATTTCTATGTTGTGAACTTGAAGGTATAAACGATCCGGCAATCTTTCATAAAAACGTTTTGTTCATTAAAAAATGTTTTGGTACCCTTTTATATTTTCCTTGTCTGGACCATTTTGGATTCAATAGCTATTCTTGAGTAATTGTAGTATTCAAGCTCATAGGTATAGCTGGAGCATAATAAAATCTTGTACTGCATCACTCAAAGTTCTTGTTACAAAAAAACTAGAGCATCAATAAAATTTCTTGTTACAAAAAAAAAACCACTACGTACTTACCTTTGTAAACAACATTGAAACATCTCCATTCAATAAAATTACAGAGCTAAGAATCACTCCGCTAAGTTCTCGGATTACCTCTACTCTCTCCAATCTATAAAGGCTGGCCAATTAGTTGACAAAGAAATGACCCTCGTTCCCATCAAAAAGGAGAAAATGGACATTATCTAAGTATAGAAAAATTAGTCGGTTTAAACATTGTTTTGTTTACATATGGGATTTTGAGTCGATGATATGATACAGAAACACATTACCTTCAAAGTAATTTTGGAGAGGGTGTGAGAAAGTAATGCCATCGTTCTCCTTCTCTATGTGGAGGAGAGATTGTTGGATGCTTAAATCTGTAATGGCTTGAGCTTCCCTCAATCTCTCTGGTCGTTTTCTTTTTCTACTTTTCTTTTACCGAGTCCGTCCATCCTTAAGATGCATGCGGAATATGGCTAGAAGATTATATGTTACCAAAGAAATGCATGTAATGGATTCAATGCTTGTTTCTTGTATTTTTTTACTTTATTGTTATTTTATAGAAATTTCAAATGTTGGCAATGTTGACACTTGTCAATGATTTAATAGAAAACGGTAGCAAAAACTGTCAACCATAGAATGCAAAGGAGCAACAGAGAAGCATGACAAATGTCAAAAATAGTTTGTAGTGAGCATAAATTAGGCCTATTAGCCTAATTAAACTTTTAAATCAATAATTTAGTTGTTTATTTCAATTAATTTTTAAACCAAAATATCTATGTATTTTAAATCTTTTTTATGATACACTAAATTACAATTTTTTGTAAGATTGTTATACAATATTTTGCACTCATACAAATTATAAACTAACCACAGTTTCTACATAACTATAAAATTAATTAGATATTTTAAGAATATAAATAATATAATTTAATATCTATAAATTGTTGAAATAATTGAAAATTTTATAACTAGCAATCACATGTGTACAATGCAATGTGAACGTCAAACGGTATATGTTATTTGATTTAGAGGGATAGTTATTACTTTTGTAGTTGATGTTGATAAGGGGTGTGATTGATTTTGTAAGTGTAGGAATATAGTTGAAGCATTACATTTAAAGGTTCTATCTCTACATTTCAAATTTGTTACAAATTCGGACATATACATTTGCCATTCTTGAGAAGTTTTATTCATTACCCAATCTGTATGCCATTCTTGAGACAAAATGCCCATTACATGTGCATGAAGATGACAAAAACTCATCAAACCACATTTATGAATATTTAAGGACCAACCTTCATTCTCCAAATTTTGTAGCATTGAATTCAAATACTTAAGGCAAGTGGATTTTCTAGTATGCATTAGAGCACAAGCAGTTGCGGAGGGAGAATGGAAGAGTGAGCCATCCTTGTTCTGATGTCTAAGTACTTTGTTCCAATCAACTATCCTCTGAATACCCTCAACAATATAAATCAGGGATGCGTCATATTCAGTCATATGGTCTATTTCTATGCTGCAAAAATCAAAATAATACTAAAGTTACAGGAATGAACAAAAATGATTTGGACTGTGAGGCAAACATACCTTTTGAGGATTTCTTTTCGTTTGGTGAGCATCAGTTTTAAAGGAGAGTTCCAAGCATAAGTCTCTTGCATCTTCCAACATTGTAGTGAAGATAATCTCAAATCCAACAGGATTATGTTTGTCCTCACAGATTTAGGAAATATCTAGCAAATCCATGACAGGGATGTGATCATGGGATTTAGTTATTTATTTTAATTAATTTTTAAACCAAAATATATATATGTACTTTAAATATTTTTATAATACACTAAATTACATTTTTTTGTAAGATCGTCTATATAACAATGTAAAATAGCAGTTTACACTCATAAAAATTATCCACTAACCACAATTTATACATAACTATTAAATTAATTAGATATTTTAAGAATATAAAGATTATGATTTCATATCTATAAATAGTTGAAATAATTGAAATTTTATAATACTATTCATTTTTAATTAATTGAAAAACAACTCTCATCAAAATATAATGGAAAATAGGTCTAAATCCAACTTTAAAAAAACATTAAATGATAAGAATTATACAAATATTAATTTGGTCTTGTAAGAAATGTAGAACTATACAATTGACTTTTTACGCAACTACTTACAAATTAATCTACTAGATTTAATCTTCACAGTTTAGACTTTACATACCTTGCTCTTTTTATCAAAAATTGGAACCTGTATTATGAACTTAATTATAAAAGTGTTTATCATTTTTTTAATTTTTGAAAAGACTTCCAATCTTGTGTGTAAGTACTAAGAATATTGACCAAATCAAACTTTCAAAGTTTCCAACTAATTTTACAATTTAATTGCAAATTGCTTCCCAAATTACAAATTCCGTTTCATTCAGCCTCCTTTGTTTTTCAAATATTTAGAGCACTTTTACCATTTAATTGTAAATTGCTCTTGCAACACCGAACCAGGGTTTTTGGACATCGTGCAATTCCATAATTAATGTAAAATTGTAACTTGATTCTAGTTTCTGGTTTCCCATCATAAACAAGCCCCGAAAATTCTCGTATGTTAAAAATTAACAAGTCGGGGGTTATATAATTGGTATTTTAAAATGTTTTTTTTGTTTTGCAAGTGCTTTCTTTCTTTCCTAACCGGATTCTCCACCAAAGATTTTATGGGAATTTTACGCATTTACAAGTGAAAATTTCATCCCCTGTTGGCATTCAGGTTTGTCATTTTTTTTCTTCATTTCTTTGGATTGGGGAAGGGTTTATGCTGGAAATGATCCTCTTAAACATCAATTTGTTTGTTGAATATTGTATTGAGCTACTTATTAATTATCCTATCGAATTGTGTTCTATGTCAAGTCTATAACACATAAAATATTGTCAAGAAGAAAGATCAATGTTTTTTCGTGTTACAAACATTTACAAGAGTTTCTATTTCATGATTGTTCAACACACATCAAAATTTCATTGATGGTCAATAGTTTGACTAATGTTCCAAACACTTTCAAATCTTCTCATATCCGCTCATGATTAATGCAACAATCCTTATTCAAAATAAATTACCAAATAGGTGATTGGGAGAGTGATCTCTCATCGGGGTGTTGATTTGTCACAAACTTCCTCCACTCCTTGCCATAAACAATAATATGTTTGAAACACTTTTTACGCAACCTCGTAAATTAGCCTCTACTAGCATAAAAAGACTACCCAACTCTATCATTGCTCTTAGAAACCTTCAAATCCTAGCCCTTAATAACTCGAGATATTACGGATCCTTCATCTAGGATTTCTAAGTTAATTGTATACATTAGGTTTTTGTCATCCGCATACACCATGTACACATGCATTAAAATATTTAACCTATCATTCTAACATATACTAAGTCACTACACTCACCCTCGTAAAATCATTCCCCTATTGTAAATCCTATTTACTTATCTAAACTTACCCTAACCTCCCTAAAACCTCCTAACCACTTCTAACCTATCCTACCCCTTTTTATCCTAACCATTTAACTCCCTAACCATGCCTAACCTCTCCCTTAACCATTTACCCTCGTCCCCATACCCAAAATCCCCATTTTGGAAGTGGTTGAAACCACTTCCAAACGGGTTTCTCCACATTTCCCAGATCATTAGAGATTCCAACAAATCGCCACGATTATAAATAGGATCTTAGAGCTCCTATTCTAGGGATATTCAATCTTGAATCTTCAAACTTGCGAGAAAATTTTTCTCATTCCAACAATCTCCAAACCTTAGAACTGTTGGTTGGATATTTTGTCAGGCCAAAATACGAGGTTCAACCATAGTACACAGGATTAAATCCCTCCTCAAAGACATGTGAGGTAGCATGTTTATTACTAATCTAAAACACAACATAAATAATATGTACAATATTCACACTATTCTAACCATTGGGGTTGGGATACAATCCCGAATTTCTTATAACACGAGATGGAGATGTTACGGTTTTAGAAATAGAATGGGTTAGAAAGGAAACTATTATAGACAAAATAGAGCGGGAAGGGAATGAGAGGAACGTATTTTCTTTCAAGCAAACACAGATCAAGAAATACTTATACGAGTTTTAGATAATGAGTGTAATATTTGAAACGATTAAAATAATCAAGAACACAAAACAAATAATAGATTAAGATCTTGGACGTAAGAACAATCCCTCAAGATAGATGAATCCCACAACATAAAGTTTACAAAATAACACCTGCTTTATTCCTCAATGATTAGAAGAAAATATAAAGTTCTTCTTCTTCTTCTTCACAATAGCTCTTCATATTCTAAAATATCCCTTTGGAATGCACAAGCATACCTTATTTATAATAAAAAGAGAAGAGCGAAAATAGGATAAATCCTAGAAAATAGTCATTTAACAAGAATCCTATTTTGCTTGACTCTCACACAGGAGAACAAGTCAAAATTTGCTTCCTATGTGACGAAACGAAAATTAAAAAGACATGTCAATATTTGGATGGAAATGACATGAAACATTATGCTTATTATGTTTTGTCGCCCTTATCTTCCTCCAGCGAATCCTGCTTGTCTCAAAAAACTTCTGGATTATGCTCTACATCTCAACTTCATCTAGCACACTGGAATAGTCACTCAGAACCTCACAAGTTTCCTGAGTGTCACTTGCATTGCCAGGAAGTTTCTTCAATCTCTTATTGAGTTTCCTTAGTGATTCCAAAACATTCTCAATCCTTATGAACTTATCAATGATTGTTAGATCAAAGATAGAAGTTGGTTTGTGCTAGATTGATTCTTGGATTTGTTTATAGAAATCATCAGCAGGTAGAATATTCGAACTTTCATCAAACACCTTGGTGAAGATCCTGGACAACTCCTTTTCTATGTCATTGGTGGCATCAACCAACTGATCTCTAGATTCCCTCAACTTGCTGCAAGCTTCACTGACAATCTTTATCCTAAATCTGATGGCTTTGGTTAGTTGGAAATGCTCATCCCCATGCAGAATGATCCCTTCTTCAATCAAGATACATGATGGAACGTGTTTCAAAGGTATTGAGAGCCTCAAAAGTTAATTCAAGGTTCCCGATTTCCTATGAAAATTCATCATCCATTTTGTTGCATTATTTTCTTTATTTCCTCTAAGGATTTATAAACATCCATTGTGTCATCAATGACCTCTCTTCCTAGTGGGAATAGCCTCTGAATCCATTCATCAACCGTTCTCCCCTTCTCGTTGATCTTTTCAATCATAGGTACCAATGAGAAATCGAACCTGATAGGAGTAGGGAATCAAACCTGATAGGAGTAGGGGTAGAAGATGATGGTGTTTACTGAGAGGAATTTGAGAGCTTGAGAAATACCTCCGTCAATTGTTCAACTTTCTCCTTTAGCTCATCTCTTCTCACCTTCATTTCCTTCATCTTCTGGCACAACACATTCATGGCATCCTAGGCATCCTGTTGTGCTCCTTCTATTATTACCTTTCCCAGATCAACCCTTGTAATCTAATAATCAGTAACCACTATATCCTCCTTAGTTTTTTTGGCCATGGGAGTGGCAATCTCTGCAAACTTATGCCCTGAGGCATCCACTGAAACCCTTGAAACCATTTTGGGTTTCTTGGTAGATTTGGCAGGAGAGGCCTTGAGTGAACTGAAGTCAAAGGCTAGTAGAGGAAATACCACCTTCCTCTTCCTTGGGGTCTAATCAATTAACCATTTAGGTACAGTGGAATAAGTTTCTCCTATCAGAGGTGTTATGGTTACATCTGTAGGTGGAGGAAGGTTTACTTATGGAGTAGTGATGACTGCAAGTGTGGTGACTGTGGGGATAGACTCAGTGAATGAAGGTGCGAAGGAGGAGGCATATCTATGGCCATCTTAGGTCTAGCAGAGAGAGGTGAGAGGTCGGAGAAGATGTTGGCCATGGCTGATGAAAGTGGTGTATAAATATGAGGTGAGGAATATTAGAATAGAGGAGGTAAAGATTCTAAAGTTAAAGCTTGAGAAGAAAGAGAGATACTTACTTCTAATGAGCAATCAACAAAAGGAGAAACAAGAGGTTGACCAACCTCATCTTCTGAAGGAATTTTTCCTTGTTCTGGTGGAGGAGGTGAATCCAATACCTCAACTATTTGTGAAGGAGTGGCAGATGATGTGGCTCCTTAATTTTCTGCCCTTATGACAAACTTAAATTTTATCTGCCTCTTGGTAGGGATTTTATCCTCTTATCACTCTCCCTTGGAGCATCCCGCCTCTAAAGTGGTTATTTTTAAAAATCTCTTTCCCTTATAACTCATTCCCCAAGAAATGAGCCATGCCTTGGTACGGACAAGAGTTTGAGCAGATCTTTCAGTGATAGAAGATTTTTCAGCAATATACCAATCAATGGTTGGGAATCTATGTTGGTCTCCATCTGACTATTTGTACCTAGTGTCCAAGACACTTTCATTGTCCATGGTGCCTTCAGGGGATATCAACTAGATCTAACATCTGAATTTCTTCAAGTGTCAGTCTATTGTTGTCTTTTCTTCGGATGGCAACTTCATCCCAAAGATCAACCCAAATGTCTTCCACATTGGGCACATGCAGATACAAGGTTCCATATGACTTGAGGACTCCTCGGATGTTGAATCCCTCCCTAAGCTTCATATGTTTCTTCAATTTGTCCTGAATCTCATGCACCATGTTCTTGGCCTTAACCACTGTAGAGCATGTTATCACCGAATTACGAAGTGATAGTACCCATGTTATCCAATCACATCGCGAGTTCAAGTATATGCACTTGTATAAACATAAGGGTGTTGTGATTCGGTGATAATAGTTCGCATGCCTAGTGGGACACTAGGGTTAGATATTTCATTTTTTCTTAGTTTCTCATGCAAAAAACAACAAATCCAACACCACTGTGCGTGATAATAGTTTTGGCACGCCCGGTGGGACCTTAGAGGTCTTCCACTTTATTTTTGACAAGTTGGTGTGTTCCTGTTAAAGATTTAACCTTTGGAGGCACATTCAAAAGCACATCCGCAACTCCATCTGGTAAACAACTCACTCTCTAAGTTGCAGACCTGTTTTTCATCCATTTTCATTTATCTTTCTTTCCATCTCTTTCACTCTTTTCCATTCCATGAAGTTTTGCAATCATGAATTCATTTCCATCATGGAATTCACATCAACATCAGCAGTACATTCCACCTCCAACATGCTTTACAACTCCTTCAAATCAACATTTTGAGCAAATTCAAGATCAGCATGCATACCCATATGAGCAGCAATGCCAAAATCAGTTTGGTTATGGAGCTTTCCAAGAGCAGGAGTATGCATACAATTAAGACACTCAAATGCAAGATGCTTGGTTTGTTGGAGAAAATCCAAAAGATGGAGGCAAACATAGTGCAATCCAAGGATCAAGCACAAATGAAGGAATTTGGAATTGGTTGTAGAGCACCTTGTCCATGGGTGGGACCTTTCCAAGGCATTACAGCCCTCAAGAGAAGCTAGACTTCATGATTACAACACTGCCATTTCTTGTAAAGTGGATTGAAGGAATAGAGGTATATGAGAGGAGTATTCAGCAACCTTGTCAACGGGTAAGCACACCATCTCATACTCTTTCTTTTCCTCCTTCTCAATCTATATCATTTCAGCAGTGTTAAGTTTTAAACTCTCTATCTGCTGTCCCAAATTTTGATCCCATTTCTCCATCTCTTAGTCTTCCACCCCATCTCGATTCTTCTTTCCTTTTTCCTTCCAAATCCAAATCCCTCCACAAGAGCAAAAAGAAATACCTTCCACTTCAAAGAAACAAGATTTTTCATCTCCTCCACCACCATAAATAATTGCCAAATCAATTGAGTTACAATCCACTTCTCCTATTGCATTCCCAAATCCATGATGGGAGGATAAAAATCAGAATGCCACCAAGGAAAATAGTAGCAAAAAGAAGAGCCAAACAAGGATGAAGAAATTCAAAGTCTTAAGAGTTGGGCTCTTAGATTTGGGATGACAAAGATCCCCTTGATGGTTAAGCATACGAAAGAGACTAGGGTTGAAGAACAAGTGGTGGTTAAGGCTGATTTTGTAGCAGAGAAGAAGAGTAAAAGGAAGAAGCACATCAGTAATCAATTTTCTCAGAATGTAGTGTCCATGTTGGCACTCTATTCGAAGATAATGTTGATCCAATTGAAGTTGCACAATCAGCCTTAAAGGAGGAAAACACTAAGAGAGATCTTACAGCCCGAACTTGTCCTCTAGAGCAAGATCGAAGAGTTTGATTTGACAAACTTCATGCTAGATGAAGGGTTCTATCGAGCAGGATTGTCTCGAGGAGAGGAGGAAAAAACCAGCTCCAAATCCCATTGAAGAGGAGCAAATGGATGAGGTCAAGTCATTTTTTACAATAGTAGAAGAAGGGATCATTATTGATACATTTTTGCTTCATTTGAAGGGGATGGTTTGATTGATGAAGCCATTGTGGAGGTGAACAAACCAGGTCCAACTTGTGAGCAAAAGGCACAAGAAATTTCATGCTTCTCTCCCACTTCATCTCTCTAAAAATCTAATTTTTGGGATGAGTTTGAATTGATGAAAATGAAGCTATACATGGTGAAGAAAATGTAGATTTGGAGGCCACCATACAAGAGGGAGAGACTTTGTTGCAGCAATACATTCAAGAGTTTGATTTTCCATCAGACTTAGAAGAATGTTTGGATGAAGAGCTAGCTGAAATTACAACGTTTCCTTCTTCACCATTCATTCTCCAATAACAAGAAATTTCTGCCATGGACAAGAGAATTCAAGGGCAGCAGCCTGCAGTTTGCAACATGCCTCTTGAATCAAAGTTGGAAGAATTTTATCTTCCAAAAGCTACAATGGAGGAGCTCCATAAGCCAAAATGTATTGCAGAGGTAACAAAAAAATGCAAAACCAACTTCATTGGATGTTGCAATCAATATTGAGGAGCTGCATACTATAGAAGAATTCCATGCTGCCATGAAGGAAGGAGAAGGGCAGGAGAATTTCATCACTTCTTCCACACCATCCATTCAAGAAGGTCTACAAGAAGGCTCCATTTTTGGAGTTAAAAATTAGAGTTATGGGCATATCAAACAGATCATACCTTGCCCAATAAGGTATTTGGCTTCATTGGAGTCAAAGGAGAAGTCACAACCAGTCATGCTTGCTTCTAAGCATGAGGGTGAGCTACAAAGTACCAAGGATCAGTTGTCATACCTCTTCAATCCAAATGCAGAGCAACTAAAAGAGGTATTGGATTTGTTTTTCAGTTGACACCTTGTTGATTTAGGTAGAAGACCAGCTTCTTGTTGATTTTCCACTCATCCAACCAGCCATGTTCAATGCCAAATCATTTGCATGGCTGCCATTTTTGAGAAAGGGAAGCTATTTCTCCCAACTAGATGGAGGGTTTGTTTAGCTTGTCTTTGCTTCCAGAGCTTAGAGTAGAGTAGGTAGGTTTGCTTTCGAGAGAAGAAGTGTTTGTGCACACTCGCATGTTCCATTTGGAGCATATATGATTTTCAGTTTTGTACATAGTTTTTGGTGTTGCTGGTTTTGCTCTTGCATAGTCCATTTCAAAGGGCATTTTGGTGAGAACAACTCTAAGTTCAGTGGGCTTCAATTGGCTCGAAGGAAGTTTTCAAAGTTCGGATCAGTTTGTAGCTATAACTCATGACTCCATGCCCAATGGATTTCTACATGTAGCTGGCCATTCTTTATCCTGGTAGGTAGATAACCCACTGAGTCCCCAAATTGTTATCAAAAATTCCACCCCGAGGTATTTTTGATAACATGCATCGATTCTTATGTCCCGAGAAAGTTGATTGATGCCCAAAATCATGTTTTGGGGCCCCTTTGGCTTCTCTCTAACTCTCCCATCTAAGGAAAAATCCCAACGAGTTAGAAAAAATTGAAAAAATGCAAAAAATGAAGTCGCATGCTTGTTTTAAAGCATTACGGGTCTGAAGGCTGTGGGTCGTACTAGTGTGGATCGTACCAAGGTTCGTCATACCAAGTTCGTGGCTGAAATACAAAGAAAATTAGTTAAGTCAAAACTTTGTCCCGTGAAGTCCACGAGATAGTTAGGATGTCGGGACGCACGGAACGCGAAAATCCGAAGTGGCCGCAGTAGTGAAAATCAGCAAGTTTTGTTTTGTGCGCTTTGGGATAGCCGAGACAAAAGTTAGCGGACGCCTTGAATCGCAATTTTCCACAAGTCAGTCTATTGCGGGTGGTGCGGAGATTTTTTTCTGGGACAATCGAGACAAAATTATATGTGGGACGTGAATTGACCGATTTTCCGCAAGTCATTCTATTATGGGAGGTGGGGAGATGTTAGTCTGGGACAATCGGGACAAAAGTACGCGTAAAAGGCGAAAGGCAAAAAGAGCGCAAAAGGGGACAAGGAAGCCTAAATCAGCCGATGTGGAAGAATGTGTTCAGGATAGCCGGGACACACGGACCCGATTTTTCCGCAATACCCGCAACTCAAAGGAAAAGTCAATGTTTGACCCATGAACTTCAAATGGCCATAACGTTTGACTCCGAGCTCCAATTTTCACAAAATTGGACTTTCTAGAATGAGCATGATGTCCTCTACGCCAAAAAAATGGATTTATTAATTTTAATGAGGATAGATATATTTAAATAAAATAAAAATATTCGGCTCAAGTCAATTAATGCTCCTTCCCATCAAATGACGAAAACGCCCGTCAGACCCAAAATTGCCGCCCGCACTCTAAGGCCATAACTTTTGCATTTCTCAATGAAATTACACAAAATTGGTACCATTGGAATTTTGGATCCAATCACAATGTACAAGAATCAATAAATTCTATATTTGATGAGAAATAGATGTGTATTTTTCATAAAATGTGTCCAGATTCATAACAAAGTGTTTTATTTGGTAGTTGGGACTACAATTAAGAGGCGTGGTCATCATTATTTCTCTCATTGCAAGCAGCACTCCGGATAGTATGGGGAGCCTTTTGCAAGTAATATAAAATCATTTTACTCCATTTAATTCCCCTTACAAGTGGTTAACAAATATATTTCAGGATTTCCATTTTCCTCTCTCTCTCTCTCTCTCATTTTTCTATAAATTGGAGTGTTGGGCTCATTGTAAAAGGAGTTTTCTTTTAGCAAAGCTCTATCAAAATTGATTTTTGAAGACAATGTGCTTCAGGCCCTTGTAGTGGACTCCTTGCATTGTGATCTAGGCCCTTATCTTGTAATAGATTGAACTGTGCATATCATGAAGTAATAAAATACAAGTTTGTGGATGCATCTTCCCCTGTTGTGTTTTCTTGCATTCTTCTTGCCCCTCCAATCTTGATTACAATAATATTGTGTCTATTTTTATGTTCTTGTAGGGATCCATTATCATTGTGTATGTTTGAAATGTTGTTGTGAATGCATTTTGCTAGATTGTGGAGAACTGTCATCACCCCTTCTAGTATGCACTTTACTCCTAGTTTTCACACATTGGAAGACTACTCTCACACCCTCCTTTTCTAGTGTATCACCGCTTTAGTGTAGGCTTTCATTTTATGCATTCTCTCTCCTTGGTCCCTTGGAAATTTAGATTAGAATAGTTACTTTACCCTACATTAGAGTAGATTGTGTCGTTTTAGGAGCAAGAACCAGCTTTCTCTCGGAGAGCTTTCCCCATTTGCAAAGGTCCCACACTTTGGGAAAGCTCAATGTTGTGCATTCACACTAAATGAGTTTGCCTTAGAAAAGTAGATCCATAACTCATCCGGGGTGCCGTGAATCTGCACTAACAATACCTTCCAATGGAAATAGGGAAGGAGACGACGGCTTTATGCCTGCATTTTTGGAATTTGTGAAAATCCAAAATTGTCCGACTAATTCCATAAGGATCGCTTTTCACACCGGGAACTTGGGAAAACGTAAATGGTTACCATGGAACCTTACCACTAGAAGATAAGTAAATTTTTTGAATTACAAGAAGATGCAACCCCATTTTGACACTTTGCTCCATGCTTCATTCGAAACCCTTCTTTTCCTCGCATTAGGATGCAATCAGAAATGTTTTCATAGAAGAATGTGTTGTTCACTCTTCTCTATCGGTCTTTAGACCCTTTTATTTTTAGCTGAGGGAAGTACCAATATATGTGTTCTATTTCTCGGTTTCCCTTCACATCTAGCCCTGGGTAGTTTCTCATGCCTGATGCTACATAGGTGACGTATGACATCATATAGAACTTGATGGTAGATAAGACTTTTTCATTCTATGGGGAGTCTATTTCGTCACTTATTAGGATACCCCAATCAATCCCTTGGTCATTATTCTTTATGAAGACCATGAACTGGTACATCCACCCTTGGAAATATTTTGACTCTAGGAGTCCAAATAATCGACTCAGCAAGGTGATGATATCACTAATTTCGAGAATAAAATCACTTCTAGGGACCGACTTGGGAAACCTAGAAATGGTCCGCTTAGCCTTGATGAAATTCATGTTTACATGCTTGATACAGTCTTCCTGATCTTTGTCCCAGCCTTTGTGTTGATTTAAGGTTTAAATCAACATACTCCACAAAGTCGGGCAACCTTAGGAGTTGATCAAAGTAACCTCCATCCAATTTCACTATAGACTCTCCTACTTGATTTCATTACCGAGTGGAGGTGAGTCATAGCTGGAAGTGCAGGCCGGGATGAATTCAGGGCATTGAGCTAATATTGCAAATCCTACTACAAGAGGGAGACCACTGCCGGCTATCGAATTCATCCAATAATTCTAATAAGAATCCTCAATTCTCTTCCATAAGTCCTCCATATCTATATTACCTAGCTTTGTGTCCCAAATGTCATAATTGCATCTTATGTAAGAAGAAGACTCCATCTTCTGATACTTGTACTTCATCTTTCCTGACTTATCCTTAGATTGGTTGGGGTCCGACATGAGGAGTCTTAAAGAAGAAATGCCTTGATGATTTTTGGAAGAGAAATCGGGCTTGAAAGTTTGTTGGACAAGTGTACAAACCCGCCACATTGTTCGGATTTTGAAATTTACAAAACACCTTCAAAACCCTAACACAATGGAGTGTATGTCGAAGTCAGGACATGTTGAGCATCAATGAAAACCCGACACACTACGGAAGTGAGGAAGTGTCGGACAAGTAGGAAAACCCGACACACACGGTGGTGTGTATGTCGGGTCGAACATGCCGAGCATCAATGAAAACTGACACACTATGGAAGTGAGGAAGTGTCAGACAAGTAGGAAAACCCGACACACACAGTGGAACCTGGAGGATGCCGAGCAGGTAGAAATCCTTGACACACTGCAGATCTTGATGGATGTCAAGCACCTAGCAAAACCCGAAACAAGGTGGAAAGAGTGAGATGTTAAACACCCTGCAAATACCGAAACAAGTATATCAAGTTTCTAACATGTCAGAATATGAAAAATTCCCACCTTGTGATCACTTTGAAAATCGAAAATCTTTTTGAAAACTATAAGTTACAACCTATGAAAAATAAGTAAATAACCTAGGGGTGAATTTCAAACAAGAACCCACATGGGAAAAAGACAAGAAACAAGGAAAATAACCCAAAACCCTAAACTAGAAATGGGGAAGAAATGAAATGGAAACCCCAAGAAAACACTTCACAAATAACCCAAAAGATTCTAAATAGAAAGAAGAGAAGAATACCTTCAACTAGCTTGAAAAACGATCAAAAATGGCTGGCGAAATCGATCGGGTTTGGAGGTAGAAGAAGCATCAACGAAAATCCAACGCAACAAAAAAAACAATAAGGTAACAAATGACATGGAAAACTGACTATTTATAATAACCTAGCATTAATTACACCTCACTTGACATGTGTTCCAATTGCCAAACAACTGGACATTAATGACATGTCATCATGCTTGGAGCGTCCAAAACCTCATACAAAGGATTTGATTCAATTCGGGTTTCGAGGTTCGAAACAAGTGACATGAAACATGCATTTGGCAAAGCATGTTCTGATGCTTGGAAGTTCCACAAACCCAATACAAAGGCTTAGGCAATCGGGTTTTGGGTTTAGGGAAACATGATACATGTAACATGCAAGAAACATGTTTTCATGCAATGAAAACCCAAAAACCTGAAAATCTCTTTTAAAGGGAATTTTTAAGATATTTGTCCAATATTTTCCTATGTGATGAGACCACATATTGGCATGTTTTTGCCCCATCTAAATCCTTTTTGAAGCCTCTTACACATATAGTTTTGAGACTTTGATCTCCTCTTGATGGTTGATATGAGATAAAGTTATGATTTTGCATATATTTAGTTTTATATGTTCATTAAGATCTAATATACTTATTTACTTTGGTGAATCTTGTCTTTTGTGCAAACTAATGTTTCTGATGTCTCCATGAACAAATTACAAGATGCCATAAAATTTTGAAGTAGTAGGCTCTAGCCCGTAGCACTCTAGTTGTGCTCCTACAACAGCCCGTAGCCACTGGCTGGGGAATGATAAGAGAGAATCATGACATTCAACAACAATGAGGCATCATGAAGTATATGGAGCTGAGCATATGAAGCTGGAAAATGAGTTAACCAAGTGGTAGCATTGTTTGGACAAGTCTAAGAAGTCTTTGGGTGATTTATCTTACCCGTAGCAAGCTCCAGACCTACCCATAGCATCTTCCAAAACTACCTGCAGCAACAAAGCAGTATGCACCTCTAGCTTCCCGTAGCCAAAGAGAACTTATCCATCTCACACCACAATATAAGAAAAAAATTGCTAGCTATCCTAATGCATCATATGTAATATTATGGTTATTTTGTTAAGTAGTTTTGTAATTAGTTCTTATCATGTAAATAAGATAGAATTAGTTGTCTTCACTCAAAAATATGAAACAGAACAACTATAATTTGTTTGAGTGGTTTTTGATCATATTCCTAGTATAGAATAAGTTAGTGATCTGTCTATACATACATACATATATATATATATACATACATTATATATATATATATATATATATATATATATATATATCGTATAGAAATGTAAAAAGGAGGAGAAGAGTAATAGATTAAGGAATGAAGTGATAGCTATATGAGAGAAGCATAATTGTAAATGTGTGAAGACGAATATATTAATGTGAGTTTGTGCTCTTAAGTTCATTGTAATCTCTTTTTGTAGCAATATTTAATTGCTACAGCTCAATAGATGAATCATTTATCTTCTTGAGCAGTTCTATGAGTTTCTAGGGTAGGATTGGAACTCACTTCTGCATGAGGAAGGGCCCCCTTGGAAGGAATTGTAGGGAAGATCCTATTCCTCCATTTCCTATTTATGTTGTGTGGATTGATTATCAATTATTCATTTCATTTCTAAAAGTTAATGAGTGCATAGTGTGTTGAGTTTTAGATCTGTAGATCAGCAACCTCCATAGTTTACTTTCCAATTTGCACAAGCATTACTTTATATTCTTTGATGAATTTATAGCCTACAAAGACTTCACTCCAAAGTACTGTAGCATATATTTTGCAGGCCCTTTGAAAATCTTACACCCCTGGGTTGACATTTAATGAACAACAGAGTATGAGACCTAATATCATTGGTTGATTATTCTGCACATCACTATGGGTATCTCATTTTTAGCTGAAATCACTAAAACAAGATAACAACCGGCACCGATTGGGGCCTTTCTTTGAGACATCAAAGGAATATAATTCATGTATCAACAAGATTTATCCATTGGGCTACTGATTCGAGATGAAAAACCAAAAACAAACAAACAAACAAATAAAGCAAACACACAATAGAAAATAAATTATAATACAATGCAAGAGAGCATCTTGCATTATTGATGGAACAACTTCAGATGTTGACCACTAAAAGGTAGAGGGAGAAACTCTCCATCAAGTTATGATAGAAAAAATCTACTTTCACCATTCAACTGATGGATTTTAAAAGGACCTTTCCATAAAGAATCGAACTTGCCATGCATCCCTTTCTATTCCATTCTCTTATCCCAAAGGAGTACTAAATCTCCAATCTGAAATCACGTTGCTTTTATTTTTTTCAAATATCCTTTTGACTTTTACCTAATGATCTACAATGTGATCTACCACCTTGCTCCGTTATTCTTCTAGCCTCGGATAGGTACATTATCCTTTCTCAATGGAACTTTTAAAAGTTTCATCCTCAATTCCTTTAGCCAACCTGAAGGCTTGTAATTCTGAGAGATAGGAATCTCAAAGATCAATTCCATACAACACCTGGAATGGGGACATTCCAATAGCTCACTTAGGAGTAATCCGATCTGCCCATAATGCATCATACAATGCTTTGTGCCATGTCCTCTGATTCTCATCAACCAACTTTCTAATTATGGTCACTAGGTTCTTGTTACTTGATTCAGCCTAACCATTACCTTGGGGGTAATAATCGATGAATGAGCCAATGTGATCCCAAATCCATAATAAAATTTTGTCAACTCATGTGATGAGAAATTGGAAGCATTTTCAACAACAATATTATGAGGCACACCAAATCTAACAATTATATTCTCCATGGGAAAGTTGCACATAACTTCGGAAGTTTCTTGTTGGTCGGGCACACCTTCCACCCACTTGGTGAAATATTCAAGTGGCAAGTGAGCACATAATTAGGACCGACACTAGAGACAGGATTCAATACTCTAATGAAATCAATTCCCCATTGGTGAAAAGGTTCTTCAATTATCACAGGCTTCAAGGGAAGAGTTGTCAGCTTAGGACAACTAACGAAATGTTGACAAGCTTCACACTTAGCCACCCATTCAATTGAATCTCGAAAGAGAGTAGGCCAATAGTACCTAGCCCATAAGATCTTGTAAGTTGTCACAGAGGAAGAGAAATTTCCTCTCGCATGCTAGAGTGTGGAAGGATTCTAGAAACCTTATCTAATGAGAGTTATCAACACAATGAAAGAATACACCATCAATACCCTTCTTATATATACCATTATCCCATATAATGTATCTTGTGGACCTTAATTTAACTGTCCTCTTTCTTTTTGGCTTAAATTTGGGGGACATTTTTCATAAGTTAAAAAGAAAGCAATATCTACATACCATTCATCAGTTGTGCTTACGAAAAGCACCATGGGCAATTTTGAAGAAGTACCTTCAATTTCTTCGCATTCTGTCTCAAAATTGTTTTCTGCAATAAATTGGCACAAGCCTCTTCCTCTTACCAACTTTGCAGAGGTCTGATGTCTAAGTGATATTCTTGGAATTTGGCTATCCAGCTACCCCGCTGACTACCCAACTCTTTTTGAGTCAAAATGGATTTAACTACAGATTCAAAACAAGAACAAGGGTGTGAGAACTCAACACATAATACTTGAAATGCTTCACTACTCTCACCACTACATAAGCATGTTTTTCTATTTGCAACATCTTCAATTCATGTTTCTTTAATGGGCAGCTCATGAAAGCAATGGGAGATTCAATTCCTTCTTCGTTCTCCTACATCGGGATAGGCCGATACATATGAGTGGAAGTGTAGCTGTACATTATGAAATCCTTCTTGAAGTCTGGGCATACCAGAATAGGAGCATGAGCAATTTTTCTTTTGACTTCTTCAAAGCAAGATTCCTTTCAGTGCTCCATCAAAATGGAGTCTTACCTTTCATCATCCCAAGGATATCCTTGGTTTTATTAGCAAAGTCAGTACAAATATTCTTAGGAAATTGACCTTTCCAAAAGGAATGCACCCCAATTTTGCTTGTAGGTAGGGTAAGGCTTTGGATGGCCTTCACCCACTCTGGGTCGATCTTGGTTCCTTCTTTAGTCATGATATGACCTAGTAACTCTATTTTTATTACTATGAACATGGAATTTTAAGGATTTAATGAAATCCCATGATGCCTTTATCTTAAGAGTACCTACTCCAGGTGATCATAATGATCACATCGCTTTTTAGAGAAGACCCTCAAGTCATCCAAATATACAACTATGAATTTATCCATCAAATCTCTGAAAGATAATTCCATAGCTCTTTGAAACATGGCTCCATCGTTAATCAAACCAAAAGGATCCTTTTGTAAGAAAAGGTCCCTCATGGGGTGGTGAATGTTATTTTATGTTGATCCTCAGTGGCTACCTTGACCTGATTATACCCAAAAATCCGTCAAGCATGGATAACATTTCTGATCCAAAGGTGATAGTCTGCAATACTTGATAAATGAAAATTGATTAAGATTATGGAAATCAACACAAATCTAAATCTCACCATTCTTCTTTTTGACGGGGATGATGTTAGCAACCCAAGTAGAATGATGGATTGGGAAGATAATCCTTGTGTCTAACATCTTTTGAATTTCTGCAAGGATAGTCCCTGAGATCTTTGGGTTGTAATGCCTTTGCTTCTGCCTATAGGGTTTGACATTAGACTTCAAAGGGATGCTATGTTGCACATCCTTGGGCTTGAAAGACTTCAGGTCCTCATAGGACCATGCCAAGATGACCATATATTTCTCCAGGAGTGAAGTGAATCTTCCTTTATCCTCAGGAGAACAACATTTTCCAATGTTTACCATCCATGGTTAGTTAGAAGAACCCATATTAACTTGATCTACCTCTGATGAGGAAGTACCTTCGCTTGTTTCCTTTTATCCGAATAAAATGGTCATGCTTTTCAAACAGACCTTCCAGAAAACCAATCCCTTTGAAATAGTATTGCTCAGTGAGTGGATGAATTCACCATCAATATTTTGATATGAATTCAAGATGGACTCATGGAAATATGATTCTAATCCTTCAAAATAAATCTTGCTAAAATTATCATCTTTCTCAAGAAAATACAATACATGTTGATCATCATTAAACACTTGTCAATGTGCTGAATTATCCGGAACACTCAGATGATAAACAATTTCAATGGTATACGTGTCCTATTTGAACTTTGGGTGAGGAAGGAGAAGAGATGCAGACATAGCTAGATAATTTTCTTTATGGTTGTAATCTCTCAAAACTGCCTTAATAGAAAAAGCATCAAAGCATTCTATGTTATCCCACACCTTGTTCCTGTAATGCCTTAGGTGATCATTTTTTACCTGATAGATCCCCTTACTTGATTTACAATCAACTCAGCATCTCCCTACACTTTAAGATTTTGGATTCCATTTTTCCTTGCCATTTCTAATCCTAATAACAAGGCTTTGTATTCAGCCATGTTATTAGTATTGTCAAACTGCAGCTTGAAAGTGAAGGGAAAGATCTCAAAATCTTGAGATATAAGAACCACACCAGTGCCTGATCCAGTAGTTGAACAACTCTCATCGAAATCAAGGGTCCAAATAGCATTAGGATCTTCTTCCTTAATACCTACAGAAGGCACCTCCGATGTCATGAAATAATTTCCCAAGCCTGCATCTTCGAAGAGAATTTGAGCTTTGGGGTCATTTGATTTAGTGACCATCGCTTGTGCTTCAAGGTGGAGGACACAAGGAACTCCATTCATTGGAATTTTATCTTTGGTCCAGTCCATATTGATTTCTCCTCCGACATCTTTGTAAAAACCTCTTCCTACGAGAATACCATAAGCAATTGGGATATCAACAACGAGGATAACCATTTTTACTCTCATTTTTAGGAATGCGACAAATGCAAACTATGAATCCTTGATTTGGCCAATCAAGGGGACTTGTTTGGTTTCCATGGACTAACACCACCCATAATATTTAGTCAAGGTAATTCCAAGGGCATGGGCTACTTTTTTTGGCATCACGTTATCAGAGGCTCCTGAGTCAATTATGTAATTGCTAAGTTTAAACCCGTTTATAAGTAAGGACAAATAAAATGGTTCAATCTTTCCCGAAGAAGCAATAGAGGTCATATTATTCTAAGGTAAAGGATGAGTGGGATTAGGCAACATGCCTTTTGAAGATGAAGGGATAGCAACCTTGCTTCTAATGAATTTGGAAAGTTTCTCAAATTTCTCTCGGATTTGATCAAGATACTCAAACTTATGATATTTGGATTTTAGTTTTCTTTGCATGATCAATAATGTCAAAAGCGGTATATGAAGGAATGATGGTAGGCTCAGTTCTAGTTACACTGGTATGAGCCAAGGTACTGGTCTTGGAGGCTAGAGAAAGAGGGTTAGAAGAAGAAGTTACCTTTTTAGTTGTCTCCTTTTTAGTTTATGCCTAGATATGAGAGCCTCTTTTAGCCATAACCACATGAGCTTCTTTACCCTTCTCCTTAGAGCCTTCAACCAACTTTCTAGGGTTCTGAGATTGAGCTCAAGTGAAGACTACAAATGACTGACCATCATGTTCACATTTGTCTTCCTCGTATTCTAAGTACCCAATGTTGAATTCATTAGCTGAATCATCAAAAGACTCATCAACATATCCTGAAGCTTCAAAAGCTTCATGAGAATATTGATCTTCCAGTTCTTCATCTTCCTCAATTATTTCCATTGTTTCGTTGATAGGAGGAGCCTCAAGGGCCAGCCTTGTTGGAGCAAAGAATCAAATGATTCCTATCTCTTGTGGGAGTGCCATTGGTATTGTTCAAATTCCATCTCGGAATGTCCCAATAAGAAACATTGGTCACTTGTTGAGACATTTACTTCTTCAAAGTGATCAATTCACCGGCCATCTTTTAAGTCATAGGATCAGATATTTTTGAGAAGAACTTTGATTTTTAGGCTTAGATGACTCTCTTGTGATCTTTCCGACCAGAATGAGATCATCTTCTATTTCAGTGGTTATAGGTTGAGTAGTAGCCAAATCAGGGATAAAAACCTTCTTAATAAGAAGCTTACATCAGGGGGCTAAGTGTTGATGAAGAAACACTTTTGATTTTCAAGAGTGGGAATGAATAGCACCGAAATCTTCCGAATCAGCTTGTTGAATTTTACCACGAAGTCCCGCATGGGCTCATGAGACTCCTTCTTCATATGTGTAAGATGTGATAACAAGTCATGAGAATCTTCAGCTAGTTTGAACCTTGCTTCAAATATGGATCTCATGGTAGCCTAGTTGGTAATGCATGCATTCGGAAGATGGTAGAACCATTCTCTACTACACCATGTAATGTTTCAACAAAAATTTGAAAAGAGACATCTTCATGAGATACCCCAAGGATGCCACATGCTATAAAGAATGAGGCGATGTGTTTATCAAGGTGTTTCTTCCCATCGCCGTTGAATATTATTATGAGATCCATGTGGTAGATCATGTAATGGAAGAGTTAGGGAAAGAGGACCAATAACCGCACCCAAAGGCACAGGTTGTTGTGCCATCCTTCCAAATGAAGTGCACATAGGAATTTGAGTATCAGACAAGAATAATCCACAACAGGTTGTAGAAGCTTCTTATTCTTGAGGAACTCGAGTTCTTTGGATAGGAAAATAACTTCTTGCTCAGCTAGATACAACAATGTTGGGGAAAGTCTAAAATTATGTTGTTGAAGTAGATCAAAGAATGGATAAATTTCACCCCTGGCTTGGCTTGACTGAGTGAATATTTTTTGGCCAGCTTGAACCAGAGAATGGATCTACCTAAAATAAGGCCAATACGGAGTCACTAGACACCAATAGGATAAGCTTAGTCTTATCAATCTATATTCCCTAGCGGAGTCACAAAAACTATTGGCTGAATATTTTTTCAGGCCAAAATATGAGGTTCAACCACAATACACATGATTAAATCCCTCCTCAAAGATAGGTGAGGTATACTTTTATTACTGATCTAAAACATAGGAAAAATAATATGTACAATACTCACACTATTCTAACCATTGGGGTTGGGATACAATCCAAAATTTATTATCAACACGAGATAGAGATGTTACGGTTTTAGAAATAGAATGGGTTAGAAAGGAAACTATTATAGACAAAATAGAGCGGAAGGGAATGAGAGGGACATTTTCTTTCAAGAAAACAAAGATCAAGAAATACTTATACGTGTTTTAGATAATGAGTGTAATATTTGAAACGATTAAAATAATCAAGAATATAAAACAAAGAATAGATTAAGATCTTGGACGTAAGAACAATCCCTCAAGATAGATGAATCCCACAACACAAATTTTGCAAAATAACACCTATTTCTATTCCTCAATGATTATAAGAAAATATAAAGTTTTTCTTCTTCTTCACAATAGCTCTTGACATTCTAAAAATCTCCCTTTGGAATACACAAGCATCCCTTATTTATAATAGAAAGAGAAGAGCGAAAATAGGATAAATCCTAGAAAATAGTCATTTAACAAGAATCCTATTTTACTTGACTCTCATGTTGGAGAACAAGTCAAAGTTTACTTCCTATGTGACGAAATGAAAATGAAAAAGACATGTCAATCTCTGGATGGAAATGACATGAAACATTATGCTTATTCTATTTCTTCACCCTTGTCTTCCTCCAGTGAAGCATTCTTGTCTCAAAATTATTGGATTTTCTGGATTATGCCCTACATCTCAGCTTCATCTAATGCACTAGAATATTCACTCAGAACCTTACAAGTTTCCTGAGTGTCACTTGCGTTGCTAGGAAGTTTCTTCAATATTTTATTGAGTTTCCTTAGTGATTCCAAAACATTCTCAATCCTTATGAACTTATCAATGGTTGTCAGATTGAAGATGGAAGCTAGTTCATGCTAGATTGATTCTTGGATTTGTTTATAGAAATCATCAGCAGGTAGAATATTCGAGCTTTCATCCAACACCTTGGCGAAGATCCTGGACAAATCCTCTTCTATGTCATTGGTGGCATCAACCAACTGATCTCTAGATTCCCTCAACTTGTTGTAAGCTTCACTGAGAATATTTATCCTAAATTTGATGGCTTTGGTTAGCTGAAAATGCTTATCCCCATGCGGAATGATCCCTTCTTCCATCAAGATACAAGATGGAACCTGTTTCAACGTATTGAGAGCCTCAAAATTTAACTCAAGGTTCCCGATTTCCTATGAAAATTCATCATCCATTTTTTTGCCATCTTTATTTATTTCCTCCAAGGATTTATAAACCTCCACTTGTGTCATAAATTACCTCTCTTTCTTATAGGAGTAGCCTCTAAATCCATTCATCACCCATTCTCCCCTTCTCATTGATCTTTTGAATCATAGGTACCGATGAGAAATCGAACCTGATAGGAGTATGGGTAGAAGATGATAGTGTTGACTGAGAAGGCTTTGAGAGCTTGAGCAATACCTCTATCAACTGTTCAACTTTCTCCTTTAGGTCATCTCTGCTCACCTTCGTTTCCTTTAGCTTTTGGCACAACACATTCATGGCATCCTGTTGTGCCCCTTCTATTGTTACCTTTCCCATATCAACCCTTGTAATCTGATAATCAGTAACCTGCTATATCCTCCTTAGTTTTGTTGGTCACGGGAGTGGAAATCTCTATAAACTTATGCCCTAAGGCATCCACTGAAACCCTTGAAACCATTTTGGGTTTCTTGGTAGATTTGGCAGGAGAGGCCTTGAGTGAACTGAAGTCAAAGGCTGGTAAAGGAACTACCACCTTCCTCTTCCTTGGGTCGATCAATTAACCATTGAGGTACAATGGAAGAAGTTTCTCCTATCAGAGGTGTTATGGTTACATCTGTAGGTGGAGGAAGGTTTACTTGTGGAGTAGTGATGACTACAAGTGTGGTGACTATGGGGATAGACTCAATGAATGAAGGTGCAGAAGGAGGAGGCATATCTATGGCCATCTTAGGTCCACCAGAGAGAGGTGAGAGGTCAAAGAAGATGTTGGCCATGGCTAATGAAAGTGGCGTAGAAATATGAGGTGAGGAAGATTGGGAGAGAGGAGGTAAATATTCTAAATTCAAAGCTTGAGAATCAAGAGAGAGACTTACTTCTGATGAAAAATCAACCAAAAGGAGAAACGATAGGTTTGACCAACCTCATCTTCTCGAAGGATGTTTTCCTTGTTCTAGTGGAGGAGATGAATCTTGTACCTCAACTATTTGTGAAGGAGTGGAAAATGATGTGGCTCCTTGCTTTTCTCCCCTTCAGAAAAACTTAAATTTTATCTCGCTCTTGGTATGGCTTTTATCCTTTACTCTATCTCCCTTGGAGGGTCCCGCCTCTAAAGTGGATATTTTTAAAAATATCTTTTCCTTATAACTCATTCCCCAAGAAATGATTCATGCCTTGGTACAGACAAGAGTCTGAGTAACTCTATTAATGATGATAGAAGCTTTTCAAAGCAACAAACCTATCAATGGCTTGGAATCCATGTTGGTCTCCATCGACTATTCGTACCTAGTGTCTAGGACACTTTCATTGTCCACGGTGCCTTCGGGGATATCAGCTAAATCTAACATCTGAATTTCTTCAAGCATCAGTCTGATCTTATCTTTTTTTGGGTGGAAAATTCATCCCGAAGATCAACCCAAATGTCTTCCACATTGGGCACATGTAGATACAAGGTTCCATATGACTTGAGGACTCCTCGGATGTCAAATCCCTCCTTGAGCTTCATATGTTTCTTCAATTTGTCTTGAACCTCATGCACCACATTCTTGGCCTTAACCACTGTAGAGCATATATACCTTCCAATGGAAATAGGGAAGGAGATGGCGGATTTGTGCCTGCATTGTTGGAATTTGTGAAAATCCAACAATTGTCTAACTAATTCAGTAAGGATCAGTTTGTCACCTGGGAAGCAGGGAAAATGGAAAGGGTTACCATGGAACCTTACCACTTGAAGATAAGTAAATTTCTTTAATTGTAATAAGATGCAACCCCATTTTGATACTTTGTTCCATGCTTCATCAGAAACCCTTCTTTACCTCAGATCAGGATGCAATTTGCAAATGTTTTCTTAGAAGAATGTGTCGTTCACTCTTCTCTATCAGTCTTTAGACCCTTGTATTATTAGCTGAGGGAAGTACCAATATATGTGTTCCGTTGCTCGGTTTCCCTTCGCATCTAACCTTGGGTAGTTTCTCATGCCTGCTGCTGCATAGGTGACGTATGACATCATATAGAACTTGAGGGTAGACAAAATGTTTTTCATTTGGGAGTCTATCTTATCACTTATTAGGATACCCCAATCAAACCCTTGGTCATTCTTCTTTATGATGACCATGAACTGGTACATCCACCCTTGGAAATCTTTTGACTCTGGGAGTCCAAATAATTGACTCAATAAGGTGATGATATCATTGATTTTGAGAATAAAATCACTTCTAGGGACCGACTTGGGAAACCTAGAAATGGTCGGCTTAGCCTTGATGAAGAACTTCATGTTTACATGCTTGATGCAGTCTTCTTGATCTTTGTCCCAGGCCTTTTGTGTTGATTTAGGTTTAAATCAACATACTCCACAAAGTCGGGCAACTTTAGGAGTTGATCAAAGTAACCTCCATCCAATTTCACTATAGACTCTCATGTTTGATTTCTTACTGAGTGGGAGGCTGAGTCATAGTTGGAAGTGTAGGCCAGGATGAATTCAGGGCATTGAGCTAATATTGGAAATCCTGCTACAAGAGGGAGACCGGTGCTAACTATCGACTTCATCTAAGAATTCTGATAAGAATCCTCAATTCTCTTCCATAAGTCTTCCATATCTATATTACCGAGCTTTATGTCCCGAATGTCATAATTGCAGCTTATGTAAGAAGAAGAATCCATCTTCGATACTCGATACTTCATATTTCTTGACTTATCCTTAGATTGGTGGGTCGACATGCGCAGAGTCTTAAAAAGAAATGCCTTGATGATTTCTGGAAGAGAAATCGGGCTTGAAAATTTTTTGACAAGTCCACGACTCCGCCACACTATTCATATTTTGAAATTTACAAAACACCTTTGGAAACCCGACACAATGGAGTGTATGTCAAGAATTAGGACATGTTGAGCATCAATGAAAACCCAACACACTATGGAAGTGAGGAAGTGTCGGACAAGTAGGAAAACCCGACACACATAGTGGAACCTAGAGGATGTCAAGCAGGTAGAAATCCTTGACACACTCAAGATCTTGATGGATTTCAAGAACGTGGCAAAACCCAAAACAAGGTGGAAAGAGTGAGATGTTAAACACCCTACAAAACCCGAAACAAGTATATCGGGTTTCTAACATGTCAGAATATGAAAAATTCCCACCTTGTGATCACTTAGGAATTCCAAAATCTTTTTGAAAACTACAAGTTACAACCTATGAAAAATAAGTCAATAACCTAGGGGTGAATTTCAAACAAGAACCCACATGGGAAAAGACAAGAAACAAGGAAAATAACCCAAAACCCTAAACTAGAAATGGGGGAGGAAATGAAATGGAAACCCCAAGAAAACACTTCACAAATAACCCAAAAAGATTATAAATAGAAAGAAGAGAAGAATACCTTCAACTAGCTTAAAAATGATAAAAATGGCTAGCAAAATCGATTGGGTTTAGAGGTAGAGGAAGCATCAACGAAAATCCAATGCAAAAAAAAAAACAATAAGGTAACAAATGACATGGAAAAATAACTATTTATAATAACCTAGCATTAATTACACCTCACTTGACATGTGTGCCAACTGCCAGACAACTAGACATTAATGACATGTCATCATGCTTGGAGCATCCGAAAACTCGATACAAAGGATTTGATTCAATTTGGGTTTCATGTTTCAGAAATAAGTGACATGAAACATGCATTTGGCAAAGCATGTTCCAATGCTTGGAAGTTTCAAAACCCGACACAGTGCTTAGGCAATCAAATTTCGGGTTTCGGGAAATGTGAGACATGTAACATGCAACAAACATGTTTTCATGCAATGAAAACCTGAAAACCCCGAAAATCTCTTTCAAAGGGAATTTTAAAGAGATTTGTCCAAAATTTTCCTATGGTTATCTCATTTTTAGCTAAAATCACTAAAACAAGATAACACAACTAGACCCTACCTCTCTAGGAATCTATAACACACTAGTTTAAGTAGTCATAGATCCTCAAGACTTTTCTCACATCATCAGATAGTCAACAATATCATCACCACAAGCTCACTAGTTCTTGTAAGCATTTCAGAATTTTTCTCACATCAAAGATAAATTTTATTTGTTAATTCGTGTTTTCATTTCATTTACACATTAGAACAAGGAAAAAATAACCATTTGGATCTTTGTTTTTAATTACTTTATCATCTTATAAAAATAATCAATTGTTCCACAAGAATCACCCAAAATTCCCTCAATCTCCAAAGAATTATCACTAATCACCCACAATTATTGTCAATCTAGCCATATTTATTAATCATTGTATTTCGTCACGTTTATTATCAATCTAGACTTAATATGTCTATTTACAAGATGTATTTCCTGTATATGGATGTTACTCACAAATCCCATCCAATCATAAGCATTTATGATCTCCAAATTTTCTAACAGTCATTCATGTGGGAGCATTTCCACATCCTCCATGAGCTTATTTTGTGCGCTATATGATTTTCACTGACTCTCAAAGATATGAAATAATAATTTGAGATCCTTGACAAGATCTAACAAGAAACTGAAGATTATTGGTATGATTACTTTGAATATCTTCGATCGAAGCCACTCTAGCCTAGGCCACCTATGAAGCTGAACAAGATCTTCCCTTCCATCTTGAGTTCTAGCTTCCTTATCTTGCATCTTTCATATTTTCATTATCTATCTTACTATCTTTATCAACACAACTTAATTGTATCAAAATGAGATGACATCCTTTGAGGAAGTCCCTTTGGATTCCTAGAATCAACTTTTACTTATCAACTCGTTGTCATATTTATCTAATATCTTATGTTTATTATCTTTTCTTGGAGATCTCCTCACTAATAAAAGGAGGAGAGCTTGTTCACTTTCTACATTCCATCATCCCAACATTGTAGCTGTCAATGCAAGTATCAATGAGCCTTGCTATTTTTGAGTTTTAGGTATTTTCAACACTTGATAGCATTTACCGAAAACTACCTAATACATTCTAACATGCCCGGTGGGATCCTTGTTCCCTTTATTTTCATTAAATTATTTTTAATCATTTTTGGTATCTTTCCCTGCAATCGCCAATGATTACATTAAATCACTAGCGATTCTGGTAAATCTTCCATGTTTTCCTCCTGACAATCTTTTCGGATTGTTCTTGATTACTCAGTTAGTTTTCTTCCACATCAATTTTATGTCTTCTACTTTATGATTTCTTCTAACACTGTAGTTTTTATAATATGGATATTTTGATTCAACGTTAAAAAATAAGATAATAAATAAAAAAATATTTACAAAAGGAAAAGCAATCACAAATGAACCTTTTTCCATAATTTTCTTTTCCAACATTGCATTTTCTTGTTTTCCTCATTGAATTAACATTTCATTTGGGTCTAAAATTAACTTTCATATATGCTTGATCACAATAGTTTAATTACGGGTTAAAAAAAAATTCACCTAACTCCCTACATACACACCTAAACCATGTCAAATACAAATTGCATTTAAACACTCCTACCAAGGTGGATTTACTTAGACTTCATCACGAAGAGAATAAGCCAAATTGGTGTTTTGGATAAGTATAAATAAGCTAGTGGGTGGTGTATCGGCTAAGCACCCAACACTCTTATCACTAAGGGACCGTGAAGTGAGGGGCTAGGCTCCAATACCATGCCTCATACCGACACCAACACAAGTTATGGCCTCATGTACCTTTGGGTATATGAAGGAGAACCAACCTTTAACATCACATGAAACAAGCCTTAGACTTTCATTTCTTAGTACCTCTTAAACCATTTTTAGCATTTCACCTTTCCTTAACTTAATCAAGATAATAAAAAATTATCTTGCATGTCTTGTCTGCATGTTTTTAATCAACCATCTAGTTTTTTTCCAGTGATTGTTTTTTATTTCATGGTCCTAACCCAACAACAATCTCATTTGTAAAACTATGACAACATGACTGAACATTAACAATAGTCCTTAGAAAATCAAAAGTCTCTCCTTGATGACATTCCACATATCATGAACCAATATCAATTACCCTCATCACACAATCAAGAACCCCCAACTATCCTAAGAATCAATCTACCAAATTAGAGATCCCTGATACATCTAGTACCCACTTCTTCAACATTGGAGATCCAAATTTCACTGAGATTATAGATTCAAACCCCGTCACTCTTCATGCTTACTTAAGCACCGAGGTGTCCTACTTCAGATAATCTACACCGAACAATGACCTTTGGTTACCAATGTTATCCAATAACTCCATCCCTATTCCACTTTGCTAATGGACTGAGACACATTACCTTTTTGGAGGTTATTCATCTTCATTGACTTTGTGTAACTTCTTATACCTTCATTGCATCTTCTTCATCAAGTTCTTACCTTCTTGCTCATTAACATGCCCCATTTTCATTCCTTTAGACATAATCTTCTTGAATCGAAACCAAAAGATTTGATGATATGTAATTCATAAGTAGAAATTTTATTCATTCTATATAGTCTTTCTTTGATTTTTAGAGACATCCCACTAGCCTTCTTTCCCTTGTCCACTTATATATATTTTCTTAAAGTAGGAGACCTTTTTCCCATTCTTGAATTCTCCTCTTTGTAATAACTAGTTTAGAATGATGGCTAATCAAATATTTTCATTTCTTGACAATCATCATCTTCTTCTTCTTCATTTTCACTCATTCGTATCTTGCTCCAATCAAGAAATTTCTTTATTGTAGTGCCATAAATGAACATAACACGGATCCATTCCTTGACACAATCACCTTATAAAATTCATTTTTCTTTAAAATCTAATTTTGTTTTTCAATTTTTTAATTTTTTATAAAGATATATTTTTCAGGTGCACTTGGGAAAATCTCTCCTAATAGAGTTTCCAAAACTGTTGGTGAGAAAATTTGTCGATATGAAAACTTAGGTGTCTCCACCAACGTTCACTGGATCGCTATAGTCACAAAATCTTAAACATTAGGAATTATTTAGCCTTGTTTTCATACTATTATTTAGAGGGTTTTCAAGTGAATAAATTACTAATTAATCCCACCTTTTCTCCATCTTATTTTACTTTTTATTTTGCTACTCTTCAACATTTTTACATACTTGCCCAACTATTTCGCAATTGTCTCAACTTTCCCACCTATTTTTGGGATCTTTCTAGTCATTTTTCATCTTTATCTTTTTCTATTTGGCCATGTCGGGATTAGTTACAAAATTAGAACAAGACAACCCTATAAATATAAAGCTATGAGACCATAATGAGGGTCATAACGTCATAAAATACTATCACTCCATCTATACTTACGTCCATTGCATCACTTACGTCCACATAGTGCCATGCATCAAGGCTATGATATTTGCATCAACACACAACATAATGGAAGGGATTTTATTCTATTGCAAGCACACATGTTAGTACATTTTCTATAGTTATTATTACTTGCTACTTCACAAAATTTGATCGGCACAAGAGCACCTTGGGCACTATTTTACCTCGAGTATGGGATAGAATAGATAAGGTAATGGTTAAGGAGGAATTCTTGTGATTATGTAGACAATATGTGCACATTGTATAATTTGA
The DNA here is from genome assembly GCA_018340775.1 of Taxus wallichiana var. yunnanensis. Lineage (NCBI taxonomy): Eukaryota > Viridiplantae > Streptophyta > Pinopsida > Cupressales > Taxaceae > Taxus > Taxus wallichiana. Next base: position 918,351,473 of record CM031240.1, on the reverse strand, counting down.
TCAAACTAAATGTGAGATCTTCCCTTTGGCTAGGAGGAACGACCTATATAAAAAACACAACAAGACCACCAAATGATATTAAATAGCAAATGGAAGTGGATTTCCTAGTGATTGCTAGTTTTGGGAAGTGTGATACTTCCTAGATGGTTGTCAATCCACTGATTTTATCAAATTAATGAAAATAAATACGAGAAATAGAGGTCCTATTGCTAACACTTTGATTTAGGTATCTCAAAATTTTATCAACACATTAGATTAAGCAGAGTATTGAAGTACAAACTAATCTAACATTAGGAAAGGTATTGTTCTAGTTGGGAAAGGTCACAGGGGTGTTAGGTAATATCTGGTTGGATTTTGGTTATGTTATGGGTTGTTTGGTGAAGGTTAAAAAAATACACGATTCTTGATATCAGCCTCGGTGACCGTTGTACGTAAAGAGGTGAAACCGATGATAGTTAGGTGACCGATGTCGGTAGGGGAAATTGGTAATAACTTAATAAAAATATTTTTGAGCTTCTCTGTGATTACACAAAAGAGTGAAAAGGAAGTGGTTAGGTTTGTAATATTACCAAGAAGACTTGGGAATACATAGGGGGAAGTCACGAAGGGTGAAAGGCCGTAGGTGGTTGGATTGGTGGATTGGTGAGAAGTTGGAGATAAAGGAATACATGAAGAAATAAAGTATAATGAAGGAGGTAAAGAATCTATACTTTAAGAAAGCACAATATGATTGAAATCACATATACTTACTTGCATTTACAGATCTGGTAGGTAAAGGAGGATGGTAGTTGATCCATGAAAATATTTTGGGTTCATTGTTGTGGTAGTACTCCCAGAGTGTTTTAGTGAGTATCCAATGCCCTGAACGAGAGCCAAATGCTTTCTTAGGCATGTGGTTGAGTATTTTTGTTGTTTGGATGCTTTGAGAGGATTTTGATTTGTGTTTGAATGCAATAGAACTCTCAAAACTAAAATCACCCACCCAGAAGAAGCTTACAAAGTTTTATATAAAGTAATCGATGGTAGTTAGGTTATTGACATCGGGTCGAGGAATAACTAGCATCGGTTAAGGTGGGGAAGTTTAGGTTTACCAAAAATAGGAAGATCTTCTCATATTTGGCATTATTTCCTCATTGAGTCCACTTAGGAAAGTATATTTCATGTGAGAGAAGGCATGAAGAACTTAGGAGAGGTTTGGTTAGGTTTAGGAAGAAGTCTTAGTTAGTTAGGTCAAGTTAGTGACTCAAAGACTAGGAGTTATAACTTAGTGTATAGGGTGATGACTCTCTATTGAGGGTGATGACTCAAACACTATGACTTAAACTCCCTAGAATGGGTCCAGGATGAGGAGTTCATGTTGAGGTTTCAAGGTGAGGTGGAGATGTGAGTGAAATTAATTTAATTTAATTAATTAAATTAATTAATAATGTGAAGTTGAATATATTAATAATAATTAGTAATGGGGCCATGGTGTGCTTAATTAATTGAAAGGGACCAAGGTGAGTGTGACCCACTTTTTTGTCTACATGAATGACATGCACACACGCACGCACGCGCGCATGCGCGCACACACACACACACACACACACACACACACACACACACACACACACACACACTAGAACTACATTTGGGTCTGAAATGTAGTTGAAAGATCAGTTTAGTAAACCCACTTTTGTGGTAACCGAGGTGAGTCCGACCCATTTATTTTACATATTTTCTTTTTAGGTTTTGATACTTCTTTATATTTTGCAGAGTCAATTTACTTCATCCCACATTTATTGTTACATTCATCATAGATCATTAGATCTCGTGCTACAAGTAGGGAATATTCTAGATTACTTTTCGACCCTACGAAGATCAAGTTATGAGTATTTACGGAGACCAAGGCACCTATTTATTATCCAAGGGAACCATGGGGCCCCCCAATACCCTTTAAGGTGCCTCATTCTACTTATGTCCTCCATATCCATCCTTTTTGGCACTTTTGAGTGATTGTTCCTTTACCTCGAATTCACATCATACTGCGACAACTTGTGAGAATATCCAACAATAAACTAAGTCATTTCTTCTTCACTTTCTTGCATATTAGGGTTTAGATTTCTTTGATTAAATTATTTAGAGTTATCCCATATTGTCTTAGTGCATCTTTACATCATTTTAGTCCTCCTATATTAGATTAACTATCATTACAACTTTCCTTATATTTAGTTAATTTTAGTTAATAATTTTGGTGAACCCAACATTTTAATACCTCCTTTTGCTATGTATTCTCCTATCAAGTTATGGATAAATCTTCATGTCCTACTTATACACCTACTAAGATAACGGTGTAATTCTTACCATTGTTGACTTCATATGTGTATGTACCCAACACCCTCCTCACTTTGTCACACCTAGGTTTAATCCATCTATCAATGTAGTCACCACTCGTCATACTCGCCTCAATCCACCAATCACTCCACCCATTTATCTTCCACCACCCATTATGTTGATCTGCTACGTTGGCCACTTCTAAGCACTATGATATTAGTGACCAACTAAAAAATACACCAACTAAGATATCTCTCTCTCTCTCTATGACTTACTACTTAATGCACCAAATTTTCATATGCATTACAGGATTCCCTCCAAGTTATTCATATTAAGCATGATAAATCAATTGTGGCCTTTGCACACCTCATCCAATATCTCTACAATTTTCCACTTTCTATTTCTTTCACTGATGAGGACATGTCACCTTTTACAAAAAGTAACCCATGTGCTCTATTTCTTATTACCATGGTTGTTAGCTTTTACTGTATTAAGCGTGTTCTCATTAATAATGGATCTTCTATTAATATTTGTTCTAACTCTCTCCAATTTTAATTAGGTATAAATGAAATTTTGATCTCTCATAATTTCACTCTCATTTGTGATTATGACTCTTCCACTCTCACTTGCTTAGGAACTATTTCCTTACATATTCAAGTCAAACCTAAAATTGTTATCACTTGAGTTTTACATCCTCAATACCTTTTTTCAGTTCATTGTCCTCCTAGGTAGGCCTTGGATTCACGCAATGCAAGAAATTTTATCCACTTTGTACATCAATGTGTCAAGTTCCTACATGAAAACTATGAAAACACTATTATCGTTGACCATAAGCCATCAAATACTATTGCATCGATCTTGTTACTTCTATGCCTATCCCACCTCCACAATACATTATGTAAGCTAGTCTTGATAAATACAATTTGGAAAATCTAGTTCTTCCTCTTCCACCACTCCTCCTATTACTTATCCTACTATATCTACTCACACATCGGCTATCATTTCAAATATTGTATTCATCCCTATTAGCACTCCACCTTTTCGTCCACCGCTTCTTCCACCCCTCCCACCATAGTTTCACCTACTAATATACTAGATATTTCTTTCCAAAATAATGATGCACATACTAATGCTTCCACAAATTCTGATGATGAGGTTGATGTAATAGAACTCACAGATGATCCATTAAGATAACTTGATTTTACTCCTCTAGGAATAGATGATTTTTATATTTACAAAACTTTTGTAGCGAGATGCAGTGCAGTGAATACCATTTCAAAAACCCAACATCCACCAATGTTATGGTATTATATAAGGAATCGGTTAATAGTGTTGATGCTATTTCATCTCCTTCTCCGATGGACGCCACTCCACGACCCCCTTTACATGCACCTTATTTATCAATAGGTCATGTTGGCAACATAATCCTATTTATCTCAATAGTTTCGATACTATTTTTATAGGAAACAATTTTCCCAACTTTGGTATGACACTCAATGACATCTTACCCCCTCTTCATTCACCTCATCTTTATCACAGGTACTTCCACATCACCACGGCTTATGGCTTGCAGGTTTTTCATTTGACATTCTTTGTTACACAGACCCATTTTGATTCCTTGCTTATATTAGGACATTCTTTGCTCGACTATATTGGTGGTACCATTGACCCTTTCTACTCTTCATTCACATTTCCTAGGCCTTTTGGCACTATCTCTATTGCTAATTATTCCTCTCCCACTTATTCTCCCAATATCTCACATTTACATTCTCATGGTTGTCCATTGATTGCTTCCACGGATAAGGAATACACGATGAATTTCTATACATTTTTTACCATAGGTCCCTATATGACGCTCCCCATTCCATAGCTTATCGGGTTTCGATGTGGCTCCATCTGGTTTTGATCATGACAATGATCATCTACTTGATGGCCTCTCTTATCTACTTTTCCACATACATTCAAGTAGATCCTAACAATCACAAGTTTCCCCACCCATCTTAACAACTATGTCTCATCATCTATCACATTTCCTTTGACATTCTCATCCTGCATTATGACACCATCATTACCTAATGATGCACTCTTGCGCTTTGGTTCACACTTGATTTGGTTATGGATGGCCATTACACTCAACCCCACACACCACACTAGGAATTCTACATTATGTCCCATCATACATCATGTGACATACATTATCCATTACACACTCATTCTAAATTCTACATTATACCACATTCTACACATTACGTCCATTAAGGTCTTTACAAATTTAGTCACATCATACACTATGCATTTATACATTTTCCATATTCTACACACTCTGCTAGCTACATTAAACATGATCCTAGTGTTACATTTTACCATTAGTTATTTTATTTCTATCTATGTTTATTATCTCCTTTTACACATTACATAGAAACAGTCTACATACCCTACCTATCCTACATTGTATTATCTATACTGCGCATTTACACATTATATTCATCATCTAGTGATCGGTGCCTTACTAAATATACTACATTGTTCTATGTGCTACACTCATCACCCTATGACATGCTTTAGTTTCTCGGTCCATACTCGACTTCCAAGGGTTTACTAATCAAATGGACCTTTACACTAACTATGCGACATTTCATTCTACGACTAGTGACATACGCTTTAGGCTAAATCGTCACCCATAATTATCATTCAATATTTTAGTGGTATATATTTTAGGATAAATCACCACCTCTGTTATGTCATCTTGTAGTGGTATACACCTTAGGTTAAATTACCACCAATTACATCATTTCATTTTATAGTGTTATACGTTTAGTGCTAAATCATCACTTATCCTATCATCATATAGTGGTATACACTTTAGGCTAAATCAACATCGTCCATATTTTTATATTATAGTGATATAAACTTAGGATAAATCATCACCCATATCTCCAAAAAGTTCATGATATACACTTCAGCTATAAGGTTCACACACACCTTCCCACATCTCACATTTCATCACCACTACACATACACACTCATCGCAGCAGGTGTGCTAGACACACCAAGCATTACTCAACCATTTCCCAATGACACACTCTCATTTATGGTTCATTACGGACTACGAGAGGGAAAACAAAATGAACCTCATTACATACAATTTCCATACACTTAGGACACACATTTCTCCTATCAATCCATCTTGCATTTCGTTTCATCCATCCACAACATCTTTGCATGTATTTATGTGTTTACTTTTGCTTGCTAGTGTTTTTCATGATCACTTGATTACACATGTTAGATAGATTTATTATATGTCATAATCATCCTAACATTCATGTTCACACCTTTATTTAGTGTGATCGTAGATACAAGACTCTGACACGTGGTATGGATGTTTTCCTTCTACCCTTACTATACTAGTAAGTGGGGGCATCCACATTCATCTTATACATGTGTTATTGTTTCATTTCATACTTAGCATATTATATTACTTTCTCATAGACGCTTTGATATATTGGTTATTACTCTAACATGCTAACAATCTAGCACTTTTTTAGGATTACATGTTTCTATGACTACTTGTTTATTTATCTTTACACTTTTCTATTTTGTTTTCCATTATATGTGGGCTTTACTCTTTTCTTGTGTGCACACTTGTTTGTTGTCGGTAGCCATGATGACCTTGCATGTGTCTTGCGACATCATGAGGGATGTCCTATGTTTGCAACCCGCATTGTGCGGTCTACTTATCTTCTTGCATGTTTTAACTATCGTGCTTGGTAGTTCTTACATTATCTGTGTCTTTTTCACTTGCCTTAATGCATGCATGTTTTTTTAGACTACCACTTGTTTTGGCTAGCCATACCCTTTTGTGTGTGCCTTAGTCTCTACCAAATTCTTTCCCTTTCCCCTTGCAGGGAAGATTTATATAGGTTAGAGTGTGTTAGGTCCTCTTTTGGGGCTGGATTCTCATTTTAGTGATGTCGCATGCACCCTCAAAGCGGGGACATCATTAAGGGTTTTACACACTAACATAGCATATTTACACCAGTCCCAAAGATAATGCACTTTCTTCCCTTGACATTATGGGTTTACATATAGTGAGTGATTTCATACCATTCTACAAACTCCATAAACAACGGCTTTTATAGGACATGGTGTCCTTGCATTTTGGGAAATAGTTAGAGGCTTGGGGTTTTTATCCATATTTTGACCCCCGGAAAATATTGGATCAACCATGACCACATGCAAGAAGAAATGACTCTATCAAGTCATTTCTTGTCTTAAATATATTTTACAAGCTTCAGGGAGATTAAACAATGGAATTACGAGGTCGAGAAGAATGGGTAGTGTTGAATAGAGGCCAGGAACAAGAAGGGGAAAAAATGGTTTTGATTCAAGGATTGAATAGATAAAGGGTTTTCAAACAAGCACGGTGTCACCATGTGTCCCAGGTCAAAGTGGGTTGTCGGGAAAAGGTTATTTTTTTCCCCTTACCCCAAAGGGTGTAAAAGTTGCAAAATGGGTCGCGACTCCGCCAAGAGGAAAAATTCAGTGTTTAAGCCCGAGTCAAACCAAAGCGGAGTCGAGTAAGAGGAAAAGGTGAAAATTTTACTTTTTTCTAAAAAGGGAAAAAGTGCTGAAAAGATAGATGGAGCGCACCTCCCCCTTAAAAGGGTGTAAAAATGGTTCCACGTGTCCAAGCGCAAACCAAAGCGGGAGTCGGAGGAAAAGGTAAAAATTTTACTTTTGAAAAAATGGAAAAAGGAAAATATTGGAGCGTACCTCCCGGGTTCCAGTTTTCTAGATTTTGTAATTCTCACAGAAAAAGGGGAAAAGATAAATTCTGAACCCGCAAACCTGATTTTTCCCTAATATGGCCACCATGTGTCCCACATTATCAAAATGTGACCCATTTTTCAAGTTGTTTTCCCTCCCTCCTATATGGATCCGATACAAAATTTGAAGGGCATATCTTTTGAATCGAAGGTTCAAAATATTGCAAATCGACACCATTGGAAAGATCTTGGCCTCACCTATGCCATGGAGGTCTGAGACTTTAATTTTTGAGGAGGTTAGGAAAAAGAAAATGGAGGAAAAATCTTTGAGCCTTGATACAAGATCCATTTGTCTCAACAACCAGATTGGATTCGATCTATTTATGTCGTTTCCTCTTCTTTCAAGGTGCTGAATCAAGGAATCATACGGTAAAAATGGATTTGGAGCATATTTTATCATAATCATTAACGAAGTGGTTGAGATTCAACCCACTTTTCTCATTTCCCTCTCTCTTTCTTCTCTCTAATCAAATCTATAAATACAGGGGCAAGATTCATTGTAAAGGGTTGTTCATTCTTCTTCCCTGCCCCCTCTCTCTTTCTTCTCTAGGGTTGAATGTGGAGTTTAAGTCTCCTCCCTTAGCTTTGTAATGGCATTTTCTTGCCTCTTTCCCATTAATGGTGTACTGTGTGAACTCTGGAGCAATAAAATCTATTTTCCTTATGTGTTTTGTCCATCCTTTGCTCATTTTGTTGTCTTTTCTCACCTCTCACCATTGCAGGGTATACTATGCATATCTCTGATGTCCATTACAAGTTTTGGGAGATGTGTTTAAGGGGTTTGAAATGGTGTTCTATGCAAAATTTATCCTTGGTCTGTGATGCATCTATCCATCCTCTCCATTTCTCACCTCTCTCCATTTCAGGTAGTTGGGTTTGTGATCAGCAGTTCCCTTTTCTCGGTGTTATCACCTCTATAGTGTAGGATTTCTTTATTTTCATGCTCTCTCTCTCCTTGGTCCCTTGGAATTGTTATATTAGGAGTAGATAGTCACATTTCCTTCCTTAGAAGTAGTTTAATGCTAGGATTAGGAAGAGGAACCAACCTTCTCTGGAGGATCATTCCCATTTGCAAGTCCCATAGCTTGGGGAATGATCCAATGTTATGCAAATCACACCAAATGACCCTGCCTTAGAAAAGTAGATCCATAACTCATTTGGGGGTGCTGTGATTTTGCACTAATAGTTTTAGAATGCCCAGTGGGAGAGGTCTGAAGCACCTTACCACTTCACTTCATCAGGTTTGATGTGCTCTTACTGAAGATTTCAGCCTTTGGAGGCACTTTCAAGCACATCTGGTGACTCCATCTAGTCAACAACCCATCCTCTGAGTTACAGACCTTCTTCCCATCCATTTCCACCCATTATTTCTTCCATCTCCTTCATCTTCTTCAATCCCATGAAGTTGTGCAATCATGACTTCATTCCCACCATGGAATTCACATCTACAGCAACAGCAGTACATTCCAACTCTAATAAGCTTTACAAATCCTTCAAATCAACATTTTGAGAAAATCCAAAATCAGCATGGTTACCCCTATGAGCAGCAGTGCCAAAATCAGTTTGGCTATGGAGCTTTCCAAGAGCAGGGGTATGCAAACAATGAAGAAAATCAAATGCAAGATGTTGGTCTATTGGAGAAGATCCAAAAAATGGAGATTGGCATGGTGCATTCAAGAGCATAACACAAATGAAGGCATTCAAGATTGGTTATAGGGAACCTTGTCCATGGGAAGGCCCTTTTCCAAGACATTACAGCCCTTAAGAGAAGCTTGACTTCATGGTTGAAGTGTTTCCTCAACTTACATAGTGGATTGAGGACATTGGGGCTTATGAGCAAAGTGCGGGACAACCTTGTCAATGGGTAAGTCAATCACCAGCTCCCTGCCTTTCATTTTCTCTCCCTCAATATTTATCATTTTAGCAGAGGCAAGAGTCAAACCCCTCACTTGCTGCCTCAAGTGTTGATTTCATTTCTCCATCTCCTAGTCTTCCACCTCATCTTAGTTCTTTTGTCCTTTTCCCTTCCAAACAGTCATCCCCTCCAAACAAACAATAAGTTACACCTCCCTTCCCACCACAAACAATTACAAATATGGTTGAATTCTAACCTGCCACTCCTCTTGCTTTCCCAAGCCCATGTTGTGAAGAGACTCAAGAATTCAATCATGGAGAACAACAAGAAGAGGAACCCAATATAAAATAAATGATAGAAAATCGAAGAGTTGGGATACGAAATTTGGGTTTACAAAGATCCTTTTGATGTCAAGCCAATAGAGGAGGTCAATATTGAGGAACCAGGTGGTGGTGAGGCTGATTTTGTAGCGAGAAGAGGAGAAAGAACAAGAGGAGGAACAATCAGTCCCAAGCCCCATTTAAGAGGAGCAGCTGGGAGAGATCATATCAGTGTTGAGGCCACTCAATGAAGAAGGAATCATTGAATTTTTTTCTTTCATTTCAAGGGCCTGATTTGATTGATGAACCCATGATGGAAGAGGACCATATAGTTCCAAAGGCTTTAAGTGTGGAGCAGGCTACATGGGAACCTTCAGTTCTTCCTCCCACTTCATCCCCTTCAAGATTTGATGTTGAAGAAGAGTTTGATCTCTCAAACTTCATGTTTGAGGAAGAGAGAAACCATGGTGAGAAAGTTGCAGATCAAGAGGACACCATGAAGGAGGTAGAGCACTTGCAGCAAGACAACAAGGAGGTAGACTATCTGTCAGACTTGAGAGATTGCTTTGATGAAAAGGAGCCCATGGAGATTACATCATTTTCTCCTCCATCCATCTTCCACACACATGAACTTGCTGCCATGAAGGAGAATATTCAAGTGTAAAATCTTGCACTCCATAATGGCCCTCTGGAACCAAGGTTGGAAGATCTTGATCTTCCATGTTCTTCAAAAGAGGAGGAAGGAAAAAGGCAGGAGGATGTCATCATCTCTCTCATGCCATTCATCCAAGAAGGTCCACAAGAAAACTCCATTCTTGGAGTTGAAACTCAGAACAAGGGGTGCATTCAAAGGATCAAGCGAGTGCCCAATCAGGTACTTGGCTTCATTGGAGCCAATGGAGAAGCCAAAACTAATCATGCCTACTTCAGGGCATGAGGATGAGTACCAAGGTACCAAGGGTCACCATCAATACCTCTAGGAGTCCAATGTAGTCATCTTGAAGAGGTATTTCCCATTAATGTTGATACGTTGATGACTTGGGTGGAAGATCATCTTGTAGTTATTTTTCACTTATCCAACCAGCCATGTTCGGTGCCAAATTAGTTGCATGGATACCATTTTTAGGAAGGAAGCTATTTCTCCTGCTAATTGCAAGTTTTGTTTGAGTTCACTTTTCTCTTGTTAGAGTAGAGTAGGTAGGTTTGTTTTTAGTAGAATAAGTGCTTTTGCACACTTTACATATCCCACTTGGGGTATGTATAATTTTTAGTTTGTACATAGTTTTGTGTTGTTGTTTTGCTCTTGCATAGTCCATTTCAATTGGCTTTTGGTGAAGTTCAACTCCAAGTTTAGTGGGTTTCCAAGTGGCTCAGGGATCAAATCTTCAAAATTTTAGATCAATTTTGTGTTTATCAGGTAGACTCCATGCCCAATGGATGCTTCAAGGCCACTGGTCTCTTCATCTAGCAGGAAGATGTCCTGTGAGTCACCAAATTGTTATCCATATTTCACCCCCAGAAAAATATTGGATCGACCATGACCCTGTGCGAGAAGAAAGAGAAGAAATGACTATGTCAAGCCATTTCATGTCTTAAATCTATTTTACAAGCTTCAAGCAGATTCAACAATGGAATTGCAGGGTCAGAGAAGAAGGGGTAGTGCCGCAGAGAGGCCAGGAGCAAGAAGGGGAAAAAAATAGTGTTGATTCAAGGATTAAATAGATAAAGGGTTTTCAAATAATCACGGTGTCACCACGTGTCCCCAGTCAAAGCGGGTCATTAGGGAAAAGGTTAGATTTTTTCCCCTTACCTTAAAGGGTATAAAATTTGCAAAATGGGTCGCGACTCTGCCAAGAGGAAAAGTCAATGTTTAAGCCCGAGTCAAACCAAAGCGGGAGTCAGAGGAAAAGGTGAAAATTTTCCTTTTGACAAAATGGCACAAAGGAAAAGATTGGATTGCACCTCCCTAACCAACAAAAGGGTGCCACATGCCCAAGTAGAGAAACGGGGCTGCGGGAGTTTTCTAGATTTTGTGATTCTCACGAGAATAAAAGGGAAAAGATAAATTCGAACACGCAAACCTGATTTTACCTAATTTGGCTGCCACGTGTCCCACATTATCAAAAGGGACCCATTTATCAAGTTGTTTTCCCGCCCTCCTATACTGAGACCGATACAAACTTCGAAGGGGCATATCTTTCTACTCAGGGCTCAAAATATTGCAAATGTGACACCATTGGAAAGATCTCGGCCTCACCTATGCCATGGAGGTCTAAGACTTTGATTTTTGAGGATGTTAGATAAAGGAAAATGGAGGAAACATCTTCGAGGATCCATCTATCTCAACAACCAGATCGCATTCAATCTATTTCCATCTTTTCCTCTTCTTTCAAGGTGTTGAATCAAGGAATCATGTAGTAAAGATGATTTGGGACATATTTTATCAGAAGCATTAATAAAAGTGGTTGAGCTTCAACCCACTTTTACCATTTCCCTCTCTCTTTCTTCTCTCTGATCAAATCTATAAATATAGGGGCAATATTCATTGTAAAGGGGTTGTTCATTCTTCTTCCCTGCCCCCCTCTCTCTTTCTTCTCCAGGGTCAAATGTGGAGTTTAAGTCTCCTCCCTTGGCTTTGTAATGGCATTTTCTTGCCTCTTTCCCATTAACGGTGTACTGTGTGAAATCTTGGAGTAATAAAATATGTTTTTGTGATGCATTTTGTCCATCATTTACTAATTTTGTTGTCTCTTCTTGCTTCTCACCATTGCAGGGTATATTGTGCATATCTTTGATGTCCATTACAAGTTTTGGGAGATGTGTTTAAGGGGTTTGAAATGGTGTTTTATGCAAATTTTATCCTTGATCTCGTGATGCATTTGTCCATCCTCTCCATTGCTCATCTCTCTCATTTCGGCGTAGTTGGGTTTGTGATCCGTAGTTCCCTTTTCTTGGTGTTATCACCTCTGTAGTGTGGGATTTCTTTATTTTCATTCTCTCTCTCTCTCTCCTTGGTCCCTTGGAATTGTTAGATTAGGAGTAGATAGTGGAATTTCCTTCCTTAGAAGTAGTTTAGTGCTAGGATTAGGAAGAGGAACCAATCTTATCTAGAGGATCATTCCCATTTGCAAGTCCTGAACTTGGGGAATGATCCAATGTTATGAAAATCACACCAAATGACCCTACATTAGAAAAGTAGATCCATGACTCATTTGGGGTGTTGTGATTTCACACTAACATAGGGTTACTGATCGGAATGCCTCTCTACACTACTTGTATGGTGTGTTAACATCGAGATCACCCAAAAATGAGGATAAAACAGAGATATCTTCACACACATTTCAACAAAAGTGGTTATAGGTTAGATGATACATAGAATTTCCTCCCTATACTTCTTCATCTAGGATGGTGTGAGATCACCAAAAAACTTGCAACAATATAGGATATCCTTCTACACCCTTTTCTCTCGACATGGATCAGGTGCACATGTTCCATTTACACTTTCCTTTCACATATTTACATTTGCGTATATTATAAATTTCTATACACATTTTTATTTTACATCGCATTATTACATACACACATATTTGATTACTTGAACATTTTATCCTTACAGTGCGGCCGTATGAGAAACTTAAACAATCAAATTTGGGGCAACAACAACAAAAATGTTGATGACGATGATAGTGCAATGATGACACATTGTTATGGTACTTTTCTTTACTAACCATGTAGGTACAATACACACCACAACAGCTACACATGTGTTTTCCTATATTCACTCTCATCACTTTTTATGTGCATTTTTCATCTTTAGAATTCCACGCTCCTCTACCTCTTTCTTTTTGTCATTCCACTCTTAGGTCTATTCTATTGGCACGTCTCTTCTACACTCTTCATGGATATTAGGTACATATATTATTATCTACTTTATGTTATCAAGTGTTCTTCTCACCAACATAAAGTGGGGAAAAATGTAGTCACAAAATCTTGCACATTAGGCATTATTTATCCCGGTTTTCAACTACTATTTAGAATGTTTTCAAGTGAATAGAGTACTAATTAATCCCACCTTTTGGTCATCTTATTTTACCTTTATTTCACTAATCCCACACATTTTACATACCTTACTAGATATTTCACAATTGTCTTATCATTTTAGCCTAAAATATGGCACTCAAGTCTCGTATTGGGGCACTCACTGATCCTTTCTCAACTTACCCACCTCTTTTTGGGATCTTTCTAGCCATTTTTTATCTTTATCTTTTTTTAGTCGGGCATGTCGAGGATTAATTAAAAAAATTAGAACAAGAGAACCTCCATATTAAATATAAACATATGACACCATAATGAGGGTCTTAACGTCACACACTACTATCAATCTATGTAGAGTTAAATCCATTGCATCACTTGCATCCACATACTATCATGCATTAAGGCTAGGAGATATGTATAAACACACACAACATAAGGGGGTGGATTCTATTATATTCCATGCGCACATACTAGTAAATTTTCTATAGTTTTATTACTCACTACTTCACAAAGTGCAACTAACACAAGAACACCTAGGGCTCAACATGCACACACACACACAGAACTACATTTGGGTATGAAATGTAGTGCGGTGCTCAAACTTAATAATCCCACTATTGTAGTTTTTGAGGTCACTCCAACCCGTTCATTTTAAATCTTTTATTCTTAGGGTTTGATACTTCGTTATCTTTTACAAAGTCAATTTCTTTCATCCCACATTATTTTTACATTCGGTGTATCTCGGTAGATCCATGTGATAAATAGTGAATATTCCATATTACTTTGTGACTCTGTGAAGATCACGTTTTGAGTATTTACCGAGACCAAGGCACCTATTTCTTACACCATGGTGCCCAGGCACCCCAATACCCTTGAAAGCACATCAATCTACTCGATTCTCTATATCCGGCCTTTTATGGATTTTGAGTGATCGTTCTTGTACACGAATTCATAGTCGGACCTACGAAAATCTCCAACAATCATCGATTTCTTTTTCACTTTATTATATATTAGGGTTTATTTTCATTTGATATAATTATTTATATTTATTCCATATCGTCTTAGTGCATCTTTACAGTGTTTGAGTCCTATATTAGATTAAATATCATTACATCTTTCATTCTATTTAGTTAATTTTAGTTAATCAATTATGCCCTCTCTGCATTGAATGGTGCAACTCCCATTACTAAATTAACACTAATCTATTCCTAATTAAGTGTTTTGGGTTGCCCAAAAATATTGGGAATCACATAGAAACACTCCACTTTTTGTGGAAAAGTACTTATATAAAATACAAGGGAGGAAATTACTAATGAATGATGAAGAAGAGAAATTAGGAAAGGAAGGTTATTGTTGTGAGTATGTCAATTTTTGAGTTCACACCCAATAACCAGAGTAGTTCATAATTCAATATAGAGGAAATAAATAGTGAATCTATTGGTGGGACCAACAAATTAATGACACACAATTCCTTAGATTCATCTATCAAGGATGCATTTCCAACACTATTCTTGAAAAATAAATAAAATAATGTAAATACACTACTGGGCTAGGAAACTTGGATTGAGCCCTGATTTTGTGATATGTAGGTGCTTTTCTTCAAGACGGAGCAAGACCTTCCTGCAACAACGATCCTCTTACTTTGCACTAGATGGGAAAAAGGATTATGAGGCTATTTTGGCATTAGGACGAGGCAAAAGGATGTTCTTTGCTCAAAGGATGCAAGAACTTAGATATGGCATGAAAGCTTATTCTCCGTGTGTTTAGAGGAGGGGTAAGGTTGTATTTATAGCTGAGGAGTGATTAGCTTAGATTAATTTAAGTAATCATGGTTTGAAAATGTGGGCAAGATTAAGTGAGTGGTTTGAAAATGTGGGCAAGATTAGGTGAGTGGTTTGAAAATGTGGGCAAGATTAGGTGAGTGGTTTGAAAATGTGGGCAAGATTAGGTGAGTGGGGGCCACGAAGAATGGGTGAGGATTTGAATTATATTTTTAATTCATAAGTGGAGGATTTTAGGTGAGTGGGGACCACGAAGGGTGGGTGAGGATTTGAATTTGAATTTTTAATTCAATAGTGGAAAAACATGGAGAATAATGACATGTGGTGAGGATTGGGTTATTTTTTAGATTTTGAAATGGATAATTAATCAAATTATATTTGATTAATTGAAGTGTATTTTGTGGGGAAATGAGGAAGGGGAATTAATTGATTTAGGATAGATGTGAAATTGGGGTGTCTACATTTGCCCCTCTTTGGAAGGAGTAATGCTTATGAAAGTAGTGTCCTTTGAAAAGAAAGTAGACAGTATGGGGAAAGAATTCAATCTACTTTTTAAAAGGTAGAGCGAATGTTTGTTGGGGAGAATAGAAAGTGGTGAGTGACGGATGTCATAGTATCCTCAAGACAAAAATGTCATGAGAAGATGTGATTATGGATAGATGTGGTGATGCCCCCTCGAGAGGAGTGGCGAGAATGGAATATAATATACGACAGAAACTCTCGAAAAGAAGGAAATGGATTCGGTGGAGAAGAGGATGATAATGGAGTGGAAGAGGCTGGAATGACCGCACGACCAAAATGGAGAAAGGATTGAATCGACCTTGAATGCTAGGTGTGAGGGTGTGTGGGAAAGAAAAGGAATGGATAGGATTGGGGTTGATTATGAGAAGAGTAAGGGAGATAGGGGAGGGGAAAAAAAGGAATGAAAGAGGTAGAAATAAGAGAGGGGATGATAGGGGAAGAAGGGAATGATGAAGGACAAACAAGGCAAAAATAGGAAAATGACGAGTAGAGGGTGAAGGGATGAAATAGAGAGATGTGCAAAATGAAGGAAGCAACAGAGATAGTAAAGAGGGATGCGTGGAAGTGAAATAAATGATAGAGCTGAGAAAAGCAGGAAATGGGAAAGGATAAATAAGAAGGAGAAAATGAGGTGGGAGTAGGGGGTGAAATGGAGGAAAATGGAAAGAGGACGAAAGAAGAAGTAGAACGGAGAAAAAAAAGAAACTATGAGGGGCGAGGAAAGTGTGAAAAAGAGGAGAGAAAGGAAGAGAAACAGATACAAAATGAATGAAAAGGTAGGGGTGGTAGAGAAAAGGAGAAGTGGTCAGAAGAAACGTGAAAATTAGGGGAGAGGAAAGGAAGATAGAATGAATACAAGGAGAAGATTGAAGGAATCGTGTCATTGCGAGGAAGACCAAGGCAAAGAATATGGAACAGACCATATGGAGATGCATGTGGAGGGTGGTATGATAAAAAAGATAGGACAACGCTGAAACAACCAGGTTATCGATGGGGAAGTAAGGAGGAAACGTGATGGAAAAAGGGGAAGAAGATACGAGGGGAAGGGAAATAAGACGAGGGGGGAGAGAGAGAAGAGGATAACAAAGAAAATGATGTAGAAGGAAGGGAATACGAAAAGGGGGTAATAAGTGGAAAGGGAATAGTATAAGGAATGTTCAGAGAAGAAAGAGGGGAGGAATGACATCGATTGGAAAAGATGTGGAGATGCATGAAATGAGGATACTAGGATGACGAGAAAATAGAAAAAGGATGTATGATGAAGACAGTAAAGATATTGAAGAGGGCGAAAGAGAAGATGGAGAGATGGGTAAGAAGCGACAAGAAAGGGTGGGATTGAGGGAAAAGAATAGGAGAGAAAAGAGAATGGGGGATAGAAGAGGCAATGCCAATGAGGGGATGTTAGGAAATCCCTTTTCAATGAGTGGTGGGGAAGGGTGAGAGAAAAAATGAAGAAAAGGAGAAAGCTAATGAGGAGTTGGAAAGGGTAACGCCAACAAAGGGACGTTAGGAAAACCCTTTGATGAGTGGTGGGCTTAGAGGAGGAAGGAATGAAGGAAACTCTAGAAGGTCGAGGAGTGAATGAGGTCGTGCGGAATGAGGATTGATGAATTTTAGGAAAACCCGTTGTGATTATTAGCTCGGGAAGAAGAAGATGATGATGAAAGAATGATATAGGAGTGTTAACAATAATGGCGAATGTGTGTGTGGGTAGAAATGTGGGGGGAATTTGAGAAGATGAAGTGGAAAGAGTGAAGAAGATGAGAGGGATGAGTTGGGACTAAGTGAAAGTGAGGAGAGGATGCGGGTGATGAGGATGAACGAGGTGAGGATGAAGAACCAAGACATGAAAATAATGGGAAGAAACAATATGAAGGATGATGGATCAAGAAGGGGAAAATGGGGAAAAGAATGTGATTGTAGGTGGAAGAGATTAGATGTATGGTGTAAGAGGATATGTGGAGAAAGGATAATAGTAGGAGGAAAAAGTGGGTAGTAGGAGATACCAGGTGGAAGAAGCGATCAACAAAGTGAACGAAGAATGAGGCGGGGAGAAGTTCACGATGACAAGTTAAGTGTAGGGAGGACCCCGACATAAGATTGTCATGTGACCGAAGTGGTTAAGTAAGATTGCCATGTGAGCAAAAGCTGGAGATGACAAATGGTCAAGCGAAAGTGGTGTTTGAGAATCGAAAAGGAGGTGAAAGGATGTGATAATGGGGAATGCTTGAGAAAAAATGAAGGGTGAAGGGTGTGTAGTGATGGGGAAAGGCAAGGAGACAGATCATCCTTAAGAGGGACTCTTAAGTGAGATCGCCATGCCGGGTGAGTGGTTAAGTAAGATTGCCAGCGAGAGGAGGGGGTGATAGTGGTGGTAAAAGATGTGATGATGGGGAATGAAGAGGAAAGATGGATGGTGAGATTGTAGAGTGATGGGCGAGTGTAAGATGACATGTCATGCTTAAGAGAATCTCTTAAGTAAGATCGTCATGCTGCTGGAGAGGTTTCGTAGGATCACCCAACCAATAGGGATGATATGCAAAGAGAAAGACAAAATGATATTGGGGATAGGGGTGGAATGGTAGGGTGAAGAAGATGATCGCGATGAGAGGTGGGAGAAATAAGATGGGGAAATATGATGGGATGGGGAAGGCCATAGGGCAGATCAACCTTAAGTGGAAGTCTTAAGTAAGATTGCCATGCGGCTGGAATGGTTAAGTAAGATCGCCAAGCTGAGGAAGAAGAAGGATGATGTTAGAGTTGGTGGGAATAGGGTATGACAAAATGGACTGAAGGGGAACCCTCAAGTGAATTTTCCATACTACGAGAGCGTGTAAGTAGGATGACCAGGCATAAGGTGGATTTGGGGAAGGATGAGAAAAGAGTGAGTGAGGTATGCCTAAGTGGTATATGATATGAGATGAGGTGATAATAAGAAAGAAAGGAAACAAAGGAGTGTAACATGAATGGATGAAGGAATATATGTAGTGGAGGGTGGAGAGTGTGAGGGGAATCCTTAATTGGGATGCCCACGTGGTGAGAGTAATGATGCGAGAATGAGAAGTAGAAGAGGTGGAGTGGGAAGATGTGTTTGGTGGTGATTGTTGTTTGATGAGAGGGGAGGTGGTGAAGAAGCTTCTACAGCGGGAAGATCTTAGGGAGAGGTAAACCTCCAGGAGGATTCCATATAGAGAAGGGGTTATTAAGTAAGATTGTCAAGCGGGAAGCAAAAAGGTGTGAAAGGAAAGAATACGAATGGGTGAGAGGGGACGGGAATGGTGAGAAGGGTAATATGGGTATAAGCGGCGGAGGAGTAAAAATGAGGAGTGAGAGGATGAATGGATCAAATACATGGTGATCATGGTGGGGAGAAGGAGCTGCTTTGGATAGTGAATGCTACTTGAGAAAGATCGTCAAGTAGGATTCATGCAAGCTAAATGCAGTGATGATCAAGTAGGATTCCCAAACTGGAGAATGCATTAGTATGGGTGAATGGATGGGGTGCAAAGTAAGATGTTGATCATGCAGGAAGATACTCACGTGATGAAAAGCATCTTAATTTTAATATAGCACATAACAGGATGCATCGTGATATAAAATCGGGATGACTAGAAGTAATATGCGTGATAGCATAGATAGGGGCCATCAAAAAGGTTTGATGCCCGATATGATATGCAAATGGAAGAGAGCATAGACGAGAGGCCATCGAAGTATGATGCCCGATCGACGACATGCGATCGAGATAACATAAGAATATTAGAGAGAACACCGGGATACATAAAATCAAGATGCCCCATAATATATCAAGATGCAAAGTAAGTAATTAATAATTTATAACTAATAATGCAACACAAGAACCAATAAACATGTCCCTAACGTGTTCCACAGTGAGGATTGATTGGATGTGCCCCAAGCAAGGGGTACGAGGACATAGTAAAATATTGGGTCATTGTCCTCAAACAAGGAAACAATGAGAGCGGATTTTCCCCAAGCGAGGATTCACGTGAGGAGAAGTGGTTTGAATTTGGTAGTCATAAGGTGATTGGATCATTCGTTGGGGATAATAGTTCAAAGGTTGAATTGTGTTGGTTATTTTAGAGTTTTTTTTTTTGTGGAGTTTTTGGATTTTTTTATTTTTATTTTTGTTTATTATATATATATATATATATTTTCTAATGTTTTTTTTTGATGATTTTTAAATGTTTTTGACTTTTTGACGATTTTCAAATGTTTTTTTTGATTTTTGGATTTTTGATTTTTAATGTTTTGGATTTTTGATGAGATTTTCTAATGTTTTTGGATTTTTGACGAATTTTTTTTTTTTGGATGAATTTTTTGTTTTTTTTTGGAATTTTTAATGTTTTTGTTGGATTTTGGATGATTTTTCTAATGTTTTGGGTTTTTGAGATTTTACAATTTTTTTTTTTGTTTTTTTTTGTTTTTATTTTTCTAATTTTTTTTTTGATTTTACATTTTTTTTTTTAGATTTTTGACGATTTTTAATTTTTTTTTTTTTTGATTTTTTTAGATTTTTAGATTTTTTTTAAATTTTTTTTGATTTTTACATTTTTTTGATTTTTGACGATTTTTCAATGTTTTTAGATTTTACATTGTGATTGGCAATTTATGGACCAAGTGCGAGACTTATTTTGAGAGGCGATAAACATGGATATTATCCATATGTACCATGTTCCGTGTTGTAACTTATGCTCGAATAACACAAATTTTCTTTCCATTGGCGGGGATATGGTGGTGATGATATGATGAAAAGAATTCCAGCTCCATTCTTGACTCCACACAACTAGTAAGATGTGTGGGCTCATCACCAGAATCGAAGGACCTAGAGGTAGATAATGAATATAGAGACAAATGCTAACAACAATCCCTTTGGGAAATTGTGACTCCATTCTTCATAATGATCTTGAACCGAGTTTCAAAAATGGCTTTCACTTTATGAGTCACGTCTTTAGACTTAGACAGGTTATGTGGCTGCTTGATTGATAAGATATGAGGTTAAGGGATAGTTCTCTCTTCACTTAGGCATCTAAATTACGTGTTTGGGGATTCTATAATTTGTAAGCACTGTAAGATTTTGTATTTTTGAAATGAATCCTATGCCTTGCCCCATGCTACTAGTGAGAAGCAAGGGCTCATCACCAAAAAAAAGCAAAATATAGGCAAGTGAATTCCCTTTTTGTCTTTTTTTTTTTTTTTTTTTTTTTTTTGAATATTTTGCAATGTTTTTATGCTTGTATGAGAATGACCCTCTACGCTTTGCCCCATGCCACTTGTAAGAGGCAAGGGTTTATCACCAAAGACAAGACGTAGATGAGTAAGGGCACCTTCCTCCATTCCCGAGTCTCACACTACCAGTAAGAAGTGTGGGCTCAACACCAAAGACTATGAAGGACGAAAGATGTGACAATGAATTATTCATAAGTTATTGAATTGATGGATTTTTTTACAATAGTGCTTTGTATTT
This sequence comes from Taxus wallichiana var. yunnanensis, assembly GCA_018340775.1. Taxonomy (NCBI): domain Eukaryota; kingdom Viridiplantae; phylum Streptophyta; class Pinopsida; order Cupressales; family Taxaceae; genus Taxus; species Taxus wallichiana. Next base: position 918,330,339 of record CM031240.1, on the reverse strand, counting down.
GGGAAGAAACGTCTGCCCCCAATCTCAGCCCCACACGACTAGTAGGACGCGAGGTTGAACACGAAAGGCGAGATGGACGACCAAACAAATTGGGTAACGAAGTTTAGAGCTTTGTTATGAAAGAGAGAATGTATTTGAAGGGAATATATTACCATCAGTAAGCTTCTAGGTATGACCATAGAGGAAAGTGACTGAAAATGGAAGAAGTATGACGCTCACAAACTTAATAGGATTTATACTAGCACTTGTCTCATGATGATAAATATGAAGATGTGATTTTGATAAAGAAAATATCTGCCAATGGAAATGAATAAATTTAAATTATTCGGAGATAAGCAAGACAAAAGGAACAATGTACACGTTGTTTCCCAAAATAGTGAACATCTCAAGGATAAAATTTCTTTGAATGGAATGCATTCATGGGTTTTTCAAGGACTTGGCCATGTCAATGGCCAATTTATAAGCTCCAAACCCAAAATTATCTATGATTTCGTTGGGCTCAAATTTGTCTTGTTTGTCTCGTTCTTTGGGTGTGTTCTTTCGATTTTCTTTGAGAATGAAATCATTGACCTTAAATTTTCTAGGTTTGAATTTTTTATGGTAGCTATGCCATAGCCGATTTTGATATACTTGAAGATGATCTAGGGCATTAAGTTGTTTTTCATCAAGAAGCTCGAGTTCATTAAGGCGTGAGTGTTGATAATAATCTTTATTGATTACATCTTTGAGGATATTATGAAGGATGAAAATTCATTGACATGTAAAATAGCTTCCCACCATAAATAAAGGAGAAGGGAGTGGCTCTAGTAGGTGTGTGATAAGATGTGCGGTAAGCCCAAAGAGTGGGATAGATTTGGTTAAGCGATAGCTTCCATGTGTGTTGTGATGATGGTTTGTGTTATTTGGTTTGTTGCTTCTATTTGTCCATTAATTGATTGATTTGAGGATAGATTCACGATTAAAGATGGAAAAGGTTGCGTAAAGATATTCCTGGGTATACGTACCTCGTAGAATGTATGCACGTAGAAGTCTTGATAGGTGAGAATCATTAGTGATGAGATGCCTGCAAGATCGATCGTTGAAAGCATGATGGACATGACAGGTTGCATTGTTGCAAGTGTCCAAACTTGATGTGGTTGTGTTTTGACAACAAGGCTAGAGATGTTAGGCATAAGAGCCAATATTGGAATAATAGAATCAAACTTAATGGTACCTGTTGATGGAACCTCATTCAGGAGTGTCTACAATTAATATCAAGGTTGAAAGGGAGTCTTGAAATGAGATCAAGGTCTCGTTAGATGTTGGAAGAATGTTGTCACCCAAAATAGGTTCAATATATGTTTGGGCTGAAAGAGAGTTTGAATATTCATGTTTGTTGGCTGAAGAATGTTGAAAATAGAATGTATGTTTTGTTGAAAGAGTGTCTTGAAATAAGTTCAAGTGCTCAGTAGATGTTGGAAGAATGTTGTTGTCCAAAACAGGTTCAATGTATGTTTGGGTTGAAAGAGTGTCTTGAAATAAGTTCAAGTGCTCAGTAGATGTTGGAAGAATGTTGTTGTCCAAAACAGGTTCAATGTATGTTTGGGTTGAAAGAGAGTCTTGAAATAAGTTCAAGTGCTCAGTAGATGTTGGAAGAATGTTGAAAATAGATGTATGTTTGTCAAGTTCAAGTGCTCGTTGGAAGAATGTTGTTGTCCAAAATAGGTTCAATGTATGTTTGGGTTGAAAGAGAGTCTTGAAATAAGTTCAAGTGCTCATTAGATGTTGGAAGAATGTTGTTGTCCAAAACAGGTTCAATGTATGTTTGAACTAATGGAAGGAAATTTGAAGAAGATATGGATTGGTTTGGAATTAGAGAGTCTTGACTTTTGTCATCATGATCTCGTGGAATTTTAGTATATATAGGAGTTTCGACAGTAGTCAACTCTTCATGGAAAGTTGTGGTATTGGATGTGTCATTGGTTGCAAGAGCATTGTCATCAAGTTCTACAGAGATGACATCGTCGTCAATTAAGTCTTGGACGTAATTCTTAAATCACACACATTTATCTGTGTGATGACCATCAATGCGATGAAATTCACAGTATGTGTTAGGTTTGTACCAACATGGCTTAGCTTCCCCTTTGACAAAGGGTTTTGTAATTGGATATCTTATCAGTTTAGCCTCTTTTAGTTGATGAAAAACACTAGAGAGACTTTCTCGAGGGGTAAAGCGACGTTTGGACTTTACGTGAACTGATGTCTTCGTGAGGTTGTATGATTGGCTTTTGGGTGATCGTTCACTTGATTTGGGTAGCCATATGAGAGAGTTGTGTTGTCATCTTATTAATTTGTTCTAATAGCTCATTGTGTGATGTTTTTCGTGAATTCATCATGTTTGAAAGAGAGGGAGAATGAAGAAAGGTGCGATGAAGAAATCAACCTATTGATTGTGATCTTTGTTTTGGCTCAATCAAGTTTTAACAAGTAAGGCTATAAGGAGAAAGCTTAAAAAAAAAAAGCTACTCGGGATACAAGTGGGATATAACTCAAACAAGCTATGATGAATATCTTGATTGGTTTGGATTAAACAAGCTTAGCAGACGAAAATGTAAGGAGTACACTCAAACAAGGTACTCAATACAAGTGAGATATAGCTCAAACAAGCTATGATGAATATGTTGATTGGTTTGACTTAAACAAGCTCTGGATTTTTGATAGGAAGAGTAACTCAAACAAGTGACTCAACACAGTTGTGAACTCAAAATGAGATTTGAAGGGATTTGTGTCGGATGGGATTTTGTTAAACTTGATAGCTGATGAAATAATGAGTGAACTCAAACAAGTCACCCAATGTCATTTTGATATAGCTTGAAACAAGCTATAAAGGATGTTTTGACAATTGATGAGATAAGGAGTGAATGCAAGTCACTCAATATCTATTGGATATAGCTGAAAACAAGCTATAGTGGATTTGTTGTTGGCTGAAGTAGGCTAATGAAATCGAGTGTGTGATGTTTTGATCTTCGTTGTTGGATTGCTTGAATGTTTTGCTTGGTATTGAATTGGTCGAGAAATGGTGTTGTGGAACACAATTAGGATTTGAATTTTACAATAAACACATTGATATTAGCCAAGTTTTATGATAAAAACAATGCTAAACTATTTTGTTTTCAAACAGCAAGCAATCATGTGGATTCAATTGTTTTGGCTTATGAGGTAACTTCTTCAGGAATGATCATTGTTTCATGCAATCATACAAGTATGCTGTGAAATGGTGGATGCAGGCTCTTATTACTCCAAGAAGATGCGTCCTCGATATACCCTAGTCCTGATATACCTAATTATGCGGGGACAGAATTGAGTACGGGGAACCCTTAGAGCCTTTGGAGGAGACTCACGAATTCTTACTTTCTGTTTCGGAGTGAATCACCACGTCCAGAACAGGTTTTGTGAAAAGGTGGAAGGTGATGGAGGGATGAATGTGTATGGTGTCCTTATAACTCCCCGAAGATTTACGGGGACGATGCCCGAGCTTCGTTATTATGACTATTTAGGCGTGACTCACATGCGTTGCACACAACATTACATTACATAAGTGAAGAAGCGGCGGCGAGGTAAATACCGAATGTTGTGATGAGACTAGGTCTCAAAGTGCAATGCAGATGCAAATGTTGTTGGTGCGTGGTAGTCAAGTCCACGTCACCGGTGTAGCTTTGGTGGTGATGAAATCCACCTCGTCTACGTGTAAAAACAATATGATAAAGTGATTAAACGCAGGGTTCTTTCCAACTTGAAATAAATCACTAGCAAAAAATAATTGCGTACCTGAGCGTACTTTTTTTTTTTTCAGACAATTGTCTTTGAATGGTGGTATTTTTGCGGGATTTTTGTTGTTTTTGTTTTGTTTTTTTTTTTGACAATATTCCAGCAACGCGGTTCTACAAAAAACAAATTAGTAGTTATCCTGTAAATGAAATGTTAGAAAAGTGATCGTGGTTGTTTTTGATTTTCCAGATCGCTCGAAGGCGCAGGAAAAGAGCATACACAACCAACGACCAAACAAATATTAATAATATGACAAAGGAAAATAATTATTAAAATGACAGTTGGAAAACAAAGCTAGAGGATCTTCTGCAATGTTAGAACAAAAAACTAAAAAATTGTGACCGTTTTGATTTTCCGAGATCGCTCGAAGGCGCGAAAAAGAGCATACGCGGATACTGATTGGAATAGTTTTTTTTTTTTTTTAATGTTAATAATTATTGCAATTAATCATGATTGCGAAATAGCGATAATGATTATTTTCACAAAAAAAAAAAATGATGAAAGAAGAGGTGAAAACGTTACTTAGAAGTGTTGTCGTGGAAAATTGAAATGTAAGGCAAAAAAAAAATTAAAAAAAAAAAAAAAATTGTTGTGCAGAGCAGAGTGGCCTCACGTTTCTGATTTCCAAGATCACTTTTGAAGTGCGAGGAAAGAGCATACGTGTGAGGTTGTTACGTGAAATAAAATAAAAATAATAATTTAAAAAAAAAACTATAATTTTGTTGTTTTTTTAAAAAAGACAGGTGTTAGAAGAAATGAAACCAAAATTTTTCTGTAAGTCTAAATCTAAAAATTATTTTTCATTGCATAGATCTTTTCGATACCTTTCCGTTAAAAAAAATGAAGTCATTCCGAGTTCGGGAGCAAAAGTTATGGCTTCGGAAGATGGGCTACGGTAGCACTCTGAATGAAAATTTTGAACGTGAGAAAAACGTCCGGGAGCTGGTTTTTATTTTCTGACTTCTATACTTCACCTGAGAAGCTAAAATTTTGACAGCAAGGTTAAAAAAGAACAATAAATAGAAAGAAAGAGTTAGATCACAAAATGATTGATTAAAATAAAAGAAAAAAAAAATGATTAACTTCTAAAAGCGATTATTTTAGCAAAAGTAAATAAATAAATGCATTTTCCGGATTGGTTGTCCCATGACAGTAAGATGATAAACTAATGGCTAGTTCATGTGTTTCTACAGATGACGAGTAAATAGCAAAATCAAAACTAGGAACTAAACACCAAGCACCGAGGAGATCAAAGACAGGATGAGCTTCAGAGTTTCATTGTTGTTATAACTTGCAGATACACCACAAGACACCACACAACAAAAACACTACCCAAAGCGTGAAGGTTAACCAAAGAAGACCATAAGGAACAGAAAATGAAATAATAATGAACAATAATAAACAAAGAACAGATAAAACCACTAATTGGGAAATTAATGGTAACAGATCGAAAGTAACCGGGCGTGCCAGAATGTAAGCTAGGAAAAATACACTACTAACAAGGAAGTAAAATACCAATAATCATACCTCCTCCTTCGCGTTCCATAGCAAACCTCGGAATGGGCTAGGAAACTTGGATTGAGCCCTGATTTTGTGATATGTAGGTGCTTTTCTTGAGAGACGGAGCAAGACCTTCTGCATGACAACGATCCTCTTACTTTGCACTGGATGGGAAAAAGGATTATGAGGCTATTTTGGCATTAGGACGAGGCAAAAAGGATGTTCTTTGCTCAAAGGATGCAAGAACTTAGATATGGCATGAAAGCTTATTCTCCGTGTGTTTAGAGGGGAGGGGTAAGGTTGTATTTATAGCTTGGGGGAGTGATTAACTTAGATTAATTTAAGTAATCATGGTTTGAAAATGTGGGCAAGATTAAGTGAGTGGTTTGAAAATGTGGGCAAGATTAGGTGAGTGGTTTGAAAATGTGGGCAGATTAGGTGAGTGGTTTGAAAATGTGGGCAAGATTAGGTGAGTGGGGGCCACGAAGAATGGGTGAGGATTTGAATTATATTTTTAATTCATAAGTGGAGGATTTTAGGTGAGTGGGGACCACGAAGGGTGGGTGAGGATTTGAATTTGAATTTTTAATTCAATAGTGAAAAACATGGAGAAAAACATGGAGAATAATGACATGTGGTGAGGATTAGGTTATTTTTAGATTTTGAAATGGATAATTAATCAAATTATATTTGATTAATTCGAAGTGTATTTTGTGGGAAATGAGGAAGGGGAATTAATTGATTTAGGATAGATGGAATGCACATGCAACCTAACACCTTGGTCCAGTCTCTCGATGACATCACTAATCTTTTTGCGTTGATGAATCCATTCTTCATGATCCATTTCAATTGCAGTAATTTAACTTTTGATATGGGACAAGGACTCTAAGCTATCTTCGTTGAAAGAAAGATAGTCACTTTCCTCTTTCTTGAAAATATCCTGAGCAAGACAACGAGTTATTTTGATGATGAGTCCTCAGTGAGTGAAGGGAACTCAAGTCTCTTAACATAATTATAGACATCATTCAATATCTCAAAACATGTTGTCCACAAGATACCAACTTGGATATTACATTCTTGAGCATTGTATATTTCATGTCAATAATGTGGATCCAATCTTGAGACAAGTTCTCTATAGTAGATGCAAACATGTTCTTACTCTTGAGGATGTGAGAGTCAAAGGATATCATCTCAGATACTAGTGGGAAAATATCATCCAAATGATTGACCTATTTTGTAAAATCCTCCTTGACATTTTTTATTTCTAACAACATTGCAAGAGCATACTTTATGATAGAAATTACCTCTAATAACAATACCTTTCCTTACTCTACTATTTTCTCAACCCACTTCTCACTAGCCTTACCTTACATCATGTATCCTCGTGCTTTCTTTATTTCCTTGGGATCAACACTGTTAATTAGATGAATGTCATCAATCAGAAGAGAGGGTGCTGATTTGAGTTCCAATAAGGGTTGAATGTAAGCACTAAGATATTTTACCTGTCCCTCCAATTGTATAATTTGTTTCTTTTATTCTTCATTCTGAGTAAGAAAGTGGGAGCAGGATTCTTTGAAAAAATTAGAATCACCCTCGTGTGCAAATTGACCCAAGGAGATGTGGGTCAATTCATTGTCTGACAGAGTTATGTACTTAATAAGATTTTTAATCTTAGTCCTAGCAACTTCAACTTAAAATTACCTAAGGGGCCACTGTAGAAGTGAAATTTTGTTTGGGCCTTCTTTCTTTTCTTAGACCTCAGGGTTCCTGAGATTTCTTCAAGACTAGGTACAAAAACAAGTTATGTTGTTCTTGGCTTATTGTTAATCATTTCTTGAATCCATGGGAATGGATCATCAGGTGTTGGCATATTTATTTTCACCGGATAATTCTCAATATTTTGTTGTGGAATCTATTTTTATCTCCATGGGGAAGATTTGACATCTTGGATACTTGGATGCTTTGCACTAAATCACTCTTGTTTGACTTGTGAGCTCCTGTGAGAAATTTATTAAGCTTTGTCTACTTACAATTTGTCCTAGAATATGCATTCAAATTGTGTTATTTGTTCATTACCCTCACTACATGCTTATTAGTTTCTTCTTGCAATAATTTACCTCAACCTACTTCCTTTTAATAACTCACTGAGCTTACTCAACTAGTTCAACTCAAGAATCTCACCAAGCTCACTTAATCAACTCATCTGAGGAGGTGTGGATGGCTTAGACCTAATGTTTGAGTTATGATGACCTAATTTTCTTGAACTTTAACTAACATCTTGTCTTTTTCACTTCTTTTTTGACTGTCATGAATGTCCCTAGATCTGTCCTATTGTGCCCGATGATGTTCTCGCCTTACTACTATGACCAAAATGATGCCTTAGGTCTTTTGTGATGGGTAAATTGAATTGTCCAACACGAAACTATCTTGAAACTCTGTAAATGTAAAAAAATTAGAAAAAAACTAAAAACAGAGCCTACTACAACATTCTCGCACTCAAAATGAAAACTTTCTAATTTTAGCAGTGGAATCAAGACTGCTATTTTGGTAAATTTCACGTATTTTTCTCAAATGTGAAATTATTGATCATGTGGAATACTTATTTCACCTCCTTTGAATAAAATTTTCTACTTTTGGAAACTTTCTATTTTAGGTACTTGCTTTTTTCTTTTTCTATTTTTTTGCTATTTTTGGAAAGGTTTCCTAGTCTCTCATTTTCAAGGTTTACTTGAGTGAAATAGTTTGAGGGGAATCGATATTTTTAGAAAGAATGGATGAAATATACTTAATATTTTGAATACCTTAATTTTTCCACGTTGGGTTTAATGAAAATGGCTTCACCGGATTAGGCTCTTCGTTATGATCTTTTCTCTAAATTTCAGCTCAATTTTCCCACGAGAATTCCCAAAAATGAAAAATCATATACTATGGCATCAAACTATGGTTTTCTGAAATTAATGTTTCAAATCATCCTCTGGTATACTATTACAACATTCTTGGATGTTCCTAAAATTTGAACCGCTAAGAAAATTTCACTCAATTTTGTTCACTGGTTTGAAAGATACGAGTTTTTCAAATTTCAATGCATACTACCATTTTGGATGAATTTGAAAGATTTTATTGATATTTTGTAGTTTTAATGGAGTTTCATGTTGTCACATGGATCCCACACCCATTAAATCTCTGAGTGATCCCGTGCAACATTGGATCATCCCTAAGGTTTGGGACCTTGTTTCCTTGGGATGAACCTCCAGAAAAGGTCGGCTTCCTTGGGAACTTGGAACACTTGATTTAAGATCAATATGCAAGGCTAAAGCACTCTGAAAATAAATCTAATCTACTCAATTCATGGGATTTAGGGTTAGAGATTAAAAACATAAAATTAAGGTGATGTACTAAGAAAGGGTATTACTAGATAATTTTTTGATCTTCATACTGGGGAAGGGTTAAGTTATAAAGGGTAAAATAAGCATCGCAATCAAACTTTACCTTATGCTACTTAGAAAAGGTAAATAAGACACCACATATCTCGTAGCATGTGTTCCCTTATTAAACACCAATTATATTTAACACATAGATCAAGCCTACTCAAATACACAATCAACACCTTATAACAATATATATGATATGCACATATCATGCAACTCTCCTCTATCTATGATTGTGAATAATAATGCAACTTTATAAAAGAAAGGATATAAATTTTCCACAACCGATATTCAAATTAACCACATCATTCTTTGCATATATTGAAATAAGATAGCTGATATAAAGGTAGATTAACCAATCACATTAAGGAATTAAAAATTTTCAAAACTATGAATTGATCAATAATTAACACAATGAATCGGATGCTTCATGGAAAAATATTGTTTTGAATATAACTAAAAGGCTCAAAAGTATTTAAAGCACTCTTCCAAGCTTGAAGAGTAACTTCTCCAATGATCTAAAAGTCTCTCTTAAACTTAATGCATTTAAATATTTATAAGTTCCAGAGGTTGAGCCATTACAACTGAACCTTAATTAACAAGTTACTAAAAATAGAGTATAATTAAGTTCAAGGAACAAGCTCCCATAAAAATAGTAAAGTTGTTACATGGGTTGACTAAGTCAACCCCGCAACTTTGATTGATTCGAGCTTGGGATTTGTCCCAATCAAGGTTGCCCCACTCACCTTGGACCTGCAATATTTGTGTTAGGGTAAATAATATTTTACCTAGTTAATTCTACATAGGTAACTTAATTATTAAAATAGTAAGTTTTTATAGATCATATTTTCATAATAGTATTCCTATAGCATTTTGTTTAGGTTGTTATATGGTTCAAACCATATTTTTCTCATTATATGTGCATGGGTATGTTTATTTTTATTGGTTCAACATCCCGTTTGTCTACACATGGTTGTACAATTCCTATAAGAATTGCAACACTTCATTTATGTCCGATTGGATTGATTATTAATAAAATAACCACGCTTTTGTCCATGTTCTTCATCTTACATTCGGTACCATAGCGAGGTTGAATCTCCTGGAAAGATTGGAGAGAGGTTCAAGAGGAAGAAAAGTCTTGGAGAATAATTCTCTATAATTGGAAAGCCAATGCTCCCTCCAAAGTAGCTTCCTAGATCTCCCTGCAGCCCAAACCCCTGTTTGATCTACGAGTAAACGTAAATCCTTTTTTTTGTCATGGTGCCCTCTCGCACCAAGAAAATTTTCTTCCTAGAAGCTTATCATATGCTAATTTTTTTAAAAATATATATTTTTCCCATTAGGGGTTTTGTCACAGAATTTGGTGACATTATTAGCTTTAGCTAATACTAGCAAGCTGCAACACCACATTTGGAGATGTCTCCCCCACTTACTCCTGATTGAGCTCATTCGACTTGTACGAGTTGCATTTGGGTTACATTATTTCTTTACCAAGCCTCTTCCCCAAACTACACTAAGTTGATAAGAGCATGGTGAAGCATTGGAGATAAAGCGTTCAATTTTGCAGTGGATCTAATTATCATCCAGACACACTCTGCGCGCTGAAACTAATCATATTCAAGCCATATTGTATTTGCATTAGTAAAAGAGCTGAGCTCCCACCGAGCAGACTCCATTCCAAGGCTAAGCCACAACCGAGCTCTATTTCCATGGTGAGCATTGGATCTTGGACGTTTTGGATGAATTGATCCTACAAACAGGGAAACAAACCTCAAAGTGGCTCTCCATGACCCTACAATCAATCAAAGAAAATCATTCAATGAAGCGCCATAGCTATACACCCTACTAGCATACAAACCAATGAATTTAAATCAATAGGTGGCTAAATCAAATAAGCATAGTGGATGCATTGAGTTAGGCACTCCACACAACTTACCACCTACACAATACAAAAGGGTCATCAATAAAAAAAATGGTGGAGAAATAAAGAAAAAGGCGTTTATCAAAGAAAAAAGTAAATAAGTGGATTCAAATCCTCCATTTGTGGGAACCCTAATCCATAGACCACCTATTCTCAAGCCACGTGGAATTCCTCTCTCCCAGACCACTTCGTTATTTAAAAAAGGTTAGTCCATTTTTTCAAACTTCAAATAAAAATTTGGACATTTAATAACATAAGCACTTATATAGACTGTGTTGGATAAGTGGAAAGTCTTGAGGCGGTGTGGTATGGTGTTCAAATCCCACCCCAACATATTTTTTAAACCATTTTGAGATTTAGTAGTTAAATTAGAAAAACCACCAATTATAGAGGCAAAAACCTCTCATTAAAGCCTCTAGTTATAACTAAACAAGCCACTACATTTAGCGAGAAAACCTTATTTTAGGGAAAAAAATGTTTTTCTTCCAAATTGGCTTATTTTTTTATTCTAAGCACTTTTTTCCAAAAGAGGGGTATTTACAAACTACTTTTTTGGGTCATTTTTGCGTATTTTTGCTAAGAGAGTCATTTCAAGCTCCAAGGCCACTAGAGCCCCAAAAACAAAAAAACATTTCCTATCATTCAATGTTTTTAGAAATTTGAATGTAATTGTATAATTCAGTGTATTGTACTAATTTGCAAGTTGTCATATTCAACCGCAAAACATTGTAACTATTGTAACACTGGGATATCTTTATACTAAAAATATTTAAAATTTTGGTTCTATATAACTCACGAGATCTTCGATCTCATTTGCATCATTCGGTATAAATAGTGCCTCTAGGAAGTTCTTACGGGTAAATTCATCATGCGACTACTAGTGCACTTAATGCCTAATATAGCTGCAATAATGTCATCTGGGCATCGACCCTTTAAATCAACGAGGAGTAATAAGGATATAATGCACACACTTTGAGCCCTCCCATATGTATGTGAATGATTTCTCAACTTAAATCCAGACTGAGAAATTATTAGAGTATATAGCGAAGTTACACATGCGTATGAGGATATTTCTTTGATCCAGTGTCAATAATCACACAGACCCCTTTCAGTACTATCTTGGGACCACATATCGAATTCTTTCATGTATGTTAACGCCTCTTTCACGTAATGTCAAGTATATAGAAAGGGAAAGCTTCTTCCACATACTAATGGGTATATCGGAAGGGCACGTATATAGAAAGGTTCGGTATATTAGACTGACGGTATATAGATTGGGAGACCATATACCTAGGAGTGATAAGAGCCTTACCCTTTGTCATTTGATTCTACAAAATGGGCACCAATTCCCCCAAGTTATTTCTTCTATATTCACAACTTCTTAGATGAAATAACGATGCAGATGGAAGACAAAATCAAGACACGGCTTGAGTTTGAAGACATCTAGACTGTTGTGAATCATACTATAACCATATCAAAGAATGATATAACACAACGTATACAATTTGATAAATTTGATCATAAGGCTAATCTAATAATCTTGTTTGGAGTTTTGATGATGTGCAACCCCACATTCGAGATGCCAAAACAACCAAAGAATTTGATCGCTATATACGAGGCCAAAAACAAGAATGTGATACTGAATTTGTAGAGTCAGTTACACACATTGAAATTTAAACAAAATGAAAAAATATAATATTTCCTTTGAAGAGTTGGAGAGTTTAGGTCTTCACTTCTAGCCTTGGGAGAATTGGTCACAGATGAAGCTCTCATTCCCATTGTTTTGAGAGCCCTCCCTTCTTCATACCGCATTTTTTTGAACACTCACCTTGTTAGACTAGACAATGAGTTTTGAAAAATTGGTAAATCTAATACAACAAGAGGAAACAATGTATAATAAGGATGATGAAGAAGAGTAGGAAATTTCTTCTCATTAGTAATGGAAAGGAAAAGGAAAAGGAAAACCTAATTCCTATCAAAAGTCCCAAAATCAGCATTAGTAAGGGGACAAGAAAAAAAATAAGAAATGTCCTATCTGCAAAAGAGGACATGAGTTAAAATATTATTGGTATAATACATATAAGAAAGGTTTTCAAGTAATTCTAGACCTCAACACCAAAAATATCACAAGGGACACTCTAACTACAATCAAGGGTAGAGAAAGGGGGACTGGAAAAGAAAACCCTATCACCAAGGAAGTATTGCTGAACAAAAAGAACATTCATTTACATCAAGACTACTTGTACACCGATCGATCAAGTGAACCCTCCACCTCATCTAGTGATGTCTGGTATGTTTATTTAGGACCCACTCAACACATGACCAGCCATAGAGACTAGTTTACTTCAATGAGGGACACACCTTCGAAAAATCATGCTTCGTTATGTGATGATTCTTCATACATAGTTCATGGGATTGGGAACATTTCTCTACCCTTGGTTCACGTAACTATAGATTATTAGATGTATTATATGTCCCTGGTTGACTAAAAATATGTTTTCAGTTAGTCAAGTCCTAGATCACCACTTGAAAATTGACTTTGATAGTCATTCCGGCAAGAAAACGTGTTTAATTCGAGACAAATCACGAGGCTCGAAAATAGTTACAAAAGCCTCTAATGTGGGACAGATGTTCCAACTTGATTTTTTCCAAAGAGATGAATAGGAACTTATGCCTAAGAAATCTACCTCTACACATTTCTAACATCGAGACTTGGTCATATTAGTTTGAAGTATCTCGAAACACTATGCTTTGACAATATGGTAATAGGATTACCATCTCTTCAGAAGGATACAGACAAGTGTCCTCACCGCTTCTTACAGAAAAAACACAAAGCTTCATTTGAGAAGAGTACTTATTGATATCATGGTAAGATTGATCTAGTTCATACCAATCTTTGCAGTCCAATGTAACCGAGTCATTTTGGATTTTAGTACTTAATACTTTGTGTTGATGACTATTCAAGAAAAATGTGGATTTTTTGTCTTCACAAGAAAAGTGAAGCTTTTAAAAACTTCAAGAAGTTCAAAGTAGTTGTTGAGAATGAAAATAGTTTTCATATAAGAATTCTCTGCTTAGATCGAGGGGGGATTTCACCAGTGATGAGTTCAAAGACTACTTACAAGCTCATGTGATTCATCAACAAATGCATCCTCCACACACACCACAACATAATGGTGTTGTTGAGAGAAGAAATCGTACTATCATAGAAATGGTGTGATGCATGATCGATGAATCTTGACTAGTAAATACAATATGGGAAGAAGTAGTAAAGATACCAGTGTATTTGTTGAATAAATTGCCCATATTTTCTCTTAGTGAGTAACACCACATGAAGCATGGTCAAAGCGGAAACCATATGTTGGACACCTAAGAGTATTCGGGTGCAAAGCATGTATGTACATACCCAAGTAGAATAGATAGAATTTGGATATGAAATCACAAAAAATCATCTTCATTTGCTACATTGAAGAGAATATTGGGTACATATTGATGTATCCAAAGACTAGGAAAGTCTACACCAGCAGAGATGTTGATTTTTTTATAAGAAGGAAGCATAGACTCCTCCTTCGGACTCACCTAATGTATATTTTTCACCAGTTGTAACAGAATTTGATGTTCCCATAGATGATGAAAGTGATGATCGGGGTGATGGTGATGATCATATAAGACCACAACCCATGGGAGAATTTCAACATATTCCCAAGTGGTATAGTAGCATGCTACGAGATGAAAGAATGGATGCTCCATCGGATACATCCACCACCGACCATGAATTCTCAATAAAGAAAGATAAGAAGTAAAATTTGCTTTGATGAGTAGATTTATTGAATCTTATGATCCATCTATAGTTCAGAAGGCCTCACAGTCAAAAGTTTGGAAAGATTTCATGGATGTTGAGTATAACTCTCTGATGAAAAGCAACACTTGGCGCTTGTCGCTCTTCCTTGAGGGAAGAAACCCATTGGATGTAGATGGATATTTAAAACAAATTACAAGGAATATGGGACCATAGACAAGTATATAGTGAGACTAGTAGCAAAGGGGTATGCACAAAAAGAAGGCATTGACTACAAGGAGACATTTGTTCCCACAAATAAGATCAAAACAATCAACATGATCTTTTCTCTAGCTTCACAGCTTTGTTGGAAAGTCTATCAAATGGACATAAAAAGTTCCTTTCTAAACAGAGATTTACAAGAAGTCTACATGACTCAACCTAATGGATATGTTGTATCTGGTGAAGAAGCAAATGTATGCAGACTCAAGAAATATTTTTATGGCATTAAACAGGCACCCCGAGCTTGGTACATCAAAATAGATGAGCATCTCGTATAACATAGATTTTTCAAAAATCCATATGATCCCAATCTCTACCTCAAAAAGCAAGGGGGAGATTGTGATTTTTATTGTCTATTTCGATGATCTAGTCATCATTGGTAGTTCAGTGAGGATGATCGATGCAACAAAGAAATATCTTAATCGATTATTCGACATGACAAATCTTGGGCTAATGCATTATTGTCTTAGATTGGAAGTATGGCAGAAAGAGAATCACATCTTTTTTTCTCAATTGAAATATACCAAGACAACACTCAATAAATTTAGGATGATGGATTGTACACCTATTGCTACACTTATGTAGAATATATTGCAATTATCTCATTCAAATCTATCTCCTTTGCGGTAAATGCCACTCTTTATCAAAAGTTGATTGGGAGTCACATTTACCTCGACCTAGAATAGATTAGATATCATCTTTGCAATGAACTATCTATCCAGATTCATGCAGAACCTAAATTTTTTCATTCAAAGGAAACAAGGTGCATCTTGAGATATCTCAAGGGAACAGTGGATCTTGGTCTAATATAGAAGAAGAACGACAACTTCTTCTTGTCAAGATATTCAGATTCGATCTTGTAGGAAACATTAATGATAGAAAATCCACTTCAAGAATTTTGTTCTTTATGGGATTCAAACCAATATCATGTGGAAGCAGGCAAAAACACTTTGTTTCTCACTCTTCCATAGAATTTGAGTATCATTCTGCAAGAGAAGTCATGTCTTCATGTGAAGCGTTATGGCTATGTCGCATACTTAAAGGACTTGGAATACCTGAGGACAAATAGACCACCATGTATGTAGATAATGAATGTGCTCTCAAACTTGTTTGCAATCTAGTTTTTCATGAAAGAACAAAGCACATTTAATTATAGGTACATTTCATATGTGATCATGTCTTAAAACACAATATATAACTTTAGTTTTATCCAAAAGTTGAACAACAAGCTGATATGTTGACCAAATCACTTGCATGTGACAAGTTTGAGTTGGTCGAGAGTTCCTCTCCTCATCCATTGAGACAATTAAAAATTAAGGAGGGGAATGTTAGGGTAAATAATATTTTACCTAAGTTAATTCTGCATAGGTAACTTAATTATTAAAATGGTAAGTTGTTATAGATCATATTTTAATTGTATTTGGGAATAGTATTCCCAGTAGCATTTTTTTAGGTTGTTATATGGTTCAAACCATATATTTGTCATTATATGTGCATAGGTATGTTTATTGTTTATTGTTTCAACATCCCATTTCTCTGCACATGGTTTTATAATTCCTATAATAATTATAGCACTTAATTGTAAGTCCGATTGAATTGATTATTAATAAAATAACCAGGCTTTTGTCCATGTTCTTCATCTTACAAGTCTCTTGTTTTGGTTTCTCTTGAACTTTTTCCCACATAGCCATCTGGTGCTTGTAATCAATAAAAAAATTATGATTCATTGTACCTCTTCCACCTCTGGTCCACATTCATAATGATTTACCACATCCATTATATCAATATCTCTCGCAAACTTTGGCTAGAAACCATTTCAACTTGTTCACCACTTTATTCATTGGCTTATGAAATCCTTACTCACGCACGATACTAATTTTTAAATTGAATTGATATTGAAATTCTTAGTCACCTTATCATCCTTATTAACTAAATATTTTGAAATTGCTTTAATATGGTCAACCGTAAGAGCATCAATATTATTTTACGATTGATATTATCAAATTGTTCTAAAATATCATTTAGATAATCCATTATTTCAATGCATTTATCATATAATTACTTGATCAAATCCTACAATACCTGGGATCTAAATTCCATAGCCTTTTGAAACTCAAAAAATTTAGAGGCATCATTAATTACCCTTCCCGAGAATTATATTGGGGTCCATATCTCTAATCTCTTCCCATGTAGTCAAATTAAGATTCAAATTATTATTGTCCTCATAGAGGACTTCATCTATCCCACAAAATGGAATTTATTTCAATTTGTAAATCATTATATAATTCAACAGTTGTTTTGATCAAGGTATTAGCTTCTTTAAGCATGCACTCTATCTATCTGTCTATTGATCTTCCCTTCTGACCTATCTTCTTAGTTTCATGATATGAAATATCATCCAAAATGGAAGAAACTATTAGAGAAGTTATAATTGAAGGATCAGTAGTTAGAGTGGGTTGTGTTACTTTCCTTAAAAGAGAAGTGAGTTTTTCAACCTTTGATTTTAATTCATCTTTAGAAGCTTTATCTTTGTCATACTTTTCCAAAAAAAATCCATAGGTCACTTGAACATCTTGTTTTGCACCCTCATGTGTTTCCTTTCCTAGTGAAAACCTAGAGATTTAATAATCTACTACCGTAATGGTTTCTTTAGTTTTCCCTTTAACGGGGTATCTATCTCCATGAACCTTTCTCCTGAATGGATTATTGATAAATTAGAGATGATTCTTGGCCATTTCACCTGTCTCTTCGGAGTAGGTTCTAGCACACTCAGATCAATCACATCTACAAAGGGCACCTTTTTTTTGCTTTGCTTTACGGTTCAGTGATAGAGCCATTCACATATAATAGATGTAGATGAAAGTGGCATGGTTGGTTCGATACCGAAAGCCTAATGGATAAAACAATAGCATTGGTGATATCAGTTGAAAATGAAATGGAGGTAGTAATGATAGATGGGGTGGAAGTGAGAATAACATCAGGGGCATATGTAATGGGACTAGAAGTGGAAATGGAAGCTATTGAAAAAATGGAGTGGAAACTAGAGACCCAATCATTTCTCCTCCTGAGAGAACAGGAAGGGATGAAATGCTTGGGCCATAAATGGAGATGAAAAAGTAGAGATGAGTGGAGGAGTAGTAGATAATGATGGGGGAAGTGGAGCTAAAGATGGTGGCAATGGTAGTGAAGGAGGGGGTGGTAAATCTTGTGATACAACCAAAGAATCAATAACTTCAACAAATTTTTATACTTGTGTTGTAGAGGACACAACCTTGGTAGTAGGAAATTTTGAAAGAGAGGAACTTCCAAAAGCAAATGAGATCTTCCTTGGAGTTATCTTGGCCTTCTGGGTAGACCTCTTACCTTTTGTAGGTGTAGGGAGACTTAGTGTTGGTTGGGATTCTATTCTTATAGATTGATCTAATCCTTTGGGTAAAATTCCCAAGGTAGCCAACCAATCATATGTCCTTTGTAGAATGGGCCCTGCCCTTTCCTTAGTATTACAATGTTCCTCTTGGTACTAATCAATCCATGACAAAGGTTGATTAGAAACATTATTGTTCCTGTAAATTGGATCCAATACTTCATCATCATCCTCCATCCCTTCCGGAATATCTACAATACCAATTTTTTTAACTTCATCCAAGGTAAACATTTCATATTATCATTGTCTAATAATAATCTCATCCTAGTAGTGAACCCAAATATCCTCCAACTGAGGAATGTGAGAACTGGCCAATCATGTTTCAATGAACTTACCCCAGTAATCAAAGTTAGTTATGGGATGGAAAGTTTGTAATGTAACTTCATACATTTCTCCATCCACATTATTTTCCTTGTAAATACTAGCACATGTATACCTTCCTATTGAAATAGAAACTGGACTCCTGCCTTATGTCATTTATTTTGAATCTTATAATAATCCAATAATTTTCAAACTAATTCTAATAAGACACATTTATCAGTAGGAAATATTGGTAATTTAATAGAGTACCTAGGAAACCCTAAACCCCGATGTATGTGAATTTCAGGAATTGAAGATAGATGGCTCCCCATTCCTTTACCTCTTTAAAAGATTCATCATAAATTATTTGATTATATAAATTTTTATCAAAATGATAAAGGAGTAAGGTAAAAATGAATCATTGACCCTACGGAAATGTTTGTTTCCTTCTTCCATTGTAATTTGAGGATAAAACTCATAAATTTGTGACACACTTCTAACACCTTTTGTATTCAACACATTGAAATCTCCCATGGTAGTTGTCACATAAACGAGGAAGGAAGTTATGAAGAAGTTTTTATAATTCAAGACATTACTCAACTGAAAAAAAAAATTGAGCTACTGATATGTTCCCCCATCGTATGAACTTCTTATTTTTATTGATAGTAACAATGTAGATGAACATCCATTCTTAAAATTCTTTCACCGAAGTGATACCCAAAACTCTACACAACAACACAATAATATCATTTACTTCCCGAATGAATTTTGAGTGGAATAATGTTTTGGGAAGCTTAGTAACATTCTTGGCCAAATAACTCTTCATCATCACTTTTGTACATAGTTTAGTTTCTTTATCCTAATGGTCAATTGCGACTTCTAGAGAAATTGTTGCATATTCCTCAACATTTAAAAGTTTGAATAAATCTTCAAAGAAATTTGTGTTCACTAATCACAACCTTTCCATTGTCATAATTTACTCGACTTAGAAGTCTTATCAAAGTGAGTTGTTGCATCCAAATACAAACTCAGGGAAATGCATAGATGAAGGAAAAATCACAGTGAGAGCAAGGCCACTGTCAAATATGACCTACATCTAAGGTTTCTTATTAGGGGTATTTAATATTTCCTAGAATTTGGGAATATCCACATATCCAATATCGGTATCTCTAATGTTCCCCAAATACAAAGATAGGAATGAGTGAGGAACAACTCCAAAGGATGTGTACTTCATTTTTCTCTTTCCCTTTGATGAGGAATTTGACATTAATTTTCAATTCAGAATCCAATTGATCTTTGAAAATTTTGTTAGAAACCTTAAAGGTTCCAAATACCAAAGTCTAAAGGTCCAAAAATAGTAACTCCGAAAAGGATTCAACTTTGAAGTAAAACCCTCCAAAATTCTAAATTCCTCCGAAACCCTTAAAAATGATTCAAATTTGAAGTAAAACCCTCTAAAAGTCTAAATTCCTCTGAAACCCTAACCTTCAAAAACCCAAAAGGTAAAACCCGAAACTCTTAAGGCAATCGCTAACTCAAAAAATCTGAAATGAAAACCCTTGAAGCTCCAAAAGCACTGTTTTGAAATCACCGAAAGGAACAATTTCAAGAGAATGAAAGTTAAATGTTCTAAAAATATGAAAGGAAATTTTTGTGCAATTCTTAGATTTTAAGAGATTAGATGACTGCATTAATTAAATCTCATGGTATTTGAGAAAAGAACCAAATGACATGGTTAAAGATGAATGGTGGACGATAGGATTTTTCATGTCAAGTAAGAAAAAGAAGAACAGATAGAAAAAACAAACCAAAAACCCTTGATCAATCATAGACCAAAAATAATTAATAAACCAAAAATTACCTTTAAAGTGATGCCTTGAAAGTATGAAATGGTTTTGTAAAATCGGGTGTCGAAAAATGCCAGTGAAAATGACGGGTAAAAATTTAAGTTTATATAGGGAAACCCTAGAATTAATACTTGAAGCTGACACATGTGGGGTAGTTAGAAATTAAATGTTCTATGGAAGGTCTGAAATCACAAACCCTGAAACACCGAAATTCAAGCGTGACCATTCCAATGCAAAACCCGAAGTCCGAAAAATGTCGAATAAGTTCTAAAATTTTGAAACTTCGGAGTTTCGGACTTCAAAATCGAGAACAAAAATATCCCCAAAGGTAAAGTGAGACTCCAAAACCTGAAATCCCATATTTCAAAAATTTCAAACTTCAAACTTTTGGATTTCAAACCGATAGTGAAAATAATGAAAACGCTAAGGAAAACTTCTAACTCGAAAATATGAAGTTCTAAAATTTAAGAACTTCGGCTTTCGTGAGTTCATAAATTTTTAACAAAATTTTCATTTTGTAATCAATAGAAACCCCAAAATGAGAATACCTCTAAAATATGAAGTCCAAAATTCGACTTCGAGTTTGGAAAATTTCAAATTTTTTGAAAAAAACTTCATCAAAGGTTTTAAGATTTTGACAGATTCTTTTAAAAACCTTCCTGTTGAGGTAAATGTTTTTAAAGTTAAAAGTTCCCACTCAACATTCATAGAGATATGAGGAAATAATGAGGTGGGAAGAAGTTTATTTCACTTTTAAAACATTTTGGTTACATTTTTCATTCTTGTGCGAAGGAAGAAAGAGAAGTAACAAGGTAAAGTGTTTAGTAATATTTTGATTCACAAAGCATGGGGGTGGGGCTAATTTTAGTGTCCCAACTATCCCCATTATCCTAGGATATTTAGGATAGTAAAATGTTCCATGTTCTCTAAGCTTGACAAGTGGTGGGAAATATAGTGGGTGAGGATGGAGGAGGAGAGAGAAAGGTTTTAGAACCCAATAAGTAAGTTTGAAGGTCACATAATGAACCAAAGAGGGGGCTAGGGGTGGGGCTAATTTTAGTGTCCCAACTATCCCCATTTTCCTAGGATATTTAGGATAGTAAAATGTTCCATGTTCTCTAAGCTTGACAAGTGGTGGGAAATATAGTGGGTGAGGATGGAGGAGGAGAGAGAAAGGTTTCGAACCCAATAAGTAAGTTTAAAGGTCACATAATGAACCAAATAGGGGACTAGGGGTGGGGCACATTTTACTATCCTAAATTTACCAAATTTCCTAGATAGTTGGGACAGTAGGGGTAAAAAAATGTGCCCTAGGCCTTGGAGTTTCCATACTTAGTCAAAATTACAATTTTGATCATTTACCACATGTCGAGAAGATACAGGTCATATGGTGTGTCCAAGGGATTCAAAAATTAGGTAGGGTGAAATTTTTTGTCCCTAATATCCTAGTGTCCCAACTATCTTAGAGATTTGGGACAATCAAGATAGTTGGAAAATACTGACACCAAAATGTGCAAGGCTTCCAACTGCAAATTTGACTAACTCCTAGAACCTTGAAACAAACTTTCCCAGAGTTGTAGGGCGTCTTTCTAGGATAAATTTTATATCATTTTTACCCCAAAAACTTTTTTTTTTGAGATCAATGGAATGGTTTTAAATAATTTATTTTATGTCCTCCAAAAAGTTCTACTTTTTAATTTGGGACCGCAAGGTGAGTCTGCACAAATTGATTTTCCATGAGAAGTGCATATGCCTTGAGATGAATATGATATTTCCATATTTTAGATAATTTAAATATATTTCCAATGGTTTCTTTTCCTCTTTAATAATTTCAGATCTCCCAAAATATTCAATTGAAGTTCAAGTGTTTTTTTCACTATAAGCTCCTCAAGCCTCCAAGACTCACTTTTACTATTCTGATCCCAAAACGTGAGAAACTTTCCAAAATTTCCCTAAAACCATTCCATTACACATTATAATATTCTAATGCATCTTGGGATTATTTTAAGCTCCTTGATCATCTCTATAGCATGCACACTTGTCCCATAAATGCTAGGGAATAGTCCTTCCATACCTAACAAAGATTTCACCTCTTGAGGACACTTCACCGCATGAACTTGGTGACCTCGTGACCATATTTCACATACTTAGGCAGGTGTTTTATCATTTTACGAGGTCTCTCAATGATGGGAAGGGAATGACACCAAAGGTAGGCTGACCCAAAGGATGACTTCCGAAAGGATTTCGTAAAAATTTTTGACATTAGGGTATAGTTTTCATGTTTCAACATTGAATTTTTCCCTTGCAAAATCTCATGAAAACAAATTCTAAACATATTTTAAACTATTATTCTATCATTCATTTTTTCTCCATAGACTTAATCTTATTTACAAGACCAACAACATAAGTAAACAATGACTTTACAGAGTTTGATTCTTTCATAGAAATATTATTAAAATCCCTTCTAAGTAATTGGGTTTTTATTTGTTTTAACTTTATCGTTACTTTTAAATGTAACCTAGAGAGTGTCCTATGCTTCTATTTCTTGGTTATATGTAGTCTCTCTAGGAATATTGATTTCATGCATATCTTGATGTATGTAGAAGGGGTATTTTCCATTTTTATTTCTCTTTTCCTTCAAGATATCTTTATATTACTATGAGATTGTATTATAAGTTACTTGGATAAATGGGATCTATGTACCTATTTTCAATAATTTACCAAATATCCTAGGATATGAACAATGCCTTTATTGTTAGAGACCAATACTCATGATTTAAAAATTTAATCGAGGACTCCACAAGCTTGATATAGATGTTCTAGATGTAGAATTTGTTGATGGATGTCAACTTAAAAACCTTATCTCGATACCAATTTGTAGAAAATAGGAAAATGAAAAATACATAACATAGAATAAAACTACAAATTTTATCAAAGTCATCACTTTGTTATGTGACTTCCTCACAACCTTCAACCTTCTAGCTTCCTTTATTTCCTTAATACATTCAACGATCACATGTGCCTCTATTTTATAGAGGGTTTTCAAATAAAAATAGAACACTTAAAATAGAGCATAATGCACACATATAAGAATAGATTTTTTTTTCACTTGCTTTATTTTCTTTTATTAAAATTAGAAACTAAAAATGAACCATATTGATCAAAAATAAAAACTTAAACTATTAATAGCATGCACAAAAGAAAAAAATGCCTAAAAACTAGCAATGAGAGGTGAAATTTACAATGTGAACAGCAAATCGAGGATGAAAGATACTATCTATTTTTAGAAACTTCATTTTTCCACATTGGGTAGCAATGAAAATGGCATCACTAGATTAGGCTCCTCATTATGATCTTTTTCTCTTAATTTCAGCTCAATTTTCCCACCGAATGCCTAGAAACCGGAAAAGCATATGCTAGGGCATCAAACTTGGGTTTTCTGCAATTAATTATTCATAGCATCCTCTAGTATACTATTACTACTTTCTTGAAGGTTCCTAGATTTTGTAACTATTGAGAAAATTTCACCCGATTTCAACCACTAGTTTAAACAATACGAGTTTTTCAAATTTTGATGCATATGACCATTCTGGATGAATTTGATAGATTTTATTGATATTTTATAGATTTAATTGAGGTTCCCACTCAACATTCATAGAGATATGAGGAAATAAACAAGTGGGTATAAGTTTATTTCACATTTAAAAATTTTCGGTAGCATTTTTGATTCAAAGTGCGAAGGCGAAAGAGAAGTAGAAAGGTAAAGTACTTAGTCAATTTTTTTATTGGAAAAGGATGTGAGTGTGGCACATTTTAGTTTCATAACTATCCATGTTGTCTTGGGATATTTGAGATAGTAAAATATTCCCTTCTCTCAAATCCCGACAAGTGGTGGCAAACGAGTGGGTGAGGATGGAGGAGGAGAGAGAAAGGTTTCGGCACCCAATGAGCAAGATTGTAGGTCACATGATCAACTAAAGAAGGTTATAGGTTTGGGGAACTTTTTAATTTCCTAACTCTCCCAACTATCCTAGATAGCTGGGATAGTAGGGGAAAAATAATGCACTCTAGGCCTAAAAGGTTCCATACTTAGTCAACATTACAATTTTGATCATTTTACACTTGTTGGGAAGGTGCAGTGTCACGTGCGGGGTCCAAGCACTTAAAAAAGGGGGTAGGGTGAATATTTTTTCCCCAATGTCCCAATTATCCGTAAGAGTTGCAAAATTTGGTATAGTTTGAACAGTCTGACAACAAAATGTGTCGTCAAGCTTCCAACTACAAATCTAACTAACTTCTAAACTTGAAACGAACTTTCTCGGAGTTGTAAGAGGTATTTCTATGCTAAATTTTATATCATTTTTACTCCAATGAGATTTTGGAGATGAATGGGATGGTTTTAAATACTTTATTTTTCATCCTTATCCAAAAAGTTATACTTTTTCATTTAGGACCATAAGGTGAGTTTGCACAAATTAATTTTCCCTAAGAAGCACCTATGCCTTGAGAAGAATATGATTTTTCCATCATGTAGAGAATTGAAATAGATTTCCAATGGTATCTTGTTTTCCTCTTTAATGATCCTAGAATTTTGAAATATTCAAATTGAAGGTCATGTTCTTTTTTGAACTACAAGTTCCTCAAGTCGCCAAGACTCACTTTTACTGTTATCATCCCAAAACATGTGAAACTTGCCAAAACTTCCCTAAACCCATTCCATTACACTTTAGAATCTTCTAGTGCATCTTTGGATGATATTAATCTCCTTGATCAGCTCCGTATCGGGGTAAGTGGATGGAAATGGGGGACCAAAAGGGGGTCAAAAGTGGACACATTTTCCTAAAATTAGTGAAACCTTAACTTCATCCAATAAGTTGGCATAAATATTCTAAAAATTTGAAAAAGTAATTAAGAATAAGTACCTTATCACTTGAAATCTAGTTTCTAACTACTAATTTTGTTTTAAATGGTGGAGATTAAGATTTTCAAATGTGGTGTGCACACAAAGTATGTATATTTTTGTGTCAAAAAGAGTAAAACCTATTGTGTGTGCCCCCACCAATTTTTTGAGTTCTATAAATTATTTTTAAAATCCCTTAGATTAAAATTTAGCTAAAACCATGTACGAGGTCCCACTAATTTTTCATAATTTTGAATTAATATATAAATTTCTATTAATTTTCAAGTGCACAAATCTTGAAAATGAAATATGTGTTTGTACACCCTCATAACATTGAGGAAAAAATGACTTTTTATTTTTATTTTTTTAGTGCATGTAGAATGGAGTTTAGAAAGAAAAAAATGTTTTTTAAAAAATTTGAATGAAAAAATCATAAATTGTGCATCAAAATGTATGCATAGGTTTTCGCAAGAAAAGAAGGCACTAGTAAAAGAAATTATGGATGAAAGCCTTAAACTAATAGGATTTTAGAAAGAATCATATCCTCGCCAAGGTAAAACCAATCTTGATATCATAGTATAATTTTTTTCAATATTATGTTATCATGATGTACACGTGATATTTTTATGTTTTTCAATCAAATATGGATTTATTCATGGATTACAGTCCAAACCTTAGGTTTAGATATCATAGAAAAATCAAAAGCTATGGATTGGGAATTTCAAACCTAAATAAGATGAAATGTGAGCACAATATAATGCAAGTGTGTTATAATGTGCTCTCATTCTTGTTTTCAATGTGGAATATGTCCAAATTAGGAATGCAAGTGTTTTTGAATCGGTAAATCTAATATATAACACGCTCACGTTATAATGTGACCTAATTTTTCCTTATCACATTATAACGCGCCCGAGCCATATTTTGAGCACATTATGGAAAAAATGACCAAAAAGCATATTTTTGGCTATTTTTGTGTCCCCCATCTTTGTGTTCTTTCCCATCATACACACCTATCCCAAAAAGGCTAGGGAATTTCCCTTCAAAACCTAACAAAGATTTCACCTCTTGATGACACTTCACCGCATGAACTAGGTGACCTCATGACCATATTTTACATACTTGGGAAGGTTGGTTATCATGTTATGACGTCTCTTAGTGATGGGAAGGGTATGATGCTGACCTGGAGGATGACTCGGGAGGGATTTTGTCGAAACTTTGTACATTGGGTTATGTTTCAACATTGAATTTTTCACTTTAAAAATATCATGACAAAGAACTCCTAAGCATATATTAAATTATTCTTCTATCATCCATTATTTCTCCATATACTTAATTTTATTTACTAGATCAATTACATAAGTAAACAATGACTCTACAAGGTCCGATTATTTCATAGAAATATTATTAAAATCCCTTCTAAGTAATTGTATTTTGAATGTTTTAACTTTCTCATTACTTTGAAATTTAACCCGGAGAGTGTCCCATGCTTCTATTCCTTTGTTGTACACCGTCACTCTAGGAAGATTGATTTCATGCATAGTGTGATGTATGTAGAGGAGGTATTTTCCATTTTTATTTATTTTTTCCTTTAAGATATCTTTATATTCATATGAGAGTGCATTATAAGTTTCTAAATCAACCGGCTCTATGAACCTATTTTCAATAAATTTCCCAAACATTATGAGACTTGAACAATGCCTTCATTATTAGAGACCAATACTCATAATTTTTAATTTTTGAATTATGGAATCCACAAACTTGATTTATATGTTCCAGATGTAGAATCTTTTGATGGATGTCAACATAAAAACCTTCTCGATACTAATTTGTAGAAAATAGGAAAATAGAAAAATATATAACAAAGAATAAAACTACAAATTTTATTAAAACCAACACTGTTGTGTTACTTCCTCAAAACCTTCAACCTTCTACCTTCCTTTACTTCCTTAATACATTCAAATATTACATTTGCCTCTATTTTATACATGGTTTTCAACTAAAAATAGAACACTTAAAATAGATCGTGTTAAACTCAAAAATAGAGCATACTACACACACATAAAAATTGAATTTTTGTTTCACGTTCTTTATTTAATTTTCTTAAAACAAGAAACTAAAAATGAACCTTACTAATTAAAAATAAATACTTAAACTACGATAGCATGCATAAAAGCAAAATGAATGCCTAAAAACTAGAAACCGTATGTGAAATGTGCGGCACAGTGAATGCCAAAGCGAGGATGAAATATACTTACTATTTTTAGAAACATCATTTTTCCATGTTGGGTTGCAATGAAAATTAAATCACTTGATTAGGCTCCTCGTTATGATATTTTTCTCTGAATTTTAGCTCAATTTGCCTACCGAAATGCCTAGAAACCGAAAAAGAATATACTAGGGCATAAAAATAGGGTTTGATACCATTAATTATTTAGATAATCATATTCTTTAGTGTTATATCTCTCTTTAAGGTTCCTAGATTTTGGAACTGATGAGAAAATTTCACATGATTTCAATCACCGATTTGAAAGATATGAGTTTTTCAAATTTTGATGCATACGACCATTCTAAATTAATTTAACAAAGTTTATTGATATTTTATAGGTTTAATGAAGGTTCCCACTTAGAATTAAAATATATGTGAGGAAATAATGAAGTGGACTAAAGTTTATTTCACGTTTAAAACTTTCCGGCAACATTTTTCATTCACGTGTGAAGGTGGAAAGAGAAGTAGCAAGGTAAATTACTTAGTCAAATTTTAGATTTAAAAAACATGGGGGTGGGGTGAATTGTAGTATCCTAACTATCCCCACTATTTTGGGATAGTTGGGATAGTAAAATGTTCCCTACTCTTAGAGCCTAATAAGTGGTGAGAAATGAGTGGGTGAGGATAGAGGAGAGAGAAAGGTTTCAACACCCGATGAGCAAGATTGGAAGTCACATGATGAACCAGAAAGGGGGCTAGGGATGGGGTGAATTTTACTATCCCAAATGTCCTGATTGTCTAGAAAATTGGGATAGTAGGGGCATAAAGATGTGCCATAGGCCTAGGAGGTTCCATAATGAGTCAAAATTACATTTTGATAATTTAGCACCTATTAGGAGGGTCCTAGGTCACATGGGGGTCCAATTTCTTAAAATAGGGGTAGGGTAAAATTTATTTTCACTATTTTCCCTAGTGTCCCAAATATCCTAGAGAGTTGTAAAATTCCAAACAATTGGAATAGTCTGGACACCAAAACACGTCGGGCTTTTAATCGCAAATTTGACAAACTCCCGGAATATTTAAATAAAGTTTCCTAGAGTTGTAGGAGGTCTTTATAGGATAAATTTTGTATTATTTTTACTATAAAGAAATTTTTGAGATCTATGGGATGGTTTTAAATACTTTATTCAATCTCCTTCTCCAAAAAAAAATCATTCGGGACCACAAGGTGAGTCTACACAAATTAATTTTCCATGAGAAGTGCCTATGCCTTGAGAAGAATCTAATTTTTCCATCATGTATATAATTTAAGTATATTTTGAATAGTATCTTGTTTTCCTCTTGAATATTCCTGGAGCTCCTGAAATATTCAATCAAGGTCAAGTTCTTTTTGCATTGCAAGCTCCTCAAGCCTCTAAGACTCGCTTTTACTATTCTGATCCCAAAACCTATGAAACTTTCCAAAACTTCCCTAAACCCATTCCATTACAATTTAGACTCTTATAAGCCATCTCTATATCATGTTAATCTCCTTGATCAGCTCCGTAGCATGCACACCTATCCCAGAAAGGCTAGCGAATAACCCTTCTAGTCCTAGCAAATTTTTCACCTCTTGACGACACTTCACCGCATGAACTGGGTAACCTCATGAACATATTTCACATACTTGGGGAGTTTTTTAATCATGTTATGATCTCTCTTAGTGATTGGAAGGGTATGACACCAATAGAAAGATGACCCAGAGGATGACTCGGGAGGGGATTTGGTCAAAAAAATTTACATTGGGGTATAGTTTTCATGTTTTAACATTGAATTTTGTCCTTGCAAAATCTCATGACAACATATCCTAAGCAACTTTTCAATTATTCTTCTATCATCCATTGTTTCTCCATAGACTTAATCTTAATTACTAGAAAAACTACATAAGTAAACAACGACTCTACAAGATCATATTATTTCATAGAAATGTTATTAAAATATCTTCTAAGAAATTGGATTTTAAATGTTTTAAATTTCTCATTACATTGAAATGGAACCTAGAGAGTGTCCCATGCTTTTGTTTCTTGGTTGGTTGTTACTACTCTAATAATATTGATTTCATGCATAGCTTGATGTATGTAGAGGAGGTATTTTCCATTTGTATTTCTCTATTCCTTCAAGATATCTTTATATTCTTGGGAGAGTACATTATAAGTTGCTTGATCAATGGGCTCTATGTACCTATTTTTAAAAAATTCCCAAACATCTTGGAATCTGAGCAATGACTTCATTATCGTTAGAGACCAATACTCTTTTTAATTTTTAATTGAGAACTCTGTAAAATTGATATAGATGTTATAGACATAGAATTTGTTTATGGATCTCAACTTCAAAAACTGCTCTAATACCAATTTCTAGAAAATAAGCAAATAGAAAACTACATAACATAGAATAAAACTATAAATTTTATTAAACTCAACATTGTTGTGTGACTTCCTCACAACCTTCAACCTTCTAGCTTCCTTTATTTCCTTAATACATTCAACAATTACATATGCCTCTATTTTTTATAGGGTTTTCAATTAAAAATATAACATAAAATAGAGCATGTTGAACTCCAAAAATAGAGCATGTTGCGTACACATAAAAATAATCTTTTTCACTATCTTTATTTATTTTTCTTAAAATTAGAAACTAAAAATTAACCATAATGATTAGAAATAAAAATTGAACTACCGATAGCATGCATAGAAGAAAACAAATTGCCTAAAAACTAGCAATCACACGTGAAATGTGCGATGTGATATCCAAAGGGGAATTCTAGGATGAGGTTGATTTTGAGGGACCAAAATAGAAAAGGAGGTTAAAGGGAGGTTAAAGGAATTGGAATTGGGAGAGGAAATGTTTGGGGGAGGGGACCATTTTGTGGAAGCTATATTTTTTTCAAGAGGGATATATGTATCATGTTTATTTTTGTCAATTGATAAAGAAGTGGTATTTTGATTGCGACATCGCATCATGGAAACACGGTTTAGTATCTTGGAAAGAAAGGTGTTGGAAATGAATATTTTAAAGGAAAACTTGCATTTTTTGGTTCAATGTGGAAGTCAAATTTTTTAAAGAAATTTCAATTTTACATCGATGGTTTTTATGTTTTCATTTTCATGTTCATGTATTATAATGGTCTCTCTTCATATTTGAAGAGCGATGAAGGTTCCCAACCATAAAATTTCGTATTGAGCCATAGAACATGTGTGGTACATAATGAAATAAGTAATGAGTAAGACAAGACATCAAAATAGAAACCGGTTTTTTCTATAACGAAGCAAATCATTACCAGGATATAATATATTTTATATTTTAACGAAATTTAAGTACAATTGTTCCTAAGGTCCTTGATCTTTTTTTGTTTGAATGTAATTTTAAAAACCTCTATGGATATTTTGAGGTACATATACCAAACTTCAATTATTATGATAACATGATCCCATTTCATCTTTATGGAATTTATATCCTTGTAAGGGTTTCAAATGGTCATTTCATCCCAATAGGTTTATGTGAAAGTGTTCAATAGTATAACGAGATACTAAACACAATGGAAAATAATGGCCATTTAGTTTGAAAATGAGAATCTTGTGCACTTAATTTTAGTGTTATTTAAATATTGTTTTTACCCAACTTTTTATTGGAACAAAATAGTAGTCCCCGATTCACAAGACCTAGCACCTACGCCTATGGAGGCTTGAACCGCGACCACCATGTAATGCAATCAGGCATACCCTTCAAGTAATATTCAACATGGATAGATAAATTTGAGAATTATTGTAGGCATCCTTGTTGTTTGATGGAAAACCTTTCACCGAAGCCTGCTCCTCCTAGTCATGTTCATCATTTATGAAAGCAATTGTAACTTTGAAAACTTCTAGTAAAAAAGTGATGAAACACAAGATAACTACTCGAAACTTGTGGGGTTGTACATGGTGAATGCACGATGTGTGTTTCACAAAGGTAAGGTCGAGAGTAGGGGGAAGTTAAATGGAAGGCCGAGATTATTTTTTTCAATGTCTATGTACTTATAACAATAACATAAGCTATCTCTTCCCTTTAATGTCTGGCACATGTTAGCCGCTAACTAGGTATTTTCCTTAGTGAAAATTTCTTTAGCATGATAAGACACTAATAGCTACATGAATTGGTTTTATGTAAGCTCTTCTTTTCATCCCACCACAAAGAAAAAAATTCTATATTCATTTTTTCTATGCACTTAAATACCCCCAATTTTCAATCGAAGGAAATACGAAACATCATGTGAAAGTGGAGTGGGATTTGTAAATTTTGACACAATTATAAAATTGATGACCTATTAACTTTCGATATTACCGTATGAGTTCTCTCAACAACATTGTCGCTTCTTTCCATAAGAAAGTTTAATTTATTGGCCTTAGCATGGGCCCATGAAGGACATCACAATTTAAAGTAAAGTAAATGAAAATCATTAAATCCAAGTAATCATACTCTTCTATGATTAGGAAAGGATTGAATGAGCATTACCAATTTAAATAAACATAAGATAAAACACATGTAATTCAATAGTCTTAGTGGTTCCATAGAGGATTTCGACATACTTTGAAACATGGGATGTTGAGTCACCTATTATACTACCCCCCACCCCAACCACACCCACCTTTGACATGCCTTCGGTGTAAATATATATATATATATATACCTTATACATTTATGATCAAACAATAATAATTTCATCATATAATACCAAACAAAATAAAATATTAAACATCATTTATGGTGAGAATTTGAAATAGCGATCATAGGTGACCGTAATATGAAATGAACGTGATGAGAATGGATTTACGTCTACCGATCAGTAACTTAAACAATATTAATTTAGGCTATATAGATTAAAATTCAATTAAAAAACATTGGCATATATGAGAGACCTCAATATGGCAAGGAAAAGGACCAATAAAACCTTACATAATTTTAAATAAATGGTGAAGATGTGTGTTGATAGATCATAATAAATAGGTTATCATTATCATGGTCTCTTTGACTTGGAAAAAGAGAGTGTAAGCACGTCATTTAGAGTGGAGATATTGGTGACAAACATACAACTTCCTACCAATGTTCTTCCCGCAAACAGGTGGAGGCCCATTACATGGGTGTGTCATGCATTTGAAGTGAGACAAGTAGATGATGGGGTGTGTGTTTATTTATGGCCTAGAACCCCAAAGAGGCTAAGAGGGTAAAAACTAACAATGGTAAAAACAAATTACAGAGGGTTAAAATAAAAAACATAAAAAAAATTCCACCCTTTAAGGCTTTTTATCAATATTTCCTTGATATTACAAGTAACAATGAAATTTTAGGTTTTGTGTAGACACTAATTGACCCACTTTGTGTATTATTTAGTCCCAGTCTCATACTAATATTCATATGGTTTTTGAGTGAATAAATTACTAATTAACCCCTATCTTTTGGCCATTATACTTTGCTTTCTATCGTCACTACCAACCTCCCAACATACATGCCCAATCTACTTTTTGTTTTGCATAATTTTAGCCTTAATAGGGGTGCTCAAGCCAGCACTAAGGCACTCACAGAACCTTGGTCCCGGTCGAAGGAACCATGATCCTTTTCCCACTTTACTTCCATCTTTTTCAGCACTTTCTAGTTGTTTGAACATTCCCGTATCTTTGGTGGTCACCTCTTCGAGGTTAATTACAAAATTAGATCAAGAGAAATTTATAAATACAAAGCTATGAGACCATAATGAGGGACTAATCACTAGGCACTACTATCAT
Source organism: Taxus wallichiana var. yunnanensis (assembly GCA_018340775.1). Classification (NCBI taxonomy): domain Eukaryota; kingdom Viridiplantae; phylum Streptophyta; class Pinopsida; order Cupressales; family Taxaceae; genus Taxus; species Taxus wallichiana. Next base: position 918,297,148 of record CM031240.1, on the reverse strand, counting down.
CATCTAAGGTTACATCTATCTAGAGCTCATTTTCATCCATCTAGCTCCACCATAAAGGACAAGGTTGGTTCATCTACATCACACATCATAGGAAGGAATTTTATTCTATTCCATTTACCATTTTATTATATTTCTACACGCTTATTTCTCGCTACTTTCATAAAGTGTGACTGCACAAGAGTACCTAGGAATGATCACACACACACACACACACACACAAACATAGAACTACATAGGGTCTAAGATGTAGTGTAATGCTTAGTTAGTAATTCCACCATTGTGGTAGTTGAGGAAAGTCTAACCCCTTCATATGCATCTTTCATTTTTAGGGTTTGATGTTTTTTTGGGGTTTTTTCAAGTGATCTCTTATTGCAGGTATTACAATGACATCTAAAATAATTCAAAAAAGTTGGTGCAATAAAGAGAGAACATAGGAAAACATCCAAGGACACTTGGAGGACAGCTTTTAGGATATATCTGCAAACTAGGGCACCCATAACTCGGACTAGGTGTCGTGCCCACCTAAGTGCCCCAATACACTCAAATTTCCTAGATCTGCACTTTTCGAGACCTCGACACATTTGTTTCATCCTTTTGTTTCTTTATCCATCTCTACAACATAGTTCAACACCTTCATCTAATTAGCTAAGATCTATCTAACCCTTCTTGCACTTTAGGGTTTCATACTTTCATAGCTTATATTTCTTGGGTTACTTTCCTTATTTAGTTTAGACATTTATTTCATTGTTGTAATTATTATATTAACATCTAAAATATTCACATTTTAGTTAATCATTTTGGTGAACCCGACTCTCAAGTTTTCTTTCTTCTTCCATTTTTGGCTTCTTATGCCTGTCACCCATAGTCGTCATTTTGGGTCTTTTCGATATTGTGATCTTCATCCATTTACCCATCGAATTTATAATTCAATGGTTGATACAACCGCATCTATGCCTACTTATAATAACCTTTTAGATAATTCTCACCATGTTCCTCTCCATGAATTAGTAGCATCGATAGTGAGAATTCCTACGATGAAGACACCAATGTATACGAAGATCAACTTAACACTATTACTAACTTTTAACAAGATTTGTGTGATATTCCTACTCATCTTCCCCATATCTTTCATGATCTGATTGCTACAAAGAGAACTCATGATGCTTCATATTCTATAATTTCTCATTCTTCAATTCTCATGGTCTACACTCCACCCACCTATGTTTTCGCTCCCATTACTAACACTATTTCTCTCATCATTCACCCTAGCACTTTTAATATGCAGCTTGGCCCTTCTTCAAATACTCTTGATTTAACCTCTTTATATCAGGATTTGCAAACCCAAATTTGTCATCTCCAATTTACTACTTCGCGAGTATCACCATCTTTAGACTTTACATCATTGCTACGTACTCATTTTGCACCTACAATTTATGCATATCCATTGCCACCTAATTTTGTATCTCCCAATTTTCCCATCTTTAAAGGCCATGGTGACCCACAAGAGCATCTTCACACTTTTCATGTAGCATGTCTTGACTATGTGAATGATCACACTATACTCACTAATATTTTCCCTCGTAGTTTGCAAGATTATGTGATGCGTTGGTTTTATGACCTTCCTATCCATTCGGTAGTCTCCTTCACACATTTGGTTGATACTTTCTTTCTCACTTCTCTATTAACATTGGATCTAAGATCTACTATGCTTAACTTCCACAACTCAAACAACGGTCTAATGAACACTTGTCAGATTATGTTTTGGGTTATAAAAATAACCTAGCTAAGATGTCTAATGTACTTATGGATGTTGAGCTTTAAGACTTATTCATTCAGATTCTCTTGCCACCTCTCTAGGAGAGTGTTCTCTTTAAGACTTATCCTTCATTTAATCAAATTTTTCATGCTCTCAAACTTCGTGAAACCAATCTCTTGGATATATTTAAAATTAAATACCAAGAGAAAACATCATCATCCACGTTTTTAAAGGAAGGTAAAAATTCAAGCCATCTATGACTAAATCCTCTAATACAAAGGTTACCATCAACATAATATATACTACTAAGGAGCTGCAATCACAACCATTTAGGCTCGACGTTTCTAGGTTTAGCATCTCTCTGCAATTTTTTTTACCAAAACTGGTCAATATCAACCTTATTACATTACCTTTCCCTCTATAAGTTTATCCATCTCAACCAAAATGGCATAACTTTGACGAAAATTTCCATTTTGACTATCATTAATGTATAGGACACTTTAGTGATCGTTGTTACCAATCTGCGATATCTCATTTAAGATTTGATTGACATGGTCAAATTGAGCTTCCAAAATCTGCAACATCTCCACATGTCAATGAAAATCATAAACTCAAAATATTTAATAACCCTCTACCCAAACATAATACAAAAACAACAGACTCATCAGCTAATCATTTCTATCACATAGTGTCTCCTCCTACATTAGGATCTCTTGAATTCTTAGTTGCACGTATTAATGCTTCGCCACCAATCATCTCTTTCTCTAACTATGATTATCATGTGAATTTCACATCTAATCACTTACATATTAATGCATCTATCAGTTTAGTTTCCATCAATAATACTAAGGTTGACCCATCATGGCCCATTAGTGCATGTTCTATTCCACTTCTTAAGGCTATCAACTACCCTCTATCACAAGTTACATACCTCATGAAAAAACCCTTTGGTGTCCTCCAAACTACACAATACGGTTGGTCATCTTACTATGTTTTTTCATTTCCTTGTTTAAAACATAGTTGACGAGTGTGACATACTTCTTGGTCTCAATTGGATTTGTAGGTCCCAATCTATCATTTCTATGAATCATTTACAACTTAAATTCATTCATAATAATCAAGTTATCTCTATTGATGGTGTACCTCCCTCTACTCCATGGTCATCATCTCCTCGTACGTCGAATTAGCACACCATCTATATCATCTAGCACATCAAACTCTTTGTTATTCAAAGCACAATATACTCCTAGTTCACCTACTTGCACATTATCTACACGACCTCACCGTTCTACTAGTCCTACACATAGGTATAGGCCCATTCCTAGGATAGTTTCCACCTCTCGATGTCTATCACCACCTCGGTTTATTCCATGTAGTTTTCCACCATCTTCCTAATCAACTTCATGTAGATCTCTATCACCGACACATTTTTATATGCCACAACATTCATATTATATTCATCCATCACATGCACATGGGCTTCATTCACCAACACAGTGTCTATCTACTATAGCACCATTATTAGAGCATGGTCATATGCTTTCATCACCACATACAGCATATGAAGGACCCTTTTCCTTCACTATCATTGAATAGTTCATTCATTCACACATCATCCCCCTCTCATCTTAGAATCAATACATCTCACATACTTACATATTTATACATCCATATCCTAGCCTAGACATACTCATCACATGTTTAGCATCATCATTTCTTGATAACACACTCTTGTGCTTTAGTTCACATTTTACTCTTGAGGGCATACTACACATGATCCCCAAACACTACACAATAGGTAGTACACACTACATTTATTCACACATAATGTTTCATACATCTTACATTCTACATTTATTCTATATCATTCACATCTTGACATTTTCACATATACACTTCATACATCATATCAGTCTTCACGTCTACCATCACATACTCCTCACACTACACACTTTGCATAGCACACACATTACACTTTTGAATTGCATCTTATACATCCACTACACATCATATGGTCATTTATAATCATCACCCATACTACATTGTCTTCTACATGCTACACTAAATACCCTATGATCCACTTTAGTTCTACGGTCTATAATCGATCGTTGAGAGTTTACAAATCAAATGGACCTCATCATGTTTACATTTTTATCATTCTAACTTCTCTCGTGATACATTACTAAGTTAGTGACATACGCTATAGGCTAAATGGTCACATATCCCTTCATCTTGTAGTGGTATACGCTTTAGGCTACATCACCACTCCCTCTATTCATCTTGTAGTGATATATGCTTTAGGCTACATCATCACTCTTTCAATCATCTTTTCATGATATACGCTTCAGCTATAAGGGTAACACACACATCATTTCTAGGTTACATTTTTCACTACACATACATAATCATCACATCACGTTAGACACAATACACACTTCGACCATTGCACTCTTATTTACGATTCATTCTTGACCATGAGGGGGAAAGCTAAATGAACCTCACTACATACAACTCCATTCACTTGGGGGAATGCGGCTCCTATCATCCATCTTACATTCTATTCCATCTATCCACAACATGTTACATATATTTTTGTACTTAGTCTTGCTTGCATTTACTTATACATGGTCATTTTATTACACATTCTAGTTAGATTTATAGTATATCATTTTTATTTACTATATACACATGCACAACCATGTCCTTTTCTAGTTGTGATCACAGATATAGGTCTCTTGCATGCAACAAAAATGTTTTCCTTCTACCCATCCTACATTGGTCGCTAAGGGCATCCACATTCATCTTTCATAGGTGTTACTATTTCATTTTGTACTTAGCACTTTTCATTTCTCGGTTATACACAATTTTGACATATTGTTTATCTTTCTAACATGCTAATGGGTGTTTAATGTACAACATTTTTTTGTAGAATTACTTAGTTCCATGGCTATCTATTTTTTTAGTCTACTATTGTTTTTCTCTTGTTTTTTATTGTGTGTGGACCTTACCCTATGTTTTTTGTGCACACTTGTTTGTTTGTATGGGACCACTATGGACTTGAGTGTCTTCCGACATCGTGAGTGATGTCCCATGTTAAAAATGGGAAATATGCACCATCATGGTGAAAAAGTGAGCAAGTTCTACCCTTTAAACATTAATAACTTTGAATCTAATCAAAACATGATGTAAAATGCATGAACTCTATTCCCCTTAATTGCCTAATTTAACATTAAAATGGACCTAAATAGTCCAATGGCAATCAAATTATAACTTGCTTGCTTTGATCCATCAATGGATGTTTGGGTGTGAGGCTTAGCTCTTCAAGAATGGAGGATGGAGGGCTCAAGAATGACAAAAGGCTATTAGTATGAAACTATGTGCTTACTTTTGTCTCTTGAGAGATTTAGGTGTAGGTATAAAGGTAGGAGGAGGGATCTTTATATAGCCCAAAGGATAAAGGATTCAACACATCCTCATGAATGTGGGATAAATGGAGATGTAGAGTTAGTTATGGATAAGGGGGTTTAGATGAGGTTGAGTTAGCTTTAGGAGGATTTAGTTTGTCCTCTAGTGGCTCATGTGGATAAAGGGGGTGTATTAATTAATCAAGATGATTAATTAAATACATGTGCAAGCTTTTATAAGCTTTTAGATGGATTTTAGTGTGATTTAGACCATTAGGAAGGGATTAAACCAATTAAATAGAGATTTATTGATTTAATGAGAAGGGAGGCTAATTAATTAATAATAATTAATTAGACTAGATAGAAGGTGTTAATTAACGAAAGGTCATTAATTAGGGTATGTGTTGATAGGTGACTTAATTAATTAGCTTAATGTAATCAATTAACGATAATGGAAGAGAAGATGAGTGCTTATTGACAATATGTCATCAATTTGCGGAAAGGAGATAATTAGCGCAATTTAAGTATTTAAATTGCTTAGGCGTAATTATAGGTGTCTACATTTTCCCCTCTTTGGGGTGGCGTAAGTGACGCCACTTCAAAGATAGTAGATGAAGAAAATTTTGAAGGGATAGAAGAAAAATTAGTAGGAGGGAGAGATGCCCCCTCGAGTGTCGATGGGGTGATGGAAGAAGTCAATCGACAATCGAAAAAGGTGAGAGATAGGCAGAAGAATGGGGAAGAGGCAGGATGCCCAAGAGAGAGAAAAATTAGGGGTGAAAGGGAAGTGATGTAGAAGAAATATGGAAGAGGGGAGAGAAGAGCTTAGCCTCTAGCCATTGTTTATTTGGAACAAATTTGATGTCATCATATTGCCATAGAACTACATCATCGGTCCTTATGAAAAATATAAGCATACGACAAAGGTAGAATGACATGAAAAGCCATACTACGAACAATTTCCATTGCTGAAAATACCAACTCCACGTAACATACAATAATGCAATGCAATACGAGAAGGAAACAAGCTCATTTAATAGGGAAAACAAGTACGAACGCACATATCCAACCCAACAATGGTCAAGACAGTTGTACAAATGTTTTGTTATCAGTGCTGAAGAGATCCACAAGTTTTTGATTGATGAAAAGGGTTAAAAATGATGCCCCAAGCAAGGATACATGCAAGGGGAAATGAAAATGGACATGGGGTCCATGAAAAGCGTTTGTGCGCAGAAAAAAGCACCACTAGGCAACAAAAGTGCCCAGAGTATAGACGAAGCAAACAACTAGCTTTGTGAATGGTTGTGAATCTGGTGATCCATGAGTCATATTAATCGGGAAGATGTGAGACAAACCAATAGGATATGGAGAAAATACCATGCGCAAGACACAAGTTTCAGCCGTAATAAGCAAGTTACCATTTTTGTAGGGTTTTTACTTTTTAGGATTTTTTTAAAAATTTGCCTATTTTTTGGATTTTTGATATATATATATATATTTTTATTATTTTTGCTTTCCAAACCATGGTGAATAGTAGAAGAAGAAAGAGAAGGGCCTAGGGGCGTAGGGGGCAACAAAAAGTGCCCTAGGTGGAAGAAAGGAGAAACAAAGGACAAATAATGTCCTTGTTAAGTGGAAAAATTAAGAAAAAATAATTATTTGAAAAATAATTATTTACGAGAGTGGGAAGAAGAATAAAAATCACCAAGGAGCAATAAAATTTCCCTCGAGGGAGAAGAAAGGGGTATTGGATAAAAAAATGCCCCAATATGGTGAAAAAAGAGAAAAATAATTATTTAATAAAAATAATTATTCCACGGTGAATAGAGGAGAAAACGGTGATCGAAATGGGTCTCCGGCCTTCTAAATGGTGAAAAACAAGTTAATATACCCCCAGGGGGGTAAAAACATCACGACCAATTCATTTTAACTGAGTAGTTGAGAAAATTTTACTGTGAGGCTCTGACACTCAGGAGAACCATGGTGATCACACGAGACCATTTGAGGCATGCGATGCCATCGGGGTACCAGCGGCATGCGGACGATGGCCCTTTTGTGAGTATCAAAACTTTGCTCCTAAATTTTGTCATTAATGCCTTAAATTAGGTCTTTAGGAGTAGAAAAACACATGGTAGCACACTGCAGCGTGAGTGCAGCGTGGCATGGGATAGGGCATGTACATGTAGGTGCCATTTTGGGGACACAGGCATCCTTTTGAGGGTGCACAGTGCACAAGTCGATGCGCGTGCACATATGTGCGACACAAATCACACACACACACACACACACACACGAGCACATGGCACACATGTGCACAAAGTGTGGCACACACACACACGGAATGGGGCACACACAAAAAGTGTGGCGTAGCATGGAGAAGAGTGCACACACACACAGAAGCACACGTGCCATGCAAGTGCAACCAATTTGGTGGTGGCGCACATGCCAAAAAGGGTGCGTAGCACCCAAAAAGAGGCACACGTGCTAGAAAACACATGCATGCAAAGCGCATGCCAAAAATGTGGCACACACATGCCCAAAAGGGTGTGAGGCACCTAGAAGGTGAAAAAAGATAGGAAAGTGTCAAAAACATGACACTTAGAAGAATTTTTAGGATTTTTGGGTTAACCCTAAAAGATGAGATAGATTTTTAGAGGAAATGCTAGAAACTAATGAGTGGCGTGTTATTTTGTAGAGATGACTACCAGTTTTACAGACACGGGAGCGTCACTCCCAGATTGCCGAGTTAGAGGGTAGTATGCACCGTGCACGACCACCGAGCTATGGCGATATTACTTGAGGCAGTGGGGCTGGCCTCGTGGCTCGGATGCCATCTATTGTACTAGATCACGGCCTCCTGACTGTGCTAGCCGAGCGATGGCATAGCGAGAGTCAGTGTTTTAGGCTGCCCACAGGGAGAGATGATAGTGACCATTGAGGATGTTTGGTGGATTCTATGCATGCCCATGATGGGTACATTGATCGAGTATAGTTCGGATGCAGGGTTGATTAGAGCAGCGTGCAGTGCTCTATTTGGTGTCGATGACATCCCACATGATGGGATGACTATAGCTTTACATGAGTGCATCTCTGACCCGACATTGCATCGGGGACCTCTCTATATCATGGCACTTATCAGTGGGTTCCTACTCACTGATAAGACAGGGACTTCATTCCCGAGAGGATTACTTGCCATTGGTTCATGGCATTTACAATGGTGAGAGATATTGTTGGGGGGTGTATACTTGGCCCATTTATACTGGGATTTACACCTGATTACATACCACGGTCAGAAGACCATGGGGCCAACATCATTATTACAGATATGGTCATGGGATCATATTGCTATCGGCACCCTGTGGGCCCTTTCGAGTTTGAGATCCCGAGGAGCCATCATACATGGCTTGGGTAGCAGCTGGCGGAGATGTACGTGGCCATCTTGGCAGCCTATTCAGATATAGGTGGGAGTTTGATGAGCTAGCAGTGATAGACATCATTTGGCATCCATACAGGCACTTCCAGTGGCCAGAGGATGCCACAGAGCTCAGCGTGTGCTTGGTGGAGCACTTTCTTATTGGCAGCCGCAGCTATATCATGGAGTTATATCGTGTAGATAGGTGCCAGTGGCAGCTTGGTAGCGAGTACGGGGTCCCCAGCGAATATCCGGCATGCATGCACGTAGGACTCAGAGAGCAGACCATGGGGCCTCGTATACCAGTGGCCCGAGCTAGGGCTAGTTTCACATAGGTGGTCCCCTAGGCATGGGACCCATTACGATAGGTGAGAGACCCGGGGACTACAGCTGATTATGTAGCATGGTATGCGACAGTATTACCCCGATGTCTCACTATTCTAGAGGTAGCTTGGGTAGCAGGTATTCACCCACCCGTAGAGGTATGGCATGGGGCGAGCAGAGAGGCTAGAGTAGTGGCACTGGGGCTAGACCCAGAGGATCCCTTTGATGGTATCCCTCATGATGGATAGGGTGCCCCACAGGCACAGGGACCGAGGCCCAGGGCCCATCTCAGATAGCCCATGCAGCCACCCAGAGGTAGGGTTTTGAGCAGGGATAGTCTTCTAGAGCACCTCAGGGACCAGCCCCTGAGGCACACATAGCCTCCCCGATTAGTGGCGGTGGCATAGACAACCACAGTACAGGTGCAGTACAATAACTCATAGCCAAGAGAGATGCGGCTAGAGCGGAGAGAGATGAGGCTCGAGGCTGGTGCGTGATAGTGATAGTAGCAGAGCATGATGAGGCCCGAGCCACATTGTGACTTTACTTATTATCGGGAGGGATCGAGGCTCGGGCCTAGGCTAGCCTAGAGATGATAGAGTGCATGGCGGAGCCAGATCTGAGAGACAACAACATAGGGGGCTCTAGATATTGAGCCTCCTTCATCAGTCCCAGTCACAGGTGCGCATGGTCATTGCACAGAGAGATCATGTGTATGCTCGATCATAGGCCTTATTAGCACAGAGGGACCAGGCCCACGCCGAGCTACAGGTGATGACCACAGAGAGAGATCGAGAGGCTACCACTCTAGACAGGCCAAGGCGTAGACTGGGCCGAGTTACGGTGGTGAGAGAGATACTTCCTTCGGTAGCTCTCACCTCTGGAGATGTGGACTTGATATGTGATGCCACTAGGCTTGGTGGTGAGGCCCTCTTTACAGGACTGCATATTACAGAGTGGTGCCGCCAGAGCAGTGAGTGGCACTACCACAACTATCAGGGTCGAGTGCATCAGGCTCTCGATCACGGAGGTCTAGTCATTCCACCAGATCCATTAGATAGCCTCTACCAGAGTAGCCGGTGAGACCAGCACCATCCCAGCCTCTAGAGTTCCGTCATCTAGAGGACAGATCTAGGAGCCCCAGCGGAGAGGGTGAGAGTTGTGGTTGAGAGCCACATTTTTATTGTACAGATTCTTTTGATATGTATGCCTCTTATGAAGGCTGATTTTGATGTACAGTTATGTTATACATGTATTTTTGATGATGCCTCATGATGAAGGCTTGATTCTTTCAGATACATGCCCCTTTTTATGGCATTGTGTATCGATGATGTATTGTATTGAGTACCTTATCTAGACATTGTATGTATGTACATAGACATTTTGATGTATCATCTTTGTACACCTCAACTGAAGGCATTTTTGATATAGAGCACAGATTTGTATCCATTTTTGATATAGATGTATATTTGACACACATGTATATATATATATATATGAGGATTACTTTGTTTTGGCTCAGATACACATGGTTATGAGATGATGTATGTATTCTTTGTTTTTGATACATGCATATAGATGGTTTTTGCTTTGTCTTTAAACTCATGGGGAACTAATTGACGATGGGACATGAATCATATTTAGTATCTTGAGTGGGCATGCTTTGCTGTACATTGGATTCGATGCATGTTATTTTCTTGATTCAGCACTTATGGATGTTGTTATGATGTTATCAGATTCCACATTTTGCATGTACGTTATCTTGATGTTTGATGTATATACATGTGCTTGTTTAGAATGTTAGATGATAGATCCATAGATGATATCAAATGTATTACTCATGTGATGTTTTTTGATGCCTAATAGATGGGATGATATGATGATATTGGTGTGGGGGATAGATTTTTGATTATGCACAACCCCTCTTGCCCCCATTGATGATACGATATGTGATGATTAGCTTAGCATACATGCATGATGTAAAACTTAGCATTTTTGTTTATATATGATGTATAGATGATGTTAGATGTGATGATAATGATGGTAATGTGATGTGAATGATAACAAAATAGAGCACATGCAAGAAACACAACCAAATGCTAACAAAGAACACCAGAATTAATGCAATACACCATGATTCACCATGCTTTATTAACAAGTAACAAACACAACCAAATGCTTAAGAAAGAACATAATGAATTAACACATTACATCATGATTTCCCAAGATTCACTAGCATGCAAAAAACACCAAAATATGCACAAGAAAGAATAAATCTAATCTAAGCAAGAAAAGATGAATCTAAAAAGTACGCCCAAGCAACAAACAACTCAAAAGCAAGCATGCAAAACACTATACAAGCAACAAGCAAAGCAAGGAAACAAGACAATGCAAGTAAATGTTTTTGTAAGATATGTTTTTATGCACTATTTTCTATTGTTTAGGTTTTTTTGAAACAATTTTCTATTGTTTTTGTGTTTTGTGAAACAATTTTCTATTGTTTTTGTTTTTGAAACAATTTTCTATTGTTTTTTTGTTTTTGAAACAATTTTCTATTGTTTTCTTTTCTATTGTTTTGTGTTTTGTGAAACAATTTTCTATTGTTTTTGTTTTTGTGAAACAATTTTCTATTGTTTTTATGTTTTTGAAACAATTTTCTATTGTTTTTGTGTTTTCTAACGGTTTTCCAAAGCTATGTGCAGGTAACCAAGAAAGCGTGGATGCCCCCAGCGTTAGATGGGGAATATACAAGGGCAGAAGCCACGCGTTTATGAACAAGAAGGTGAAGTCATTGAGTTGCCCCCAGTACGTAAGATGGGAAATAACGAAAGACCATACCCCTCACAGATGAATAGAAGAAGGCAAAGCTAGATCAAGGCTGGACAGGATGGTGTGCACAAGGAATCTCGAAGGTAGAACTAGGTCTAGGCCAAAGACAACTACCCTCCTAATACATAAATGCTTGTGAACAACGAATCCTCCCAAGGCACCGAAAACCAGTTTTTCACCCAAGGACTTGTCCAAAGTGCCACAATTGCGTGGTTTTCACTAGTGGATGACCTGTTTTCTTTTTTTTTTTCTTTTTTTTTTTTTTGTTTTTTGATTTTTTTTTTTCCTTGTGCCATGTTCAAGCATAGAACCTCTTAAGATGCATGGCATTCATGGGCTCTCGAGCTCATCACCATTGGGGTGAGCCAGTTTGTATGCCCCTGTGCTTCGTACTTGGCAACTATGACATAGGGTCCTAACCAATGTGGTTCAACTTCCCTTTCTTTTCTCACTCTGCTCTGGTGTTGAACTGGTTCTCCTTCATGACTAAATCACCAACCTCAAACTGACGAGGGATGATTCTCTTGTTGTAGTTTCTAGAGACTCTTGTGTTGATACACTTTTAGGTGATTAAGAGCGTGAATGTGCCTCTCATCCAGTAGCTCTAACTCAGCCAATCTTGCCACTCGATAATCTTCATCCTTATCCAGATAGTCCCAAAGAGAAATTCTCAGGGATGGAAGTTCGATCTCTAAAGGGATGATAGATTTTGTCCCAAACACTAGGAATATGGTGTCACACCCGTAGGAGTGTGAATGGATGTTCGGTAAGCCCAAAGGGCTGGATGGATTTGTAGGTGCCAGTTTCGACCTATTTTTGCTAACCATCTTCTCCATTATCCTTACCAAAGTCTTGTTTGTTGCCTCAGCTTGTCCATTACCTAGGGGTAATATGGCATGGACCATTTTAATCTGATTTGGAAATCATTGGCAAAAGACCTTTCATAGTTTTGTTCTTAAATGACTTCCCATTATCTGTAACAATGGCTGCGGGAATACCATATCGGTAAATAATGTGATTCATGATGAATTTAGAAATCTGTGCTCCTGTGACATAGGTTAAAGGGACAACCTCCACCCATTTTGTAAAATATTTTGTGGCTTGTGATGATATGTGTATGACCATCAGATGAGGTAGGAGTAAGTTTCCCTATTAAATCAAGTCCCCACTTGGAGAATGGCCATGGGGTAGTGATAGGTTGCAATGGTTGTGACGGAGCATGGATGAAATTTCCATACTTTTGGCAAAGCACACATTTTCTAACATAATTGCAATAATCAGTTTCCATGGTAGGCCAATAGTAACCTACTCTCAATAGTTTCTTAGCCAAGACCATTCCATTTGTATGTGCTCCACATACCCCTTCGTGCACTTCTTTGATTACCTGGATTGACTCCATCACATCCAGACAACGTAATAGATTCCCATCATAGCCATGATGATAAAGTGTACCTCCTAAAAGGGTGTAATGGGCTATCTGGTGAATCAGGCTTTGCTTTTCAGAATGGGAGATATCGGGAGGGAATGTGTTGTCCTTAAGATAGGTGAAAATGGGTTCGTACCATGGGAATGGGGACCAACAACCTCACAAGCCAGGAAAGATTTTGGCATGTCATACATGGGCTGGCATAGATTTTCTATGAAGAATGGCATATCATTATTCCCTGGTGGAATACAAAGCATAGATCCCACCATTGCCATGGCATCCATCGATCTGTTCTGTGCTCTCTTGGGATTTTCTCAAAGGTAATGCACACAAAATACTCCTTTAGAGTTTCCACTAACTTTTTGTAAGGTATGAGCTTGTCATCCTTAACCTTATATTCATCATTAACCTATTTGATGATTAACTATGAATCACCTACAACCTTAACATGATGAACATTCCACTTGATGGCTAGCTTCATCCCTGCAATGAGTGCTTCATATTCTGCAATGTTGTTTGTGCAAGGGAAGGCCAGTGAAAAATCTGTGGTATAGGATCACCCGAAGGAGTAATAAGGACCACTCCTGCACCTGAACCATGAAACATAAATGATCCATCAAAATGTATCTACCATATGACAGATTCTTCAATGTAGAGCAAGGAGGCATCTGGCAGATCCAGACTCAAAGGTTCCATGCTTTGCAAAGGGTGCTTCCACTAGCTGGTCCACAAGTACTTGTCCTTTAACTAATTTTTGATGGACAAATTCTATGTCAAACTCACTAAGTAGAATGATCCAATTAGCCATTCTACCTGTGAGGGTGGGTTTGGACAACAAATACTTGAGTGGGTTGACCTTGGATATGAGCTTGGTCTTAGTATTTAGCAAGTAATGGTGAAGTTTTTGAAAGGTAAAAACAACGGCCAAGCAAGCCTTTTCAATTTGAGGATAATTAAGCTCATAGGTGATGAGGGTGTGACTCAGATAGTACACCACTTTCTCCTTATGGCTAAGGTCATATTGGGTGAGTAACACACCAATAGCAAATTGTGTAGTGGAAATATAGAGCAAAGTGGTTCTCCCAGGAGTGGGAGGCATGAGGACAGGTGGATTAGCCAGGTACTGTTTAAGCAAAGCAAAGGCTTGTTGTTTCTCGGGTCCCCAGATGAAAAGTGACATCCTTTTTAAGAAAATGGGTGAATGAGTGACATTTATCTACAAGTTGGGAGATGAAGTGGTGAATGGCTTGAATTTTCCCTTGTAAGCTATGTAGTTGCTTGATATTCTCAGGTGGAGGCATTTTAGTGATAGCAGACACTTTAGCAGGGTCTACCTCAATACCTCATCTTGACACAATGAAGCCCAATAGTTTCCCGGATAGCACACCGAAGACACACTTCTTTGGATTCAACCTACTTTGTATTCATGTAGGCATTCAAAGATACACCACAAAATGATAGGATGATCCTCTCTTGTTTTGGACTTTCCCAGGATGTCATCTACGTAGTCTTCCATGATATCATGAATCATATCATGAAAAATCACTGTCATGGCCCGCTGATAAGTTGCTCCTACATTCTTAAGGCCAAATGGCATCACCTGATAGTAGAAGGTGCCCCAAGGAGTTGTAAAATTTGTTTTGTGTTGGTCCTCTCGGTGATCTTAATTTGATTATAACCCAAAAATCCATCCATGAGTGATAGCATTTCATACCCTGTTGTTGAGTCAACAATCATATCAATGTTGGGCAAATGGAAAATCATCTTTAGGGAAGCTTTATTGATGTCCCTAAAATCCATGTAGATTCGGATACTGATAGGTTTCTTCTTCCTTCTTCTAGATAGAACAATGTTTGATATCCATTCAAATAATCAATTGGTCTGATGAATCCCACTGCAAGCAATCTTTCCAACTCTTCTTTAACCAACAAGGCCACTCTTGGGTGCATCTTTTGAGCTTCTATTTGATAGGCTTAGCATCTGCATGCACAACTAGGTTGTGCATGACCAAAGTTGGATCTAAGCCGGGCATGTCTTTGTAAGACCATGCGAAACACATCAATAAACTCTCACAACAACATAGTGAATGTCTTTTTTCTCTAGCCGAGAGTGATGCTCCCAATTTTACTATCTTGGGATCTTCTTCAGTACCAATATTGACATCAATGGTTTCTTCGACTAACAATTTTGATAAATCCTCCATACGCGTAGGATCAGGAGGAAGGTTGAGATCTTCATCCAAGGATGTCTCCATGAGATTTTCATCCTTGGCATGGTCACTTTGTTTGTCCTTTGATTTTCTTATTTGTTTGTCAGCCAGTGCCTCAAAGAGGTTTTCACTGTGTGACTTGGACTTCAATTTTTTCCAGGCTTTTCTTTAGAACTTTTTCCCTCACTTTTCTTTAAATTTTGTTGACCACAAAGTTCAGCCTCCTCACCAAAGTAGGCATAGGTGTCTAAGTCGATAAAGAAACCTTTCTTGTGATCTCCAATGGGATTGTATCCCTTATGCCCATGAACTCTGCAATAGCCTCATCATTCTCAAATAAATCTAGTGGCACGTGACATTGTTGGTCCCATTCAACAAGGGAAGGGTATACAAGGTCAAGGGTTGGTTCTATGTGGGGGTTAAGGTTAGGACAACGTTGTTCATGAAAAGGTTCGTGGAGGCCAGATCCTCATATTGGCTACAATGGGAATCCATATCACTTTGTCTAGATAATCGGAGCTATCCTCACGCTCAGAACAAGTCACATCTTGATCATTGGGGTGTGCTCCATAAGGGTGAATCCCAATGCCATATCTTTCTATTTTGAAATGTGGAAGAGGGACTGGTTCTCTTTGTCCTTGTTCATTCCTCCCACATCCTAGGCCTTTGTAGCCCATGGAGTACATCATTCTGCTAGATTTTTCATATTTTGGGGTTTGATAACAGGATGGTTGAGTGTCCTTAGGGACCCAAGTAGTAGGTGGATCAAGCAATTTCTCCTCAGCTAACAAGCCTCCAGTAGGAATGACCCAATAGTGTGTTCCTCTCTAGGTCTCCTAAAGTGGTAGTTGGGTCGACCTCTAGTCTTGGGTGATAAAGAGAGGTCTGACACCAAGAGCACTTGTTGTACATTATACTCCCCATAGCCATATTCCAGGATTTTCATCTCCCATGAATCAAATGGAGATGTTGAAGTAGATGCCCCATGAGCACAAGAACTAAGAGAATCTGAATCCACTCGGGATTCCATGGCCTCAGAACTGAGAGGGACAACTATATCTATGGAGGGACATGCATATGTACCCTTTCATGCAAAGCTATTGAGAGCTCTACAATGAGCAAAGGGCTCTGAATCTCCTGGTATTGTAACCATGTGTCCCTCATGCTTCAACTTGATGCATTGATGAAACGTTGATGGCACGGCCTGCATGGCATGAATCCATGGTCGGCCTAGAAGCATGTTATATGGAAGTTCCAAGTCTAGGACATGAAACTTTGTCTGATGACAAGTGGGGCCCACCTCCATGGGTAGTGTGATGGTGCCTGCTGACTCTCTTTCCATGTTGTCATATGTGGTGATAGTGATAATATGGGACTCAAGATCTTCCTCTGTATGTCCCAATTGTTTGACCAACTTAAGCATGTAGATGTTCAACCCAGATCCGTTATCCACAAGCACCCATTTGATTTTCCTACGGGTGACAACTACCTCAATGTATAAGGGAAGATTATGTGTAGGATTCTCGGTAGGGATCTCCCTATGGTTGAAAGTGAGATGCTCACTTGGTGTAATGTTTGCCACCATGGCTTGAAGGTGTGCAGGATCGACTTCTAAAGGCACTCCCGACCCCTGAAGAGTTTGATACAGAATGTCCTTATGCACATTGGATATCTTGAGAAGATCTAAGATCAAATCTTAGTAGACGTCTTCTCAAGTTGTTCTAAAAGGTTATATTTACCAGTTTGTGGGGTCAATGGAGAGGGTTCT
The DNA here is from genome assembly GCA_018340775.1 of Taxus wallichiana var. yunnanensis. NCBI lineage: Eukaryota > Viridiplantae > Streptophyta > Pinopsida > Cupressales > Taxaceae > Taxus > Taxus wallichiana. Next base: position 918,280,020 of record CM031240.1, on the reverse strand, counting down.
AGAATCACGAGGTGGGCACACCTTGTTACCATAACGCAGTCCTTTTCCCTTGATCCGGATGGTATTGACATGGTCAGCAGGAGAGCGAATACATCCGATAAGTGAATCATAATGATTGTTATCTCTTTTGGTATACAAGTAATTCATGGCTTTATAGGTTTGGGATGACTCTCCCGATCCGGCTTTGTCTTTTTCGACTTATCATGCTTGGGGAATGGTTCTTTATAAATCCCCATTTTCTCATTAGGTGTTTGTGTTTTTCCAGGGTTATCCACCTCTATCTCCCCATTGTCAATGAGGTCTTGAATATAATGGTGAAGCCATGAGACATTTTCTATCTTATGTCCTTTAACGATGATGCATTTCACAATATTCATGCTCCTTATACCATGAAGGTTTAGGAGCGTTGTCATCAAATGGTTGTGTGGTAGGATAGGTCATCATGTGGGCCATCCAACTATTTTAGTATGACTGACAATGGTTCATTGAGAGAGGTGAATGTTCTTCACTTTGGTGGTGGTTGAATTGGGCCCTTGGTCAGTTTAAAAGGTTGACCAGTTTGGACCATTTGAACACGTTTGGAATCAGTGATTCCATCTCCCACCACATTTTTGTTTTTGTTAAAGATCTTCAGCTTTTCCATGGGTTTGACACTTTGGTTGTCTTTAGATTGGGTTTTGAGGGTGCCTTTGGCAATGAGAGCCTTTTCTATCTGAATCCCTTTCTCGATAACCTCCTCAAAAGTATGGACACAATGCATTTGGAGGTGGAAAGCTATATCCGGGTTGAGATTGGGAATGAAAATACTACCAGCTACTTTTTAGGGAAAGCACAAGGGAAGCGACTAGCTATCCCTCTCCACCATTGGAGGAAGCTGGCAAAGGTCTCATTTGGGTGCATTGCTTGGCACCACACAAGTCTGCCATGGTGACATCACTCTCTATGTTATATGAGAAGTGACGCATGAATCTTTCTACCAATTCTAGCCAGGTGAAAATTGATCCTCGTGGTAAGCGTGTAAACCATTCCAATGCTTGACCTCCGAGACTCTTGGGAAAAATCTGATGAGGTAATTATCACTATAAGACACCTCTTGACATGCCATGTAAAATATTTAACATGATCCCTTGGGTCTCCTTTCCTTTGTATTTGTCAAATTTTGGCATATCAAATTTCTTTGGAAAGGGTTGAAGGGTCATTGTCTTGTCAAAAGGATAGGGGCATAATTCTTCATATTGATATTTCCTAATGCTCCCTATATTGCTCTCTTGTAAGCTCACAAGTGTCACTTTCATAGACTTGCACTTCTTGTGTGAGAAATTGTTCTTTAGTGGGAGAAGCGGGATGTAAACACGATGATACCCTATGTCTTCTTCTCCTTGGTTTTCCCGATGGAGTTCATTGATCTTAACCTTAGGCCTCAACTTTTGAACATTCTTGTTTGCATCTTTCTATACATGGGAAGTAAGCAAAGCTAGTTGTCGGCTTAGGTTACTGATTTGTTGTTGGATTGTGGCTTGGTTTGTGGCTTCTTCTTCTAAAGGTTCCTCCTCTTCATATTGTGGAGGTTCTTCACCCATCTCATGTTCTATCTTGTTTCTTCATGGCACTTTGATAAAGGGTATTCTATGCCCTACCACTTTATCATTTCCTACGTAAGAAGTGGAAGCATGTCCATGTGTTAAAATATCTTCCATATTGATAAGGGGACGTTCTTCCTCAGTAGCATCATTTGTAGGTAGTATTGGTTCATTCTCGGTGGGAAATTTGGCCCCTAATTCCATGACCCATGCCAACACTCTATCTTTGTTTCTAAGAAGAAACTCATCTAGTAGAGTGGGGTCAAAATCAAAGTCTACATGTGGTGATTCTAATTCATTTCCACTATGATCGACCATCTCTTCTATTTCCTTTTCTATAGAAAATAGTGGTCCTAGGTCATGTCCAATGAAGGGGTTTGACCCTTGTCTGTTAGAGGTTTCCCAAGCTTGCACTTGTTGTTCCTCATATGTCTATTTCTTTAACCCTAGACATGTTTTAGGAGCCATGTTTTCATGATAGTTTCACTAGGGTAAGTTGTAAATGTGTTCAAAGCTTAGTGATCACCCCTAAGTGAAATGCAAGATGTATTTGTTAAGAGTATGAATAAGTCAACAATGTGAGAATACCAATGTGATAGAGTGATAAATCACCAATGATACAAGCATTTGGTATTGAAACCTTGTTTAAATGAAGTACCTCCTAGACTACGTTTCAAAAGTAGTTTCGTCGCAAGATGATTAACAAGATGTTTCACTTATGCCAAGTTCAAGGAATGAACAAAACGTAAGTAAATACAAGAAGTCAATGTGATCTCCCAATCAAGATATACGATGAGCGAGCTCAAACTCGATTAAGACCTATATCTCAAAAAGTGCCAATTACAATTCATGAATGACACAACAATATCACCAAGATATGTTAACCCACTTTGCGAGAAAGTGAAGTATTGATATCAAGGTGTTATTGATATAACACACACAAATGGTAACACCTAGCACTCTTTGAAATCGAGGTAATAATAGAACCAAACTAAAAATCTCAAAGTATAGCTAGGAATAGTTAAAAATGTGTGCAACGTAACCTTACAATATAGGTATTTATGTCGAGTTTACAAGAAACAAGACGTAAATATCAAATTGTAGTGATACGATACAAACAAGCTAACTCTTCTAAGGAAGTCCATGGTGATGAACCACGCCTAACTACAATGATGATCTTGACATGGGTATCAAGATCACAATGGCTACCAATGACGTGAATACGCCTCCACACACTTTAGACATTTAACTAACCCAGCCATAAACATGGATGGGCGTAAATGGACATAAAAGTGAGAGAAACAGTCGAATGGTAACACAAAGGTAATCACACTTCTTTTGATCAACAAAGTGTCAAAAGAATGTGAAGGAAGCAAAATCAAAAAAAAGATGAAAAATGTTGGCTTCACTTTGGCAGAGTTTCACCTCACCCTAAGGCAAGTAAAAACTAGGCAAAAGTAACGTCACACATTTTCTCAATGAAAATATGGTTCACAACTCAACACTATTTTAGAATGGTCAAAGTGGGCTCCTGGCCAAAGTATATCTTCCTAGGTGGTTCTCTCATCCTAGGTGCTACAAAGATTATCCACGAGCGGGATGATTTACCCAAAAAGTCACACTGACTAGTTTGGGAGTATCTCGACTTTTCCCCCTTCAAGCACAATGGGCAATAAATGCATCCAAATGTGTACTTAAAAGGGTCACGTAGGGACAACTTGTAACTCTATCTCACAAAGGATTTACTAGTCAGATAGGTAGTGCGGAGCACTTCCCATTTCATCCACAAGGTTCCCTCTTGCGTGGACTACTTTGGGGTTCCTGGAACCACCCCCATTGTTGTAGCTTAAGGCATTATGCCAAAGGGGTTATGTTCCAGTTGAGCGAGAGGGACGTACCCTTTTCCAAAACCTACAATACAGTGTTTTGAATATGTTGTTCTTTTTATCTTTTTTAATTAGATGTGGTTTGCTCGAACACCATTTGGCAACCTGTATAACAACTGTATTAGTAGTTTTCTGACTTTTGTTTCGATTCCTTCATTCTTTGACAAGCGTTTTGGTCCTGTATGATGATGTTTAGTAGTTTTCCATCAAAAGAGAAGGCATCATTTCTGATTCTCCAGATCATCCAAGGACACAAGAGAAGAGCATACATGATTGTCTTCAAAATCCCAAAAAGATAACAAATGGAAAAACACTTTAATTCAACTATGCCAAATTAACCAATTCCAAATCAAATACTCTTAACAATCTCAAAGCATCAAAAGGACTTAAGAATCATTTCTGATTCCCAAGATCACCCCAAGGACGCGAGGGAAGAGCATACGTGATCTTAATCCTATAAGTAAACAATGCAAAATATTACCTAATCAAATACAAACATGTAAAAATAGCCTACAAAGACAAATATATGATTAGATAAACCTACAAGAATGTTAGCACATCAACACTTTAATTTCAAAAAATGCAAAAGGATGCTTGCGCCCTTTTTTAGTGCCTGCACATGGGTTAGGGCGTATGCGCCACCAAAGGTTTTTTTCGGCACACAGTGTACCTATGCCCACCCGAGAGATGTGTGCACCCAAAAATAGTGCTGTGCCCCTAAAATAATACCTGCGCCACTCTATGGAATTTTTAGATCTATTAAATGCCTACACCACCCAGAGGTGTGTGTGCACCACAAAAACAACATATGCGCTACTCTAAGAAAAATAGACAAAAAATAGACAGAATAACCACATTACCAAAAAATATACCTGCACCACTAAAACCACATGTGCGCCCTAGTTAGGGCATGTGCACCAATCTGATAGTTTTAGTATGCAGTGAAGGTATAATATGAAATGACATGTGCACCCGGTTAGTGCACCTCGCACGTGCTGGTTAGGGTATGTGCGCTAGGGTTAGTGCGCATGCGCCAGGGTCGATAGAATGATAGATTTTAATAGTGTGCCTGCACCACCAGAGAGATGTGTGCACCTCGAAAACCATGCCTGCGCCATGAAAATCATGCTGCTGCTCCTAAAATCATGCCTGCGCCAGACTTGCAACAAAAATATGGCAAAAACACAAGAAAACTCACAATATCTCAAATTTTTGACAAGTTAGCTTTAAAATGGCAATAACCCATTAAAATTAAGGCTATGAACATGAAGTTACACATATCAAATGAGAAAAATTCCAAAAAATGGACATTAATTACTACATGTGCATATCAAAAGTTAGCCAAAACAATGAAACTTAAACTAAAATGCCATGGGACTAAGTGTCCCACCGGGTGTGCCAAATGTGTGCAAGTGTTTCTTTTTAACCAAACTTAAAGCAAGAAAGCTACCACCTAAAAATAGCTTCCTAACCTAGTTAAAAATGGGAAATATGCACCATCATGATGAAGAAGTGAGCAAGTCCTACCCTTTAAACATTAATAACTTTGAATCTAATCAAAACACAATGTAAATGCATGAACTCTATTCCCCTTAATTGCCTAATTTAACATTAAAATGGACCTAAGTAGTCCAATGGCAATCAAATTATAATTTCTTTCTTTGATCCTTCAATGGATGCTTGGGTGTGAGGCTTAGCTCTTCAAGAATGGAGGATGGAGGGCTCAAGAATGACAAAAAGGCTATTAGTATGAAACTATGTGCTTACTTTTGTCTCTTGAGAGATTTAGGTGTAGGTATAAAGGTAGGAGGAGGGCTCTTTATATAGCCCAAAGGATAAAGGATTCAACACATCCTCATGAATGTGGGATAAATGGAGATGTAGAGTTAGTTATGGATAAGGGGGTTTAGATGGGGTTGAGTTAGCTTTAGGAGGGTTTAGTTTGTCCTCAAGTGGCTCATGTGGATAAAGGGGTGTATTAATTAATCAAGATGATTAATTAAATACATGTGCAAGCTTTTATAAGCTTTTAGATGGATTTTAGTGTGATTTAGACCATTAGGAGGGAATTAAACCAATTAAATAGAGATTTATTGATTTAATGAGAAGGGAGGCTAATTAATTAATAATAATTAATTAGACTAGATAGAAGGTGTCAATTAACAAAGGTCGTTAATTAGGGTATGTGTTGGATAGGTGACTTAATTAATTAGCTTAATGTAATCAATTAACGACAATGGAAGAGAAGATGAGTGCTATTGACAATATGTCATCAATTTGTGGGAAAGGAGATAATTAGCACATTTTTTTTATTGTATGTGGACCTTACCCTATTTTTGTGTGCACACTTGTTTGTTTGTATGGGAACACTATGGACTTGAGTGTCTTCGACATCATGAGTGATGTCCCATGTTTACAACATGTTTTGTGTAGCTTACTTTGTCTTCTTTTGTGTTTACATTAATATATTGTTTAGTATATTATATGATGTTTGCATAGCTTACACATTGCTTTGTATATGCATGCTTGTTCTTACTAACACTTGTTTTCTAGACACTTTTTGCATGCAATGTGATTTTTATGAAGCTCATTCCCTTCCCCTTCCAGGGAACAATTTATGTGGTTTGTCCTCTTTTTGAGGCCGCATTCTCCTATCAATGGTGTCTCATGCGCCCCTAAAGAGGGGGCATCATTTGAGGTTTTACATACTACACAATGCTTTTACACTTTGGTTAAGTTCAGTTCGATGTTCACCCTTAGAATTCTCGGGTTATACAACAAGTGGATTCAAAATAGTCTATGAATCCCGTAGGCAATGGCGTTTACAAGACATGGTCATCCTTAGCATTATAAGGAGTAGTTACGGGTTAGAGGATACATCAGATTTTATCTCTTCACTACTTTAGCTGGTGGTGTTGGATTGCCCAAAAACTAGGCAACACAAAGATTTATTCACACTACTCTAGGGAAGTAGTTATAGGTAAAAGAATAACATAACTTTCTCCCTCCACTTCTTGAACCAAGATTGTGTGAGATGACACAAAAAAGGGCAAATGTAGACACCAATTTTTGGTATAGCGTCCCTCCGTCATCTCGTGTTCATGCAATTTCCTATCTCACCTTTATTTTCCTAAATTTCAATAAACCTCATCTATTCAACCAAATTTAATTAATTATTAAATGGGTTCCATATAAACCCATTTAATAATTGGATTTTGGATTATCCCCATCTCTTAAAATTATTCAATCCATGGGTATTAATATACCCATCCGACACCCCTTTCTAAATTTCAAATATCTCACCTACCATGTCAATCATTCTCCCCACTCCAACTAATAAGTCAAAATGTAGTCCTCACTTGATCACATCATATCTCTTAACTCGGGTTACTCTACCCAACCCCGGTTACTTGTTAACCCCAATCTAACCTCACATCTAAGCTATAAATATGGGTTTTCCCCATATTTCAAGGGACCGGAGATATCTTTCAAGAAGAGGGATATATTTTTCAAGAATACCTGAAGAACCTAGACCTGGAGAGACCTAGGCCCAAAGAGGAGAAGAAAGAGCTTATTTAAGTTCTGCAAGTTTGAGGGAGAAATATTTTCCATGGTTCGTTATCTTACCATCTTGATGCCCAGTTCATCTCCATAGCAGAGTACAAGCTAAGTTCCCTCGTCATTTTAGTTACTTGTCATTTTATATTCCATTATTTCGCATGATAACTATTGTTCATGATCTATTATTATCTTGTCTGACACGGGGGTTGACATCCTCCAAGGGAGTTAAAATCCTCTTAGAACCGACACTGTCTCAGGGAAACCCCACATATTGTGATCTAATCTTATTTGTTTTAGTTTTGCAAATCTAGCTTCTTTATATCATGCATCTATCTTATTTGTGTCGTAGATCCACATCTACATCTGAGGTCCTAAGCCCTCCATCATTTAAAGTTTCTAGTGGCTCCCAGTATTGGCCTTCACCCCGCTTGAGAATGAAGTTTCTTGTATAAAATTTTGGCATGCCCGGTGGGACCAGATCCTAGATCTAGTCATTTTGTTTGTTATTTTACTCATCTTTTCTAACTTTCTTGTTTGCAATATCTTAGTATTTGTCGATTTCAGGTCAGTACAGTCACTCATTGAAATCACCAGGAGGTACGTGCTCTGCTTGTTTTCTATTGACATCTACCTGCATGGGATATGAATCCGAAATTAACCTTGTTCTTCTAGTTTTCGTCACATCTTATATTTTACATCTTTTTTTTTTTCTCGACTCACTGTTCATGGGATTTAGTATTATCTTTCTCTCTTTGAATCCAAATTTTTTGAGCTCACACCCTTCGTTGGTGTCTAAGGAAAGTTTGAGATTCAAGAAATTAGCTAAAATCATGCCCTTGAGCTGTTTAAACCTCTATGTCACTCATTTTTTAGAAATCCTCCTCTTCCTGGTCTATGCACATAATATCCTTTTTCCCCTCCCATTTTGATCAAATGGTTCACTTGTTCCATGGCCTAGGTCATCAAATCATTTTTTGCCTTTCATGCCTCTAGCTCGTGAAGAAAATTTGAAAATTGGACTCAAAATGATGAAGTTCTCTTCCTCTGTGTATTTTTCCATAGTCGGGATGATGGGCATTTCTTTCCCCACCAAATTTTTCCTCAGCATTCCCAATGATATGTGGGTCTCCCTGATTGGTGCGGTCCAGTTATACTTTAAAGACTCAATGAGATGGCTCCATGTGTCACAATGGCGCAATTCCAAGCGCAATTCTAGGGGGTAGTCTTCAATTGAGTGTGGGCTCTCCACGTGTCCCAGGTCCAAAATGAAGGTAAAATCAGCTAAGTATGGAAGGCTCAATGGATGGCTCCACGTGTCACAATGGCAAACTCCAGGGGTAGGAAAGGTCAATTACCAATTCAGCGCCAAATCACCATGTGGTGGAAGACATTGAAAAGTCAAGGTGGATGAGCGGGCCATCGGGGAATTCAAGACTTTGAGCCTTTTTGTAAAAAGGTAAAAAATTAAAAAGTAACCCAGTAACGCTTAAAGCTACCAAGGAAAAATCGAGCTTGAGCAAGGAAAAATTCAAAGCTTGAGCCCGCAGGGAAAAAGTTAAAGGAAAGGCCCATTGAAAAGTCAAATCGAAGCAGTGGTGGCGGGGGGAATTTGAGTTTTTGAGCCTTTTTCCAAAAAGGTTAAAATGTTGAGAAGAGAACCATGACCCCACCTACAAATAGAAATGTGCCACGTGTCCTAGTCAAATCGGAGTGGGGACCAGTGGAGGAAATTGAGTTTTTGAACCTTTTTGTAAAAAAGGTTAAAATGTTGAGAAAAAGACCGTGATCCCATTTCCAATAAGAATGTGCCATGTGTCCTAGTTGAAAAGTCAAAGCGGGGTTGCGGGCCAATTTGTTCCAAATTTCCAAATCTCTAAAAAATCACAAAATGCAAAGGGCTTCCCCATAACCACTCCAATCCCTTCCTACCACGTGGACGACCCAAATTCAAAGCTAGAGGAGAAAATCAAATGGTCTAGATTTAAACTGGCAAATCAAATGTAATGGTTGCTTTGCAAGGTCTAGTTTTAGCCACCATGAGCATTTTCTTCATGATAAAGGAATTCAAAGAGGTGTGAATGATTTGTAATGTTGTAATGGTTTCTTGCGAAGAATATAATGACTTCTCGACATCATTCCAAGGGTTGGTGATTGATTTCAGAAAAGACCAGAGTGCTCTGTGCCTGAAAAAGATGAAAACACCACACTTCTTCTATTCTTCTCTTCTTCCTTGAATTTCTTCCATCCTCAAGCTATGTACAAACTCTGCCCAAGCTTCAATAAGAAAAGAAGGAATTTTTTTCCTTTTTGATTGAGGAATTAATTGGTACTTTGTGATCAATGAGTTTCATTTGGTCTTGTAGCTTCTCCTCGTGGATTTGTTTCTCTTCCAATTATAAATGCATGTAAATGAGACTTCTAATTAATGTGTGTGGGCATCTGATATTCTACTCACAACATAAATTTCTCCTACCTCCATTCTCACTCCCTTTCCCCTTCTCAGATGAAGTTCTTCTCTAGTGAGAAATTGCTAGCTTTGCCACAGGGTCAGTGGAGTGTCCCTGTTGGATCTCTGGTCAAAGGCCACCATTGGAATCCACCATTTTTGCATGCACATATGGAAGTTGCACCATTCAAGTAGAGGGACTTAGATTCCCATAGCATTGGCTTGAAACCCACCAATTTTTCCACAAGACAAATTTTCTTGCCAATAGTTTTTGGTGCCCACCATGGGGCAGATCTTGTAGCATCTACACCTAAAAATGACCTCAGGGTCATAAAAAAAAGATTCTAAGTGAAAAATTTCTAGAGATTGAATAATCACACAAACTACATGGATGTAAATCATGACTATTCAGGGAAATCCTCCTGTTGAGAGACCTGATTTACTCTTTCACATCCAAGAAGACATTGCTTCTATCTGAGAGAAGCCATTTGTCACAGTAGACAAAGTGTAAATCAATACTTCATTGCCATAAGGATTCTAGACCTGGAAGAGGAATGTGTTGTCAAATTGGAGAGACAGAGACAAATTCCAGCACCCCAAAGGAGAGCATAAATCTTCAAGTTGGCTGAGAGAAGATACACCCGACAACTAAGGCAAGGAGGAAAAATTGATCCCACATTTGAAGAGCTTGAAAGAGAGGCAGTTGTTGAAGAGGAGATAAGAGCTCAACTTGAAGAAATAGAAAGACTCCAACTCAAAGCAGAAGAAAGAGCAATAGAAAAGCAGCCTTAGCAAGACTGGAGGCTAGAAACAGGAATAGAATGGGTGATCATGAAGATGAAGTACGTAGGCCTAACGTGTGCCATGGGGAAGGAATACTAGTCCACTCACCCTTCCACAACCACTTCATGACCTCCCAAGAGGCTCAAGAAAGAACTTCCCAAAATTCAAAGGGGATGGTTCTCAACTCCAAGAAGAACATGTAGCAACATTCATCACTGCTTGTGGAGTGTTGGGAGTTGAAGATGAAGATGTTTTAGTTAGGCTATTTGTGGAGTCACTCCAAGAAAAGGTTGTTGAATGGTTCTACATGTTGCCCCCAAGATCTGTCACATGTTGGGAAGACATAAGAAGTGCATTTGAACATAGGTTCAAGAGCACAGAAGATTGTCAGGATCTGCTGGTCCAATTGGTTTAGATGAAGAAGGAGACCTCTGAATCAATGAGATATTTTATAGCAAGGTATAATAGGTTGACAAGAAGGATCCCAGAAGATGTGGTCCCCCTAAAAATAACTTGAAAAGGTTCTTCATCAGTGCTTTGCCACCAGAAGTTGGTTTCTTCCTCAGAAGAGCCCAACCAAGAACATTGAGGGAAGTTCAAGACTTTTAGTTGAGACTGATGATGATCTAATTATTTCTGGAAAAGTGAAAGGACCAAATGGGAAGCAAAAAGGTTAGAGTTCAAATTCAGTCACCACTGATCCAATGTTTCAAAAAATGGCAAATGACCTAGTTGCTTTGAAGAAGCATTGTCACAAATCACAATGAGGAATGCTCCAAGGAGACCAAATCCTCTTGATAGACCAAGAATTGCTCCACCCCTCGTAGGCTTGCTCTTGAAGCACCACCAGGTCAATGCCATCTGTGACACTAGGGAATTAGAAGAAGGAGCATAGACATTGAGGAAACTGAAGAAGAAAGCATGGATGACCATGAAAACTATCTTGAAATTGAAGAGGTTGGCATGCACAATGGCCTGATTGAGTACATTGATGATGAGGAGGAAGGTGATGAAGAAGCTCCAAGTTTTTCATGTGTTGTTTTCACTCATGCACAATCCAAGAATGGTGTTTCAGCCTCAACAGTTATAATAGATGATAGGAAGAGAAAAGAAGATAGCTCTTCAAATCCTCCACAAAACAAGATCATCAATAGAGGATCACCATTACCACCTTCCATGGAATCAGCCAAAGAGAAACTAGATTCACTAGTTGCCAAGGATCATGTTGCTCTGCCAAGTAAGTTATCTTGACTCTTCTTCCAACTCAAAGGTTGTTAAGAGCAATTCTCTTCTAAATGTTGGTTCTGCAAGAACATCTAAATTTCAATCAAGGGCTACACCCTCACCTCCTTCCAAGTCAATTGCTACATTTGAAAAGGAGAACCCAACACCAAAAGTAACAAAACCTCTACCATTTAAGTCCTCATCCACTATTGGAACCTCTTCCTCATCTACCATAGCTCCATTTGACTTTGTGGAGCATGCAAGAAAAACCAAGGTTCAACTCTCTGAGATTGAATACCTACAAACACATCCTACCCAATTTGATAGATTCATCAAAGCAGTCCGGGTGGTAACTCTACATCCCCAATATCTAATTCTAAAGGCTTTCTTCCCACACCATCTTCTCAAAACATGCTAGCCCTCAGTGCCTCCAACACCAACAGAGTTGAGCCTTTTTACCTGTCACTTCTCATCAAAGGTTTCCAGCTTGAACAATTGCATTATAGACTCTAGAGCCTCAGATAATGTGATGCCAACAAAAAGTTTAAAATTCTCTTGGTCTTACTTTGACTGGTAAATGGCACATGCTATTCAATGGAATCCAAACAAGTTCCATTGGTAGGAAGGATTAAGGATGCTCAGGTCGCACTAGTTGATTACCCTGACAAGAAGATACTCCTGACCATTCTGGTGGCAGACATCCCAACATCATTTGGTATGTTGTTGAGTAGAAGTTTTTGTAGAGATCTAGGTGGAGAAATAAAAATGGATTGGTCATCTATAACTATCCCAGTGAAAGGAGAAATGAAGAAGTTGTTACCAGTCGGAAGATGAAATTCACAGTAAGGAAATCTGATGATCCAAAAGCTAACATCCTTTTTCAAGATGGTGGGCTAGGAAACTACTTCCTTACATCACAAAAGGAAGAGAACTTGCCACTCCTCATGGAAGAAGAAGAAGATCAGATTTGGACAATGGAGTTTGATGGCAGTCATTCCAAGAGGTTTCAGGGGCTGGTGTAGTATTATACTCTCCCTCCAATGAGATATATCCTTTTTCCTACAAGCTGCAATTTGACAATACAAATAATACAATAGAGTATGAAGCATTACTCTTAGGCATGAATGCAGCAGAGGACATGGGAATTAAAAAGATGAGATGCAAAGGTGATGCAGAGATTGTGGTGAAGCAAGTCCACTAGCAATATCAGGTAAAAAATCCCAGACTCAGGCATTATAGAAATAGGGTGTGGGACTGCATTGAATCCTTTGATGCATTCTCCATTGAAGCTATCCCTAGGGAGAAAAATGAAAAGGTTGATTCTCTAGCAGTGTCAGCTTCCTTAGTGACACCTCATCCCTCTTTTGGCAAGGATAAAGTGACCATTGAGATGGTGTTCAGACCCAGTACGTACCAGACAATGCAAATCACTGGCAGGTCTTCAATGATGACAATCAGATCTTATCCTTCTTAGAACAAAGGGATAACTTCAATAATATTTTCTTTGAAGGAAGTGAAAACCCACACCGTGAATCAGTTCCCAAAGAAGAGAAGGAGGGAGTTGAGGGGATTGATGAAGAGGGAGTAATCAAACTGAAAGGAAACAAAATCCCTAAAGGCCTAGTTTCTTTGGAAGATCTCTTTGACAAGCATGACAGGTTCATCCAAGAAAAAGAAAATCAGTCTTCTCGGTGTCCATCTGATTTTGATCAAGAAAACATTGGCACTTTAGAGAATCCAAGGATGGTTAATATTGGTAAATGTTTCTCACCAGAAGAGAAGAGAAATTTTGTTTCTCTGCTAAAAAATACTCAGATGTGTTGGCTTATTCCTATGATGAACTCAAATATTTTCAGCCAAAGGAAATGAACCACTCCATTCCTTTGAAGCAAGGAGCCAAGCCCTTCAGAAAAAGCAAAGGCCCTACAATCCAAAGATTGTTGATGTTATCAAAGAAGAGGTGACAAAGATGCTCAATGCTAGAATCATTTTCCCCATCCACCATTCAACATGGGTGGCTAACATTGTGCTAGTAAGGAAGAAGAATGGGGAAATAAGAATTTGTGTAGACTTCCAAAATCTGAATCAGGCATCTCTCAAGGACAACTACCCTCTTCCAATCATGGATCATATTTTGCAAGTAGTCACTTGGATCTGAGATGCTCTCTTTGCTTGATGGATTCTCAGGGTATAACCAAATCAAGGTGGCAGAAGAGGATTGCAACAAAACAACCTTCACAACACCTTGGGGCACTTTTTCCTACAACAGAATGCCTTTTGGCTTGATCAATGTTGGAGCCACTTTCCAGAGGGCAATGGACTTGGCCTTCAAATATTTGAAATATTGCATTTTCATTTACTTGGATGACCTCACGGTTTTCTCAAAGAGGAGGGGAGATCATATCTATCATTTGGAGCAAGTCCTTGCAAGATGTAGAAGACATGGCATTTCTCTAAATCCTAAGAAATGCATTTTTGGAGTCACATAAGGTAAGTTGTTGGGACACATTGTGAACAAGCATGGAGCACACATTGATCCTGAGAGGATCAGAGCTATCCAAGCACTATCCTTACCAACCAGCAAGAAGGGAGTCCATTCATTCTTTGGAAAGGTAAACTTCCTTCATCGTTTTGTGCCTAAGTTTTCTAAACTGACCAAGCATATAACTTCCATGATGAAGCCTCAAACATGTTTCAAGTGGGATAAGGAAGGAAAAGCATTTGAGGAGATAAAGAAAGCCATTGCCAAAGCTCCAACTCTTGTATCTCCATATTTCAACAAGGAGTTCATCATGTATTGCTATGCATCAGAACATACACTCTTTACTTGTCCTTGCTCAGAAAAATGATGAAGGTTTGGAAGCACCCATTGCTTTCATGAGTTGTCCCTTGAAAAATCATGAGCTAAAGTACATTCAATTGGAGAAACATGCCTACGTAGTGGTTAAAGTTGTTAAAAGTTTCAGATTCTACATTCTTAATTCCCATACAGTGGTGATGGTCCCTGGAAGTGCAATCAAGTCCATTTTGACTCAACAAGATCCCGGGCTAAGAGAGGAAGTTGGATGGAAAAGACCCAAGAGTTTGACTTGGAGATTAGACCCTCTAATCTAGTGAGAGGAAATGGTTTGTGCAAGCTGATTGTGGAAGATGAAGACCTTAAGGCTTAGCAAGGAGAAAAATATGGTGTTTTCTCAACCTAGTTCGGAGACAGTCCACAAGTGCTCTTTGTCACCACTACTGATGAGTGGTATGTTGATATTGCTTACTACCTCACTTATGGAGAATTCCCTCCTCATCTTGACTACAAAAAAGAAGGACACTCAAGCTAAAGGCAGCCAAGTTTGTGATCTGGAATCATGCACTTTACAAGAGAGGCCTAGATGGTTGTTTCCTCAGGTGTGTAGATAAGGAGCAACAAGAAAAGTTGCTCAGGGCCTATCATGATCAAGCTTGTGGTGGACATTTCTCAGCAATGGTCACTACACATAAGATCCTCAAAGGAAGATATTATTGGCCCTCCATCTTTTCAGACACTCAAGATTGGGTTTCCAAATGCAAAGCATGCCAACAATTTGTTGGAAAGCCATAACTAGCTGCATTGCCACTCAGGCCTGTGGTGATTGAAGAACCATTTCAGCAATGGGGGCTAGATTTTATTGGTGTTTTGAATCCTCATTCAAGTGTAGGGCACACTTATGTACTCACTGCAACTGATTACTTCACCAAGTGGGTGGAAGCCATTCCAACCAAGCAAGGCCACTCTAAAATGGTCTGCAACTTCATCAAAGAGAATATCATTGTCCATTTTGGAATACCACAGAAGATTGTTGTAGAAAATGCCACCTATTTCTCTTCCAAGGAGCTCACAAAGTTTTGTTATGGCTTTGGAATCTCTCTATCTCACTCCTCTGACTACTATCCATAGGGAAATGGTCAAGTTGAGTCAAGCAACAAGAACATTGTTACCATTGTTCGTAAGTTGGTTGATGAGAAGCAAAGGAACTGGCACAAGAAATTATATGATGCATTGTGGGCTGATAGGATCACTCCTAAGAAGGCAATAGGTATGTCACCTTTCCAAATGTTGTATGGAGTTGAGGCAGAGATTCCCCTCACAATTGAGATGCCAGCTCTCAAGTTGTTGCAAGAAATAGAAGATGGTCAATACAAAGACTCCATTGACAAGAGGATCCTCTTCCTGGAGAAGCTAGAGGAAAGCAGATGCCAAGTGGTGGATAGAATTAAGGAACACCAATTGAAAGTAAAGAATATATTTGACAAGAGGGTGAAGGAAGAGAATTCAAGGTTGGAGATTTTTTCCTGTTGTGGGACAAGAGAAGAGAACCAAAAGGCAGCCATGGAAAGTTTGATTCATTATGGCTTGGCCCATTCCAAATTCATGAAGCTTGTGGTGAGAATGTTTTTCTCCTCTCATACCTAGATGGAACACCATTAGAATTTCCTCAAGTGGGAAATACTTGAAACTATATCATCAGTAAAAGCGGGTTGTCCCCACCTTGTACCATAGGTGCTTTTGTAGGTGTGTTTTTCCCTTTGTTGTTGTGTGGTTTTGGTTTTGTTTTGTTTGGTTTTGTTGTGTGTGCTTTGGTTTGTGTGTTTCCTCCTTCTTCCTTTCTTTCTCGAATTGTACATGACTCTGCAAGGCCCAATGGATAAGGCACTGGTCAAATGTAATATGTTTTGAAACTCAAGATTCTGATCCTCATGTCGTGCCCTAGCCATGCCCAGTTCATGCCATGTCCCCAAGCTAGAGCCAGTTGTTGTCTCCTGAAAAAAGCTCTACATTTTCATTGCCAAATCCAAATTTTTTGAGCTCACGCCCTTTGTTTGGTGTCTAAGGAAAGTTTGAGATTCAAGAAATTAGCTAAAATCATGCCCTTGAGCTGTTTAAACCTCCGTGTCACTCATTTTTAGAAATCCTCCTCTTCCTGAGTCTGTGCACGTAATATCCTTTTGCCCCTCCCATTTTTGATCAAAATGGTTCACTTGTTCCATGGCCTCAGGTCATCGAATCATTTTTTTCCTTCATGCCTCTGGCTTGTGAAGAAAATTTGAAAATTGGACTCAAAATGATGAAGTTCTCTTCCTCTGTGTATTTTTCCACAGTCGGGAACAATGGGCATTTCTTTCCCCACCAAATTTTTCCTCAACATTCCCAATGATACATGGGTCTCCCTGATTGTGTGGTCTAGTTATACTTTAAAGACTTAGATGGATCCAGCTCTCCACATGTCGCAATGGCAATTCCAAGCAAAGGCTCGGGGGGGTCAATTTGATTAGCGAGTGCGGGCTCTCCACGTGTCCCAGGTCCAAAATGAAGGTAAAATCGGCTAAGTATGGAAGGCTTAGTGGATGGATCCACGTGTCACAATGGCACAACTCTAGGGGGGAAAGGTCAATTACCAATTCAGCACCAAATCACCATGTGGTGGAAGACATTGAAAATTCAAGGCGGATGAGTGGGCCATCGGGGGAATTTGAGACTTTGAGCCTTTTTGTAAAAGGTGAAAAATTAAAAAGTAACCCACACCCCTATCAGGCTACCAAGGAAAAATTCAAAGCTTGAGCCCACAGGAAAAAGTTAAAGGAAAGGCCCACCATTGAAAATTCAAATCGGAGCGGGCGGGGGTGGGGGAATTTGAGTTTTGAGCCTTTTTCCAAAAAGGTTAAAATGTTGAGAAGAGAACCACGACCCCTACAAACAGAATGTGCCATGTGTCCTAGTCAAATCGGAGCAGCGGGCCGATGGAGGAAATTGATTTTTGAACCTTTTTGTAAAAAAGGTTAAAATGTTGAGAAAAAAACCATGATCCCATTTCCAATAAGAATGTGCCACGTGTCCTAGTTGAAAATTCAAAGTGGGGTTGGGGCAATTTGTTCCAAATTTCCAAATCTCTAAAAAATCACAAAATGCAAAGGGCTTCCCCCCTGTAACCACTCCAATCCCTTCCTGCCACGTGGATGGCCCAAATTCAAAGCTAGAGGAGCAAATCAAATGGTCTAGATTTAAACTGGAAATCAAATGTAATGGTTGCTTTGCAAGGTCTGGTTTTAGCCACCATGAGTGTTTTCTTCATGATAAAGGAATTTGAAGAGGCGTGAATGATTTGTAATGTTGTAATGGTTTCTTGTGAAGAATATAATGACTTCTCGATGTCATTCCAAGGGTTGGCGATTGATTTTAGAAAAGACCAGAGTGCTCTTGTGCCTAAAAAGATGGAAAATGCCACACTTCTTCTATTCTTCTCTTCTTCCTCAAATTTCTTCCATCCTCAAGCTATGTACAAACTCTACCCAAGCTTCAATAAGAAAAGAAGGAATTTTTTTACCTTTTTGATTGAGGAATTAATTGGTACTTTGCGATCAATGAGTTTCATTCGGTCTTGTAGCTTCTCCCACGGATTTGTTTCTCTTCCAATTATAAATGCATGTAAATGAGACTTCTAATTAATGTGTGTGGGCATCTGATATTCTACTCACAACATAAATTTCTCCTACCTCCATTCTCACTCCCTTTCCCCTTCTCAGACGAAGTTCTTCTCTAGTGAGAAATTGCTAGCTTTGCCACAGGGTCAGTGGAGTGTCCCTATTGGATCTTTGGTCGAAAGGCCACCATTGGAATCCACCATTTTTAAGCCCATATTTCCTCCCATCTCTCAATACCCCGATCTCCAACTCGACCTCACCCACCATCCATCTCACTCCACCCTATCCCCACCTACCCGAGCTTCCATACAACTCTTCTTACTCCCGAGCTATCCCGCTCTCTACCCACTTCACCCAAATTTGTCTTCCTCATCTCCCATCCAGTTCTCCCTTAACTCCCTACTGACTCGCCCCATCTCCCACCCAACTCATCTCCTATACCCAACTCCCTTCAACTCCAATCGCTCCCCATTAAACTCCCTACACGTAACTCTTGAGCTACCATCCCCTTTCCCCAAACCCATATCCTCACTCTCATCTCCCACTCAGTCCCCTCATGTCCGAGCCACTCTACCTGTTTATCTACTCCGACCTAGGTTGCCCATCCAATCCATTTCTACCTCCCCTCACCATTCCCTGTCATCATTCCTAACTCCAACATCCCTTTCTCTATTCCAAATTTGACCCCGATCTCCATCCTCCTCTACTTGAGCTCCCATCCAGCTTCCTCCCATGCACCCTTCAACTCAGCTCCACACACACACGCTTCCACCTCACCCATTATCATGTCTCCCTCTCCTATGTCTTTCCACCCCGTGAGCTCCCATGTGACTTCTCTCCCTCATGAGATCTTCCAACCAATGCCCCTCCACTCACAACTATCCAACTGCCTCACCTCTCCCTTCCTCCCGGCTTTATTACACTCACCCCCACATACGGCTCGAATTTATCCTCAACCCCAACCAATATACACCGACCAGTGGTCTTTGCCTCTCTCCATGCACACTTTCCCTTAATAAGAGGACCTCTCTATGTGAACTCCACATGGCTCGACCACACATGCACTACCATATTTCCAATCAATAATTTCTAATTTTGACTCACCGAGCGCATTTTCTCTTTATTTAATAATTTAATTCATAGATTAGTCTTATAGTGTTTAGTTTATCATTCTATAGTTCATTTCATAGCTTATCATTTCAAATCTATTGACACATTATATGGTTTATCATTCCATCATCTCTCATTTCGATACGGGTTGAACATTTATTAATTTATCTCATACGTTTATTTCATAGATTAAAATTATAATTTATCGATTCATTTTCGCATCGCAATTACTCTAATTGACTAGGAATGTTGAACTACAATTTTATTATTTTGATTACTTATTTTTCTATGACAATGCTCTTTAGACATCGACATCATTTTCCTTAACAACGTCAATTAATTGTTTTATTTTCTTTTGCAGGTAAACTCCACGACCTTGCAACCATTAAATCACGTCGTCAAAGACCATTTTGTAAAACAAAAAAACATCATTTTCACTGGCCTCATCTGCAACTCATAAACGATGCCATTTTAGGGTACCCAGGCATTTCGGGCCACTAACTAGTGCTTTCAAAATACATCACTATCACACACAATTAAATAACCAGGAAAACGATTCTCTAGGTATTCCTCATTTTTCTCTATTTTCTCTTTTTGCATTGAACTTTCTCTTTTCTGAGTAACTGTCCACATCGAATGTCATATTTCGTTTTGGATTAAAAGGAACCTTTCTTTTCTGTATCCTTCCTGATCACATAGCCTAAGTAAGGGGTTTAACTTCTACATTTCACTTATCACACACTTCCTGAGACTAGCACAAACATAATTAACACATCAAAACATTCCTCTCACCTGGTTAACTGATTAGGACTTAAACACCCAATAGGTAACCATCTCAGACATCTCCCAATCTATAACTACCTGAAACCAGCCTTAGACTCCTTTAGGCATCTTCATTATCCGAAATTAATCATGATGATAAAAAATATTTTGCTTGATTTATTTGTCAACAACATACATAAATAGATGTTTCTTTATTTCACACCTATTGTTGTTCTCACTCAAATCGAAACATCACAAAAAAATTTCCATCCAATGATATTGCTTCTTCCGATGATCTCACCCAATAGATTCTAAACTCAAAACCACGTTGTCGGGCACCCAACCTCCAGTCTCCATGGTCTCACCTCATGAGAACCATGTAATCTAAAATTGTCCCCACCTTGACACCAACCCTCATATCCCTCGTTAAGCTAGTCTTCCTAAACTGATCGCACCACCATCTCTCATTCCTCTCGAGACACTTGGGCCTCCTCCTAACCCCATATATGAATTCTTACTCCAAAAATATCCTATAATATCTTAATCTTCCCAATCTCCAAAATTGGTGGATCGCATTCCACCCACCTCCCATTTTGACAATTCTATTTCATCCACTATTAATAGGCCTATCCAGCCGTCTCAAACTCTTAACACACATATCCCTGTTTATCTTTTACCACAACAACCTACCCAACTTCAACAACCACATCATGCCCTTATTGCTCAACATCAACCTATACAGCAATCCCAACCCATGACACATGTTATTCCTTGTAAGGAAGCTCCCCAAATGCCCACATATCCACAAATTAATCAACTATCTTATCAAACCATTTTGTAAACATCTTATCCACAAACTTATCAACCACCTTATCAAACGCTTCCCCAACTACCCACACACCCACAAACACATCATTCACCTTATCACACTACGTTTCAAACCACACAATTAATCCAATCTCAACCTTACAATAGCTTAAGTGATTCAATTCACGCCTTAATGAGTCAGTTAGCTAGTTTAGAAATCCTTACCGTAGCACCCAAGAACACTTTATCCTATGAACAAATCTATAATGAACCGATTCATCCATCGGTTCCAATCAAACCCTATCCTCCTCATTAGAAAATTCCTGTGTTTACTAAGTTCAACAACAAGGAAGATCCCCAATAGCATCTCCTCACATTTAAACATGCATGTTGTCTTATTGTGCATGATCACAATCTACTTCTTCGCACTTTCCCCATGTCTTTTCTGGTCCCACATTGGATTGGTACAACAATATCCCACGACATTCCATATTCTCCTTCACCCAACTTGCATAGTTGTTCTTAGAACACTTTTCTATCAATATCACATGTAAAACCACTATCGCTGATCTATATACCATTCGATAGTATGAAGACGAGCCCATCGCCGACTTCGTCACATGATGGTATGGTGTTATAAACCAACTATCCTTCACTATCCCATAAACCGAACTCATCGAATTATTCTCATGTTCATGTGCAAAACATATATCTTCTACTTTGTAGATCCAATCATTCTGAACCTTTGATGAATCTTTCATAATGGCTCAAAGCTCGAAACCCGTGCTATTGAGAAGGGTTACCTTAAACTCGAGATCGGTGAAACCTAAAGTTGAATCTACTAAACCATTCACACATAACGACAAATTTAAGGGTGTGGCCAACACTGTGGTCATTAAACCCTCATCCCCATCTATGTCTAGCACATGGTCTCAACAATGAGCCCTCGATCAATCAACGGTTAACTAAACTCCTTTAGGAGTTTCATATAGTTCTATATTTAATAAGTTGATGAGTTTAAACTCTATTCAACTACCTCCCCATACGACCCGTGGACAACTCGCAAGCCAAGCCTATTTGGTATCACAAATCCCACTATTGTGAATATCATCAAGTCAAAGGTCACAACATTGAGAGATGTCGTTCCTTCAAAGACCGTGTCCAACAACTCTTAAATCAAGGGGATATCCAAATCAATAGTTCCACGACACAAACTAATCAACCAACAACAAATCAAGCCACGCTCTTTACATCTCAACTATCATATGCTTATATGATTGACATTTTTAGTCAAGATCTTATCTTATCACCAACTCCGCATGTTCCTACAGTGGACATTATTCCCATCCCTTATGTGGAACCTGTCACACCTACATCAACTTGCACTCCATGTCTTGAACCTACACCTTCTCCTATCCTTGTCACATCCACATCAAATTCAACTATACCATCCACTTCCACCACTTCAAATACACCCCAATCTACCACATTAAATTCCTTCTTAGCACCCATTTCAGCCCCAGTCATATCCACACATATCCCTACATCTCTCACACCTATTCGTTCACCGGTATCTTCATCAAACACACATGTTACTACACCTACATTGCTCACAACCATCCCAACTAAACTCAGTTCTAATACATGCACCCTTACAACCCTACCTTTGACGTCAACCCCCTTAGCAAACATATCATTCTTACCCCTAGAAACATTTATGAAATAACCAGTCCCTTCTACTTCTACATCTAAAAATGCTCCTGCATTTGCTGCATTACCCATACCCATAAGGTCTACTCCATCGGTTATCACACAACCCACATCTCCACATATTCCAAATATGCCTACATCCCTATCTATGTCAGTGACCCCTATACCTATCATATCAACAAATCCACCTATCTCTACCTTGAAAACCTTGCCCATGGCCACATCACCAACTTTATCCCAATACTCTCTACCTAATTTGTCTATCACACCAACCAAATCCTCTCGATATGCAACCTTATCAAAGATACCCTTTGGATCATCTACTAAACCAACACATCCACCTAAATCAAATAAATATGATTTACCTTCTCCCTCTACAAAATCAACTCTTTCCTCGCCAAAACCTAAACAATCCACATCTCACATAGATATCATTAATCACATCATACAAACACCTATCTCTCCATTAATGTCCTCATCTTGTTTTAGGACATTTTCTCCATTAATAACCACACCACCACTATCAAATCCTCTAGTTGAAATTATAATCATCCCTACTAGAGGTAAATCTTCTCGGTTGAAGTCTAAGGCTCGGGAAAACATCCCCACAATCCCCTACGCATCCTCGAAAATATTCAAATTCTCCCTCTTCTCAACAATCCAATCCCACAACATCCATATTAGGATCAGTCTCTCCATCTACAAAATCTTACAACAATCAATCGACATCCAAAAATACAATCCTCTAACCAAATTTGATTTGTCCTCCAAATCACAAAATTCACCCATCCAATCTATAGCCACTTTTTCTCATAACTCCAAGCCGAGATATCCTATCGAAATCCACAAGAGTTACCTTCCCCATGATACTTGAATGGGGTCTTATGGAAATATCCTTCGACATTTAACTCAAACATCTCGCCATCAAAATTCCTCCTATTAAAGCCTTTAATCCTTATGGTCCCAAGCCATCATGGTTCAATCCTAATTGCAGTTGTGCTATCATCATACCCAGGCCATAAAATCAAACATTGTAAGTTGTTTTAGATAATCATCCACAATCTTATTGAGAAAGATGATTTCCTCATTTAGGGGAAAGTTCCTTCTCCATCTACCTTGAATCAATTCATATTCCATCTATCGGTCTCCCATGATTCATCCATCCACATCATCCCTTAACATCCCTCCTGCATACGACATTTCCTCCCAAGGAAGGTCCTTCATTATCCATCCATACTGCTTATCTTTCCAAACACACATGTGGTCTCCAACTGTTTATCCCATCCAAATCTAAAACAATCTCATCTAAACTCTTTGGACATCCTTTAACTCCTTCACATTTAACTTATTCAGAACAACCTTCCTCGCCCTTGAGCATCTCTGTTTGTCATGTACAACTCCTTGTTACTAAGGATACTTCACTTTTTGACATTGTTTTTCTACCTCCTTCACATTCATCCAATCTAAACTATTTCTACCCAAATCCTCACTCATTTTAAGTCCACCATTGTGGCCATATTTATGCCTCTTTTGGGGCATCATCTTTTTCATTAAAGTCCTCTTTTGAGGCCATGTTTGTCTCTCCATTGAGGGACCCCTTTTTACCAAATTCCACCATTGTGGCTATATTTGCCTATTTTGGGGCATCATCTTTTCATTGAAGTCCTTTTTGAGGCTTTGTTTGTCTCTCTCATTGAGGGGCTTCTTTTTACCAAAGTCCACCATTGTGGCTATATTTGTACCTCTTTTGGGGCATCATCTTTTTCATTGAAGTCCTCTTTTGAGGCCATGTTTTTCTCTCCATTGAGGGACCCCTTTTACCAAAGTCCACCATTATGGCTATATTTGTGCCTCTTTTGGGGCATCATCTTTTTTCATTAAAGTCCTCTTTTGAGGCCATGTTTGTCTCTCCATTGAGGGACCCCTTTTTCTTGAAGTCCACCATTGTGGCCATATTTATGTCTCTTGGGGCATCATTTATTTTCATCAAAATCCACATTGTGGTCATATGTTCATTTCCTTCAGGACATAGTTTTATTTCCTACTTGTCTATCATCTCATCTTATTGCAACTTCACTGTCTTCCCTCTCGTGGTGGTAAACCAGAGATAGAACCTCTTAATGCATTGCACTTGCAACTAGTCTATTGTTAGCATATCTACCAATGAGAACTTAGTTACATCCTTAGATTATTCTTCCATCCTTATCCCCTTTCATTTATCATTGTAATGATCTGAATTATGTGGTCCCTTCACTACTTTGATGTGACCACTGTAACCATTACATTTGTCACCTTCTCATTCTCCTATTGCAACCATGCAAAGGGTCCAGGTGTCTCTTGTACATTCCTTATCCCCTCTTAAGTGGTTTACTTAGCTATTCCCAGCTCTCCCCATGTGAAACTCAAATTCATGTATGCAAAAGGAAAAATCAAAGTTATCAAAATAGACTAATCCCTCGAAGGACAGTTGTTCATGAAAAAAAAATAGAAAAAGCATACAAATCAAAATCAAAGAAAAATCAAAAGAGATAGACCAATCCCTTGAAGGATGACTATCATATTATTCTTTCCATCCATATTATGTATAAAGTAGACCATACCCTTGAAGGATGGATACTCTATTATTATGGCATCTAGAAGGTTTCTCACATTGATTAGCCTTCATTTTATCAACATTTTCTGAAAGCTTCCCACATTGATCAACTTTCTACTATTGTTCTTTCTCTTTCCCAGAGATGGGGCATAGACTTAAGGAACACCACCTTTGGAGATCCTCTTCCCACGTATAAGTTGTACCTTAATCCATTTGTCATGTCAACATTAGGATTATGAGCATCTTTCATCCATATTTCCCTCATGATCTTTTGGTATAACTAACTATCGTTGGTTATGTGTTAACACCTACTATCGGCAACAAGTGCAATGCCTTGAGTGGTAACCTTTCTTGTTTATCTCCAATCTAATTCGTAACATAGTTTCCTTGTACGCGCTTACTACAACTATGTTCTCTTCATCTCATCCAGATCATCTTTTATCAAAATCACATCAAATTTCACACTATTTATCCATAATATCCATGAATGTGTTTGTAAATATACTTTTGGTTTGCAAAATCTACTTGATCGCCATAGTAGTTTGTGAATCCTACTTGAGGATCCTTCTCAAGGCAAGTTTGTTATCATGTAGATCCTTATCTCTCAACATGTTCAAAAACGTCTTTGATCCATTGCTCCTCGCTCTCCATTTCCACTCATCACCATTTGTCTCCACATCATCCTTCTCACCTTTCTGTCCCCTTGCACGATGCCAAATATCTTACTTGTCTTTCCTCTTGAGTTTCCCTTTCACTCTTCCACTTTCAGTTTGAAAATCTTACTTAACCATCTTTATAGCCGTAAAATATTAGTTGAGGTATATCTTTTTCCTTGATCCTCACGCTTATAAAATCTTCTCCACCATTTCCTCTTTCAATAGATGACAATCACCACCACAAACGTCTTTCCACTCCTCCTTTTCCACTTAACACTCTAGCATCATCACTCCCACCACGTGGGCATCTGAATTAAGGATTGCCCTTACAATCTCCATCTACACTACATATGTTCCTCCATCCACTCATGTCATACTCCTTTGTTTCCTTGTTCCACTCAATATTTTCATCATTTTTCTTCTTCTTCGTTTGGCGATCCTACTTAACCATCCCCGTCATAGGGAAATCTTACTTAAGATTTCCTCTTAATAACGGTTTTCCATCTGACCCTTCCATCTCCCATCGTATCTTCCTCATCTTCTATCTCACACCTCTCATCATATCCATCCACTCCAACCAATCATTCCACACCTTTATCCAATACAATGTTGTCTTTCTCCTTCCATATCGTTATTGCCGGTTTCGTGATCTTACTTAACTCTTCCTACTGCATGGCGATCTTACTTAAGAGTCCTTCTTAAGCATGATCAATCATCATGCACTCTCCCACTACTCCACATTCTCTCCATCTACATTTTCTCGTCATTACCCATCATCACATCCTCTCACCTCCTCTTCCATTCACACAAACACCACTTCCTCCTTGCCCCATTTTCATCTCCATCATTCATCGCTGGGTAATCTTAATTAACTGTTTCTTCTCCATTCATTTCGTGTCTTGTTTCTTCATTTTTCTCTCATTCATTCTCATCCACTACATCCTCTCCTCACCTTCATTTGTCTACACATTGTTATCTCTCCTTTCTTTACTCTTTCCACTCCATCTTCTAGATTTCTCCCACATATCTACCTCCATACTTTCCCGTCATTGTCATTAATCATCCCCTAACATTATTTCATAATCATATTTTGTTTCCATGTTAGTAATTATCGATGGACTTCTCCTAAAAATCACTCATCCCCATTCTCGCATAGTTTGAATCCTTTTTTCGACCTCCTCCATTCTATATTCATTCCTTCCTTCCCCTATGTCCTCTAATCATTATCGGGGACTTCTCATAACGCCCTTCATCGGGCATTCCCCCCCCATTCTTTGTTTACTTTCTACCTCGTCTCATCTTTTGTCCCATATTTTCCTACCCGATCATTATCGGTGGATTTCTCCTAACATCTATTCACCGCATTGTCTCTCCTATCCCTTCCTTCTTTTTCCTCGCCATCTCTCCATCTTCCATTCTTCCTTGCCAATTTCTTCACTATCTTCATCATGCACCCTCTCTCTCTTCTCATTTCTTCATCTCATCTTTTCCAATCGATGTCATTCCCCCCTTAGGCTTCTCTTTACGTTCCTTGTGTTTCTCATTCTTTATCAAATATCTCTAGTCTTGGTTCCCTTCCTTCGCATAATTTTCTTCATTTTCTTCTCCTCTTCTCGATCCTCATCTTATTTAACTTCCTCTTTATCCTCCTCCTCCTCGCTTTTACCTCACACTTCCTCTTTACTTCCCCATCGATAACCCGATTCTTCGGTGTTGTCCCCATATTCTTTATCATCTCATCATCCACATGCATTTCCATGCGCTTAGTTCCATATTCTTTACCTTGTATTTCCTATCTATGATATTATTCCTTAAATTTTCTTTGCTCTATCATCTCTTTCATTTTTCATTACCATTCTCATTCTTCTCTCTACAACATTGACCTCTTCTCTTTTTGAGAACCCTATCACATCTTTTATCTTTGTCAGTCCTCTCATAGGACATCATCATATCCATTTCTAAGAATCTCTTCCCATCTTCCTTTGACATTTTTGTCTTAGAAGATACCATAATGGCCATCACCTATCTGATCTTGTTCTTTTCCATGAATATTTTATCTGCTTTTGTTTTTTCACAAGTATCTTGACTTCTTATCCTTCTTATCGAAGAAACGAGAATTCTTTGTCTTCTTCACCTTCTAATTTGCTAACACTTATGCATATTTCCTATGAAACATGATTTCCATCATATTTATCACCCTTTTAGGGCATTTTATCTCACCTTTCTATCCTATCTTGCTCATCATGTGCACATTTATGATTATTCCCCCTGGATATCTTATTTCAACATCCATCTATGTCTTATGTTGGGGAACCTTTTCATCCTTGTACTTGTCAACACATATAACTCACTTTGTGTCCTTCTCATGCCTTGTGTTGGGGCATCATTATCTTCATCTTCATCCCTTTTGCGGATGCATGATTTTTCATACAATCCCTCATGACAAAGGATTTCACACATATTTTCACTTTCAATCACACGTATTTTGATGTTTTCCTATGACCCATTGGTCATCTTGCTTTACATCCATATTGCAGCAAAGGTGGTCTTCACCCACTCAATTTGGTCTATATAACATTGTTGTATGTCTCCATTGAGACCGCAATCGTACTCTCCGATGTGATATTGGAGTCACCGCCATACTTTTTTATTGTTATTGCGATCATTTTTTGCTTGGGGCATCTTGCCTTTGGTCATGTCTTCATCCATCCTCGGACAAATATTTCATCTAACCCTTTTTTTTTTGTCTCGTGGCTTGCTATCGTAAACCACTCAATAAAAAGGGGAAAATGTAGACACTAATTTTTGGTATAACGTCCCTCCGTCATCTTGCATTCATGCAATTTCCTATCTCACCTTTATTTTTCCTAAATTTCAATAAACCTCATCATCTATTCAACCAAATTTAATTAATTATTAAATGGGTTCCATATAAACCCATTTAATAATTAGATTTTGGCATTATTCCCATCTCTCACAAATTATTCAATCCATGGGTATTAATATACCCATCCGACACCCCTTTCTAAATTTCAAATATCTCACCTACCATGTCAATCATGCTCCCCACT
Source organism: Taxus wallichiana var. yunnanensis (assembly GCA_018340775.1). Classification (NCBI taxonomy): domain Eukaryota; kingdom Viridiplantae; phylum Streptophyta; class Pinopsida; order Cupressales; family Taxaceae; genus Taxus; species Taxus wallichiana. The sequence continues at coordinate 918,251,381 of CM031240.1, read as the reverse complement.
CCATCTAATAATTCAAACTGTGGTCCCCACGTGATCACATCATATCTCTTAACTCAAGTTACTCTACCCAACCCCGGTTACTTATTAACCCCAATCTAACCTCACATCTAAGCTATAAATATGGGTTTTCCCCCATATTTCAAGGGACCGGGAGATATTTTTCAAGAAGAGGGATATATTTTTCAAGAATACCCGGAGAACCTAGACCTGAGAGACCTAGGCCTAAAGAAGAAAGAGCTTATTTAAGTTCTTAAATTTTAAGGGAGAAATATTTTCCATGGTTCATTATCTTACCATCTTGATGCCTAGTTCATCTCCATAGCAGCACAAGCTAAGTTCCCTCATCATTTTAGTTACTTGTCATTTTATATTCCATTATTTCTGCATGATAACTATTGTTCATGATCTATTATTATCTTGTCTGACACGGGGGTTGACATCCTCTAAGGGAGTTAAAATCCTCTTGAACGACACTGTCTGGGAAACCCCCACATATTGTGATCTAATCTTATTTGTTTCAGTTTTGCAGATCTAGCTTCTTTATATCATGCATCTATCTTATTTTCTCCCATATATCCACATCTACATCTGAGGTCCTAAGCCCTCTATCATCCGAAGTTGTTGGTGTCTCCCAATATCATCCTTCACCCCACTCAAGAATGAAGTTTCCCTTACAACAAGACAAGATATCATCTCTACACCCTTTCTCTCATCACGTATGAGGTGCACATGTTCCTTTTACATTTTTCATTTCCATTACATACTTTTTACTATAAACATGTGTATTTATATGCATTCTTGACATATATACATGCGTATTTGACTACTTAATTATCTTCTCCTTGCAGGTCCGATCGTATAAGAAGCAAGTAGTCAATAACAAAAACAACAAAAATGGCATCAATAACAACATTCTATGATAGGACCCACACCCTACTAACATGCGGGTACATCACAAAAATCAGCAACTACACACGCATTTCCATCCTAGGTTCACTCTCATCATTGTTTTCTTTTTCCATCTTTAGTTTCCACACTCCATCATCTTTTTGTCACTCCACACTTTTTCTATTCCTTCGTCACATTTCCGGACATCCGTACGCATCTCTATCTACTTTATGTTACTGAGCATTCCACTCACCAACATAAAGTGGGGGAAATGTAGACACTAAATCACGCACTTTGGGTATTATTTAGTCTTGGTCTCGTACTACTATTCATATGGTTTTTGAGTGAAGAATTTACTAACTAACCCCATCTTTTTCCATTTGACTTTGCTTTCTATCATCACTGATAACCTACCACACATACATGCCCATTCTGTTTTTGTTATTTTACATAATTTTAGCCCCGATTAGGGCACTGGTCCAAGATCGAGCTCCCATAGGTGCCTTGGTCCTAGTCGGGCACCCTAATCCTTTTCCCACTTTACTTCCATCTTTTGGGAACTTTCTACCTGTTTGAACATTCTATATCTTTGGTGGTCACCTCTTCGGGGTTCATTATTAAATTAGATCAAGAGAACCATATAAATACAAAGTTATGAGATCATAATGAGGGACCAAGCACTAGGACTACTATCATCATCTAAGGTCATCCATCTAGGATCATTTACACCCATCTAGCTCCATCATAAGGGAAAAGGCTTGTTCATCTCGCATCACACATCATAGGAGGGAATTTTATTCTATTCCATCCAACATTTTATTACATTTCTACACATAGTTATTGTTTTCTACTTTCACAAAGTACGAGTGGCACAAGAGTACCTAGGTCATGATCACACCGACACACTCACATAGAACTTTATTAGGTCCGAAATGTAGTAAAGTGCTCAATTAGAAAGTCTACCATTGTGGTCTAAGGACAATGCACTCTTCATATGCATCTTTCTTTTTTAGGGTTTGATGCTTATTTTAGGGTTTTGTAGGTGATTTCTTATTGCACAGGTATTACAACGACATATGACACAATTCAATGAAGGTTATGTGACAAAGATACAACACATGAGAATATCCAACGACACCTCGGAGGAGGGTTTCAGTGCTATTTCCGCATACCAGGGTGCTCTTAACCGAGACTAGAGCACCCACATGCACCCTAATCCTCTCCCAAGTGTCCCACCACCTGATTGCCTAAATATACACTTCTTAGGACATCAGCATTGTCATTTCCTCCTTCTTTTTTCTAGTCATCTCTATAATATATTCTAGGACCTTTGTCAAATCAGCTAAGCTCTATCTAACTTATTTAGTTTAGACATTTATTTCACTATTGTACTTATTAGATTAACTTCTAAAATATTCACATTTTAGTTAATCATTTTATAGGTTATAAATATTTTAGATTTATCCTCATCATGTATGCCATTATCAATATTTTCATATTGAGAAAATTTTAAAGTAGGAAATTTAGGATTTTCGAGTTAGGACACATTTTATATTTATTTTTAAGGGAATTCAATATAGGTATTCCTTAAAGTGATAAGATTCAAGTTGAGAATATATTATATGAATCATATAGCTTCAAAAGTATCGTATTTGTTGTTTGTTTTGGGTAAACCATGCTAAAACCAAAGTTAACATTTTAAATTTAGTAATAATTACATAGTTGCAAATGACCATACTTAAATTAAATAAATAAATAAGAGTTATAAGGAAATGTTCTAAATGGAGCTCTTCGCTAATAGCCACCATAAATTAGTAACATTATGGGTTAAATCAAACCTACAAACGGAGACAAATATGTAACCCTAATATTTCCTCATTTTATTATATATAAAATCTTCAATTTGGATCTCAAGCAGTTCAATTGTATCTCAAGCATGTTTAATTGTATTTGAGATGAAACTACTCCCTAGCTCTATTTTTTTGTATGCATGGAATGACAACTACACTATTAACATTATCCGCATGATGGCCAAATCAAATGTTATTTAGTTTAAGGATTGGGGTTCTAAGAGATTGGTGTTTTGACCATTACAATGATGGAAAAGGCACAATTTGTAATACGTGGCTGATACACAATTTTTTTGTTCTTTACTACAGATTGGGAGTGGAATCATCTCACGCCGTAAACCGGATGGTATGGTAGCAGTGATATGTGATCCGAACACAGATATATGGGCTAAGTATTTCCACCGTCTCGATCAAAGTAATATATATGTAAACTATGTAAGGATTTCATCTTCATCATCCACGTCTTGTCACCTATAAGAGATCTCAAATGTCACCATCTACATCTTAGATATGTCTAACGGATCAAGTAAACTAGAAATCACATGTGAGTTGTGAAGTGTTAACACTGAAGGGGTAGAGTAAGATGAATTTGATTTAGAGGGAGAAAACATTAAATTGAGGAAAAGGGGTGTCAAATATCGGGATTGGAAGGAGGAGAAGTGATCAAGAGAGGAAAATATTGGGTAGAACCATATTGTGGAAGCCATCTATCTTACAAAGAGGCACATATCTAATAGGTGTACTGTTGTATAATGTTCGATAGGGGAAGGGGGTACACTGTGGAGGGCATGTTAGAAATATATTTTGGAGATATCAAGAAAATAAAGGTTCACAAGGGATGCGATCCTTAAATTATTGTTTATAGGATTTAATATTTTAATGAAATACTAATAAGACATATGAGCTAGGTGCAAGATCAATACAATATTAGGAAAAACAACTATATATGCTTATAAGAGATGTGGATTTTGATTATAAAATGAATAATTCTAACATTGGCACAAGATGATATTTTCAGAGGCACCATTGAAAATAGCGCAAAAATAGCACAAATACTGAACATGAGAAATATGTAATATGGAGTTCCAACTTCCATGCCTGGATGTCAAATCAAATGTAAGATGTATTGATAGATTATTCCAATGTGAAAATATTATATAGTACAATTATCTTCTCACACTTATATGATTTTATAAACTGAAAAGTTCCATTTACAAGATTTAAACGTCATTGATAATATATAAAGAGCGTTGCATTAAAGTTGTTTCTCAACATACCAATAATACAAGGCAATGTTCTGCATAAATGAAACCTCTTTCAAACATTTGGAATATCAAATAACTCAAAGACTCATTATTCTCAAGTGTGGTGAAAGTCGGGAAAGTGGGCTATTTTAATACAAAGAATAACACCTTTAGTAAAATCAAAAGCAAAGTTTGAGCAAGGAATTACTAAATGAAACATACCAACATGTCCCACACCTACTCCATTAGTTATTAAAAACACAGGAATTAAACCCTTGAAAGGAGGATTCACTTGCATGTTTTAATGGTTAATTTAGAGATAAGGATATGTTGATTGGACCTAAAACCCAAGGGAAAGGATTTAATACATAATTGTAATTAAGGTTTCTATATAGCTATCAAAAAAACAAATATATTTTCCTCCAACCTTGAGGCATGTAGTTTTTGTATATGTGAATGATGTAGATGAAACACACCTTGGAAGTGTGAAGGAAAATGGAGTTTATCACTCATGAGGTGTTCTGAGATGGAAACCCTTCAGCTGAAATTACTTCAATGGGATTAGTTAACAAGAAAACATAAAAGGAATGTTCAAGGAAGACAAGAAAACCCCAACAAAATTCTCTTATCATTTTCAAGCTCATGTAAACACATGAAAAAAATTGATGTAAAATAATTCATTGATATTGAAATCCTTGAAGAAGTTGGCCAAACGAGAGAAAATTAGTTCTTATTTACCATTCAAAGAGAGATTTTAACTAATAAAGCCATAAAATTGTACCATAATGTATGGATGGAAAGAGGTTGTTTATTTTGTTAATTTAAGATTTAATGTGTTTATTCTATGTTTAAGTAGTTCATGCCTTGTAGATTATAGTCATGTAATAATTAGTTGCTAAAAATATGCAATCTATTAACAATAAATTCAAATTTAGTAGAGTTGAAATGTGTAAATAATGACAAAAAAATATCAAAATTTAATTCCAAGAAATATCAAAAATCAAATCAAATGAAACAATTAAATTCATACATAAACAACTAAATCAGTTCGATGTGGGTCCTATTGAAATTGATTTGAAGATCTTCACGCCCTATTTCTTGATAAAGTAATGTGCATTGCATTCATTTTGTGGTATTATTTACGACGATGACATGTCCGATGGTATAAGGTAAGAATCAATGACTAACAACGGAATCTAATGATGACAAATATATTTAGAATTATGAAGCAAATAATCAAATTTTACAAATATAACTAATTGGAAAGGCAATGATATACAAGCTCTGAGTTGTATATACTCAACGCAAATTTGGAACGAAAAATTATTTCTCACAATTTTTCATTGGAACTCACAAGAGTAAGGTACATTTAATAGCCACTAATGATGAACGTGCAATATATCTTCCACACTAGAACTTTAATAACATAATTAAAACTATTTGGTTTTCACCGTACAACAAACAAGCTCCCTCTTTTTCAATGTTTTTAACGTCAAGATGTCAAGGAAATTTTTATATTGTTATTATCACTATAATGGTTTCTTTTGTGTCTGATTATTCAAAAGAAAATGCTCTTTTGGATGTATGCATTTGTCTCTTCCTTTTTAAAAGTGAAATTTGTCTACGATTCAAATTTGGTCTCATCTTGAGAGGAATCAATCATGCTTGCCTTAAAATTAAAAATTGAAACTTTAATATTACAATGATCTCATTTTTTATTCCCATGGGTAATTAAATTGTGAATCGAGACAACCAAGGCAATTTTTTTCAGTAGTGACCACCCCTAAGGTGGATCCCTTAGTAATTATTAGCATCATTATTACGATTGTTGTTCATTAATTGCAAAATTACTCTAATTCTTGACAGGCTTAAATTACTTATTGATGGATCTATTTTTGTGGTTCGTTTTAAATCAATTTGGAAAATATAACCATCAAACAGCTTTTCCATAATATGTTATGTTGAATCATCAACCAAAATTAGTATCAATATATACACCGTCAAACAATGATTTGCAGTTGTCGAAGGTCAAACAAGAAACATGATATCGACTTGGACGCCGATATGGTTGATGTCATTGAAGGAGAAAATTTCATCACTACATGGACCTTGATATGGAAAACCTCGTTGATGAGAAGCATTAAAATATGTTGTCCGAGTTCCACAGGGATTTATTTCTGTAAACACGCCTTTCTGCGTAATAACACATAATTATGTGACCAAGCTACGAAAAATAAAAATATCCTCAAAGTAGAGGCTGATATTTTGGATTTCTGATTAGTACTTAAATTGATGACACATAAGTTTAACTTTATGAAGAAATTTTTTCATTTCAAACACCTTCTTTACATTTTTTTGTCAAGAAGGAATGACCCAATACAAGTTTCTTTCCGAAAATTATACTCAATATAAAAATACTTGAGATGATTTTGATCTAACCCTTAAAATATGTGCCAAAACTAAATTTTAGTATTTTTTAACATTGAATTGAACGTGTTTATTTCAGTATCAAATATTTTTTAAATAAACTCGGTACATCATAAATCATCATTTTTAAATTGAAGAAATGCCCAAACTCGAAAGAATTATATTTTCTACTTTTCCGAAAAATTGTACAACATCAACATAATCACGGGGTAATTACACAATTCCTAGTGGGTCATATTTGTTAAAATTAATATTTCAATATACCGAATGAGGGGGTAAATGGTTTAATTTATTAATGTTTGTTAGAGAGAAAAGGAAATCAATAATAAAAACTAAAACGAACCAGTTTTTAAACGTAAATACCTTAAAATTGCAAAAGGAGTGTGGTCATAAATTAAATTATAATCTCTTTTTAATAAAAAATAATTCTTAACCAAGAAATAATAAGATGGTAGAAAACTAGAATTGAATGCTTTTCAACACAAGTGATATTATTTCACCATCTTAATTATTTGAAGAACTATTGATAAATGCATAAAGCTTAACATATATAAGGTGACTTGTAATATGTATTCAATGGCTTCAACTATCTTTCAAAGGAAATGCATATTGAAAAAAATTGAGTGAGAAATATAATATATTTTTGTCTAATATATTGGGGTAGAAATAAAAAGGGGTAAATAAAATTGTAATTGAAAAATGGGTAGATAAGGTACATGGAAAAAATAGGGGTCCATTCTAATAATATAACAAGGGGGTTTTCAAACTAATTAGAGGTATAGAATTATTATTCTTTAAATACCCTTCCAAGTGATATACCATACTTTTACTAAGTGAATCCCCGTGACAATAATACACTCTAGTGGGTCTATTTGCATGCACTATTTCAAGAATGATAAATGACACTTTATTAATATTATGTCTAAAATCAATAATAAAATGATCCATAAATGATCTATGTAGCCTGAAATAGAAAAAAATTACATAAAAAATAAAAAAGTTAAATATGAGAAATAGGTTAATGTTTAACATTGCCTTTTTCAAAGATGGCTTCCTCAACAGGGACTGTAGGATGTGAGTGCACTTCCCTATCAATCGAGTTGATTTCATATCCAACCTTTATTTTTCAAACTTAGATTAAAATATTCTTCCAATGAAATGATAGCCGAAGGGACCCATTACGTTAATGCAATTAAAATATTGTATAGGATATGATATATTGCATTCTATCATGAGAATAGCCTTCCAAAAATAAGGACATTATATTTTAAAGATGGCCATATGGTTTTAAAAAGGTTAAAAATATGGTGACAGTGATTAATATTCTAATTTTTATAGATTAAATTGATTGATTTATTAAATTAAAATATATATAGTATTACATTTTGTACAAAATTTCCGGACATATATTTTAACATATAAAAAAAGAGAGGGGGCGGGGGTGAGACAAAAACAAGAATAAAAAAATCAATAGGAAAATGCAATAGGTAAGAGGGTGAAAACCCAACCCTAACACTTGCTATCAGTAGCCCTGTGTAAACACTTTTTCAGTAACACTTTTTAACTCTTTGGACGATATATCGGTGGTCTTGATAGGAAAATACTCCGCAGGATAGCCCTGCAATTGATTTTGCACCCATCGTTTATTAATGCTTTCATTATTATAAACTTTGCACACAAAATAAAGCATACTCTCTGTCAAAAGACCCATCAAAATAACTGCGCACTCCAACATAAAAATAATCATTCCATACACGCTGCTCTCCTCCAAAGTAACTAAATCCCAACTCACACTAACGACTCTGTAACTAAACGCACCGTTAATAGTGAGGTACAACAAGGTCAGCATTAAGGCCGTTATATCTTTGCCATTAACGAGGGTGTGGCTCTTTTTAGGCCCTCCAAACCATAATATTTTTCCTCCAAAATAGAAACCACACTCACCATATTCCAAAGCATAACTACATACAACCACATGAGCACGGACACAACACAGCTCACAATCAACGTAAAATTAAATGGCCCCGCAGAAAAATAGTGAAATGGTTGAAACTCCATATCAGTAAATACAGAGAAAACGTAAATGCCAATATATTCAGAATGATAAAACTCAAAACCCGCTAGAAAGTAATGGGCATCTGTTTCCACAGCCTCCCAGCAACTTTCATAACCCTTGCGAAAGAGGGTTGGCACTCAGACAGAATGACACAGTCCTACAAGTAAATACAAAGGAAACGCTTCTAAGAGTTGGAGGCCACCTGCACCATGCATAAAATGCCATCATTATTGTTATTAAAACCCCAGCAAGGTTCATACAAAGATGACCTACGAACTTGAGGAAAAAAATACAAAACCCACTCACATGGCTCGCTTGCGGCACACTAAGCCTGAAAAACACAGATCTAAAGAACAGGGAAGACGGCCTGCCACAACATCAAGCATATATCCTTTGAGAGATGGAAATAACCCCCTGCAAAAATGTAAATGTAAAATCAACAGGGGATTCATCAATATCACAAGAAATCTACACCAGGCTCGGGCATATGGATTTTCCCGCAGCTGCCAACAATTAAATTGCCAAGAAGCTAACAAATGGTGCATACATGAAAAAATTGTACCGATTTTTGCCGGTGACAGATCAATGACTGTGTAATGACCTGTGGGATGTGTGACCAATATAAAATACGAATATGTCGATAATGGATGGAAGTGGAACTGCCAATTTGAGGCTACCACATCATTTGCGGATGTGAGAGAAGGGAGGGTTCAACCCAACTTGTGCACACCTTCGACGTAATTATCAATATTTAGAATAATAGTAGAGTCTCGAATGACAAAAATTCATATTTGACCCGTGGAGGGTCAACTTCTAACTTAACCTAAAACATTTTTTAAAATATTTTTCGATAAACTTTTGTAGGGAAGTATAGTGATAGGGATCTATATTAAGAGCTAAAGGTTGGTAAGATAGATTTAATTTGGTGTTGGAAAACATTAATTTAGCTTGATCTACTTTGTCCACTGTACTTTCCTTTATTCTTTTCACGACCTATTCTTGTATAAATTTTTGGAATTTTTAAAAGTTTTGATTAACTTGTAATTCCTCATAGATTTGATGTATTTGAGCTTCAACATACCTTGTCTAGTGATAGATTTCCTAATTTTAATTTCCTCTTTTTGATCTTGCATATCCATTAGAGAATGTTCTAAAAGAGAACTAACATCAATGCAAGTAGTAATATTTTCTTCTTCGAGAGAGAGTAACTTGATGTTTGGTTTTAGGAGGTCATGATCTTCGTTTATACATTTTTTACCATTTCCTGGTTGATATCAAAGACATATTGGATCATTAGTAAAGAAGAAGCTACAACATGAAGTATACAAATTTTTATTTGTGGCTATGATTTGACATCGATTATTAATAACTCTTCGAGAAAGAGAGCCTTAACCAACACGCACTAACGGTTGCCATGCGCTACTGGCAAAAATGAAAAAACAATTCAGAAGCAAATTGAAAAATTTCTTTTTAAATAAAACCGAGGTCACTTTACATCTATGAAATGGGGAAGGCGAGCTGATGGGGATGTTGTAGTCGAAATACGTAGGTGTGGGGGTAGAATCAGCAGAGAAGGAATATAAATTTTGTGAATCAACTTTAGTCGACAGTGCACGTTGACTTCCGTTCACACATGTTGTTTACACCCAAATTTCAAGAAATACTAGGTGGTAAGCTTAGTTGTTATTTTGAGGAAGACCTCGAACATTGTGAAATTTGAAGATGATATTGTGATAGTGATGAATAAGGTCACAAATGGGACTAAGTCATATACATTGAATGTGGTACCTTTGGAAAGTTTAGAGTAACATGACTAGAAGGATTTTCATCAATTTGAATAGTTGGTCACTTATCGAGATGTTGTTTAATAGGTATGGTCCATTAAGAAGGGATTTCAAAATTAGAAAATGAAATAGATATAGCATAAGAACCCGATGATTGTGGTCAAATAGGGATAAATTCATAAAAAAGTCTATGGGAAATTTACGAGGCACAAGAGTATAACAAATTTGACAAAGAAAATGAAAAATAATAGAAAACTCAAAGTTTTTAGTGTCCTCGCAATTCTCGATCCCTTACATAGCGATCAATTTGGTGATTAGTTTGTGATAGAAACTTAAGATAATAGGAATTTATTTAAATAAAATCAAAGTGACTTGGTTGTTTTCCTTGGTAAGAAGGTAATACTAGTTTACCACCCGTATCCTCACCACTTGGTTTTGAGTTAGTAGGGTGGATATTAGTAATCTAAGGATATTCGAACTATATTAGGATAATGCTTATATTGGGAAAATTCTCAAATACTCATATATTATCTTATTATCTTTATTTGGAACAAACTAACCTAACTTGGTAGGTTTTGTGTGAGACTCACATTTTCTAAGTATTGTTACCATTACTTCTTGTTTTTCGTTGTTGTGATGAATGTTATTGAGATGATGATATTATGATGTCAGATTAATAGATTTTGTTTCTATATGGTATTCAATAATGATCATAATTTTAAGTTACATATCGCTAACATTTGATCGTACTTTGATGTATCATTAGTAGAAAAGATGTGGTTGAGATTTATTTAATTGATATTTTATAGTCCTATTTTCATCGTGATTTATATGGATATTTTATCATGTCAATCGTATTTGATATTTTCCTTCAATGTGCAAGAATTTTTGGTAGCACTACTTGGCGAATGTGGGACTCAACAGAGCACTACAAAGGATGCCAATAATTGTCATGCCAAAACCTTCTACCTCACCTTGTTTAATTTTGGTTTATTCTATAATTGGGGGTAAATTTTGTTTTCTTGGCATGTGATGGAGTTATTTATTATTTTGTTATTATTCCCTAACCTTGAGAACCATGATAAACCCCGATTACTTCATGCTAATCTAAATTATGTTTTGTTGGTGCTAATTAGGCGCGTGTGAGTGATTAGTGTAATGAGATGTTTAATGTCTTGAGCTTGTGATAAGGGATGTGTTGGGAATGGGTAAACAAGTTTATGGGGACCAATTCTCATAGGGTAATCTCTCATTCAAACAAGAAATGTGAATAAATACCCTTTTCGAGCATTTTTGAAGCCCATGTTTGAAAGGTAAGAGTCTTCCTTACCTCAAATTTGGTCCATGTGGGACCTAACCTATGGGTGGGGGAAGATTTTTGTGAACCCAAAAATCCTCTTCCCCACTCCACCCTCTCTCTAGTCACTTTCTTAATATTGTTTCTATGTTTCACATGTGTGGTTTTTGGACTTTGTGTATGTACTTTGGAGGCTATGTGGGATTTTGTTCCCTTGTTCATTTATTATTTTGGGAAGTGTGGAAAAATACTAGGATGGGATGGAGGATTGCTTACTTGGAAGGGTGACACATGTCACCCTCCGATGGGTTTGAGAGTTAGAGGGATTTCTCTATTTCTTATGGAAATTTAATTATTTGGGGAATTTTTGTGGGGAAATTTTATGGAGAGTTTGGGAGCTTGAGGAGAAAATACTTGGAGCTTGTGGAGTTCAAGCATGGGATTGGAGGTAGGTCTCACTCCTCCATGTTTATGTTTTAAATAACTTGTTGAATGTGAATGTGTATGTTGTTGCTATGGTATGTTCTTTTGGGTTTGGTTTTGGGATCATTGAACTTGTTTTGTGTTTTTTCCTTAGGTCGCCAATTTTATTTTGGTTGATTTTTCTTCTCCACTCCATTTGGGAAGTGGTTTTGGAGTGGGACTTTGGTTTGGGAATGGACCCTCATCTTCATGTCTTATTGGGGAAACCATGAATGTATTTCCTTTTACAAGAGGATCAAATGGAGGTACTTTTTGGTGGTTTGAGAAGACTATCAAGATACTACTTGGTGGTTATCTTGGCACATTTCTTATTATATGCTTGGGTATTTTATGGTCTTCTTTCATTCCCCATTTGCACTTGTTCTTAGTGTTCCTCTTTTGGCATATTTGTATGTTGGTTATTTTTTCCTTGCCTTATCTTGGCTATTCATGCTTAGTGTTTTAGAAAACCTTGTTGTTTACCCTTGAAATCCTTGAAGCACGCTACAACGCTTTCCCATGGGCTTGGGGAAGACTAGCATGTACTTCATTTGGGAAGAGGGAATGTGATTATGAGGTAGATTTTTAGGCATATCAGCCCTCGTTTTGGTGGTGCTTGGAGTTTGTTGATAATGAAGATTGGACATTCTTGTGGACTTATTGGAAGGGATGTATAGAAATATTGAGAATCTTAACATGTTGTCCCCTTCTTGTATTTTATTTTTTAATCTCATTGTAAAAGGTAAAGTACTAAATAAGGATAAGTCATTGTATTAAATTGATAACTTTCATCGTTAATCCTTATATAAATATTTCTTTAAAAGGTTGAGGTTATGAAAATGATTCTTATATTTCCTAGTATCTCCCATGTTGTAATAAAATAAAAAATTTCCTTTCTTTCTTTGTGAATCTTGGAATTTTTGGACCTTGCCTAAGTATTGTATTTCTAATAATTGTACTTTATATGTACTTTCCTAAATCAAATATGAATTCAACTTTATAATAAAAAGAAAAGTGTAGCTAGTAAGAATTGTTTTAATTATTTGTGACTATACATTTTTCATGTGGAACAATAATAAGGTACTCTCACATTTTAGAAATAATATTTGCAACTTTTCCCACTCGGTTAGTAAGGAAATTGGTGTATAGAGATGGTTTTGGTGTTGGGAACCTTCACAACAATTAAACCTCACCTACACATTTTAAGCTTTTTTAGTCAATATTTGCTTCATGTGGAAATGAAATTTTAGGGTTTGCAAGTTATATATATTTCAGATTTATCCTCACCCTGTACATATTTTCTTAATAAGAAAATTTTAATGTAGAAATTTCAAGTTTTATAGAGTTGGGACATATTCCATCAATCATATAGCTTTGTTTCCTTAGCTATGTGGTTCGCTTTGAAAAGATATTATATCAATCGTATAGCTTCAGAGTATTGTATCTATTTGTTTCTCATGTATTTAACTCAAAAAATAAAACTCTAGTGCGAAAAATAGACCCATCTCAAAAAATCCATTAAATGGGTTGAGGACCTGCTCAAAACCCAAATCGAAACATGGAGAGTGACACATACTAATGGATTTTCAGAACTTTCATTTTTCTTGCATAATAAAAAAATATAGCTACAACAACACTTTTGTTTGTTATCACATGATAATAAAATAAAATATAATCAAAATAGAGGTGAACAAACTTTTACTCCCCAACCTTTCCCTAGTGTATCCTTTCCATAGAAGAAGGAACAATAATTATGGAAGGAAATAGGGTAAGCAAAAGAAATTGAGAAAATGTAATATGAGACACCATATCCTCACAATGTAAATCTCCACCATTATTCTTACCCTACCGTACACATTCACAATCGCTTTTTAAAATTTTAGAAAAGGAAAAACCACTTTAAGAGGAATACATTGAGGTGTATATGTCTTCATTTTCCTTAAACCCGCAAAAGACCAAGGGGGGAAATTAAAACCAAAAACCAAGGACCAAAACCCTTAAAAATAAGCCAAAACCAAACTTAACAATAACACACAACATGAATGATAAAGGATGGGAGAATACCTTAAGATAACATAGATCCTTTCAAAAACCTTAAAAACATTAAATCTTACCAAAAGATTAGATGAGTTGAGAGAAAATCATGAAAATTTTCCTAAAAAATGTGCAAGTGTAAGGTCATAAGTTGAGGGGGTCTCAAAGAAGTCGGCATACAAAATATCAGGTGAAAATGATGTGTAAAATTCAACCTTAAATAGAAAAGGGTGAATTAATTACCACATAGGTGACCCGCTTTGGTTGGTCACAATTAATGCGTTGACTAGGTGTCGAACTCGACTCTCCTTTTGTAACTACATTGGGTTGCAGATTTTGAAGTCATCCTACAATTTACATGTAAATTGTAAACACAACCCTAAAACCCAAAATTGTCTATTATCTTTTTATTTTTCGATTTGTAAGTTTCGATTTGCAATTTGCATGTAAATTATAAATCAAACCCGAAACCTAAAATGCATTTGCAGATTCGGTTGTAAATTTTTCAAAGTCGGTTGTAACTTTTATTACCGAATCACAAAGCACCCCCAGTGCATGTATTTGAACTCACAAAGGTGATTGGATAACATGGGTACTATCTCTAAGTTGTGGACTTGCTACTGAGATGCACTCTGAGAAAGTCGGTTCTGCTCTTAAACTACCCGCCACAATCTACTCTAATGCAGATAAGCTAACTGTTCTAATCTAAATTTCCAAGGGACCAGGAGAGAGAATACATAAATGAAAGCCTACACTAAAGCGGTGATACACCGTAAAAGGAGGGTGTGAGAGTAATCTCCAAATGTGTGAAATACGTAGAGGAAAGTGCACACTAGAAGAGGTGATGACAGTTCACCATAATCTAGCAAAATGCATTCACAACAATATTCCAAGCATACACAATGTTAGTGAATTCCTGCAAGAACATAATAATAGACACAATATTCTTGTAGAAAGATAAAAGGGGCAAGAAGAATGCAAGAAAACACAGCAGGGGAAGATACATCCACAAACTTTGTATTTTATTGCTTCCTGGTATGCATTCATGCCTACTTATTACAAGATAAGGGCCTGGATCACCATGCAAGGAGTCCACTACAAGGGCCTGCAACACACTGGCTTCACAAAGCAATTTTGACAGAGCTTTGCTACCCAAAAACTCTCCCTTTACAATGAGCCCAACACTCCAATTTATAGAAAAAGAGAAGGAAAAGAGAAGGGAAAATGGAAATCCTGAAATCTGTCCTTCAACCACCTGTAAGAGGCATTAAATTGAGTAAAATTATTATACATTACTTGAAAAAGGCTCCCCATACTATCCCATGTGCTGCAGCAGAGAAAGAATGATGACCATGCCTCTTAATTGCACTCCCAGCTACCAAATAAAACACTGTTATGAACCCGGCCACGTTTTCTTAAAAAACTCAATCAATTTCTGATCAAATCTGGAATTTCTTGATTTCTGTGCATTGGGCTCGGAACCACGATTCCAACGGTACCAATTTTGTGCAATTTCATTGAGAAATGCAAAAGTTATGGCCTTCTCGAGCGCGGCAAATATTTTGGGTCTAGCAGGCATTTTCTGTCATTTGACGGGAATGAACATTAACTGACTGGAGCCGAATATGTTTCTCTTAATTAAATATATATACCCTCATTAAAAATAAGAAATCCAATTTTGTGAAAATCGGAGCTCGGAGTCAAAAGTTATGGTCAAGTTTGAAGTTTCGCAGTCAAACGCGTTGACTTTTCCTCTTCTCTTCGCCATTTCACGCTTTCGCGTCCCACACGCCCTCGCGTACTTTTTTCCCGCTGTTCCCGACGAAAACTCTTCCTTCTGCGATCCGCGCACATCCCACGCATCCTCGCATACTTTTGTCCCGGTTGTCCCGGACGAACCTTCGCCCATTTCGCGCTTTCGCGTCCCACGCATCCCTCGCGTACTTTTGTCCTGGCTGTCCCGGACGAACCTTCGCCCATTTCACGCTTTCGCGTCCCACGTGTCCCTCGTGTACTTTTGTCCCGGCTGTCCCGGAGACTAAGACTTAGCCATTTTTTGTGATTTTTCCTGGCCCGAGCCTGTCTTCTGCAACCTTTTCACATTTTTTCAGAGCTTGCTCTTTCTTTCTTGGTCAAGGGAGTTAGAAAAAATCTGAGGGGACCCCGCAACATGATGCTTTGCCTCAATCAATGTAATTTCTCGGGACTAAAGAATTTGATGCATGTTATCAAAATTTACCTCGGGGTGAATTTTGGATAACAAGAACTTTACATGTAACATCGCAATCGGATTCCAAAACAAAAAAACACATGGGGTTCATGTTTAGAGTTTCACAAGTCAACATATAATTTTTATGCAAATTGTAATCCAATCCCGATTCTAAATACACAAATTTATTTGTATTTCAAGTTCGTGTTTTGACACGCAATTTGCATGTAATTTGAAAATTGATTCCTAAAACCCAAAATGTGAAATACAAATATAATTTTGACACTTAGGAATTTTTTAGTTTTCTCAAAAAATAAGATTTTTGTAAAAGGGAAAAATTGTAAGGAACTATTTCGAAAGAAGGAAAATTGGCAAGGTGATTTGAAAATTCAACATTTTTGGGAATCTCAAGGGAATTCTTTCCTTCCAAGAATCATTCCAAGTAGCTTTAAGCAATCAATTGGCACATGAGTCATCAAAGCTCAATATTTAAACAGAACTAAAAACCTCTAGAAAATCCAAAGCAAGAAAGGGAACAAAACAACAAAAGAACAATGTACAAAAGCACTTAGAGGAAGGGAAATTAACATTCTACTATACAAGGTGTAAATACCTCAATAGCAAGCGTTGGGGTGTATCCATTTAACTAGGATAAGTAGCGCTTCTCCATCGAGTCTAGATAGACAAAATGAATTTACCTCTTTAAACTAGTGATCAATTATGACCCACTCCAAAGGGAATAAAACTTTGTATGCATTCTTGGATTAACCCACCACATCTCATTTAAGAACTAGTTATCCTTCTTGGAAAGAATAGTTAGCTACTATCTTATCAAAAGTGTTTTTGTTTGAGCTAGACACCAATTTTTGGTATCCCATGTTCCTCATCCCACATTTGCTCCCCTTCGTCATCATTTTCATACATACATACCTATCTCCCCATTCAAACCCCCTTTCCCTCCTAAAATCAATTTATCCCTTTTATCATTATTTCCCACCTTAATCCCATCATAATTATATCCTTAATTTATCTTCCCTAATCATCCTTAATTAAATCTAAACCTTCATCTAATTCATTTATTCTCCCTAAATGCTCCATTTTATCCTCCCTAGGCCCTCATTTAATAATTTTATCTCCCCTTTTCCTTTATTTAATTTTTTTTTCTATTTACATGCACTTAGATCATATATGCATTTTACCTCATTTATTTGATATTAGCTTTTTTGTTTCAGTTCATTTATCTACTACATCCAATTTATCAATCATTTTTATCTATCTTTATCACAAAGTGGGTTGACATCCATCCTAGGAAGTTTTCACTTCTGAGACTAGAATCATTAGAAACCCACCCATCTATCTACTAATCCATTTTTCATGTTGATTTATCTTTGTTATGTAAGTCATATATGTTAGGAAATAAGGGATAAAATATGCGGAATAATCCTCACATAATCGCAACAAGAGTTTCAAACTAATATGCGTAAAATATTACAGATCTCAAATAAAAGTGTAGAATAAAATAACACAACACAAAGAGACAATATTTAATGTGGTTCACCCACTTTGGGCTACATCCACCGAGAATCACTTGCTTAGATTTTACTACAAGCCACCACTCTCTCAATACAATACCAGATCTATTCGGAGCTATGCTCAACAAACTCTACAGAACTTCACACCCAAATTCAAAGTACATCTACATTTTTTTCATACATCTATCATATGCATAAAACCATATAAATAGACAAATCGCTTAAGTAGTTTTACAAAAATGTGGGTATCAAAACCATGGGAAAAAACATCCCATAAACCTATGGGTCAAAATCCCGCCTATATAAGAAAATCACGTTTCCCGATATATCGGGCACGTTTTAAGGCCCCAAAAAAAATCGGGTGTTGCGCCCTGAACTCCTTCTACCGGGGGCTGCCGCCCCTAGACCCCTACTTGGCGCCTGGCCCGGCCCCAAACCCTGGTGAGGATACATGAAAAGTGTACAATTATTTCTTGGTGTACGCCTTCAACACTTTCACACATGAAAACAGGCTCCACAACCTAAAAATATAGGTCATTACAAGGATGAGTTCTCTTTTTTGCACCTGTATGCATCATCATCCTATCTAAAGGTACCTTAAACCCTCTCATATTTTGAGTTACTTATTTTCTCTATTACTATTTCACTAATTTGGAACAAGAATGAGGAAATTTGTTCAACATTCTAGCACACCCAGTGGGACCACCCTTCTTTGGTGATTCTTTTTATTTTTCTTTCATTTCCATTTTATTTTATCCATCTTCTACTAATCTCATATGTAGGAGCATTTCTTTTTTTTCATGTGTGGGTTTCTTTTCTTGGATCAATTTGCTCACTTTAAAATAAATAAAAATAAAAAGGAACTTGTTTGAGATATTCTCTATTTTTATTTATTTAATCTTTTTGCATCCTTTTTCCTATCCTTGCTTGATTGTCTTCATCGAACATAACATTTCATTTTGGATCTAAAAATAACCTTCATATTTTCTTAGCAATATAGTCTAATTAGGAGGTTAACTCTTTACATACACTTTATCACACACATCCAAAACACATGCGTCAAAGATACACATAATATACATCTCCTCCCATGTGGAACTATTGTGATTTCATCACCCAATAGGAAATCCACCGCAGTAGATTCTACTTGCGTTACAATTTTTTGGCTATTGATATTAGCTAAGTTCTTGACACCCTTTTCGATGTGGTGCGTGATGTGGGGGTAGGCCCCAATATCATGCCCCATACCAAGTATTCATCATAGATTCATTCCTCATGTACCTTTGGGTATATCAAGGACTCCATCCAAAACTACCTGAAACCATCCATAGTTTTTCCATTTCCTAGGTTCCCTTTAAGCCCATTTTCCTTTTCTTTTCACATCTTTAATAATCAAGATAACTAAAATTTTGTTGCATGATTTGTTAGAAATAACCATAACTCAACATAGTTTTAGTTTTTATTTCTTGTTTCATGCCCATTATTATAAGTTTTTAAGCAAGAAAAATAGAATAAGTCATATCATCTAGCAACATTCCCACTTCTACCACCGTTTCTCAAAAACTTCAACCCTCTCTATCATTTCTTTTATCCATTTGGTCACCTCTTCTACGATTACTCAACCTATCGCATCCATTCCCTCTCTTTGAGAGTGTCGAGCTATATCACCTTATAGTCATGTAAAAACCAACACTTTCCTTTATCACCATTCAGTCCCATCTAAACCGGCCACACCCCCATCCACTTCCTCTTTTGTGACTTTTGGACTTCCTATCATTCCTTTCGTGGGTTTGTGGAATTCAAAGAGATTCAATATGCCAACCCCATTGCTTTTCATGACTATCTCCTTAATAATTCTACCAAACTCCCCATTTAAGGACCCCTCTACAACAAATTTATTCCTATCATTCTCATTCTTATTTTACCCAATTCCTCACATCATAACTTTCCATGTTCTTTACCCAACATGATCTTTCCTCTCATCAATCCTCTTCTATAATCTCTCAAACCCATCATTCCACTCAATTGGTGGTTTTTATCCCTTCTAATCTTCTACCCATCAATACTACACCTATTTCTTCTATTCCCATTATCTCTTCATCCACCCTTTTCACTAGTATTCCTACCCAAGCTTTGCAAGAATCCTATTTTCCACTTGAACAACACAATCAAACTTCAATTTAAACATCCATCATCCATACCAATGTCATCACCTCCCACACTCATCCTTCGAATGTACTAAAAATTACCAACCCCACCTCCAAATACTTTTCGTTATATATTTCCTAATCAATCTACTAAGACAAATCAACCATCCCATACCTACGTCCCCATTCAATACACATAAAATCTATCTAGCATCCCCATATCCCAACAACAACAACACAATTACATGCCCACCTCTCAACAATATTTTATTTCTCAACCTATTCAATTACAACCATTCAAAAATATTCCTCCTTATTAACCACCCCCTAAAGAACCAACTTACCAAAAATATTATCAATTTCACCCACAACATTATCAACCACATCCATCCACTTCCAACGACCGCATGAATGCTTTTCTAAGTAGGTTGTCTAATCTTGAATCTGATACAATTTGATCCAAGGCCAAATTTTCCTATGAATAGATTTGCAATGAACCTATCAATCCATTAGTTTTTCTAAATCCTTATCCTCCACACTAGGAATTATCAAATTTTTCTAAGTTCAATAGCAAGGAGGACCCAAAACAATATCTTCGTTCCTTTAGGCATGCATGTTACCTCATTGCTTATTATCAAGACCTTATACTTCATACATTCCACATGTTTCTAGTTGGAACCACGTTGGATTGGTATAATTGCATCCCACAACACTCTTTATTCTATTTCACTCAACTCATGCAACTATTCCTAGAACACTTTACAATCAACATTGTGCGTAAGATCACCATCACGGATCTCTGTGCCATTAGAAAATTTATGACTATTCTATTACTGATTTCTTCACATGATGGAGTGGCATAATCAACCAACTATGATTCTCTCTTCCACAAACTGAATTAATTGAAATCTTCTCACGGTCTTGTGTAAAGCATATTTCCTCTACTCTTTAAATACAATTATTCCAAACTTTTGCAGAGGAATTCATTGTGGCTCGTAAAATCAAACTTCATTCCCTTGAGTAAGGCCACCTCAAACTTTGATCAAATAAACCCAATCCCGAACTTACCAAGTCTTCCACGCATGGTGACAAATATAATAATTCTTCTAATGCCATCAATGGTTAAATCTTTATCCACATCCACTTCTCACACAGAGCCTCTGCAAAGAGATCATATACCACCTCCTAACTATACACACCTTGGGGAATCTTTTAGTGCAATATTCTAAAAGTTAATGGTGTTCCATCTTATCAGACTTCCTCCCATCCGACCCTTTGATGAATCATGACCCAAAAAAGCGGGTATCATAAAGAACATTATTATGAGTATCATCAAGTCCATGATCATGACATTGAGAGGTGTCACACTTTTCAAGATATTTTCCAAAAACTCATAGTTTTAGGTGACCTCTAAGTGGATATCCCTAATAAAATACACCTAATCAACCTCTCGATGTCTTCAAATAACCTTTTCCCAATCATCCACCAAATAATAAAACTCCACCCCCATATCACAAACACCTAATTCTCATACAATAAATACTATAAATCAAGAACCAACACCATCACCTATGTCCATCATATCTTCATCCATTACACCCATGCCTATTTTAGACTCTTCCCACACTCCCAAAACCTCATCAACATCTACACTTATCCCTACACCTATTATATCTACATCAACTATGTCCACAACTACCACATCCACATTAATCCTAATTACACCCACTTCCCCATCCATATCTACCACATCCTCACCTATCACATCTAGTCCTTCACCTATATCTACCCCAACACCTACCTTAACATCTTCATCACACATTCCTACATCCACACCCACTTCCACATCAATCACATCTACTACTATGACCATACCCACATCAACATCTAAATCTATATCCACATCCATACCATCTCTTGAAACATCTACTATCTAGACACCCCCACTTAATATAACTACAATTAATACTTTATCCCCATATACAAGTCCAATCATTCCTATGCCAAAAATCCTATACCTATACAATCTACAACCCATTTTGATCTCATCAAGCACATCATACAAAAACCACTTCCATTTAATGTCCAAATCTACAACACAATCTACCTCACATAGATCTACTCCTATAGATCCCTTGGTTGAAATTATCATCATTCCTACCAAAGCAAATCTTCACAACCAAATTCTAAGAACCTTGGTATGCCCATTCAAAAATCCCTCATGCATCCACACAAAATGTTGAAACTCCTCCACACAACACTAATCCTCCTAAGAAATCCAATGTCACATCATCACTCTTAGGAGCATCACCATCCATATTCAATATCAAACCTTCATCCAAAACCCCATTACCAAAAATCCAAATCCAAATAGTCTAATCCCTCTTCTAAATCTAATCTCCTTCAAATCATCCACATCCCCAATTATCAAATCTGAATCCAAGCCATCTAAGTCACCAATCATCAAAACTGAAACCAAGATACAATCACCTTCTTCTCCTTCTAAGTCTAAGATAGAATCAAAGGCTCCCATAAAGCCTCATCAAATCAAACCATCCCTCTTACCTTCATCCACCATTCTCAAAACCACTCCATCTATAACCTCTCCTTCAAATATCCCCAAATTTCTTACACAAAAATATTCTAACACTTACTTCAATCATCTGCAAATTACCCTTCCCCATTAAGTATTTTTATTCACATGGCCCAAGACCTTCATGGTTCAATTCTAATCTCATTTTGCATATCATCATGCTCTAGGACATGATACCAAACATTGTAAGGCCCTCCAAACTATTATCCATAATATTATCAAATATGATGACCTTCTCATTGAATGGGACCCCTTCTTCCATTAACCAATCCCACTTCTCCGTCCCAAAGATTCATCTACTAAGACTTTAAATCTCCTCATTCATCTATAATCTTCATCTTCATCCCTCCTCCAAACAAAAACTCTCCCAAATAAGGTCCTTCTCTTTTTATCAATTCCATTTGGATCACCACCCACTCTCACTCTCATGACTTTCAACCACCTATTCAATCCAAATCAAAAGTTTTTATCGCTACTCCCTCTAAAGAGTTTACTCCATCTCCTTCTTCAAAAGCCTAAATTGTCTTAGTTGCCCCTTAGCCTACTATCATTGAACAGTGTTATGAAACAACTTCATCGTAATCCAATTAAGATTTCACTTTATGATCTCATCCAAATATCTCCTTATCATTAGAAAACTCTCATTGAAGCTCTCAACTGTATCCCTACCCCTAGTAATGAAGGTCAACCATTTACATCTCACATTGGAGAAATTGCTGCTTTTACCTCCATATCTTTTAACAATACCAAAATCCATGACATATCACCTGGATAGCATGACCTTTCCCTTTTCATTACTTTTGTGTATAAATGAAATATCCATTCATCATTCCATGGTAGACAATAGAGCTAGCATAAACATCATCTCTTCCCACACCTTTGATCAACTCAAGCTCCCTAATTCCATTATCACCCAATAATCCTCAATTATTCACACATTCAATGATGATTTTGCTCTGCGTTTTGGCATAGTTATTATTCCTATCTCTGTGTTAGTGAAAAAATTCTCCATGAGGTTCTATATCATAGAAGGTTAGTTTCAATACAATGTATTACTTAGACAAACATGGATTCGTGTCATGCATTATGTTCCTTCCACCTTTTATCAATGCATCAAATATGTACATGAAGGGAAGATCCTAACTCTCCCAAAAGATAATCCTCCATTCAAATCATGTCAAATGAATTATCATCCTAACAACATGATTCTTCCCAAATAATATTCTTCTAAAGCATCCACTAGCTTATCTCGTCTCTCAGTATCAAAACTTCTCAAATATCATTCCTTCTAAAAATGATGGGTTGTCTCTCGTTGGGAAAGTATTGGCTTCTCATTCTTAATGCCCTTCCCATGCCTCATAGACTTGGTAGATCCGATAAAGCTCTAATGTATCAACTTGATGTCGGTGACATCACTTTTTTTGTCCATCTCATCTTCGCACCAATCTCATCTATGGTGGTATAGATTTCTCTTCCTTCCACGTTGATGTTAAACAACACACCAAGCCTCACACCAAGTGGATTTTACTAACTCTAAAAAAATCCTTTTCTAAAACTTATTTTTATCACTACGCATGGAAACGATTTGGAATGGGGCGTTATGAACAAGGAATACATGACATCATCATCGACTAATCTTGCAAGCCCCATGAAAAGTTCAAATTGGGTTCTTAGGAACAACCTACCAATATCTCTTACCTCCTTCATCCTCATCTCTCATGGACATTCATCCCATATATTTTCCATCCCACGAGGCTATGGATACAGATGAGAACGTTTCCATCTCCTCTCAATTTTTTTAAATCTCCACCATTACCTTGGGACCACTCACTTATCAAAGTGTGAAGATGAAACTAGGTCCCTCCCTCTTCAAATTATGGAGATGATAGAGGAATATTCCCCTACCATTGATATTTTTCAATGTACCAATGATGATTTCATCCTTTCTTACATGGGGGAAAATAATATTATCTTCATAAGACCTTACCACCAGACACATACACCCTTTTAATGAATCCACGATCGACATCAACATAGGATTCCACAAGAGACCCACATCCTCAAAGTGGGTAAATCCCTTTATCCACAGGAGCTTTAATCTTTCACCGCATTCCTTTAGAGACATCCAATCCTTCACATGGTTGTACACTGAAATGTTCAGCCTTTCATCCTTCCATTGTTTTCCATAACATTGTTACCTTCCCTGATGCTAAGACGGTTAAGAATAAGCTTCATCGCATACATCTTTGAGTTTCCCTCTTTGTTAAAGAGGAGTTGTAATACCTCCTTTTACCAATTTCATCATCCCTATCGATTATCCATAATCGGTTTCCAATATCATACCCATTTCTAATGTCTCTAGAAATTTCCATATTTACACCAAATTTGAGATTTAAATCTCACTTGCCCTAAAGATGACTTTCCTCTTCCCAAAATCAATCAACTCATTTACCTTACTTTTGGCCATGAGATGTTCTCTCTTATGGATGAATTTCATGGGTATAATAAAATTATCATCACGAAAGCCCTCATTTATCACCCCTTGGGAACATTTTTCTATCATATCATGCCCTTCGGTCTAAAAACGTAGGAGCCACCTACCAACATGTCATGACCTATATCTCTTATGAACTCATCCATAAGACTATAGAAGACTATAATGATGACCTCTTAGGAAAATTCAAGCACCAATGTGATCATTTTACATTCCTTGAAGTTCTATTTGAGTGCCTTATCTACTTCTTCCTCCACCTCAATCCAACCAAGTGTTTTTTGGAGTCTTAACCCGATAAGCTCTTGGTTTTCATTGTGTCTAGGTATTTAAATTTAACCCCACCAAAATCAAATCCATCTTAGAGATGCCTCGTCTTTTCAAATCTAAAGAAGCTTTTAATCTTCAAGATCGAATTCAATCAGTTTGCCATTTCATCTCATATCTTTCGACTGTCTAACATTTCACCATCTTCTTCGTAAAGATATTGAATTTCACTAGAATGACAGTTTCAAAAAATACTTTGATGATCTCAAGAAGTATTTTCTTTCTCCTCCTTGTGCTTACCCCTCCACACAGGGGGATCCTTTCTATCTCTAAATATCTACCACATATCATGAGTTGGGTGTCATGTTAGCACATCGTGATGACCGGGCATGGATCTATTTGTTTATTACATTAGTTACACTTTTTACGATTATAAGACACATTACACTAAAGCCAAAAAGATGTGTTTTTCCCTTTTCTTCTCCACTTCAAAGATTCATCGTTACCTCCTTAATAATAAAATTTTTATCGTCACTAGCTTTTATCTCCTCAAAACCATGCATTCTAAGCCTTATCATAGTGTCTTAATCACTCGATTGATCAAGCTCATGATTTATTTTGACCTAGATTTCATATCTAAAAATCCATCAAGGGTCAGGCCATTTTTTATTAGTTAGTTAAGGCCCTCCTTCTAGATAGTCATCCTCCTCATGAATAATTTCCTAGATGAGTCTATCTTCACCATGGATCACAAGTTATCTCCCCTTAAAATGACGTTCTTATTTTACGGATCCAAATTTTGTAAGGGGAGGCACTAGTTTCATTATCATTCCTCCTTAGTAAATTCTCCATCCCTATTTCCTATAATCTTAATTTCAAATGCACAAACAATATGGTTGTGTATGAAGCTCTCATCTTAGGTCTTAAAATTTCTATTTTACTTGGCATCCGAATCCTTAAAATTTATGGGGATTCTTAGCTCATCATTAACCAAGTCAAGGGAATCTATCAATGAAAAAATGAAATCCTCCAAAAATATAAGGATGTTTGTTGACTTCCTTTTGAGGCCTTTGACTTCTAAACCCTTCAAAATGTCCCTCATTCATCCAATCATTTTGTATATACTATGGATTCTCTCGCATCTCTTATCCCTTGGAATATGGAGGAATCTAAAATCTTCGTTATTGTTCATTGCATCGACAAACTAGCTCACCTCAACGAGCTCCCTCGTGTAAATCTTGTTGACTCTAATCCTTTTGATTTTTGTATTCTCAAATCGTGACTATCTTTCCCAATCTTTCATCCCCCCATGACCTATATAAAAATGGTAGGAGGTCATTTATTCAACACGCTAACCAATATGTCTTCCTTGGTGGCATCCTCTAAAAAAAGTGGGTTTAATGGTATCCTTCTACGACACCTTAGATGTCATGAATCTATCTACGTTATCCAAGAAGTCCATGATGGTATCTATGGTAGAAATTCTATTGGTTTGGCTATTTCCAAGTGTGTCCTTCACATGGGTTATTATTGGCCCTTCCTTAATAAATATTGTTATGACTATATCAAAATGTGTTGCATTGTGGAGCTCAATTACTTTGGTTTAGCATGCAATTTTAAACTTGTTGGAAAACACAATAATCGATATCGGTTATGGAGGGACCGACATCACCACCTATGACCGAATCAGTTAGGAAAGGAGGAACCGACATTGGTTAGGGATAACGAGCATCGGTCACTACTATGTGAGTGTTTATTTAACTCAAGGAATTAGATCTATTTTTAGTATTAAAGTATATCTATTGATTTTAATTACATGGATAAGTTCCCTAAGTTTGTATATGCCTATATAAGAATGAAATTTAGGGTTTATAAGAAAGAATTAAAATAAGTTTATGATTATTGTGAAAATAATTGTGAGAGAGAGAATTCTTGGAGAAGAAGCAAAAGCTTGAGAGAAAGAAAGTATTATACATCTGAGAGGTATGGAAGATTATAAATCTTCATTTTATATCTTCTTAAAGCTTTGGATAATATATTGGCTTGTTCCTTGGTGGATTTAGCCCACACTGGGTGAACCACGTTAAATCTAGTGTTGATTTATATCTATTGTTTTGTATATTTCTTCTAGTAGAATATCTACTTTTATTTGCATGTATGCTTAGATCTGATATATTATATGTACAACCTTGTGCTAACCCCAACAACTCATATCAGATATTTGTTTGAGGGTTTTGTGTGTTGACATATTTACTCACATAGGTTTTTTTGATTGAGTGGGAGCTATAACAATGGAAAAAGAAAACAAATACAAAGTAGAGAAGTTTGACGACTGAAATTATCAATTATGGAAGATGTAGATTGAGGATTATCTCAGTATCAAAGAGATTTGTACTTAATGTTGGATAAAAATTATAGACCTACGAAGATGACTAGTGAAGAATGGAATATTATTGATAGAAAGGCTTTGGGATCTATAATATTAAGCTCAAAGCATATGTGGCTTCCAATATTATAGAAGCGACATCTACGGTAAAGTTAATTAAATATCTTGCTAATTTATATGAAAAACCTAGTATTTCAAATAAAAAGTTTTTTGATGAAGGAACTATTTAGTTCTAATATGCATGAAGGTGTATCTACATCTAATCATTTTAATGATTTTCAATCTATTATAAATCGCTTAAAATCGATTGATATTTCGTTTGATGATGAAGTGAAAGCACTTTTATTATTATGTTTTTTGCCTGATAGTTAGGATAACTTGGTAATGGTTGTTAGTAATACAACATCTACTACTAATATTGTGAATATTGATGATGTGTTTAGTATAATCTTGAATGAAGAAACTCATAGGAAAAGTATAGAGGAATCATCATCTAGGAAGGATTTGAATGTAGAAAGCAGGGGCGGTGAAAGGAGAGATCAAAGAGTAAGAATAATGGGAAATCAAAGTCAAGGGATAGAAAATCTAAATCCAGAGGTAAAGGAATTACCTGTTGGAAATGTGGAAAGAAAATATATGCAAAGAAATATTTTTGATCAAAGGTTAAAGAGAGCCAACACCTGACAAAGGTAAAGAGGCAAATATTGCAGCAGAGCTAATACAAAATGCTTTTATTTTTTCTTTAGATAATACAATAGAATCATGGGTTTTAGATTTAGGATCTTCTTTCCATGCAACCCCTAATAAGGTTTATTTCATAAATTATGTCCATGGAAATTTTGGGCATGTTTATTTGGGTGATGATGAACCTTGCAGTATAACTGGTAAAGGGGAAGTTCATCTAAAATTGCAAAATTGAAATACATGGGTATTGAAAGATGTGAGGCATGTGTCAAGCCTCGTAAGGAGTCATATTTCTATAGGGTAACTAGGTGAAGCTGGTTGCATGGTTACATTCACAAAAACTCTTGGAAAGTCACCAAGGGTGATTTTTTTGTGGCAAGAGGTAAGAAGGTAGGAACGTTATATTTATCTACCTGTGTTATTGATTCCTTTTCTACATTATCTACTTCAGATTCAGATGCATGCATGTGGCATAATTGGTTGGGTCATATGAGTCAAAAAGGAATGTAGATATTAAAGGCTAAGGGTAAGTTATCATATTTGAAAGATTTAGATCTTGATTTCTGTGAGCATTGTGTCTTTGGAAAGAAAAAGAGAGTGAGATTTCTCAAAGTTGGGGCAAACTAAGAAGGAGAAAAAAATGGAGCTTGTACACTCAGATGTGTGGGGACTAACCTAGGTAGCTTCTCATGGAGGATCCTAGTATTATGTTACTTTCATTTATGATGCTATAAGAAAGGTATGGGTTTATTGTATTAAACATAAATATGATGTTTTTGAGACTTTTAAAAGATGGAAATCCCTTATTGAGAATGAATCAAATTCAAAGTTAAAGTTCCTAGATCTGACAATGGTGGTGAATATTGTACCAAATCTTTCAATGACTATTTTTAGTGAATGGAGTGCATAGAGAAAGGATGGTTCCAAGAACACTACAAGAGAATGGTGTTGCGAAAGAATGAACATGACAATCATGGAACGTGATAGAAGTATGAGCATACATGTTGGATTACCCTTGCATTTTTGGAAAAAGTAGTTGATACAATGGTTTATTATATTAACCATGGGCCTTCAAGTTCACTAGATGGAGGAATACCAGAGGAAGCTTGGACCGAAAAGAGGTAGATCTTTCTTTTCTTAAAGTTTTTGGTTCAGAAGATTTTATGCATATTGATAAGGAAAATAGAAAAAGTTGGATGTAAAATCCAAGAGATGCACTTTCATTGGTTATGGATTTGGTGATTTTGGATTCCGTTTTTGGGATTTAGAGAATTCTAAAATTATTAGGAGTCGTGACATTGAATGGAATGAAAAGAGAATGTATAGGGATCAAATTTTGGTACCCAAAGATGAACCGGTTGAGAATTTTTTGAATGAAAATGAACTCTCGGATTTAAAATATGTACCGACATGGTTACACAATAACTAGTGTCAGTTGACCCCTTATTGACATCAATTAGCAAAACCGGTATCAATTATAAAAGAGCCAAATCGAATCGCTTAGCAAAACCAAATTGGTTATAAGTGATCGGTGTTGTTGACTATCAAATTTGGATACAAATTTCTAGGAGGTCCGAATGATCCTCCGGTACTCCAAACTCCTCGTGAGAAGGTCTCAAAGGGAAAGTAAAACTCTAGAAATATTTACACCTTCTCTATTTTACTTATTATTGATCGATAATGGTGAACCAAACTTTTTTGAAGAACCAGAGTTGGGATTTGGTTAAGTTTTAACGTGTAGTGGGAACATGGCATGAATGAGGAGATGGAATCCTTAGAATAGAACCAAACTTGGGATTTGGTTAAGTTTCCAAAGAGGGTAAGAGGACATTGTAGAACAAGTGGGTTTACATGATCAACGAAGAAGAGGGTGGAAAGAAAAGTTATAAGGCAAGGCTTGTAGTAAAGGGATTTACACAGAAATCAGGTATTGACTTTGGTGAAATATTTTCTCCTATTGTTAAGATGACTTCTATTCGTATTGTATTGAGTTTAGTTGTAGTAGAGGATTTACATTTAGAGAAACTAGATGTGAAGATGGATTTCCTTCATGGTGACTTAGATGAAGAGATTTATATGCGTGCACCGCTTTGGGTATGGACTCAAAGGTAAGGAGAAATTAATTTGCGGGTTGAAAAAGAGTCTATATGGGCTCAAGCAAGCTCCAAGGAAATGGTACATGAGGTTTGATAGTTTTATGCATGAGCATGGTTACTTGAGATGTGAATCTAAACATTTTTTTATTTCAAGAAGCTTGAAAATAGGAGCTAGATTATTTTGTTACTATATGTGGATGATATCCTTATTATAGGATCTAGTATGCAAGACATTGGTGAGCTTAAGGGAAAGCTATCTCGCACATTTTCTATGAATAATTTAGGAGATGTAAAAAATAATCCTTGGCATGCAAATACACAGAGAAAGGAAGAACAAGAAATTGTATTTATCTCAAGAGGATTATATTAATAAGGTGTTAGAAAGGTTTAACATGCAAGATTCAAAACCCTGTAAGTAGACCTATGGCTAGACACTTCAAATTGAGAAAATATCAGTGTCCTTCATCACATGAGGAGGTCAAATACATTACACGAGTACCATATGCTTCAGAAGTTGGGAGTCTCATGTATGTTATGGTTTGTACCATACCATACATTACATAGGAAGTGGGAGTGGTGAGTAGATTTATGGCCAATCAAGGTAAAGAGCAATGGAAAGTAGTCCAATGGATACTTAGGTATTTAAGAGGGACATCTAGTATGCGGTTATGCTATGGAAGTTTATTTCTTTATGTGGCTATGTTGATTTGGATATGGATGGAGATCTGGATAGTAGGAGGAACACTATTAGATACATTTTCATAGTAGGTGGTGTTGGTATCCAAATTTTTCTCCTTTTCAAACCAAGCAACAACATAGATTCAACAGGGAGCTTAGAGGTAGCTAGATCACAAATATATGTCATTTTGTAGCCGGGGAGAAATCTAATTGTCCCTTTGTTACTTGGATTTATGGAGAGATGGATAGCACCTTCAAGAGGATTTGATCTATCCTCACTATTTTAGGTTGTGCCTTTTAACCAAGGTAAGAGAACCTATTTTTAACCTTTTTCATTGAAGAACAATGATAAATCCTTATTTTACATAAACTCTATAGAGAAGACCTTGAGAAAATATGATCAACACACTAGATCTGACTCTCACGAGTTGTCACTTCTAGATCATGGAGATATTTCACAACAAGGAAAAGGTTACTAAAGACATTTGAGACCCTGCTTGCTTCTGCATGTTTAGGTGATGAGGATTGTGCATTGGCATACACACATGACAAATAGGGGTAGGATGGGTAAGATTAGTTTTTTTGAATGAATTTTTGGTGGGAGGTGGGGTAGGGTGAAACTAGATTCACCAGATCCTTGAAGAACCTTACAAAATGGAAAGTCAGACCAACAGAATGCCACAGAATAGCTAAAATATTTCTTCAACTAGAATATGTGCTTCAATGGAGGCCCAGATTAGCACTCTTTCACACAATATTTGAGATTCTATCACGAAGGCTTGAGTTAGAAAACCCAACAAAGCATCAAGATCTAAGCCAAATCATGCCTAAGGTACACCCAAAGGCTTACAAACAATCTCTGTCAACAAATGAGAGAAAAGTGATTTTAAATCGTTTATTCCAACCCAAATGAAATCTCTTCTAAGAAATGGAATTGCAAATGCCACTAAACTATCACAAGGATTGAGGCTTGTGTGATTGAATTAGATTTTAATACAAGATTGCAACAGAAACAAGAAAAACTATTTGCATACATTCAAAAGTAAAATCAACACATTTTTCTCAAGACAACACAAAAATAACTCAAATTTGATTAAATCTATCAGTAGGGGAAAGTTTCTAGAACAGTCTCAGAGCTTGTCAATGGTCAGTACACTTACAACCACCTTGACATGATCAGATTTTAATACAAAAGAGATATACAAGCTTCTTGAATGGTTTCTCAAAAGGGATGGGCTCTATCAAGCTTTCGATTAGAAAAATCAGTCCAGACCCCTCACACTCCAACCATTTGCATGAAAAATTCATGCCATTTATAGCATTTACAACAGAGCCTCCTCTCCCTAAAAGACAAAAACATTTAATGCACCAGTTCTCACCATGATTATTTCATGATTCACAGAATAAGATCTGTAAAATTCTCTAGGTGCTCGAGGGGTAGATTTCATCAAATGCCTCCCACATTCAACTCCTTTCTCTGGTAGATCACTCTTCCTTCAATTCACTAACCACTTCCACCCCTAATCTATCAAATCGCCCTCGCATGCTTAGGAGAGGAAAAATGTAAAATCTAATTAGACATGAAATTTAGACCATTTTAATGGTGAAAGACGTCCTTCAGATCTTCCTAATAAACTTCAGATATCAACATTAAATTCCTTCTCTACTTGGCGTGTAGAAAATACCAAAAAATCATGGAGATTCACACTTCCAGACGTGTTTCAGAGAAATGGGGAAATCATATTTAGACTCACATTAGTTGTTAATCTTTTTACTTTGAATTTGGGTCGTCCATGTGGCAGATTCAAACTTTAGAACAGACCTGGGGGCTTCCTTGAATTTTTACAATTTTTTGAAAAATGGAAAGAATTTCCATTTTGTTCTACATCTTTGCCCTTGGGATACGAGCCTGACACGTGTCCAAATGTGATTGGAATGGAACCATGGCCAAATTCTGCCATTTTACTCTCTTTTTGGAAAAGGAAAATTTTTCCAAATTTTCCCCATAGCTCTACCCTTGGGAACGAGCCTGACACGTGTCCAAATGTGATTCAAGGGAATCACACTTCCATTTTTACTTTTGACTCTTTTCTCCAAAAGGAAATTTTTCCAAATCTCCCCCAAGAGTCCGCACTCCGCCGTTGATCGAGGAAAATATTAACTTTTTCCCTCATTGGGCTTACATGCCATTTTGAAATTTTAATCCTCAAGGGGAAAAAATCCAAGTTACCTCTGATGCCCCACCTCCCTGCCTTTTTGACTTTGCAAACTACCACGTGTCACCATGGCGCACCTTGCGGCGGTCCCAAAAATTTGATACCTTGAACGAGCATGGGCTCGCCACGTGTCCTGTTCTAGCAAGGTTTTCCTAAATGCTTGAAGCTCAGGGGAGGACGCCATGTGTCATGCTCCGAGGCGGTATCTTTTGGCTGTTGAAAAGTCTAAGTAAAATGCAAAGTGAGCGAAGGCCTCCATGTGTCAGCCTGGCACTTCTTTAGAATGAAACTCAAGGGCCGGTCCTCGAACATGCGTGGTTCCTCCATGTGTCTCCATGGCGCAACTTCAAGATGGTACCCAAAGTGGAGACCCTGAATGAGTGTGAGCTTACCACTTGTGTCCTATTCTACCAAACTGCTTGAACTGCATGAAAATTTGTCTAAGTCCAAGCAACTGCAGCGGAAGCCTCCACGTGTCCTCCCAGTGCTGCTCCAAGGAAAAACCAAAAATTAGATCTTCAAATGAGCATTGTGCTTCCACATGGACACATTTTGAGTTAAGGATTTCCATGAATTTTTCTAAGTACCCAATTGAGCCACGTCCAACCAAAAGGTGCCATGTCCCCTACCGATACTAGAATGTAATTTTGACTGGGAGAAACGCCCATCAAACCATAAAATATAGAAAAACAACCATTTGAGCCTAGAAATGAAATTTTCTTCAAATACAGAAAGTTTAAAATGTTACAGGGCTCAAATGTGTTCTTCAGGGATGCATCAATTCATTCTTCTTCAAGTATCTAGGGAAGAAATGATAAGGGAGACAAATCTTGACCGTGGAGAATAGAAAACATGGGGGAACCCAAGTTTTTTGATGAACAGAGAACAAGAGACTCAAAATATAGATTCTTAAGTGATTTACAACCCAGAATAGATTAAAAATGGCCACAAAGATTAACTAAGCACAATACGGGGAGAAGGAAAGTGACAGAGACCGAAAATCGATAGATTTTCAAAGGAAAATTAGGGTGGGATCATTTTGAGCACCAACAAGTGGGACGAAAGTTAGATGGATTTTGAGATTGTAGAAGGTTGTGGCTTTGTTTACTACAAAGGCATAATATGTCAGCAGCTACGAGATGCTAATAAGGAGATGATATGGATGAGTAGGTTCATGGAAGAGTTGGGAAAGGAGTAAGATGATTAAAATTACTCAATGATAGTCGAGTGCAATTCATTTAAGATATAACTCAGCATTTCATTCTAGAATGAAACACATTCATTGACGTATCACTTCATGGCAAGTATTGGAGGATGGGTAGTTGAAGCTAGAGAAGATTCATACGAGTGAAAACCTGTAGATATGCTAACGAAAGCCATGGGTAGCTAACTCCACTTTTTTGGTCTTCGAGTTTGAGACTTGAAAAGGAAGAAACAAACTAAGGAAAAGGATTCAAGAGTGATGTTGTATAGGTATAGTGCAATAATTAATCTCCAAGTGGGAGATTGTTGAGTTGTGGAGATCAATTACTTTGGTTTAGCATGTAATATTAAACTTGTTGGAAAACACAAGAACCGACATCGCTATAGAGGGACTATTGTTGGTCACCTATGACTAGCATCGGGTCAAGTAAGGAGGAACCGACATTGGTTAGGAATAACCACTTCAGATTACCTATGTGTGAGTGTTTTATTTAACTCACGAAAATTAGATCAATTTTTAGTATTAAAGTAGATCTATTGATTATAATTGCATGGCTAAATGCCCAAGTTTGTATATGCCTATATATTCATGAAAGCTATGGTTTAGAAACAATAATTAGAATAAGTTTATGATTATTTTGAAAATAATTGTAAGAGAGAATTCTTGGATAAGAAGAAAACATTTGAGAGAGAGAAATTATTGTACATCCGAGAGGTGTGGAATATTGTAAATCTTCATTGTATATTTTCTAAAAGCTTTGGATAATATATTGGATTTTTCTTGATGGATGTAGCCCACACTAGGTGATCCACATTAAATCTAGTGTTGATTTATATCTTTTGTTTTGTATATTTCTTATGGTATAATATCCACTTTTATTTGTATGTATGATTAAATCTGATATATTATTTGTAAACAACCTGTGCTAACCCCAACAAAAAGTGTGTTAAATTCCAACAACATTCTAATATAATCTTCAACCTTATCTAGGCATTACAACAGCTCAATACCTTTGGCACTTTTCATAATGGGGTCTAACCTCATTAGCCTCATCAATACACATTATTATCAATGCCATAATTCCATTATCACCACTACTTAGTATTTTACCAAATGGGTGGAGACCATTCCACTCACATCAATCAAAGATAAATAGGTCATCAATTTTATCTATGAGAACATAATTTTCGAATTCAACATCCCTCATAAGATCATCACATACAACGGAAATTTGTTCAAAATAAATACCTCGACAAGATTTGTGATTCTTTCAATATTCAACTTATCTTATCTTCTCTTTATTATCCTCAAGCTAATGGAAAAGCTGAAGCAATTAAGAAAACCCCATGTAATATCCTTACCAAGACTATTGATAAATCATGGAGTAATTAGCACCTTCACATCCCCTTCTTTATTTGGGCTTATCGGACTAGCATTTTCACCTATACGGAAACTAATCCTTTCCCTTAAGTCTATAGCTCTGAATCCTTTCTTCCTCTCCTCAATTCCAAATCTTGTCCTTACACGTATCCCTTTGTGACTTCGTTTTTCCTTAAAGAAAATCATCATAAGATTATCACCAAGAGAATCTAGCATAGCTTGAGTTACTAGATGAGCGTCAGCTCCTCACTGTTCAACATCATCATGTCTACCAAGAGTGTATCAAACATGCTTATAAAAAAAACCTTAAGGAGCGTAACTTTAACATTAGTGACCTTTTCCTTAAAGAAAATCATCATAATGTCACTACTATATTTTAGAGTCAACGTGGAAATTTTTCTTCCAATTGGATTGACCATACATTATCACACATAAGTATGGGTCAAGATCCTATCATCTAGCATATCTCGATGGTAAACCTTAAACATAACCTCTCAACTCCTTATACTTGTGACCATTCTATAATTAACATACCTACTAACATAGTCTTAGTCATTTCTTAAGATCATGTTTCCATCATTAGCCCCCTCATCTCTCATCATAATGATTTGGAATTATCTAGCCTACTATCATTTTCCTATTTATGACCTTGAATATGGGCACCACAACTCTGCTCATAACATATTCCTTATGGACAATTTCATCCTTATAGGTTGGAACCCCATGATCATTACATCAAACACCCACCTATCTACTTACTAGAACCATGCTTAAGGGTCCCTAGGTGTTATGATTCTCAACAACATACACCTTTTCATCCCCTCCCCAAGTGGTTTACTTGGCTATCCCAAGCTCTATCTTAAAAATTCAAAAATCTTCTTGATGATCCTATCAAAAGGATATCATCTCCAAAACATAGATCATTGATCACTCGAAAGAAAATTGTTCATCTAAAGGAAAAAATTTCAAAAGTATAGATTGATCCCTTGAAGGACAACTATCATCCATATTCTATCTTTCCATCTAAAAAGTCAAAAGTCAAAATTGAAAATAAAAAATCCTAATATATACCACTCCCTCAAAGCATGGTTACCATTTTATATCATCATGGTAGTAGAAGGCTTCTCGCATTGATCATCCTTCCAAATCTCATAAGAAAAATTCAAAAATCAAAATCAAGCATCCCCGGAAAGCTTTCCACATCGATAAGCTTTCCCATATGTATCAAACTTCCCACATTGATTAGTTTGCATCATATTTCTTAGAGTTGGGGCATAGACCTAGGATTGTCATCCAAGGAGAACCTATTTTCCCCGTCTGAAGCTCCATGTTACTCCCTTTGTCATGCATGTACTTATTTTTATAAGCATATGCTCCATCTTTCCTTATGACCTTAGGTGTGACTTAACTATGTTGTTAGTTGTGTGTTAACACCTGTTTATGGTTACAAGTGCAATGTTTTTCATTTTTCCATTTTACATTTACCTCCAATATTGTTCATAGGAATATTTTTGCATGTATGCTCCTCTCTATGATGATGTGTACTTTCTCACATTTTGGTCATCGCATTGAATGTCACCTCCTATCTAATTATACTCTTATCTTTCCCCTCTAAATATGGCTAATATTATCTCATCTCTACTCACATATATCTCTATTAACAAAATATAAACTCATATCTACACATCAACATATAAATCCATCATTTCTACTCTAGTCCAAATCATGTCATCTCATACCTACCACATCATAAACATTTCTACTCTAACATAAATCTCATCCAATCAATCCTATCACATAATCATGTTCTCATCATACATCTCATCATCAAACATCAAATAACAACATGTAAAATTATCATAATCAAATCATGAAATTAAAACATCACATCATCAAATATACATCACATCTAATATCTAAAACTCATATCCATGTTATAATAAAGTAATCCACATCCATCACATAAAACATTGTATAACTCATGATAAACTATGAAAAATTTATATATATCCTTATCAAAACATGTCCATATATTTGTAATATGCCTCTAAGGGCTCCATCTCAAAATATCTATTCATAAAAATCTATCACCAAATACAATGTCCACCTAATAAGTGAACTACATATCAAATAATCTCAATTCCAAACCCTATCCTCCTAGGGCACATGAATGCACATCTCCATCTCCTCTTGCCCTTTGGGCCTCGGTCTTTCCTTAGCTAGACTATGTTGTATCTACTACCAAATAGAACTGATCATGTTAAATCTCTTTCTCCTCACTACTCTATTAGGTATGTTGTGTATCTTAGCATACATGGCAGTCTTGATGTCACAATGTGATCTTAATAGTGTGCCTCCTCTCCTAGTGCCTTGTAATTCTCTAAAGAAACAATACTCGGTGGAGCCATCTTACCATCTCTCTGTGATGTCAATGGTTCCTTGCTCCATGACTCCACAAATACTATAGGACTAAGATCACTAAGTCTGTCCCCGTAGGCCTCTCTGTGTCTCCTATATTGGTCTCTTTACTAGATGTCTAGATCCCTCTTACGGTGTAACCTTATCACCTCATGTACTACATCTCTCTCCTAAATAATAATGTCTCACTCCACCCGTAGGTGGGCTATCTTTACTACTTCTCCTCCATCTACCCTCATCTCCTCTAGGTGTCGTACTATGCTTATCTACTAGCTCCTCCTCCTCCTCATCCAATCCCAATTCGCTCTCTACTCCATCACCTTGGCTATCCATGCCACTCTCATCCACCCTACAAATCTAACCCCTACTCATACATCATCATCACTATCCCAAGGTGCTCTATCCTCCTCTAGAGGATATTCCATCGTTAGACTAGGTAGGTATATCTCTTCATCTCATCCTATATGTATATAATAGGGTTTCTGTAACTATTTGAAAGACCTTGAACTATTACATAACTTTTGTAAAACCACCTCCACTATGTCCTCCATCCTCTACTACACCCATATAATCCACCTCATCCCATATAGCTGAATATCTACTCTGGGTTATGCAGAAAATTACAAGGTGTGACCGCCATCTAATCATATCCACATCTAGCTCACCTATCCTATTAGTATACCAATCCTCCCCTCTCTTTCCCATATCTCTGCAAGCCTAATCCGCTTGCCATATCAAAAATTGTATCGCTAGCTCAATGTGGTCTCCTATCATCCATGGAATCCCCATGGTGGCCTAATCAGAACAATATGCTTGTAATCCCAAAAGTTTAATAAGAACCCAACATATAATCCTGACATCTTCTTGGTTTCATACATCCATAGCTCATGATAAACTGTCCTAACAATGCAGGCCCAAAGGAAAATACTATCATGTGATTAACAATATCTATAAGTACCCCTTCTAGTGTCCATAAAAATATCTCTCGTCTAGAACCTGGGAGTGCATAACATGAAATGACAATCATAATCACAAAAAAAAATCTAATCCTCATTGTCCCTGGCTCATATTTAGCCTCTATGTGTAAATCCCCTTATGTTAATGTAATATATGCGGTATCGGCTCTAAATAGTTGTGTCAGTATACCCAGTCTCCTCTCAGATGTAATCAAATCTATCAGCTCCCCTAGTATTAACACCCTCAAAATGAGGTACACATCCTTTAGTGTGACCATCATCTCACCGGTTCTAAACCAAAATGTACTATTATGCATGTCCCATCTCTCAATCAAAGCAATCATCAAGCCACCATCTCACTTGTATCCTATGATAGTGTTGGAATCTACCTAACCCCACTTTGCATCTAGATGGCCCACTCTACATCAAGAACATCACCCCTAATCTGGTCATACAATGCTAGGACTATGTCTTAGAGATATAACGTGTCTCTCTATAAAACCCATAAAACCCATCAAAAAAATCATCATTAACATCCCCACACAAGCTAATCCTCATCAAAAATCATAAAACCATCCATCTCTAAACAAAGCCTAGTCAACACCGACCAGTTTGGGTTGACGCCTTCCTCTCGGGTCACCACTTTTAGGCCTCGATCGATGGAAATCATTTCCAGTCACCAATGACCTCCTTGGCACTAAACCCAACATTCTAAAAATGCAAACAAAATAAAAACACTAAATAAACTTAAAAACTAAGCTAAGGCTTAGGCACTTACCATCCTCTAAGTCCTCTGGCACTTCCTCACTACTCCACCAACCTCC
Source organism: Taxus wallichiana var. yunnanensis (assembly GCA_018340775.1). NCBI lineage: Eukaryota > Viridiplantae > Streptophyta > Pinopsida > Cupressales > Taxaceae > Taxus > Taxus wallichiana. The sequence continues at coordinate 918,211,258 of CM031240.1, read as the reverse complement.
ATCTTGTTTAAATTCTCATTTCTCTTTTTTTTTCTTAGAGCTCTCTATTATCAAGTTGTGTTGTGCAAATGAGCTCTATTGGCCACATCTACCACTTATTTAGGTAATCAACCCATTCGTCACTAACCCGCCTTAATCACCATCGACCTAACCCTAGTCATCATTGACCCACCCAATCACCATCGACCCAACCCTAAATATTTTCTATTTTTGTATTTCAATTAATCTCTCTTCCCAATTATATTTTCTTCTATTTTGCATTATGTGTTGTTCATAACACTCTTTTATTTGTCCCCTCAGATCATCTCAATCTCATCTATGCATCCAGATACTCACTTTGCTACTAATATGCATGTCCCTATCAGGGCATCATATTTTGTTTTAAAGACCACCTTTGTGGCCATTCCTTGTTTTGTCCCACCTATACACATATTGACCCATTCCTCATATATTCCCGCATTTGGTCGCAACCCTTCTCTTGACCATATTTGCATTTATTTGCGCATATTTGATGTGTGCCTTCAATCCATCGGTTTCATGGCCTATACATCCATTTGAGCATATTCCCATTAAATTATCTCCATATCACAGTGGTTTTCACAACCTCATAGGTCTGTAAGACATTTGTGTTGTCTCCATTGATGCTATACTTTTTCCCTAGTGAAGTGATTCGAATATCACCGCCATATTTTTCTTTTTTATTTATCCTTTCTCCACTTGGGGAGTATTATTTTCTCCTCTCTTTTTCTCATCGTTTCCACCCTTTTATCTCTTCTTTTTATTTCACCTATCTCTTTCAAACTCATGATCGATTCTTCTTCATATCATCGATCCCTAGTTTGAGGAGGAGCACCTCAACCATCATCATCCTCAATCCCTTCTTGTTTTTGGCTCATAGCTTTCCCAATGCAAACCACTCGAGAAAAGGGAAAATTTAGACACCAATTTTTGGTATCCCCTATCCCTCATCCCACGTTTGCTCCCTCGTCATCATCATTTTCATACATACATACCTCTCTCCCCATTCAAATCCCTCTTTCCCTCCTAAATTTAATTTATCCCTTTAATCATTATTTCCACCTTAAATCCCATCCTAATTATATCCTTAATTTATCTTCCCTAATAATCCTTAATTAAATCTAAACCTTCATCTAATTCATTTATTCTACCTAAATGCTCCATTTAATCCTCGCTAGGCCCTCATTTAATAATTTAATCTCCCCTTTTCCTTTATTTAATTTTTTCCACCTTTCACCTACCCTTTTATCTTCCTAGAAACCCTAGCTCATCCTTATCACCCAAAACCCTAATCTACCCTCTTTAGGACCATTTTACCTTGAGTTGGCCATCATCACACCACCTAAATAAATGGCTAGCTATAGTTTCCAGAGACCCATCCGAGTCATCATTGACCCTATAAATTCTCCCATACCCCTCCTTTTTTTAGGATGTAACTTTGGAGATTTTGAGCTTTCTTGTGATCTTTCCTCATTTTTTGCTCTTCCTTACAAATGATGTATTCATGTTGGAGCTACCTTAGAGATCTTGTACTCCACTATTTGAGATTTAGGGCCCTTTTTTCTCTTACATGCTTGGAACCATCATTTTCATTTCATCACCTATTATTAATCATCACTTTTGAGGGTTCAAGATTCATCTTAGAGTCATGCCTCTATGTTTTTATCTTCACTCCCATCTTTAGATCATCGTTCTTATCCACATTTTTCCACCAAACCCTAGACCACTCCCAACCACCGTCGACTCTACCCAGGTCACCATTGACCCAATTCCCATTTATTGTCTTTATTTCATTTAGTTTGCTAGTCATCTTTTTCTAACCCCATAGTCTTCTACATCCATGAATATTTCTATTCTACACACTTTCAGCTTTGGATCCGGACTTCATCATATCCAATCACCGCCAACCCATCTCGGTCATCATTAAACCTATCAAACAATATTCAAACTTCATTAATTTTCTTTCATCCTTTCTATTAGATTCAAATCCACTCTTCTCACAACAGTGTATCATCATTCTAAGTTGAAATCAGCTCGAGATTGGGCTTCAAGAGGCCTTTCAAGTCATATTTTTGTATATTCTTCTTCTACTGCTGCCCCACTCACCATCAACCAATATCTACGCCTCGGGTCGTCATTAACCGACCTAGGTTTGGTTTGGTTTACATGCACTTATATCGATATATGCATTTTACCTCATTTGTTTAATATCAACTTTTCTTTTTCAGTTTAGTTATCTTCCACATCCAATTTATCAATTATTTTTATCTATCTTTATCATGAATTGGGTTGACATCCATCCTAGGATGTTTTCACTTCTTGGGACTGGAATTGTCGGGAAACCCACCCATCTATCTACTAATCCATTTTTATTTTTGAATTCTCTTTGTTTTTCAGGTCATATATCTCATTGTGAGGAGGATTTTGATATTTTTCACCCGTATTCATCATTATCCTATCTAGAGGTACCATAAACCATCTCTTATTTGGAATTACTTATTTTCTCTATTACTATTTTACTAATCTAGAATAGGGACGAGGAAATTTTTTAAATAACAACTTAAAGTTCTTCATTGCCTATTTTCATGTTTCCTCTAGTTCCATCAATTTAGTAAATCTCACTATGATAGGATTGTTGTCCATAACCTCCAACTATTGTGCTAATTCCAAAGTTGGTAACTCTAAAGACAAGGGAATTTTTTTCTTCTCTCCCATATACTAACATGAATGGACCATTTCAATTGCTCTTTTTGAATTAATTATATCTACTCAAAGAGAAGTCTTGAGTTGAGTATGCCAAGTTCTCAGTTACTTACCATGGTACTTTTGATAATTCTTATAAGATTATTGTTTCTAGACTCAACCAAACCATCACCTTGCGGGTAATAATTTGATGAGTTCTTTAGATAAACACCATGTTTCATGACCCATTAAATAATCCTTAATCCCATGAATGCCTTATAATTATCTCGAAATAATGGTGAAGGCAACGTCGAATTGTGTCATTATTCCTTTGAGGAATTCCAAAATATAATTCTTATTGGCCTCTTTAAATACTACTACTTCCATCCTTCGAGTGAAATAGTCGATTAAAGTTAATAACCATTTTTAACCAAAACTATATGGAGGATTTATCATGTCGATAAAATACTAGCTCCATTGGACATAGGTTGGTATGTCTAGATTGGATGAAGAGGAAAGGTGATCAACTTCTACTTTCCTATGAATACTGCACATTCTTTAGATTTCTTTGCACACTTATGGGCATCCTTAAATAGGTCATGCTAGTAAGAACCAACCCTCATGATTATTTTGATAGTTTTTCTTTCTAAGTAATGTCCTCCCAATAGCCAATTATGATATTATTATAGTAGCTTGTCAACTTTGCATGGGTTAATACATCTTAGAAGAAATCTATTTAGGTATTTTCAGAAAATTACATTATTAACAAGGACATCGGGAATCACATGAAGCCTAAACCTCCTTCTTTGAGCTTTGTCTAGATATGACATATACTCACCTATTTATGAAAAGGTCTTCATATGGCACATCCATTCCACTAGAGCATGAGCCTCATCCATATGATGGGTTGTGTAGCGCATGATCACATTATTCTTTTTCTTCTCAATAGAAAACAAGATGGTAACACATAAATTTCCCTCTAACCAACTTGGTAATCTTAATGTGAACGTCATAATCCATGACCCTTGTAATCCATCCATCTCTCTTCTCATTTATGTCTTTGTTCAACAAAGAATCTTTTAATCTTGGATGTTATGCCATCACCGAATCCTGTTGTTGGATAACATATGTCTAAATTTATTTAATTTCCCCATAAAAACAAAAACTTAATTTTCTACAAAGGATTACTTGAGTTTGTAATCCGTGAGGGATTGAATGAAGAAAGAAGTTGGTTGTTCCATCTAATCATAATTCTACTGAGTTAGAATCCCAAAGATGCTTTCTAATCCTATGAAGGCATAAAGGATGAAGTATTTTTCATAATCAGGATTCATCAATGTGGGGGCATGAGAAATGGCTTCACCTTCCCCTGGTCTAACTAAAAGGTATGAGGTATGTTCTTTTTTAACATGGTTGTGAGTGGCTTGGCTAAAGTGGAAAATTGGGGTATAAACCTCCGTACAAATTTAATGGTCCCCAAGAAACTTTGGAAACCAATTTTATGGCTTAGAAGAGAAAGTTTAAAGATAGTACGTATTCTTTCGGGATCAATTTAAATTCCTTCTTAAATGATGTGCCCTAAAAATTTCCTTTCTACTGATAAAAATCACCCATATATTACTATTATACTATAGTGCCAAGCATTTTGTTATATGCATGGATCTCGAATAAGAAAATTATTCACTGGTGACACACTCCATAATCCATTTTCATGTTGTGGTTATTTTCATGGTATTTCTCTCTAACATATGTCACATCTACACTTAGTTTTGATCAGATCATAGGGATCCTTGTATGTTAGTATTCTTACATTTTCGTTAGTTATCTCGAACACCGGTGTATAATATGGACAGTGAGTGCCCGGGAACTCTTGTACTCTTTCATAACTCCTGTCCTCTTTGTTATTGTTCACATTTTTGACATTTTTGGTTTTCCTTTTCAGTTTGCATACTTCTATTATGACGTCCCGATTGGCATGTTGTGTCACTAGTGTCTAAATTCAAAAATATATCCCTATATATAAACAACATACATAAAATTCTAGGGCAAGAAATTATAAAGGGAAATAATATCTACATACTATCAAATGGACTAAATTTTTGGGTTGATTAATCTACATACAATGCATAGAAAGGGGAAGTGTTAATTCAATCTCACACATTTACATTTTATCTAGCTTTAGTTTCTATCTTGGCATCATTAGCGCGAGGAAACCTATTAGGAAATAAGGGATAAAATATGTGGAATAATCCCTCACAGAATCGCAATAGTAGAAACTAATATGCAGAAAATTATTACAGATCTCAAATAAAAGTGCATAATAAAATAACACAACACAAAGAGACAGTATTTAACATGGTTCACCCAATTTGGGCTATGTCCACAAAGAATCACTTGCTTAGATTTTATTACAAGCCACCACTCTCTCAATACTGATACCTAGATCCGTTTGGATCTATGCTCAACAAACTCTACAGAATTCATAGCCAAATTCAAAACACATCTGTAATGTTTCATTATATATATCATATGCATAAAACCATATAAATAGACAACTGCTTAAGTAGTTTTACAAAACTATGGGTGTCAAAACCATGGGCAAAAACCGTCCCATAAACCTATGGGTCAAAATCCCGCCCATATGACAAAATAATGTTTCCTGATATATCGGGCACATTTTAAGGCCAAAAAAAAATCAGGGTTGCACCCCCAAACCCCTGCTAGCGAGGGTTGTCACCCCCGGACCCTCGCTCGGGGCCCAACCTAGCCCCAAACCCCGGCGAGGATACATGAAAAGTGTATAGTACTCTTAGTGTATAGTCTTCAACACTTTCACACATGAAAACAGGCTCCACAACCTAACAATCTCCCACTTGGAGACTAGTTTTCCTCTGAGCAAGCTTCTTAACCTTTCACTAGTTTCATGAAGACCAACCAAAGCTGAACACAACTTTAGTTTTTCCCTTGTGACCACCTTGGTCATCATGTCTGTAGGATTCTGACTGGTATGGATCTTCTCCAGCTTTAACTTCTCTTCCTCCAAAGTTGTCCTGATGAAATGGTACCTTAACTGTATATGCTTTGTCCTAGAGTGGAAAGCAGAGTTCTTAGCTAGGTGTATAACACTCTGACTATCACTATGTAGCTTTCCTTCCTCCTGCTTATGCCCCAACTCCTCAAGAAATTGTTATAACCAAATCATTTCTTTTCTTGCCTCTGTGGCAACAACATACTCAACCTCTGTGGTTGACAAAGCCACCAACTTCTATAGTCATGAAATCTAGCTCACTATTGTCCCACCTATAGTGTAAACATAACATATCATGCTCCTCCTGTTGTCTACATCTCTAGCCATATCTGAATCTACATAACCACACAAAGTGGTGTCTGATCCACTGTAGCACAAAATTTTCCCCATGGTCCCTCTCAAATATCGAAGGATCCACTTTACTGCTTATCAGTGATCTCTTCCTATATCACTCATAAATCTACTCACTGCTCCCACTACATGGGCAATATCAGGCCTGGTACACACCATGACATACATCAAACTACCAACTACTGATGAGTAAGGTAACTTAGACATTTGGTTTCTCTCATGCTCTATCTTGGGACATTACTCCTTTGATAACTTGAAATGTCTGCCAAAGGAGTCCTAACCGGTTTAGCATCCTGCATATTAAACCTCTCCAAGACTTTCTTAATGTACTCTTCCTGAGATAAAGTCAACTTCTATTCCTTCCTATCCCGAGATATCCTCATACCAAGGATTTGTTTGGCTGCCCCCAAATCCTTCATAGCAAAGGATTCACTTAGCTGCTTCTTGAGTACTTTTATTTCCTGCATGTTTTTACCTACAACCAACATGTCATCCACATACAGACAAAGGATAATATAACTGCCATCCTCAAATTTCTTTGTATACACGCAATGGTCAGAATGACATCTAATATAACCTTGCTCCATCATGAAGCTATCAAATTTCTTATACCATTGACGTGGAGCTTGTTTCAAGCCATACAAGCTCTTCTTCAGTTTGCACACCATCTCCTCTTTACCTTTGACCTCATAGCCCTCTGGTTGCTGCATATATAGTTCCTCCTCTAAATCACCATGGAGAAATGCAGTCTTTACATCAAGTTGTTCTAAGTGCAAGTCTTCTACTGCAACTATTCCTAGAACAGTTCTAATAGAAGTCATTTTTACTACAAGAGAAAAAATCTCATCAAAATCTATACCTTTTTTCTGTGCAAACCCCTTGACCACCAATCGGGCCTTGTATCTTTTCTTGCCTCCTTCTTCCTCTTTGACTCTAAACACCCACTTGTTCTGTAATGCTCTTTTGCCTTTGGGTAGCTTCACCAAATCCCATGTCTAGTTCTCCATGAGAGCCTGATGCTCCTCATCCATGGCTTGCTCCCACTTCTTCCTGACATCTACCTGCATTGCTTCATCAAATCTCTCTGGTTCTCCACTATCAGTGAGTAATAAATAATAAAGAGAAGGAGAAAAATGTTCAAGTTCTCTTCTTACCCTAGAATACCTCCTCAATATAGGAGTTTGGGGTTCCTGTTGAGGAGGTTCCTGAACTGATTCATGTGTCACTTTTCCATCCAAAATATCCTCTACCGCTGCATATTCTTTCTTGGAATTTCCTTGTTTTCTTGCAACTACTTATACATGACTTTCTCATTAAATACCACATCCCTAGATCGAATTATTTTCTTATCCTTAATACTCCAACATTTATATCCAAAGTCATCACCACCATAACTAATGAAAGTACATTTTTCTGACTTAGCCTCTAGCTTGGTCCTATCATCATTGTCTATATGAACAAACACCTCACATCCAAAGACTCTAAGAAATGAATAATCAACTTTCTTACCATACCAAGCCTCTTTAGTATGCCTCTATCCAAGGCACTTAGGGTCCTCTATTTATCAAGTACACAACTATGCTCACCACTTCTCCCCAAAAAGAAAGAGACAATCCTGCATATAACCTCATGCTCCTAGCACATTCCATTATTGTTCTGTTCATCCTTTCTGACACCCCATTATGTTGTGGAGTTCTTAGAACAGTCTTTTACCCGTGGATTCCATTCTTAGAACATAAATCATCAAATTCATTGCTACTGCAATACTCCCCTCCATTATCGACTTCGAGACATTTTAGCTTAAGACTTGTTTCATTCTCTACCAAGGCTTTCCATTTAACAAAAGTGTCAAATACATCATATTTGTTTCTAATATAATAAACCTAAATTTTCCTTGTTGCATCATCAATAAAAGTAACATAATAACTAAAACCCGAAGAGATGATACCTGAGCTGGCCCCACACATTAGAATGCACCAACTCTAACTTACTCTCTTTCTTTATAGGTCCAACCTTGAGAAACCTTACTCGCTTCTGTTTCCCATATATGCAGTCCTCACAGAACTCCAAACATGTTTCTATATATCCGGGAAATCCTTCTTTATGATCTCCATGCCCTTATGGCTCATATGACCAAGCCTATAGTGCCACAATGTTGTATCTACTTCTGAATCCACAAGATTACAAACATTAGTGCTATAAGTGGTTAAATACAAGGTTCCAACCTTCTTACCTCTTTCCACCACAAGAGCACCCTTGTAACCTTCCAAGAGTCAATATGAATATTACGGTATAACCATCACTTCCCAACTACCATGTCGTTTTCAAATTTCATCTTAATGTAGGAACATGTCTAACATCCTTCAATAACCAAGGATTCCCTTCTTATATCTTAACACTTAACATGATCATCACCAAGAAAAACTATTCCAAAAATAATGTATGTGGATGGAAGGCTCATAATCACCAAGAAAAACATGCCATAAAATCTCCTCCTTAACATAATCAACAAAATAATGCCTATGTGGAGAAGCATGGAAAGAAGCCCCTAGTTTCCAAATCTAAAATTGGCCAATATTATAGATAATATTGTGTTCGATCCTCGCAATTCCTTCCTTTGCGTTTGGATCAAAATCATGACATACATTAGCCATTTTTGGTCTTTTTTGGTTGGGCGCATTTGACCTCCATCAATTTTCTTTAAAGCCTTTAGCGCGCATGCTTGTTTCTTCTGATGCACCTCACTATGTCTTCCTTGCAAGCTCATGCGCCTTCCTGTCAACCTTCTTTTGTTGCACTGCCCAAACTTTCCACCAGGCGTGCATGTTTTCTTGCGATAGTACTTTCATCTTGCTTTGGTGGATTTATTGCCACCTCACCTATAAATAGGCACGTCTTTGATTTTCCACGGATTCCTCTATTCTTGAGCACCTTTACTCCCTCTTTTCGTTTCCACTATCAATTTATCATTCCTCTTTCTTTTGTGCACTTTGTGTTTGTGGTTTTGGCTTCACTTGTCACGGAGAGCTTTTTCTTCACATTTCCTCATTCTTAGAATCTTCCCCTCTTTCAACATCCTCAGAGAAACTTCAAAATTTGAGTTATTTTGTAGCTTCTTAATCACCGAAATGACCACTGCAGAAACCACATATAAACCCCTCGTTAAAAGAGACTATATTTTTCTTCTCCTTTGGCGCATTGGCGCACCACCATTACCATGCCAATGGCACACATTCCCCCACTGCTACATAATGAAAATATGCGCCCTCAAGGCGCACTTCCTTATTCCGCCCCTCACCAAACTCATTTGTTACATCGATAAAACTGTAAAGAGCACGCATGTATGTAACATAGAAATTATCTAATAAAGCACTAACTTGTTATGCTTCATCAAATTCTGTTACACAAACCTATAACTTAAGTTCCATGCTAGCATATTTACAATCATATTAAAATCATTTAGATGATGCTGCTGAAAATAAACCATTCTCAAACATATTTATATTAAACAAATTTTTCATTAAAAATATCTTATTAGGCAGCAGAGGTTTTTTCATCTGACTTCCCTAATGCATTCATCAGTTCTTTTTGTAGTCTTTTCCTTTGAAACATTAAATAATATTGAAGATATCAAAGAGACGATTGCGGAGGATTGTCCGACAAGTGCCTTCCCATCCAAGTTCAAATCTCATTCCACATCACCAGGAGTAGCGGCCAAGAGCGGATATCATGCTCAAGGGTTTTCTCACCTTCTCACAAATGATGACATCATCCATGGACCATGTGATAAAGATCCAACATGACTTTGAGATAAGATATTTTGGTAATCTTCCTTCCTTCTTCTCCTTCTTCTATCTACATCTTCCAAAAATAGATTGAAATTATTAATACAATATTTAGACTTTGTCTTAATACATGTGTTGAATTTATCAACCTAAATCTTCATCATCTACGTTTATGCATAGGTTTGGCTCTCACTCAAGATAAAACTTTCCTATGATTTAACACTTTAGAAAACCAAACCAGTGAGACTCACGATACCAATTTTTGGGAAACCCCTCTTGGATGAGATCCCAAACCCCGAAGGTAGAATATTGTGAGACTTGCAGGGATAAAATATTCACTAGAATAATCCCACTCATAGAATCACTTCAAATTTGAGTTAGAGAAACTACTATTACCAAGTTATTCCAACTCTCGGTAAAGAGCACGAAAATTATTCTTCATCAATCTCAAATAAAAGTAGCGATTTATAAAATAACACAACACAAACCAGACTCAAACATCTTTATATTAAACGTGGTTCACCCAATTTGGGCTAAGTCCACCAAGAATCACTTCTTTTGCTCTTTTTTTATTATGAAGATGCACACGCTCTCTCCCATCTACAATATTCCACATCATCCATTTGTTCAGCTATCTCAAACAAACTCTACGATAAAGGTAATTCACACCCGAATTCCAAAACACATCTGCCCATTGAATTTATCAACCCTAATGTTTCATTATATATATCATATAGATAAAACCATATAAAACTAAAAAAACTTAAGCAAATTTACAAATAATCCGTGGGTATCAAAAACCATGGGGATCAAAAAAAGTGCATCCAACATAAACGTGGTTCACCCAATTTTGGGTCAAAATCCCACCCATATGAGAAAATCATGTTTCAACATATATCGGCCGAATTCACGTTTTTAAGGCCAAATAAATAGACAACTACTTAAAGGCTTTTACAAAAATTAAAACCATCCCATAAACCTATGGGTCAAAATGCCCACCCATCGAACCCGTTTCCCGATATATCGAGGATACATGAAAAGTGTAAACTCACATGAAAATCGTTACTCTTGAGTATAGTCTTCAACACTTTCACACATGAAAACAGGCTCCACAACCTAACAAAACCTAAAGAAACTATTTCACAAACAAGCACATAAAACTACATGGAGTATGGAATGTAGTGCATCGCTCGGTCATAAGTTCATCCTTAAGATGACCTCCGAGGTCAATCTGACTTCACATATTACATTTTTCATTCCAATTTGATGTGTTTGTGAGCTTGTAGGTAGCTAGGGTTTTTTTTATAGATTACAGGTACCTTGGGGATCTAAGTGTGAATGTCACATGATCAATGAGAAGTGACAACAAAACCTTAAAAACACAAGAAAAATTATATTTTGACCCTATACGTGAGTCAAACGAGCCCAGAAGAGGAACTATGGCACCCAAGCACCCTTGGCCTAGCCTAGGCACCCATGTCCAAATTTTTCCATAGATTCCAAAATTTATATCAAGTATTCCCAAAATTCTAGCCAACTGGCCATTACTTGTGTTAGTTCATATATGTTCCAAATAAGAGAAAATAAGATAAGTTCCTTATCTCTCTTATTTTCTTACACGAGTGCATCATTAGAGTGCTTTGTATTTATATTTTTTTGTTTATCATTATAGTAGTGACTCTGAAATTAGATTTATTATTCATATTTTATTAAATCATTTTCATGGACATTTGGGTTCAAAGAAACCCTCAATTCCCTTCATCTATCAAAAAAATTCTTCATATGATCCATCTTGTCTTTTGCATGGTTGGGATAAATAGATTACATCATCTAAATATATGAGGTTCATTCATAACTCATTTGAAGGCCATAACTCATTGGAAGGTGGCATCGACGTTAAAGATTTTGAATGGCGTCTTATTATAGGAAAATGTACCCCATTCGGTGGTGAAATTCATTTTAAATTGATCTAAATATTTGACAACTATTTGGTTATAACTTGAATATCCATCCAAAATGAAAAATTTTCCGCTTCGCCACCATTTGGAGAATATGTTCCATAGATGGAAGAGGTCGGTGATCCTCAAAAGAGGCTCTATTGAGATCCCTGAAGTCCACATACATTCTGATTTCCCCATTTTTCTTCCTGACTAGAATCAATTTGACCACACATGAGGAATTATTTATTGGGAAAATAATGCTAGCCTTGATGAGTTTAGAGAGATCCTTCCTTGTCAAAGGTTCAATCTTGGGATTGACCGATCTCTACTTCTACCTAATTGGCTTGGCATTTGGGTCAAGTTTGATGGTGTCTGGGCTAGGCATGGGTCGAATCCATTGAGATCTTCATAACTCCAAAAAATATGTCATTGTACTCTTGACAAATATTGACAAAAACCTTCCTTTTAGATGGGGTACATACCTTTCTAATCTTCAGGAACTTATCTTCTAAAATCTTAACCTACTCAAAACAATATTCTTTAATGGTTATGTTGGCATTTTCTCTTTTAAATTGATCATCTAAATTGAAAATATATTATAGAGTGATTAGACCCTTTGGAAACTAATTGCCATTCAATTAGATTATTTTATCATTATATGCTTAGATTGTAACATGGACTGATTTTTCAATGAAAAATCAACTTCTTATTGAATAAAAAAGAATGATCTCATGGTCACTGTTAAAAATTTGCCAATTGGTTTTTATATCGGGTAATGTTTTTCTTAAAACCAACTTGAATAACTTTTTTCTTCCTTCATAATGTCAACAAGGACATCATATCGAGATCCTATAGTTACAAGCCCGTCCGCATCTTGGTTTTTATTCCTAGGAACCCCATGAATGTAAAAAGCTTCAAAACCTTTAATCAAGTCCAATACCCCATTCTTATAGGATTTCAACAAATTTTTATTTATCACACTCGAGATATGACCAAATGTACTACAAGTTCCCTATCTCCAAAGACATCAAATTCCTTGATTCCTCTTTTTTGAGGCTTAGCCATTTGAATTCCCTATACCAATGCTTCGTACTTTTCTACGTTATTAGTGCAATGAAATAAAGTTGGAAAGTTGAGAATTATTCCTTACCTTGGAGGTAAATCATCATGACACTAACACCAGCACCATTTCTATTGTTCAAACTATCAAAAATATTTTCCATAATCCTATAAGATCATCTTGGGATTTTAGGAGGCTCGATATTGTAGTTCCTTATTTGTGGATGTACCCAATCCTATCTGATTCTTCTAACTCCTAGACTTATGGGTCAAATTGGAGCTCATCTCCCCGTCATCAATCAATATATCGGGGATTTATTCAACATGATTGGTGGCTTCATGATATTTAATATATTCTTCTACATCATGCAAAATGTAATTCATATTAATGAAACTAGGGTATAAGGCTTAACATGGTCTTTACAGATTGGCTCAACTCTTATGGTTACCTTAGTCCCATACCTAGTTAGAGGAGCATGTGTGACTAATCAGCTTACAAATATCCAACCATCTTTCTTGTGAAATCTCTAGAGAGGCATATGGAAAATAATGGAGGGGGTTAATGAGATATATGTCTTAGATAATTGATAGACTTGGACATGCATGAATAGTAAGATTCAAATATTTTATTACCCCAATGGTTTGAATAGTTATGCCATCTAATTATCTAATATCACCTAATTACCAGTGTATATTGAATACCCAATACATCGTGATAAGTTTAGGCATTACAAAGCTACTGGCGCTAGAGTCGATCATACGCTTTTGCACACGATGCTTACCAATGATTAGAGATGTAGAAATGAGGTGTCTTATTGGTTGAAGTAGAATTTCTCCCCTCGTGTTGGAAAAAACTAATAGAATTAGAAGGCCCATGATTCACTTCTTTGCTTAGTGTACCAAAAATCTTCAAATCTTCTTGTAGAAAATTCCTTTGTGAAGGAATAGAAAGTGCCTCCCACATAGTGATATCGAGGTTCCTATTTTTCATTTGCTCAACTATGCTTTGAAGGGAATACTTCCAACCTTAGATGTATCTTTCACTATTGCTACATCCTCCTGAAGTTGGTCATTTGGAATTGGGGTGTTGGGTTGATTGTCCCTTCTTATAGTGACTAACATTGGCCCCTAATAGTCTACTTGTGGTATCTTTACTCATAAATGCTTATGGACGGGTGGGAAGTGGACACTTAATCAACCTTAGACAGTTCTCCTTTATTGATGTCTTCTTTGATCATGTATTAGATTCCACCATTGTTGTAGATTCCATATTAACACCAAAAAAGAATCCTCTTTCTAATTTAATAAGATTGACTACCCTTGTGTATGCATGGTTGATGTATGTCTCCTTGCGGAGAAGCTTCCACTTGTGGTTCTATGGGTACAAATACACTTTGAACCATGAGCTCTTGAATGAGAACTCCATTGAGGAACATATTCTAGTTATGTGGTTGGGAGCATGGGTAACATCATTCATAATATTGAACAATATTATTTTTCACCTAAACAATGGCTCTCGAAGATCTAGTAGCAGCGGGTTTCTGGTGTTCAAAGGTTTCACATTAGCAATATGATTTTGAATATGGGAATTACTATAGAAAGGTTTTCAAATGGGATGATATGGTTGATCCGGAGGTTGGTAGGGGTAGTTATATTAAGACCGGTGTCTTTTGAGAGAAATGAATTCATTACCAAAACTCTGAAGCAAATATTTGACCTCATAGAGATCATTTAAGGAGGTATCGATTAACATGATTGGTTGGATACTAAGGAAAGAGGGGAAATGGATGGTTGATTAGTGGAAAATTCTGGAAACAAAGACATTTCTTTCCTTGGAGCTATCTTTTCACTTGAATTAAACAAATTTCAGCTCGTATAGAAATATCACAAGAGTCTGACATAGTTGTTCCACCCATTGATTGGATCATGACTTTCACATCACTATTAAAAACTCACAAGTAATAAAAAATGTGTTATTTGGGAAGGCTTAATCAATGGTGGAATCTTATTCCATGTTTTCTAGAAATGGAAATTGAAATCTCCCATGAAATCTTGGGAGCTCATTAATGGTAGTCAACTGCTCCATGAGAGATAGATGATCACTCTTATCTTCAAATTATTTATAGAGTTTTTCTCCCAACTCATCCCAATTGTGTATAGAGTTGGGTCATAGATTTTGGAACCATTGAAGTGCCTTCATTTTTATAGAAGTGGTGAGAATCCTAACCTCCACATTGTCTTTTGTGACATTATGGATTGAACAAATATTAGATATATCTTCATTGTGCTCTATAAGGGTGACATTGATTTCATCGGTGAAATAGGGTAAAATTTTCGAGTTGTTATAGGTGTGGCATCACATAGAGTAATCACAAAAGGACTACTACCATTGAAAGTGGAGAGGAATTGGTTCCTTACTACCATTATGAAGATGTAGTTAACCCTTCCTTGGCGGGGGAAATCTTCCAAATGGAGTCATTTATTGCGACCTCTGAGAAGATGATGTAACTTCTCCTTTTCTTCTCTTTGAAAATAAAGCTCGGTGGTCCATTGGAATTTTTTTACAGAAATAACGAGTTATCCAATTGTGCCCTTGGGTAGAATTGGACAACAAGGTTCCACTTAACCCGTAATGAATAGGATAGATTTGAGTTTTCAGGTGATTTCCAGGTCTCGGAAGTAGTTTAGGTAATTTTGTAGAGTTAAGATCTCAAGAAGGAATTTTTCCTCTTCTTGGTCTTGAATAGACTCATACTTTCTTAATGATTGAAACTAGGCCACTGGCGAATCCTATATATCTGATCCAAAACAAGCAAAAAGGGAGAAAATGAAAAAATGAAAAAATTAGTTTTGGGATGTCCCACTCCCTCGTCTTGGTATTTTGGTCCAAAAAGTCAAGAAAATTCCTAAAATGTTTTTAGAAGGAAGGGTCAAAATGCCCAAAATGAGCATCAAAGAGGGATAAGTTAAATAAGTAGCTTGTTGAGAAACTCGGTGAGATGCTTGGTGATTTGACGTAATGCAAAATGAGGCCAACAAGCTCATATGAGCTTCAAAAGCTAAATTGGTCATGTGCATTGGCGGGAAAAGGCTCGGAGAGGCTGAGCTAAGAAATTTTAATGCGTAACTTGCGGATAGACCAAGATGGATATTTTCAGCATTGTCAAAGCTCACAGTAGGGGAGAAGCTCATGGATGGGCTCGATAATAGAACTAGGTTTGGAGGCATTACAAATAGCTTAGTAGTCACCAAGGATCCAAGAATGGAAACTCATGATTCAAGCCACAATGAATGGACATTTTTAGCAAGTATATAGTGACTTCATGAGAAGCTCTCTTGAGCTAGTCCATTGGGGGAAAATCAGACTCGCTATGAGAAAGGTAGAGTGGCCATCGGGTGATCGGTGTGATGCATGGTGGGGAAAGGGGTAAGTGCGATAAGTTGGTGGACAATTAAGTGGACATAAAAACCTAAAATTTAGGTACCACAATCACGGTTTCTAAACCGATAATTTTTTTATAGGTTTGGTTATTTTGAACATAAAACAGTGAGCACGGTTTAAAACCGTGATCGCGTCCTCGAGACAAAAATAATAGACTCGCGACTCTAATTTTCCTCCATTTTCATTTCCACACCGCGATTTCTCCTATGCCTTTGGCACTCGCGCTTTGAATACCCTCTAAAAATTTCTCTTCGAACTTCTAGATCATGATAGTTTCAACCATGCTACCAAGACAAAGAGGTAAGCCCTCGATTTTGATCAATTTGTTTGCATTTTAGGTTTTTTTGTTATTTTCATGGGTTTTTCAATTTTTGTTTATGTATACAATTTTTTTGTTTTTTCAATTGCTCGGCAAGCTCGTAATCCTGCAAACCATCAAAATATTCCTCAAAACCCTCCAAACATTCCTCAAAACCCTCCTCTAAACATAGATCCGCCTCTTGTGGCTCCTTCTGTCCCGAAACCAACATGAACACAAGCTGATATCATTGGAAGAATCCGACAAAATAAAATTGTCATTGAGAACCTTATTCAGACTATAAGACAAAATCATGCCACAAATCCATCCCACATGACTTTAGCCAACACATTGCAAACATTGATTGGCAAAGTTGACTCCATAACCAACCAAATAGATAGATGGAATACCTTTAGAGGTGATTATAGGCGGTGGTATACAAATAAATTATCCCATGCGGCTGTAAAAGACAAAAAAATGGAAAAGACCACATTTGTGCATTATTTATTAACCCAAGAACCAATGCCCCCTTGCAGCTACTTGCAAACGGTTCCCAATCCATTGGTGCCATGATGATCGAATCAAGAACAATTTTGGGACCAATGGTGGATGGTTTTTTATTATCCACCATGCAAAAACAATGAGGTTCCTCTCTATTTTTTGAAGAAATTATATTGTGAGTTCGTGCTTAATGAGGTCCCAAATTATTTTGACTTTTCTAAGTTTTATGGGTGAGGAGGTGGCTCTGCACAGAGTAGACCTGGTGCACGTGTAGGTCAACCAAGGATCCCCATGCCCCAAAACCCCCAATACCTTCAGTTATCCCTCCTACAGTGAAGGAGGTTGTGGAGATTGACACACTACATGCATTGAGGGAGCTCACTGACACTCTGACCTAACATAGTGACCAAATTGCATCTAGTGATGTTGGTGGAGGTGTCAGTTCTAGCGCACCACACCACTTGTGGATCATGTGGTGCCATATGCACTGCATGGGTGAGACATCATTTGTTGGATCACATGATTTATTTTCTCTAGATGAGATGATGGTGGATGTTTTTGGAACTAGTGCAAAGGATCTTGGTCTTTCATAGGTAAATGTCAAATAAATATTTAATATATATATATATATAATAGTTTAATTCATGTTTGATATTTTAATATATATGTATTTGATTATATCATGTACATACATGTAAAAACTAATTTTTTATTTTATTTTAAATAGCAAGAGCCGGTGAAGGAAACATCCGGTATTGACATGCTCAGTTACTACAGCTAGGCATGTTATAAACATAAGTTTCAACTTGTACTTAAATTTCAAATTTCATTTGATTGTGCACTTTTATTATTATAATGTTTCACCTGTACATGTACATATTAATATATGTTTATCTTTTATACGTAGGAGCTGGTGGTCATCATCTACTCTGGGAATCGAGGTTATCTTGGCATGCCTCACGTGACTTTTACACATGTTAGTTTCTCTTTACACTTTGTTTCTAATTGTGAAGTTCACGTGGATTATGCTTTGGGTCTGTTATGTGGCATCATGTAGATTAATATTGATTTGTACATGTTTTTGTATAGCTTATGACTGCCAGAGAGACTCCTCCATATATGCAGACTATGGAGGCTACTGTAGATACTGCCATAGCATCTGCAGATCCACTAACTAAGGTACAATGTTTCAAAAAAATTAAATTTTAGAGGAATTATTTCTTATTACTTAAATCTACAATATCAAATTTTGTACATAAAATATTTAATTTGAAATTTAATTATTTGTATGTAGCTTACCCCTTGTGAGTCTATTGTTGTCCCTGCGACGTGTCAATGAAAATTGATAGGGATCATGACATTGCGGTAAGATTTCACATGCATTTTAACTAAATTCTAAGTTTCTAAATTTTGAATGTATTTTAAAAATTTGGGTGTTAAAAACTTGTTGTTTATGAATGTGCAGGTTAGGTTGTAGGCCTGCTTAGAGACGCCTAAGACCACATGGATGAAATCCATAGTGGCATCTCCCTCCACTACATCCCCAGTCGTGGACATGCTACTTTTAGTAGGGGCGAAGAGAGGGAAGATGTTTCATGATTAGATTCATAGGACTTGGATGTACATATATATATATATATGGGCCATCTAGTCCTAGTTCATGATTCTTCATATAGTCCATTGTATATATAGCCTTATGCGACCGCATGTGGTCCTATATGTATGACACACTTAGTTCAAGATGTACACATGTTATGAACTTATATTTTCAGAGACGTGTGTCCAGCACTTAGTTCAAGATGTACACATGTTATGAACTTATATTTTCAGAGACGTGCATCCAACACACTTAGTTTGATACATTATATATCCATGTGTTGGTTTTCATAACGATATTACTTCTATGTTTGATTTGATTTCATTGCACATGATATCCTTCTATGTATGTATGTTCTATGTATATTAGTTCTATATGTATGTTTGATTTAAAATTAAAAACTATGGTGCAACATATATGAATATAACGTTACTATGGTGCAACATTGCATGGTACAATTGTTAAGAAATTAAGGGAAGCATTTAAATATGTATTGTTTTAGAGATTATCCCATTAATAGGGCTTATCCCATTGATCAATAGATACACCTTAATATCTCTTTATAATTTGGTGTTATGCTAATCAACTTTTGAAGTTACACATGATTTGATTATCGTAAGTAGATTCACTTCCTATTAAGTCCTATATGTTTTTGTATTTAAGTACACACTTTAAAAAACCATTCTTTATATACCCTACAATCCTTCTAGTCCAAAATACACATTTTTTTAGGGGTTTGTCAAATAATTCACATCCTTACCATTCCACGGTATTTGAAAACATTTCAAAGTTCTTCAATGAATTTTAAAATGATATATCACTTGGAATTTGTGAACATTCTTTACATATTTATTTAGGATGTTTGTACATATGTTACGACATATCAATCTAGATAAGAACACATAAATATGTATGTAATGTATATTGTCAAATAATTCACATCATGGCGGGCTCTAGGGAGGCCCAGATTGGTGTTAAGACCACCCGATCCAGAGCCTTCCTAGCATTCCTTGAGCCTTCATGGCATAAATGTTTACAAACTACCTTTTCTAGGCAGTCCTAGGAAATGAATGGAGGCGAGTAGTGAGAAGTCATGCCTCGAGACGTCGTGGCACCAAACTGACTATGCCAACATGTCCGGGTGGCTAGGTGAATGCTAGAAGAGGCATCATTTCGGTGCGCGAAAACGTCATTTCTTTCGGGCTAAATTTAATAAATAGTCCCTTAAGAGCCTGTGATCAAAAAATCGTTCAACTTCTTATATGACTACGCAGGACTCATGTAAATTCATTCAATGAACCATTAGAATTGTATCTACTCTGAATAGTGGATAGGATTGCTTCATGATCTGACTCTCGAAACCTTCCAAAGAATCTTGTTATTAGGCCTTCCTCGATATCTATACAGCTAAATATTTGTCGCTAGAACTAGATGCGAATATAAGAGTATTTTCTTGTGTGTCTCAAAGTCTTCAAACACCCAAATAGAGGATTTTTAATGGATACTTTCAAATCCAAGTTCTAGTAACTACCACTTGACTCTATAGGGGTACTCAATATCTTCATCATCTATAACAGGAGAAGTCAACTTCTTTTTTCCTCGATGCAACGACATAAGAAATAGTACATTCCTTCTTCATTGTCTTCTATCGCAATAACTGCAAACACATGTCCTACAAAAATAAAGGTTTCAACTCAAATTTAAATTGTACATATTAAAATTTCAATGGACATAACTTAATACAAAAATTGTAAATAACCATAAATACCTTGTCGCACCAAAATTAAAATTTCATCAAATTCCTTGGATGTTGTAAATTCATCTAAAAAACAATTCATAATGCTTGTGGAGGTTGATAATTAGGAAGAGGAGTTAGAGGCCTACAAATCCATCCATCTACCCATTCTTGTGAATCAAACTCAAGCAATGACAAATTCGATACAAGATGCACAAAAACATGTCAACTTTTTTGTCCATGTGACCCAAGAAGTAACGTCTGAGCTACAAAATGAGTGCATATCACTGGACCCGGTGAGTGTCATACAATCCTCATAGTTAGTAATTTTTTGTTCCTCTATCAACCAAAAATATCTATAAACTATGGAATTTTCTAGAGAACCTCGGGCCATGTTGTCAATACACCATTCTACTATGCTCTTTGCATCTTTCAATTTAGCACCATATTTGTACTTCAACTCTTCTCTTGCAAGAGCTCTTTTCACACATGCCCTGCACCATCATGCTCTCCTTTTCCATGTCCAGCCTCAGTGAAACTCCAAATATGTTACACACCCATCTTGATGTGTATCCTTCTCATCCAATAAAACATTTGTGCATTCTTAAACTGAGACATGTAATTATCTAACCATATATAATGTTGTTTGAAGTGGATGTCCCTATCAGACAAGTTTCCATAAAATAACTAGAAACACCCTTACACAAATTCAGTAGAATGAGTATGATCATCACTGATATAAAATTGGTACTCTCTTAAAAAAATTGATCATTCTCTATACTAGTCGGAGAATGTATAAATGTTATATGCACAAAAATGGAAAAATTGTCTTGAGTTTGAATATTGTGATTGAACCTCCATTTGTGGTTGCAATGTGTAATTCTCTACAAAATCAACCACTTTGAAACAATAGTACCAAATAGGAAATGTTTCTTTGCATATCTTGAACTTATCATCCAATCATTAATCTCTGTGTGTATGCCTAGGATACTCATAAACAATTTCATCCTTAAATTTTCTCATAAATTGAAAAACAAGCATATGTTCTAGTAACTAGCTCACACCATTTAGAATCTTTTCCATCTTTCAACTGGTATGCAACTGATTTATATTTATCAAACTCAACTAAATTATGTCCTATTGCACCTTAATTTTCTCATGGATGCAACTTTCCAATTTAGGTAATCCGTCACATGTACCATAACTTCCATCTAAACAATCCTGACTATAAAAAAATTGTCCAACTTCTTTTTCACAAAATATCATAGGAATGAAATCCCTGGAAGATATTGGTGGAACTTGAACACCACATTCCGATAACATAGTTTCAAAATGAAAATTAGAACGAATACGTAAAAATTTAGCATAATGCATCACAAATTCAACATGTTGCCTACAACAACAAGTGGTGTGAGCGTGGTTGATTTTCACATAGAATGGTTTCAACATTTCAAAAAACATTGACTAATTTTAATTTCTAGATGCTCTTGTTCAAACTTACGAAAAATTGAGTTTGAGTCATATCTAAGAAATGCTTTAGATGTGGTTCACGATTAGTAGAACCAACTCTCTGTTTTACAACATCTCTTGTATTAGGTGAAACTCTAGTGTTATCATGCCAAAATTGAATAACAACTTCTCTTATAGCATCAAAATTATCTTTTTCCTTACGTAGTGCTCTAGCAGAAAATGCCCAAAAATCAATGTTATTGAGTGATTGAAGGATATTACGTCTTTCAATTTCTTTCATTAGATTTTTTCGATTAACTTATAACATTCGACTTGTTTGTGTAATCAAACATTGTTTTTTATTGATTCACTTACAACACTAGTAGCAAGTACACGATGCACAATATTACTATCCCTAGTGCATCTCTTGACACCAACAGTGTGATATGCATCATGAAGGTTTTCAAAATTGTAGAGATTTGATCACGTATATTAGATGTTGTCAATCCTAAGGTGTTTAATGTAGGTCTCATTTTAATCAATTTCATCAAACTAACCAACAACTAACATATTTGGGAATAATTTAAAATTTCAAAATGATTATCCTAAATTTCAATGGTTTTTCTTCTCGATTTTCTATTCGAGAATGTTTTTCGACATTGGTTTCAAAATGTTTTCATCAATTTCAATAAAATAATTAGGTTTCTTACGGAAAATCCTAGGAGGTGTTTTTGTCAAATTTTGTTTGTCTACAGTTTCAACCTGAATTTCCTTATTCACATTTTCATTATCTCCTTCAATTTCAACATTTTCTACATCACGAGTATTTAATTCTTCTTCAACATTGATAGTAAAAACATATTCATCATGAGTATTTAATTCAACTTCAACATTGATAGTAGAAACATTACCTGGTTCCTCATTACTTACAATGGTATGGGTTGAAGATGAACCTCCTCTTGATTCACGAAGATTCCGCATTCACTCAAAGATTTTGAAATTTGTTTTCCTCTAATTCGTTTGGTGTTTTTTACTTAATGAATTCCTTTTTGACTTTGTTTCTTGTCT
Source organism: Taxus wallichiana var. yunnanensis (assembly GCA_018340775.1). Taxonomy (NCBI): domain Eukaryota; kingdom Viridiplantae; phylum Streptophyta; class Pinopsida; order Cupressales; family Taxaceae; genus Taxus; species Taxus wallichiana. The sequence goes on along the minus strand of CM031240.1, from coordinate 918,188,305 downwards.
CCCATGATGTTTTGCTTCCGGTGATAAGAAAAACATGCAAAAAATGACAGAATTTCATAGTAATTCATACTGGTAAAGTCAAACAGTAAAAATCACATGGTAATTAGAACATTGGGATGTGTGTAAATATGATTTAAGAACCATGATCACGCTTTACAAACCGTGCTCATGGTTTATAAAGCGTGATCGTGGTTCTTGTTATAAAACCCGTGATCGCGGTTTATAAACCGTGATCACGGTTCTATCTGTATCATCAAATCCGACCCTAAGGCTTGGGAAATCTTTGTTTTTCCCCAACCAAAGCTATGGAAGGTCATTATGAAGTGTAAAAGGTCAAAAAACTTCAAATTTTCTCTTCCACAGACTTGAACCATGCTGAAAAACTGAAAACATTTCACAAAAATAGTGCCATCGCATAGGGAGACTATTAGCTTCATAGAAATATTGATTTTAAAGTGAATAGAATAAGATAAATATCATTTTATAATTTTTTACTAACAATAGGTCTTTAAGACATTTTTCCCGCGAATGTTCATGTCTACGTTTAAGACTACAACTTTTGTTTCGCTTATCAAAATGTGATAAAACTTATACCATCCCAAGCGTGGAGAATTCTATACATGTTAAAAAATATATATTTGATTTCGATATTTTTGATATAGTTATGGTGGGCAAATGGAAAGCGCTCTGTTTTCTAAATCTTTTCGTGACTCCACTTTCACGGAAAAAATCATTAAAAAATATTGCTCAAAAAATCCAAAATAAAATCCATCCCAAGATAAACAACTACATCTAACTTTTCACCAAATGAAAAAAAAACAAGATTTGGTCATCCAAATCACAAACAAACGGACTACAATATTATAGGTTTTAAAAAAAAAAAAACCAAGTCATATAATTTTAAGTGTTTAATATAGCTAAACTTGTCCATTTTTTTAAAAATAGTAGTTTAGAAACTAGATTTTGGATGCTACGATTCATATTTATATAAATTTTTCTAATTTTGAGTGCACGTATTGCTAATAATCCCTACAAGTTGAGATTTTACTGATTTTTGCATTATGACATCCACTTATGACCCCTTTTTTGTCCACCAACTTGTTGCACTTACCCAAAGATGGATACTTAGTGGGCCATGCAATGTTGAGGAAAATTTTTCTTGGTGAGACAGTGTCGTCCCCATTTCGGCATGGTCAAGACCCAATGAAGAATGGCATTGGGGAATATTCAAAGGATCTCAGTCTATGTGAATTGCAAAACCCACAAATTTGTGTAATGTCATACTTAAGGTGGTATCGGGATAAAATATTGTGAGGAACCCAAACATTATAGGTAAGGCACCGACTCCACCAATGTATAGTGAGTTCCATGATACATGAAAAGAGGGATCGTAAGGCCGATGGTGGAGCTCAAGAATAAAATCCTAAGGGACAACATGGACTTACTTGGTGGCGTAAGGGCTCAATCAAGCTTGCAGACTCGCAGGGAGTGATCATAGCTAGAGTACCCGGATTCAATTCTTGAATTGATTAGAATCCAACTCACTCAAGGAATAAAAGAAAAGTAAAGGGACTCAACCCATGTGAGTGAATTTCTTATGGTGAGTCGATAGTACGAATGAGTTCAAATTTGGAAAGGGATGAGTCGCCGAAACACAATGAGGAGACTTCACAGAGCCGCCATATGCGGGGTGTTGAAACGTTTGGTGGAGATCAAATGAAATTTCATAGGTTTCACAAATCAACTCACACTAGGCCAAAACATGTCATCCAGAGCGAGAGAACGGTGGCACAAAAATGGAGGGTCGGTAGAAGATTTAGTTAGGTCAATGGCCCGATCACGTTGGTGAATCACCAAACCATGCATTGGATTCGAGACATCTCTCGAATTTGCATAATTTCAGACCTCTATGGGTGAAGATTGGATAGAACTCGAAAGGTGGAGTAGCTTAGAAGTTTAAATATTTCATACTTTAGAATTTTATAGTTTCAGGATCTCGCTAAATTGAATGCAAAATGAGTTAAAATTTCTCGAAATCCTAAATACTTCAAAGGTCAACCACTTTTTGGGATCAACGGGGAATATTTTTCAAAAATTGAATGAGGAGAATCCCGAAGCAAGAACGAGCTAAGTCCGAAGTGTTGAATATCTGAATTCTGAAATTCAGACTTTAGACATTCGGGTTTTTGGGAAAATTGGGGTGACTTGGATAAACAGTGTCATAAGCTTTGAATGCAAGAATTTTGAATTCTCAAAATAAACATGTTTGAAATAGCCTAGTCAATGTGGTCTTGATGGAAAATCCATGGTGTCATGTTAGTAGGTGCCATTTAGGACGATGGGTGAAACGGTTTAAATGGCGTGTCAAGACAAGGATCTCACATGGAATATCAATCTTATAGCGTCTGGTGAAAAACTTCAAGGTTAGGGAAAATGGTCTTTAGAGCCACCAATCATGCATTAGATTCAATGGAAGGTGGCTCACCAAGAGGAGGTAATTGAAGGAATTGACATTCAACAAATGTTTTCAATGATTTAAAGGATCGACACAAAGCCTATAGGATCCAAATATGTTGGGAACTCGCCTATTTAATACGAAACCAACGCAAAAGTTTCCCATCATGGAATAACCATGTGGTGGAAAACTATCAAATGGGAAATGTAAAGGGACTTAGGGGTCAAACACATGGAACCCAATGAGCACACAAACTATGGAGCCTAATGTGAAGTTTTAGGGAATATTTTTGAAACTCGTTGAGGAGTCAAGATGTGACTCGCCAGCCATTTCGAACTCGGTGAGTAGCTCTCCAAAGTGTAATACATGGACTCAATAATGCAAAACCCTCTCAAAATCAAAGAGCAATATTTCAAACATCAAGATTTTGGTTCTAGAAAAATCACATTTGTCAAAAACGTGAAAATGAGGGCTTCATAGATGAGACACCAAAAATGGATTTTCGAAGGTTTTCAAAACCTTGAAATTGTAATGGATCTTGAAAACCAAATGTAATAACTTGAGCTTCACAAGCCCATTTTTTTCAAACAACCATTCATTGGAATTGTGGGAGTGGTCTCTACAATATGGAAACATTGTGTTCTATATTTTGAAGGCTCTAGTACTCCGAAATTTAGGAACAATAAATAATTACCTAGGTAGGTGAGGTGTAATAATTAATAGTATAGGTATGCTTCTTTCGTCCACAAGGAAAAATTAATGAAGGTATGGGCTCTATAAACTTTCCCATCACTCTTGCAGGCATCATGATGGGTTTTCAGGTGATTTGAAGAAAGAAATATTATTTTCTCCTCTCTCTCACTCAAGATTTCTTCTATATAATATAATGGGCTTGCATAAAACAAGGGGTTGATAATTTTTCTCCTCCCATGCACCCCTATTCTTTTGGGGCTTCCAAACATCCCTCTAGATCATTGTAATGGATTTATGCCTCTCCCCACATGCATGTACTTTGTAATATTTAAGGAGCAATTAAATTTTTTTGTGTTGTTCTTCAAACTTGTGCATAATTTTAGTGTTTTTTCTTACCTTTCCTTGCAAATCAGTTGTTTTGTGTATATGTATGGTTATTACAGGATTTGGGTATGGTTTTTTTATAAAGTAATGGAATACTTGTCTCATGGTCTGTGGTGCATCTTTCCACCCTCTCCTTAATGCATTGGTGTAGTGTTGGCCTCGTGTTACAACTTGTCCAAACTCCCTTAACTCATAGTTTATATCTATTTTGTAGGCTAGGGGAAATTATTAACACTCCTTTCTTGGTGTATCACCACTCATAGTGTAGGTTTATTTCATGCATCCTTCTATCCATGTCCCCTTGGAAGCTATAGATTAGGATTAGTCAATAGTTTTTTTACATTAGGATTAGTTAGTGATAGGTAGGTTAGAAGCAAGAACCAACCTTCTCTAGAGAGCTATCCTATTTCGCATGTCCCACACTCATAATATCTCAATATTATGCAATAAAATTGAATGCCCTATTCAAACTCAAAGAAATATAAAAATTTTGGCACGCTTGGTGGGACAACAAGGAGTTAGAGTTATATTTTTTAGATTTTTTTCTATTGTAAACCTTGTCACATTGAATTCAAGTTAAAACAAGACAAGTTTTAGAGGTTTCCTTGCACTTCGAATTTGGAGATTGCAATTTTCAAATTTTAGAGCTTTCAACTACGGGTCAAAGTCCAAATCACTTTTGGAGGGCTTAACATGTGCAAAATGAGCTCAAACTTTCATAAAAAGTAGATTGTGGTCTAAAATTTAAAAGGGTATCCTTATATTTCCAAAATTATCATTTTTAAAATTTCAGGATTTTTTGAATTTCAATATTTTGGGTTTTGGGGTTTCGGAGCTTTTATAGTTTCGGGATATGGAACTTTTGAGTTTTGCAATTCATACGTTGTGAAGTTCAAACTTGAAGGTTTCTTGTTATTTGGATTTCGGATATTTCCAATTTCGGATATTTTCTACTTGGGGTTTCAAGACTATGTCATTTCGAGATTTCAAGATTAGTTGTAGTTGAATAAGTTCGCCCCCATAACCATTTTTGAGCCCTTCAAGGTGTGAATTTTGTCATTAACATTCATCTCATCAATTTTTGTGCATTTGATGGATTTCTAGTCTTCGAGACATACATACAAATCACAACTAATGACTCCGTCTGGATAACAAACCCATTTATCTCGAGTAGCATACATTCCATTTCTTCTTCATCCATTTCCATCTATTTTTCCTCTCATTTCTTTCAACCCTCTCAATTTCATCTCTTCTATGAAGTTATGCAATCATGGCTTCATTCCCATAATGGAACTCACATTTTCTACACAAGGTAATGTCACCAAACCTACCTCCACACTTGCAAATTTGTTCTTATATTACTATCAATCATGTCTAGAACCATTCTATGATGAAAATTAGTATGCATATTCCTATGGACAAGAAGCATATCAGTTTGGCTATCCACCAAACTATGCATATTTTTAGGGTCAAGAGTATGCATATTCGGAGGATATCCCACACTCGAATATATTTGTTTACAAGAGAAAGCTCAAGACATGGAGGCCAAATTGGAACAGTTAAGGGTTGCATATCAGTTGAAAGCATCCAAGGTTGGATTCAGGATACCTTTCCCATGGTTTTCCCCTTTTCCAAGTTATCACAGCCCACAGGAGAAACTTGATCTTATGGCTGAAATGACACCACACCTCGAGGCATGGATCCAGGACATAGAGGCCTATGAGTATGATGTTAATCATTCTTATCAATGGGAAAATTCCACATTACCATCTTGTAGTCCCCTCCTAGTCCCCATCTAGTGTCATTTAAACCAAGTTCACATTCCCCAAGTGTCACACCTCTTTGGTCCCATTGTGAAGCCCATTTCTTCATCTTCCACTCTTCTACATCATCTCATCTTTCTTCGCTCTTTTCCCTCCTAAGAAACCATCCCTTCCGTAGAGGTGACAAGAAAATTAATTTCCTCTCCCACCACCAACATAGAAATAATCATTATATACCCCACCCACCACTCCTCTCATAATCCCGAATCCATGTTAGGAAGAAACCCAAGGAACCATTCAAGAAGAGAAGTGAGAAGAAGAGACGAACAAAGAGTAGATGATGAAAATCTTGGTGAGCTTGTCTCTAAGGTTTACGATTGATAAAATTCCATTTATGGTTAAGCCCACGATGAGGGTGATGTCCAGCCACATGTGGTGAAAAATGACCTTGTAGAAAAAATGGAGCAATGACAAGAGGATGATGACCAGCAATATATTTGTTTGGAATCTAGTGTTCACATTGGCACTATCTTTTCGGACTTGTTAACTCTACGAGATGCATAAGAAGAAGAAGAGGAAAAAGAATCTCTAGATGTGTAAGAAAAGATTCATGTGCAAGTAAAAAAGAAAAGCTCCCAAGTGTGTGCAAGAATTACAATAGAATGCGGTGATCCGATTGCCATGCATGCCTTGAGCTTGTTGATTTGTTAAAGGGTTGCATGGATCTACTAGATTCGTCACTGTCAAACTACAATCAACCAAGAAAATCCTATTTCTATGAAGGAAGACCATTCATCCTTAGAGGGATTGAATGATAAGAAAGTTATGGAGGAAATTGTAGTCCTCTCTCCACTTCTATCCTTTAGAAGTTTTGATTTTGAGGAAAAGTTTGAACTCTTAGACTTCATGTTTGAGGATGAGGTGACACATTGTGGGAAAATTGTGGACCTATAAAATGCCATGAATGAGGAAGAACCCATGATAGAATGTGAATGCCTATCTCCGACTTGGAGGAATGTTTTGGTGAAGAAGGGCCTACGAAGTCATAACCTTTGTTGTCCCACCTCTTATCCTTTGAAATAAAGAGCCTCCTTCCACAAGAGTTAATATTCAAGGGGAATTTTTATCCATAGTAGCCTTCTTAAAGTGGAAGAAATTGGATCAGATTCGAGGGGCCTTGATGAGGATGCAATCATAGAAGGTTTCTTACTCTCACTTAAGGAGCCTAAGCTTTCCAGTGAATCTTCCAAAATCCAAGAAGAGGATGGGAAAGAGTAAGAGGACATCATCATTTCCATAACATCCACTCAAACGGCACATCAGTCATATTTAGATGTGAAAAGAGAAAGGAATTCAATTATAGATACTCACCTTTTCTAGGAAATTCAACATAAATACTTCCTTCAAACTTAGAATAGAGGAGAAATCCAATAGTTTAGGAAATGCCCTATCAAGTATCTAGCTTCGTTGGAGATAGAACCAAAGTTTCCATAACCAGTCATGTTCATCTCTCGAACATGAGGACCAACTTCATAGTCTGAGGATCAACTACATCATTTACAACATCTACAAGATCCTCATGGCAATTATTCCGAGGGGGTATTTATTTTGTGCCAAAGTAATACCTTTATGATATGGGTGGAAGGTTATTACGGTATCATATTTTCACTCATATACACATCCATGTTTTATGCCAAATTATTTGCATGGTTGCAGGTTGTGAGAAAAGGAAGTTAATTTTCACTACCGGTGTCTAGATTCATTTGAAGTATCCTCTTGCCCGGTTAGTATGGGTAGGATTAGGTCTAGTTTCGTATCACAAATGCGTAGGCGCACTCGCATGTCTACTTAGGCATATATGACCTTCTACTTTTGTGCATAGTATTATTTGTGTTTTCCCGGCAAGACATGGTGATTTAGTGGGCCTTCCACATGCGAAGGGGTTCATACTTGTGGGGAACAATTGCAGATTTTAAGAGAAAACAAATTGAACAACTAAAATTAGAATAAAGGACAAGTTTTACTAAATTTTCATTCTTCGAGTCCTTCAAGATCAATCATAGGTGAACTTCTCATGCCTTCACCAAATCGAAAATCCGCCTCCAAGACACCATGTCACAAGTGGAAATTTCAGAAGAAAGAGATAAATCAAGATTTAATAGAGTTCCATGATGTAAACACTTGAGGAATGTCTTATTTTAAATTACAGTAGCGTGCAATGCATGCCAAACAACATCAATTTTTTTTGCTTCATGTTCGATAGATTAGGGTTGTAGAGAGGAACAAGTGAAAATTATAGGTTAAGATAATTTTCCACTCTCACAAAATTTTAACTTCAAGATTTTATTATCAAAATTGAGAGTGCGAGCAACAGACTGCTCCAAAGTTAGCATTTCAAGCAACTTTGGGGTGTAAATTCAACAAGGTCTAGGTAAGTTACAAGAAATTAGTTGACTCCATGCCCATAGAAGTTACAGGGAAATTGGTCTATTAAAATCAAATAGGTAGATGCCCCCACGAGTCACCAATTGTTATCCAATTATTCCCCTCGGAAGAATTGGACAACAGTGCAACTTAACCTGTGCAAAGAATAGGACGAGTTGAGTTTTCACGTGATTTCCAAGGTCCCGAAAGTAGTTTCGGTAATTTTGGAGTGTTGAGATCACAAGAGGAAAATTTTCCTCTTCTTGGTATTGAATAGAATCATGTTTTCTTAATGATGGAAATCAGGCCACGGTGAGCCTATATCAGGTCCAAAAAAGCAAGAAAGGGAGAAAACAAAAAAATGAGTTTTGGAAGGTCCCACTCCCTCCTCTTGGCCCTCTAGTTCAAAAAATCAAGAAAATTCCTAAAACGCTTTCAGAAGGCATGGTCAAAATTCCCAAAAGGGCCTTGAAGGGGAGACGAGCTAAAAAAGCTCACCGAATAGCGCAGAGAGCTCACGTAATGAAAAAGGAGGCCAATTAGATCATATCATTTTGGGCGAGCTAAATTGGTTATGTGCATTAGCAGGGAAAAGGATCAGAGGTCGATCTAAGCAATTTTAATGCATAACTCGTAGATAGTCCGAGATGGAGATTGGATTACATTTCCAAAGCTCGCAACAGGGGAGAAGCTCGTGGATGGGCTCTGTCTAATGGAACCAGTGTTGGAGGAATTAAAAACGGATTGCAAGTCACTAAGGAGCCAAGAATGGAAACTCACGATTCGAGCCATGATGAATGGAAATTTTGAGCACGTATATAGTGACTCTATGAGGAACTTGACCAAGATGATCCATTGAGGGAAAATCAACTCCCCGTGAGAAAGGTGGAGGTTTCCTTCAGGGGATTGGTCTGATGCATGGTGTGGAAAGATGGGTACTTAGCGGACTATGCAACAGTTAGGCAGAGTTTTCAGGTGAGACAGGTGCCGACCAACTTCGGCATGGTCAAGACCCAATGAAGGATGGCGTAAGGTTATCTTCGAAGGAGCTCAATCTACGTGAAGTGAAGAGCCCACAGATTTGTGCAATGTCGGACTTAAGGTGGTGTTGGGATAAAAAAAAATACCAAGGCACCCAGGCATTATAGGCAAGGTTGATTTAGTAAATGAACAATGAACTCTGTGATACGTGAAAATATGGCTCAGAAGGCCGATGGCAGTGCTCGAAGCATTGAATCCCGAGGGATAACAGTGATTGTATTAGTGGCTTAAGGGCTCGATCAAGCTCACGGAGGCTTGTAGGAGTGATCACAGCCATGACACGGTGAGGTAACCCAGGTTTAAGTCCCCGAGTCAATTATAATCCAAATCGCTTGAGGAAAAAGGAAAAGAAAAGGGACTCGACCTGAGCTGAGTGAGTGGCTTGTGGCGGATTGACAATGCGAACGAGCTCAAATTTGGAAAGGTACGAGTTACTGGGCAACACAATGAGGAGACTTCACGGAGCCATGCACGGGGGTGTTGAAACATTTTGCAGGAGATCGAATGAATGCCCATAGGTTTCACAAAGAAACTTGCAGCAGACCAAGCCATGTCGGCCTTGCTAGAGAACGGTGGTATAGGAATGGATGTTCGGTAAAAGATTCAGTTAGCTCGATGGCCAGATCACGTTGGCGAATCATCAAACCATGCATTGGATTCGGGAATCTCTGAAGCTACATAATAACATACCTTTAGGGGTGAAGATCGGAGAAAACTCGAAAAGGTTCAGTAGCTCTGAAGTCCAAAGATTTCAGACTTTGGACATTTAAATTTTCAGAGATCTTACCAAATGGAATGTAAAATGATTTAAAGTTTCCCGAAATCCTGAATACTTCGAAGGTCAACCCCTTTTCGGGGTCAACGGGGCATCATTTTCGGACATTAGACGAGGAGAAGCCCGAAGCAATGGTGAGCTAAGTCTGAAGCACTGAATGTCCAAATTATAAAATTTGGACTTCAGACATTCGGGTTTTTGGGAAAATCGGGGGTGGACTTGGATGAACACTGCCATAAGCTCTCAAAGCAAGAGTTCTGAATTCCCGATATAAACATGTCTTAATTATCCAGGTCAACGTGGTCTCGATGGATGAGCCAGGGTTTCAGGTTGGTAGGTGTTGCACGGTACATGAGGTGAAATAGTTTGAATGGCGTGTTAAGGCAAGGAGTATGTGTGGAGTATCGAGCTTAGAATGTGTCAGTGAAATCCTTCGAAGGCTAGGAAAAAGGTCTTCGGAGCCACCAAACATGCAGCAGATTTAATGGCAAGTGGCTCACCAATGGGTAGTAATCCAAAGGAATCGGTAGTCAACACAAACTGATCAGGGATTTAAAGGATTGACACTAAGCCCGTAACATCCAAATATGTTGGGGAACTTGCCTATCCAATACGAAACCACCACAAAACTCACCCATCATAGAAACACCATGCGATGCAAAACTATCAAACGGGAAATGTAAAAGGACTTTGGGGTCGAACACATGGAACCCAATGAGCATGTAAGGCAGTGACCCAAGTAGAAGTGCTTGGGGAATATTTTTAGAACACGCCATGGAGTCAAGATGTAACTCGGAAAGCCATTTCAGAATTCGATGAGTAGCTCGCCAGTGTAATACATGGAATCAACAATGTGAAACCCTCTCACAATCAAATATCCATATTTTGATCATCGAGAGTCTGTTTCTAGAAAAATCAAAGTCATTAGAAACATGAAAATGAGGGCTCCATGGCGAGAGACACCAAAAATGGATTTTTGAGGTTTTCAAACCCCAAAATTGTTGTGGCTCCCAAAAATGCGAAATGAAATAACTTGATCTTCGCAAGCCCATGTTTTACAAATGACCAGTCGTTGGAATTTTGGGAGTGAGCTCTACAGCATGACAAAATCAAATTTGGGATTGAGGAGGTTATAGACCTCCATAATTTGGGAACAGTAAACAATGCCCCTAGGTAGGTGAGGTGTAATAAATAATAGTATGGGTATGCTTCCTTCATCCAAAAGGAAAAATTAATGAAGTTATGGGCTCTGTAAACTTTCCCATCAACCTTGTAGGCATCATGATGGGTTTTCCAGGTGATTTGAAGAAATAAATTTTATTTTCCCCTCTCTCTCACTCACGATTTCTTCTATATAATGTGGTGGGGTTGCACAAAAATAGGAGGTTGATCATTTTTCTCCTCTCATGCACCCCTATTCTTTTGGGGCTTCAAAACCTCGCTCCAAATAATTGTAATGGATTCATGCATCGCCCCACATGCATGTACTGTGTAAAATTTAAGGAGCAATAAAATTGTGTTGTTTGTTGTTCTTCAAACCTCTACATGATTTTAGTGCTTTTTCTTACCTTTCTTGCAAATCGAGTGTTTTGTGCATATTTTATGATTATTCCATTATTTGGGTGTGTTTGTTGTTGGTAAAGGAATGGAGAATACTTACCTTTTGGTCTTGTTATCACCAAATTACAACACCCTCTAAATTTATTGCATGTGAGTTTACCGAAATTAGTGTAACTGGGTAACATGGAATTGTCTCAAGGTGTGGGACCTTGCAGTTGAGACAGTTCTCTAAAGAAGGTTGGTTCCTCTTCCTAAACTAATGCAACAAATACCTCTAATGAAGGAAAATATACTATCTAATCCTAATATATGATTCCAAGGGACCAGGGAGAGAGGAAAATGCATAAAAATGAATAAATCCTACACTAAGGAGGTGATAGCACCAAGAAAAGGGAGTGAAATATTCTATTGAGGGAGGAATATAAAGGAAAATGTAGTTGAAAGAGGCTAGAATAGATTTGACATAGTCCCAAAACATGCATTTACCACCAAATCCTCATGAAACACAACAACATAAACTTGCAAATGAAAAGACATGCACATAATAGAACAACCACAATGGAAAGGCAAGGAAATGCAAGAAAAATGAGAAAGGGTTGAGAAATCACCACAATACACAATTTTTATTGCTTCAAACAGTTGCGCAGTCCATTATATTTTCAAAATAGAGGCACAACTACAATTGATAGGACCATGGGAATGATTACACTCAATCAAAATGAGAAACCAAAATGCAAGAGTTTTCCCAAGTCCCATAATATCTCCCCTGTAAAAAATGAGAAGTGTTTATAATATATAGAAGTGAATGATAGAAGAGAAAAGAGAAACTCATATTTCTGCTCCCACCGCCAAAAACTATAATTGAATCTCCGAAAATAGAATGGGTATCCTTACAATTCATTCTCCACACACACTTTAGCTTCTAAAATCAAAAATGGGGTGTCATACTTCATTATGTATGGTTAGGCCCTAACTATGTATTTCCGTGTTGGAGATTTTTTCTAATTTTTACAAATCTATCCTCAATAAAATTGAGAAATACCATTCTCATTGCATAGAGGACATTGAGATATTTCCACTGATATATATTATGTCAAATTTCGAGCATCTGGATCAAAAGTTATGGCCATTTGAATTTTCACGCAAAAATTGTAGTATTCCTTCGTTCATGGATTTTCTTGTTTTCTACGACTTTAAAGTTTTCCATGAGACTTATTTTCTATGGCTTTTACATGTTTCTATGACACCTTATTCAAAGGAATTTTTTTGTGGCTTCCACATATTTATGTGGCATGGCTTTTTGCGGACTTCATTTCTATAGCATTTTCTTTGGACTTCATTTATGCGGCACGACTTTACTTTGGGACTCTAGTTCTCTCGATGTGGCTTTCTGCGGCATGGCTTTCTAAAAACTTCTATTCTCGTATCATTTTTCATAGCATCATTTCTATGACATGTCTTTCTCAGGGCTTCTATTTTGCAGGCATTTTCCACGGACTTCACCCCTGCAACACAGCTTTTTGCGGTCTTTAGTTCCGCAACGTGGCTTTCTGTGGACTTCATTTCGCATTGCGTTTTAGTGGACTCTATTTTTATGGTGCAAATATCTATGAATTTCAGTTCTATAGAATTTTCCATGGACTTAATTTCTATAGCACAACATCCTGCAAACTCCAACTCTACGGTGTGCCTTTCTACGAACTTCTATTTTACACTCCACCAAAGTACATGTTAGCGCATTAGATAATAATACATTGTTAGTTGTTAGTTAGTGAACAATTACTTAACTATTCTTCTCCTCTCCTTCCTCACGCAGCCTATATATTGGCTTTCACTTTTGTATAGTTCAATAGCAATAAATAAAACATTGTTCTTCGGCCATCATTGGTATCGAGCATTCCTTCCTTTCCTCTACCTACGTGAAGATTTGGAGAGCCGGTGAATTTGCTATGCGTGGAGAGCAGCAGTTGCTTGGACGTGTGGGTGTAAACTCTATATCTTCCATCTTCCAACCTATGCATGTAGACCTAGTTTTCGGGCTCTTGTTGTGCATGTGGAAGGAGAGCAGGAGAAGACTTTGTTGAGAAAACATGGTGGGAGGAAAACTTGCTACGTAAAGTGACCAGACTTGCGTGGAGTTTTGATATCCATTTTCTTTGGCAGCGGCCTATTCTTTGCAATGACTCGTGTGTCAAACCGAGACTTGTGCGGAAGGCCGCATGTCCGAGTTCCCGTGGAAGGAGAGCAAACGTTGTTGTGCATGGAGTTTTGTTGTGCGTGGAGAGTAAACATTGTTGTGCGTGGAGTTTTGTTTGGTATATTGAAACCTGTAGATTTTGTTATTTTTTTCTTTGGCAGTGTGTGATATCATTGGAAGTTTCCTTGATTTCTTGCCTGAAAGGATAAATTACAGCGACCTGTAAATAATAAGGAGGTTTGTGTTGAAGAAGAAGCATGCGTGGAAACCTCCAAGCCTGCACACCTGTTATGAAGCAAGGACAACCATAAGCCTACACTGCCAACAGAAGAAAGTGCCAACGGAGAGGAGTTGCGACGTGCGTTATAACGCCTCGATTTTACATGTTATCTTGGTGAATGTTTTACATGTTGTTATAACTATTGGAATGAAGGCAAACATGTTAAGATAAACTCTGATCTTAAAGGAATGTGTTGCTAACTTGGATTCTTGCATGCTGTGATTTATTGTATAGGACAAATTATTACTGTACTTGCGTGTTTGCTAATGTGACGACAAATGGTCGTATACTTGCTAAACTCTTGTTGCTGATTGACAGCACACTTTGAATCAATTTCATTGATCCAAAGTATGCTGAGGGCTTCTGGTGAATTCTGTGTCGATTCACACTTGAACCGAACCCGAGATTGTTATGAACGTGCGGCGCTGATCAGTATATGAACAATACCGCATGTAAATGCCAACAACAGGATTCGATTCTTGAACCTCAGTATCGCCGAACTTGGGACCTCGTGAGGCAAGAAATGCCTGACGCGGGTGGCCTTGGCACGTGATCCAAAGGACGGAACGTCCTACTCTGCATTAACGTAAATGTTAGTAAGAAGGCTGGATGGAAGTTGTTTGGTGTTAGTGGTTAGTATGAATTAAAACCTAAACTAATCCTAAGTCCTAACATGCATCCTACACTATTATCCTAAGTGGATTTTTAAATTACAAAAAAAAGGGGGAAATAAACCTAAGCCCTAAAACCTAAGGCTAAACTAAGACCTAGGTTGAACACTATATACAACCTAAACTAATCCTAATCTAAAAGGGCGCGCAGACCCTTGGAAGGAAAGGGATAAGGATGGGAAGAAGGCATTCATTGGCATTTAATAAAACAGTCCATACGTGGACAGCGCCAGTTTTGGCGGGGCAGGTAGGAAATAGAGGCATCTATTTGGAGATAGAGCCAAATTCAGTTTTACATGGGAAATTTAAAAAAATTGAGTTTGCCAACTCAAGTGGCGGTGGCATGGGAAGTAAGGAAAAGGCAGAGCCTTTAATGCATTGATTTTTCTTGGTCCTCGCGACCAGTTCACCGTGGAAAGTGTATGAGGGAATTTGATTTTTTCATTGTTTCGGTTTGGCTTTTGCAAAGTTGCTTGCATTTGGTTTGGTTTTTTTTTGGCCTGGTTCAGTCGAACCAGCTCTTGGAATTTGACATTTTCTTGGAGATTTTGAGGTTGTTGCTAAGCCTGAAGAAGAAAGAAGTGTTGGGGAGTTTGTGCTGTCGCTGTGGAAGGAAAAACGTGGCAAACGAAGTTTTCTTCGAGTTCTGGAAAAGAGATTACAGGCATGTTAAGCCCTTCTCTTTAAAAATTCTTGCTTTGTTTAAGTGTCTCATTAAAACAACCCTGCTCTTGGGTTTGGATTGTGTGATTGCTTGTCAGTCGATTTGACTTGGATTTTGTTGGTTCTTGCTTTCTTTCTTTGGAAATGATAAGAAAAATGGCTTCTGGTTGCTTGGTTTGATGTGTTGTTACTCGAATCAAGTTGGGAAAATGATATACTGTATTGGTTGCTGACAGTGTGGTGGTTTGAAATAGATATATTTCTTTCACTGATTCGTGATGTTTGAAAGTGGAATGGGCCGTAATCGCTTCCTTGTAGTGTAAATATTTTCCATTTAGTGTAATCGTTTCTTTACTGTTGTGCTTGGAACTGCCTTTGCAAGTAAAGAGGAAATGGAAATACAGTCGTGTATATTGCTGTGATTTGGGTTCCGTTGACTCTTGCTGTCATTTTGGAAATAATATGAAACACTGTTATTGGTCGCTGAGTTCAACTGTCCTTGTATTTCTTGAATGAAATGCTTTCCTGTCGTGCTGGTTGTTTAACAGTATTGGGGAAATTGTCATATGTATCACGGGTCTGTACAGGTTACTTGAGTTGTTTTCACTATTGAAACTATAAGTTCTTTTGCTGATGAACTAAAATGAAAGAAGCAATAGTTGTTTGAAGTTGTTTCTTATTGAAATTTTCAAGGAAATAGATCCTCTTCCTTCTCCGGTTTTGGGATTTTAATGGAAATGGCATTTGGGGTTTCTATGGGTATTCGAACTCGATTCGAATAAAGTAATAGCAATATTTTCATTTCTGTGCCTTTCCTTGAATTGGAAATAAACGAATACGTATTGGGTATTCGTGAAGTAGGAAAAGTTAATTGTTTTTCCTTCTGAACTTATTAATGAATTGTGTTTCTCTTTACGGTGTGGATAAGATGGTTTTATTGTGTTCATTGTTGCTTCTCGGTCTTCTTGTTCGGACTGTAGACACAATTATAAATTGGTTTTGTATTCTGTGCAAGGAACGATTATATATTTTCTTCTTGCTGTGATGGAAAGATGATTCCATTGCGCCATGTAGTTGTGGTTTGATCTTCTGTTTTGAACTGTTCGTGAATGCGAACTTGACTTTGAATTGCTGTGCGAAGTAGTGACGCATGGAAACTCTGTCTTGTTGTTTGGGTTGTCTTAACTGTATCTGACTTACGTATTTAACACCCTATACGGGTTTACTTCAGAAAGAGTTATTGATAACTGAATATTGCATTCCGAAGTCTTGCATATTATTTTGGACTCAACCAAAAGGGGGGATTCGGGCAGAATGCTTGTTGGCAGTAAGCACGATTTGGGTGTTTTCTTTTCTTCTGAACAAATGATTGTTCTTACTGATATCATGGAAATTAGCTCTCCCTCTTCTGCTGATTGATTTCGAAAGAGATAGTAATTAAATTATTTTCTAAATGTTGTACCTTCTGTGCAAATGAAATATTTAAATATTTCGTGTGGTATTCCGAGTTTGGTACTGTCATTTGGTAGAATTGAAATCAGCTGAACAATTCTTGAAGAGTTCGAAGAAGATGATTGTTTTCTTAGTGAGGGTCAAGGACAGGAAATGTTCTCTGTTGGTTTTGAATTCTGGAGATAGCATTAGGGGCTTACTGTGCTTTATAATTGGATTTGTTGTAGGTAATAAAATGAATGTGCAAATTTTTATTATGAAATCAGTGTGATTAATAATCGCTTGCTTTGTTTGGTTAACACTACAAAGTGAAAGAAGTATGGAATCTTCTAGTACAGCAAATACATAGTATGCATCTTGATATTGCTTGTTCTATGATGAATAATGATGTCTTACTAACTCGTTTTGGTATTCGTATGAACCGAATTAAATGAAATTATTCTTACCGGAAGGTGAATTCAATGAATTTTGTAAGTTTCACTCAATCATTATCTTGATTTGTCTCTCGTTTGGATTCCATTGTTCGGACAGTCATGTGGAAAGAAATAGAGATATGGATGAATAACTTGGAAAAATTATCTCTTCTTCTTTCATTCAGTTGGAAATCTGTAATTCGTGAATAATGAATTTTGTAGTGCTTAGATGGGAGCAACTATATGCATTGCTGTTCACTTTCTTGTCTGTACTTGAGTGCTTGGAATCTAATTTAATACACGAACTGAAAGGAAAGTAATGAGTTTACATTTCAGTTAGTTTCATCCTTTGCATTTATTATTAATGAAAGGTGAGAAAATGATAAAGTAATGTTTACGGTTATGTGGAAACGGACAGCAAATCCTCCGGCTGATTGTGATGATATTTTGATAGTTCAAATATTGTTATGCCGATCTTTCTTTTGTGCCTATTTCGTGATTGATGTTTTACTTTGCCGTTTCATAAAAGCGGTTCTTTTATTGAGACACTTAGTCAAGCACCTTATTTTAAGGATAAGTGCTTAATATGCTCACCATTGAATCGATTCGTAATTCATTTTGCAGATGAAATTTGATTAGAATGAAGACATGGCTGTTTTCTCGATGCTTCTTGATTAGTCAGTAAATGAATTGTAATTGTTACTTTGATTTCTCTTCGAGGAATTGTGAAAAGAAGAAAATATATTCTTCTCGTCCCATGAGTTGTATTGATGTTTTATATAAACTATGCCCAATCAATTTGGATTGGCAAATGTATGATTATGACATGAAATATTGAATCCAATTACATGTGTATTATTTTAATAATTATATCAGTTTGATTTTGTTGTCTAAATTGGAAATATAATGTTATTTCTTGATTTGGATTTGTTTATTGTCCTTGGATGGACGCTAAATGGAAACTGATATCTATTCTTACTTGAATGCAACTTTTAAGTTGAAAAATGCAATTAGTTCATACTTGGGTAAAGATGAATTTTTAATTGACATTAAAAAGGATTAAGAAGAATATGATTCCATAATCGGAAGGTATTCAGGATTAGCTTAGGAGCTAAGGAATATCAAATAACTTTGGAATAATCGAACTTCATTTTCGAATTCCGTTAATGATCTCGTATGTTGAATTCAGAATAAAGGATATAGGATAAGTATATCCACAACTAATGGACCTTAACTATATGACGTTAAGGAGAACAAATGAATACATTTCTCGAAATTTAGACCTCGTATGAATGACGTCTAATAAGTTAATATTCTGAATTTAGTTGCAGTTGAGAAAATCTTGGCTAAGTTTAATAGGTTAAACTTATCACGTCCGTCGGTACGGACCGCTTAATCCATTGATTAAGAAGTGAACCAAGTAGGGAAATGCAGCCCTTCAACATGAAGGAGAAGATGCATAGCAAGTTAATGGACGGGTTTAGTCCCTCTTAGCTCTGTACAACTGTAATGGAAATGAGGATCAAGGGATCAGCGTGGATGCTGAAGGTTGATTTTAATTATTAAATCGTATCCAAATCACTTGAGCAGGATGTGCATTCTCGATGGGAGAATTCTGTAGGACATTGGCATACGCCAGCTACAGCAATGTGTCTCCATGAAGACGGGGTCTTCATGAAGACGGGGTCTTCATGACGACACAATGTTGCAGCTGACATATTGCAATGCCCTCCCGAATTAAAACATCAAGAATACATAGGCTGAATGTGAAACTCGTAGTAGGGGATAGGAATATGATCTGGTATACGGAGTGACTCCGGAACACTAAGGATAACTAGACACACGGAGTCGTGGGGAACGACACCGTATGTCTGCGTATCTTTAGTTACCAGGAGTGCCTTCCTATACCCGTTCATATTACTAGTTGGAATTGGAAGTTTAAAACTGACCTTAAACGAAGAGGACTGGTAGGAGCCAGGAAAGACCATTCTAGATAACAGGTGAAGTGAGGTGAAGGACGTATTCCGTAGATGTGTATCACATCCAGGAATATGATCATGCAAAGCATGTGAAAATCTTTGGCCAAAGTATCGCAATTGCTGGTTGCGTTGTCCTTATCACTTAATTTAAGATGCAGATGCGATGAATATCGATGAATGAGATATTCAGATAGGCTTCTTAAATGGATCACTTCGATAACCGGAAACGGTTATGAGAACAGTATATATAATATACTATGCATAAACGAACATGAAGGATCGGTTGTTGCCGAGTCATGAAATGAAGGATCGTTGAAACTCCGAGCCATGAAAATGGAAGATCGGCGGTTCCTCGAGTCATTTACAGCAGCATATAGAATCTGTTATAAGATCAATGGCATTGAATGTGTGTTCCATATTATAAATATGCGAACAGGAACATTCGCCTTAAAAAGAAATTGTGTGATCCAAACCGTGATGTTTGGGCAGAGAACAATTGTTAAAACTTGAACGTGTGTTTGAATTTTATAATTCATAAATGCATAATGTTATATATATAAAAAAAAAAATACCTTGTTCGGTATTTTAAAATGGGAATGTTAGATGCGTGGCACGTATATGTCACAAATTTCAGATGCACAAAGCACCGCGAGTAATGCACCAAATATTTGGGCATTGAGTGACAACAAAGACACCACTGGACTGTTCTTTTCCTTGGTCAACGAGCTCCACAACACTGGGAATATTCTCTTTGATGAGATTGTGCGCCGAGGACTGTTGGAGTATTTTTTGTTCGACGTTCGATGTCAAGCATGGTGGATTCGCAGAACTTGAACGTGGCTATGATGCAGATGATGAACATGAAGTAGAACGCCCACAAGAGCGTCTGTGTCTCACTGCACGAGCCTATAGAGCCCATCTTCGGGATAGATTCCTTCAGTAAGCATTGTAGCCATTTTTGAAAAATAAATAAATAAAATACAATTTTGAGTTTTTGAAAATGTCTACTCCAAAAATATTGCTATCCGATGCCCAACTCTTGAAAGGGCCTAATTTCGCCGCATGGAAAACCAAGATGCGAACAATTCTTTAGTTTGAAGATATTTGGGGGATCATTTCTGGCAAAAGATGCCCCTCCCATAGACGCTGATCTGTTGGCTAAATATGAAAAGGCCGATGCAAAATCATTAATGCTTATCACCCTGAGTCTTTCTGATGAGGTTCAACCTTACATTCGGAAGCAACCACTTCCTCTCAGGCATGGACCGCATTGTGTACCATCTATGAAGCCAAGAATCTAACAATGAAGCTGCATCTTCAGACAAAGCTTCACACGATGAGTATGCATGATGGTGAATCAATAGAAGCCTTCTTATGGCATGTGGCCGAGTTATGTGTAGAACTCTCTGCTCTCGGTGAACCGGTGGACAACAAGTTGCTAGTCCCGCTCACCTTGCGAGCTCTTCCTTCCCGGTTTCAGACATTGATCACCACATTGACCATCACTCAACAGGAGGTGAGTTTTGCCACACTGTGAATTATCTCTAGCAAGAAGAAGCCATGCAGAATGTTCAAGAATCCTTCAAGACAAGGCTCTCATCACGAGGTAAAAGCATAAGCCTCAGAAAGGGCAGCAACTTCCCAAAATCAAAAGTAGCATCCTTAGCAGTAACCTTCTCAGTGGCCACCATAGTGGCCACCTCAAAAGCAACAGAACAACAAGGTGGATCGATGGTGCCACATTTGCTCCATGGATACGCACACGACTACAAACTGTTATTACAATGGTCGCAAGTATGACAACTCTGGCAAAGAGAGCACTTCTGGCCAAGGATATTCCAAGAAATCTCGATGGCGTGCTCATAATCAGAGGCAGAAGGGTCACATTGCTGCCCAACAGGATGCCACCTCCGATGAAGAGGTTCCAGACACGACTCATTCTGACATTGTTCTAGTCTCACAGACTTCGCAGCCATCAAAAAATGTCTGGTTGATTGATTTGGGTGCCAGAAAACACATGACTGGCAATAAGAAGTTGTTCCATACTCTAAGTGACCGCCCACTGGAGATCGGATCACCATCATAGATAATCAAGAGTATATTGCGGTAGGGATTGGTGATGTCATCATTCCTCTTGGGACACGAAAGATGTACACTCACAAAGGTGCTATATGTTCCAGTTTGACCTCAAATCTCTTGTCTATGAGTCAACTTCTTAACCATCGAATGCAGGTTGAATTCTTTGTTGAGAAAGGGGTCAAGTCCTGCATCATTTCCCAGGGAGATTCAATAATTTCTCGAGCATTTCTGAAGGGCCGTCTATTTGCACTGGATGTGGTCACTTCATCTAGCATTGCTCTCTCTACTTCAATGGCGAGTCCACTGCACTATGGCACTTTTGATATGGTCATCTTTCTATCGAGGCTCTGCATCAACTCAGTGCCAAGGAAATGGTAAGATGGCTTCCTCCACTCTCCCATTCCTTACCTGTTGCTCGTGGATGTCTTACGAACAAACAACATAGAGGTCCGTTCAAACAGAGCTCTTATCATTCTATGGAGCATCTTCAGGTCATTCACACCGATCTGTGTGGACCCCTGCCAGCTAGCTTCCAAGGTTTTGAGTACTTCTAGCTCATCATTGATGATTACTCATGGAAAATGTGGGTATATTTCCTCCAGAAGAAGAGTGAGGCATTTGCCAATTTCCAAACCTTCTACCAGCAAGCCACCAGGCAGTCTGGGAAGCCTCTCCTTCTCCTCCACTCAGATCAAGGGGGGGAATTTGTGTCAAAGAAGTTCTTAGCATACCTAAAGCAACATGGCATTCAACAACATCTGACTACACCCTACACGCCCCAACAGAATGGGATTTCCGAGTGACACAACAGGACTGTCATGGAGATGGCTCGTTGTATGCTCTCGACCGCCAAGTTGGAGGATCAATTTTGGGCAGAAGTAGTCCAGACAATAGTGTATCTACTCAACCGGGCACCCACGAAGATCTTGCAGAACAAGACACCGGAAGAGGTATGGACTGGTCGTAAACCTTCTATTCATCATTTGAGAGTTTTTGGTTGTACTGCATATATGCATGTTCCAGATGAGAGAAGGAAGAAGATCAATCCAAAGACACTACCATGTCTTTTCTTGGGGTATAGTACTACCTCAAAGGCATATCGTCTCATGGATCCTGAGATGAAGAAGATCTACGAGAGTCAAGATGTGGTGTGTGATGAGTCGTCCTTTGACTCCCTGCCACACAATGGAGATCCAATATCGACCTCATCACATAGATTGCTCACACATCCAGATGATGGGCAAGATGATTCTTCTCAGAGAGAAGAAGAGTTGAGTGGAGACTTGTTTGTTGATCTAGGCACACTGGACAACACATCTTCACATCAGCAAAGAACAACACCAACGTCTGAAATGGGTCTAGAATACTATTAGGGATGCACACCTAAACTCACTTCCAAGTACTTCTACGGGAGTCAGAACACGAAGTCAAGCCAGACATGAGGTAAATTTTGCACTCATGAGTTCAGTTGTTGAGAGCACCGAACCTGACACTATTCGTGAGGCATTAGACCAACCACAGTGGAAACAAGCTATGGATGCTGAATATGATTCCCTAATTTAGAATCAGACGTGGGAACTTGTCGATCTACCTCCAAGTAAGAAATCCATTGGCTATAAATGGATTTTCAAAACAAAATATAAGGCAGATGGTTCAATCAACAAACACAAAGCACAACTTATTGCAAAGGGTTATGCTCAGCAAGAAGGAATTGACTATGACAAGACCTTTGCACCCACTGCAAAGATCAAAACCATCAGAGTTGTCTGTGCACTGGCAGCACAAAATGGATGGAAACTTCAGCAGATGGATGTCAAGAGTGCTTTTCTGAATGGTGATCTAAAAGAAGAAGTGTACATGGCCCAACCTGAAGGGTTTATAGACGAGCATCAACCACACAAGGTATGTCATCTAATAAAGTCTCTTTATGGACTCAAACAAGCACCTAGGGCATGGTATATAAAAATTGATGATCACCTATTGTAGCATGGATTCACTCGTAGCCCCTCAGATACAAATTTGTATATCAAGAAGGTAGGAACAGAGATTTTCATTCTAGTTTTGTACGTAGATGATCTTGTGATCACAGGAAGTTCTGACAATCTTATGGATGATGTAAAGAATGATCTGAAGAAATCCTTCAACATGACCGATTTGGGGCTACTTCACTACTGTCTTGGCTTAGAGATATGGTAGAAGAAGAATCATATCTTCATCTCCCAGATGAAATATGCCAAGAAACTCCTGGAAAAGTATGGAATGTCAAATTGTAAACCAATTTCCACACCTATGGAAAAAGGTTTGCAATTATCTAGATTCCAGGATTCACCACAGGTAGATGGCACTCACTATAGGTAGCTTGTGGGGAGTCTCATTTACTTGACTTATACCAGACCAGATCTTTGCTTTGCAGTGAGCTATCTCACCAGATTTATGTAGGAGCCGAAGAAATGTCATTGGATAGTAGCAAAGCATGTGTTGAGATATGTCCGAGGTATAGTTGACTTTGGTCTGGAGTATCAGAAGAACACTCAGTTCTTCTTACAGGGATATACAGACTCGGACTATGCAGGATCCGTTGATGATAGGAAATCCACTTCAGGATATGTTTTTCATCTCGGATCTAGACCTATCTTGTGGATTAGCAAGAAGCAAACTGTTGTTTCTCTCTCATCCACTGAGGTGAATATCGTGCCACATGAGGAGCTATGTGCAAAATCAATTTGGTTATGTCACATTCTTGCAGATATAGGGATTCCTGAAGAGAAACCTCCCATCATTCACTGCGATAATCAAGGTGTGTTGAAGCTTGTGAAGAATCATGTTTTTCATGAACGAACAAAGCATATTGAGGTCGAATGTCACTACATTCGTGAACAGGTCTTGAACCACCAAATTCAGCTCCAATACTGCCCTACTGATTTTCAGGTTGCAGATATTCTCACCAAGCCTCTCGGCAAGGTGAAGTTTGATTTGTTTAGGGGTACATTTGTAAGAGCAATGTATTAAGGGGGGGAATGTTAGCGCATTAGTTAATAATACATTGTTAGTTGTTAGTTAGTGAACAATTACTTAACTGTTCTTCTCCTCTCCTTCCTCACGCAGCCTATATATTGGCTTGCACTTCTGTATTGTTAGATAGTAATAAATAAAACATTGTTCTTCACCATCAAGATGCTGTCAAAAATTTAAGTTGTCCATTTTAAGAGGGGGTAAAAAAGGATAAAACTTTGGTGAATTATGGAGCATCTACCTACTAGATGGGCTGATTAGTGGCCTCAAAGCATCCATTTGACATGGATTCTACCTAATAACCATGAGTTTTATTTAAACCATTCCTTTGCAAATCTGATCTATGGCGTGAAGAATGATCCTCTAAAATTGTCCTGCAATTTGATTTTTTTCCTAGTTTTAAAGAAAACTAAATTAAAACACCGGCAAGGATGAAGCGCTCCGAGTCTAGAAATACTTGTTGATTCGACACACTTTAGAATGCCTCAAAAGCACTGATTTCCCCAAACACTACCTCTAATGGACTGTAAGAACAACACAACACCACAACACACTATGTAAAAAGAGGAAGATCATACATGCCCCAAGTGGAACATGCAAAGTGTGTATAAACACTTCTTATACTAAAAGCAACCTACCCCTACCAACAAAAAATAGTCCCATAAGCACTTAGAAGAATGAGAAATTCTAAACTAATATGTACAAGGATGAGATTACTTTCAATAACAATGATTTAGAGAGATTTCATTGACAAGAATCTGCAGATCTTATCCATCCATCTTTGACAACTGGAAATCATTGTTACTCTTATGGCTTGTGATCATATAGTGGCTACTCCATATAGTGTGAAACTTTAAATTTTTACGTGGTTTAGCCACTGTCAGCACCAAGTCTCCTTCTTCGAATGTCATTGCTTTGTCCTTCTTATTAAAAGACCTCTTGATCAATGCTTGATCTTTCTCCATGGTTTGCATTACATTCTCTCTTGTTTCTTCCAACTCCATGAGTTTCACATACCTAACTTCCATGGGCTCAAACTCAACTAATTCCAGCTATTTAAGTAGCTCTAATACGGGAAATTCAAGTGATATAGGTAGCCTTGCCTCCTTTCCGTAAACTAGATTGTATGGAGAGTTATTTGTAGACCTTTTGGGTGTGATTTAATCAGCCCAAAAGGCTGATTTTATCTTGGTATTCCATGCGCTCTGGTTTTCATCTAGAGTCCTTATTATGATCCCCAACAAGTTTTTATTCATGGACTCATCTTTCCCATTACCCTGGGGGTAATAATTAGATGAAGTGCTAAGATATACTCCATTTATGATAGCCCATTCACTAATCCTTGTGCCAAAAAAGGCCAAAGCATTATCGATATGATAGTTATAGGTACACCAAACGTTGTGACTATTATCACATAGAATTCTAGTAGGTGAGACTCATTGGCTTCCAATAGTGCCACCGCTTTGGTCCAATTGGTGAAATAATATGTTTCCGTGAGTATCCACTTGTTACCTTTGCTTGATTTTGGATTAATGACCCCAATGAAATTCTAATCCCCATTACATGAAAGGTTGATCCACCGAGAATGGATGTAGGGGAAGCACTCGCTAGATTTTATTTCCGATGAATAATGTGCACATTTCTTACACTTTTTAAACCATGCATAATAATTACTAAACAACGTGGGCCAATAGTAACCAGCCTTCATGATCTTGATATTTATCACTCACGGAGAAAAGTGGTCTCCCACTTCTCTATCATAGAACTCCGTAGCAATTTCTCAATCTGATTTGTTGGAACACACCTTAGAATAACTCCATTCACATCCTTCTTGAATAGCATCCTATCAATGAGAGCATATGGAATGGATTGGAGTCTAAAATACCTTCTTTTTCTTTTCTCATCTTCGAGAGGGCATAGACCCATCTAAAGATATTCAATCATATCTTGAGTCCAACAAGGAGTGGGTATATCATCCGTGGCTTGTTTTTTGTTATCTTGGAGCACTATGACAACTCTTCCTTCATCTTTTGACTCAACATTCCAGGTAGAAGAAGCTAGTTACTCATAAAAACTTTGCCATGGACCAATTTGGTTACCTTGATCTCTATATCATACTCCATGATGTGGGTGATCCAACCTACCCTTTTCTCATTCAAATCCTTTTTAAGAGAAATTCCTTTATCCCATCAAGACACTAACAATTGAATTTTATTGTTCGATACCAAGTGTCTAAAAAAATTTCAAACTCCTTATAACATCAAGGACATGTCTCTCAATGAAGGACTACCTCATCTCATATTCTTCCAAGCTTTGGATGAAGAATGTTATAAAGCTACTTTGATCTTTCTTTATTTAGTTGTACCAATATGCCCTTGAGATTGTATCTCAACCACCGAAGGCTTAGAGCATCAAGTTCTTTGAAAAATATGGGTTTATGAGATTCGGGGCTGAGATATGGTTTGTTTGATGGCCTTAGAACTATCTTTACCATCTAATTTTTTCTTGAATGACATAATTTTCTTTAACATCAATGTTAATGGCCTAACAAGAATGGAAAACTATGACACAATTCTGCGAACAAAATAAATTCTCCCCAAAAAATTTAGAGAGCCTTCTTGTGACTTAGAAATGGTAGAGCACAGATAGATTCAACTCTTTCAGGATCAGTGGTTAGTCCTTCCTTGAAACAATTTGGCCTAAGAGCCTGGCTTCATGAGCTAAGAATACACATTTTTCATATTCAAAGATACTCCAAATATCCTACATCTTTGGAACACTTTCCTGAGGTGAAAAGGTATGATTCATTTATGGAGAAGACAATGATATTATCAAGATAGACTAGCACCATCTTGTTAATCAACCCTTTAAATTCCATATCCGTAGCTCTTTGAAATTTATCTCCGGAATTTGACACTCCAAAAGAAATTTTCTTATAAGCATATGTACCCCATTTTGTAGTGAAGGTTGTTTTTAACTAATCATTCTCTTTTACCATTATATGATTATAGCCTAAGTAAACATCCAAAGAATGAGAACCTTTCTGAACCAGCTCTTACTTGAAATATTTATTCTATGGAAGGGAGTGGATAGTGATCCTTAAGTGAAGATCTATTTAGATCCCAAAATCCACACATAATCTGATTTCTTTGTTTCTCTTCCACACTACACCAAATTTTCTACCCAACTTGAGTTCTTGATAGGAAAGATCATGTTAGCCTTGATGATTTTGTTTAATTATTTTCTCATGAGAGGTTCAATGTGAGGATTTACCAAACTTTTCTTCTTCTTGATGAGCTTGGATTCCAGGATCCAATTCAATAGTATGTTGTGCCAATTTTGGATTAAAGCCTCTCAAATCTTTATAATTCTAGGCAAAGACATTTGGAAATTCTTAACAAAGTTTGAGAAAATCAAATTTTTCTTCTTTGAGTACTCACCTTTCAATTTTGTAATGTCTTATCTTCTCCAATTGAAATAGGCTCTGAGTCTTCACCCTTTACCTAAATGTTTTTCTTTTCTTTATGGAACTGATCATTGGGATTGAAGATTGGCTCAAAATTCACAAGACCTTTTGGCAATTTGTTTGTTCTCAGCTAAACCACTTGATCACCATACTGCTTCTCTAGTTTCTATTGATTTCTTTTGGAGAAATCATCTTCAACCCGCATAAAATCGATGATCTAATAATCATTTTTTAACACTTTATAGTTTATATTTTTATTTGGAACTCATTAGTCGATGACCACTTTGATGTGAGACTAATTTTTCTCATTCTTGATACTTTCAACAAAATCAAGCGTTGCCCCAATTACTAAATTTTTTTCCGCAGCCTCATTCTTCTTCCTTGGGATGGAGATGATGTTGAATGCTTTAAAGTATTCAATGGTATCTCATTCCCTATTCTTATATATATATATATATATATATATATATATATATATATATATATATATATATATATATATATATATATATATAAGTTTTTGCTTGCAACATTGAGTCCTCTAACTTGATTTACAATCAACTCACTATCTCCAAAGACTTGCAAGTTCTTGATCTAGTAACATGGAATTGTCTCAAGGTGTGGGACGTTGCAATTGAGATAGTTCTTCGAGAGAAGGTTGGTTTCTCTTCCTAAACTAATGCAACAACTACCTCTAATGAAGGGAAATCTACTATATAATCCTAATCTATCATTCTAATGGATTGGGAGAGAGATAAAATGCATAAAAATGAAAAAATCATACACTAAGGAAGTGATATTACCAAGAAAAAGGAATGAAATATCCTACTGAGCAAGGAATATAAAGGAAAATGCAATTGAAAGAGGCCGAACAAATTTGACACAATCCCAAAACATGCATTTACCACCAAATCCTCATGAAACACAATAACATAAACTTGAAAAATGAAAAGAGATGCACATAATAGAACAACTATAGTGGAAATTCAAGGAAAGGCAATGAAAAGGAGAAAGGGTTGAGAAAACACCACAATACACAATTTTTATTGCTTCAAACAATTACACAGTCCATTATATCTACAAAATAGAGGCAAAAATACATTCTATAGGCCCATGGGAAGGATTACAGCTTAATGGAATTGAGAAACCAAAATTCAAGAGTTTCCCCAAGTCCCAGAATATCTCCCCTCAAAAATGAGAAGTGTTTACAATATATAGAAGTGAATGAGAGAAGAGAGAAAAGTGAAACTCGGATTTCTACTCCCACCCACCAAAAATATCATTGATATCTTTGAAAAGAGCATGGATATCCTTACAATCAATTCCCCCATGCAATTTAGCTTCGATAGAATAAATGGGGTGTCATACTTCATTAATTGTGGTGGTTGGTCCCGAAATGTGTCTTTTCATGTTGGAGATGTTTTCTAATTTTTGCACATCTAACCTTAATAAATTTTAAAATACCATTATCATTGCATAGAGGATGTTTGAGACCTTTCTAATGATATAAATTTTGTCAAATTTTGAGCATTGGATCAAAAGTTATGGCCATTTGAATTTTCACGTGAAAACTACGCTTTTCCTTTGTTCCGCGGATTTTCTTGTTTTCTCGCGAACTTTCCATTTTTCCATGGTCTTCTTTTCTATGGCATCCATGGATTTTTACAGCAACGTGTTCCATGGACTTTTTCTACGGATTCTACAAATTTATGTAGTGCTTTGTTCATGCGCACGACTTTTTACGGACTTCATTTCTCAAAGATTTATCATGGACTTCGTTTCTACGACGCGGCTTTCTTCATAATCCATTTCTATGGCACGAATTTCTAAGGACTTGATTTATGTTGCACATATTTCTAGACTTATATTTCTATGGACTTCATTTCTACGGTGCATCTTCCCGCAAACTTCTATTCTCGCAGCATTTTCTCGTGAACTTCATTTTTGTGGCCCGGGTTTATACAGACTCCATTTCTACGATGTGGCTTTCTACAGACTTCATTTCTATGGTGTAACTTTCTATGAACTCTAGTTCTATGGCGTGGTGTTCTCTACGGACTTTTGCTCTAGAACTTTTTATGAACTTCATTTCGTGACGTGGCTTTTGTAGACTCCACCTCAGTGGTGCAGCTTTATGCGGAATTATATTATGCATTCCACCAAAGTACCTAGGTCCAAAATTTTAAGTTTTCCATTTTTAACAGGGGGTAAAAAATGGGTAACAGTCTGCATGTGAATCTTTCTACCCTCTCCTTAATGCATTGTTGTAGTTTTTTCTTGTGTTTCACCTTGTCCAACCTCCCTTAACTCACCCTTTCTCTATTTTAAAGGATAGGGGGAATGATTATCACTCCTTTCTTGGTGTATCACCACTCATAGTGTAGGTTTATTTCATGCATCCTATTGTCCATGTCCCCTTGGAAGTCAGAGATTAGGATTATTCGAGTATTTTGCCTACATTAGGAGTAGTTAGTGGTAGGTAGGATAGGAGAAGCAACCGGCCTTCTCTAAAGAGCTATCTTATTTTGCATGTCCCACAGGTCAAGATAGCTCAATGCTATGAAATAAAATTGAATGCCCTATTCAAACTCAAAAAATTCAAGGGGTGCGGTGTTTTTCTATAACATAAACCCTTATTTGAATCCTTCACATAATTACACATAATTGATCTTGAAACTTTAATATGGAGTCATCGATACTTTTGATTAATGCAAATTCTAAGAGAATTACCAACTCTTAGCTCTCTACTCCCACCGTGCATGCCAAAACTGTTATCACTTGGATCTTACACCCGATAGATCGGTATATGATCTATTCCAACATGGGAACATCCCCAAGGTGTGGAACCTTTTCTCCTTAAGATGAACATCTAGAGAAGGTCGACTTCTGCTAAACTACGTGTTTAAGATAAAAGACAAATCTTCAAACCTAATATACTAGACACAACATAAATCTATTCAAAAAAAATTGTGAAAAAGGAAGAAGGATAATTGGAAGAAAGAAATTAGTGGTGATGCACTAATAGTTAAAGAACAAAGTGATCAACATATACAACCACAAAATACCACAGAAGGATAATGAAATGCACAAATTCCTTTTTTTTCTTAACATAATTACTTTATATGAAGGTTAGAAACTTAAATGATAATAGAAGGGATTTATATACAATTCCATAACTATCACATATAAGTTTTGTTTTTCATAACACACAACCTATTAAGAGAAGAATAAACTTAATATGAAGGTAAAAATGGATCATACAAGTACTAGGAAAGAAAGATTCACAAATAGAACATTCACCATCAATATACACAACACATAAAGTGGAAGAAGGATAAATATCAGTTCTGCATAGATAATATTAAGGCTCAATCTTGTATACAAGTACTCAAAATGGAAGATCCTCCTTATACAATCGATGAAAAAGTCCTTGAATACATAATGCATCCTCCTATTTATAGATTAAGAAGGTTGAGAAATTTTAGCTACTCTTCTTAACTATTACATTCCTAAAATAGGATGTGTTTACATTTATGAAAAAGTATCCCACAAAAATATCCAGGTAGTTGTGTAACTTTGACTGGGTCAAACCTACAATTCAAATGGTGGAATGTGGCGGTAGACCGGGTACAACAATGGCAGCCAAAACTCAACTAAGGTTAGTGTAACCCTTATTATTTGCATGCCCGAATCTAAATCAGTTCCTCCATCTTCCTCTCTTGATTCATTATTCTGATAATAAAGAAATTTCTTGATGATTTCTTTTACTTCCTTTTCATTTGGTCCACACTCATAGAAATTTAGGACCTCTACAGAGTTATTTATTTGGTTCATCTTCCTAAGAAAATTCTTGACTCGATTCATGATTTTTCGGAGTTGTTTCAAGAATTTATGATATGTCACTATCTTGTTAATAGGTTCAAGGCCAAAGGATTGTTTTTCTCTAGTATCTTCCTCAACCAGATCTTGAAATTTCCAACAATGTGTTCCACTGCAATTACATTAAGATTCTAAACTTAGAACCTATAATGGATCTTGTAAAAATCATCAAAGATATCGTCAAGGCCATCAATGCCTTTATTTCTTCCCTCAGTTACCTTTGAAATTACCTACCTAATTATCTAGATACATAATTCCATGGCCTCATTATATTCAAATAATGTTGAAGAGTCATCAATGATCCCTTCTCTATGGAATAGATTAGATTTGATATTTTGTACTTTTTCCAAACTTCCAAAGTGAGCTCCAAATTATCACATTCCTCTCTCAAGATACCATACATTTTAGTTACCCTATCCTTTTCGGCTTGAGTTAAATGTACAAATCCATGGCATCTTTGATTACCTATTTTCCTTATTGAATAAGAAATTTTATGCACGCTCCATCTACTCGCACTTGGTGTCCAATATTTTCAACTATGGAGAAGGAACTAGCATCAAATCTTGTAGATATTGCAAGAGAATCGAATGGGTTGGCTGTGTGATTTTATGGAGGATGGTTGTTAATTATTCCACCTTACTCTTCATCTCATCTTTAGTGATCTTATCCTTTTCATAAAAATTCATAGGTTGCTTTGAGAGAAATCTAAACATCTTTCTTTGCACCTTCATAAGTGGCCTTTCCTAGAGAGAACCCTTGAAAATTTGATAATTTGTTGCCATGAAATTTTTCTTATTTATCAACAAATTTGGGTTCATGATCTTAAAAAAATTCTTCTGTCTCGATCAACCAATAGGTGAGAAATAACCCATGGTCTAATTACCCGGTGTTAGGGAGTTAGATCTAAGGTGATGAGATTGAAATCATCCCCAATATGTTTCTACTTCTTCTTCTTGGGTATGTGTCTACTCATCCATGAAGGAGTAAAAGAAGAAGAAATTTATTTTTAGATGATGAAAAGGAAATGACATCATGATGGTAGAATAAATGGGTGATGAAAGGGAAGTTGTTATAAAATTAACAAGTGGTAAGAAAGGGGTGAAAGGTAGGGGAAGGGGAAAGGATAGTTCCAGAGATGGATGAAATGGGAAGGGTGGTAAGAGAGGAAGTGGGAAGGGACTAATGAGGAAGAGGATTCACTCGAGGGGAACCCAAATCCATATCATCCATAGATGAGAGGAAGGAAGAGGGGAAAATAAATGAGACATGGTAGGAGATGAAGTAGTGAAAGTGGGAGGAGGGGAAATGGGAGGAGAGGAAAAAGAAGATGTGAGAGGTGGAGGAGATGGAGGAACCAAAAATGAGGAAGGAGGAGGAATATGTGGAAGAGGTGAATGTAGCACTTGGGTGGTGGTAGATGGGGAAACATATAGATCAATTATTCATGTGGAAGGAATAGAAGAAAAGTAACTGCACCCCCTACGCACAATTTTGATTTTACGAGGCTTGGGAGTGGGCTTTCTTTATTTTGTAGTAGTGGGATGGCCCACCACTGTTTGTACTTGAGTTGTGAAAGTGGAAGCTTCTTCTTACATGTTTGGTATAATTCCCAAAGAAAGTAACCATTGGTGGGTCTAGTTAAGAATATTCATTGCACGGTCCCTAGAGATGGTACTTTCCTAGAGTGACCAATTGATCGAAGGTAACACTTGATATTTCATGTTTATTTGTGTGTAAACATGGTCTAAAAGTTATCCATCATCATGAAGGCCCTTAGGTACATATCTAATCCGTACTTTTGGCTACCTCTTCTAGAGTTAGCATGTAATAATATTTTCTGCATATTGCTACTTCATCCCTACAATTGACCAAAATATCCTCCAATTATGGAATGTGGAAACTAGTTGGTATGATTCTGCAAACTACACCCCAATAATCAAAATCACTCATGGGTGATATGTTTTTACCGTCATTTTCTGCATCTCACCCTCAACATTTTTAGTTTTATATGATGATGTGCATATGTATCGACCCAAAGTCACTAGAAACCGAACTCACGATTTTTGTCTACTTTTCTAAATCTTATGGAGATAGAGCAGTTGTCAAACCAATTCCATTAACACCCATTTGTCTATGGGAAACCTTGGTAATTTTTAGGGAGCACCCAAAAATCCTAACACTCTGAGATATATGAATGTTTGGAGTTGTAGGGATATACAACCCTAAACCATGACTACATTCCACGCGCTATATGAAATTATTTGATTATAATGTTATTTTTCAAAGATACGGATGATGGAAAAGAAAAAGGCATCATTTACTCTCTTGAAGTTCATTGATCCTTCATCATTGTTAGCTAACGATAGAAATCGTAAATCTATGATGCACTCCTTGTCTAAATGGATGTCAATCCTAGATAATTCCTCATTCTTGTCACATCATACATAAGATAAGAGTCATATAGAATTTACCTATGGTTTATACTTCTAGCATCTCGATATGTATGGTATCACCGATGTGTTCCTCCCATTGGATGAGATTGGAATTTTTACGAATAGTGTAAATGTATAATTAAATCCATTCTTGAAAATATTTTGAAGAAGAAATTCTTATTACTCTACTCAACAATGTGATTATATCATTCACTTCATATATGAAATATGAGCAAGGAATGGTCTTTGGTAATCTAGTTACTATTGTCCTAGGCTTTGCTAGGTAGCTCTTGTTAAGGACCTTAACGTAAGTGTTGGAGTTTCCTTTCCAGTGCTTGAGAGTAGAATTGGGAGAGATTGAAGCATATCCCTTGACATTAGGAATTTTATGTAAATCCTCAAAATATTCAATATATAATTCAAACACAACTTTACCATCTTGATCTTTCACCTTTCGAGGGACTCTAAATCATAGTGTGATATTACTACGAGTAAAAACCTTGGACATTGCATTGAAGGTGGAAAGGAAACATTTAGGGAAATTCCACTATAGAAAATGCTCTTGATCTAAGTAGACTTGGATGGAGATCGACTCTCTCCCAAAATTTTGGCAAATTGATATGGCCAAGGTCGGTGTCTCCAATATTTTTGAGCTCCGATGTGATACTTAAGGGGAAGAAACCCTTGATAACTATACTTCATTTTCACTTTACCATTTTGACAAAGACTCGACATTTTCTTCTGAAAAATTATATGAAATCTCTATGGAGGTCTCTGAAAATGAGAGTGGGAGTGGAACCTTGAAAAACAATCTCAAATTCCAAAATACACAAGGCATAAGTTTAGCCTTGCTTTGCAACCCCGACTTCCAATTTGAAATGGGCGTAAGATAAGGCCTGATTTATAACCTCTAATTTTTGTTTAGGTCATAGTAGATGTCATTGCTTGTTTTACAAGTATTAAGTTTTGATTTGAATCTAATGGAAGTCAAGAGTTGCTTTGTAACCCTTGACTTTTGATTTGATGGTTAGCGATTGAAAACTCATATGTTTGTCAAGAAAATTAAGATTTCAAGCCTAAGCTTCATGAAAACCACAACAAGTGAAAAATAATACCAAGAAGGACAATTAAAGAAAAACAACAAGGACAAAAAC
Organism: Taxus wallichiana var. yunnanensis; assembly: GCA_018340775.1. NCBI lineage: Eukaryota > Viridiplantae > Streptophyta > Pinopsida > Cupressales > Taxaceae > Taxus > Taxus wallichiana. The sequence continues at coordinate 918,153,533 of CM031240.1, read as the reverse complement.
CCTTAAAAACAATCCAAAACTAAACTTAACAAGATCATACATCATTCCCGATAAAAGATGGAAATATTCCTTAAGTAACATAAATCCTTGCAAAACCTTGAAAATAGTAAATATTACCAAAATATTAGATGGGTTGGAGAGAAAATCACGGAAATTTCCTTTTAAAATGTGCATTGGTATGGTAGGAATTGATGGGCGTCAACAAGTTGGCGTCCCAAAATGTCAAGTGAAAATGACTTGTAAAATTCAACCTTAAATAGAAAAGGGTGAATTAATTACCACGTAGGTGACACATGTGGGTTGGTGGGGATTAATGTGTTGATTAGGCTTCAAAATGTGACTCACGTTTTGTAATTCCATCAGTTTTGGGTTTGAAGTCATCCTACAAATTACATGTAATTTGGAAACACACCCCAAAACCTGAAATGGTCTATTATCTTTGTATTTTAGGTTCTAGAAGTCAATTTTTAATTTGTATGCAAATTAAAAATTGGACCTGAAACCCAAAATGATTTTGCGAGTTGGGTTTCGAATTTGGTTTAACTTTACATGTAAAGTTGTAATCGGATTCTCAAACCCAAAATACACATGGGGTTCAAGTTTCGTGTTTTGAAGTCAACATACAATTTGTATGCAAATTGTAATTTGATCCCCTATTGTAGAAATACACAAATTTCTTTTTATTTTGGGTTTCAAGTTTTGAGAATAAATTTTTCTATAATTTATAATATGATTTCAAACCCAAAATCTAAAATTCAAAGAAAATTTAGACACTTAGGAAAAAAATTTCTTGAAAATAAAGTTTTTGGTAAAAGGGAAAAATTTGCAAGCAAGTATTTCAAAAAAGTCAAATTAGCAAGGTGACTTGAAAATTCAACACGTCCCTATATATTAAATATTCACTTTATTTAATTATAGGAAAATCATATGCAATCGAGTCAAGAGTCCTATCTAAGTCTTATACATTGAATATTCACATTATTCACATATTAAGAAAATAAATCCAACATTTGCACTTTATAAGTTGAACATTCACTTTATTCACATATCACTCTGAATTCAATCCAATTTAATCAAAACACTTTTCAATCTCAAACTTACGTTTTGATTATCTCCAACAAAGTTAAAAACAATAATTCTTGTCCATCTTTTCATCGAAACATTGTCCCAAATTATATGAAAAGTCTAAACACACTATTCACTTAGGTATTTACCTATAACACAATGGTTTTTACATGTAGTAAAAGTACCCATGTCCTTGATGATTCTAAAAGATTCAACCCTTTTGGTCATGGTCCTTTTGAAGATGAAGAAATTATAGAACAACTTGAACTATCAACGAGTGAGAAGGAAGTTATTGATCATGTCATCATGCAAAATAAGAATCAATATCTACTTCTCCTTTTTGAAATGGGAGAAAAAATACCCTCCAATTTAAGGAACGAAAATTTAAAAGGTTTAATCGAAAAACTTGAATCTGGTATGAAAAATGATAAATCAAACACCATATCTCGATTCATCAAAATAAGATTTTTGGCTAAAATCAAAGAATTATAACGCCAACCTAAAAACAACACAAATACTAAAATAGGGAAGATAACAAATCAATGCATGAAATTTATGTTGTTATCCAAAATAACTCCCTAGTTATTTGGATGACCTATATACCCATTCTAGCTCTATGATTTTACATGGTAGGTTGCGCACATTTCAGCTTCCTTCACTTGGAACATCTCCGGGGTTGTAGATTCATCGTGTTCCCTTTCCTTGGGCCCTGCACATCACCTTGTAATAATTTTTGCCTCTCCCAAGAATTTATCTCTCACCTCGGTCCTCTCATTTCTTCGCACACATTGCTTTTGCGTGTTCCCTTCCTTTTCCTTCCTCCCACGCCTCATTCTTCCGCATGTGTACCTTCACACCTTCCCCTGCGTCATTCCATGCCACGTCATTCTAAAAATATTGAGTGTGACACATGTAACCAATCAAACCACACCATCTAGGTCTCAAATCCTTGCAACAAATCAATGAGTGACACATGGTAGAAATGACAAACCATTTACATAGTTGGTCATCCTTTCAACCAATCAGCATGTAAAGACATGTCTAGTATGTTCAGATGGCTCTAGATCTTCAAAAATCCATATATTTTTCTGTAGAGCTCTGAAAACCATGCATCTTGTCACATTCAATAGTTGTTGACGTAGGCTATAGTGCAAAAATTCACATTCAAATTTTAGTAGGATCTAGTAGGTTATAAATGGGAAAACATCTTTTTGACCATTAATGCAATATTTGATTTCTCCACCCACCTGATTTGACAAGGATCTCACCTCCTTCCTTATCCTACATGCCAAACAGACTTGGGGAAGTGCATCCATGATTTTACAGGCAGATTTGTTGACATTGAATGCTTGTTGTTTGTGGTTGTATTTCAAATTTGATTTTTCCCTCCTCTTTTTCTTCCATCGATTCATCTCTAAATGTAAGAGTTGGGCTCATTATTAATGTTGGACATTTTGGATCCTTATGTTTTTACTAATAACTTTGTATCTTTGTATTTTGAGTAGTAGACCTCCAAATTTGGCTCATGAATATGGATATCTACCTCATTTTCCATTGTAATCAAATGTACATCCTTGGAAGTAATCGAAGCATTATTTTGTGTCTATTCTCCGACTTAACATGTCTATACTTTTCTCTATTTCTTTCCTTTCTTTTGCATTGTGTGTTTGTTGTGTCACCTTACGTCCCTTCCACCTCCATCTTTTGGTTGTGTTTCATGGAACCGATCATGTAAATGCATTCTGGTTTGTCTACGCATGACTAGCCTTCTTTGGAATCTTTTATTTCATTTTCTCTCGAACATATAGTGTGCATCCCTCTTTTTATAGTGTTATCACCTCTTTTATTTTAGTTTTTAATTTTCATGTTATCCTTCTATCCCTATTCCTTGGCATTTTTAACTTAGTTTTCCTTCTAACATGAGGAGTAAGCAGATAGTAGTAGAAATATATAAAGGATCCAACCTTGTCCAGGAGATTTATCTCAAATGTGCAAGGTCCCACACTTGGAGAAGCAGACTCATTGTTGACTCATTAATTAGGATCTTCCAAATCGAGACACGGGTGCACAATTAAGGAACCAACATTTTCTCTGAACCCCAGTGGGACCAACATTGAAATCTTAAAGTTTATTTTGCTAAGTTTTGGTGTGTGACTTAGTGATTTACATCCTTTGGAGGCTCATTTAAACACATCTGACAACTCCCAACACTTTTAGATCTCCTGTTTGAGCAGTCTTTAGTGAATTTCATGAGAAGAGTGCACACAAAGAAAAGCATAGTAGCTGAAGATTATTTTGAGTAATTTCAGCCATCTCCAAGATATTTCATTCTAAAAGACTTGTTCGCGCATCGACATCTCTAGAAAATCACGCTCATTCAACTCCTCTACATAATAGACAACCTTTGTGTGCCTGTAATGGCATTGTAGCCACCTCCTCCTCTAAGGAAATTTTCCAACTTCACTGGCGGAAGTCCTCTAGTTCTACTCACACAACATGATATGCTAGCATCCACACTCAAGAGTATTCCATACTTCACCAGTGAGAATCAAGTCACCCCTAAGGATCATATCCAAGATGTTGAAAATGTCTATTCGGTCTACCTAATCACACATGATGATGTAGTGGTGAGGCTACTTGCACCCTATTTCAAATGTAAAGTGCTTCAATGGTACCAAGGTTTGAGACCTACATCTATTACTACTTGGGATGAGCTAGGAAAAACTCTTTGTAATTATTTTGAAGACAAGTTAGATTACTTGTCTTTGGTGGAGCAACCGATTACAAATAAGAGGGCACCCAACGAGAAAATGAATAATTTTAATATCAGATTCCATAAAACTTGGGACAAAATCCCTCAAGTGGAAATGCCTATAACCCAACATACTTTCTTATACTATTTAAGGGCTTTAAATAGTGACATTTCAGTCATGATCCAATCCATGGGAGGTAGAACCTTATCTTCACTTATAATATTACAATACGGGTATAAAATAGTCTCATTTAGGTAGGAAAGTTATCTCCTAGACCTCCTGCACCCTTGTTCCCGAGAGATGTCTCAAGTTCCCTAGCCTTTTATTTATCTTGTTCTGAGCGTAGAGTGTGCAACCATTTTCATCTACATCCTACTCTCTCTCATGTAGCGAAATAAGATGAAGAATTGAAAACCCTAGTTAAAAACTTATCCAATAAGGTCATATATTTGGAGAAGTAGCAAGAAAAATCCTATAGAAGTAGTTCTAATCAAGTGCATATCCAAGCCAATCAGCCTTGAAGGAATCAATATGGAAACCAAAGGTATGTGCATAACAAGAAAAATTATAGATGGCATGCTCATGCACATCTAGCCTTACAAGTGGTGCCTCCCGCATAACTCTTCCAAAGCCTCGACACTAGTCAAGCACTAGTTCCAGTTCATAACAACATGGCTCAAGAGTCTGAATGGTGTTTCCCTTGCAATATGCATCATATTCAACATCACCATTCCAATGCCATACGTGCATAGGCCTATATGATCCAAAATGCTTCTAGTTATGATCCTTCCACTAGCGCAAATCCGAGGCAAAAATCAAGACAAGGTAGAAGCTCCTCCAAAGGAAAACCTAATATTCTTTGGCACCAAGGACTTTTGTGTAATCAATCAAGTAGAAAAAATCCAAACAAACCGCGTTCCCAAGTCTCGATAACACAAGGTATAATAAAATAATAATGGACTCAAATACATGACTTTCACTCTCCTATCACATAGGCCAATCCTCAAAATCAAAAGGATGAAAATAAGGCATCAAGCAAGAAAGTCACACAAGTTCCTACACAAGAGGCTCCACATAATTCTCCTTTGAAATCAACACACACTTTTCCTTTGGTAGGTCAAGCCACTATTCCAACTAAATCCCCTACCTCTGCACCTGAACAACCAAGAAAAGATGTTGTTATGCCCTAAATGCACAAATCAATAGGCCTCCCTTTCAACATTGTAGATAAAATGAACAAGACAAATGTGAATGTCACGATGTGGACACCCTACCATCCAAACTTAGTGAGACCTATCAATGAAGCTCGGATCAACTTCCACATTGATCCAATTGTCCAAAAACTACATGCTTCAAGAAATATCTATCAAGAAGAGGAGAAGAAAGTAATTAATGTTGCTAAAACCCCACCCTTATATATTTCCTTGATCATAGGCAAACACCTCATGCATAACTACATGATTGACTCAGGCACTAGTACTTCTATCATGCCAAAGAAGATAGTTGATGTCCTAGGTCTAAATTATAGCCCCTTGTCTAAAGGATTTCTACAACTTGATGGCTCAATTGTTACAACCTTGGGATTCATCAAAGATCTTGAGTTAACCCTTCATGTATTTCCAAGCCTCACCATAACTCAAGATGTGTCAATCATTGACTTATCTCCTTTGTTTTCCCTATGTTTGTCAAGAGATTTCACTTCCAAAGTGGGTGGTTACTTGTCTTCTGATTGGTCCCATATGCTACTCAAGACAAGGTATGGTGCCCAGCTTTTACCATATACAATTTGAGCCAATATTTTCTTATCATGTAGACTCATATAATACATCCCTCTCAAGATAACTTCCTAATCCAGAAAGTCAAGACCAAGTTCCTAAAGAGTAGCCTATTCCTCCTCTACCTAATTTAGTGCTAGATGAGTGGGCGAAAGGCACCACAAATTTGATCCATATGCTAAAGAGCTTGAAGCTTTTGAAACTAGGCTTGGCACTTATTGCATCCTTGAAGAAGAAGTTGTGTTGTCATGCGTGTTTAAACACAAAAATAAAGACAACCCCGGTCTATGGAATTTATACTTAGATGGCTCTAGAAGAAGAAATGGCATGGGCATAGGAGTTCTCATTTCTCCTAAGGATGAGAAGTTCTTCTTCGCACACATGTTGTAGTTCACATGCTCCAACAATGTAGCATAGTATGAAGCATTGGTGCATGGTCTTATTATTGCTTTGAGAAGAAAGGGATTAAGGCGCTATAGATGTTTGGGGACACATAATTCATTATCAACTAGGTTACCAATAAGTACACGATAAATATTAAGCTTCTCAAAGCTTATAAACATAGATTTTGGGACCTCCTTGAGGGATTTGATGCTCCAAATATTCAAGTGGTGCTGCACAAGATGAACAAAGAAGTGATCAAATAGCCACGCTTGGTTCGCAATTATATCCTACGAGGACTTTGCTAAAGGGAATGCACAACATGTAAAGATGGTAATCGTAACATGCATTCCATACAACAATACCAGCTAGCATGTATTTGAGAATGATGTACATATCATCCAATTTATTCAAAATGAAGCTGAGTTCTCATTAAAGTAGGAAAGATGGCTTGCATGACACCTATGGTTACCAAGTGATCTAGAAGAAGAAAAATAAGCTACCTAAAGGGATGGTCACCTTAGATAAAATGTTTATCCCCAATGATGAGTATAAGGGTGAAGAAATGTATATGCATGTGATGCAAGAAGATTGTATCCCATTCATAATTATGCATGGAAATGAGATGTTTCTCAAGAAATCTTGCGCTCATGATGAAAGGTAGGCATTCATCTCTCTTCGTCAAAAATATAGTGACATATTTTCATGGGAGTATGAAGATCTCAAGGGTTTTGATCCAAGTTTTTCTTAACACTCCATTGACCTTGATCCAAGTATCAAGACCATTAGACAAAAGAAGAGGCCAATAAATCTAAGGATAGGGCCCCTCATGAGGAAAGAGTTAAATAAACTCATTGAGGTGAATATTATTTTCCCCATCAAGTACTCTACATGCGTTGTGAAACTAGTTCCAGTATGTAAAAGAATGGTGAAATAAATATTTGCATTGGTTTTAGAGATTTGAACAAAGCATCCCTTAAGGATCATTATTATTTTCCTTCTATGGAGTAGATTCTGTAGAATGTGGCTAGCGCACAATGCTTGATGGGGTATTTTCACTTCAAATAGATCCTAGTCAAGGAAGAGGATCAATTCAAAACAATGTTTACAACTAATCGGGGGATGTATGCATACCAAAATATTCTCTTTGGTCTATCAAATGTAGGTGTTACATTCAAAGATGCCATGGATATTGCCTTTAAAGGTTACATCAACGAGTTCATCTTGATTTACCTAGATGACATAATAGTCTTCTCAAAGTAGAGTGCAAATCACATGACACATCTAGAGAAAGTATTTAAGAGATGAAGAAAGTATGGGGCATCTCTTAACCCTAAGAAGTGTAATTTTTCAGTGGCATAGGGCAAGATTTTGGGCCACGTGGTTTTAAAGGATGGCATCGTAATTGATCTTGAGCGAGTTTAAGCCATCCTGGATCTTTCCATGCCCGCAAACAAGAAATATTTGATACCTTCCTTGGAAAAATCAAATTTGTTAGATGTTTCATTCCTAACTTTTCAATACTTTGTAAGGCCCATCACTCTCATGCTTAATAAGCACACAACCATTAAATGTGCAACATAATGAAGAGAGAGCTTCAACAAGATCAAGCAAGAGATTGTTTGCACCCTAACACTTATTAACCCGATTCCTCAAAGTATTTCATCCATTATGCTCACAAAGGTAAATACAAGTGTCATTGTTGACCTAACACAAGAAAATGAACAAATATTGAATAACCAAAGGAACTTAGATGTTAATCAAACACCACGATCAATAAGATAAAGTGAAATTAATTTAACTTTACATAAAACCTTTGCAAACAAATGAGCAAAAATATCATATATTATTATAGAACTCAATGAAATACAATGAGAATGGGCCTTGCTTATATAGGCAAGGAATAACAATCTAAGAACCATTCAAGGTCAGTAGATCAAGCCATAAATCAAGGAAATAACTAGTCATCAAAGAACTAGTCAAGACCATAGATTTTAGAAAGAAATAGACATCAATGATCTATTCAATACCATAGATCAAGGAAAGAACTAGTCAATACCATAGATCAAGGAAAGAACTATACCTAACAACTAGATAATATCCCCCTAATATCTAAATAAATAAAATAAATATCCACACACATAAGTGGGTGAGGATAAATACAATAAAGGTAAATAAAGTACCTAGGTGAACATGAGCTAAGGTAAATACCTACTCTAACACCCCCCTCAAGTGAAGCTAGGGGCCCAAAATAAAGTGGCATATCCATAATATGAGTCCCAAAAACTAGGCTTGATGAGGTACTCATGTACAATATATCCATGAAGAAATCTCAACCAAAAGAAGGAAAGAATCCTACTGCTAAAGGAAAGAAAAAGAAGAAGAAGAAGAATTGTTCTCATGAACACCCCCAAGAAAAAATTCTAAAACCCCAAGCATGCCACACAACTCAAGGTAGCGAGGTGATGCAAAAGGCTTCATAAAGATGTCTAAAACCTGTTGTTGAGTCGAAATGTACTCCAAGAAAAGAACTCCATCCTGAATGTGTTAATGAAATGAAGTGGATGTGTATCTCAATATGCTTGGTCCACTGGTGCTCAACTGGGTTGTGAGAAATGTGAATTGCACTTTGGTTGTCACACCAAAGTACAGTCAATGAATCCTATGGGAATCCAAACTCTATCAATAACTGTCAAGCCAAAGAATTTGTTGACTCATTGTAATTTTTCCTATACTCTACCTCTGAAGATGAAAGTGCAATAGCTTGTTGCTTTTTTTACATGCCCAAGAAACTGGAGAAGAACCAAGACAAAAAATATAGCCATAAGTGGAATGTCACCTGTCATCAATAGAACCTACCCAATCTAAATCATATATCCAACCAACTAAGTAGAACCCCTAGTGTAGTGTAGGCCAAAGTGGGAAGTGCCCTACAAATAGCACAAAATCCTTTTAGCATCCTTCCAATGACTACTATGAGGAGAATGTGCAAACCGAGATACAAGCCCTACTGCAAATGAAATATCAGGGGTGAGTATGGGTCAAGTACATGAGACTTCCAACCAACTACCTATACAAAGTAGGATCACAAAGTGGAGTGGTACATGTGGAAGTAAGAGTAACCCCAAACTGAAAAGGAGATGGACTTGGCTTGCAATCAGCCATATCAAAGCATTGAAGAAGATCATGGGTGTACTTTTGCTGACTCAAATGAATCCTTGAATCTATCTAAGAAATCTACAAACCAAGGAAATAATGCAATAACCCAAGATCTATCATGTCAAACTATGTAGAAAGAGCCCTCTAAATAGTCTAAATGTGGGAAGAAGAGCTTTAGTAAGTAACAAATCATCAACATACAAGACAAGTATCACAATATCCTCACCAACATGTTGGAGATATACTGTATGATCGAGTGGCAATGAACAAAACCAGTAGATAGAAGAAAAGAATCCATCTTCTCATACCAAGCCCAGGGGCTTGTTTGAGACCGTAGAGAGACCTTCGAGCCTACAAACAAGAGAAGAATCCTAAAAAATCCAATAGTTGCTTCCATGTATATTTCCTCTTGTAAATCTCCATGTAAGAAGGCACTCTTCACATCCATCTGGTATATGAGCCACCCCTATGATGCAACAATAACAAGTACAAGGCATACAAAATCCATCTTGGCAATGGGTGCAAAAGTCTCAGAGTAATCAATACCTTCAACTTGTGAAAACCCTTTTGCAAACAAGATGAGCCTTATACTTGTCAATGGACCCATCAACTATGCATATTTGGTTCGGTATACCCACTTACACCTAACCATATTTCTTCCTTTAGGAAGAGATACCAAATCCCAAGTATGATTCTTCATCAAAGAAGAATACTCAACTCCATCACATCATCCCACTCCTGTATCCCATGAGCCTTTGAAAAGATTGTGGATCCTCAGAAACTACCTAACACAAAATTCCAAAACTTGTAGAATGTGTGTGATGATGCCTAGTGGGTGGAAGATCTGTATGAAAGGTGTTTCCTCAAAAATTATAGTACAGCCCACTTAGGCATAGTGACAACATCAATGGGAATAGGATCCTCAACAACATCTATAACCTCCTCATCAACCTCCTCAAAGAAAGGATCCTCAAGATGAGATGAAGAAGAAGAAGAGGCATGGAAGAAGATGAAGAATCATGAGGAGTGAAGCACTCATCAAATTGAACATGTGTTCAAAAAATAACGTCATGAGTATCAGGATCTAAAATTTGATAAGCTCTCATGTCCTCACAATACCCTACAAAGATCAAGGGTTTTCTTCTTATCCAAAGCTTTCCTTTTCTTCTTTGGCAAAGGCCCAAGCATGGCTCCCAAAGACTCAAAAAAATGAGACATCTGGCTTAGTGTTGACCAAGCTTCCTCTAGAGTCAAATGCTCAAGTGCTCTGTGTGGTGTGTGATTCTTGAATGTAGTTAGCACAATTAACTACTTCTTCCCAAGTAGATAGGAGGTAAATCTCTAGAATGCATCATACAGTTAGCCATTTCCTTCAAAGTTCTATTCTTCCATTCTACTAAGCCATTCTATTGTGGAGTATGAGGAAAAAATGTCTGGTGAATAATGCCTTGAGTTGCCAAAAATTAGAAAAACTCATTGTTAAGTACTCCCCCATTATCAGTGTGAAGGTTCTTTATGCAACTAGAAGATTGTTTCTCAACCAAAGCCTTGAAGACTTTGAAGTGTGAAAAACATCACTTTTGTACTTGAGAAAATAAACCCAAGTACGCCTCGAGAAATTATCAATAAAGGTAAGTGCATACTTAGCTCCATTGAAAGAGGGGGTAGGAAAAACCATCAAGTCACTATGCACAAGCTCAAGTGGTGAAGAAACTCTCTTGAAAAATTCTTAGGAAATGGATCTTGGTGTTGTTTCCTAATGCACAACCATGAAAAAAACTCCCTCAAGACAAGAAACTCTAGGAAGACCATCTACCATACCATGAGTGCTCAACTCCTTCAAATATCTATAATTGAGATGTCCAAATCTTTCATGCCAAAGCTTACTCTCTTGAATCTACATGAGAAACCAATCCTGTCCCTATAGAGGAAGTGTCATCAAAACCCTCAAAGTGATATAGTCTAGAACTATGATCAACAATACCTTGAGAAACAAGTGAATGAGGCTCCAAAAAAGTTCATACTTCTACCCCATGTGGTGTAAAAGTCACTATTTTTCCTTGACTAGAATGACAAATTTGATATACATAAAAAAATTTGTAGTGATGTTAGGAACATATAGTGCATCTTGATATACTACCACCATCAAGTTGTATATCACCTTTTCCTTCAACAAAAGAAAGGAAGAATCTCCAACCTCAATTTTGGAAGTAGAACTCAAACCTAGAGAAACAAAAGACTCCTTGGAAGAAGTCATGTGATGAGAAGCACCAAAATCTATAACCCAACTATCTACAAGTGGTGACTAGATCTCCCAACAACATTAAGTGCTTTTCCATGCTTGATTAGAAGGAGGTGGAGTGGAGATATAAATTTTTGTTTCTTGACTAGCATCCTCTAAGGCTTGCATTCACTTATAACACCTATGTTCTTCATGACCACTACCCCCACAAAAGAGCATGAAAGGCTAGACTTATTCTTGGATTTAGAAGACTCCTTGGGTTTAGAGTTGTTTTCTTTGGGTTTAGGAGCATTTTGAGATGGAGAAGGGGTGGATTTGGTTTTACTTTTTGGTTTTCCCTTGCCCTTAGGATTAGATGCAACTAATTCCTTTTGAGAGGTGGAAGACTCAAGGTTAGACAATTTGGATTCTTCCCTAGTAAGTCTTTCACAAAATGTTTCTAAGTTAGGCATTTTGAATGTGTCACCTAAGGCATCCATGCTAGAGAAAAAGGTAGAAGAAAATATTTGAAATGGTCCTCTCAACTTGGATAGAATCAAGTAAACACACTCTTCATCTTTCTTATCTCTTCCACTCCCCTTCAACTGTGTCAACAAATGCTTGAACTTGGTAAGATAGTCTATAATTGTTGGAAAATCTTCAGATTAAGAGAGGTGATCTCAATTTCAAGTTGCATGGCTCTCATATGATCCACCTTACCAAATAAATCCTCCAATTTCTCCCATATTTTGAAAGGAGAGTCACATTTTTCCAAATGAAACAAAATACTATCACTTACATAAGTTCCTATCAAACCCATACACTCATCAAATTTGCACTGGTACTGAAATTTCTCATATTCTCTAGTGAACACTGGTTGTTCTGAAGAAGTTAAAGCCCATAATCCTTTCCACTTAATTATTGTTTCCATTCTTGGTTTCCATGTGTGGTAATTATGTGTTGTTAATGGCTCAACATGATCTAATGCAAAAGTAGATAAAGACGCCATTCTCAAAAAATCACCAAAAGAAATGCAAGAACCAAGCAATGCAACAAGACCCCAAGCAATGCAACAAGAGCCCCCCAGATTTTGGCACTTTATAATGAGTGTGTTACAATATGGAACTTTATAATTATAGTGTGATTCTCAAAATAAATATTTCCAATGGAAAGAGCACAAAAAAACAAGCACTTTTGCAAAAAAATGACACTCAAAACCGAGTTACCGATCAAAAGATACAAGCTTTTCAATATTATGCTCTACTATTTATTTTAGTTACCACTAAAACAAAATAAAATGCTCTTGTCTTCACCACACAAATAAAATGAAAGGGGGGAGTTAAGCACCTACTATGTAGGAATCAAAAAGCTTTAATGACCTCATATGAAAATAGTATGACCATGGATTGTAAAATGGATTTGAAAATAAAAAACATACGAATTAAAAAGAAAAGTCGTCATTTTTCAAAAAGAAAGACAGATAACTGACAAATGTCTAGAAAAAAAAAAAACTAGATTTTGGATCTCAAAAACCCAAAAAACCTAGAATTGATTTTTTAGGTTTTCCTCCTCATTGGAACGGATTCCAAGACAAACTAGACTACATTCCTCTGCAATAACAAAAAACCCAAAAATTGACTGGCCTCTAGAAATGGTTGAGTTTACAATTCATCTTAGGGTTTTTCCACCTTCCGAATCCAATGAAAATCTCTATTTTTGCATAAAAACACATGCAACAACAAAATATGAACAAATCCCGAATATATGAATATACAAAAACAAAATGTTTTGCAAAATAAAACTTACAGATAGAATGTCAACAACAATCTCCTACTCTGATACCATAAAAGGAATGATAACTAAATCATACAAGCCAAGAACTCAGATGCTAATCAAACACCACGATCAATAAGATGAAAGCAATTCACCAGAATAACTTTACATAAAACCTTTGCAAACAAATGAGCAACAATATCATATATTATTATGGAACTCAATGAAATATAATGAGAATGGGCCTTGCTTATATAGGAAAGGAATAACAATCTAAGAACCAAGTCAAGGTCATAGATCAAGCCATAAATCAAGGAAAGAACTAGTCATCAAAGAACTAGTCAAGACCATAGATTTAGGAAAGAACTAGATATCAAGGATCTATTCAATACCATAGATCAAGGAAAGAACTATACCTAACAACTAGATAATATCCCCTAATATCTAAATAAATAAAAATAAAAATATCCACACAAATAAGTGGGTGAGGATAAATACAATAAAGGTAAATAGAATACCTACTCTAATAGCTAGTAAGGGGTAGTGCACTTTGCAAGCAAAGCGTGAGAGGATATGCGAATGAACCCGATACTTCATTGTTTCCCAAATGAAGGTCTTCTGCATAGAACCAAAGCGGAATGTAGATCTTGGTGCATGTTACTGGATGAAGGACATGATTACATTCCTTTACGAGGCGCATACCCTCATAGTGTGAAAAAGGAAAGCAGAAGACATATGAGGCTTCAATCTATTCCATATGTCATGATTGATGGTATTCTCTTGAAGAATAATCTTGATGGAATGCTACTAAGGTGTACCGAGAGTGTGCAAATAGGAAAATTGTTAGGAAAATTTCATGATGGATTATCACGGTGGACACTTATCAATCAAGATCATAATGGCCAGAAATTTGCTTTTTGTGAAACTTAGTTCCACAAACGCACACAAGTGGCTCATAAAATGAAAAGAATGCAATTTTTATAGGAGAGAAGAAATATGTAGGGCTTCCCCTTGACCGATCTAAGTGGATTATCCTTTTACGCAATAGGGTCTTGACTTCATAAGCATGATCAATCCACCTTCAAGCGCTAGCCACAGTAGGTGTTGATAGCTGCGACTATTTCACCAAATGGACAAAAGTTGTTGCGCTCAAGGAATCAATTGAGTCATTCATCCTTGAATTTATCGAAGGTATTGTAACAAGGTTTGGCGTTCTCAAACAATCATTTTAGATAATGCAAAAGCCTTCCTTGAATACTAAAATTACTGATTTGTCTCTTAGTCTTGGAATATATTTTAAGACTTCCTCTAATAATTTGCCTCAAGGTAATGACATAGAAGAGTCAAAAATAAGAACCTAATCATAATCATGAAGCACATAATGAATATCAGCCAGAAATAGTGGCATACTGAAGGTCTCGCATGCACTTTATGGGTAGATAGAATCACGAAAGAAATCAATAGAACTTCGTCTTTAAATAATTTCTACAACAAGGAGGCTACTCTTCCTTTGGTACTTGAGTTGAATTCATTATCACTTTCTAAGCAGATGGAATTCAAAGGCGTGGACCTAAGAGAAATCAAAATGTGAGAACTGTAAGCCTTAAAGAATCAAGGAATTTTTCCATGTGATCAAGCTAGAGCAACATCAATAAGAAAAAAGAAGTGGTTTAACAGAAAGTCAAGGCACCGGGATTTTAAAGTTGGGAACTTAGTCTTAAAATGGGATGTTGAAAGCACTAAACCAAGCTACCATTAAAATTTTGATGCATTTTGGAGTGGCCCATATCTTATCGGTTCATGCAGGTGGCTAACTCTTTTGAGTTATCTCATCTTGATGGAGGCGCACTACCAATCCCATCAATAGGATCTATCTTGAACCCTTCCATTAAGATTGTTACATCATTTTGTATATATTAGATTAGTTTTAATTCCTCCAAGTGTGTTATGCACACATTATTAATTTTGGTCATAGTTATTTCTTCTCGTATGCTTCTTGCACACGCTCTTTTGTTGCTTCCAGGATGCAAGTTATCTTCTAGATACTTTAGCAGTTTTTATAGGATTCATAACAAAGTTTAGAAATGTTTCAAAGTGACTTCAAGGAAATTTCTTCAAGATTATATATCATAGTTTCACGATTACATAAGTAGACTCCATGCCCAATGGAAAATCTAGGCTACTGCTCACCTTCATCTAGCAGGAAGATGGCCCCAAAATTCACCAAACTATTATCTAAAATAACTCCCTAGTTATTTGAATAACCTATATACCCATTATGGCTCTATGATTTTATATGGTAGGTTGTGCACATTTTAGTTCCTTCACTTGGCACATCTCCATGGTTGTAAATTCCTCACGTGCCCTTTCCTCGTGCCCCACAAATTACCTTGTAATAATTACACCTCTCTCATGCATTTCTCTCTCACATGGTCCTCTCATTTCTTCCATGTGCATTGATTTTATGTGTGCCCTTCATTTACCTTCCTCCCACACCTCATTCTTTAGTGCGTGTACCTTCACACCTTCCCCTACGTCATTACTATACCACGTCATTATGATAAGATTGAGTGTGCCACACGCAACAAATCAAATCGCACCAACTAGGTGCCAAATCCTTGCAACAAATCATTAAGTGACACATGGTAGAAAGGAAAAATTATTTTCACGGTTGGTTGTCCTTTCAGCCAATTAGCATGCGCCATGTGTGTCTAGCGTGTTCGGATGGCTCTAACATCTTACAATAGTTATATCTTTTTCTACGAAATATCTAGAAGCCACATGCCTTGTCTCATTCGATAGTTGTTGATGTAGGCTACTGATGCGAGAATATTCAAATTAAAATTTTAGTAAGATCTGGTATTTCATCTTTTATTTAAGTTTTCCCTTTTCATATTATCCTTTATCCCTCATCCCTTGGCATTTTTAACTTAGTTTTCCCTTATCTATTATTAGGAGTAGTAGTAGTAGTAGTAGAAATAGATAGAGGAACTAGCCTTATCCGGAGGTTTGTCTCAAACACGCAATCTCCCACACTTGGATACGGTCCCATTATTGACTCATCGACTTGGCTCTTCCGGATCAAGAGACATGGGTGTATGATTGAGGAACCAACAAATGCCGCCATGGACATTCCTCAAGCCAACTCTTCATTCTCACAAGAATGGAAGAATATGAAAGGAAATCTAATGGGACTTGAAAAATACACAAAGAAATTCAATTTTGATGAGTTATGTCCTTATCCATTCGATAGGGACATGTTAAGTATACCTTTCCCAAAATCCTTCAAAATTCCCAAGTTTGAAAAATACAAGGAAAAACATGATCCACAAGAATATATCAAAGAATTATGTATGACATGCCAAGAATTTTACTATAATGACATGTATCTCTTGTGATTATTCCTAAAGAGTTTGAACAAAGAATCCTTATACTGGTTCCTTCATCCTCAAAAGGGATCGATCACCACATTTATAGACCTCTTGGAGAATTTTGTAAAACATTTATCCTTCAATTTAGACTTCAAGATTATAGTGATGGACCTTTTTAACACCAAAAAAATCACAAATGAAAACTTTTCCCAATTTCTATAATGATGGTGAGGAATCACGCGTCGATTCACATGCTTTACTCGAGAGAAACAACTAGTTATCTTCTTCATTTTAACCTCAATAATGAACTATATTTTCAAATGAAGATGCATTATCTTACTAATTTTAAGAATTCATTGAGAAGGGACTCAATTTGAAATTTATCTCATTACAAAAGGGCTAATCAAAACTTCTTATAAGGACCAAATAAAAAACAATAATCATTATCAGGATAAATCCAAGTATATCAATTGAAATATTAATTTTTTCAACTATGGGGTCACTGATAATCGTAATGTACATAATGTTCAAAAAACCAAACATGAACATCCAAATCAAAATAAGTAATTGTTGTTCCAAGAAATTAAACTCCTCCTCATGATTATAAATAATGAAAATTCACACCACTAGGAGAAAGTAATTCATTCCTTCCATGTCAAATGGTAAATGCCAACACCGTTACTTACCCAATCACAAGACCCTTCAAAGAAGGACATCCAAAACTATTTTGGTATAAAGCAAATGAATATTGTGATTATCATCGCATTGATGGCCATATTACAAATTGTTGTATGAGACTTTGTCATTATATCCAAGATCTCATCGATAGTGGAGACATTGCAATTGAAGATCCATCACCTAAAAAATGCCAAATGATAACTTAAAGGTGTTTCAAAACCCTTTTCCAAAGCATGGTACAAATGATAAAGCTCCGATAAAGGCCAATCCTCAAACCATGTTGAGTTTAATTCAATTATTTCATTTATCGAATAAATACCTAACTCAATTTCCATAGTCAAGTTTCACGCTCCTAATTATGCATTTTCATGAAGTAGAATAAGGTTTGGGTGCCTGCAGCTAAACAACCATCCACATCAACCAAGCCTCAAGAGTAAAATCTAAGAGCAAAAAAACTCCAAAACCAACATCCAGTGTTAAATCTTCCTCATCTGGTGCTTATGACATTTTCAACAATTAGAGATGATGTCATTGCATATCTCTCTCATAGAGTTACTTAAAGTGCACCTGCACTTCAAGATATCCTCACTCGTGCTCTTCACGAAGCACATGTTCCTAAGGATATCAAGTCACGAAAATTTCAAGCATGCATCGCCAATCTTTCACCTAATAGCCCTATCTTGGCATTTGGTCCTCATGACCTCTGAAACCATTACCTTAAATGTAACAACTCATTATACATTGAAGCTTATATCACCAATCGTAAAATTAAAGCAAATATTATAGAAAATTGTTTTTCCTTAAATACCTACTCTATGAAGTTGATGAGATGCCTTAGTCATACCAAAGAGAGTTTGGAAGCTAATGTTATAACTATTCATGGTTGTGATAACAAGTGAAAATCATGGTTATGGTAACAACAAGTGGAAATCTTCCAAAACAATCACCTTACCTCTACAAGTTATCCTACGAATGCTAGACACTCTTTGTCATGTTGTCATTATTAATACCTCATCTGATATCCTTCTAGGTTGGTTGTAGATACATGTCATACAGTCATGGCTACCATATTTCACTAATGTATAAAATTCACTCATAATGACAAAGATTTTACCTTGCTAGCAAATGTCAAACCATTCGAATATTGCAAGCTCTTGGAGGCAAGGTATAACCATGCAAACTAATGTCCTTCCACCATAGACCTGCTACACACTTGTGTTATTCCTTTCAATGTTGATAACCATATAGATCCCGACACACTCTAAATAGAACAAGAAATGTAAATGAATTCCTTGTAGACATGTTAATTTCATTCCTCCATGATGTCATTTTAGGTTTGATGGGTGTTGGAATTTTCATCTACTCATTCCAAAATACAAAGTTCTATGGATGGATAATGATAGTTAATGGTTTCATTGAATGTAGCAATGATGCATAATTGGAAATGATGAAGGAGGCTAGTAAAGATATAGGATGAAATGAATATGATTGAATGCATTTAGGTTTACCTAGGAACATGAGCTTGTCTATGCACCATGTCGAAGCATGAAAAATTTTAAGCAAGAAGGGTTAGCTGTCAGTTCACCATCCAATTTTGATTTTTAGATACACATTGGATTTTGGATCCACCACATGGCGCTTGTGTGGAATAAGAAAATTATTAAAATTTCCATAGTTTTCTAGCATGGCATAATTTTCTTTATATCCTACCTCCACTTTTTTGTGATGCACCCCTAAAGTTAGGGTTCTCAACTAGTGTGTCTACCTTAATCTCCTTTAAATATTAGAATCATAAAACTTACTCCATCTCCCATAAAACTTTGCCTTCTAAATTTTGGTTAAATTTTCCATATATACCTTATGAAGAGAGTAGTGATGTAAGCATGGTTTTAACCATTCAAATGCAAACAAATAAAACTTAATAAACACAACCACTAGAATGCACTAAATGTCTACATGTTATGTGAATGGAATGACACTTTATCATTAAATTCATTGTTATTTTTCTCCATCTGATGTTAGTGGAATGACACAAGTGTGTACATATGGTTTAGATTGGCCTCAACTTACATTACGACATAAGTTGTCTTTGAGAAGAATGCTGATTGCAAAATAAACACAAAACACATTGTTTCACTTCCAACTAGAAACACATTGTGGTTCGATAATGGGTGATCCTGGTTTCTTTGGAATAGTCTAATATTAATTATTGGATGTGATTTCTTACAAATGGAGCATATGTTCATGTTTGAGAGTTATTTTTCCTCTCAAAAAACATCTAATGCAGTAATATGTTGTTCAGGTATGAAATAGATATTTCACAATAGGTACTTCACTAAAAATAGTATGAGTATTAGGATGGTCAACCATGTGTAATTTGTGTGCTAGATAGAAATTGATTGTCAATATTCTCATTTGTATAGGATTTAGTAGCTATATCTAGTTTCCCATAAGGGAATTGTGTAGTAGACCCCATGATATTGTGAGATCTATATTACATAATGATTAACAAAGTGTTGTTTTGATAATGCAAACATTTATAGCTGATGGTATGAGGAAGCTATAATTTCCTTGAGAAATAAAGGCATGTGATGCATGTTCATATTATTTTATATTTCTTTCCTCTGCATATATATGGCATCTTTTTATTCTCAATACCAGATGCATCAAAATAAATGTTTCCTATCTCTTTATTGTGTGTTTTACATTTACAGGTGCTTATTGGGTTGACAATCTTCCATTTCAAGTTATTTCTAAACACCAATAGTAAACATAAAGAATTCTCCCTAATGAGATTTCATTCATTTCATCAGTCTTATACTATTTTAGTAAGGATATTAAAACCAAATCTCACACAATGCAAACATTTTATAGCTAATGGTATGAGGAAGCTATAATTTCTTTGAGAAACAAATGCATCGATGCATGTTCATATTATTTAATATTTCTTTCATGTGTAAATATATGGCATCTTTTTATTCTCAATACCAGATGCATCAAAATAAGTCTTTCCTATCTCTTTATCGTGTGTTTTACATTTATAAGTGCTTATTGGGTTGACAATCTTCCATTTCATGTTATTTCTAAACACCAATAGTAAACATAAATAATTCTCCCTAATGAGATTTCATTCATTTCATCGGGTCATATATTATTTTAGTAAGGATATTAGAACCAAATCTCACACAATGCAAACATTTATAGTTGATGGTATGAGGAAGCTGTAATTTCTTTGAGAAACACATGCATTTAATGCATGTTCATATTATTTCATATTTATTTCATGTGTATATATATGGCATCTTTTTATTCTCAATACCGGATGCATGCATAAACTAAATGTTTCCTATCTCTTTATCTCGTGTTTTACATTTACATGTGTGTGCTTATTGGGTTGATGAATCTTCCATTTCATCTTATTTCTAAACACCAATAGTAAACATAAAGAATTCTCCCTAATGAGATTTCATTCATTTCATCAGGTCTTATACTATTTTATTAAGGATATTAGAACCAAATCTCGCACAATGCAAATTGAATTGGAAATCCATTGAAATCAGTGATTTAGAGGAAAAGACATGGATTGTTTGAATTCATTTCATGGTTGTTGAAAATCATAATGTATGAAAAAAATAGCAAAACAAATTCTAAACCATTAATGACACACTTTTGCAAGTAGTTGTGGGTTTCTTGTTTCATTGTAAGCCTATCCTCCTTATTAATATGATGTATCATATTATATATAGTTAGAAAATTATATTTCCTTCAAACTAAAATTTACTTCAGATTATTTGACATCGTAAATCATATTGTATATAATTAAAAAATTGTATTCCTCGCATTTATTATATATTCTCAATAACATTGACTTGGAAAAAAATTAAAAACTTAAAGCCACATGTTCACAAACTCCTAGGTATAATTTCTCTCATGTGTGTATGATGAGAAATTAAAGTTTTGTCTCGGGCCCCATCTCTTGAAGAGAGTATACCCTATACAAAATGCACTTATGTCCATGTGTGTCATATGTTGATGTACGCTATCCATATCTTACATAATTTTCCAATCATTCCACATAATATGTTTTGCACGCAGTGGCGTAGGTATGATTTTAACCATTCAAACACAAATAAACAAATACTTACTAGCCATAATAGTCGGAATGCACTAAGTGATTTAATCTCCTTATGAAGGTTTAGAAACATGTACACTGACCCCAACCCCGTATGTGGGACCTGACATGTTGAAGTTTGATTAAATTTTCTACTTATACATTTTGAACACGGTGGTGTATGTATGGTTTTAACCATTCAAACACAAATAAATAAATACTTATTATTCACAATAGCTAGAATGCACCAAGTGGTTTAGTTTCCTTGTGAAGTTTCAAAATCATACACATTGACTCCAATTCCCTTCATGGGACCCGACTCTTTGAATTTTGTTTAAATTTTCCTCCAATACATTTTAAACACTGTGGTATATGTATGATGCTAATCATTCAAACACAAATAAACAAATACTTATTAATCATAATAGTTGCAACACGCCAAGTAGTTTAGACTTCTTGAAAAGATTAGAAGCATGCACATTGACCCCAACCACCCATGGGACTCAGTGTTTTGAATTTTATATAAATTTTCCATGGATACTTTCTTAATAAAGTGGTGTAGGTGTAATATTAACTATTCAAACACAAATAAATAAATACTTCTTAATCATAATAGCTAGAATTGACTAAAAGGTTTTGCCTCCTTGGGAAGGTTCAAAAGGATAGACATTGACCCAAATCCCCTTCGTGGACCTGACTCTTTGAATTTTATTTAAATTTATGTGGATATATTTAAAACATGATGGTATGTGCATATTGTTAACCATTCAAAGACAAATAAACAAATATTTATTATTAACAACGACTCCAAAGCACAAAGTGGTTTGGTCTCCTGAAAAACTAGAAGCATACATGTTGACTACTACCACCCATGGAACCAAAGTTTTAAATTTTGCTTAAATTATCTATGAGCGTAAGGTTAACAATTCAAGCACAAATAAACAAATACATACCCATCAACACAGCTGGAATGCACCAAATAATTTAATTTCCTTGAAAAGTTTAAGAACATGCACACTTCCTACCAAAATTTTCGATCGCTCCATGAGACCCCACCTTTTAAATTGACAAAAACTTATCAATCGCAATAGCTGGAACGCACCAAGCGTCTCCATGTGATGTCAGTTGAAGGACACCCTATTATTATTGCTTTTGATTTTTCTCCGTTACATTGACAACACAGTTTGTGAGGAACACGTTGCGCACAAACGACCACAAAAGTATTGTCCTCTAAATGGTTGATCCTAGTTTCATCTCTGAAGGAACACAGCGCAGAAATAACCGTAAAACACATTGTTCTGAGTAAGAAGACATTGTGGTTCAATAATGGGTGATCCTGGTTTCATCTCTGGAATGATTGGTTACGCCATTCAGCTGGCAGTAAACCAGATTGTTGCTCACATCAACATTGTTGTCCGCTGCCGGAAAGAGTTGGATGCCCTCAAACTTCTGGTTGAGAGAATTCAATCCATCAACATGGAAATGCAGGAATATCGGAAGGCTTTGAACTCTGGCAAAATCAATGCCTCCTCTCACCATCCTTTGTCCTCTTCCCTGAATAGATGGTTGAACAAATTGAATGATCTTCTCGAGGAAGCTTCTGATTTGGCACAACACTGCACTGTGCCATCTTCCTATCACCTGATTTCTCGTTATCGAATGAGTAGAAAGATCACTCGTCTCATTTCAGTAATGGAGGAACATCTAAACTCCACTCCTTCCATTGCTTTTCTCCACCAGCTGCAGCAAGATGTGGCTAATCGACAAGGACTGCACCACATCACAGAAAGGATTGATTCTCTCAAGCTTCGGATCACGTCAAACAGAGAAGCTGTATGGAAGGCTCAGATTGAGCTATAATGCTTTGGCCGACTTTGACATCTCTTTGCAATTATGCTTTCTCTACCTCTCTGCCTTCCCAGAGGATCATGTCATATTTACTCGAACTGTGAGCCAGTTATGGATTGGAGAAGGGTTTGTGACCGGACAGGATCCTCTCCAAACAGCACAGAGATTCATCAATTTGTTAGCCGAACGCTGCCTTATTGAACCACTCCTTAAGCATTTAGATGAAAATGTAGTATGTTTCACACTACGTGATGCACTGCTCGATTTAGCACAACAAATTGCTGAGATAGAAGAGAAATGCTTCTTTCGTGTAAGGAGACATTTACAAGAGTTTCCAGTTGATGACTGTTCAACACACGTCAGAATTTCATTGGTAATCAATAGTTTGACCAATGTTCCAAACACTTTTGGTTAATGCGTGGGAATCATTCTTTGAAAGAAATTCCCCAACAAGTGATTGGAAGAATGCTCTCCCTGAGGGTATTGGATTTGTCACGGACTGCCCTCCACTCTTTGCCAAAAAACATAGGATGTTTGAATTATTTAGTTTGCCTCAGGTTAGCCTCTACGCCCATCAAGCGACTCCCCAACTCAATCATTGGTCTTACAAACCTTCGAATTCTAGCTCTTAACAACTCAAATATTACAGAGCTTCCATCTAGAATTTCCAAGTTAACTTCGCTAAAAATTTTGGACATTTCTTATTGTAGACATTTGCAGTCCATACCTTATGGGGTCTCACAGCTTACGTCTCTTGAATACCTAGGTATTTTAAACTGTCCAAATGCATGGATAAAGAAAGGGCGAAATAAACGCAAAAGACAGCTACTATCAATCAATCATTTGGGTGCCCTGAATCGACTTGAAAGGTTAGCGATTGAAAACAATGGTGAAATAATACTAGAACAAACTGTGGGAAGCATGAAGTGCATGGAGGCTCTAACGTTGTATTTCTGTAATGCCCACATTTTCAACACCAAAATACAACAGTAAAATTATCAGAATAATTTTTTTTGACTTTAATTGCATGCTACACAACACCACATGGGATCCAAATAAAGAAACTCAACATCACGTAGGACACTTACATAAACATGAACCCACTCATACAATAGGATAACATAGGGTACACATCAATGTCTTACTCAAATGACATAAACCAAGACAATGACCCAATTACAGTAAGAAACACAGGATAGACATACTCCACGACATGGCCTTTTCATGGTTTACATATTCATTACATTTAGGTTTCCATTATATGACCTTATAGTTTTCAACAAGATTAAACACATAAGGTTTAAAATTTCCTATTTTTCAAACTCCAATTACTTTATTTTGCAAACCATTAGTCTTTAACGGAGAATGCATGGTTGGTTCCTTTCTCCAATTCCATTAGTTATCCATAGCTCATTTGTTAAAAAAAATCATTTTAAACAACTATGAGTATCCTAGTATTCAATTCTTATGTTAAAGGTTTGTTTCTCAAAAATTGTTTAGTTGACTATAATTGTTTGAAGAACACATAACATGGGATCCTTCATTCCTTTACAACTAGGCTGCATGTTTTTGTTTAACATTTCACTTATAGTGGTTCCTTTAGAATTCGATCGTTTCTCTTGTGGAAATAACTTTATATAGCATGATTGTGATTAGGAACGTATATACACACATGTGTCTTCTAATATTTGACTTAAGGATTTGTTTGAAAGAGTTGTGTTTACTTGGTTTGGAAAAATACTCTTATTAAGGTTACGGATCAATAGAAAACATATCCCAAGTTCATTTCATAGTAGTGTTTAATACTAACAATACACTCTTATTCGTCAAGTTGGAATTCATATTTTCACAATCATATTGCGCATGGAAGGGTACATTACACCTGTAATTCCTGTTATAAGGATTGTTCCTTGAATTTAAGTGATGAATTTCACATTTCAAACTACTTTTGTTTCACCATATTAAGGATTCACTTTCAATAACAACGGGTTAATTGCATATTTTGACCATATATAAATTCTACTTCCAGAGTGATCTTAGATTTAATATATTCTTATCTACACCAAGGGTTCTACTAACTTTTACAATTCCAACTAGATGGCAATCTCATTAACTCACAAGACTTTGGTTCCACTTGAAGGTATCCTATTCTCAAGGATAAATTTTATTATTTCATTGGCATCGTTGTTTAATCCACATTTATGCAAACAAAGCATGTGATCATGCATCATATTTGGTTGTTATTTATTTACTAGGTTGTCATATTATTCGGGGATCTCTACTTTATTACATTCATTTTATGATAACATTTGACATTTTAGTTGGTTTTAAAATCGCTCAATGGCCCACCATTTTTCGTAGTGGCCATTCCTTAGTTTAAGCTTATTTACCCTTTTTACTAGCTACATTTTTGTGGTTACTTTGGTCCTATAATAACATTATTTTGGAACAAATGTAATTTCTATAACACTTACGTAACACTTATGGATTTAAGACTATAAGGAGTACGACCTCACATAAGACAACTCATTTCATTGCTCTTAGACACTCAAGTATTAAGTGTATATTAAAAAGAGAGATACCTAAATAATCTTATGCATTACAAAAGCCTCCTAAGTACCTATTTCGATTGTTGGGAATATACGCAAGTAACTTGACACGTATTCTCCACTCACATAATATAGATCTCAAAAGAGATCAATCATAGGTTCAACCACCAACTATCTTGCAAGGCTTTGGCCACCCACTAGAGTACCAAGGAAATTACGCACAAGGAGGTTGATTTATTCATGATATGGTCATACCTACAACACCTAGACACGATCACTTCATCATCCCAATATGATAGGTTTCACAACAAATATGCACCACCTCATAATATATCAAGGAAATGGACCTTAATCGGACATCTTAGGTGTGAAGCATGAAGACGATTAATGCGATCAAAGTATTTCATTAACATGGTCAATGTTTTATACCCTAGAAAAGACTCAAATGGGAGGATTCAAGATCAATAGGACTCACACTCATTATTTTAATTTTGTTAGTGTTGATGAGAGGAGATTCTATCTAGCATTGTGGTTGTTAAGGAATTATACCAATCATTAACATAACAAAATATTAGTTTAAAGTCTTTATAA
Organism: Taxus wallichiana var. yunnanensis; assembly: GCA_018340775.1. Classification (NCBI taxonomy): domain Eukaryota; kingdom Viridiplantae; phylum Streptophyta; class Pinopsida; order Cupressales; family Taxaceae; genus Taxus; species Taxus wallichiana. The sequence continues at coordinate 918,127,258 of CM031240.1, read as the reverse complement.
CATAGGTACAACATTGAGTACAACTTCACATCGATTCGACATAATAAAAAATAGCCACATTGGTATTCTCTTTTTAAAATAAACCAAGAACAATTCTTTAAACAACGATACATATCATTATTCAATGGTAATACATGTGTTGCAAGATAAATAAAACTTTACAATGTCAACTCATTAATTACAACATATCACATCCAGAAAATTCCTCTTGTTCAGAGTACCTACAACCATGGTGTGTTAGTCCTAGGACTAAGTATGGAAAACCCTTACACTCAAGCACAAACAAGACATTCATCATTTCAAGTAATTTCAAACAAAGTACAGAGAGAGGTAGATATAAGGAGAGAGAGGAGAGATAATTTCCTCACACATTCATTTTCTTTTTTAAGAGAGAGAGTAGGGAAGAGAGAGAAGTTGTAAAACATTTTCTTTTCTACTCACAATATTTTGACCATTTCTCAATAGATACACATTTTCATTTTATTTCAAAATCATCTGCATTCTTAATCCATTCATGTTTCCAAGACCAACCACAATTTTATATTTATTTTAAGAGAGAGAGGGGAAGGAGAGAGAACGTAATGCCCTTCGTCATTACACCGAGTTCATTCTTCGGCGACCGTGTTACTAAAAGTGGAATTCCATTGTGTTTCCATCGATTATTGGTAGGCTTCACCTTTATCACAGAGAATAATCAACTTTCTCCTCTACGTCATGCCTACGTGGTTGGCGTGGGTGTTGGGTTCCCATCTTCTTTGGTTTCCATCGTGTGCATGCATAGGGAGGTTGTGTGTGTGTGGCACAAGATTTTTGGGGCTACTATTTTTCAATGATCAACTTAATCTTCCAACTACCACCTACCACCCCCCTTACCACTCTAGCAGCGACCTGGCTTTGGTCACGTGGTTGTCATCAAATGAAATTAATTGTTGATTGGACGTTGGCTTGTTTCCTTCTACAAAGGATCTTGGGTATGTGTTGGCGAGGGGATGGTGTTTGGTGGCATGCTTCCTTTCATTATTGTTTCTTAATGAAGACAACTTTTCATGCTTTTGATTCGACTTGTGTCACGATCTTGGGGTTGCGTGGGCTACAGGTCCTCCAGACTTTGCTTTATTGAAGTTTTGTTGAATTAAAGGGGGGGTTTGAAGATTTCCAGTAAATTTTATTGTTGTGTATCACGTCTTCCTTGACTCTAGCCATGTGATATAATGTGGTGGATCGCTAACTGGAGGTTTTGGAAAGATGGGTGTTGAAACTCCCAACAAATGATATTTGTAGGTTTGAGCTCCCGCCCGCCACCCTTTCCCGATCGTGCCCAAGCGTTGCCATGAAGCCTGTAGGAGAGATCAACATGCTAAGGAAAATGAATTTTTGAATGTGTTGCAGCTGATTGAGCCCTGATTTGACGTGGTTGCATTGAGGAAGCTCCAATTAGGCATGCTAAGTCTTACCATTGCAAATGTTTTGCTATCTTTTATAATTACATGAAATGAACGTTTCTCTTTCCTGTAATGGTGTATTGAATGGGATTTGTGGTTGTTTTTAATTGCTTTTGGTGTATTGGCTATCCTTCCTTTTCTTCACCCAAACCTCTGGTTTTTATTGACTTTACTTGCATAAAAAAAAAAAAAATAAAATAAAATAGGGGATTCACCTTTACTCGTTACTTTTCTTGATAGTGAGAATTATTTTATGGTTTGGTATTCTTGTATTCATCTTCCCCTAGGGAGAATTGGTAAGGGGGTTTGTAGGATATGAATGCATAGCTTTGTAGAATGTTGGTTAATCATGCATGTAATGGGTTAGAGATGTAAATAGACTTGAAACGGATGATTTAATGTTAAATTTTTTTGTTGTTTCACTAACAATTGATGTGTAATAATATAGGAATTATTACTACTCAGGTTTCAGATCTGAAATTTGAATGCTTATGAATCTTTGTACCTGTTAGTGATAGCATTGAATTGGACTATAAGTAGGTATAGAGTTTTTTTAATGAGTTCCATAACTCCAGATTTGGACGGTTATACGTTTATTATTTTATCTTATTTAAGTGAGCAGAGGAACGATAAGAGAAAATATACTTAAACCCTTCTGGGTTAGTAAGAAAGCGCTATAAACATTTAGTTGGTTAGAAGTGAGGCAACAAAGTTCCAATTTGCTTATTGGGGAATTTTTGTATATATGCTCTTTATGTTTTATTATAGATAGAAATAGGATATTTCTATAATATTTGAAGGAATATTGTGTTATCTTGACTAGTGTGGGTGCAATATTGCGGAAATAACTTGAAGTGAACTCCCACGATTAATGAATTCCTGGACACCAATATCAACGGTGTATAACCTCGAGAAAATCTCAAACCCGTATTTGCTTAGAATTAGGTGATTTGGAAGGAATATAAAGCAATAAATATTCTTTCTATTGATTTAACCTTATAATAGATCCATCCTGTAACATTCTCATTTTAAGATAATTATCCCTGTAAAATTGACAAGGGAAATTTTGCAGGTAACCATACCAAAATTTTGTTTCAGTTCCCGTTGAGGTCTCTTAACGTTCAGAATGGCATAAAATCCCTTTCCGGAAAATCTAGTTTTTGAACTTAGTCATTTGCATCCTTTTTTGGTTGGGCGTAGTTTTTATTCACGCAACATCAAATGAAACTGCGCCCCCTTCTTTCCTTTGGCACATCCTTTTGAGTTTCAACATTCCAGATGTTGCGCCTTCCAATGTTGTGCCTTTCAAGACTACGCCAAGGTGCATGCGCCAACTTTTCAACATTCAAAATGTTGCGCCTCAATGGTGCACCAAAGAACTGAAAATACGGTGTTCAAATCTCAAATCTGGCGTCATGCAGGTGCGCCTTACAAAAAGTTGGTGGTGCATTTATTGCACCTTTTGCTATAAATAGGCGCATCGACTGTCATTTTCATGATTGAAAAAACATGGAAAAGTTATTCTTCTACACTTGTCGGCACTCACTCTGTCACTTCTGTGTTTCTTTTCATTGCATTCGTGGACCCCACATCGTTTCCTCCATCTTATATATTCCTGGTAAGTGGTCCTTGCTTTTCTTGTGGTTTTTTTGTGGTTTCGTTGTTGTTGGAGGTTTGGTGTCATTAAAAACAAAAATGAATGAACCTAGGAAGCAATGCAACTCGCCCGTGTTGCAATCAACCCACCTTCAAACCAGTTTCACCCTCCTTCCAAATCTACTACCCTGAAGGCCTTGTCTAAGAAAGGATCCTGTCCCTTTTTTCCTTTATTTCCCTCACTGAAAAATCTGAGTTAAGAGAGGCAAAAAACCACAAACCTGCCAAAAAAGTGAAAAATCTAAAGTTATTGCAATCCAAAACCACTATTTTCCTTTGATGCAAAATTTGTTATTGTTACACTAAACATAGTCGTGCCAAAGAGGCGCACTATCCTCACATGTAACAAGCATCTTTCCTACGCCTTACAAAATTCCTAAAACCTAACACAGCACAAGTGCAACTATAGCTACACCAACATCTGAATGTTGTGCAGACCCTACCTGTGCCGCGCAAAGCCAAAATCTTGGCGCAACTTACCTCAATGATGCACCCTTTAAACTGCGCCCCTTGGCACATCATAACGCTTTGCAACATGTGCCATATCTGCGCTTGATGGTGCGCCCGAGACCTTATTACATCCTTTGAATCTATGCTCGGTTAAAACCCTTTATATGGCGCAAGCGCACATCCTATGACACCAACATCTGAATGTTGTGTGTAATATTTTCACGCCCTGTACCCCTTTGGCATTGTTTTCCCCCATGCAACACTCTCCAAAAGCACGCCTTGTTTTTCTAACCCTGCAGCCTACAATAGAATTGTGCCTTGCACCCGAAGCTTCTAAATTCATAACTTTTCATTCTGTAAGCTTTGATGGATGATTTAACAGCTAACATGGCTCTTCTGCGATGGACTTCCTTGATTCTTCTTACAGATCAGCAGCTGAACTCAGATTCACACATGTCTTCATCGAGTAAGAAGCCAACCAAGTCTAAGGGTAAGGCCAAACTAACAGAAGAAGAAATCAAGTACAAATACCGGAGGGTCGAATGTCCGAATCCTTGCGGTGTGTGACCCGAACATCAAGGATTTAGAACTTGGTCATATTTATATGGAGGACTTTTGGGCCGAACCAAGGTCACAAGTAGTCCATGGATGGACAAATTGGTTGGCGTGGTCTGCATTTCACCGCGGGAATTCTCATGAGCACAATCAACAACGAGTTCATGATGGTGGGCCGTTGCTATAATAAAGACATGAGATGTGTCGAGAATGAGAAAGGTGAGGTAATAATCAACCTCACTACCCAGCATTTTGAAATTATGTTAGGTATCCCCCAACACCAGCATTTCGTGGCAATAAGCCAAGAAGATTGCATAAAGGCATGGAATGAAAATGAAGACAAATGCATGCAACTTATGAATGAAGTATATCTGAAGAATAAGAAAGTGGTGAGCAGGTGGCCACAAGTTATTCATCGCAGTGACTTCTCAGAAGAGCTGAGTGACACCATCACCTTTCGAAAGGGGTGTTTGGGCTTCCTGATGCCCATTATATTCACAAGTGGATGCTCAGATACTTAGAAACAATGAGAAAAAACATCCCTGACCAACGTTTTAAATGGGAGGAGATTATCAGCAGCACCATCTCTCGAGCAGCTTCAACAACTCTCAACAACTGGGAAGTTCTACATGAACTCCTATGTGGTGTACGTTGCTGCCTCTGAAAGAGACTACCCAACACTAAATCAATGTGGGGTATGGCCCCAAGTCAAGATATATGAGTACTATCCAGAGTTGAGACTGGAAAACAATATCACCCAATTTAGCAAAATCAATGATGCCTTCTTCTACGGCATCATCTGCCTCTTGAGGCCTAATATGACTCACGGTCGGATGACCAAGAGCGTGGTTACTACCACAGAGAAGTGGGGAGTGTTATTTACGCAATTCCCCACTTTCACCTATCTCAGAGCTGCCAACTTCTTGGGGAGCCCACCAAGTTACCGAGGTATGGGGGCCTAAGCTAATCCTATTGGAGTTGTCTAGATAGATTATCACATACCACGAGAAGTTTCTGAAAAGAAAGAAGGTTGGAACTCCATTCCCCCTCACGGTGGCGTGTACACCTATACTTCTCATGAAAAGCCCAGGAAATGTTTGCAGAGTTGGAATTGCTTAACTTGAAACACAATTTCCCGACAAGGCCAACGTTTGATCCTCGTGACTACCTTCCAAAGGAAAATCTTGATCCGAATCACATCCCATAGATCGAAGATAGCTACATCAATTTGTATCATGAGACCGAGCTCGAAAGAAAGGATCACTCCCACCGCCCCGGCGAGAGATCATCCAATATGGTGTGGTTATCGTCCCGAATGTTTCCAAGCGACTAATCAAGAAGTTGATCGTCTATCTAGACACGGACGGGGATAATTGGCCATTTTCCGAGATAGATAGAAAAAGGCACCTCATACTATTGAGGAAAGAGTTAAAGGCACCCTATAGCACACAAAAGCATTGGTGCAAAAAAAATGGTCTCATCTACCTTGGGGTAGACTTCACCACGTTTCCCCTGGGAAACGCACCTACTGAGCAAAGAACTTGCCAAAGGGCAAAGGGAAATATAAGTAAGGAGAAACAAGCACTTTGCTCAAGAAAAAACTCCCGAGAGTCCTCCTTCCCCACTAAGGAATAGGTAGTAAGCTTCCGATCTCCCTCGAAGAAGAAGAAGCGTGGTAATGCTCCAACGGGCACATCCACTCAGGATGTTGCCACTGCTGTAACTACTAAAGTTCCCACCATCCCATCTCCCACTCCTCCTTCCCCTCCTCATGTCACTCAAGCAACCACTCCTTTGGTTGTGTCTTCTCCCCCATCTTCTACTATTCCCCCTTCCTCTTCCTCCATCTTCTCTTCCCTCGTTGAGTGCCTCTCCAACATTTCTTGTCTCATCTCTTAGATTCCTTCCACCCCTACAAAGTGACTCCTACTCCCGTGAGCACTATGTTGGCTTCCCTCTCAATGCTGCCACCAAGTGTCTCGATGCATTTCCCCATGTCCACTACAGCTGCTCCTTCTTCCACCCCTGTTCCCTCCTCTTCCCCTGGTCCCACTCCCTTAAGTCCAGAATGGATCTCCAAACACCTGAGCCAAAGCACAAGAGGAAAGTCCCCATTACACCTATGGACTTCTCCGTGATTCCAACTAAAGGAGCTAAGAAGAAAAAGGCTATAACCCACTTCTCTCAAAGTGCCTCAGGTGAAAGAGTAATGGAGATCGCATACCTTGATCCCAAAAAGGATAAAAAGATCTATCTCCTACAGATTTTACAGTGACACAGGTCACAATGGGAACATCCTCAGAAATCCTGCAGGGAGAGGCCTTATCTGCAGTGGATGCCCTTTACAAAAAGCTTCAGGAAGCAAAGGAAGAGAAGAGGATATTGAAAGAACAGAACAAACATCTTCTCCAAGCCCTACAGAAAATGGGTAGTGCACCTCCTGTAGCTTCCACCGAAACTCCTGAGGCCCTTAGTCAAGAAAAGATAAATGAGTACGCCAAGATTGGCAAGCAAGGTACAAAAGTATCCACCTGGAGAGCCCAGATCCTCAAAGATAGTGAGGAAGTGATTATAAAGTTCACGATCTATATCAAAATATAGATCTCAAGCAATAAGGAACTCCAAACAATTATAAGACCTATCTCTAAAGAGTTGGACCATGCCAAGTTACAACATGAGACATTCCAGATGATGCTCATTGCCAGGTGGGTGACTTAATGAAATTCAACGTCTTCGATCACCAAGAGCACCCAACAAAGTCCTTGTTGCTTTGGACTATCGGGTTGATCAAATGGAGTTTGTCTTGGAGAAAATAGACAAAATCAAGGAGGAAGCCTTAGATGTAATGCATCAAATGGAGCAGATCGTCCTAAGGATGTCTCTAGGTCTGCTCACCCCATGGAGGCAAGTAATGAATAATTCAAGCTCCCGGAGAGACTCAAAGATGAACAAGAGACTTGTGAAGTCATCAGAGATCACACCAAGGGTCCTGCTCAGGATCAACTCCAAATGATGGTTAGCAATTTCATGGAGTACCGGGCTCAATTTCACATTTCCTCTCCCGAGCGGTAAGCAAGATACTCCTTTCCAAATTTGAGGGATGACGACGAATAGGCTCCTTCCTCCTAGGATTATTCTCATTCTTGTAAAAATATTTAAAAGAATGTTGGCATAAATAAAGACATCATCCATGTTGCACCATGGGATGTTGTCATTCACCAAATGCCCCAAAGTCAACAGTTGACTTTTAGATATTTTGTAAATATTTTGTAAGTAGTTGTTGTTTCCTTTTTGCCTTCTTTCTCCTTTTGCTCTATAAATACTTGGATACTTGTTGTATTCAATGTGGACATTTTTTAGATGAAAAATAGAAGTGAGAAGAAAAGGATTTGTACTTTTTGTAACAGAAGATATTAATACGTAAATTAAGACTTTGAGCTCAATGAATGTATTATGTGCACTAGATCTTTCTTAAGTTAGATCTATGTTGCTATTCTGTTAGATCTATCTCTACTTTTTGTCATTTGCTCATCAATATTGCTTTGTTCATTTATAAAAGTAGGTTTGACTCTATTTACTACCACCCCAAAACATAAACCCTCTACCCTTTCTCGCTTTGGAATTCATTTCTTTTCTCCCTTCGGATCTATCATATCTCCTCTCCTCCCTTCGTCCCTTCTGCTCATAGTCGGAATACAACCATTGGGATGAGATCCCAAACCCCTGGGCGAATATTGTAGGACTTGCGTGAGATTCCTGCCGGTAGAATAGCAATAAACCGCCACTTTGCTATCTCAAAGAGGGGCTATGCCCTGCACACTGTTGGCTCATCTATCCATAGATCTACCCTCCCAACAGATTTTCAGACCAACAGTTTTTGGCGACTCCGTTGGGGAAAGAACCAGATCTATGTGAGTGTTGTGTCAATTAAAAGACACTAACAGCTTTTAAAGTTGCTAAGGTAACTAAGAAAATAGATAAAATTGTAAAAATCACTACCTGTTTGCAAATCTTAACTCTTTGCTTAAAATCTAAATTTTTTGAAAAAGTGATCCAAACTGAAAATTTTCTTCAGAGATCCATAGATCTGGGCTAGTTAGAGATATTTAGTTCGTTGAGTTTTTACAAAAACCCGTATATTTCCGTAGATCTGAGATTCTGACAATTTTACAAATAATTTCAAACCCTTGCAAAAAGTCAAATCTAAGATCCAAAATCAGCTTACTAAGTTGACCATCATTTTATCTTGGTAATCTTTGTCATTAAACCGCAATCGGTTTTCAAAAAAAAGGATAAAATTAAACATTTAGAAAAGTACATGCTGCTGATTTTTGTCGAAAAATCAAAATCCACAAGTATAAACAAAAGAGATTTTATACATTTTCTCTAAAATCACCGCAGATCTGAATGTATACACTTTGGTGGCGAACCATTTACCCGTAGCAGGAGAGCTCATGGAGAAGTTGATCCTACTTTTGCTCTACTTCAACGGCACAACTTCAGTATTACACCAAAGACGCTTCTCATTACTAAGTTCACCGATCGGTCACCTGAAGTACCTCACCTCCACGAAAGAACTAGTTTTCACAAGGAGCCTCCACATCCCTTTGCAGCGCTCTGTTGCTCAGTGGAACCACACTTCCGGCTCGCGTCCTCTTTCCAGCTTTTCAAATGGTAGTACCATGGGGAAATGCTATGGGCCCTCTTGTGTTGCCACATCCTGTTCATGCACTCCCTCATGGAAACCGCAAGAATTTCCCAAGATTTGATGGGAGTGGAAACCAAAGCATGGATTCACATATATCTACATTCATTATGTCATGCAGCATCTTGGATGTGACCCATGAAGATGTGTCAGTATGCCTCTTTCTAGAGACCTTGCAAGGACTCTGTAGTAGAATGGTTCCAACATTTTTGGCCGGATCTATCACCAGTTGGGCCACACTAGGAACTATGTTTGAAGAGAGGTATAAGCCTTCAGAGGATGCATTTGTGTTATCACAAAGATCACTCACCTGAAGAAGGATGTCAATGAAACCATGCACGATTTTATCACTCGTTTTAATTCACTAATTAATCGTGTGTCGCTTTTGCCATCATGCCGCCAACACGGAAAATCAAAAGTGTTTCTTTGTGAATGCCATGAGCTCAAGAGTAAGTTTCTTAATCTTGCAAGAACAGATCACCACCCTAGTCCTCGCTCAGTGCGCCATTCGGATAGAGGACAACCCGCTATATCCGGAAAACTAAAATGAGAGCTATCCAAACCTAAGGCTTCAGCTCCTTCTCAAGCCACTTCGTTGGATCTGGAATTCCAAAAGATGGCAAATGACTTGCTCACATTAAAGAAGCAATTAGCTCAAGCTTCTCCTACACTTCATACCGGGATATCCCATGGAAAAATTTCACTCCCAACAATGCCCAACAAAGGCCACGTTTTCCTGCAACGCTCCGCGGTTGGCACTTGAGGCTCCTCTGGTCACTTCCACAGTAGAGATCGAGGAAGAGGAAAAAATTTATGAAGAACCTTCATTGTCGGTGAAGATGATCAAGATGTCGGTGAACCAACCGGGTGACTCTACAATCGGGTAAATGGAATTTGAAGATGAAGAATCGATGAAGAAGAGGGTTCTCAAGGGTATGCAAGCGGACATTCATATGAGCCTCCTCTGGTTAATGCCCTAGATGAGATTGAGGAAGAGGAATAAATTTATGAAGAACCTTCATTGCCAGGTGAAGATGATCAAGATGTCGGTGAACCAACTGGTGACTCTACAATCGGGTATATGGAATTTGAAGACGAAGAATCTAATGAAGAAGAGGGTACTCAAGGGTATGCAAGCGGACAGTCATATGTTGTTTTCACCCGCTCACAAGGAAAAGAAGTAGAAGTTGTTGTCAGGATACAAAAAGAGAAGGTTGTGTTGAACACGCCTCCAACCATTGCTAAAAGAGGTAATCCTCTTCCTGCTCAACCTCCTATTAAGTCTTTTATGAAGAAATATTTTCCTCCCATCTCTCCTCCAAATCAGCCTTCTTCTATTCCCATAAAGACCAGTAACCCTACCCTACCACCGTGAAGTGAGGGACTCATTCCTTCATCAATGCAACCCTTGGTCGCATTCAACATAATCGATCACACTAAAAAGACCAAGATTCAAATGTCTGAGGTTGAATATTTTCAGTCTAACCCTGAGCAGCTTGTAAGATTGACCAAATATATCCAAAGCCAAGCTGTCATACCCTCTCATGCCTCCCCTAAAGGAATCCTTTCCACTCCTCCTGCATCTCACATAAATGTTGCCTCGACTTCTATCAAGCAAAATTGAACCTTTTTATCTCTCCCTCCTAATCAATGGTCACAAACTAAGCAACTACATAATTGATTTTAGGGCTTCCGATAATATCATGCCGTAAAGGTCACCCATGCTTTGGGCCTCACTCTTACCAAGCCTTTTGGCAGATGTTACTCCATGGAAACCAAACAGTCCCATCGATTGGTCGATCAAAGACGCATAGTTCGCATTTGTGGCATTCCCAGAGAAAAGGTGAAGATGACCATCCTCGTTGCTGATATCCCAACGTGCATATGGAATTCTACTAGGAAGAAGATTTTGCAGAGAAGTTGGTGGAGAGATTCATATGGACTGGTCCAAAGCTAAAATCCCCGTCAAGGGTGTAATGTAGACTTTGGAGCCTGAATCACAAAAGAAGTACTTGGTCACCAATTCTGATGACCCCAAAGCCCAAATTCTCTTCAAATCATCAGGGATGGGGAACTACTTCTTATCTACTGAGTCTGATAAAATGGATGTTCTCATCTAGGAGGAGGACCTTAACAAGATATGGACACTGCAGTTTGATGGCAGTTGTGCAACTAGCGGATGCGGTGCTAGAGTTGTGCTAATATCTCCTGAAGAGGATATTTTTCCTCTCTCTTTCAAGTTGTAGTTTTTCAATACAAATAATACTATTGCTGAATATGAATCTTTACTACTTGGCATGCAAGCTACAAAAGAAAGGGGAATCAAGAACCTAAAAGTACAGGGTGATGCTGAGCTGATCGTTAATCAAGTGAAAAGAATATACCAAGTAAAAATGAAAGGCTCAGGCACTACCGCAATGCATTATGGGACAGCATTGAGGAATTTGACGCTTTCTCAATAACATTCCAAGAGCTCAGAATGACATGGCCGATTCATTGGCCGTCTCAGCATCTCTTATGATCCCTCACCCAGGGTTAAAAACGGACACATATACCATTCAGGTAGTCTTCCGCCCAAGCGTGCCAAACAATTCTTAGCACTAGTAGGTATTTAACAATGACAATCACTTATTACCTTTCTAGAGAAAGCGAAAAATTTCAATGAGCGATGGACTTCGCATTCAAAGGTATGATGGGAAAGGTCATTATAGTCTATCTAAATGACTTAACTATGTTCCCTAAAATTGAAGTGATCATTGTGATCATTTTGGAGCAAGTATTGATTAGATGTCGTGAACATGGGATTTCCCTAAATCCAAAAAAGTCTGCTTTTCGGGTCACTCAAGGAAGTTGTTGGGACACGTTGTCGATGAAGGAAGGAACAAAGATAGATGTCGAAAGGGTAAAGGCTATTCAGAGCCTTACCTTACCCATGAGCAAGAATGGTGTTTACTCCTTCGGAAAAGTGAATTTTCTCAGACACTTTGTTCTAAACTTCGCTGAAAAGACTCGTCACATATCAAATATGATGAAAGGGTCGCAAAATTTCTAGTGGAGCGAAGAAGGAAAGGCATCATTCGAGGATATAAAAGCCTCCGTTTCTCATGCACCAGTCCTGGTATGTCCCAACTTCTCCAAGGATTTTATCATGTACAATTATGCATCTACGCATACTATATCAGCCATCTTAATGCAAAAGAACTCTGAGGATGTTGAATCTCCAATCGCGTTCATGAGCTCTCCTCTCAAGCCTCATGAATTAAATATGTCTCAGTTAGAAAAACATGCCTTCACTGTTGTCAAAGCAGTCAAGAACTTCTGGTACTACATCCTAAATTCTCATACGATAGTGTTGGTTCCTGACGCAGCAATCAAGTCTATCCTAACTCAACAGGAGTTAGGAACCTTACGAGGGAATTGGATCATAAAAGTCCAAGAGTATGATCTAGACATAAAACCAACCAAGTTGATAAGAGGCAAAGGCCTATGTCATCTTATAGCCAAAAAAGATTCGTAGATCCCCAAAGAGAATTATGATTGCATCAGACGACAGAGCGTAGGATAAATTGAAGAAAGCTGATTCTCTACCTATGGTTCTATTTTTTGCGACCAGCGATAAATGGTACTCCGATATCACTTTCTTTCTCACTTACGGTGAGTGTCTAGCTCATCTAAATTCAAAGGAGAAGTGGACTGTAAAGCTCGGGGCAGCCGATATGTCATATGGGATGATGGTTTGTGTGCGCAGATTGATGGCATCTTCTTGCGATGTGTTGACAAACCGCAGAAGATCAAATTGCTTGAAAGTTTTCATGACTCGGCCTATGGCGGTCACTTCTCCTCGTGCGTGACAAAGACAAAATATCATCCGAGCCAAGTATTACTGGCCAACACTATTTCAGGATATAGCCACCTGGGTAGCAAAATGTGAGCTCTGCCAACAGTTTGTTGGTAAACCAAAATTGGCTTCTTTCCCCTTAGGCCCGTCATTATTGACGAACCATTCAGCAATGGGGAATCAACTTTATTAGAGCACTACATCCCCAATCAAGTGTCAAACATAGTTATGTCCTAACAGCAATAGATTAATTCACCAAATGGGTGGAGGCCATACCTATTAAGAATGCCACCTCTGAAGTTGTTTGCAACTTCATCAAAGAAAATATCATTATGAGATTTGGCATCCCACACAAAATCATTGTTGATAATCCTTCTAATTTATCCTCACGGGAAGTTATCAGTTTTTGCTATGAATACGATCTAACCTTGGCTCCCGCCTCGATTATTACCCCGGGAAATGGTCAGGTAGAATCCAGTAATAAGAACCTAGTGACCATCATACGGAAGCTAGTTGATGAGAATCAGACTGCTTCGCACAAGTCATTGTATGCTACTTTGTGGGAAAACCATATTACTTGAAGAGGTCTCTTGGTATGTCACCTTTTCAAGTATTATATGGAATCGACGCCGAGCTCTCTCCATTTCCATAGAGCTTCCTGTCCTATGCTTGGCACAAGCGATTGAAAGATGAGACTTTCCAAAATTCTCTTGAAAAGAGGATCATGTATCTAACAGAGCTTGAAGAAAAGAGAGTAAGAGTGGTCGACAGGATCACCGAACATCAGAATCAAGTCAAGAGACTATTCGATAAAAAGGCTAAGCAGAGGGATTTCCAGGTGGGAGATCTCATCCTTTTATGGGACAAGCGAAGAGAGCCAAAGGGCATGCATGGAAAATTCGACTCTCTTTGGAAAGGGCCTTTCAAGATCAAAATATCAATGGAGAGAATAGCTTCTATCTCTCGTATCTAGACGGAATTGAGCTCCCGCTTCCCTATAGTAGGCAACATCTCAAAATATTTAGGAAGTAGAGCTTTCTCTCTTCTTTGTACAGTTTTCTTTAGTTGTGTGTTTGTTTTTGTCATGTGTTGCTTTTGTTGGTTGTGTGTTTTCCTTTTTCGTCGCCCTTGTTTTTGACTATGTAACCCAATAGATAGGCACATGTAAATGCAGGGATTATCTACCCTTAAGCTTCGCTCAAAGATAGTCCCTATAAAGAGCTAGATGTTATTTTGTAAAATTGACAAGGGCAATTTTGTAGGTAACCATACCAAAATTTTTGTTTCAGTTCCCCATTGAGGTCTCTTAACGTTTGAAACGGCATAAAATCCCTTTCCGGAAAATCTAGTTTTTGAACTTAGTCATTTGCATCCTTTTTGGTTGGGTGCAGTTTTTATTCACGCAACATCAAATGAAACCATGCCCCCTTCTTTCCTTTGGCGCATCCTTTGGAGTGTCAACATTCCATATGTTACGCCTTCCAATGTTGCACCTTTCAAGACTACGCCAAGGTGCATACACCAGCATGTCAACATTCAAATTGTTGCTTTGTAAATAGGTGCATCCGACTGTCATTTTCATGATTGAAAAAACATGGAAAAGTTATTCTTCTACACTTGTCAGCACTCTTGTCAGCCCCATGTGTTGATTTTCATCACATTCGTGGACCCCACATCATTTCCTCCATCTTATATATTCCTAGTAAGTGGTCCTTGTTTTTCTTGTAGTTTTGTTGTGGTTTCGTTGTTGTTGGAGGTTTGGTGTCATTAAAAACAAAAATGAATTAACCTAGGAAGCAATGCAACTCCGGCCCGTGTTGCAATCAACCCACCTTTAAACTAGTTTCACCCTCCTTCCAGATCTGCTAGCCTAGAAGGCCTTGTCTTAGAAAGGATCCTTGTCCCCTTTTTTCCTCTGTTTCCCTCACTGAAAAATCTGAGTTAAGAGAGGCAAAGAACCACAAACCTACCAAAAAAGGTGAAAAATCTAAAGTTATTGCAATCCAAAACCAATGTTTTCCTTTGGCACAAACTTTGTTATTCTTACACTAAACACAGTCGCGCCAAAGAGGTGCACTATCCTCGCATACAACAAGCATCTTTCCTGCGCCTTGCAAAATTCCTAAAACCTAAGACAGCACAAGCACAATCCGTAGCCAAACCAACATCCGAATGTTGTGCAGACCACTGCCTACACTGCGCAAAGCCAAAATCTCGATGTAACTTACCTCAATGATGCACCCATTGAACCTACGCCACTTAGCGCATCATAACGCATTGTAACATGTACCATATATCGTGCCAATGGTGTGCCCCGAGACCTTATTGCATCCTTTGAATATGTGCTCGCTTAAAACTCTTTAGATGGCACAAGCACGCATCCTATGACACCAACATCCGAATGTTATGTGTAATATTTCGTGCCTGTGCCCTTTGGCGTTGCTTTCCCCATGCAACACCTCCCAGAATCGCGCCTTGTTTTCTAACCCTACAGCCTACAATATAATTGCGACTTGCACCCGAAGCTTCTAAATTCATAACTTTTCATTATGTAAGTCTTTGATGGATGATTTAACAGCTAACATGGCTCTTCTGCGATGGAATTCCCTGATTCTTCTTACAAATCAGCATCTGAACTCAAATTCACACATGTATTCATCGAGTAAGAAGCCAACCAAGTCTAAGGGTAAGGCCAAACTAACAGAGGAATAAATGAAGTACAAATACCAAAGGGTCAAGATGCCTGAATCCCTTGCAGAGTGTGACATGAACATCAGGGATTCAAAACTTGGTCATATTGATATGGAGGACTTCTGGGCCAAAACCAAGAAGGTCACAGGTAGTCCATAGATGGATAAATTGGTCGGCATGGGGTCGCATTTCACCGTGGAAATTCCCGTGAGCGCAATCAACAACGAGCTCATGATGTTTGGTGGGCCGTTCTTATAATAAGGACACAAGATGTGTCGAGAATGAGAAGGGCGAGGTAATAATCAACCTCACTACCCGACTTTTGAAATTATGTTGGGTATCCCCCACCACCAGCATTTTGTGGCAATAAGCCAAGAAGACTACATAAAGGCATGGAATGAAAATGAAGACAAATGCATGTAGCTTATGAATGAAGTATATCTAAAAAACAAGAAGGTGGTGAGCAGGTGGCCACAAGTTATTCATCACAGTGACTTCTCAGAAGAGATGAGTGACACCATCACCTTCTTGAGAAGGGTGTTTGGGCTTCCTGATGCCCATTATTTTCACAAGTGGATGCTCAGATACTTAGAAACAATGAGCAAAAACGTTCCTGATCAACGTTTTGAATGGGTAGAGATTATCAGCAGCACCATCTCCAAGCAACTTCAACAACTCTCAACAACTGGGAAGTTCTACATGAACTCCTATGTGGTGTACTGCTGCTACCTCTGAAAGAGACTACCCAACATTAAATCGATGTGGGGTTTGGCCCCAAGTCAGGATATCTGAGTACTATCCAAAGTTGAGACTTGAAAATAGTATCGCTAATTTTACAAAATCAATGATGCCTTCTTCTACGGCGTCATTTTCCTCTTGACACCTAATATGACCCATGGTCGAGATGAAAAAGAGCATCCTTACTACCACAGAGAAGTGGGGAGCGTTATTTACTCAATTCCCCACTTTCACCTATCTCAGAGCCGCCAACTTCTTAGGGGAGCCCACTAAGTTACCGAGGTATGCGAGGCCTAAGCTGATGCTATTGGAGCTGTCTAGATAGCTTATCACATACCATGAGAAGTGTCTAAAATAAATAACGGTGGAAATCCATTCCCCATCACATAGAGTAGATGCAATACAACACGCACTTCTCATAGCAAATCCTAGGAAATGTTTGCGGAGCTAGAATTGCTTATCTTAAAACACAATTTCCCTGCAAGGCCAACATTTGATCCTCGTGATCGCCTTCGAGGGAAAAGCTTGATCCAATTCATGCCCCATAGATTGAAGATATCTACATCGATCCATATCATGAGACCGAGCTCGAAGAAAGGATCACTCCCGCATGGCCTTGGCGAGATATCATCTAATATAGTGTGGCCATCGTCCCGAAAAGGTTTCAAGTGGTGACCGATCAAGAATTTGATCAGGTCTATCTAGACACGGATGGGGACAATTGGCCATTTTCTGAGATAGATAGAACAAAGGCACCTCATTCTATTGAGGAAAGAGTTAAATGCACCTGCAGCACTGAGGCATTGGTGCGAGAAAAACAATCTCATCTACCTTGGGGTAGAATTCACCACGTCTCCCTTGGGAAATGCACTGCTGTGATGAAGCACTTTCCAAAGGGAAAAGGAAAAGATAAAGAAGGAGAAACAAGCACTACTCAAGAGGAAACTCCCGAGAGTCCTCCTTCGCCACCGAGGAACAAGTAGTAAGCTTTGATCTCCCTTAAAGAAGAAGAAGTGGTAATTGTTCCAACAGGCACATCCACTCAGGATGTCGACACTTTAATAACTCTGAAGCTCCCACTGTCCCATCTCCTACTCCTTCTTCCCCTCCTCATGTCACTCAACCAACCACTCCTTTGGTTGTGTCTTCTCCCCCATCTTCTACCGTTCCCCCTTCCTCTTCCTCCATCTTCTCTTCCCTCACGAAGCTATCTCCCACTCCCGTGAGTACTATGTTGGCTTCCTCTCAATGCCACCACCAAGTGTTTTGATGAATTTCTCCGTATCCACTACAACCAATCCTTCTTCCACTCCTATTCCCGCCTCTTCCCTAGTCCCACCCTTAAGTCAAGAATGGATCTCCAAACACCTAGGCCAGCCAAGAGGAAAGTTCCCATTGCACCTATGGACTTCTCTGTGATTCCAACTAAAGGAGCTAAGAAGCAAAAAGCTAAAATCCGCTTCTCTCAAAGTGCCTCAGGTGAAAGAGTAATGGAGATCGCGATATCCCGATCCCACAAAGGATAAAAATATTTGTCTCCTAAAGATTTTATAGTGACACAGTCACAATAGGAACATCCACGAAATCCTGCGGGAGAGGCCTTATTTACAAGTGGATGCCCTTTGCAAAAAGCTTCAAGAAGCAAAGGAAGAGAAGAGGATATTGAAATAATAGAACAAACATCTTATCTAAGGCTGCTGCAGAAAATGGGCAAGTGCACCTCCTATAGCTGCCACTTTGAAACTCCTAAGGCCCTTAGTCGGAAAAGATAAATGAGTACACCAAGATTGGCGAGAAAGGTATGGTAGTATCCGCCTGGAGAGACCAAATCCTCGAGAGATAGTGAGGAAGTGATTATAAATTTCATGGGGCTATATCAAAATATAGATCACGCTAATAAGGAAATCCAAACAATTGCAGGACCTATCTCTCGAAGAGTTGGACCATGCCAGTTACAACATGAGACATTCCAAAAGATGCTCATTGCTGCACAATCGATGACTTAATGAAATTCGGCATCTTCGATCACCCAAGAGCACCTAACAAAGTCCTTGCTTCTTTGGACTATCGGGTTGACCAAATGGATTTTGTCTTGGAAAAGATAGACAAAATCAAGGAGGAAGCCATAGATGCCATACATCAAATGGAGCAGATCATCTTAAGATGTCTCTAGGTCTACTCACCCCATCATACGCCTTGAGGAAGGTAGATGACACTATTCGGCTCTTCAAGGAGATCACGTCATAGGGTTTACGGTCGACACCACTTTTGATGTTGAATCTATCAACAACCTTCTGGCCTAGTGGGACTTTGTTGGATACCTAATGGAGGCAGGTAATGAATACTTCAAGCTCCCAGAGAGACTCATAGATGAACGGGAGACTTGCGAAGTCATCGAATATCACACCAAGGGTCCTGCTCATGATCAACTCTAAATGATGGTCAGCAAGTTCATGGAGTACCGGGCTCAATTTCACATTTCCTCTCCTGAGCAGAAGCAAGATACTCCTTTCCAGTAGAGGAAAATGACGAATAGGTTCCTTCCTCCTAGGATTATTCTCGTTCTTGTAAAAATATTTAAAATAATGTTGGCATAAATGATGACATCATCCATGTTGCACCATGGGATGTTGTCATCCACCAAATTCCCCAAAGTCAGCGATCGACTTTTAGATATTTTGTAAATATTTTGTAAGTAGTTGTTTCCTTTTTGCTTTCTTTCTCCTCCTCCTTCTATAAATACTTGGATACTTGTTGTATTCAATGTGGAC
Source organism: Taxus wallichiana var. yunnanensis (assembly GCA_018340775.1). Taxonomy (NCBI): domain Eukaryota; kingdom Viridiplantae; phylum Streptophyta; class Pinopsida; order Cupressales; family Taxaceae; genus Taxus; species Taxus wallichiana. Next base: position 918,108,412 of record CM031240.1, on the reverse strand, counting down.
AATTTTTAGATGAAAAATAGAAGTGAGAAGAAAAGGTTTTGTACTTTTTGTAATAGAAAATATTAATACGAAATTAAGACTTTAAGCTCAATGAATGTATTATGTGCATTAGATCTTTCTTAAGTTAGATCTGTGTTGCTTTTCTGTTAGATCTATCTCTACTTTTTGTCATTTGCTCATCAGTATTGCTTTGTTCATTTATGCAAGTAGGTTTGTCTCTGTTTACTACCACCCCAAAACATAAACCCTCTGACCTTTCTGCTTTGGAATTCTTTTCTTTTCTCCTTCGGATCTATCCTATCTCCTCTCCTCCCTTCATCCCTTTACTGTTCACAATCGGGAATACCACCACCGGGATGAGATCCCAAACCCCCAAGGCGAATACTATAGGACTTGCACATATTCCTACCGATAGAATAGCAATAAACCCATTTCACTTTTCTATCTCAAAGAGGCGATATGCCCTACACACTATTGACTCGTCTATCCATAGATATCCCCTTTCGACATATTTTCAGACCAACAGCTTTTGGTGACTCTGCTGGTGAAAGAACTAGATCTATGTGAGTGTTGTGTTAGTTAAAAGACACTAAAAGTTTTTAAAGTTGCTAAGGTAACTAATAAAATAGATAAAACTATAAAAATCACTACCTGTTTGCAAATCTTAACTCTTTGCTTAAAATCCAAAATTTTTGCAAAAGTGATCCAAACTGAAAATTATCTTCAGAGATCCATAGATCTGGGCTAGTAAGAGATCTTTAGTTCGCCGAGTTTTTACAAAAACCCATATATTTCCGTAGATCTGATATTCTGAGAGTTTTACAAATAATTTTAAACCCTTGCAAAAAGTCAAATCTAAGATCTGAAAATCAGCTTACTAAGTTGATCATCATTTTATTCTGGTAATCTTTGTCATTACACCACAATCAGTTTTAAAAAAAAAGGATAAAATTAAATAGTTAGAAAATTACATGCTGCTGATTTTTGTTAGAAAAATAAAAAAATCAGCAAGTACAAACAAAAAGAGCTTTTATACATCTGCTCTAAAATCACTACAGATCTAAACAGATACACTAGCGAGCGAGCCATTTACCCGTAGCAGGAGAGCTCGTGGAGAAGTTGATCCTACTTTTGATCTACTTCAATGGAACAACTTCAATATTACACCAGCATGCTTCTCATCACTAAGTTCAACCGATCAGTCAGCCATAAGTGCCTCACCTCCACGAAAGAACCAGTTTTCACAAAGATCCTCCACATCCCTTTACAACACTCTGTTGCCCAGCGGAACCGCACTTCCGGCTCGTGTCCTCTTTCCAAATTTTCAAATGGCAGTACCATGGGGAAACGCTATGGGCCCTCTTGCATTTCCGCATCCTATTCACGCACTCCCTCATCGAAACCGCAAGAACTTCCCAAGATTTGATGGGAGTGGTAACCAAAGCATTGATTAACATATATCGGCATTCATTATGTCATGCAAAGATCTTGGATGTGACCCATGAAGATGTGTCGATACGCCTCTTTCTAGAGACCTTGCAAGGACCCGCAGCGGAATGGTTCCAACATTTGTCAGACAGATATATCACCAATTGGGCCACACTATGAACTGTGTTTGAAGACAGGTATAAGCCTTCAGAGGATGCATTTGCATTACTATCAAAGATCACTCACCTGAAGAAGGAGGTCAATGAAACCATGCACAATTTTATCACTCGTTTCAATTCACTAATTAACCATGTGCCACCTACCATGTTGCCAACACCAAAAAATCAAAAGTGTTTCTTTGTGAGTTACGCCATGAGCTCAAGAGTAAGTTTCTTACTCTTACAAGAATAGATCACCACCCTGGTCCTCGCTCATGCTACGGCCATTCGGATAGAGGAAAACCTACTTATATCAGCGGAAACTAAAATGAGCGCTATCCAAACCTAAGGCTTTAGCTCCTTCTCAAGCCACTTCGTCAGATCCAGCATTCTAGAAGATGGAAAATGACTTGCTTGCATTAAAGAAGCAATTAGCTCAAGCTTCTCCTAACACTTCATACCAGTATATCCCATGGAAAAATTTCACTCCCAACAATGCCCAACAAAGGCCACATTTTCTTGCAACTTGCTCCACGGTTGGCACTTGAGGCTCCTCTGGTCACTTCCACGGTAGAGATCGAGGAAGAGGAAAAAATTTATGAACAACCTTCATCGTCGGGTGAAGATGATCAAGATGTCAGTGAACCAACTGGTGACTCTACAATCGAGTATATGGAATTTGAAGATGAAGAATCTGATGAAGAAGAGGGTTCTCAAGGGTATGCAAGCGGACATTCATATGATTCTTTCACCCACTCACAAGGAAAAGGAGCGAGGATTCTTGTCAGGACACAAAAAGAGAAGGTTGTGTCAAACACGCCTCCAACCATTGCTAAAAGAGGTAATCCTCTTCCTGCTCAACCTCATGTTAAGTATTTTATGAAGAAATCTTTTCCTCCCATCTCTCCTCCAAATCAGCCTTCTTCTATTCCTATAAAGACTAGTAACCCTACCCTACCACCGCTGAAGTGAGGGACTCATTCCTTCATCAACGCAACCCTTGGTCGCATTTGACATAATCGATCACGCTAAAAAGACCAAGATTCAAATGTCTGAGGTTGAATATCTTCATTCTAACCTTGAGCAGCTTGTAAGATTGACCAAATATATCCAAAGCCAAGCTGCCATACCCTCTCATGCCTCCCCTAAAGGAATCATTTCCACTCCTCCTGTATCTCGCATAAATGTTGCCGTAACTTTTGCGTCAGGAAAAATTGAACCTTTTTATCTCTCCCTCCTAATCAATGGTCACAAACTAAGCAACTACATAATTGATTACTGGGCTTCGATAATTTCATGCCGACAAATGTCACCCATGCTTTGCACCTCACTCTTACTAAGCTTTTGACAAATGTTACTCTATGAAACCAAACAGGTCCCATTGATTGGTCGGATCAAAGACGCACGATTCGCATTTGCGGCGTTCTTAGAGAAAAGGGTGAAGATGACCATTCTCGTTGTTGATATCCCAGCAACATATGGAATTCTACTAAGAAGAATATTTTGCAGGGAAGTTGGTGGAGACATTCATATGGACTGGTCCAAAGCAACTGCATAATTGATTCTAGGGCTTCCGATAATATCATGCCGGTAAAGGTCGCCCATGCTTTGGGCCTCACTCTTACCAAGCCTTTTGGCAGATGTTACTCCATGGAAACCAAACAGGTTCCATTGATTGGTCAGATCAAAGACGCATAGTTCACATTTGTGGCGTTCCCAGAGAAAAGGGTGAAGATGACCATTCTCGTTGCTGATATCCCAGCAACATATGGAATTCTACTAGGAAGAAGATTTTGCAGAGAAGTTGGTGGAGAGATTCATATGGACTGGTCCAAAGCCAAAATCCTCCGTCGAGGGTGTAATGCTGAACTTTGGAGCTGAATCACAAAAGAAGTACTTGGTCACTAATTCGTGACCCCAAATCCTAAATTCTCTTCGAATCATCGGGGATGGGGAACAACTTCTTATCTACCGAGTCGATAAAGTGGAAGTTCTCATCCGGAGGAGGACCTTAATAGGATATGGACACTTTGCAGTTTGATGGCAGTTGTGTAACTAGTGGATGTGGTGCTCGAGTTGTGCTAATATCTCCTAAAGAGGAGACTTTTCCTCTCTTTCAAGTTGTTGTTTTTCAATACAAATAATACTGCTGAATATGAATCTTTACTACTTTGCATGCAAGATGCAAAATAAAGGGGAATCAAGAACCTAAAAGTACGGGCGATCTTTGAGCTAATCATTAATCAAGTAAAAAGATTATACCAAGTAAAAATGAAAGGCTCAGGGCACTACCGCAACATAGTATGGGACAACATTGAGGAATTTGACACTTTCTCAATAAAAGCCATTCCAAGAGCTTAGAATGACATGGACGATTCATTGGCCATCTCAACATCTCTTATGCTCCCTCACCTAGGGTTGAAAACGGACACAAACCATTGAGGTAGTCTTCCGCCCAAGTCTGCCAGACAATTCTCAACATCAATGGTATTTAACAATGACAATCAGCTTATTGCCTTTCTAGAGAAAGTAGAAAATTTCAGTGAGCTTCATTTTGAAGGATCTACTTCTACATGTCGTGAATCTATTACTGGTCAAGCAAATGAATCAAAATAAGGTGATGGCATATGTTAGCTCAAGGGAAATAAAATTCCAAAAGGTTTAGTCTCTCTAGAATGTTTGTTTGACAAACATGATCATTTTGTCAAGAAAAAATGGCGAGATGATCCTAACTCCTCTCTAGAGACCAAATCGGTCAACCTGGGTTCTATGGAACATCCGCAGTTTGTGAACATCGAGAAGTATTATACACCCAAGGAAAAGTGGAAGTTTGTCAAATTGCTAAAGAAATATATGGACATATTGGCATGGTCCTATACAGATCTAAAGTCTTTCAAGCCGAAGGACATTTAGCGTGACATCCCATTAAAAGATGATGCCAAACCCTTTCGCTAGAAACAGAGGCACTATAATGCCAAGATCTCGGATACCATCCAGGTGGAAATACAAAAGATGTTGGATGTAAGGATTATCTTTCCTATCCATCATAGTACTTGGATCGTAAACATCGTACCAGTACGAAAGAAGCATGGTGAGATACACATATGCATAGATTTTCGCAATCTAAATCAGGTGTCCTTGAAGGACAACTACCCGTGCCCATAATGGATCAAGTTCTACAAGTAGTAACTAGTTCCAGAGATGTTGTCCATGCTTGATGGTTTTTCAAGCTATAATCAGATTGAGGTCTTTCCTGAAGACCGATTCAAAACAACATTCACTACTCCCTGGGGCACATTCGCCTACAGCAGGATGCCTTTTGGCTTGACCAACGCTGGTGCCACCTTTCAGCGAGTGATGGACTTTGCATTCAAAGGTATGATGGGAAAGGTCATCGTAGTTTATCTAGATGACTTAACTGTGTTCTCTAAAAAGTGAAGTGATCATTGTGATCATTTGGAGCAAGTATTGATTAGATGCCAAGAACACGGGATTTCCCTAAATCCAAAAAAGTTCTATTTTTGGGGTCACTGAAGGGAAGTTTCTTGGACACATTATCAGTAAGGAAGGAACAAAGATAGATGTCGAAAGGGTTAAGGCTATTCAGAGCCTTACCTTTCCCACAAGCAAGACCGGTGTTCACTCCTTCAACAAGTGAATTTTCTTAGACGCTTTGTTCCCGACTTCGTTGAAAATACTCGTCACATATCAAATATGATGAAAGGGTCACAAACTTTCCAGTGGAGTAAAGAAGGAAAGGCATCATTCGAGGATATAAAAGCCTCCATTGCTCATGCACCTGTCCTGGTATGTCCCGAATTCTCCAAGGATTTTATCATGTACAATTATGCATCTATGCATACTGTATCAACCATCTTAATGCAAAAGAACTCTGAGGATGTTGAATCTCCAATCACTTTCATGAGCTCTCCTCTCAAGCCTCATGAATTGAAGATGTCTTAGTTAGAAAAACATGCCTTCACCGTTGTCAAAGCAGTCAAGAACTTCCGGTACTACATCCTAAACTCTCATACGATAGTGTTGGTTCCTGACATGGCAGTCAAGTCTATCCTAACTCAACAGGAGTTAGGAAGCTTACGAGGGAATTTGATCACAAAAGTCCAAGAGTATGATCTGGACATAAAACCAACCAAGCTGATAAGAGGCAAAGGCCTATGTCAACTTATGGCCAAAAACAAAGATTCAGAGATCCCTAAAGAGAATGATGATTGTATCGACAAAGCACAGGATAAATTGAAGAAAGTTGATTCTCTGCCTATGGTTTTATTTGTTGTAACCAGCGACGAATGGTACTCCGATATCATTTTCTTTCTCACTTACGGTGAGTGTCCAGCTCATCTAACTTCAAAGGAGAAGTAGACCGTAAAGCTCAGGGCAGCCAGATATGTCATATGGGATGACATTTTGTACAAGTGCGGGATTGATGGCATCTTCTTGCGATGTGTTGACAAACCGCAATAGATCAAATTGCTTGAAATTTTTCATGACTTGGCCTACGGTGGTCACTTCTCCTCGTCTATGATAGCACATAAGATCATCTGGGCCAGGTATTATTGGCCAACACTATTTCAGGATACAACCACCTGGGTAGCAAAATGTGAGCACTGCCAACAATTTGTTGGCAAACCAAAATTGGTTGCTTTCCCACTCAGGCTCGTCATTATTGGCCGAACCATTCGAAATGGGGAATCAACTTTATTAGATCACTACATCCCCAATCAAGTGTCAGACATAGTTATGTCTTAATAGCAATAGATTACTTCACCAAATGGGTGGAGGCCATACCTGTTAAGAATTCCACCTCTAAAGTTGTTTTCAATTTCATCAAATAAAATATCATTGTGAGATTTGGCATCCCACACAAAATCGTTGTTGATAATTCTTCCAACTTCTCCTCATGGGAAGTTATCGATTTTTTCTATGAATACGGGATAACCTTGGCTCATGCCTCAGATTATTACCCCCAGGGAAATGGTCAGGTAGAATCTAGTAATAAGAACCTAGTGACCATCATACGGAAGCTAGTTGATGAGAATCAGCAGCTTCTTGCACAAGTCATTGTATGATGCTTTTGGGCAGACCATATTACTCAAGAGGTCTCTCGGTATGTCACATTTTCAAGTATTATATGAATTACGCTGAGCTCCCCATTTCCACAACTTCCTACCCCGTGCTTGGCACAAGCGATTGAAGATGAGACTTTCCAAAATTCTCTTGAAAAGAGGATCATGTATCTAACATAGATTGAGGAAAAGAGTAAGAGTGGTTGACAGGATCACAAAAATAAGAATCAAGTCAAGAGACTGTTCGATAAAAGGCTAAGCGAGAGGATTTCCAAGCAAGAGATCTCATCCTTTTATAAGACAAGCGAAGAGAGCCAAAGGGCATGTAAGGAAAATTTGAATCTCTTTGGAAAGGGCATTTCAAGATCAAAAGCTCAATGGAGATAATAGCTTCTATCTCTCGTATCTAGATGGAATTGCGCTCTGCTTCACTATATATGCGGGAAACATCTCAAAATATTCAGGAAGTAGAGCTTGCTCTCTTCTTTGTATACTGATTTACTTTGGTTGTATGTTTGTTTTTGTCATGTAATGCTTTTGTTGGTTGTGTGTTTTCCTTTTTCTTCACCCTTGTTTTTGACTATGTAACCCAATGGATAGGCACATGTAAATTTGGGATTCTCTACCCTTAAGCTTTGCTCAAAGATAGTCCCCAGAAAGAGCCAGTTATTATCCTGTAAAAATTGACAAGGGTAATTTTGCAGATAACCATACCAAAATTTTTGTTTCAATTCCCGATTGAGGTCTCTTAACGTTCGGAATGGCACAAAATCCCTTTCCAGAAAATCTAGTTTTTAAACTTAGTCATTTGCATCCTTTTTGGTTGGGTGTAGTTTTTATTCACATAACATCAAATGAAACTACGCCCCATTCTTTCCTTTGGTGCATTCTTTGGAGTGTCAACATTCCAAATGTTACGCCTTCCAATGTTGCGCCTTTCAAGACTACACCAAGGCGCATGTGCCGCTTGTCAACATTAAAAATTTTGCGCCCCTCTCAATGTTGCGCAAAAGCACTTTGAAAAGATGGTGTTGACGGTCCCAAATCTGCACCTAGGGTGCAAATATTTTCATGTTGGCGTCTGTCTAGGTGCGCCTTAGAAAAATTTGGTGGCGCATTTATTGCACCTTTTGCTATAAATAGGCGCATCCGACCTGTCATTTTCATGATTGAAAAAATGTGGAAAAAGGTTATTCTTCTACACTTGTCAACACTCCTGTCAGCCCGTGTGTTGTTTTTCGTCACATTCATGGACCCCACATCATTTCCTCCATCTTATATATTCCTAGTAAGTGGTCCTTGCTTTTCTTGTGGTTTTATTGTGGTTTTGTTGTTGTTGGAGGTTTGGTTTCATTAAAAATAAAAATGAATGAACCTTGGAAGCAATGCAACTCTGGCCCGTATTGTAATCAACCCACCTTCAAACCAGTTTCACCCTCCTTCTAGATCTGCTAGCCTGGAAGGCCTTGTCTTAGAAAGGATCCATGTCCACTTTTTTCCTCTGTTTTCCTCACTGAAAAATATGAGTTAAGAGAGGCAAAGAACCACAAACCTGCCAAAAAAGTGAAAAATCTAAAGTTATTGCAATCCAAAACCACTATTTTCCTTTGCAAAATTTTTTTATTGTTACACTAAACATAGTCATGCCAAAGAGGTGCACTATCCCCACATGCAACAAGCATCTTTCCCATGCCTTACAAAATTCCTAAAACCTAACAGCCTGCACAAGCGCAACTATAGCTACACCAACATCCGAATGTTGTGCAAACCCTACCTTCACCACGCAAAGCCAAAATCTTGGAGCAACTTACCTCAATGATGCATCCTTTGAACCTGCACCCTTGGTGCATCATAATGCTTTGCAACATGTACCATATCTGTGCCAATGGTGCACCCCGAGACCTTGTTGCATCCTTTGAATCTGCGCTCGCTAAAACCCTTTATATGGCACAAGTGCACATCCTATGACACCAACATCTGAATGTTGTGTGTAATATTTCCATGCCCTACGCCCCTTTGGCATTCTTTTCCCCATGCAACACTCTCCAAAAGTGCACCTTTTTTTTACCCTACACTGCAATATAATTACGCCTTACGCCTAGAAGCTTCTAAATTCCTAACTTTTCATTTTGTAAAGCTTTGATGGATGATTTAACAGCTAACATGGCTCTTCTGCGATGCACTTCCCTGATTCTTCTTACAGATCAACAGCTAAACTCAGATTCACACATGTCTTCATCAAGTAAGAAGCCAACCAAGTCTAAGGGTAAGGCCAAACTAACAGAAGAAGAAATGAAGTACAAATACCAAAGGGTCAGGATGCCTGAATCCCTTGCAGAGTGTGACCTAGACATCAGGGATTCAAAACTTGGTCATATTGATATGGAGGACTTCTAGGCCATAACCAAGAAGGTCATAGGTAGTCCATGGATGGACAAATTGGTTGGCATTGATCTCGCATTTTGCTGCGGAATTCCGCTCGGTCTGCAATCAACAACGAGTTCATGATGATAGTGGGTCGTTGTTATAATAAAGACACGAGATGTGTCAAGAATGAAAAGGGCAAGGTAATAATCAACCTCATCGCCAAAGATTTTGAAATTATGTTGGGTATCCCCCACCATCAACATTTCATGGCAATAAGCCAAGAAGACTGCATAAAGGCATGGAATGAAAATGAAGACAAATGCATGCAGTGATGAATGAAGTATATCTGAAGAACAAGAAAGTGGTGAGTAGGTGGCCACAAGTTATTCATTGCAGTGACTTCTCAGAAGAGCTGAGTGACACCATCACCTTTATGCGTAGGGTGTTTGGGCTTCCTGATGCCCATTATTTTCACAAGTGGATGCTCAGATACTTAGAAACAATGAGCAAAAACATCCCTAACCAACGTTTTGAATGGGCGGAGATTATCAGCAGCACCATCTCTGAGAAGCTTCAACAACTCTCAACAACTGGGAAGTTCTACATGAACTCCTATGTGGTGTACACTGCTACCTCACAAAGAGACTAACCAACATTAAATTGATGTGGGGTATGGCCCCGTGTCGATATATGAGTACTATCCAGAGTTGATACTAGAAAATAGTATCGCCCGAGCTTAGCAAAATCAATGATGCCTTTTTTACGGCGGCATCTCGCCTCTCGAGGCCTAATATGACTCACATTCAGACCACCAAGAGTGTGGTTACTACCACAGAGAAGTGGGGAGTGTTATTTACATAATTCCCCACTTTCACCTATCTCAGAGCTGCCAACTTCTTAGGGGAGCCCACCAAGTTACCGAGGTATGAAGGGCCTACGCCGATACTATTGAGCTATCTAAATAGTTTATAACATACCATGAGAAGTGTCTAAAAAGAAATAAGGGCAGAACTCCATTCCCCCTCATAGTAGGCGCAGTACACTGTCCTTCTCATAAGCAAAGCCCGGGAAATGTTTGCGGAGCCGGAATTGCTTAACTTGAAACACAATTTCCCAAAGAAGGCCAACATTTGATCCTCGTGACTTCTTTTCGAGGGCAAAGCTTGATCCGATTCATTTCTCACGGATCAAAGATATCTACATCGATCTCGTATCATGAGACCGAGCTCAAAGAAAGGATCTCTCCCACTTGGACTGGCAGAGATCATCCAATATGGTGTGGGCACCGTCCCGAAAGGTTTCCAAATGACTAATCAAGAATTTGATCAAGTCTATCTAGACACGGATGGGGAAAATTGGCCATTTGCTGAGATAGATAAAACAAAGGCACCTCAGACTATTGAGGAAATATTTAAAGGCACCATGCAGCGCATAGAGCATTGGTGCGGAGATAAAAAGGACTCATCTATCTTGGGCTAGACTTCACCTCGTCTCCCCAGGAAACGCACCCGCCAAGTGAAGCACTTTCCAAAGGGCAAAGGGAAAGATAAAGAAGGCAAAACAAGCATTTCTCAAGAGGAAACTCCTAAGATTCCTCCTTCCACCGCGAGGAACAGTAGTAAGCTCGATCTCCCTAAAGAAGAAGTGATAACTATTCCAATGAGCACATCCACTCGTGATGTCACCATTGTTGCAGCTACTAAAGTTCCCACCATCCCATCTCCCGCTCCTCCTTCCCCTCCTCATTTCACTCAACCAACCACTCCTTTGGTTGTGTCTTCTCCCCCGTCTTCTATTGTTCCCCCTTCCTCTTCCTCCATCTTCTCTTCCCTCGCGGAGCTCTCTCCCCAAGATTTCTTCTCTCATCTCTTAGATTGCTTCCACCCCTACGGTATCCTCTCCTACGGTGACTCCTACTCTTGTGAGCACTATGTTGGCTTCTCTCTCAATGCTACCACCAAGTGTCTCGACACATTTCCTTGTATCCACCGTAGCCACTCCATCTTCCACCCCTATTCCCTCCTCTTCCCCGGTCCTACTCCCTTAAGTCCGAATGGATCTCCAAACACTTGAGCCAACATAAGAGGAAATTCAACATTACACCTATGGACTTCTCCGTGATTCCAACTAAAGGAGCTAAGAAGCAAAATGCTATAACCCGCTTTCTTCAAAAGCACCGGGTGAAAGAGTAATGGAGATCGTATACCCTGATCCCACAAAGGATAAAAAAGATCTGTCTCCTACAGATTTTACAGTGACACAGGTCACAATGGGAACATCCTCAGAAATCCTGTAGGGAGAGGCCTTATCTATAGTGGATGCCCTTTCTAAAAAGCTTCAAGAAGCAAAGGAAGAGAAGAGGATATTGAAAGAACAAAACAAACATCTTCTCCAAGGCCTGCAGAAAATGGGCAGTGCACCTCCTGTAGCTACCACCGAAACTCCTCGTGCCCTTAGTCGGGAAAATATTAATGAGTACACAAGGATTGGTGAGCAAGGTATGGTAGTATCCTCCTAGAAAGACCAGATCCTCAAAGATAGTGAGGAAGTGATTATAAAGTTCATAGAGCTATATCAAAATATAGATCAGGCTAATAAGGAACTCTAGATGATTGCAGGACCTATCTCCGAAGAGTTGGACCATGCTAGGTTACAACATGAGACATTCTAGAAGATGCTCAACTACCTAGTCAATGACTTAATGAAATTCAGCATCTTCGTTCACCCAAGAGCACCCAAAAAGGTCCTTGCTACTTTGGACTATCGGGTTGATCAAATGGAGTTTGCCTTGGAGAAAATAGACAAAATCAAGGAGGAAGCCATAGATGCAATGCATCAAATGGAGCAGATCATCCTAAGGATGTCTTCGGTCTGCTCACCCCATCATATGCCTTGAGGAAGGTAGATGACACTATTCACCCTTCAAGGAGATTGTCATCATGGGTTTAGGGTTAGAGGCAACTTTTGATTCTGAATCTATCAACAACCTTCTGGCCTGCGGTGACTTTGTTGGCTACCTAATGGAGGCGGGTAATAAATACTTCAAGCTCCCGAGAGAGACTCGAGAGATGAACAAGAGACTTGTAAATTCATCGGAGATCACACCAAGGGTCCTGCTCATGATCAACTCCAAACGATGGTCAGCAAGTTCATGGAGTACCGGGCTCAATTTTACATTTCCTCTCCTGAGCAGAAGCAAGATACTCCTTTCCACCGAGGGACGACGGCGAATAGGCTCCTTCCTCCTAGGATTATTCTCATTCTTGTAAAAATATTTAAAATAATGTTGGCATAAATAGAGACATCATCCATGTTGCACCATGGGATGTTGTCATCCACCAAATTGCCCCAAAGTCAACAGTTGACTTTTAGATATTTTGTAAATATTTTGTAAGTAGTTGTTGTTTCCTTTTTTGCCTTCTTTCTCCTTCTCCTTCTATAAATACTTGGATACTTGTTGTATTCGGTGTGGACATTTTTAGATGAAAAATAGAAGTGAGAAGAAAAGGCTTTGTACTTTTTGTAACATAAAATATTAATACAAAAATTAAGACTTTGTGCTCAATGAATGTATTATGTGCATTAGATCTTTCTTAAGTTAGATCTATGTTGCTTTTCTGTTAGATCTATCTCTACTTTTTTGTCATTTGCTCATCAGTATTGCTTTGTTCGTTTATGCAAGTAGGTTTGGCTCTATTTACTACCAGCCCAAAACATAAACCCTCTGACCTTTCTGCTTTGGAATTCATTTCTTTTCTCCCTTCGGATCTATCCTATCTCCTCTCCTCCCTTCGTTCCTTTCTGCTCATAGTCGGAAATACAACCCTTGGGATGAGATCCCAAACCCCTGAAGGCAGAATATTGTAGGACTTGTGTAGATTCCTGCTGGTAGAATAGCAATAAACCAGTTTCGCTTTGCTATCTCAAAGAGGGGCTATGCCCTACACACTATTGGCTCATCTATCCATAGATCTACCCTCCCAATAGATTTTCGGACCAATAGTTTTTGGCGACTCTACTGGGGAAAGAACTAGATCTATGTGAGTGTTGTGTCAGTTAAAAGACACTAATAGTTTTTAAAGTTGCTAAGGTAACTAAGAAAATAGATAAAACTGTAAAAATCACTACCTGTTTGCAAATCTTAACTCTTTGCTTAAAATCCAAAATTTTTGCAAAAGTGATCCAAACTGAAAATTTTCTTCAGAGATCCATAGATCTAGGCTAGTTAGAGATCTTTAGTTCACTGATTTTTTACAAAAATACATATATTTCGTAGAGATCTGAGATTCTGACAGTTTTACAAATAATTTCAAACCCTTGCAAAAAGTCAAATCTAAGATCCAAAAATCAGCTTTCTAAGTTGACCATCATTTTGTCCTGTAATCTTTGTCACTAAACCATAATCAGTTTTTTTTTAAAAGGATAAAATTAAATATTTAGAAAAGTACATGCTGCTGATTTTTGTCAGAAAAATCAGAAAATCAGCAAGTACAAACAAAAAGAGTTTTTATAAATCTACTCTAAAATCACTGCAGATCTGAATAGATACACTGGCGGGTGAGCCATTTACCCATAGCAAGAGAGCTCATGGAGAATTTGATCCTACTTTTGATCTACTTCAACGGCACAACTTCAATATTACACCAGCACGCTTCTCATCACTAAGTTGCATTGATCGGTCAGCCAGAAGTGTCTCACCTCCATGAAAGAATCAGTTTTCACAAGGTGCCTCCACATCCCTTTACAACGCTCTATTGCTCAATAGAACCACACTTCTAGCTCACGTCCTCTTTCCAAATTTTCACATGGCAGTACCATGGGGAAACGCTATGGTCCCTATTGTGTTTCCGCATCCTGTTGATGCACTCCCTCATGGAAACCGCAAGAACTTCCCAAGATTTGATGGGAGTGGAAACCAAATCATGGATTCACATATATCTACATTCATTATGTCATGTAGCATATTTGATGTGACCCATAAAGATGTCTCAAGATCGCCTCTTTCTAGAGACCTTGCAAGGACCCCGCATCGGAATGGTTCCAACATTTTCCGGCCGGATCTATCACCATTTGGGCCACACTACGAGCTACATTTGAAGATAGGTATAAGCCTTCGGAGGACACATCTACATTATTGTCAAAGATCACTCACCTGAAGAAGGATGTCAATGAAACCATGCACAATTTTATCACTCATTTCAATTCACTAATTAACCATGTGCCACTTGCCATGCTACCAATAGAAGAAAATCGAAGTGTTTCTTTGTGAATGTTATGAGCTCAAGAGTAAGTTTCTTACTCTTGCAAGAATAGATCACCACCACTGGTCCTCGCTCAGCCGCGGCCATTCGGATAGAGGACAACCTCGCTTATATCTAGCGAACTAAAATGAGAGCCATCCAAACCTAACACTTCAACTCCTTCTCAAGCCACTTCATCAGATTCGGCATTCCAGAAGATGGAAAATGACTTACTCACATTAAAGAAGAAATTAGCTCAAGCTTCTCCTAACACTTCATACCAGGATATCCCACGGAGAAATTTCACTCCCAAAATGCCCCACAAAGGTCACATTTGCTTACAATCGCTCCGATTGGCACTTGAGGCTCCTCCATCGATCAATGCCCCGTCGAGATCGAGGAAGAAGAACAAGTTTGTGAAGAACCTTTATAGCAGGTGAAGATGATCAAGATGTAGGTGAACCGACCGGCAACACTACAATCGGGTATATGGAATTTGAAGACAAAGAATCGATGAAGAAAAGGGTACTCAAGGGTATGCAAGTAGACAGTCATATGTTTTTTTCACCCGCTCACGAGGAAAAGGAGCAGAATTTTCTGTCAGGACATCGACTTACGATGAGTGTCCAACTCATCTAACTTCAAAGGAGAAACGGACTTTAAAGCTCGGGGCAGCCGAGATATGTCATATGGGATGACGGTTTGTACAAGCGCGAGATTAATGGCATCTTCTTGTGATGTGTTGACAAGCCGCAACAGATCAAATTGCTTGAAAGTTTTCATGACTCGCTGTGTGGCGATCACTTCTCCTCATCTGTGAAATCACATAAGATCATTTGGGCCAAGTATTATCGTGACTACTTTAGGATACACCACTTGGGTAGTAAAATGTGAGCTCTGCCAATAGTTTGTTGGAAAACCAAAATTGGCTGCTTTTCCCCTCAAGCCCGTCATTATTGACGAACCATTCATGTAATGGGGAATTGACTTTATTGGAGCACTACATCCCCAATCAAGTTCCAGACATAGTTATGTCTTAACAATGAATAAATTAATTCACCAAATGGGTGGAGGCCATACACGTTAAGAATGCCACCTCTAAAGTTGTTTGCAACTTATCAAAGAAAATATCATTGTGAGATTTGGCTTCCCACACAAAATCGTTACTAATAATAATGCTTCGAACTTCTCCTCACGAGAAGTTATCGGTTTTTGCTATGAATATGGGATAACCTAGGCTCATGCCTCGATTAGTACCCCTAGGGAAATATTCAGGCGAATCCAAAGAGTAAGAACCTAGTGACCATCATACGGAACTGGTTGATGAGAATCAGCGATTCTAGCAACAAGTCATTGTATGATGCTTTGTGGGCATACCGTATTACTCTAAAGAGGTCTCTCGGTATGTCACCTTTTCAAGTATTATATGGAATCGACGCTGAGCTCCCCATTTCGCATTACTTCGCCCTACGCTTGGCACAAGCGATTGAAGATGAGACTTTCCAAAATTCTCTTGAAAAGAGGATCATGTATCTAAAGGAGCTCGAGGAAAAGAGTAAGAGTGGTCGACAGGATCACCAAACATCGAATCAAGTCAAGAGACTGCTCATCAATGAAAAGGATAAGCGGAGGGATTTCTAGGGAGGAGATCTCCTCCTTTTATGGGACAAGCGAAGAGAGCCAAAGGGAATGCACGAAAAATTTGACTCTCTTTGGAAAGGGCCTTTCAAGATCAAAAGCTCAATGGAGAGAATAGCTTCTATCTCTCATATCTAGACGGAATTGAGCTCCCGCTTCCCTATACGGGCAACATCTCAAAATATTCAGGAAGTAGAGCTTTCTCTCTTCTTTGTACAATTTGCTTTAGTTGTGTGTTTGTTTTTGTCATGTGTTGCTTTTGTTGGTTGTGTGTTTTCCTTTTTCATCACCCTTGTTTTTGACTCTGTAACCCAATGGATAGGCACATGTAGATATGGGATTCTCTACCCTTAAGCTTCACTCAAAGATAGTCCCTAGAAAGAGCCAGCTATTATCCTGTAAAATTGAAAAGGGCAATTTTGCAGGTAACCATACCAAAATTTTGTTTCGGTTCCCCGCTAAGGTCTCTTAACGTTCAGAATGGCATAAAATCCCTTTCTAAAAATCTAGTTTTTGAACTTAGTCATTTGCATCCTTTTGTGGTTGGGTACAATTTTTATTCACACAACATCAAAAGAAACTATGCCCCCTTCTTTACTTTGGCGTATCCTTTGGAGTGTCGACATTCCATATGTTGCACCTTCTAATGTTGCACCTTTCAAGACTACACCAAGGTGCATGCGCCAGCTTGTCAACATTCAAAATGTTGCGCCCCTCAATGGTGCGCCAAAGTGCTGAAAAGACAGTGTTGATGGGCCCAAATCTATGCCTAGAGCGCAAAAAATTTCGTGTTGGCATATGTCAGGGTGCGCCTTAGAAAAATTTGGTGGCACATTTATTGCACCTTTTGCTATAAATAAAGCACATCTCGACTGTCATTTTCACAATTGAAAAACATGGAAAAGTTATTCTTTTGCACTTGTCATCCCCTGTGTGTTTCTTTTCGCCGCATTCACGGACCCCACATCATTTCCTCCATCTTATATATTCCTGGTAAGTGGTCCTTGATTTTCTTGTGGTTTTGTTGTGGTTTCATTGTTGTTGGAGGTTTTGTGTCATTAAAAACAAAATGAATTAACCTAGGAAGCAATGCAACTCCGGCCCGTATTGCAATCAACCCACCTTCAAACCAGTTTCAACCTCCTTCCAGATCGCTTGCACTCGGAAGGCCTTGTCTCAAAAAGGATCCCTATCCCCTTTTTTCCTTTGTTTCCCTCACTGAAAAATCTAAGTTAAGAGAGGCAAAGAACCACAAACCTGCCAAAAAGTGAAAAATATAAAGTTATTGCAATCCAAAACCACTATTTTCCTTTGACACAAACTTTTTTATTGTTACACTAAACACAATTGCGCCAAAGAGGCACTCTTTCCATGCATACAACAAGCATCTTTCCCATGCCTTACAAAATTCCTAAAACCTAACATAGGCGCAAGCACAACTATAGCTTACACCAAAATCTTGGCGCAACTTACCTCAATGATGCACCTTTGAACTGCACCACTTGGTGCATGATAATGCTTTCAACATGTGCCATATATACACCAATGGTGCAAACTAATTCTTCTTGCGATCAGCAGTGAACTCGATTCACACATGTCTTCATTGAGTAAGAAGCCAACCAAGTCTAACGGTAAGGAAAAACTAACAGAGGAAGAAATGAAGTACAAATACCAAAGGGTCAGGATGCCTGAATCCCTTGCAGAGTGTGACCTAGACATCAGGGATTCAGAACTTGGTCATATTGATATGGAGGACTTCTAGGCTAGAACCAAGAAGGTCACAGGTAGTCCATGGATGGACAAATTTGTCGACCGTGGTCTACATTTCGCTGCGGGAATTCCTATGAGCGCAATCAACAATGAGTTCATGATGCTGGTGGGCCGTTGCTATAATAAAGACACGAGATGTGTTGAGAATGAGAAGGGTGAGGTAATAATCAACCTCACTACCCGACATTTTGAAATTATGTTGGGTATCCCCCACCACCGGTATTTCGTGGCAATAAGCCAAGAAGACTGCATAAAGGCATGGAACAAAAGTGAAGACAAATGCATGCAACTTATAATTGAGTATATCTCAAGAACAAGAAAGTGGTGAGCAGGTGGCCACAAGTTATTCATCGCAGTGACTTCTCAGAAGAGCTGAGTGACACCATCACTTTCGAGTAGGGTGTTTGGGCTTCCTGATGCCCATTATTTTCACAAGTGGATGCTCAGATACTTAGAAACAATGAGCAAAAACATCATTGACCATCATTTTGAATGGGTAGAGATTATCAACAGCACCATCTTCGAGCAGCTTCAACAACTAGGAAGTTCTACATAAACTCCTATGTGGTGTACACTGCTACCTCTCAAAGAAACTACCCAGCATAAAATCGATGCGGGGTATGGCCCCAGTGTCGGGATATATGAGTACTATCCAGAGTTCGGACTAGAAAACAATATCACCCAATTTAGCAAAATCAACGATGCCTTCTTCTACTAGTGTCATCTACCTCTTAAGGCCTAATATGACTCATGGTCGATTCGACCAAGAGCATGGTTACTACCATAGAGAAGTGGGGAGTGTTATTTACGTAATTCCCCACTTCCACCTATCTTAGAGCTGCTAACTTCTTGGGGAGCCCACTAAGTTACCGAGGTCTTGCAATCGTCTAGATTTCCTTATTAGCCTTATTAGACCAAATCCTCAAAGATAGTGTGAAAGTGATTATAAATTTTACGGAACTATATCAAAATATAGATCGGGCTAATAAGGAACTCCAAATGATTACAGGACCTATCTCCGAAGAGTTGGACCATGCCAGTTACAACAAGAGACATTCTAGAAAATGCTCGATGCCTACCAATGACTTAATGAAATTCGACATCTTCAATCACCCAAGAGCACCCAACAAAGTCCTTGCTTTGCTTTAGACTATCGAGTTGATCAAATGGAATTTGTCTTGGAGAAAATAGACAAAATCAAGGAAGAAGCCTTGGATGCAATGCATCAAATGGAGTAGATCATCCTAAGGATGTCTCCGGTCTGCTCACCCCATCATATGCCTTGAGGAAGGTAGATGACACTATTCGGCTCTTCAAGGAGATCGCGTCATAGGGTTTAGGGTCAGAGGCCACTTTTGATACAAAATCTATCAACAACCTTCTAAAGATGCCATGAATTTTTTGGATACCATGGAGGTAGGTATTTAATACTTTAAGCTCCCAGAGAGACTCAGAGATGAACAGGAGACTTGCGAAGTCATCGGAGATCACACCAAGGGTCCTACTCAGGATCAACTCCAAACGATGGTCAGCAAGTTCATGGAGTACCGGGCTCAATTTTACATTTCCTCTCCTAACCAACCAGAGCAAGATACTCCTTTCCAAACTAAGGGATGACGATGAATAGGCTCCTTCCTCCTAGGATTATTCTCATTCTTGTACAAATATTTAAAATAATGTTGGCATAAACGATGACATCATCCATGTTGCATCATGGGATGTTGTCATCCACCAAATGCCCCAAAGTCAACAGCTTGACTTTTAGATATTTTGTAAATATTTTATAAGTAGTTGTTGTTTCCTTTTTTCCTTCTTTATCCTTCTCCTTCTATAAATACTTGATACTTGTTGTATTCAATGTGGACATTTTTAGATGAAAAATAGAAGTGAGAAGAAAAGGCTTTGTACTTTTTGTAACATAAAATATTAATACGAAATTAAGACTTTGAGCTCAATGAATGTATTATGTGCATTATATCTTTCTTAAGTTAGATCTGTGTTGCTTTTCTGTTAGATCTATCTCTACTTTTTTGTCATTTGCTCATCAGTATTTTTTTGTTCGTTTATGCAAGTAGCTTTGGCTCTGTTTACTACCACCCCAAAACATAAACCCTCCGACCTTTCTACTTTGGAATTCATTTGTTTTCTCCTTCGTATCTATCCTATCTCCTATCCTCCCTTTGTCCCTTTCTGTTCATAGTCGGGAATACCACCACCGGGATGAGATCCCAAACCCCAAGGCAGAGTACTATAAGACTTATGTAGATTATTGCTGGTAGAATAGTAATAAACCGGTTTCGCTTTGTTGTCTCAAAGAGAGGATATTCCCTGCACACTTTTGGCTCATCTATCCATAGATCTGCCCTCTCGATAGATTTTGGACCAACAAGACACTGTAACAAGGGGTGGGGGAAATTGATAACATTCTTTACTCTAGATTACATAATTCGGACACATGTTCAAGTTTTAATAATTGTTCTCTGCTTCTAAATGATGTAATTTAGAACACATAAGGCTTTTAAAACCAATGTTCTTTGTTCACATATTCATAATATGGAACACACATTGCATGCCATTCAATCATATAACAGATCACCATATGCTATTGTAATGACTCGAAGAACTACCAATCTCCCATTTCATGCTTCGATTTTCATCGATCTCTCATTTCATGACTTGGCTACTTACCGATCCTTTATGTTAATCTATGCATCGTATACTACGTATACTTGGTTTGCTATACCTTCTCGGTTATTGAAGTGTTCCGTTTAAGAGGCCTATCTGAATATTTGTTATCGATATTCATCTCAAATCCTGCTTCTTAAACTAGGTGATTTAGGACAATGCAACCAGCAACTTGCTATACTTTGGCCAAATATTTTCACATTCTTAGCATGATCATATTCTTAGACATTTATACTTGTCAATAGAATATGTCCTTGACCCCCACTTCATCCGTTACCTAGAGTAGTCTTTTCTAACTTTCATCGATCCTGTTGTCCATGGTTGAACTTTAACACAAGATAACAATATGAAAGAGTATAGAGAGGCACTCGTGATGACTAAAGTTACGGAGGCATACCTCATCAACCCTAGTTGACTGCATGTGTCTAAATATCTTTAGTCTTTGCGAGTCTCTCTATATACAAGGTCATATTCCTAACTTGATCCAAAGTAAAACCTTGATGATTCGATTCAAAAGGGTGTTACAACATGTCATCTATAACATTGTGTCGTCATGAAGGCCCGACCTTCATGAAGACACCATATTGTAGCTGGTGTGTACCAACATCCTACGAAATCCTCCCATCAAGGGTTACACATCCAGCTAAAAGTGTGATTAGATTCTTAACTTTAATATTATTAAGAATGAGTTTCAGCAACCATGTTGATCCTCTAACCGCATAGTTCATTATAGTTTCATAGCTAGGAATGACTTGAATTTTCTCATAGCTTAATATACATTCACCCCTCCTTACCGAAGGATTGCATATTTCTATCTTAGTTCATTAATTAAAGCTTCAGACTTACAGTCCACTGTAGCTTAATGAAGTAAGATTAACTTACTAAGCTTAATCGAGTTTATTCGCAACTGATTATAAATTTAGGTTCCCTTTATATTAGATGTCATTTGAATGAAGTCTATTTCCCAAATGAATGTATTCATTTATTTACAATTACCTTTCTTTAGCTTAAGGTTTGTTAAGAGGAGGTATGATTCCTCCTTCTCGAATATCCTTTGGGTAAGACATCCCAAGGAGTTTTAACGAAATCAATACATAATTTCATTTGTCCTTTCCTTTACATTCATTAGTTAGAATCTAATTCCATCTTTCATTTATATAAGAGTTCATATGCATCTTACTCTTTTACTAATGTCAATTTAAAATCCATATTGACCTAAGTACTAAGCATTTTCACATCCCAACTTAAAATTTGTATTCAAGTGAAGAATAGATGTTATGTCCTTTTAAATCTAACAGCCATCATTTGAATAAATACAATTTCAACGAGTAAGATTATATTCTCAATCATATTTCAACAGTTCAACAATGCTACAACAATTAAAATAACACAAAATTCCCTTCTTTCATTCCTCTAGATAAAATTTATACATTTCACTAATCCGAACAGCAGAACTTCATTCATGCCAATCAGCATTGATAACTCAAAAGAAGAAGAATACAACTTTTCCTTTTTCCATTTCCTTCGGGAAGAATGATAAAATCTCAGAAAAGATCCATCCTTTAGATAATCAGAAGAAACATCATAAAACAACATGTCTTCATTATTACTCACGAATCCATCTGCAAAATTTACTAGCACGGGTCAGTTCATTAAACTGAGCATGTTAAGCACTTATCATTAAAATGAAGTGCTCTTGACTAACTGTCTCAATAAAAGAACTCTACTTTTATGAAATGTCCCATAATTGAGATGGACATCACGTAAGAGTTAAGTACCGATAAGGATGAACAATTTAAACAACCATGTCTCAATAAGTAGCATCAAAATCAAATAGTACTAACAATTAACAACTCCCCAATTTCTATAACAGCTAACATGCAAATATTAAAAGGAATATTTTCTCTAAACAATCTCATATTAGAGCAATTGTAAGAACTGATTTATATATTACTGTTTGAATGCAATCATTGTTAAACCCATTTCATCATTATAAATGAATTGACTATAAATTTAAATAGAACTCCTTTACCTTCTGGCTACTCACTTGACTTCAACCAAATCAAATGCAGAAGAGAAAGGCAATCATACATCATAACAACAACATATTTAAATTTTCAGAATTTATCCGGCAGCGTAGTACTCATCTATTTCAAAGAGAGAGACAAAACGTAAAATGCATTTGCATACTCCTGAGGGCAGTCATATGTGACTTCAATACCTTTTTAACAAAAATTTGGATAGGATACTAAGGAAAAGAAAATACTATTTCCAATTACCTAATCCATAATCCCTGTTTTTATTTAATTACAACCGAATTGATTGATTTTATGCAAAAGGAGCTAACAACCAGGGATAACAATCAAGAAGAGAGATATTTAGAAGTCAAAAATCGAATGAAAGGAAGAGGATTCATGTTACCTCTTTCCAATTCACAGCCGAATATCGAACCATGACGTACAAACATGTTATCCATAGGATAATTCTTTCCAATCCAGACTATTATAGTCTTAATAGTTTACTAACTACTATTCGAGGAAAGTATTCAAGAATTCACTTTGCATACGAACCGCAAGTATTCAAAAAAAAAAACTTTCAATTGCAACTATTCCATTAGTTTTATTCATTGAAAACAGACGCATCTATCCAGGTATGAAACGAGTAAAAGTGTACAGCAAAGTAACATGATCCCAATTTCTTTGGAATAATTATAGAAATCATTTTTCAACCACAAGAGTAAGGAACCTACTCAAATTTAGATTTAATGAAAACAACGAAGAAGTTTTAAACCCACAGGTTATATATATGTTCATCATTGAGTTCAAGAAGAAATAAAAACTATACTCTATACCCAAATCCATCAGATAATCAGGTTACCCTATTCCAGGTTCGACAAGAATTTATTTCCAAACAATCATTCATGGGTACCAAAAAAAAATAGGAGGAACATTGTATCATTTTAGCTCAAGCAAATGTAAGGATGATACATTAAATCTATTATCCCTAAAAGAATTCACATCGCCATTCACTGTAATTCAATAAGGAAGAACAGTTCACACTCAAGTCCTATCAAAGCATTCACACGAATTCCATATCTCTTGAACACACACAGAACTTTGAAAACAGTATACACATCACTATTTCTTTCAACGAGTTCCAATCCACAAAAGACAACAAAACCCATATACCCATTACTTTGGAAATCAAAACAACAAAGACAATTTCCATGTTCATTACTAATGCAACAAAGATCACCCATTTACTCATGTATGCATCGAGAAAATACCCAAATCGCATCCTTTCCAAACAACAACTCAAGCAAAAGATCACATCCAACATATCATCATATTTTCACAAGAACACGCATTTATAAGAGCAGATTTCTTTTAATGAAGATGCTTAATAAAGAGCAAAGTTTTTAAAGAAAAGAGCCTAACATGCCTGTATAATTTCTTATTAGCTCATGGAAGGTCACAACCAAGCTTCTCCAGAGTTTCTTCCCTCCAACAATGTTATTCACCAATTCCTTCAACTACTTCCACGTTTCCACAGGCCCAGAAACCACTCGAAGGTGGTCGAAACAACAATGGCCACAAATCAAACTTGTAGGCTCAAAAGAGCAACAAAAATGTAGAGAAAGAAAACCCGAAACCAAAATGAACAACAATAGCTAAAAAAATCCTCTTTCCTCTTTCCTAGGTGGGTGGTTACCAAAACCAAGACCAATAAATGCATTGAATGCATTTCTTTTTCCTCTTTCTCCATGCCACCGCCGACTCAGATTTGGCGAGCTTTTTCTTACAAATTTTCTTGTAATTCGAATTTAGTAGTATGGTTTAGTTAGAAGCCTCCAACTTCTTTTCTCTCACCAAACTTGGCGTTTAAAACTTTAAGGATAGCATTTAAGTTTCCATTAAAGTTTAAAACCTTCCCCCCCTTATCCTCTCATTGGCATGTATCCATAGGCCCCTCTTAAGACTAGTAATAGATTAGATCAAATATTTAATAGTTAGGTTTCCTTTTTGCTCGTAAGTCCTTAGGATTCACCTAGGTTATTTTATTAACCCCCTTTTCTTTTAATTAAAATTCTTATAGGATATAATATTATTGCATAGGTTAACACATAACCCCTATCCATTCCATAACATGTTTCGAGTATATTTTACCGACTTAGGTTTAAAACCAGTATAGTGTAGGATGTTTTGTCTAACGCTAAATCTATGTCTTGATATCTTTGTATCAAACCTTTTTCTATCTTACATTTTCCGGTGTTACAACTCGTATGTATTCAAGAAATCAAACCTTACCGTTGGCAACATGGTGCCTAGTAAGTATACTTGTAACTCAATTCTTTTAAAATTTGCAACAATTTCCTACTCGGTTCCAGACTTCATTTTATCTAGGAAGTCAATCGACAAGACGATAATAAAGAAGGCTGAAGCATACCTTGGATCAATGGAATTGATTCAAGGTGTGTTGTCTCATGATTATGAGTTCATCAAGTACAAAAGTAATTCTGCTAGTTCACAACTTTACAAACACAAGTTATAATGACCTCAGTCCCAAGTAAACAAAGTTACAGTATGCAAGGGTTCAGATCAGTAACACATGATTTTCAAGATTAAAGGATACACCTTAACATAATAATTCTCATTTCCACAACAGAACATCACAAAAAGAAGTTATCGTAGTAGCTGCCAAAATCAAGACGTTACATACCTCCCTTCTTAAAAGAATCATCGTCCCGATGATCAAATTAGTCAAATCATAGAGTTCTAGGACAAAATTTAGTTATCATCCTTCCATTCATAAGTTCATATCAAAAACAAATTTAAATCTTCAAAATAGTGTTTTAAAATAACCATAAAATAGTTTAGTAACTGTCCAAGTTTGGCAGAATTATCAGTTTTTCAAATTCAATTTCGATCAAACAAGTATGGAAAAGCATATCTCATTTCTTCGAGATTCTCCCAAGTTGCACTTTCTTCACTAAACTGGTCCCACTAGACCTTACATTGATTCACTTCACGATTTCTTAAGTACAACTAGCGAGTTCCCAACACTCGAATGGGCTTAACCACGATTATTCCTAGGTCTTGGACCTAGCAAGGAATCCCAATTCAGCACATGTGATAAATCTGATACGTATTTCTTAAGCAAAGAAATATGGAAAACATCATGCATTCGTGATAAAGCAGGAGGTAAAGCTAAACAATAAGCTACAGGGTTGATTATTTCAACAATTTCAAAAGGTCCCACATAACGAGGTGATAACTTGGTAGCCTTGCCAAAAGTTATAGAACTCTTTTTTGACTTAACCTGAAGAAAGACCTTCTCACCAAGTTTATAATTCCTATCAACCCGCTTTAAGTCTCCATGCACAACTCTTTTGCCTATTGGCAGCCTCCTTTAAACATTCATGAATCATTTTAATTTGTTGTTCAATTTCCGTAAGGATTTCTGGCCCAATTACCTCTCTGTCCTCTACACTTGTCCCAGCTAACATGGGTTTTGCATTTTCTTCCATACAATGCTTCGAAAGGTGCCATCTTTAAAGAGGTGTGGTATGTATTGTTATAAGCAAATTCAACCAGCGGAAGGTATTCCTCCCATTTATACTGCTAGTCCATGCAATACATTCTTAACATATCCTCTAAAACTTGATTGACTCTTTTAGTCTGTCCATCTGTTTCCAGATGATATGCAGAACTGAAATTTAGTTTAGTTCCTAAGGCCGCATTAAGCATTTACCAGAATCTTGATGTCATTCTCGGATCTTTGTCCGATATGATCAATTTAGGTATTCCATGTAACCTGAAAATCTCATGTACAAACCTCCTTGCTATCACTTTTTCAATCGTCTTTTAGATTACCAAAACAATAAAGTGTGCCACTTTGGTTAGTTTTTTGACAACATCCAGGATGATATCATGTTTATTCCTAGACATAGGTAATCCTTGAACGAAATCCATAGTTATCACTTACCATTTGTACTATGGAATGCTATGGGGGTATAGTAATCCGGTAGGATGCATATGTTCTACCTTAACACACTGACATTCCAAGCAGTGTGTCACAAATTCCATCACATCCTTTTTCATTCCCTTCCAGAAATATTGTTGCTTGATATTAGCAAGCATTTTCGTAATGCCAGGGTGTCTAGAAAAAGGTGAATTATGAAATTCAGCTAATAATTTCTTTCTTAAATCATTTTCCAAGGGTATATATACCCTGTTTTCAAACCTCAAAATTCCTTCATTGTCAAAATGAAATCCTTTATACTTTACATCTTTTGGATCTGCAGCAAGTGTTGTTTTAACTTGCTGAAAATAAGAGTCAGATTCCATGACACTTTTCACCTCATCTTTAAACTGAGTTCTTAATGTTATAAGAGCAGAAATGTGCTTCCTATGGCTTAGAGCATCTGCTACCCTATTTTCCTTGCCTTTAATATAGCTTATATCAAAATCATACTGAGATAGGAATTCTAACCATCTTTGTTGTCTTGCATTCAGGTTTGGTTGAGTAAAAATATACTTCAACCCCAGATGGTCGGTTTTTAGCTCAAAAGGCTTACCAAGAAGGTAATGCCTCCACATTTGAAGTGCATGAACGATGGCAGTGAGCTCTAGGTCATGTGGAGCATAATTTTGTTCATGTAACTTGAGTTTTCTACTTTCATATGCTATGACATGATCATTTTGTAACAAAATACCTCCGAGACCCTCTCTAGATGCATCCATTATGACCGTAAAATCTCCATTCGGATCAGGTACAGTCAAAATAGGTGTTGTAGTTAACTGATCCTTTAGAATCTTAAAGGCAGATTCACATTTTCATTCCAAACAAATTTCTTATCCTTTTTTTTTTGTAATGAAGTGATTAGTGCAGCAATCTTAGAAAAGTCCTTAATGAACTTTCTATAGTACCTGCTAAGCCCATGAAGCTTCTAACTTCATGCACGTTCTTGGGTGCAGGCCACTCAGTTATAGCTACGATCTTTAAAGGATCTATAGCTATCTCTGTTCTTACTTATAACATGTCCCAAATAATGCACTTCTGCATCATAAAAGGAACATTTAGATAACTTACCATACAACTTTCTCTTCCTCAAGATTTCTAGTACTATCTTTAAATGCTCCTGATGCTCTTCAACATTTTTGGAGTATATAAGAATGTCATCCAAGAATACAAGCACAAACTTGTCCAAGTATTCTTGAAAAATATTATTCATCAAATTCATGAAGGTGGCAGGTGCATTCGTCAACCCAAAAGGCAACACTGTGAATTCATAATGTTCGTACCTTGTTCTAAAAGTTGTTTTATGAATATCTTCCTCTTTTATTCTCAGTTGATGATATCCAGATCGAAGATCTATTTTTGAATAAACTGATGCTCCACGCATCTAATCAAATAGATCATCAATCCTAGGAAGTAGATATCGGTTCTTAATTATTGTTTCTTATTCAACATTCTGTAATCAATGCACAATCTAAGTGTGTCATCCTTCTTCTTTACAAAAATTACTAGTGCTCCCCATGGTGAGACACTCGGTCTTATCAACCCTTTGGTCAAAAGTTCCTGTAACTGAGCCTTAAGTTCCACCAACTCAATGGTGGTCATTCTATAGGGTGCCTTGGATATGGGCTCGGTTCCTAGTTTGATCTCAATTGCAAAGTCAAACTCCCATTTGGGCGGAAGACCCGGTAACTCCTCCGAAATACATCACTTGAAATATCTTAACAATGGATATTTTTCCATAAAATCATTATCTTCCTCAAAATTTTCTATCATTTTTATGGCATACAAAGTGCAGCCTCTATTTTTAGCCCTTTTTAGTTGCATAGCTATTAGTTTCCTAACTGCAATCCCACGTTTTACACCCTGAATGACTTGCTTTCTTTCTACAGGTCATCAAAACAACAAATCTATTTTTCATAACAGTCAACCTTCACCTTATGTTCTGCCAACCAATTAACACCTATAATTACATCATATGACCCTAAAGGGGTAACATACAGGTCAACTTCTGTGGAGAAACTAGGCAAGTCAAGGACTGCCCCAAAAAGACACATATCAACTGTATGGACAACATTATTTCTATAATGCACTATCCATGTCTTATCCATTCGTTCAGCTTTCCTTTTTAATTTCAATGCTAACTTAGTAGATATAAAACATTCAGTAGCTCCAATATCAAAAAGTATAACCACAGGTGTACCGAATAACTTACCCGGAACTTCTATGGGTGTGACTTGCTTTTCAGCTTGTTTGTTAGCCACCACAATGTGTATCCTATGCTACTGATCACAATCATCCTTCTTCAAAGGATAGTGACTCACGTAATGGTCCTTTCCATAGTTGAAACAACCTCTAACGGGCCCCTTCCTAGGCTCAAATTTATTTCCAGCCTTGAAGTTATCATTCTAGCTTCCATAGGACTTTTGTCCATTACCACTATTTTTGTAAAGTCATTCCGTATATTAGTAATAGTTTGTTC
The DNA here is from genome assembly GCA_018340775.1 of Taxus wallichiana var. yunnanensis. NCBI lineage: Eukaryota > Viridiplantae > Streptophyta > Pinopsida > Cupressales > Taxaceae > Taxus > Taxus wallichiana. Next base: position 918,079,542 of record CM031240.1, on the reverse strand, counting down.
ATTCCTATTTTCTTATTATTATCTCAACAACAAAAATTTCATGCCGAACCTCTTCCAGGGTCCCTTTTTAGGTGTGAGAGATGAAGAAGAGTTGGGAATCTTCTTCCTAATCTCCTCCCTATGAGCAGAGATTGCTCTCAATTTCTGTTCTTATCTTATTGCCTTTTCGACAACTCCTTCCATAGTGGTCGGACCATGGACATCCACCTCACCACCAATGATGGGATTCAGTCCCATTATGAACTTTCGTATCCTGAACTTCTCGTCAGCTTGGTACTGTGGTACATACTTAAGGAGTTTAGTAAACCCTTCCCAGTATTCTATCACCATCAGCTTTCCTTGAGACAAGTTCTGAAATTTAGTCATTTTCTAATCAAAAAGAGTTGAGGCAGCCATCATTTCCTAAAGTAACTTTTAAATTGATCCCAAGTTATGTCTATTTTGACAATGTTCAACTCAACCTTACGGTTGTCCCACCATGATGATGCTTCATGAGAAAGTTGATATGCTCCCCATATCGCTTTTGTCTCCTCGGAGAAGTTTCTTATTGCAAAGTACTTCTCCATTTCACTGAGCCAATTTTCAGCCCCGTCCCCAAGTGTAGTTCCATCAAACTTTGGAGGACTTATTCTCTTTATATCATTTGTGAGTTCAACCACTAATCTTGCCCTTTTATTTTCAGGCTGATTAGGAACATTCACGTTACTATTATCAACACCCGGATTTCCTCCATTGGTGTTGTCCACGGAGGTTCCAATCATTAATATCAACATCTTCTTCCTCCTCCTCATTTCCCATTGCTTGTTGTTCCAAAACAGTCAGATGATCTCTCGTATCTAGCAGGGCAGCAAGGATCTCATCTAGTTTTTGGGCAGTAGCTGCTTCTCCACCCTAGTAATGGGTTGTTCGCAATATTCCCTCTTGTTCTAACCATTTTCTTTTCAACAAGAAAATGTAACCTTATTAAATTGTGGACTCATTAGGTCCAAGAGTTGCAACCTTTAGCTCTGATACCAAGATGTAACATTCCCATTTTAAGACACTAGAACAAGGGAAAAAAATATTGATAACATTCTCTGCTCTAGATTACGTAATTCAGAACACATGTTCAAGTTTTAATAATTGTTCTCTGTTCTAAATGACGTAATTTAGAACACACAAGGCTTTTAAAACCAATGTTCTTTGTTCACATATTCATAATATGGAACACACATTCCATGCCATTCAATCATATAACAGATAACCATATGCTACTGTAATGACTCGAAGAACTACCGATCTCCCATTTCATGGCTCGAAGTTTCATCGATCTCTCATTTCATGACTCGCTACTTACCGATCCTTCATGTTAATCCATGCATCGTATACTACGTATACTTGGTTCCCTGTACCTTCTCGGTTATTGAAGTGTTCCATTTAAGAGGCCTATCTGAATATCTATTACCAATATTCATTTGAAATCCTACTTCTTAAACTAGGTGATTTAGGACAACGCAACTAGCAACTTGTGATACTTTGGCCAAAGATTTTCACATGCTTAGCATGATCATATTCCTAGACATTTCATACTCATCAATGGAATACATCCTTCACCCCACTTCATCTGTTACCTAGAGTGGTCTTTTCTGACTTCAGTCAGTCCTCTTGTCCATGGTTGAACTTTAACCCAAGATAACAATATGAAAGAGTATAGAGAGGAACTCGTGATGACTAAAGGTACGCAGACATACCTCGTCGACCCTAGTCAACTGCGTGTGTCTAACTATCTTTAGTCTTTGTGAGTCTCTCTATATACAAGGTCATATTCCTAACTTGATCCAAAGCAAAAATGAGGCCAAGTCCAAGCTTATGTAAACCTTGATGATTCGATTCGGAAGGGTGTTGCAACATGTCAGCTGTAACATTGTGTCGTCATGAAGGCCCCACCTTCATGAAGACACCATTTATGTAGCTGGCATGTGCCAACATCCTATGGAATCCTCCCATCAAGGGTTACACATCTAGCTAAAAGTGTGATTAGATTCTTAACTTTAATTTTATTAAGAATGAGTTTCAGCAACCGTGTTGATCCTCTAACCTCATTGTTCGTTATAGTTGCATAGCTAGGAATGACTTGAATTGTCTCATAGCTTAATATACATTCACCCCTCCTTACCGAAGGATTGCATATTTCTATCTTAGTTCATTAATTAAAGCTTCAGACTTACAGTCCACTATAGCTTAACGAAGTAAGATTAACTTACTAAGCTTAATCAATTTTATCCGCAATTGATTATAAATTTAGGTTCCATTTTATTAGATGTCATTTGAATGAGGTCTATTTCCCAAATGAATGTATTCATTTATTTACAATTACCTTTCTTTAGCTCAAGGTTTGTTAAGAGGCGGTATGATTCCTCCTTCCGAATATCCTTTGGGTAAGACATCCCAAGGAGTTTTAACGAAATCTGAATACAAAATTTCATTTGTCCTTTCCTTTACATTCATTAGTTAGAATCTAATTCCATCTTTCATTTATATAAGAGTTCATATGCATCTTACTCTTTTACTAATGTCAATTTAAAATCCATATTGACCTAAGTACTAAGCATTTTCACATCCCAACTTAAAAGTTGTATTCAAGTGAAGAATAGACGTTATGTCCTTTTAAATCTAACAACCATCATTTGAATAAATACAATTTCAATGAGTAAGAATATATTCTCAATCATATTTCAACAGTTCAACAATGGTACAACAATTAAAATAACACACCATTCCCTTCTTTCATTCCTCTAGATAAAATTTATACATTTCACTAATCCGAACAATAGAACTTCATTCATGCCAATAACATTGATAACTCAAAAGAAGAAGAATACAACTTTTCCTTTTTCCATTTCCTTCGGGAAGAATGATAAAATCTCAGAAAAGATCCATCCTTTAGATAATCAGAAGAAACATCATAAAACAACATGTCTTCATTATTACTCACGGAATCCATCTAGCAAAAGTTACTAGCATGGGTCAGTTCATTGAACTGAGCATGTTAAGCACTTATCAATAAAATGAAGTGCTCTTGACTAACTGTCTCAATAAAAGAACTCTACTTTTATGAAACATCCCATAATTGAGATGGACATCACGTAAGAGTTAAGTACCAATAAGGATGAACAATTTAAACAACCTTATCTCAATAAGTAGCATCAAAATCAAATAGTACTAATAATTAACAACTCCCCAATTTCTATAACAGCTAACATGCAATGATATATATATCACCATTTTCATAACTGTTCCCTTTAAAAATGAAAAGAGTTCATTCCAAATTTAGGCAAATATTAAAAGGAATATTTTCTCTAAACAATCTCATATTAGAGCATTTGTAAGAACTGATTTATATATTATTGTTCGAATGCAATCATTGTCAAACCCATTTCATCATTATAAATGAATTTCATATAATGAATTGACTATAAATTTAAATAGAACTCCTTTACCTTCTTGCTACTCACTTGACTTCAACCAAATCAAATGCAGAAGAGAAAGGCAATCATACATCATAACAACAACATATTTAACTTTTCAGAATTTAACCAGCAGCGTAGTACTCATCTATTTCAGAGAGAGAGAGATAGAACGTAAAATGCATTTGCATACTCCTGAGGGCAGTCATATGTGACTTCAATACCTTTTTAACAGAAATTTGGATAGGATACTAAGGAAAAGAAAATACTATTTCCAATTACCTAATCCATAATCCCTTTTATTTAATTACAACCGAATTGATTGATTTTATGCAAAAGGAGCTAACAACTAGGGATAACAGTCAAGAAGAGAAATATTTAGAAGTTAAAAATCAAATGAAAGGAAGAGGATTCACGTTACCTCTTTCCAATTCACAACCGAATATCAAACCATGACATACAGACCTATTATGCATAGGATAATTCTTTCTAATCTAGACTGTTATAGTCTTAATAGTTTACTAACTACTATTCAAGGAAAGTATTCAAGAATTCACTTTGCATCCGAACCACAAGTATTCAAAAATAAAAAAACTTTCAATTACGCAACTATTCCATTAGTTTTATTCATTGAAAACTAGACGCATCTATCTAGGTATGAAACGAGTAAAAGTGTACAACAAAGTAACATGATCCCAATTTCACTGGAATAATTATAGAAATCATTTTTCAACCACAAGAGTAAGGAACCTACTCAAATTCAGATTCAATGAAAAAAAGAAGGAGTTTTAAACCCGCAGGTTATATATATATATATATATATATATATATATATATATATATATGTTCATCATTGAGTTCAAGAAGAAATAAAAACTGTACTCTATACCCAAATCCATCAGATAATCAGGTTACCCTATTCCAGGTTCGACAATAATTTATTTCCAAATAGTCATTCATGGATACCAGAATAAAGTAGGAGGAACATCATATCATTTTAGCTCAAGGAAATGTAAGGATGATACATTAAATCTATTTTCCTAAAAGAATTCACATCGCCATTCACTATAATTCAACAAGGAAGAATAGTTCACACTCAAGTCCTGTCAAAGCATTCACACGAATTCCATATCTCTTGAACACACACAAAACTTTGAAAACAATATACACATCACTGTGTCACTTTCAACGAGTTCCAATCCACAAAAGACAACAAAACCCGTATACCCATTACTTTGGAAATCAAAACAACAGAGACAATTTCCATGTTCAATTACTATTTCAACAAAGATCACCCATTTACTCATGTATGCATCGAGAAAATACCCAAATCACATCCTTTCCAAACAACTCAAGCAAAAGATCACATCCAACATATCATCATATTTTCACAAGAACATGCATTTATAAGAGCAGAGTTCTTTTAATGAAGATGCTTAATAAAGAGAAAAACTATTTAAAGAAAAGAGCCTAACATGCCTGTATAACTTCTTGTTAGCTCGTGGAAGGTCACAACCGAGCTTCTCCAGAGTTTCTTCCCTCCAACAACATTATTCACTAGTTCCCTCAACTACTTCCACATTTCCACAGGCCCAGAAACCACTCAAGGCGGTCAAAACAACAATGGCCAAAAATCAAACTTGCAGGATCTCAAAGAGCAACAAAAATGTAGAGAAAGAAAACCCGAAACCAAAATGAATAAACAATAGCTAAAAAAATCCTCTTTCCTCTTTCCTAGGGGTGGTTGCCAAAACCAAGGCCAATAAATGCATTGAATGCATTTCCTTCCTCTTTCTCCATGCCACCACCGACTTAGATTTGGCTAGCTTTTTCTTACAAATTTGCTTGTAATTCGAATTTAGTAGTATGGTTTAGTTAGAAGCCTCCAACTTCTTTGCTCCCACAAACTTGGCATTTAAAACTTCAAGGACAGCATTTAAGTTTCCATTAAATTTTAAAACCTTCCCCCTTATCCTCTCATTGACATGTATCCATAGGCCCCTCTTAGGTCTAGTAATAGATTAGATCAAATTTTTAATAGTTAGGTTTCCTTTTTTCTCATAAGTCCTTAGGATTCACCTTAGGTTAGTTTACTAACACCATTTTTTTTAAATTAAAATCCTTATAGGATATAATATTATTTCATAGGTTAACACATAACCCTTATCCATTCCATAACAGGTTCCTAGTAGATTTTACCGCCTTAGGCTTAAAACCAGTATAGTGCAGGACATTCCATCCAATGCTAAATATATGCCTTGATATCTTTGTATCAAACCTTTTTCTATCTTACGCTTTCTAAAGCATTACAACTCGTATGTATTCAGGAAATCAAACCTTACCATTGGCAACATGGTGCCTAGTAAGTATACTTGTAACTCGATTCTTTTAAAATTTGCAACAATTTCCTGCTCGGTTCCAGACTTCATTTTATCTGGGAAGTCAATCGACAAGATGATAATAAAGAAGGTTGAAGCATACCTTGGATCAATGGAATTGATTCAAGGTGTGTTGTCTCATGATTATGAGTTCATCAAGTACAAAAGTAATTTTGCTAGTTCACAACTTTGCAAACACAAGTTATAATGACCTTAGTCCCAGTAAACAAAGTTCATCAGAAGCATGGGTTCAAATCAGTAACACATGATTTTCAAGATTAAAGGATACACCTTAACATAATAATTCTCATTTCCACAGTTGCAGCATCACAAAAATAAGTTATCGTAGTAGCTGCCAAAATCAAGACGTTACACATCCACATCTAATGATCAATAAGGAGTGAGTTCCTAAATTCGATATATTTGTATGGAGTCTTTGTTATACTATCTGGAAGCTAAAGGGTTACTACTTTGGGTTGAAAATAATGTGGTGAATCCATACGGGAATTAATGGACCTGTAACTTTTATTACTTTCGTTTAACGTATGATTCTATTAAGGATTTACAATTACTATACAGTAACCTTAGAATACTTAGTTTGATTATATAATCCTTTTTAAGGTTTGTGGTTAACTATGCAGTAATTATGGTTTCATTATATGATCCTATAATAGATATTTGAATATCAAGTCATAACTTTATATTATTAAAAATGGCTATATGGTCGTCGTGCAACGAATCTGAGAATTCAATGAGAGAGTAATAACCCAGTAATTGTTGTTATTATCCTTGATAAATTTTTTATTGTTATTTTGGATATAATAACATTGTAAATAATACTATGACAGTACCTAGGAATAGAGATGTATTTGGTACTGTTGGGGTACCTTACAATATATACATATCCCGATGTTTTTATTGTTAAAGTGTTATTTTATTAAATGGTTGGTAAATATGTATATATATGTATATGTATATATATATATATATATATATATATATATATATATATATATATATATATATATATATATATATATATATATATATATATATGAATGCATTATTGGCTTACATCAGAATTTTATTAAAATTATTATTGGCATTTGGGGTGTTGTCTTTCATATTATAGATATGTTTTCCATTATGATGGTTTTTTTGTGGTGAATAATGGTTTTTTTGTGACACATATAAATACCTTTTATGAGATGGTTGAGTATGGTAATAGGTGTCACTTTTTAAAAAAATATCTTTCAGGAGGAGGGGAAAACTTCTTGTTTAGACTGAAACTCTAGATTGCGTAAGGAGGGTTACGAACCCAAAGTGTTATGATACCTTCCTCCTGGAAGGATTGAATAATCCTTTAGTGTTCGTGTCTATGATCGTAACTAGGATGTTTTGTCTTCTCAAGGACTTTTTGAGATGGATGGATTGAGCATTAGATTTCAATCACATAATCTATAGGATTACATGATTGAAATCCCAATACTATTGACCTTTTGTTTCTAACATGAGGCCTTGCCTTGATTATTTGAGATATTGTTCTTACTTTGGGATATCTCGACTTCCTTTGATATTGGTGGTGAAAATTTTTATCTCGTGTGAAGAATTTTGATTAGTGGTTTGTGCTTTGACCCATTCTTGAAATAGAATGTTCCTTTCATGATATTGTTAAATGTTAGCTTACTATTGCAATGGGTAGTCTTAGCATGCTCAGTTCTCGTGAACTGACTCGAGTTAATACTTGTGCAGATGGCTTGTGCATGTTGATAAAGGAAAGATTTGTGAAGGTTTCATCAGTTTTTTGTTTGTGGTTCCTTGTACGAATTTCAAATGTGTTGTAATTCTTGCAATGGTGCTTGTAATGGAGTTTGGATGGCCTCTTGCCTTGGAATTTCGGTAATTGTGAAATAAAGTTGCCTTGTCTTTTTGTAGTAAAAATTTGTAATTATCTTTGTGAGAAATAATTTACAATATTCACCTTGTTATGAGTATTCTTTTAGTAATGATTATTTATCAGTCGTGAAAATGTCATAGCATGGCTTGACCAACTTGTTACCTCCTTGTTCTTAGCCAAAGCTTTATTGATTATGTTGGTGCCTTCTTTATGTGTGCCATGATGAATAAAATGTTCTAACTGTGTTTAGATCTCTCGATTAGCAATGGTAGTTTCTTCTTTCGAGTCATAAAACTTTCATGTTTTAATAACCCTCCATGGTATTGGCATCCATGCTATTCTTTGTATATTTTTAATGGGTTGGCAATCATGTTTCTAAAGTTAATCAAAAATAAAACAAAATGAATTCATAGATAAATCAATAAATAAAATAACAATGAAATTGGGTTCTTGTTGAGAAATTTAAGAATCTTAATTTGGAAAGAAATGAGTTTTCTACCAATGTAAAGAAACCTACCCTCGTTAACCTTAACTACGGATTAAACTTTATCCTCATTTTTGTGAAACCTTAAGTCTTGTGCTTCCATTTTGGGAACCCCATGTGTATCCATTGTCAAACTTAATCAAGATGGTTTCTAAATGAAGCTTTTACCCAAATCCATTTTAACTCTTAAGTTTCTTTGAAAGATTTGTTATTAACTAAATAGATCATAATGAAATAAATTGGTCTTCTCTCTCTAACCTTTACCATAGTACCTTGTAACCCTTTCCTAAGTTATGATAAAATTTTAATCCTCAAACAAAGAATATTAGGGTTCTGAACCTAAACGATACTCCACTTCTTTTGAGCTTACACTTACCTCCTTATGCAATGGAGGTATGAAACAAGTTTCAGTAGTGTGGGTTCGGATAGACAACCTTGTAGAATTGTTTACCTCCTTTTTTTGTAAACATTTTAAACGAGTAAATGTCATATTAGAGATAATCTTAAGCTAGTTACTCAATAGTATAAAAGAAAAGAAATCTAGCCCTATATAAGGAATTGTATGAATCATAACATGAATCTTCTAGACCGCAAAGTCAGTCTTGAAAGACTATTTTAGTGAATACATAACCTTAAAGGATTTTACGATGGAGTGTCATGAACTGTCACTAGGTATTATGGGTGTGTATTTTTGTGGTGTCTTGTCGAAGAGAAAAGTGAACTATCCTTGATGGGTGTTGAATGTTTCCTTGTTGTCCAATGGGTCATCGTTGTGTCAAGATGTTTGAAGAGTTATTTGTAGCCATTATGACCACCTATTGTGTTGTTCTGTACTTTAAACAAGTTAAAAATAATTATCCTGTACTTTGCTATGTTGGCTTGTGTGTCTGAATTAGTGGGTGTTACACTTGGTATCAGAGCGAAGGTTCATGCTCTCAAACCTATGGGCAAAATTAGAGTGGTGATGTGTTACATGATGGTGTTGCAGTGGTGGTGATGGTGTTGCATGATGGTGATGATATTACAAGTTGGTACTTTGCATGATGGTGGTTGATATTGGAAGAGTAATGTGATTTAAGTGTGATGTGAACTATGTTGTAATTGTGATATTGTTAGTGCACATGTTATGTATGCCACTTAGTGCAAAATGATGGCATGTTGATGTGTTAAAGATGGATCATTCTCTCTCCTTGTCGAGAATTCTATGTGAATTTAAGTGTGAAACATTTTTTTGTGTGAAAGAAATGTGATTGTTGATGTCGAGTGTTGGATCCTTTTGGCATTTGTGATGTGTGGGTGTGCTGATATGTTGTATGACAAGGTTGATTTGTAGTGAACTAGACTTCATAATGATGTCATTATCATTGGTATAGAAATGTGTGTGTCCCCATGTTATATGGTGATTGACTGTATGTTGTAATTGTGCTCATCATAAGTAAAATTCATGTAATATGTAATGATTAATGTCGTAAATTTGGGACATATGGTGAGTATATGATCCCTATCGTATGGTGATTGCACTTTGGGTGCAACATGTGGTGATGTGATATGTTGTAATTGTGACTGTAATGTATGTGATATACCCTATATATGTACCTTGCGAAGGTGTTATGATTAATGTGTGTGAACCACCATTGTGTTAGTGATGTAGTTACATGTTATGTTGTGAACCTTACGCTAACCGACCGGAGGAAATCGGTAAAAGAGTATGTTTGGAGTGAGGGAATGTGAACCATGGGCCCATAACTTGAGCCAAGATTTGGTTCTATAGATGACAACCTGTGATTCTTTCCTCTCTCCCTATGTGGTTGTTGTATGGATGCAACCTAAGTGTAGCTGTGACTGTGTTTAGCCTTGTCGAAGTGGTGGTGGGATGATTCAGATAGAGATGATGATAGTTGTACTATTGATATGTTATTTTTATGAGTTGAGGCTCGATGTTCCAAGTGCCAGCAACTCATTGAGTACCCCCTTGGTGGCCAGATAAGGCCACACAATTATCATAATGTGATATTATTATATGTGCATTATATCCGTGAATTGAATTTTTATCTATTTCTGCAAGGACCAAAGCAATTTTCTTGATTGCCATATTTTATATTTTGGGCATTTCCTTGGTTTGTGGTGTTGATGCTTGATTTAATCTTGCCCTGTTTGTTCAAAAAAATTCTCAGTCCGCTTGGTTTGAAGTATTTTCTATCTCTTTGTATGGATGTGTGAAAACTTTCTCCTTCATTTTAATGCCATTGTTAATCCTTCTCTATGGTCATGGATCACATTTAGCCATGTATTATTTATAGTTTCTTTGTCCATGAGGAACATTTTGAATTCTAGGCATGAATGGTGAAGTTTCCTGCATTTTATTTTTTCATAGTCAAGTTTTCCCTGTCAAATTTTATCTCAGCGTCTGCAGATACGTGTTCATCTCTAATTGGACAAGGTATGGCAGGGTTATTTGGTGAACTTGTCACTTTTTGTAAAAAATGTCAAATCGCTTTACGGCTCCATTGATTTCTAATTATCTAGTCGAATTATGAAGTGGTGGAGAAAATTTCTTATTTTTACCCCGAAGGTGTACACGTGTCATAAGTTGAGCAGTTGCGGAAAGCGGGCCTTTTTGTGTTTTAAGGCATTATGACAAAAGAGTAAAAAGGTAAAAGAAATTCCTAAGGCCCACAAGAGGACACGTGGCCAATTTTAAGTCAAAAGTGGGAAGGTGGGCTATCAAAGCACTTTGAATTTTTTTTTCTTTGTTTTGTGAAAAGGAGTAAAGTTATAAAATGATCCACGACTCCGCGGGACCAATTAATGTCACATGTTTGAGTCAGCATTGAAAATTCAAAGCGGGAGGCGGGTCGCTAGAGGTTTTTGTAACTTTTAGCTTTGTTATGAAAAAGGAATAAAGTATAAAAGTGAAGCACACCCCACTAATGCCCAAGTAAAGCCACGTGTTAGGCCTATATTAAAAGCGGGTGGGTAGGCCAAATTGTCTAAAATTACTCATTTTCTTTAAGTGATACAAAATGTGAAAAGCACCCCTAGACCTACTTCAACTCAAATATTTTCCACGTGGATGGCTCAAATTTTAAGTTGTGAAAGACAGAGTTAACGGTTGTGATATAATGCATCTGGTTTTACCGCCATTATTGCTCCTACGCAAACCAGGGACCTTAAGGGATTCAATTGCTTTCATCATTTTTGGTTAATTCCATGGTCTCTCATCATTTTTGTTAGTGAAGTGCAATCAATTTATTATGGAGCTTGATTTGTAAATCTAAGAAGTGTAAAAGTTGAAATAGAGTTGCTTAGGCACCTGGGTAGAAGACGAATCATCAAGTAAAGCAAGATGTAAAGGAAAAGGATGTGGAGAAGGAAGCTACAGGGGCTCGAAAGAGGATAGACATGCTACTAGAGGAGATGACCAGACTCCTAGTTAAATCAACCAGTGGAAATAATTGAAAAAACTTATCTTTTGTACATCTAATAGCTTTTGGGTGTAAATTTTTTAAACATCACTTTCTGGAACAAACTTGTAACAAGCAAAGGATTCCTCGAATATTCTTCTTTTGGGGGGATACTTTGGGATGAGTGAGCAAGTGAAATTGTATAAATGTAATGAGAATACTCTTGCAAAAGGGGGTTAACTTTTCTAAGAAAGTTTGAGAAAAACCATTTTCCCGAGAGACCATCTGAGAAACTTGTTTATTTTCCTGTGTTTTAGATTTAATCACGTCAAGGTGGTTGCAAGTGTATAGCCATTGAAAAGCTCTAAGATTGTTGAAGAAACTCTCCTTGCTGATGAATCTAATGAACCTTGAATGAATTTGTGTTGATCATGAGCATAATTGTGTTTGCTTTTATTTCAGAATGTTTTCAAATAGTTTTTCTTGTTCCTATTACAATATTATGTTAAAATCTCTCTAAGTCACACAAGATCTTGTTCGTGTGTTAGTATTGTGGCATTTGCAATTTCATCATGAGAAGAGCTTTCATCTTATGATGTAAATAAACAATTTAAAATCACTTTACTTTCATTATGTTGATAAAGATTGTTTGTAAGTCTATGAGTGTATCTTAGGCATGATGAACCAGGGATTTCTAACGTTTAATTGAGTCTTTAGCATGAGCCTTTGTGTTGAATTCTTGAAGAATGTGTGAAACTATGCATCTTTGGGCCTCCATTGATACACACCTTCTGGTTGAAGGAATATTTTGGCTATTTTGAAGCATTTTGTCTGTGAGTGTTCTAATATTTGTAAAGGCTCTCAAAGATATGGTATAATCAACTTTATCTTGCTTAAATTCCCACCAAAAACTTCTCAAATGATGAATCCTACATGAACTACCCATGTTTGTACTTGGATATCCTTAAATGAACAAATTCCATTGCCAAAGTATGCAGAAACAATCAAGTTTCAATTTTTGTCTTTAGTAACCTGAACCTTGTCCAAAAATATCTCCATTATCTAGAGTGACAACTTGTGAGAGTTAGATTGTGTTGTATTGATCATATTTTCTCAAGGTTTTCCTCAAAGCTATGTAAAGAAGGATCTATTGATATCCTTCACCAATATAGGTTACAGAATGGGTCCTCTCACCCTGGTTGAAGGCACAACCTAAAGTAGTAAGGATAAATCAAATCCTTTAATATGGTGTTATCCATTTCTCCAACACCTGAGTGACAAAGAGTCAGCTGAATCCCCTCCCCGACTACAAAATGACTTATATTATGATTTTTCTATCTCAAAGCATCCTGTTGAATCTGTGATGCTTCTCAGCACCCAAGGGAGAATCAATTTGGGTACCAACACCGAAGTGGCATCATTGCTAGGGATTATTTGAACACTAGGACTTATTTTTGTGGCAGCAACACCAAAGTGGCGTCGTTTATGGGGATTATTTAAACATTGGGACTTATTTGTGTGGCAAAAACACCAAAGTGGCACCTTTTTCAGGGATTATTTGAACAACTGGGACTTATTTTTGTGGCAAAACACCGATTTGATGCCATTGTCGAGGACTATTTTTACAAATGCATACACATTTTGACCCTAGTAATTCTTCTTGCATGATTTAAGTACAAATAAATTGTTTAAATGTCATCCTTTGTTGAGATTTGTAATATTTGTGCAAGATTACAAGTTCATTGTGCAGTATTTCTAGTTTCTAGTGGTTATTGCACTAAATTTACATCAATAGTGATAAATGTGGGTAAAGGAAGGTCGGATCTGTTAAGATTTGTAGAAATTAAGCATTGATAGACAATTGGCAAGTTACTTATAGTGCATCTGCACAACTAAGGTGAAAATTCTTAGTGGCGACTTCGTGTTGAATTTAAATTTTCATGATTACCAGTGTCTTAACCTGTATCAAGTGAGATTTGTCATTAATATGTGCAAAGCTGGAGGGAAGAAGATATTTTATCAATAGGGACCCTACTTGAAAGTTATTTCAGAGTCAAGGCTAATTCGTAAGGAAAACAAGTCCAAAAATTATTGGAAATCAAGAATCAAAAAAGGAGATATCAGTTCTAAAAGGTGATCAATCTGTGGTTGAATATTACCATACGTCTTCAAGTGATTCTAAACCAAGTAATCTTTATATAAATTTGAGTTCTCCAACTGGAGAGGGGCCATCATTTGTGTCTGAAAAGTGTGCCTCTCAGTTTTCCCCTATTTCTTCCAAGGTTGATAGGGTTTTCCAAGAAGATGAGTCATTAGAGAATATCTATTTTGAAATCTATACTCCTGTGCTCCAAATACCCCTTGTTCCCTATCATTCTATTTCTCCTGTAAATTCACCACCTCAAGGCAATATGGCCCAACCTCCACCTAGAAATCCTTTTTTTTGTCAACACTTTTGGACCTATAGATTTCAAAGGTATGGATGGATATCCTAATATGGTGCCACAAGATGTTAGAAATAGGTTTCCAAAGTTTCAAGGGAATAATGTCATCACTGGTGACCAGCATTTAAAACTCTTTGTCAACATGATGGAAGATTTTGAAATTGAGTTTGAAGACGTGTATGTAAAGTTGTTTATTCATACTCTTGAGGAGGATGCACGTGATTGGTACAAGGATTTACCAAATAATTCAATAGATTCATGGACTGAGATGAAAAATTCCTTTAGATTTCAATATGGGGATAAGATATATCCCAAGTTCCTTTTATCTAAATTTGAAAATATAAAGAAAAATCCAAATGAATCTATCCATGATTTCAATACTCTATTAATAAGAGCTTGAATAGGCTATCTATAATCCTAAGGCCAAGTCATGTGTCATGTTTAATCAAGTATTTTGATGTTTTTGATAAAAAGGATGCTTATTACTTAAGAGATAAAAACTCGAAACATTGAGGCAAGCCTTCACTATGGCCTTACAAATAGAAAATAATATTAAGGCAGTTGGCAAGCCTCCTAAGAGGGAAGGTGTTAAGTTGATCAATCTTGAAAAGCCTCAGTCAGGAAAGGTTGTGGATCTAGAAGAGGTTGTAAAAACTTTGGTTGGAGCAGTTAAAGAGATATCCTATAAACTGGCCAGAGCAAAAAAAGGGATAGGAAAAATTTCCTAAGGTCAACACAAGCCACACGGTCAGGAGAGATTTGGAAATCATCCCAGAGGTGATCACAGACCAGATGATAGAGGGAAAGGGCCCATGGGATCAGGAAATAAACAACCTCAACCCAGGGAAAATAGATTGGTTCCTGATCCTTTGACTATCGGGTTACTACTGTGGAGGAGGCCAATGTTATCGAGTGGTGTGATAGGTGTTTATTACCACACTCCCCATGTGATGTAGATCAAGAAGTTGAGGAAGTAGATGATGATGAGACATATGATGATGTGTGCATGATGGAATACCCTACAAACTCATGACAGGGGGCAACCTCAACTGAATTGATAAGTGCCATAAATCTTTGAAAACTTTTGGGATTGTGTTCACTAGGTATTACCTCTTCCTCCTATTAATACTTTTGAAATTGATATGGTGCAAGCATTTGATCTACCTAATCATGATTTTGAGTACTTAAGGGATCTTATGATTAAAAATTATGATGGAGGAATTCCTTCTGAATAAGATAGGAAGTTGTTGATGAATGCAGTAGTGGCTCAGGAGAAAGAATATAACACCAAAAGTAAGGTTGTCAAAGGGGAGGGCCACAAACCAAGCCAAAAGTTCTAGTTCTTACCAATATCCCGAGGGAAACCCCTAAGAAAGATACATCTAGAAAATGCCTAACTACCCCAAATAGAACCGGTGCTCTTGCCCATGCCTAGACTCTGAAAACTCCTATACTATCAGAGGAAGTGGTGAATCTCCCTCCTAATACTGCCCTACCCAAATATGTTCCTTGTGACATAGCCCAAATCTTGAGTCAAATCAAGGTCATTGTTCCCATTGTTGAATTACTCAGGATCCCTGAGCATAGGAAAAGGGAATTCAAATATTTGGGATGTAAAGAAGAAAAAATTACTCAAAAAAATGTTAATAATATAGAGGTTCCTTGCATTATTGCAAAATTAGAAATACCACAAGCATTGGAGGAATTAGGTGAATCATCTGAGGTGTATTTGGGAACTTCTCTGGTTGAATCTCAGCTAGATGTAGATCCATTTTTTACCACTTTGATTATTAAAAATAGGTTGGTACATAACTGCATGTTTGATTCAGGAGCCTCATGTAATGTAATGCCTCTTGAGGTCATGAATGAGTTAAATATCAAGGTGATAGCAACTTTTGGAAAATTTACTATCATGGATTCAAGATAAGTGCCAGTAATTGGATATATCACGATTAGTAGTACAATTGGCAGCTTATCCAGAAAGTGCTTAACCTTGAATGTATTTATTGTGGATTATCCTTCCAAATGGGGATGTTATAATCTAGAAAATGGGTAGCTAGTGTGGTGGAAGTGTACAAATGGACATGTCTTATGCAACCATACCAATTGATGGCAGCCTTGTGAAATTATATGGTGAGAAGAAAATGTTACATCTCATTAAGGACCCTAACAATGCTTCTTATGAAGTATTGTACACAGATGTTGATGTTGATAACTTTGTGGGATATGATGATTATAAGGAGCATAAAATTGATGAGTGCAAGTATCCTAGCAGGTAGGTTCTCCTTGGACTCTAATGTTCGATGGAGCATGTTCTAGATTTGGTAATGGCACTGGTGTTGTCTTGATATCTCCAAGCCAAGAGGAGTTTAACTTTTCTTTTAAACTCAATTTTGAGTATACAAACAATATTGCAGATTATGAAGCACTGTTGTTGGATTTAAGGGAAATATGGTGTCAAGGACATTGTTGTTAAAGGAGATTCAGAGTTGATAATCGACAAGTTAGAAAATTGTATGCAACAAAGAATCAAAGAATGAAACAAAATAAGCATGCGCTTTTGGACTTTATTGAAAATTTTGATTCTTTCAATATAATACATCATGATAGGAGGTATAATATTGTAGCGTAAAAATTGGCGATATTGGGATCTTGGTCCTAAAATTGTACAATGTCTCCCTATTGTGAATATGATATTGAAATATTGACTAGGTCGTATGTCCCCGACAATATCAAGCACTTTCAGGTGTTTGAAGATGATGCTTGGGTCCAAAGTTTTCTACAAAATAAAGGATAATTTTCTAATCAAAGTATGGACTGGGAACCAATGGTTTATGTAAATGATGGAAAAGAGAACCTGTTTGGTAAGGACATTATCCAATTGAAAACTAATACTATCCCCAAAGGTTTGGTTGCAGACCGAGTAAAATTTTGATAATGTTGATCGCATTACTAATAGACACGTGTCACCTCAAGGATGTTGAGGAACATAACCTAGGCACAAAGGATAAACCTAGGAAAATCTAGCTAGGTAAAGCAACTTGAACAGAGAAGAAAAGCAACATATATTTTCAATTACTAAAAAAAGTACCAAGATTGTTTGGCTTGGTCATATTCAAAACTAAAAGCGTATAGGGAAGACCTTTTTCAACATGAAATACCCCTGGAGGCTAATGCCAAGCTGTTTAGGCAGAAGAAAAGACCAATTAATCCCCTCCTTTCCTCAAAAATGTAAGAAGAGTTGAAAAATTTAAGGGATGGAGGAATTATACAACCTACAAGATACTCCTCATGGGTAGCAAACCTAGTACCTGTTCGAAAGAAAAATGGAGATATAAGATTATGTGTTGACTTCATAAATTTAAATAAGGCATCAATCAAGGACAACTATCCCTTGCCAAATATGGATAACATGTTACAATTGGTTATTGGTTCTGAGTTGTTATCCACTTTGGATGGTTTTTCTAGGTATAACCAAGTGGTTCTAAAACAATCGGAGAGAATAAAACCACTTTCACTACTCCATGGGGCACCTATGTGTATGTCAAAATGTCGTTTGTCCTAATGAATGTTGGAGCCATGTTTCAAAGGGAAATGGATGTAGCATTCTCAGGATATGTAAATGACTTCATTATTGTGTATCAGGATGATGTGACAGTTTTTTCAAGGAAAATAAGTGATCACCTGCAACATTTAGAAAAGATGTTGTTAAGATGCAGGGAATATGGTATATCACTGAATCCCAAGAAGTGTCATTTTGGGGTTCAAAAGGCAAATCTTCTTGGACATATAGTGTCATCGAGGGGAACATGATTGATCCCGAGAGAGTGGAAGCCATTAACAAAGTTCCTATTCCAAGAACCAAAAAGGGAATTCAATCCTTTTTTGGGTAGATAAATTTTATTAGAAGGTTTATTTCCAAATTTTCTAAATTGACTATCCCAATCACCAACATGTTGAAGAAAGATCAGAGTATCAGATGGGAAGAAGCATTTATTCAAGCCTTTAATGGGATTAAGGAAGCATTGAAGAATGCCCTTGTTTTATCAGCTCTCCGATTATAAAAATGCCTTCCAAATTTTTTTCCTTTACTTCAAACAATACTATTGCATCTGTCTTTATTACAAAAGGATGATGAAGGATATGAAATACCAATTGTTTTCTTTAATAAATCATTAAGGAGCAAAATTGAAGTATACTATCATGGAAAAATAGGCCTTTGCTTTAGTCAAGGCCACAAAAATATTTAGTCCATATATTTTGAGCTCTAAAGTTATTGCTTATGTTCCTCACACTATGGTTAAGGATATCCTATCGTAGATGGAAATTTCAAACAAAAGATGTCGATGGGAAAATAAGTTGCAAAGAGTATGATATGGATATCCAAACTACAAAATTGTTTAGAGGTATGGGCCTAAAGAAAGCTAATGGCGAAAAGCAACCTGCAAACAATTGAGATAAATGAGGTTGAAGAAGAAAGATTGAATATTCTTGAGAAAGTGACAAATTCTGAATTATAAAAGGATATTATTTTTATCTCAAACATTTACAATGCCTTGAGAATTTAAACAAGAATCAAAAGAGAGAACTTAAGTTAGCCTCCCAAAAATACATCATCACTGATTATGGGTTAGCTTGGAAGAACCCTGAGGGAGTTCTCTTAAGATGTATCACTGAGGATGAAGCCCAAAAATAATTGATGATTTCCATGGAGGAGTTTGTGGAGGGCATTTTGTTGGAAGAGTCACAACTCATAAAATCTTAAGGGTTGGTTACTGGTGGCCAACTCTTTTTAAAGATACAACTCTGCTAGTAAGAAAGTGTGAGAGTTGTCAACATTTTTCAGGAAGATTGAAAGCTTCAGGCTCCCTCCCTTTACACCTGTATCAATTGAAGCCCCATTTAAGCAGTGGGGAATGGACTTCATTGGTGAGATTTCAGATTCTTCAAGTGCAGGCCACAAGTGGATATTAGTGGCCACTGATTACTTCACCAAGTGGGTGGAGGAAATCCCTACCAAGAAAGCTACCCACCAAATTTTTATGGAATTCATTCTGAATCATATAATTTATAGGTTTGGAGTGCCTACTAAGATATTTTTGACAATGCTATGATTTTTTGAGCCAAACATTTGGTAGCCATGTGTCATGAGTATGGGATCAATTTAGCATATGCTTCAAATTATAATCCCCAAGGTAATGGACAAGCAGAATCAAGTAATAAGAATCATTGAAGATAATCAAGAGAACCTTGGAGTTAAACAAATGGAAGTGGGGTGAGCAATTGAAATTTGTTGTTTGGGCTGATAGAATCATTGTTAAAAGAGCTACTGGAAAAATTCCATTTGAGTTGGTGTATGGAACTCAAGCTCTACTTCCCCTACATATGTAATTATCTTCTTATTAATTTATTCAACAATTAGAGGACCAAGAGGTCAGTCCTTATGATGCTCGTATCAATCAAATTGTTGAATTAGATGAAGAGAGAAGAGAATCCCATCAAAGACATGTGAAGTTTAGGGAGAAATTAAATAAATTGTTTGATAAAAAGGTAACTCCAAGAGTTTTCAGTGTGGGAGATCTTGTGCTATTATGGGATAGCAGATATAAGGATAAGGGAAAGCATGGAAAGTTTGATGCATTATGGACGGGCCCTTATTCTATTGACATTTGGAATGGTGAGCACACCTTTTTATTAAAGGAGCTAGATGGGGAATTGCTTGAGTTTCCTATTAATGGCAGGCACTTGAAACATTTCCTTAATTTATTTCTCAGAATCAAGGTGCGCATCATTGTATAGTTTATAAAATTTTAGTTATTTTTTGTTTCGTGTTTTTTTTTGTTTATCATGGTCCTTGGTGACTAGTTTTTGTTGGTTTCTCGGTTTGATCTTGGGAGGTTGGTTATTGTTTCTTTGTTTTGGAGGTTGGTTCTTGACTCCGTTTCCCAATGGATTTTTGGCACATGGTCTATTATGTTTTTCTTACGGCACTTGCTTTGGGAGTGCCCATCCCCGAGTCGGAGCTGATGTTGGTGCTCGATTTAATCTCACCTTGTTTGTTCAAAAAAATTCTCAGTCCGCTTGGTTTGAAGTATTTTTGTTTCCTCTGTATGGATGCGTGAAAACTTTCTCCTTCATTTGTATGCCATTGTTAATCCTTCTCTATGGTCGTGGATCACATTTAGCCATGTATTATTTGTAGTTTCTCTATCCATGAGGAACATTTTGAATTATGGGCACGAATGGTGAAGTTTCCTTGCATTTTATTTTTCCATGGTCATGTTTTCCCTGTCAAATTTTATCTCAATGTCTGCAAATACGTGTTCATCTCTAATTGGACAAGGCATGGTGGGTTTATTTGGTGAACTTGTCACTTTTGCAAAAATGTCAAATTGGCCCCGTGGCTCCATTGATTTCTAATTGGCTAGTCAAAATTATGAAGTGGCGGAGAAAATTTCTTATTTTTTCCCCGAAGGTGTACACGTGTCGTAAGTTGAGAAGTTGTGGGAAAGCAGGCCTTTTTGTGTTTTAAGGCATTATGGCAAAAAGAGTAAAAAGGTAAAAGAAATGCCTAAGGCCCGCAAGAGGACATGTGGCCGCTTTTAAGTCAAAAGCGGGAAGGTGGGCTATCGGAGCACTTTGAAGTTTTTTGGCTTTGTTTTGTGAAATGATCCGCGACTCCACGGGGAACCAAATAATGTCACATGTTTGAGTCAGCATTGAAAATTCAAAGCGGGAAGGTGGGTCACCGGAGGTTTTTGTAACTTTTAGCTTTGTTATGAAAAAGGAATAAAGTATAAAAGTGAAGCGCGGCCCCACTAATGCCCAAGTAAAGCCACGTGTTGGGCCTATATTAAAAGTGGGTGGGCGGGCCAAATTGTCTAAAAGTACTCATTTTATTTAAGTGATACAAAATGTGAAAAGCACCCCCAAACCCACTTCAACTCAAATCTTTTCCACGTGGATGACTCAAATTTGAAGTTGTGAAAGACAGAGTTAATGGTTGTGATACAATGCATCTGAATTTTCGCCATTATTACTCCTACGTAAACCAGGGGACCTTAATGGATTCGATTGCTTTCATCATTTTTGGTTAATTCCATGGTCTCTCATCATTTTTATTAGAGAAGTGCAATCAAATTGATTGTGGAGCTTGATTTGTAAATCTAAGAAGTGCAAAATTTGAAACAAAGTTACTCGGGCACCTGTAGAAGACGAATTATCAATAGAGCAAGATGCAGAGGAAAAGGATGTGGAGAAGGAAGCTACATGCTCGAAAGAGGATGGACATGCTACTAGAGGAGATGAACAGACACCCTAGTTAAAACAACCGGTGGAAATAATTGAAAAAGCTTATCTTTTGTACACCTGGCACCTTTTGGGTGTAAATTTGTTAAACATCACTTTCTGGAACAAACTTGTAACAAACAAAGGATTCCTTGAATATTCTTCTTTGGGGGAATTTGGGATGAGTGAGCAAGTGAAATTGTATAAAAGCAATGAGAATACTCTTGTAAAATGAGGTTAACTTTTCTGAGAAAGTTTGAGAAAAAACCATTTTCCCAAGAGACCATCTGAGAAACCTGTTTATTTTCTTGTGTTTTAGATTTAATCACGTCAAGGTGGTTATAAGTGTATAGCCATTGACAAGCTCTGAGATTGTTGAAGAAACTCTCCCCTGCTGATGAATCTAATGAACCTTGAATGAATTTTTGTTGATCATGAGCATAATTGTTTTCTTTTATTTCATAATGTTTTCAAATAGTTTTTCTTGTTCATGTTGCAATCTTATGTTAAAATCTCTCTGAGTCACACAAGATCTCGTTTGTGTGTTAGTATTGTGGAATTTGCAATTTCATCATGAGAAGATCTTTCATCTTGTGATGCAAATAAACAATTTAAAATCACTTTACTTTCATTATGTTGATAAAGATTGTTTGTAATTCTATGAGTGTATCTTAGGCATGACGAACTAGGGATTTCTAACATTTAATTAAGTCTTTAACATGAGCCTTTATGTTGAATTCTTGAAGAATGTGTGAAACCGTGCATCTCTATGCCTCCATTGATACACACCTTCTGGTTGAAGGAATATTTTGGCTATTTTGAATCATTTTGTCTGTGAGTGTTCCAATATTTGTAAAGGCTCTCAAAGATCTTGTATAATCAGCTTTTTCTTTCTTAAATTCCCACCAAAAACTTCTCAAACAATGAATCCTACATGAACTACCCCTATTTGTATTGATATCCACAAATGAACAAATTCCATTGCCAAAGTATGCAGAAACAATCAAGCTTCAATTATTGTCTTTAGTAACCTGAACCTTGTCCAGAAAATATCTCCATTATCTAGAATGACAACTCGTGAGAGTTAGATTGTGTTTTATTGATCACATTTTCTCAAGGTTTTTCTCAAAGTTGTGTAAAGAAGGATCTATTGATATCCTTCATCAATATAGGTTACGAACGGGTCCTCTCACCTTGGTTGAAGGCACAGCCTAAAGTATTAAGGATAGATCAAATCCTTTAATACAGTGCTATCCATTTCTCCAATGCCTGAGTGATAAAGAGTCAGTTGAATCCCCTCCCTAGCTACAAAATGAATTATATTATGATTTGTTTGTCTCAAATCATCCTATTGAATTCGTGATGCTACTCAACACCCAAGGGAGAATCAATTTGGGCACCAAAGATGTGGTATTAACATGTAAATTTTGACACTAACTATGGCTATTTGGCCATTTGTTTCTCTTGGTTTTGGATCTTCTTTTAAATTTTAAAATTTTACCGCCTTGCCCAAGGCTTGTACCTTGCCACTTGGCATTTGAATCAGATTGCTATGTTGGTCATATTGTCGTGACGTGTGGAATAAGGTTATGGGATGCACCGAGGAATGGTTGGACCTATGGACCCGCCGCTCATCAGTATGGGGGTATGCCCGAAGGAGCTATAGATAACTAGCGGATTTTTGGACCATGAGTTATTATGTCACTTAGGTTAGGGGTGTTTGGAATCTATGTGCCTAGGGCCATAGGGAAACTGACCTCATTAAGGGAGGCATAAGAGACCCGAGGAGGCAAAAGAGACTTAAGGAGGCATAAGAGATTGATGTTTCGAGATATATGTTGAGTTATTGTGATGTCTTGGGAGTGGTCCTATGATGTATGTGCTACTCATGTTAGTTGGATATGTTTTGTGATTTTGTGGATATGGAATTGATGCCCTTGTTGACTCTATGTATATGTAACTATTTTCTGAGTTACGTAGAATATTCACTTGTGGGATTGTGGAAATTTCAAGTTGTTGTAGTACTCTTTTATTCAAGAATTATTTTTCAATCATAGTTGTGTGATAGGTACTATGATATGTGGACCATGCATATTTCCCTTCCATATTTTGGTTAAGCTCTTGTGGTGTGGTACCGTCATGAAAGTATGTAAAAGTATGCTTGTGATCCTTTAGAGTTGTGTATGACCCTAGTGGGGTGTTGTGATTGCAGTTCATGTTGGGCACCCACAAGAATGAATAAGCTAAAATTATACAACAATGAAATTTTAAAAAAAAGAACTAAAATTAGGAATAATGTTAATGGAAAGAGACTAATGAAATAATGAATAAGAGGGAACTGCCAATCTTCACATAACCTTGAAAGTTAAAATTTCTACCAAATGTTCCCAAGGCCACCCCATGGCCATGCTTTAGCATCTGAAATCTTAACCATAGAGTGTACCTTCGCCCTTATCTGTTCCTTGTTGCTTACCACTTTCTTTCCCTCTATGTTATGTCACATCGAGGACAATGCTTTCTTTAGGGAGGAGAATTTAATGCCCCATTCTTCGTTACACTGTTCATTCTTTGGCAACTATGTTCTTTGAGCATGGAATTCTGTTGTGCTTCCGTCGATCATTGGTGGGCTTCACCTTTGTCGCATATAATAATCAGCTTTCTCCCTCTATGTCATGCCTATGTGGTTGGCGTGGGTGTTTGGTTCCCATCTTCTTTGGTTTCCATTGTGTGCATGCGTAGGGAGGTTGTGTGTGTGGCACAAGCTTTGGTGGGGTTACTTTTTCAACGCTCAACTTAATCTTCCAACTACCACTTACCACCCCCCTTACCACTCTAGTAGTGACCTAGCCTGGTCACATGGCTATCATCAAATGAAATTAATTTCTGATTGGACGTTGGCTTGTTTCCTTTGGTAAAGGATCTTGGGTATGTGTTGGCGAGGGGATGGTGTTTCTTTGGCATGTTGCCTTTCATTATTGTTTTCTTAATGAAGATATATTTTCATGCTTTTGATTCGACTTGTGCCACGCCTTGGGGCTACATGGGCTACATCCCCTCTAGACTTTGCTCTATTGAAGTATTTTTGAATTAAAGGGGGTTTGAATATTTCAAGTTAATGTTATTGTTTTGTATCACATCTTCCTCGCTATGTCTTTGTGAGATAATGTGGTGGATCATTGATCTGGAGGTTGTGGAAAGATGGGTGTTGAAACTCCCAGCAAATGCTATTCACATGTTTGAGCTCCTACCCTGGCCGCCCTCTCCCTGACTGTGCCCAAGTGTTGCCATGAAGCCTGTAGGAGAGATCAACATGCTGAGGAAAATGAATTTTTTGAACGTGTTGTAGCTGTTTGAGCCCTAATTCAACGTGGCTGCATTGGGAAGCTCCAATCATGCATTATAAGTCTTACCTTTGAAAATGTTTTGTTATCTTTTATAATTACATGAAATGAGTGTTTCTCTTTCCTGTAATGTTGTATTGAATGGGATTTTTGGTTGTTTTTAATCACCTTGGGTGTACTGGCTATCCTTCCTTTTCTTCACCCGAACCTCTAGTTTTTATTGACTTTGCTTGCATAAAGAAAAGAAAAATAAATTAAAAAATAAAATAAAATAGGGATTCACCTTAACTCTTTACTTTTCTTTATAGTGAGAAATATTTTACACTGCAGGTATTCTTGTATTCATCCTGAAGTCCCCTAGTGGCGAAGTGGTAAAGGGGTTTGTAGGATATGAATGCATACCTTCATAGAATGTTGGTTAATCCCGCACGTAATGAGTTAAAGATGTAAATAGACCTGCAATGATAATTTGCTAAAAATTTTGTTGTTTCACTAACAATTGATGTGTAATAATATAGTAATTATTACTACTCATGTTTCAAATCCTAAATTTTGAATGCTTATGAATCCTTGTACATGTTAGTGATAGCATTGAATTGGACTATAAGTAGGTTTAGAGTTTTTTTAATGAATTCCATAACTCTGCACTGGATGGTTATACATTTATTATTTTTATCTTTTTAAGTGATCAAAAGAATAGATAAGATAAAATATACTTAAAACCTTCAAGTAAAGAAAGCACTATAAAATTTTAGTTGGTTAGAAGTGAGGCAACAAAGGTCCAATTTGCTTATTGGGAGATTTTTGTATATATGCTCTTTATGTTTTATTATAAATAGAAATAGGCTATTTCTATAATATTTGAAGCAATATTTGGTTATCTTGATTAGTGTGGGTGAAATATTATGAAAATAACTTGGGGTTGAACTCCCACGATTAATGAATTATTGGACACCAATATCAATGGTGTATAACCTCAAAAAATCTCAAACCCGTATTTGCTTGGAATTAGGTGATTTGGAAGGAATATAAAGAAATGAATACTCTTGCTATTGATTTAACCTTATAATAGATCCATCCACATCTAATGAGCCATAAGGAGTGAGTTCCTAAATTCAATATAGTTGTATGGAGTCTTCGCTATACTATCTGGTAGCTAAAGGGTTACTATTTTGGGTTGAAAATAATGTGGTGAATCCATACGGGAATTAATGGACTGTAACTTTTATTACTTTCGTTTAATGTATGATTCTATTAAGGATTTACGATTACTATACAATAACCTTAGAATACTTAGTTTGATTATATAACCCTTTTTAAGGTCTGTGATTAACTATGCAGTAATTAAGGTTTCATTGTATGATCCTATAATAGATCTTTGAATATCAAGCCGTAACTTTATATTATTAAAAATGGCTATATGGTCGTGCACCAAATTTGAGAATTCAATGAGAAATTAATAACCTAGTAATTGTTGTTATTATCCTTGATAAAAAATTTATTGCTATTTTGGATATAATAACTTTGTAAATAATACTATGACAGTACCTAGGAATAGAGGTGTATTTGGTATTGTTAGGGTACCTTGCAATATATATACATATCCTGATGTTTTTATTATTAAAGTGTTATTTTGTAAAATGGTTGGTAAATATGTATATATATATATGAATACATTTTTGGCTTACATCAGGACTTTGTTAAAATTATTATTAGAATTTGGGTGTTGTCTTTCATATTATAGATATGTTATTGATTATGATGGCTTTGTTGTTATGAATAATGGTTGTTGGTGACACATCTAAATACCTTTTATGAGATGGTTTGATTATGGTAACAGTGTCCATTTAAAAAAAAAAAAAAAAAGATCTTGTAGGAGGAGGGGAAAACTTCTTGTTTATACTGAAACTCTAGATTGCGTAAGGAGGGTTACGAACCCATAGTGTTATGATACCTTCCTCCTAGAAGGATTGAATAACCTTTAGTGTTCGCATCTATGATCGTAACTAGGATGTTTTCTCTTCTCAAGGACTTTTTGAGATGGATGGATTGAGCATTAGACTTCGATCACGTAATCTATAGGATTAAATGATTGAAATCCCAATACTCTTGACCTTTTGTTTCTAACATGGGGTCTTGCCTTAATTATTTGAGATATTGTTCTTACTGGGATATTTGACTTCCTTTGTGTTGGCTGGTGAAAATGTTTATTTCGTGTGAAGAATTTTCATTAGTGGTTTGTGCTTTGATCCATCCTTGAAATAGAACATTCCTTTCATGATATTGTTAAATGTTAGCTTCTCACAGTTATGGTTAGTCTTAGCATGCTCAGTTCTCATGAACTAACTCGAGTTATGCTTGTGCAGATGGCGTGTGCTAGTTGATAAAGTAAATATTTGTGAAGGTTTCATCAGTTTGTTGTATGTGGTTCCTTGTACGAATGTCAAATGTGTTGTAATTCTTACAATGGTGCTTGTAATGGATTTTGGATGGCCTCTTGCCTTGGAATTTTAGTAATTGTGAAATAAAGTTGCCTTGTCTTTTGTAGTAAAACTTTGTAATTATCTTTGTGAGAAATAATTTACAATATTCACCTTGTTATGAGTATTCTTTTAGTAATGATTATTTATCAATCGTGAAAATGTTGTAGCATGGCTTGACCAACTTGTTACCTCCTTGTTCTTAGCCAAAGTTCTATTGATTCTGTCGGTGCCTTTGTTATGTGTGCCATGATGAATAGAAATGTTATAACCGTGTTTATCTCTCTCAATTAGCAATGGTAGTTTCTTTTTTCGAGTCATAAAACTCTCATGTTTTAATAACCCTCCATGGTATTGGCATCCATGCTATTCTTTGTATATTTTTAATGGGTTGGCAATCATGTTTCTAAAGTTAATCAAAAATAAAACAAAATGAATTCATAGATAAATCAATAAATAAAATAACAATGAAATTGGGTTCTTGTTGAGAAATTTAAGAATCTTAATTTGGAAAGAAATGAGTTTTCTACCAGTGTAAAGAAACCTACCCTCGTTAACCTTAACTACGGATTAAACTTTATTCTCATTTTTTTATGAAACCTTAAGTCTTGTGCTTCCATTTTAGGAACCCCATGTGTATCCATTTTCGAACTTAATCAAGATGATTGCTAAATGAAGCTTTTACCCAAATCTAGTTTAACTCTTAATTTTCTTTGAAAGACCGGTTAATAACTAAATAGATCATAATGAAATAAATTTATCTTCTCTCTCTAACCATTGCCATAGTACTTTGTAACCCTTTCCTAAGTTATGATAAAATTTTAATCCTCGAACAAAGAAGATTAGGGTTCCAAACCTAAATAATACTCCACTTATTTTGATCTTAAACAAGTTTCAGAGTGGGTTCGGATAGATAGCCTTGTGGAATTGATTACCTCCTTGTTTTGTAAACGAATTAAACAAGTAAATGTCATATTAGAGATGATCTTAAGCTAGTTACTCAATAGTATAAAAGAAAATAAATCTAGCCCTATAAGAAGAATTGTATGAATCATAACATGAATCTTCTAGACTGCAAAGTCAGGTCTTGAAAGACTATTTTAGTGAATACATAACCTTAAAGGATTTTGTCGTGGAGTGTCCTGAACTGTAACTAGGTATTATGGGTTGGTCTTTTTGTGGTGTCTTATCGAAGAGAAAAGTGAACTTGTCCTTGATGGGTGTTGAATGTTTCCTTGTTGTCGAATGGGTCATCATTGTGTCAAGATGTTTGAAGAGTTAGTTGTAACCATTGTGACCACCTATTTTTTTGTTTTGTACTTTGAACAAGTCCAAAAAAATTATCATGTACTTTGTTATGTTGGCTTGTGTGTCCGAATTGAGTGGGTGTTACACCGAGAACACTATATGTTGCAAAATCCTTTCATACAAAGTCACTAATTAAATAATACTCGCACATAGTTCAACGTTATAAAATGGTTTCACGAGAAATTTATATAACCAATGGGATGCTCAGGAAGATTTTCTAGCTTAAGTTGTGAGTGTGCGACAACTAACCAAATCAACTAAAGTGCTTACAGTATGGTTTCCAAAACCACTCATTTTACATTCAAACATAAATTTCATTGATTCCTACCTACTCCCTATATAAACAAAGAACTCCCAGGATTTGATGGAATTCAATTACGTTATACATGGTTCAATTTATGGAGGTGACTCCAAGACCAATTATTGTAAACACATCAAACAATTCTCTTATACGATGATCGGTGGGCTCCAACATCCACTTGAAACTCTAACTTACAAAATTATTTTTATGAAACTAAGAGTTGGTTTCAATTCTTACATAGGAGTGTTAGAGGTAGGAGAATGTTTTTTCCAGTTACACCAAATCGATACGAAATTTCTAAGCCAAACCCGATCACAATTTCATAAAGGAGGAACATCACCAAAAGTGACCAAGTGCAAAAGGGGCATCGAATCTCACCTCATTAAGGCATCTAATTGATTTAGTCATCTTAGTTAAGAAACTTCATGGTATCTCAAGTCAACATGGATCTTGTTTGAGGTTTTGTTTCCTATTAACTGTTTGACATGACGCTCCATGTGCATGGTTCCAAAGGCCTTTTTTTTGCTTAAAATTTTAAAGAAAAATATTGTCGGGAAAGGTAAAATCTACATCATTCATTCTAATTTTCATTTCCATTTTAATATACACCATATTAAAAACCAACACTAAAAAAATGATGAAATATTTATTTTGAAGCAAAAGGAAGAGTGATCCATACCTTTACGCTAATCCCACGATCCCCACATTCAAAATGACCACATCATCTTGCCACATTCACCAAGCGCACCATGAGACCAATCATGATGAGCTCCACAAAACCGACAACCGGCCATTGTGACATCGAATTCATAAAATGAGATACAATATTGACTTAGAATTTCCTCCAAATAACCAAACCCAACATCAAGGCATACATATGGCCCCTTCATTTACTCTCATGCATGAAAAACAAAATGATGGGAAGTTGAGGAAACCAAAAATAAAAAACCCCAAAAATGCCAAATAGAGCAAGTTATCAAACCAAGTGGTTGAGTTGTTGAGTGGAAGCCTAAGTTGCTTTGAGCCGGCAAAGCAAAATCCATGACTTGAGACTATGCCAAAACCCACGCTGAGCTACAATAAATAAATTGATCCAAAGCAATATAAAAGGTTGGGAAGATATGGGGCGAGCCATGCATAAATCCATAAAAAATTAAACCAAGCATACTCAGATGGAATAAAAATGGTGACCCATTTGCATATACAGTTTAGCTCAACTCCAAATGAAATAAGGAATGGTGGGTTAGACATTGGCTCAGCCAGGAAACTGTGAAATGGCAAGTCGAACCATGGCACCCAGATCTAAACACAATTTTTTCAAGAAGAGTATTGGTGGCTAAATAGGCCAACCCAAAAATGTAAGCATAGCTTGAGGAGTAAATCAAACAAAATGAATACACATAACAAGTAGAAACAAATCCCATTCACGAGCTAGAGTAGGATTACAACAAGAAAATGTGAGCTTGAGAAACACAATGAAACCACAAGATTACATTGAAAATGTTGATATGGGTAAAAAATATTAGCAACCAAGATAATACCTAATGAAATCTTTTGAGACAACTGGGGACAAGAATAAGAAATAAAAATGCAAAAGAAACACAACCATGGGTGAGTTAACTCGGCAAGCAAGGAAACATTCAGACCCACAAAACCAATGGTGGCTGAACTATACATTCAACTCTATAAATAAGCATGGAAAGCCAACAAATTATAGGAGCCAAGTGCACTTTCCACAAAATAGAAAAAACTCGTAATAACTCGACTCAAGTTGAGATTGATACAATGAGATAAGAATAACAAAGGCACAGTCAACTCGAGCTCTCCATCCATAGGAATTGAGCTATATAAATTAAGCGAAGATCTCATATGGAAAATACAAATAGAGACCACATAGAGTTATTTAAAAATGAAAATTTGGAGAGAAAACCAAAGTGTCCCATGTGATCCAAAACAACAAAAAAACCATGGGGGTTTGCATATAGAAGTTCAAGAATACTAGAAGCTGGACCTAGGCTAGACGATTGAACTGCCAAAAAGTGCAAAACCATAGAATAAATGCAAACCAAATCAGTACAAGCATAAATGGCCACCTAGAGAAAATCCTATGCTTCATGTGCTTTACGCCTTGGATCCCAAATAAAGTGCTTAAATTATTGTGCAAGGAGATGATAGGTCCGAAAAGGGCTCTAAGGATGAGTCGTTGTCTATGCTCTACCATCCACTACACCCCCTGCAAAGGTGGTTATCATGTAGGGGCACTACAATTTCACAAACATGGAAATCCTACCCCATGGCATGGCTTACATGTCAAAATTGAGGAGATTTTGGTTAGTATGCCCTCAATTTTTCCAAATGGAAGATTCATTTTTGTATTTCAGAATCTAAGCTATATTCATTTGCACGAATGCCCCATGTTGAAAGGATTTCCTACCTTACACAAGTTTGTGAGTCTTAAACAACTTGAGATCATTGTTTGCTCCAACATAGAGAAGTTACCAAAGAAATTTGGAGAGAGGGGAGCATTTCCTGCTTGGAGGTATTTTTAATGGCTGGTTTGGAGAAGTTAGATGAGTTGTTGGTAGTGGAGGAAGGAGCAATGCCTTTACTTAAAACATTGACAATAATGGAGTGTGAGGCATTGCAGATGTTACCACAGAGTTATTGGAATTTGAAGAGTGTGGAAAAGATAAGAGTGTATGGTTGCTCAATGGTTCTCACTACA
The DNA here is from genome assembly GCA_018340775.1 of Taxus wallichiana var. yunnanensis. Classification (NCBI taxonomy): domain Eukaryota; kingdom Viridiplantae; phylum Streptophyta; class Pinopsida; order Cupressales; family Taxaceae; genus Taxus; species Taxus wallichiana. The sequence continues at coordinate 918,048,047 of CM031240.1, read as the reverse complement.
ATGCAAGAAAATGTTATCAACATACAAAATAAGGTGCAAATAGTAAAATTGTCTACTGCCGACACTCGGACATTAAAAGAGCGCTTCTTCAAAATTGTTAATAGGAATGAAGAATTTGTTTATAGGGAATTTTGGTGCAACGATATTTTTCAATTTTTGCATGTATTTTATAACAAGTTTATATGATAGCATTAATTAGTAAGTGCACAATAAGATTTAGTGAAAATAACATTTAGTACCTATTCAAACAAATGTGCACGGATGTGTTTTAAAAATAATTTATTTATTTTGCGGATATGATTGTGGACTTCTTGAAATTTCTATATAAGATTGATTACATCTTAAATTTAATTTTTAAAAATAATAATTTAGTTGTTTGTTTTAAATAAATTATATTGTTTGTTTAAAATAAATTTTATTCAAACGAGAATGTTATGTAATTTTTATTGTTGGCTTTTAAATAAACTCTAAAAATATATTTTTCCATACAATGCATTACACTTTTTCACATCTAAGTAATGGTGCTAAGTGGTTGGCACTGTAAGTATTCTATATAAATCACGATCTACACAAAACTACAAAATTAGATATTTTAAGAATATAAATAATATAGAAATGTTTTTATTACTTAAACTAATTACCTATGGAAATCTAACAATTATGTTTATGCCATCATTGTTTTATGGGATATCAAATTGGTTAAGGAGAAAGGTCTGAGAAGAATTCATATTGAAGGAAATTCCCTCTACATCATTAACATTTTGAAAAGCGACATGAACCATAATTGGGTCCTTAGAAATATTATTCATGATATTAAGGATTTACTAAAGTCTTTTGATAATTTTGTCCTCCTTCACACGCTTAGAGGGGGAAATAAATATGTTGATGTATTTACAAAAATGGGAGTGTGAATTAATGAGTTCAAGATTTTGACAGAGGAGGACGAGTTCCCAATTAGGATTAATACCCTTATAAATGATGAAAAATCCAAGTACTTGATTTGAGTGGTTTTTATTCCTTTGCTTGGCCTTGATTTTTCCATCAATGATAACACAAGGAGAAGGAAAATTGGCACGTTTGACAAGTTTGTTAATGTTGTTATTAATTCCGGGGATATTGCTCGCACTCAATTATCCTATTTACAAGTCCCATTTTTATTTCAGTTTTGAAATCATGGGTGGTGGTAGACTTCGCAGTGAACCTTCTTCATATGGGGAACTAAAAGATAACCCATCACTCTAGTAGATCTTGAACAAAAGAGGTTTCAAAACATTCATTTAGAGGCTTATGGTGTCGATCCTTTTCTAGCTTTGGATTTTGCTAGGTCTTGGGATAACACAAGGGTGGTGGTGAGAGGTATGGAAATCCTAGTGTTTGAACTGTCTATTGTTATGACTTAGGGTGTGGAGATGAACAACCTAAAGATATTTAAAGATAGGACTCGTGGAAACCATAAAATTCATACCTTCTTCATAATAATGAGAAAGTATATTTTTCGGTGGGTGGTATTGCTCACTATTGTATTCCGGCATTTAGAACAACATTTGTTTGCATCTTATTAGTTCTATTACTCTTGAAGGAAAGTATAGGAAAATTTACACTCACCACCTATTGATGCTTACCATGTCTCGACATAATGTGGTGATTAGTCTTCCTTTCTATTTTTTTATGTCTCTGTTTGCATCAATTAATGATTTGAAGTATGTGTAAGGTTGAAAACCCTCTGCATCATGGCCTCATTTTTCTCTCAGTATAGGATGGGCAATCCCATCATAGCCAAGGAAATGGTTTCTAATTCGACCGATTCTTCGATGATAATTGTACCTTTATGGAATGTATGGAAAATATCGAGGAAGAAGCACAAAGAACACAGATGGGAAGGGAAAGATAAGTCTTTGACAATAAGTGACCTTTACGGGTATGAAAGGGAGATTTCCTCCAAAGGTAAAGAGAATTTGGAAGCTAAGAATTAGAGCATGGCTCCAAATAAGATTACTCTTCATGTTTAGCAGGTTGAAAAAGATGTGGATTCTTTGGGCCGAGATGGGTATCGATTTAGGTAACATCTTGAGTGATCGCATTAAGGCCTTCAAGTGTATTTCAATCTCCATTAAACTCTCGAGATGAGCTCAATGGTATAAAGAAAGTTGTGATGACTTTGCCGGATAGGATGGAGAAGTTGGAGAAACATCGAAGAAAAGAAGGCTCAAGTTGCGCCTTGGTAGCTTGGACGAGGAGGAGATGATGGAGACTAGTATTCACCAAGAGACAATCAAAATGATAGGAAAAAGGGTCATGATGACCAAAAGATGGGCTCGATAAATATTTTGAAGGAAAAAGTTAAGTAGGGGTAGTATAAAGATTCTTGAACTTTAAGCAGATTGTTGGAGGGATTTTTTATCTTATGGGGGATATCTCTCTCTACTTTTGTTGGCTTTGGGAACTTTTTTATGGATATAGGTTATAGCCATGTTCTTGTTAGAATTTGTTGGCTAGGTTAATATGGAGAACATATCGAATAATTGCAGAGAATAGACAAAATAATTAGAAAAAATATTTAATATATTCCATTGATCTTTCATATTACACATAACCATTTTTATAGGAAATAGCTTTCCTAAGATATCAGGGTAGCTATAACCTCTCCTGTAACCACTCATAACATACTCTCCTTAAATCTCTCGCCAAAATCCTATTTACGTGTTTTTATTAACAATTTCACATATTACAAATTTCATTATATTCCATATAAATATATTTGCTCATAGATGTGAGCACTAAATATTATTTTCCTAACTTTCCCCCTTTGGGAAAGCATGGGGAAAACCCGCCTTTGTGCTTACACATACTCATGATCCGGTGATTTGCACAAGATGATCACAAACCTCAAGGATGGTTTTGCAAATGGTTGACCAAAATCGAGAATGGTGGTTTTGCAATTGGTTTACCACAAACCAGAAAGTGATGGTTTTGCGAATGGATTACCAACAATCAAGAATGGTGGTTTTGCTATTGGTTTACCACAAACAACAAATGAAGGTTTTCAAGTGGTTTTCCTACAACCACATCATGATATGCCAAGTACTATTCTCAAACCTCATCACATCTCACTGCAGGGAATAACATAGGAAATTCTGTTGAAATTTGTTTCTCGTACATACATAGAAAAAGATGACATAATGGAAATGGAACATTGGATCATGTTCCCCCCCTCAATGTGAAATTTCCACTTGTTGAAAATAAGAATACTACAAACTGAAGAAAATTGTAGTGCCCACTTTCCTTTGACACCTTTTGTTACTAATCATGATACTGTTGATTATATTATAGACATGATTATGGACCTTATTATAGTATGATGATAGATGTTAGATCATGGGTTATTGTTGACTTGATTCAGTTATGATGATGATTATTAGAGACACTTTGGATATTGATGATGGTATACTGTTTGACATGGTTATATTATGGATGTTGTGCGGACTTGTGATATTTGGATATTGTGAGTAGACCTAGAAATGGAAATTATTGGATGATGATATAAGTGTTGAGTAAAATTGTAAATGACATTGCTAGATTGCTTTGATGTTGTTGTGATTCATATATCTAGATGATTTTGGTAATTATATTTATATTAGTTTGGATGTTCTGATATGGCCATGAGGCCAAAGGAGGTATTTTTGTTTTGTAGGTTTAAAATATCACAACAAACATCGAGGGATTGGAGACCAACCACATTAGAATTATAGATGAATTCAACAAGGTCACCATGGAAACTAGTATTTGTTTGTGTTTATTTGTGTGTGTTAGGGATTCCCATGTTGTGACCAAGTGGTTTTATGTATTTTCTTTTATTTTGGTCCCTTTGTTTATGTTTGCATGTGTTTATTTTGTGATGCTTTTACCCCTTTCATTAATTATTAAATGGTGTGTAAATTTTGTGAGTAATCATATTGTTAAAATAAATAAATCAAATATGTCATAAGAAGGTAATTAATGAGATTTTTTGGCCATGATTTAAAGTGATATAAGTATGTGTAAGAGATATGTAAGTGATGTGTGAATTGACTTTTGAGTGTGAAACACTCCACCTTCTTGGAAATTCGAAATTGTCCTTGGAGGCTGATTTTGGAGGCTTGTGGGACAAGTTAAACTTGTCTCATACCTCTTAAATTTAATTACCAACCATACCTACGGTTGGGGAGTTGAGATTATACTTTTATAATGCTTTTTGAGAAGGCAGATTGTAGGTTTTAATTGCACTTTTCTTACATGATTTAATCTCAGTCCTTTGGGGTGTGGGTTGGATTTGAGTGTGTAAGTAAATTGTCATATTATTCACCCACCTATTTATTATGCATTGGAGAATGAAGTTGACTTTTGGGTTGGGGTTGAAGATGTGTGATATGGCATCCTACGTGGATCTACCTCATCCTCTTCCCTTCCCTCTTCTATAAAATTCGAATGGCTTGCCTTGTTTTGGGGTTGCTTCATTTTGGAGACTTTATTCTTGGGTGAATTCCTTGTTGTTTTGGGAGCTCTTGCTTTGAAGAAATTTGGAAGATTTTTGCATGCTTGTGCTTGGTTGTTTTGGATTGCTTGCATTGGGATAAAGCTTGTTGTTTTGGAACTTGGAACAACTCCATCATGGAGAGGTAGGAGCTTAACTCTTGAAATGCTCTTCTTTTATGAATGTAAGTGTTAATGTATGAATGTTTTGGCATGTTTGTGGGTTTTTGGGTAGATGGCCTAGGAATGGTGTAGGAGAAGACTATGGGGTTATATTTTTGGGAGGCACAAGTGTGTTTTAGGGAGGTATAAGGGTGGAGGGAGTTGGGATTTGGGTTCCACCTTACAAAGAAATAGCTTGCATTTCTTTACTCGTTATGGGGTGCCATAAGAGGTTGGGGAGGAATAAGGGGTACTTAGGGGAGGCATAAGGGCATGTCAGGGATTTGAAATGATATATATATATATATATATATATATATATATATATATATATATATATATATATATGTTGGTGGTTTGTTCTCAGGTGGTGATACCCATTTCCCCTTTGGGAGGCATAAACAGCATCCCCCATAGTTTCTTTCTCCTTTGGCTTGCTTGATGAAGCCTCGTAATGTTTTTCATATTTTAATATAGTTGAAAACTACATTCTGTTTTGGACTGTGTTTTATTGTGATTATGTTGCTTGAGTGTTTGTGGAAGCTTGTTGTTGCCATGAGTTGGATCACATCTTTTATTGCTTTGTGGTTGGGGCTCGGGGGCCAATGAAGAAGGATGGATTCTCCTCTTCATTGGATGTCTTGGTTGGGTGGAGAGTGTTGCCTTTCCCCTACTTTTGTTGTGATCAAATTGGAAGAATGAGAAATCTGCATGTTGTTGTTCTAGAGCTGAGATAAAGACAATTTGACAATCCCTTGTGAAATGAAATCTTATTGTATCCCCTTTCCCACTTGAAGTGGATGATCTATGTATTCATTATAATGGAAAGATACTTTGTATTGGCAATGAAAGTGGAAATTTGAAATGTAAAAGAGTTATACTCTATATTCTATTTTGGAAAGAATGTGAAAGAATGACACGTGTTTTGTATGTTGTATTTTGAAATCAAATGGAAAGGAGGTTGTAAGAATTTCATTTGAATTAATGGAATTTTTTTCCTTGTTCATATGATATTTTTCCAGTAGAAATTTGTATTTAACATGTTCTATGAAATCCCTGTTTGGAAAAGAGTAAAAGTGAAACACATGAGAAGAAAATGTAACATTGTGCCTGTTTTTATATATATAATTTTGGAAGGAATAAAAGAAGGATGTTATAAAGTTGTATTTTGGAATCAATAAATGATTTATCACCTTTCTCAAACTACACAAAGGGCATTGAATCTGATCTTTTAAATATAATTGAAATCTTTATTTGAAAGAAAGAAATGTATATAAAGGAAATGTAATACTCTATCCTTTGAAATATGTAAAAATTAGAAATCAAAGATGTATTATAGTTTTTGAATAAGTTGAATTAAATCAACTGAATGCATTAGATTAGGTTTGGAACACATTATAATACTTGGAAGAAGAAAATGGCAAAAAGACCTTTTAAAAATTTGAACTAGGTCCTGTTTTTTCCAATTGACAATTATTTAATCCCAAATGCTCAGACTAAATCTGCAACAAAGGAATAAAAATGAAACATTAATTTGGGCATAATAATATCTAACCAAATTCATCTAGACTTTAACACTTAAGGAAATTCTTATAAAACTTAGCAAAATCGGCTCAAACTGTTTTGCAGTCGTGTTGTTGTCCAGAAATGTAAATGTTCAAATTGTAAATCAAACAGACAAATCGAATCTTGAAGAACAATTTTCCATGTCTATTTGACATGTTGAGAGAGGGACAAGAAAAAATTGAACAAATTTAACAAGTTAAAATTTACCAGTTTGCATTATAAAATCCTGCAGGTCGTTTTCTTGAAATTTACCCCTTAAACTTTATCAAAATCTGAAATTAATGATCCTTGAGTAAAGAGGACATCGAGAGCTTTCCAAAAAGTCCTCATTTTCCCAAAACTAAGCTCTCTATCAAAAGTTATGGCCTTCTGAAGTTTTTCTTCCTCAAGGCCAATATATATATATATATATATATATATATATATATATATATATATATTTGGGAAAAATTTCCTTGGGACCCGCGGCCCCAAATTTTCCTTTATCTCTTAGGAAAAAAATTTGGCAAAATTTTTCTAATTTTCCCGCTTAGCCCACCAACTGCAAATCAATCGGAAGCTGCCACGTGGCACCACAAGGCATCGATGGAGGGGCGGATCTCTTTTTAAATTTAGCACTCCTAGAAAAATTTGGGAAAATTTTCTAAATTTTCCCGCCCCGTCGGCCCGTAGTCAACTAGGAGTTGTCACATGGCATCGCGAGGTGTCGTGAAGGCACAGGTGAATGCTACCCTCTTAGCCCTTCAGGGCGTTAAACTAATTTTCTCCCCATCGCCCGCCTTCCCCACATTGGCTTAGGAGACGCCACGTGTCCCTTGCAGACTTGTGGGAGCGTGGGCACAAAGTTGGCTTTCGCCCCACGTGGGAAGATTTTTCAAAATGTCTCCCGCTGCCCCACTCTCCCTGCGCTAACTTGGGAGGCGCCACATGTCCCTAGTGGACTTGCGACCTGCGAGTGCGCGGGCATAAAGTTGTTTTTTTATGCCCCGCATGGGAAAATTTCCAAAGGTCTCCCCGCGGCCCGCCGACCCGCCCTTGGGGAAAATTTTCACCCCTGGGCCCGTAGGCCCGCTCTTGGGGAAAATTTTCACCCCAAGGCCCACCAACCCATAACTCAAAAAATATGAGGAGTTAGGAGGACTTATTTATATCAATGGAAAGGTGAGGAAATTTCCTATCTAATGGGAATAATTTAGGAAATTTTGAATGTGTTAAGTTTGAGAAAAATCAATTTGAACCTTTAAGCTTGTTAGAGAGTGGGTATGGTGAGGAATTACCCTCTGAACCTTATTGTACCTTCTAACCCTAAATTTTGGACCTTATGACCTCTAATAATTGTTAATAAAGGAAAATTATGTTCTAGTGAATTAGAATTGTTCTGGAACTTGTTAGTGACAGTTGTTTCCTTGTAACCTGGTTGTAGACTCTTTTAAACAAAAAAAAAATATTCCATAATTTTCCTAACTAATCCTAGGTTGTTCTTGGGTCTCAAGTGGGTTGTTTTTAGCGAAACGTTACACAAACACAAAACTAAAAAAATGCCACCAAATCATCGGTGCAGCCCCGTTGTTGGTGACTAAAAAGAGGACATTTCATGTCCTCCATTTTCTTATGCCTCCGTCCTCCAGCTTGATGTGCTGCTAACTCAGCCGAATTTGATCATGAAACATAATTACAACTTGACATCGGTTACACACGAAAATGCGTCTCAAAAAAAAAAAAAATTTTGGACTTTTTGAAACCGCCATATGACCATTAAAGACAATAAAAATACCTAAAATCACCTATTTGACTTTTACGACACTTAACTTTGACAATGATAACAAATGACACTTTACGCTACATTACACATGTAAAGACATGCACTATTTAACAACGGAATGACAAAATGACTCTATATCTTGACAACAAGACTATAATGAAAGACAATTATACCATAATCACCTACATGGAAAAGATAAAAATAATTCAATGTAATCTAAAATCTTATACTTAAATAAATGAAGTCTAAACCACATAGTAAAAGATAAACACCATGAAATTTACCCTATAAACCTAAAATAGACTCATGACACTTTAACCTATCTAAAGACTCAAATATATAATAACAACTTTATAGAATTAGAAAATGCCTCTAATCTCGATAAGCACGACCTTTTAAGTACGTAGATCACACAATAGTATGACCACAATATACCAATGGTGGAGGTATGGTTTTAACCATTCAAATGAAAATAAATGAATAGTTATTAATCATGATAGTTTGAAATACTTCTTGAGCAGAGTTTATCATCTAAAGAAACACAAAAATGGTTCTCAAATATGTTGGGATATGATTTTGAGATTATCTATAAGAAAGGGAAGGAGAATGTAGTCATGGATGCTCTGTCTAGGAAAGATGAATCAACTACATCATTGTTATGTGCCATATCCATCTTATAGGAAGATTGGGTAGAGGACGCAAGGTCCAAATGGAGAAATGATCCAACTACACAAAACCTCATTCATAATCTCTAGAATGATCCAATCATGTCTGAAAAATTATATTGAAAAGGGATGCTTTATGGTACAAAGATAGATTATACCTATGTAAGAACTCCACTCTTAAAAAGAGTGTTTTATCTAAGCTTCATGCTTCTCCAAAAGGGGGGCACTTTGGATTCTTGAAGACTCGTCATCAAATCAAACAAGATTTCTTCTTGGAATGGCTCAAAATGGATGTCTAAAAATTTGTGTTAGAATGCATGGTTCAAAGAAAATAAAGGTGAAACAATTCAGTCCCAGTGTCTTCTACAACCTCTATCTATTCCTAGGCTAGTAGTGGGAATATTTTTCCATGGACTTCATTACAAGATTCATTCTTGGCATACCTTGATGAGTATTCTGTAGTTCAATCACATGTATTTTTAAGTGTATTCTCTAAATCGGGTTTCAACAAGATTGGCAAAATCAGATTTGCTCAAGGTTCAAGTTTTATCTTTTTTAATATGTGGTATGTTTTAGTGTAGACGTGTCTTTTCATAATCTTTTTTTAGTGTCAAAGTAATTTGTTTATTACTAGTATTATCACGGCATTATAGTTTGTTGACTTTTGATTTTAAGTTTTTTTATTTTTATTTATTTTTTCAAAGTACTATGTAGTTGTAAGAAGTTAGTTTTGTTTAATCATTTGTATATTATTGTTTAAGCATTCTAAATTTTTTAATGATTTGTTTAAAGTGATTATTAGATAGTTTTTATTTTTAGTTTTTTAGTTTTTCTTTTATCATTTATATGTATTATCAATTTTATTGTCTTGTCAACGTTTTAATTAGTTGTGTATTACATTTTTGAAAAAGTCAAATTTTGACATTGTATTTTCTTGTCGTTGTCAAAGTTAGTTAAAACTTGTGATGTAAGTCAAGTATTGTATTTATTTTGTATCGTCTTGTTGTATAAGATTCAATTTATTTGTCTATCAATTTTGTGAGTCTAAAAGTGTCATTTAGGTGATTATTAGGAAAATTATAATTAAAAAAAGAATTGCTCACATTTCTCCCGGTAGCATTATCACTTGTATGCGATGAGCAATTTCAAATTGAGGAGGGGCATTTCATATTGAGATTTATTTTAAAATTTTCTAAGTAACTAAGTAGCTTCTACATGCGAAACGGAGGCAACAGGGTTGGAGGTCGATTAGCACCTCTCGTCACCACCAACGATGAGGCTGCATGAAGTCATGGTGGTGGTGTGTGTGTGTGTGTGTGTGTGTGTGTGTGTGTGTGTGTGTGTGTGTGTGTGTGTGTGTGTGTGTGTGTGTGTGTGTTTGTGTGTGTGTGTGTGTGTGTGTGTGTGTGTGTGTGTGTGTGTGTGTGTGTGTGTGTGTGTTTTCTTTTATTTCAGATTTGCAATATGATTTCAAAGTTCCTATTTGAATAAGTGAAATGTTCACATTGAGGGGGACTGGAACATGGTCTCAATGTTCAATTTTCCTCTATTCAGTTTTGTATTCAATAAGCAGTGGTTCCTACATATTCCCTAGAAGGAAAGACATAGTGGATAGATGAAAGCACAAAGGAAAAACAATAGCATGATATTTGGGTTGTTGGTTGTCCTGTAAAACCATCCTTTGTTTTAGGTTGTTGGTTTTCCTGTAAAACCATCCTTTGTTTTAGGTTGTTGGTTGACCTACAAAACCATCCAGATCATGAGCACGCATGGGCGACAAGTTCTGCAGAAGGAAGTGTGATTATTTTTTCTACCTTGTCAACATTAGGGGAGTGTATATTGGGAATTAATAATGTTAACAATAGGGGAGTGAATGTTACAAATATATTGTGACATTATTAATAAATTGTAATATTATTAATAATGAGTTAATACAACTCATATTAATAATATAGTTAATAGTTGTGTGTGAGTGAAGTTGTTGAATAAATAAATCACGTAGCTATTTTGGTGTGTGAGATAATAAAGGGATGAGAGAGATATCCTAGGGATATATCTGAGAGATTCATGGAGAGAGATATGAGGGATTGAATATGAAGTTTGACTTCACCATTATAGGAGATCAAACTACTATAAATGTAAACTCTATCAATGTAATTGACATCTCGAATGATCTCAAAGTGGTGCAATATTATTTTATTCAGTGTTTTAAATTGCACAAAAATTTACCAAAATAACAAATCAATTCATTTTATTAAGGCTTATACTATTTTAACAATGATTTTAGAGCCAAATATCCTATAATGCAAATCAAACTAGAAATCCATAAAAACTATAACTAGGAAAAGGCATGGATTGTTTGGATTGATTTCATGGTTTTCAAAATATAAATATATGATTTTAAAAATATAAACAATTAATAATGCACTCTTACACATAGTTGTAGGTTATTTTGTTCATTATAATCTTTTTTTCATATTTAAAACCATAAATCATAATATGTATAGTTTGCAAATTATTGTTCCTCCAAACTATGTTTTACCTACATTATTTGACACCGTATATTACATATATAATTATAATATTATATTCCCTCCAAAGTACAATACTCACCTCACAAATCATTATAAAATCTCAATAACATTAACATGAAAAATATAATTAAAACTTAAATAAATTTGTTTACAAAATCCCTTGTGATATTTCTCATGCTATATGAATGGTAAAATAATACCTTATCCCAGCCCAAAACTCTCAAAATTACTATATCCTCTATAATATGTACCTTTGTTCATATATGTCACATGTTAGTGTACCTACTTAATTGTATAATTTTACAATCATTCCACATATACGTTTTGAACAAGATGGTGTATGTATGGTTTTATGCATTCCAACACAAATAAACATATACTTATTAATCACAACTAGAATGCATTAAGTAGTTGTCTCCATTGGAATGTTCAAAAGGATGCACAATGAGCCTAAATCCTTATGTGAGACCCATGCTACGCCCTTAATCATATATCTTACATTTGATGTATATAGCCAACTTGTAGTTATCATAACTTCTTATCATTATGTATCTCTTTCATATATGTTATATTATCATGGGTGGGTCATCCTTGCGGATGGCCATAGCATAGGAATAGTATAAATAGGGGTTAGTATGTAGTATTTGATCATCATATTGAACATTTGACTCTTATTGTATAGTTTGGAGGTTGCCCCTCGAAGTGGCTAAGATATTATACTTCCATATTGAGATCATTTATCTATCATGTTGTGTTCTTTAGTGTTCTGTTGTTGGTGATAATCGATTGATACAAGTAATTTCATTACAAGTGGTATCGAGTTGCGATTTTTTCCACTATATATTCTAACCAAAAGAAATTTCCAAATATTTTTTCACCAGAGTTTTGAATCATTCCAAGTAAGGTTTCCTGATATTTTCAGATCTGCTTTTAATTTATTTTGCAAACGTTATTGAAAATTTATATTTTTCATAAAATCTTTCCTAGGCTACTAATTGTGGAATTTTTCCAAGTTCTTCACATTTTCCGAAAGAGGATAAAAAAATTAGTTGGATTTTGTTCTTTATTTTTTTTATATTTGGCCAAACTCTTATCGAAATCCCAAACCATAAAATTTGACCTTGATCTCCAAATCCTATTATTTTGGCACATCATGGTGCATCCTTCCACAAGAGGCAAAAATAATCCCATCACTCTGGGTAAAACACCATAAAAGGATGAGATATTAGTTAAGGAGTTGGAGTCAGAAGAGGTAACTACAGTTTCCTCAAGGTTATGGTTTACTTGGACGGACGATAAGGCAAGCCAACTTTAGTTTGACTTGCGAGACCTCAAGTCTAGGGTGGCCAACAAAGAAGATGTGGAAAGGATTGGAAAATAATTGGAGGATTTCATGCAAAAATTCAGTACACATATAATGGGTAATCATACTTCTATCAACCAAGGTGGATCTTCATGTCAAAGTAATAGAAAAATGAGCCAAGGTAGATCTTTGAGCATGCCCAATCTAAATACAAACACTTTGCAAGCCCATAACATGTTTTTGAAAGTGGAGATGTGTAAGTTTGATGGAAAGGATCCACTCAATTGGATTAACCAGATGGATAATTTCTTTGATCTACATCAAATTCCATCAAGAAAAAATGTGACCATGGCATCTTTGTATCTCGAACCTGACCAATTCATCTGGTATTGATGGTTATGTGCTCAAAGGAAAAAGAGTGGTCTCAATAGTGTATGGACAATCTTCACTAAAGAGTTGCAATTACGCTATAGTTCGAGGGTGTCAAAAATTGCTTTAGCCAATTAACAATGTTAAGAAAGAAAACATCCATTAAGGATTACATTGATCAATTTCAAAACCTTTCTCTGCGTGTGGAAAATATAAATAAAGAGAATTTGAATGATCTATTTCTTGGGGTCTTAAGGATCACATTGAGCATGAGGTGTGTATGTTTAATCCTCATCGTGTTTATGATTCTATGATTATGACATGAAGGGAAGAGGAAAATAAATTTTCAAACAGAAAACAAAATTTCAATAATATCAAAGATTCGCAACACCTTACCTCCAACACTTCCTCTACCAATTATATTGACACCTAAACAAATTAAAGAAAAGAGAGAAAAGGGTTATGTTTTAACTATAATAGTAAATATGGACCAAGACATAAATGTGTTGAAAATAAGTTGTTCTACATTGATCGGCCTAGTGAAGAAGAAGATAAACAAGAAGATGCAGATTCAGAGATCTTGGTCGAGCCATAGGAGGAATCGAGATCCCCAACCAATGATATCATGCCATGCAATTTCAGGCATTACCACCCCCCAAACACTCAAGGTGGTTAGATTCTTAAAAAAAGAGGATCACAGTGTCAATTGACTTAGGGAGTAGTCACAACTTCATCAATCATAAGTTAGTTGTGCAACTGAACTGCTTTTATTTATCCAACTCCTAAATGGCATGTAATGATTGTTGATGGAGGTATTGTTACTTGTTCTGAAAAATACCATAACATTAAGCTTCCCATGGGAGATTACATACTAAATATACCCATGTATGCCATTTATATGGGAGGAGCAGACATTGTGTTAGGAGTTCAATGGCTTACCACCTTGGGAACTATTGAGATGAACTTCCAAGAATTGTTCATGAGCTTTCAGTCTGAAGGAAGGAATTTTGAGCTAAGAGGCTTAAGAGAAAAGTATCCACAAAAAGCGAGATCTCATCAGATGCACAAAATGCTAAAAAGGGTGAAGAGAGATTTTTGGCATAACTATTTTTATTGGAGGTGCATCAGTCTAAGGACATTATACCATCACATATGCAAGCATTGTTGGATGCACACTCTGTTGTGTTTGAAAATATTCCTAAGTGTTTACCTCCAAAGAGAGATCATGATCATGTTATTCAGTTAGTATTAGGGAGCCAACCACCTAACATTAGACCTTATAGGTACCCATATGTGCAAAAGAGTGAGATTGAGAAGATTTTATAAGAGATGTTGGAAGGAGGAATCATCCATCATAGATAGAGTGCTTATTCTTTTCCAGTAGTGGTGTTGTGTAAGAAAGATGACATGTGGAGCATGTGTCCCAATTATAGGGAACTTAATAAGTACACGGTCAAAGATAAGTTTCCTATTCCTGTAATTGATGATTTTTTTGATGAATTACATGGTGTTGTTTACTTTACAAATCTTAATCTTCATCCGGGATACCACCAAAACAAATCAAGGATGATGATGTTCATAAAACCACCTTTCGAACACAAAAAGGCCATTATGAATTCTTGGTAATGCCTTTTGGACTCACAAATGTACCTTCTACATTTCAAAGTTTGATGAATTCTATTTTCAAGCCATTCTTGCGGAAGTTTGTTTTAGTATCCTTTGATGATATATTAATTTATAACAAAACATTGGAGGAACATTTGCATCATGTAAATAAGGGTTTGAAACCCTTGAGAAAAATCAACTTTATGCAAAGCCCTCTAAGTTTTCTTTTGGAGTCATGGAGGTTTAATATTTGGGTCACATTGTCTCTCATGAAGGTGTGAAAGTGGATCCTAATAAGATCAAATCCATGATAGAGTGGAAGGTTCCAAAACCCTAAAGAATCTCCAAGGATTTTTGGGGCTTAAAGGTTATTATCGTAGATTCGTAAGTTGTTATGGAAGTATAGAAGTGCCTCTCACAACTTTATTAAAGAAGGACTCTTTCCATTGGAATGATGATGCTACCAAAGTATTTGAGTAGTTAAAGGAGGCCATGTTCACCACTCCAGTCTTGGCTACTTTAGATTTTTCCAAAAAAATCATTGTTGAATGTGATGCACCAAGGTTTGGTATGCAGGTAGTTCTCATGCAAGAAGGACGTTCTATTTATTTTTTGAGCCGTCGATTAAAAGGTAAGAATTTTTGAAGACAACTTATATTGAGAAGGAAATGTTAGCCATTTTTCATGCAATAAAGCAATGGAGACCATATCTCATAGGAAGACACTTTAAAGTGAAGACAGTCATGATAGTCTGAAATACTTCTTAGAGCAAAGTGTTTATCATCCGAAGAAAAACAAAAATGGGTCTCAAAGATGTTGGGATATGATTTTGAGATTATCTACAAGAAAGGGAAGGAGAATGTAGTCGTGGATGCTCTGTCTAGGAAAGATGAATCAACTGCAACATTATTATGTGCCATATCCATCTTACAAGAAGATTGGGTAGAGGAGGTAAGGTCCGAATGGAGAAATGATCCAACTACACAAAACCTCATTTATAATCTCCCGAAAGATCCAAGCATGTCTGAAAATTTTGTATTGAAAAAGTATGATTTATGGTACAAAGATAGATTATACATATGTAAGAACTCCACTCTTTTAAAGAGTGTTCTATCTGAGCTTTATGCTTCTCCAAAAGGGGGGCACTCTGGATTCTTGAAAACTCATCATCGAATCAAAGAAGATTTCTTCTTGGAATGGCTCAAAAGGGATGTCTAAAAATTTTGTTAGAATGCATGGTTCAAAGAAATAAAGGTGAAACAGCTTGGTCCCTGTGTCTTCTACAACCTCTATCTATTCCTAGCTAGCAAAGGTGGGAAGATTTTTCCATGGACTTCATTACAGATTTCCTAAATCTAAAGGAAAAATTTCATCATGGTTCGGTGTATAGAATCACCAAATATTCTCATTTTTGTGCCTTGTCACATGCATTTGCTATAAGCACATTAGCAAACGCCTTCATGGACATAGTTCAGAAGCTACATGAGACCCTCAATATTATAGTAAGTGATCGGGACCCTATATTCACGAGTAATTTTTAGACTGATTTATTCTCATTTTTGGGTATTTAGTTAGCTCGTAGCTCTTCTTATCATCCCATTCTAATGGGAAAACAAGTTGTAAATAAGTGTTTTGAGGGATATCTCCATTGCTTCACCTCAGATAAAAATGCGAGATGGGTCCAATGGCTACCACTTGCAGAATGGTGGTATAACACTTCCTTCCATACTTCATCCAAAATGTCTCCTTTTTTAGCACTTTATGGGTACCATCCATCACATCATCATTGAGAGGAAAACCATGGATGAGAGCAGTAGAAGAGAAAATTCAGCATCAACAAGAGGTCCTCTCTAGTCTCAAGGAGAACTTGGCCATGACACAAAACCGTATGAAGAGGCTGATCAACATCACACGAAAAGACATTTTGAAGTCGGTGACTAGGTTTTTGTGCATTTACAACCATATAATTAAGTGTCTTTAAAACAACAAGAAAAGGATTAAAAACTTTCATCAAAGTATTATGGCCCCTATCAAAGATTGCAAAAGATTGGTATTATCACATACAAATTAGAAATTCCACAGAAACCAAAATACATCATGTATTTCATGTTTCTTTCTGAAGAAATTAATTGGACAAAGGGTATCACCTAGACATAAGTGTTACTCCGAGCTCGATGAGGAGGGAGAGTCATCTTGGAACTTGAATGCATCCTTCAAATGCACACTAAAAGATGGAGGACATGGGTTATTACCAAGTACCGATAAAGTGGAAGAATATGGACAATGAAGATGCAACATGGGAGGATATGACGTTCCTACAGTAGCACACGAAGCTTCTCAACATTGGGGACAATGTTTCTTTGAAGGGGAAGGGCATGTTATGCTCTTAATCATATATCTTACATTTGATGTATATAGCCAACTTGTGGTTATCATAACTTCATATCATTATGTATCTCTTTCATATATGTTATATTATCATGGGTGGGTCGGCCTCGGGGATGGCTTTAGCATAGGAATAATATAAATAGGGATTAATAGGTAGTAGTTGATCATCATATTGAGCATTTGAGTCTTATTGTATGGTTTGGAGGTTGCCCCCTTGAAGAGGCTAAGCTATTATACTTTCATATTGAGATCATTTATATGCCATATTGTGTTCTTTGGTGTTCTATTGTTGGTGATAATCAGATTTATACAAGTAATTTTATTACAACCGAACCTTTTGAATTTTGATTAAATTTTCTATGGATGTGTTTTGGATGCACCAAGGGTGGAGGTAAGGTTTTAACCATAAAAATGAAAATAAATGAATAGTTATTAATCATAATAGTTAGAATGCAAAGTAATTGATTTAGACTTCTTGGGAAGCTTCAAACACATACATATTGACCTCAATCCTATTCGTGGGACCAACGTTTTGAATTTTATTTAAATTTTTGTAGAAATATTTTGAATATAGTGGTGCATGATATTAACCATTCAATACCAAATAAACAAACACTTATCAATTACAATGACTAAAATACAACAAGTGGTATAGTGGTATACTCATAAGACTTGACTTTTAAATTTAATTTACATCGAAGACCAATTCAATATAATAAATGTATGATGTATGACTTTAACCATTCAAACACAAATAAACAAATACTTATTAATCACAACAGCGGAAATGCATCCAAAAATTTTTATTTTTTTAATTAGTCTCTTTGAAAACAATAAAAGCATGCACAAGGCGTAACTCTATTGGACGGCTGCTTTTAAATTTTCTTCGGATACGTTTGAACCTGATGGTGGTGTAGGTGTGATTTTAACTATTGAAAGGAAGACCGTATTATTTATTATTCGTTGTGATTTTACATTTGAACCTGGTGGTGGTGTAGGTGTGATTTTCTTCCATGCCTTGTGATAGGAAGTAGACCGTATTATTATTGGTTTTGAATTTTTCCCTTATATTATTCCCTTTTAACTCCCATTACAGCACGGTTAGCGTTTGAGAGGAACGCAGGGCAGAGATAACCGGAAAACACATTGTGGTTCAATAATGGGTGATCCTGGTTTCATCTCTGGAATGGTTGGTTACGCCATTCAGCTGGCAGTAAACCAGATTGTTTCTCACATCAACATTGCTGTTCGCTGCGGGAAAGAGTTGGATGCCCTCAAACTTCTGGTGCAGCGAATTCACTCCATCAACACGGAAATGCAGGAATATCGAAAGGCTTTGAACTCTGGCAAAATCAACGCCCATCCTTTGTCCTCTGCGGTGAATAGCTGGTTGAATAAATTGAATGAACTTCTCGAGGAAGCTTCTGATTTGGCCCAACTCTGCACTGTGCCATCTTCCTATCACCTGATTTCTCGTTATAGAATGAGTAGAAAGATCACTCGTCTGATTCAAGTAATGGAGGAACATCTAAACTCCACTCCTTCCATTGCTTTTCTCCACCAGCTGCAACAAGATGTGGCCAGTCGGCAAGGACTGCAGCAGATTAAAGAAAGGATTGAGTCTCTCGCGCTTCGGGCAACGCCAACACCACTTGCATCCACTTCTTCAGCCCCGCCGAAGATTCGGAGTATATTGAGGAGCCTCTCATTGTAGGACAAGATTATGTCTCCAAGAGAGTTGAGGAGTTGATTCATTCTGCGCTGCACAAAAATGTGTCCCGGATCGGCATTGTTGGCATGGGCGGATCGGGCAAAACGCTCCTCCTCAAAAAGGTTTTCAACAGCACCCAGGTACAGACTCTTTTTCCCGTGATGGCTTAATGCTTTGGCTTACCATTTCAAAAACTCCCTCTTTCAATGCTCTCAGAAATGATCTTGTCAAACAAATAGCTCTTCAAATAAATGAAAGATTGGAGAGCAAAGAGGAAGAGGATGTGAAAATATGGTTAAGTGGGAGGTTGAGTGAAAATAAGTTCGCTTTGTTTTTAGATGATGTTTGGGAAACAAGTGCAAACTCCTTGTTAACCGAGTTGTGTGTGCCTCTCATCTCTCCACACCACAACTCCAACATCATCATTGCCACTTCCAGAAGCAACAGCGTGCTCAAACAATTGGGAGTTCCAGATGCATCCACCGTCCAAGTGGAACTATTGACAGAGGATGACAGCTGGCGGTTGTTTTGTTTCCATGCTTTTCCACACAGTGATGGAATTCTACCCACCAGCATTGACCATGAAACAGCGAGGCGTGTGTGCAGGGAGTGTGGAGGCCTTCCCTTAGCTCTCAAAGTGATTGGACAGGCGATGGCGGGCGTCACCCACTCAAATGAATGGGAATTTGCATTGAACAGTTTGCAGAATGCACAGGAATACGGCGATGTTACAGAGAAGCTCTATGGTAGGCTCAGATTGAGCTATGATGCTTTGGCCGACTTTGACATTTGTTTGCAATTATGCTTTCTTTACCTCTCTGCCTTCCCAGAAGATGAAGTCATCCTTACTTCCATTGTGAGTCAGTTATGGATTGGAGAAGGGTTTGTGACCGGACAAGATCCTCTCCAAACAGCACAGAGATTTGTCAATTTGTTAGCTGAACGCTGCCTTATTGAACCACTCCTTAAGGAATCGGATGGAAATGTGCGCTGTTTCAGGGTGCATGATGCATTGCTCGATTTAGCGCAACAAATTGCTGAGAAAGAAGAGAAATGTTTCTTTCGTGCGGGCAGACATTTACAAGAGTTTCCAGATGACTGTTCGGCACGCGTAAGAATTTCATTGATGGTTAACAATTTGACTAATGTTCCAAACACATTCGGATCTTCTCATATCCGCTCCTGGTTAATGCGGAGCAATCTTTATTTGAAAGAAATTCCCCAACAGGTGATTGGGAGAATGATCTCTCTCAGGGTGCTGGATTTGTCAAGGACTGCCATCCACTCCTTGCCAAAAAGCATAGGATGTTTGAAGCATTTAGTTTGCCTCAGGTTAATCTATACGCCCATCAAGAGACTCCCCAACTCAATCAGTGCTCTTACAAACCTTCAAATCCTAGATCTAACTTTAACAGATATTACAGAGCTTCCATCTAGCATTTCTAAGTTAACTTCCTTAAAACTTTTGTACATTGGAAATTGTAAACATTTGCAGTCCATAACTTATGCGATCTCACAGCTTACATCTCTTGAATACCTGAGTATTTTTAACTGTCCAAATGCATGGATAAAGAGAGGGCGAAATAAACGCAAAAGACAGCTACTCTCAATTAATGATTTGGGAGCCCTCAATCAACTGAAAAGGTTGGCGCTTGGAAACAATGGTGAAATAATTCTGAGGGAACTATGGGAAGCATGAAGCAGATGGAGGTTCTAAATTTGGATCTCACAAACATGGAAAGCCTGCCCAATGACATGATTTCCATGTCAAAATTGAGGAAACTTTGGTTAACATGCCCTCAATTACTCCAAATAGAAGATTCATTTTGTGCATTTCAACATCTGAGCCATATTAGTTTGTTAAGATGTGGCATGTTGAAACGAGTACCTGCCTTGCACAAGCTTGTGAATCTTAAACAGCTTGAGATTGTTGCTTGCTCCAACATAGAGAAGTTACCAAAGGAATTTGGTGAGAGGGGAGCATTTCCCAAGCTGGAGGTATTTTCAATGGTTGGCCTGGAGAAGCTAGAGGAGGTGCCAATAGTGGAGGAAGGAGCAATGCCTTCACTCAAAACATTGACAATAATGGACTGTCAGGTGTTGCGGATGTTGTCAGAGAGTTACTGGAATTTGAAAAGCATGGAAAAGATAAGAGTGTATGGTTGTTCAATGGTTCTCACTGCAATGCAAGAAAATTTTATCAAGACAGAAAACAAAGTGCAAACAGTAACATTGTCTACTACAGACACTAGAACATTGACAAACCGCTTCTTTGAAATGATTGCTAGGCATGAACAATTTATTTACGGGGAATTTTGGTCCAACGAGTTCTTTCATTTTTCTCGACATTTATTACACCGATAAAGATTCTTCATAGTAAAAGCTGCTAATTTTGATCATGGTCAACTATCCGACGGTGCATATTACTTGTTGTCATAGTTAGAAATTGTACTTGCGTCTCTTTATCATGAAGTCTTTGATTGATTGACGATTATAACTGTAAATGTATCCAAATTTTAATAGATTCCATTACAGTCTTTGTGGTCTTGCTTTCCAAATGTTTTCACTCTGCCGTCTCTATCATTCATCGCAATTCAGTGCAAATGTTCATTATTTTTGTTCCGAGTTGAAACAAAGGACCCATTTCTATGTAGCGGTGGTCGTTTGAATACTTCGATGTTTACTAAGTTAATATTTTTATATTCATAATTATGTTGTTTTAGTACTGTTGTATATTGTCGTTACTATGTGAACAAATTATATCTATATTCTCACATTTCTCCTCGTGAATTTCTCTTTTCATACTTAACATGGGCGTTTCATCTATCCAAAGTTGGCCATAAAGATTTTTATAGTACTTGTGATACTTCAATTAGCATCTCACGACACTCGAGGTACTTGTGGTTCTAACTGCGAGTAATTAAGATGGGAAACCCATCTCCATAATTTCATCTCGGATTTAATTCATGCAATTGATCTAAAATGATCTTATTCCATGAATATTTGAAAGAGAAGATATGAGGTATTCTATTAACTTTCTATTAGGAAAGTTTATACGTTTATAGTACATGTTCTAAATATTTACTAGAAAGTTGCTATTAATATTTTTCTTCACAAATAATGTTGATATTAACAAAGTAAGATGATGCATCATAAGATTTAGCAAAAAAATCTGAATCTTGGGTGGCTTCCAAACTTATTGTTATAATAGTGAACTAAGTGCAAATCATATTCATGTCTATGGACTTCTTCAATTTGTGCTTGTTTGAACAATACATTTCCTATGGATAATAATGTAAGAAAGGACATAAGGAAGTATCCCTTTTGTTATATCCATTGATAAGACAAAGTAAAATGTACCCATTTATTGGTCCTAGATTGCACGTAACACCTTATTGCCTACATTTCTACCCTTGTATTAGGAAATGTTGGCACAAACAATGGAGCTTGTTCTTCTTTGTAGATGCTATACTAACATACGAATTCATAAAATCTCTCGTAATGATTTTTAGATTCCGACTTGTTTTTCATGACATGTTATAGCATGGAAGATACATCTGTCAGTTAAAGGAAATGTTGAAATTGTAAATGCATCAAACTAGACATCCTTATAATATAGATTATTTTCTATCTTTTATTCCAAGGCCTACATGACATGATATTTTATGTCATAAAATTCATATCATTTATTTTTGCATCCCTTCAAATTAATAATAAATATATTTGATTTTCCTATGTTACATGGAAAAATATTTGACGACTATACTTATGTATTATAAGAAGTCAATAGTTCAAACACTATATTTGCATCATCCACCATGCGTACGAGACACAAAAATATTGATTTTACTCTTATTATAAGCATTTATTCAACTCGAGTAAGCACGCTAAAGACCTTGGTTATTTTCTAGGGTCCATGATATTCCATTTACATAAGTGGTGAACATTCTTATTTGAATTACATTTGAAGCAAAACATGGTTTCCATGGAATAGTCTAATATATAAATTCTTAGATATGACTATTTAAAAAGGGAGCATATGTTCATGTTTGAGAATTATTCTATCCTCTCAAACTGATGTACTCAGATATTTTCTGAGCTATGAACTTCATGTTGCACAATATGAACTTGGGAAATAGTATGAGTAAATTAGCATTGTAAACCATATGTGTAATTTGTGCACTATAAATCAATTGGTTATCAATGTGCTTATTTTTGTAGAATTGATTAGTAATAGGTGGTGTCCCACATGGGAGTTGTGAATAGATATCATGATATTTTGCTTTAATGCTACATAGTGAATAGCAAACTATTGTTTTTATAGTATAGAAATTTGCACTTAATGTTTCAAAGAATCTATATAAATTTCACTAGGAAATAAAGGAATGCGATTGGTGTTCATATTATTGCATATTTCTCTCCTTTACGTATATGTGGCACCTTTTCACTATCAATAATAGATGCATCGAATTGATCCTTCCATGTATCTTTATGGTGTGTTTTACATTTATAGGTGCTCATTAGGTAGGTGATTTTCAATTTCAAATTGTGTTTAAACACCATCAACAAAAATATAGAATTATGCCAAATGATAATTTAGTCATTCATTTGGTCCTTCAATATTTTACCAAGGACTCTAGAGCCAAATCTTCCACAATGTAAATCGAACTTAAAATCCATAAAAATGTAGCTAGGAAAAGACACAAACAATTTGGATTCATTTCATGGTTATCAAAAATAAATATGTATAAAACAATAAAAAAACTATCTAAACCATTAATAACACACTCTTGGACACAATTGTAAGTTACTTGTATTATTGTAATATTGTTTTCATAATCAAGACCATGCATCATATTATACATAGTTAGAAACTTATATTTCCTTCAAACTAAGATGTTCCTTGATTATTTAACACCCATGTCATATTATATATAATTAAAAATTTATATTCCCTCTAAAGTACAATTTTTACTCCCAATTATGCACTTACATATTATTATATATTCTTAATCATAGTGATTTAGAAAATATAATAAAAACTTTAAATGTGCAACTTGTTTTAAAATTCCCAGCTTATAAGTGTATCACGCATATATGATGAGAAAATAGAGTTATGTCCCGACCCTAACTCTCATAGAAACTATACCCTATAATAAATGTAACTATGTGCATGCATGTCACATGTTGATGTACCCTATCTGTTTCTTACACAATTTTACAATCATTCCATGAATACATTTTTAATACGAGTGGTGTATTTATGGTTTTAAGCATTTAAATACAAATAATAAAAAATTATGAGTCACAACTCCTAGAATGCAATAAGTGGGTATATCCTTGGGAAGGTTCAGAAGCATGCACAAAGACTCTAACCCCCTCTATGGAACTCGATCTTTTAAATTTTGATTAAATGTTATGTGGATATATTTTGAACATGGCACTAGTGTATGAATGGTTTTAACCATTCAAAAACAAATAAATGAGTACTTATTAATCATGATAGCTAGAACGTACTAAGTGGTTTACTCTCCTTGAGAATGTTTATATGCATACACACTGGCCCCGACCCTTTTTTCGAACACAACCTTTCAAAAAAATTAAATTTTATGTGGATGCATTTTGAACATGGGGTGTATGATTTTGACCATTCAAAAACAAATAAACAAATACCTATTAATCACAACTATTGTAATGTACAAAGTTGTTTAGTCTCCTTTAAAAGACTAGAAGCATGCACATTGACCCCAACACCCCATGGGACCTAGCCTTTTGAATTTTATTTAAATTTTCTTTGGATAAATTTTGAACATGATAGTATATTATTTTTACCATTCAACCACAAATAAAAATTACTTATTAATCACAACTAGAATTCGCTAAATGGTCTAGTCTATTTTTCAATGTTACAAACATGCACACTTAACCCAAACCCATAGAACTTATCATTCTAAATTTAAAAATTAAAATTCCTATAACTAGCAATCACATGTGTGCAATGCAATGTGAATGTCGAATGGTATATGTTATTAGATTTAGAGGAATAGTTATTAATTTTGTAGTTGATGTTGATAAGGGGTGTGATTGACAATTCTAATTTTCTATTAAAACCAAAACAAATGTTGCAAAGTACATTGGAAGGGATGTTAAATAATAGTTAGTTGTGTAATAATCGAATGCAAATGCAAGTGATACATCTAAGTTTGCTAACACTCGATATCGATAATGTAGTGAATGTGAAGTGTTAACGTCAAAGTAGATTCAAATAACAACTAAGTGTTTTAACATATTAGCTCTCCAAGAAACATAAATGAGAAAAAATATGAAAGCATATATAAATGGAGCTTAAATGGCTAGGGTACATTTCAAGTTTTTATCACCTCAAAGAGTTTGAGAGCATCATTTTCAGAGCTATTTTGTGCATATCCTAAAATCATGGCATTCCATGAGACCACATATCTTTGAGGAATTTCACAAACAAAAATCCACTTTCCATTATACTTTGATGGATATGCATACCTTGTGTTAAGGCTCTCATATTGGTATAGAAGGGGAGTATGCTAACAAAGGTTGTGGAGGATGGGTTTGCACTTGCCAGATGCATTTGCCTTTGAAGGAATTTTTAACAAACCCATTTTATGCATATCTTGCAATCATTTAAGTCCATGAGATCACATCTTATTGAGGCATTTTATCATATAGTTCACATGCCTTGTGTATGCTTCCACATTTTGCATACATGTCTACCACAGCACTTCTGAACTACATCTAACAAAAATCAGCTTTCCATTATACTTTTATGGATGTCCATGTCTTGCTTTAAAACTCACATTTCGGTACAAGATGGGATGATGATGAAAATATATGTGGAGTTTGGAAAAAGTATCATATCTACTATTCTTTGGTGAATTTCCATTCCCTACTTTGACATAGGCTAGCAGTATGCTAGCAAAGGGGAACTAATTTTCAGGTTGGCTACCTATTGGTTGCATTTGGTAAAATTTATTATATGCTTCATGAGGATGTTCATGTCTTTTATAAGTTGTAATTATAATACTCCATGAGAAGGGGTTATAAATAATGAACCAAAATATATATTTAGAAAAGCCACTTCTACAATCTGCCAAATGTAACATTGTATCTTCCATAACAAAATAGTACCAGATTTTAGAATATCTCTATAAATACAAGGGTATGAGCATAAACTGACAATGATATGAAAGTAAGTTTTGAATAAGCACCCACCTTCCATTAGAAACGTCTTCTTTGGGCACAAAGAGCTTTGCATATCAGAAGCACAAAGATGAAGTTCCTTTTGAATCACTTGTATCATATTGTGAATGTTGTTTTAATCTATTGAAGAAATCAACTAATTGTTTGACAAAATGCCAAAATTCAGTCTTGATATTGTCTAACATGTATGGGGACTCTAACAATGTTTTAATGTTGTTTTATTCATTGATAGGCTCTGGGAAAACCTTTAAAGCACCTATATTTCTCATGAGTATTTGATCTTGGTTGAATTTGTGTCCTAATTAGTTTAAACGGTCCTATGTAAGAGTGTTTTCATGCTTATGGTAGGATTGTCTTTAGTGCTCTCTAATCTTGACTCAACAACAAAATATGTGTTGCATTAACCCTACATGCATTCCTAATTAATCTCGGTGCACACAGGTGAAAGCAAATGACATGCATGTTTTAAGAAAAACTTTGAGAAGCACCCAATTATCAATGTTACAGAATGAAAAACACCACAAAATGCAATGTAGCTCTTTTTAACAAACAAATGTAAGCATCTTAGTTACTTATCGAAATACTTCCATAGTGACAAAATTTCTGATTTAACGGTATGAACAATTATAATTATGGCCTTAAATCCCTACTTTATAGAAACATGTTCCTCTGATATAATGGTAGGAACAACTTATATCATGGCATTTAATCCCTATTGTAGAAAACATTCTCCTCTGTCACCCAAAATAGATAGAGGTGTAATCACAAATCTCAGTGTGATTAATCAGAACTATTCCACGAGGCTTTAGGCCCCCTTGCTAGAGTTGAGAAATCCTTGATAACTTTTCTCAAGCTTCAGTAAATGCTCACAAAGATTACGAAAAGGGAGAGAATGCTCAACAAATGACAAAATCAGATGCACTTACAAGCCATCCATATCCTATACATTACATATTTCCAGCTCTTTCACTCACCTATTGTCATTGCCAAGAAGTTTTTGCAACATCCTCACCAACGCAACTTGTATTCACAATGTTTTTCAAATCAAGCTCAATGAATTGTAATCTAGAGGTATCACAAACATTGTATTCTCAAGAATCAAATGTCTCATTCAATTTAGAGAGGTCCCTAAGATTTCATGTCAGATCAGAGATCAACAAAACATTTGGAAGTCTTTCATAGTTATCATCTAGACAGTAAATTTCACTCCAAACACAATTCTTAATAGCCTATTGGAAGTATAACTAAAATTTTTAAAAATAACTAAACCCACAGTATATTTAAATTTATAATATATCCCAGCTCTATCAAAATTTCTCCCTTAATATTGTTTGAGGACATATTCCTGTAAAAGCAATAACATAATATTGCTAGACTCATTAGACCATGGGTGTATTATATATGCATGCTTAATGTGCTTGACAAAACCCTTCCATAAGCATTTAAAGAGAACACAAACCCAATAAGCATATTATACTTATCATTTATCTGTAATTATATCTACAATTAAAATGTGCATGTACGATGACATAATGAGAACCACAGAAAATCTAAATGAGAAATATATAATTGGTTATGGTGCTACAAGCATTGTTTATAAATGTGTTCTAAAGAATTGTAAGCCAATTGTTATAAAGAGACTATACAGTCACTACCCACAAAGCTTGCGTGAATTTGAAACTGAGCTGGAATAGGTTGGGAGGATGTTGGAAAATGTTGCATAGTTTGGCTTTAAACATGTCAATTGCATGTGCATTAATGCGCTTAAGGCCTTTTCAACAAACCCATTTTGGGTATATGCCTTGCTACCATGGCGTTACATGCAAGGGCATCTGGTCTGAGACATTCTTTGAAAATCCCTAAAGCAAGTTGTCAATTCCTACTACTAAGCAAGTTTTGAACGAACCTACCCCTAGTAATAATTATAGTAGATATTTGGATGAATATGCATATGGTAAGCACATAGATGTTACAAGGAGCACAAGTAGCACTTCGATGGGAATTTTTATGAGATTCATTTCAAGGTAAATGTAACTAACAACAACTCCACATGATCGAACTAAAGCTACCCTAAAACATTAAGATAATACATGAAATCCTCATAACCATCCTGATATGTACACCTACTACCAAAAATTATTATCACCAAATCACCGCAACCTCCGAATGGCTGAATGTGAACAGACGTTCGGTGTGATTGGGTAACATGGGATCGCCTCTCGATTTGTGGGACTTGGGCTCAAGGTGAACCTCGGAGAAGGCTAGCTTCCTCTTCCTAAATTAAGTGTAGTATTACTCTTAGTGAAATAAAGTGGTTACCTAGACCTATGTTACTATTCAAGGGGTTTAAGGGAAAGAGATTCTACAAGAAATGAAACTATTCTAGGGATGGTGATGCACCAAATAAAGGGAATGGATAGGCTTAGAAAGGGTTGATTTGAAGAGGGTGTTATGCACTATAAGACAACTCACCTATTGCAACTTGGAGAGGGTAAGTAACTACCACAAACTAAGAAGAAAGTATTCCCTTTGCCAAACTTGGTTTACACAAGAAACATTTTTATCTTTCGGTGAAGAATAATGAAACGAGAAGGGTGAAAAATACCACAAATCAACCACGGGAAAGAACGCCACCACCTGATAAGCACATAACTCCAAGAACCTGCAATGTAAACTTTGAACTTGCACAATACACCTGCATGTATGAGAAAGGCACGAAGAAGTATAGAATGATGGAAGGACTAGAATTAGTCACAAAACACACACTTTATTGCTTCAAAAACATGCACAATGCATCATTACATTTGGAAGAGGCAATGGTTGCCATTATAGTCTTGAAAAGAGGCTTGAAATTTCCCTCAACATATAAGGACAACTTGCAGAAGAAGTAGGACTCTTGAAGATATGCCTGATGTCTCACTAATATGTAACAATCTCTAATTTATCCCCATTGGAATGAACATCAAACTTAGCTTTATATCAAAATCTGTGAGAGAAGCAAGGAGAAGCCATAAATTCCTTCCTCAAATGAAGGTACATAATGGTTTATTTATTACAAAGTTGGTTGAACCACTTAAGAATCTTCCATCATTTGTCATTAAGTACCAATTGACTTAATCCTCTTATGTAATCAAAGGAATATTTAAATAAAATATTTTATTAAAAATAAAAATATTATTATTAAAATATTTTAATAGAAATATTAATTTAATAAAATTAATATTAAAAATATTAATTTAATATTAATTGAAGTGGGACCCCAAAAACTGGTTCGTATTGAAGAAAAAGGGGGTCTCCATGAGAATAGGGAAAAATAGCTCAACTTGGTGGTTGGCTCGCTGAGCCAACTCACCAAGTTGGGCTCGAGCTCCTCCATCGAGCTCGCTCTCCACTACCATGACCGAGCTCTATCTCCCCATGAACGTGTTGAGCTCCAAAGACACAAGCTCTTCACATATGTCAACGAGCTCCTTCATGGCGTGGGATTATTGACTTGGCGAGATCCGCATGAAATTCCTCCAACGTCGAGTTATTTCTATCAACGGCTTGACCGTGACTCGTGCTTGTCACCTAATTGATCGACCCAACTTGGTCTGCGTAGTTGATAAATCAATCCCACCGTATATTTAGCCACCGATCTCAAATCCACATGCGTCAAGCTCTTGCAATGCTCACCTTCATGTTTATCAAGCTCCATTCTCTCCAACTCGGTGAGCTCCACATGAAATTTACTAAGTTCCACATGAAATCCATTGAGTTGGCCACACATCGAGTCGAGTTGCCCTCATCACGAGCTATATCCACCATGTTCTCCGACGAAGCCATCAAGTGAGCTCCTTGATAGACAGTGATTCGGCCACCGAGTTATGCCTCAAATCTAACCTAGCTACCTTAGTCACGAGCCCAACTAACTCGCCGATGTGAGGTGCTTAATTGACTTGGTTCCTTATTGACTGACCTCCCCGCATCGATCTAATCCACCTCGTCACAAGCCCAACATGAGACCGCTATCAACATAGATCCACCTCTTGTCGATCTAACTCACTCAACTCATCCCAAGTGCCGAGTCTGTCAAGTCCTCCAACA
Organism: Taxus wallichiana var. yunnanensis; assembly: GCA_018340775.1. NCBI lineage: Eukaryota > Viridiplantae > Streptophyta > Pinopsida > Cupressales > Taxaceae > Taxus > Taxus wallichiana. Next base: position 918,018,154 of record CM031240.1, on the reverse strand, counting down.
CCAAGCTCCTCATCAACCGAGCTCCAACTATGACCACACTACTCATCCATGACTTGGTGACCAAGCTCTATCTACGTGAGCTCCCACCAGCTGACTCACTTCGATCTCACCACTGTAATCACCATGCATCGAGTTTAGCCATCAAACTCTATTTCATCAAGCTCAATCTATTCTTCATGGCCTCCTCACATCAAATGTTGAGACCCCTTTCACGTCGAGCTCCCAAGACATGAGCTCTTCATTTACTGACTTGCTCGTCATTCCTTGCAATGTCGAGCCACTTAAGATTCTTTGTACACCTGTGGATGAGCTCCTATAATGACCGACACAAGTTTGTATCTTAACCAAGATCTTCTCACATACGTTGAGCTATCCATGTATCAATACACCACCGATGGAGTTGACCAAAATTATCTTCAACAATGACCCATCATGTAATTTTAACTTGCAGTCATTAACAAGCTTCTCTCGCAACTACAACTTGGCTCATATCTATCAATGTCAATCATCAAAGTATTCGATATGGATCTCTTACATTTCTCGGTGCCACCACCGTGTGTAATGAAAAGTTGCAAAAGCTATGGAATGAGGCTAAAGAACCTTAGAGCTTCGCTTAATTCATCCATGCACCATGAGATTAGAGCTAAACAAGAAACTATCTATGCATATATAAATTTGAAACTAACATTCAAACCCTAACATATATACTACTCTCTACTCTATGAAATCTTAATGAAAGTGAACCTAGTTAGATTCTAAGCAATCAAATTGTGTGTTGTTTACTCCCAAAAATAGTGAAGAGATCTCTCCAAGTTGGCTACATGGCCAAACTTTAGATCTTCCCCTACTAATTATATTTGGAATGGATGGATGCAAGATGAAGGAGCTCTCAACAATGGAGGATAGCCAAGATCAAATGCCTATTAGCTTGACTAATGCAAATGAGGTCTAATGCCAATATCTTGAAATGTGAGAGAGAAGGAGTTGTGAGTGAAGTTGTAGTTTGAATGGGTAGGCTTAGCCTTGTATTTATAGTTTTCCACTTGGGAGAATTTGGAATTTGGGTGCATGTGGGACTAAAGCTCAAAAAGCACTTTTAGATTAGATTAGGATAAACATGCTTTAGGCTTAGTTAAGCTAGGATTAGGCTAGTTAAACTTGATTAGCAAGTGATTAGAGACTCATTAAGAGTTGGGAGGGGTCTGGATAACCAATTGTGACTGATAGATAGCCTACAAAGCCAATAAAAGTTGTCTAGAGAGAACTAGGGAGGTTCTGAATGGTCGAAAGGAGGAATGTTTAGCTAATAAGAGAGATATTAGCCAAATAAGATGATTATATGAGGAATACGACTGAAAGATTGTCGTAAATGGGCATTCGAGAATGGAGCGAAGTATGGGGATTTATTTAAGTGTCGTTAATTGATTGGATTGGATGAAATGCTAAGTGTAAGAATATTTTAGGTGTCTACATTTTCCCTCTTTGGGGTGATGTAAGTGACGTCACTTCAAAGAAAGTAGACAAGCATAAACAAGTAGAAAATCTTGAAGGGATAGAAGAAAAATGAGAATAATGAAGGATGCCCCCTCGATTGGTGATGGGGTGATAGAAGAACTCGATCGACAATTGAAAAGATGATAGAAAGATAATAGAAGAAATGATAATGTGAAGAAGAAGAAAAGAAAGGGGATATAGAAGAAAAGGAGTATGAGAAAGGGGGAATGAGCTAACATCCATCCAATGCCTTTTAAACAACTTTATTTTTCATCATATTGCTAGAGATCTTCATCATCAGTCCTTATTAAAAAGAATGAACAAAAGTGTAGTATGACATGAAAATCCATATACGAACAAATGTCCATTGCTAAAAACACCAACTCCATGCCACATACGAAATGCAATGCAATATGAGAAAGTAAAATATGCTTAACTCCATGCAACATACAAAATGCAATGCAATACGAGAAAGTAAACAAGCTAACCTAACAGAGAAACATAATGTAATGTTTTTGTTATCAAGCTTCAATTCCAACCTATTTGAATTAATGACAAGGGTTAATGATGGTGCCCCAAGCAAGGATACATGTAAAGGGAAAATGGAGGACACTTCGGTCCGATGAAAAAGCAATGTGCACTATGAAACAATACTAGGCAACTCATTGTGTCCCGAGTAGCACGAGCGAAGTAGGTAGCCTAAATTTTGTTGATGGAGGTAGATCAAGATGATCCACCAATCGTGCACATGAACAAGTGAGAACCAAAGAGCGACGTTTTGTAGGATGATTTTCAGTTTTTAGAAGTTTTCTTAAACATATTTGAATGTTTTTGTTATTTTTGAAAAAAAATTTGAAACTATCTACAGGAAAATGAGGAAGTGTGGATGCCCTAGTGATAGATGGGATGTACTGAGGCAAAAGGCCACATGCGTACGAGAAAGTTAAAGATGCAAAAATGCCCCAGCGATTAGGTGGGAGTATTCAAAGGCAAACTCTTCACAAGTAGAAGCGGGACCCAAGGCCATTATGGATAGGTTCAACATGATGATGAACATAAACCAATGAAGTGCTGGGAAGAAGCAAGGATTCCCCCAGCGTAAGTTGGCCTAAAAGCACATGATAGAAAGGAAGGAGAAGATTGTTTTTATAAAAGGGGACAAAGGTGTCTGAAAACATGGCAAAAAGTAATCTTATACACATGGATGTTCTGAACAAAGTAGAAGAATGATGTGAATGATATGAATGTATCTTAGAAGCCTCACGATGAAGAAGTGATTAGCCAAAGGCACAAATCATGAGACAAGATATGGACTAGAGTAAGAGTCTGAACAAGGTCCAAAAAAAGACACTTGGTAACATACTAATCATGTTTACTCATAGAGATCTAGTGTGTGCATGTGGAATTTATTACCTCTTGAAGGAAGATTTAAAAGACAACAAGTGAAGACACCCTAGCCAATGTGTAGGAATGATTTATTTTGAAAGGAAATTTTGTGAAAATAAGATAGTCGTACATTGCTCTGCTGCCAACTAGACATCCATAGCCCCAATGGAGATGTATTTGATTTTAATCGCAACATTGCTCTACTTCAATCAGGCATCCATAGCCCTGATAGAGATTATTGGAAATACCCCAAGAGAGATTAATATATCAATTTGCTTTTGCTTTGTAGCTTTTAGCTTTTTATTTTTGATTGATTTTGATTCTTTTGCTTTCTGAAAACTTATTTCAGCTCTCTTGTTTGACAAGAGGTTAAGAACCACATATGGCTTGATGGAAGGATGTGGAAGTGATTGTGATGATGACATTGGCTTGTGTCAAAAATATGTCAAAAAATTCTTCACAACAAGTTTATTAGATGTTGAACGTGATAGGATCTATAAGAGGTCGGTTGTTCTTTATTTACCAAGGTGATAAAAGACCGTGGTCAAATGGATACCATAGAGAGAACTGTCACACATAATGCGTTAACTAATATCACCGAAGGGATGAAAATGGTAGGAAGACTTGCAAAGGAAGAGAAAGAAAGGGAAGAAATAACATCCATTTGTATGCAATACCTGATTGCAATGTTTGATCTTTGTACCTTTGATTTTTGTTGTGTTTTCTCAATGTTTTTTGTATTTTTGAATTGTTTTTTATTTTTAGATTTTTGACAGTTTTAAGAGGTTGGGACTAACAAAGTCACTCTGTGTGGTAAGATCCAACAATAATGTTTATGACTTCCTTGATAAGGGAGACTAGGCGCGTTTGTTTATCGAGAGTGATATTATCCCTGATCTCGATGATCGAGGTGAGTTCACACTCAATAAATGACTGTGATTTGTTCTGAAACATGGATTTCGTATGTGGGAGATTTAATTCCCCATCCAAAGGTTTATGCACTTTGCACCATACTTGATGGTTACATTGATGTGCGTTCTTGAATCGCGCTTGATTTAGAATTTTGAGATTGTTTGATTTGTTGGGAGCTATAGAGCTCTTTACAGCTTTGATCTAAGCTTGATTAAGAAACTGTTTGGGTTTCTTATAAGCTGACGCGTGACTTGTCTGATCTCGAGAAGGAGAAGAAAGTGAACGTGGACATTTAGAACTGATGCGAGAAATGGCAAGTGGGCTTGCCACAATCTTTGGTAGAAGAATAATGTGATGGATGAAATGGATACGGTCTAAGGATTGAAGAAGATGGGCTACCAGGAGGTGAGCCATAGATAGAAGATGAAGGGATATTAGGATGTGGCCCAAGAATAGAAGAAGAAGGGCTACTAGGACGTGACCCATAGATAGAAGATGAAGGGCTACTAGGATGTGGCCTAAGAATAGAAGAAGAAGGGCTACTAGGTTGTGACCCATTTATGTAAGATGATGGGCTACTAGGATGTGGCCCAAGAATAGAAGATGATAGACTACCCGGGGGTGATCCATACCTAGAAGACAAGGGGATAGTTGGACATGCCCCAAGAATAGAAGATAGTGGACTACTCGAAAATGTCCAACAAATAGCAGAGGGATGGCTACTAGAATGTGACCCACACCTAGATGAAGATGAAGGGATACTTGGCGTTGACCCCATAAGAGATTGTGATTGAGGAATTATGATAGACAAAGAGTTATTGGGTGATGAGAAGATAGGCCATGGATCAATGCAAGACCAAGGAGTTTCATCACATAATGAAGAATGTGAAGATAGAAAAATAAGAGGAGGGTCAAGTTGCATGATCTAAGGCTCTTTCTCCGTTTCTTGATAAAAGGAGTCAACCTTTTCCTCACAATATGTAGATGTATCAAAGTCTAAAGAGAATCCTTTTCAATAATCTGCTAAAGGAATATCTTCATATGCCCCTATAAATGCCCTGATTATTTCTTCATTCCGAGAGAGATCAATCGGTATGAGTTGTTGATCAACCACAATGGGTTGATTGGAAGAAAGAGATCCAATTGGTGTGGAAGACTTAGAAGATGTTTGATGGTGGTTGATAGAAGAAGATGATGTGGGGGACGAAGAATATGTGTAGCTAGATGTCTTGGGAGTAGAAGAAGGTGGTGTGGACCTACCTATATGATGATATATCATCTCAGTAAACTAGTAGGATTAAGTCCAAATTCTGTAGAGTGTGACGCATGGTTCAATTCGGACATTTGACTTGAAGGAATTTGAGTCACACAAATCTTCAAAGAAGGAAGACTTATTGGGGGTGATTGATGAAGAAGGTCCTGCGAAGAAGGGGAGGACCGTGATTCAAGAATCGCATCGGATGAATAATAACAAGGGTCCTGTAAAGAAAGAGAGGACCGTGATTCAAGAATTGTATTAGATGTTTGATTGGAGGGATTTGGAGTCACATGTATCTTCAAAGGAAGAAGGCGTCGTTGAGGTGACTGATAAAAGGGGTCCTACGAAGAAAGGGAGGACCACGACATAGGAGTCATATTAAATGTATGATGAAGAGGTTCATGTGAAGATAGGGAGGACCATGACATAGGAGTTGCATTAGATGACTTAGGAGTCGAATTAGATGAATCCGAATAGTAGTTTGGATCCGAATAGTAGTTTGGATTTGAATCATCAGAAGAGTCAAAGGAAATATTTGGATTGGAATCCTCATAAGAAGAGGAAATGTTTGGATTATAATTAGAAGAAGAGTGGGGGGAACTCGAATAATAATTTGGATCAGAAGCGTCCAAATCATACCACCGACTATGAGATGAAGGTGGGGAACAAGTTACCCGTATGGGCTCTCTAGCACGAAGAACCAAATGAGGTTTGGTCATGATGGGTGTCTTTTGATTTGTACACCAAAACTTTGATTCCTTATTGTCGTATGTATAAAGAACCTTGCGATAATCAGTCATTGTTGGCGTTATGTTTCAAAGACAAATTTCTAGGCCTAGATAGTGTGATGGAAATCCTTTAAAGGGAAGGAAGTGACATGTCGATTTGGGTAGCATAAGGACAACCAGCTAGACATTTCGTAAGTATTGATATGTGTGTGTGATTTTCCGAAGAAGGTCTAAGGAAAATAGACATCGTGATGATGTAATATCAATGAGATAAAAAGGGATTGTCCTAGAAAATAAGTTTTCTGAATGAATAATCATAACGAACAATCATGCAAGTGTGAAACACAAAGCCAATCAACAAGGAAATACACCATATGAAAATGTGTGTGCAAATTTTGATGTAAAGGTGATCAACACAATGTCAATATTTACATCAAGCTCGAAATGAACAAGGCGTAAATATTAACAAAGGGTAGATACGACTCCCAATCACAGGATACCACGATAAGTTCAACAACCAACAAGACCTAAATGTTAAAGGGTAGGGTTTACAAATGTAAGCCAAGTAACCACACCAATTGGACACGTCTATCAAGCTTCACGGAGAAGTGAGATATTAGTGTCAAAGTGGTATCGAAATGACTCAAACAAAGTAAGCGACACCTTTCAAGATTTAGGAAAATGATTGAAATCAAATTAAGTCAAAGTATACTAAGGATGTGTTAAAATGTGGGCAGCGTAATGCCATAATGTGGAAACTTAGATCATGTTTATGAGAAACATGACATAAGTATCTTAATTATGTCAAGACAATGCAAACAAGGTAACATGTCAAAGGGAGATAAAATGCTGAATCAATCCTAACTATGATGACGATCCTGACGTGGGTATCAAGATCAAAAAGGCTACCAATGATATAAATACGCCTCTGCACACTTTAGACATTTAACTTACCCAGCTGCAAACATGGATGGGCGTAAACGGACAAAAAAGTGGTAGAAGCAATCGATTGGTAACACAAAGGTAGTCACCCTTCTTTTGATCAACAAAGTGTCAAAAGAATGTGAAGGAAGAAGATCAAAAATGGGGATGAAAAAATGTTGGCTTTACTTCAGCAGAGTTTTGCCTCACCTTAAGGCAAGTGAAAAACTAAGTGAAAGTAACGTGTCACACGTTTCGTGATGAAAGATGGCTCACAACTCAACACTGTTCTGAATTGGTCAAAGTGGGCTCTTGGCCAAAGTATATTCTCTTAGGTGGTTCTCTCATCCTAGGTGTTACAAAGTTGTCCACAAGCGTGGTGATTTACCTAAATAGTCCCGAATATCTTGGGAGTATCTCGACTTTTCCCCCTTCAAGCACAGTGGGCAATAAATGTGTCCATCATGTACTTAAAAGGGACAACTTGTAACGCTATCTCACAAAGGAATCACTAGTCAAGTAGGCGAAAGGCTTGAGCACTTCTTGTTTCATCCATAAGGTTCCCTCTTATGTGGACTACTTTGGGGTTCCTAGAACCACCCCCATTTTTGTAGCTTAAGGCATTATGCCAAAGGGGTTATGTTCCAGTTGAGCGGAGAGGGACGTACCCTTTTCCGAAACCTACAATACAATGTTTTGAATATGGTTTGTTTTTATCTTGCTTAACTTAATGTGGTTTTAAGTAGCACACCATTTGGCAACCTGCAAGAAACATGTGTATTAGCGGGTTTGTGTTTTGTCTTTGACGCCTTTCTTTGACAAGCGTTAGGTCCTGTAGACAATGAGTTTAGTAATTTTTCATTGCAAATTGATATCAATAAAGGGAATTTACACCTTGCTTTTGATTCCTAAGATCACCAAAAGGCACGAAGGAAGAGCATACACAATGTGAAAATTCTTACTAAATCACATAAAAATTACTTTATCTTTTAGAACAAGTGTTTTTAACATATGATACAAAGTTTTGCAATTGTTTTTTATCTCCAAGATCACTTTTGAAGGTGCAAGGAGAGAGCATACACACTTTATAAACCTTGCTCAAGCTAGAAATGAAACACTTAACTAATTTAGTCAAAAATAAAACAAAAATAACCCCGCAAATAACTATTTAGTGCTACAAAAATATTTCAAAGTGTTAGAATGGCCAAGAAAACACTTTTTTGAACTTTAAGATATGTTAGAAAATAACTATTTACCTAATAATGTTTATTTGGATGGACCATAAATTTTTAGTAATTCAAAATCCTAATTTTATGATTTTATTGTGTATTTCACTTCAATACCTATCCAACACAACAAAAATGGAGTTGTTTCGAGTTCGGGAGAAAAAGTTATGGCCTCCGAAAGATTGCTAATGATGCATGCGCCACTGTTAGTGTACCTACACCACTATTTGTGTACCTGCGCCACTGATTGTGTACCTATGCCATTGATTTAGTGCCTGCACACCTCTATCAAAAAAATGATAGTTAGAGTTGTACCTGTACACACAGAACGGTATGTGCACTCCCTTTCCTATAGGTGGCTAAAAAACACGGGATTTTTCAAAAATAATCTCAAAAATATCAAAATTTTATCGATTTGGTTCAATTTTGGCAGCACTTCACCTCCTTTGATCCTACAAAGAGCACAAAAACAAGACAATCCTAGCTAATATAGCTAAGAAACTTGATATTTATCCATTAATACAAGAAAGGTTAGTGACATCAAAAACTTGAAACTAATCTAAAAAACTTTGAAAAATTAATCTAGAAAGCTTGAAACTAATCTAGAAAGATTGAAACTAAAAAAATAGAAACTAAAATAAAAGCTTCAAAATTACTCCATTAAGGAAGGATGGACTAAGTGTCCCACTAGGCATGTCAAATGTGTGTAATGGAAAGTTGCAAAAGTCATGGAATGAGGCTAAATAACCTCAAAGCTTCGCTAACTCATCCATGCACCATGAGATTAGAGCTAAACAAGAAACTATCTATGCATATATAAATTTGAAACTAACATTCAAACCCTAACATATATACTACTCTCTACTCCATGAAAGCTTAATGAAAGTGAACCTAATTAGATTCTAAGCAATCAAATTGTGTGTTCTTTACTCCCAAAAATAGTGAAGAGATCTCTCCAAGTTGGCTACAGGGCCAAACTTTAGATCTTCCCCTACTAACTATAGTTGGAATGGATGGATGCAAATGAAGGAGCTCTCAATAATGGAGGATAGCCAAGATCAAATGCATATTATCTTGACTAATGCAAATGAGGTCTAATGCCAATATCTCCAAATGTGAGAGAGGACTTGTGAGTGAAGTTGTAGTTTGAATGGGTAGGCTTAGCCTTGTATTTATAGTTTTCCACTTGGGAGAATTTGGAATTTGGGTGCATGTGGGACTAAATCTCAAAAACACTTTTAGATTAGATTAGGATAAACATGCTTTAGGCTTAGTTAAGCTAGGATTAGGCTAGTTAAACTTGATTAGCAAGTGATTAGAGACTCATTGAGAGTTGGGAGGGGTCTAGATAACCAATTGTGACTGATAGATAGCCTACGAAGCCAATAGAAGGTGTCTAGAGATAACTAGGGAGGTTCGAATGGTTGAAAGGAGGAATGTTTAGCTAATAAGAGAGATATTAGAAAAATAAGCTTATTATAATACGACCAAAAGAGTGTCATGAATGGGCATTCGAGAATGGAGCGAAGTATGGGGATTTAGCGAAGTGTCGTTAATTGATTGGATTGGATGAAATGCTAAGTGTAAGAATATTTTAGGTGTCTACAACCACGACCACTCATGACTTGGTCAAAGGCCTTAAGAATATCCATATAACTCGCCACCCACTTTATCCAGGGTGGTTTCTAGCAACTCAAAGGCATCCGTAGACTTTAGTCTCCCACCTTAAAAACTCCCTCACCAAGTTATTATGGGTCGGTATCCGGTCAAGAATAGCTCCCATGTCATCAATTTACCATTTAATGATCATTAAATGATTATCCATCTCAAACCGCTCTATCATGCAGAATGCCTTTGTTGGATTGAGATTAATTTTTCCCCCACCACTTGGCAATTATTTCATGGGAACCCACAGATCATCTCACCATCATGACATGGCTTGTTCATCACCAAATTCCGTATTTGTGGCATTTAAACCCTCGTAACTCACCTTAACCGAGATCCCATCAAACTCGCAAACGAGCTCTATAACCAAGCTCTGTAACCGAGCTCACTCCCATGTTTCTCAAGATTCTTACCGCCAAGCTCCATCTATTGTGCCGACTCTTGATTCAGTGAGCTCTGATAAAATCCACCAAACCAGCACCATACATATGTCAATGATCTCAATGTGAGCCATGCATCGAATTCCTTTGCACAAGCTCGACGAGCTATATTCCACATCGACATTGATCTCTCATCGAGATCTTGCAATTGAGATATTTTGTCATGATCACCACACATTGAGCTTATTTCGAGTTGGCAATTGTTGACACCTAGTTCTCTATCAACTCAACCTTGAGCTCAGTAATGAGTTGAGATCAACTTGGTGTCATTCAATTCTAGGTGATCTCACCTATGTAATTTATTAATTATTTTAATAGTTTATCTTCATGATGACCGAGTGGGTCCCTGAGACCAATGTCTTGATTTGATCATAATAGGACCCCGTTGTCCAATTTTTCCATGTGTGAAAATTGGATAAACTTTTGGTGACCTCTCGGGGATGATTGCTTGCTAAGCATGATTCTAGTAGCCTTAAGTCATCCATTGGGCATAGAGTCAATATTGGAATCCCGAAGATGATCTGATCTTCTATGATACATGACCCTCAACAGATGAATACTCAACATTCTTGAAATCTTGGACATATTTTGAAACCTTGGACCTTCTTCTTCTTGAAAACTTCCAACGATGATACAATGTGCAAGAACAACACAAAAAAAAAAACAACAAGGAAAGCAAAAGAACAACAACACACAACAATGTGCATAAGCACCTGGAGGAAAACACCTAACTAAATTATACAGGGGTGGAATGATCTCAAAAGCAAGCTTTGAGATGTATTCCATTCACATGAATGGGCAATTCTTCTCCATTGATCCTGGATAAACGAAATGAATTCACTTCTTTACAACTTTTAATGATGTATGGCCTACTCCAGAGGGTGTCAAACTTGGCATGCATGCCTGGTTTGGCCCTGTCGTTGTCCCATTTGAGAATTAAATATCCTTCTTGAAAATTCCTGCTGACTTCCTTCTTGTCAAAATTTTTCTTGACTTGAGCCCGATGTTTCTCCAAATTCTTCATGGCCTTGTTTCGTAGTTATTCTAACTCCATTAGCTCAATAAATCTAATGGTCATAGGGTCACTTTCCAAAACCTCAATTTGATGTGCAAGCTCTAAATTAGGTAATTCCAAAGATAGTGGAAGTTTTTCTTCTCGCCCATACACAAATGTGAAGGGAGGATTTCCAATTTCCCTTTTTGGTGTGATACAATCTACCCATAAGGAAGTCTTAAGTTGTGTGTGTTAGGTCCTCTTGTTGGTCTCTATTATGTGTTTGATGATCCTTATGAGTTTTTATTGCTAGACTCATCCAATCCATTTCGTTGTGGATAGTAATTGGATGAATTCTTGAGGTAGACCCCATTTTTGACATCCCATTCACTCAACTTCAAACCAAGGAAAACCATCGCATTGTCTCGAAATGAATTTGAATGCAACATCAAACCTCATCATTATGCCTTCAAGGAAATCAAGGATAGTCTTCTCGTTACCCTCCTTCAATATTACGCCTTTTCCATCGAGTAAAGTATCCCGTGTCAATGAGGACTCATTTATGTCTGTCACTGGATGGAGGATTGATCATCTCGATGAAATCCAAGCCCCATTGAATAAAGGGTTGATCCACTTCAATTGGATGTAGTGGAAGAGTTATCAGCTTCTGTTTACAGGTGAAAAAGGCACATTTTTTGCACTTTCTTACCTAGAGATGGGCATCTTTGAACAAGTCTAGCAAGTAATAACCAGCCCTCGTGATCTTGGTATCATTTTTTCATGCAGAATAGTGTCCTCTAGATAATCCATTATGGAATTCTTCTAGTATCCTACTTACCTATTCCAGTCCTATACACCGTAGGAGAACACCATTTAAATCCTTTCTAAGAGAACATTTTCCACCAAGACATATGAAATAGATTGAAGATGGAAGGTTCATCTTTGAGTTCTATCCATGTTCACAGGATATGCTACTGAGAAAAGGAATTTCTTCATCTTAGATAACCATTCATGTTGATCATCTTCTTCATCGGTATTTAGGAGCATCACATATTCATCATCTTTCGATTCAAGGTCTATCAGCAAGTTGTTGACACAAACCTTTACCTTGGAAAATTTTGGTAACCTTGATATGCATGTCATACTCCATCACCTTCATGATCCATCTAACACACATCTCATTCATATATTTTTTCAAGAAAATTCCTTAACACTGGATGAGACACCATCGGATGAATTTTGTTGTTGGAAAGCATGTGCTTGAATTCCTTCAAAGATCGAATCACCACAAAGACCTATTTTTCAACAAATGAATATTTGAGCTTGTAGTTTTTAGGGATTGACTAAAGAATACAATTGGTTTCTCCATCATATTTCCATTCTAATGAGTGAGGATTCTCGAAATGCTCTCTTGGCCTCGTAAAATCATAAAGAACAAAGTCTTTTTCAAACCTAGGATTCACCAAAGTGTAGGAGCTTGAGAAATGGTCATCGTCATGGCTTCAAATCCCTCCCTTCCTTATTTCTTCCATGAGAATGGCATATTTTTCTTTAGCATGACTATCAATGGTTTAGCCAATGCTACAAATTGAGGAATGAAACTTCACACGAAGTTTATGGTTCCTAGAAAGTTTTGAAGACCCTTCTTTTGACTTGGGAGGGATAAGGACAAAATCAAATGAATCCTGGTTAGATCAATTAATAGTCCTTTTCTCGAAACAACATGCCTCAACAAATTTCCTTTGTACATTACAAAAATACATTTCTTAGGATTAAGTGAAACCCCAAATTCTCTACATCTTCAGAAAATCTTCCTTAGGTGCGTGATGTGGTATTTTGCATGCTTTAAGTACATAGTTATATCATCGAGATACATCGGGATGATTTCGTTGATTATTCCCTTAAATTCCATGTCCATTGCTCTTTGGAATGTATCCTCGACATTGAATAATCCGAATGGTATTTTGTTGTAAGCGTACGTGCCCCACTTAGTAGTGAAAGCTATTTTTAATTGATCATATTCTTGACAAGAATTTGATTGTAACCTAAATATCCATCGAGCAAAGAAAATATTTGAGCTCCTGCCACCGTCTTAAGGATTTTCTCCATTGATGGAAGATGATAGTGATCTTTCAACGAGGCACGCTTCAAATCCCCAAATCCACACATAGCCGAATTTCACCGTTCTTCTTCCTCACAAGGACTAGGTTGGCTACCTAAGAGGAATGTTTGATAGGAAATTTTATACATGCCTCGATGAGTTTGGTTAGCTCCTTTGTCATAAGTGGCTCAATCTTAGGATTAATTGGCCTTTGTTTCTCGTAAACCGGCTTGTCACTAGGATCCACTTTCAATGGTATTGTAGACATCAAATTTAGGTCACACTTCCCCTTTACCCAACATGTATATTAATTTAATTACCCATAATTAAATTAAGTCCCATGCTCACAATATTCATTATTTAATTACCTTAATTAAACTAATTTCCACCTCACCTAGACACCTCATCATAAACCTATTCTTAGCATGTTTCCCTTTTACTAGGACTCAATATCCACTCACCATAACTAACTAAGACTTAGTCCTACCTACCTTAATTAACTAAGACTTAGTTCAACCCTAAAATCACATTCCTATTCTCCCTCTAACCATTTTCCCACTTATATAAGTGCAACATTCCATTTTAATCCAGGAGAATAGACAGAGCTGGCCAAAAAGATTGCCAAGATCTATCATTTTTAGTAAACCTAGGATTTCCCGCCTTAACCAACATCACTCAACCCTAAACCAACGTCATTCACCCTAAATCATCTTCAGTTACCATATATTCACTTTGGTAACCTTGTTTGAGGGGTTGGAATAATTAATTCAAGTCTTGGAGAAGAGAGATATGCATGCAATCACGCACTGCAGCACTCTTGCACATCCGCAGACACCCCAACCAAAAACCAAGCACTAATCTGAAGGAAAGCATTCACGGTAACATTCTAGGAAGCACAACCATGGCACTGACCACCAATTCCAAAAATCAACCATCACCTCCATCCAACCACCAGTTTGCAAACACTAGTAAGTACATTTGGATTTGCACCTTCCCATATTTATTTAGATTAGCTTCTTCATCTTTGTTTGGGAGTTCTAATCTCCTTTGCATCCCATCACCTCTCACCTCCCTATCAATCCCTTTACCCAACCATATACAACCTCCTAACCTCCCATACCTGACTCTAGACACCTCTGACTACCCCCAGCATTGTCATCTACCTCCCCATTATCTATGTCCATTCCTAGGCAATCCTAAAAATCACCAAAACCCACCTTCACTAAGTTTCTACTAGCCCGACCCTACCAACGCCTGGCCAACCCAAACCGTCATCGAGCTTTCCTCTCAACCGCATCGGTCATAGCCTACTAACATCGGTCTCTATATCTAATAAACATGTCTATAACAAAGAACCTCAGACCTTTCATCCAAACACCCCAAATCACCTAAATTTTGACCTCGACTGTCCGAACCACTTTAATTCCATGTTAGATTAGATTTCTTTATTGTACTTGAATGGGATACCTAAATCATATCAACTACGGAGGACATAATTTATTCATATTATTTCTTGCATTAAGTTGTTTTAAACGGTGGAGTTACTGACCATCTAGGAAGTACTACATTTCTCGATCTAGCATACGTTAGGCATTCCACCGACATATATTGTTTAATATTCATTTTTGGTCTTTTTGTATTCGCAGGAAGTTCCTCCTAGTAAAAGGAAGTTCTCGCAATCAGCATTGGATCGGTAAATCGAACACACTTACTCTACTTTCCAATTTCATTCATAGGTATTCATCCCCACCCTTACCTTATATGTTTTTCTTTTACTTACGCATCACTATTTAGCAAAACAGTATGTTGTGCAAGACCTGGATCAAAACCATGCAAGTTTTTGTAGCTCCACACAAAAAAAATTGATACTCTTCACATCTTTTGATGAAAGATTCCTTCTCTTCAAGAGTGTATACTTTTCTAATCTTTAGGACTTTCTCAATTACCACCTCAACTTCCTCAAAATCTTCTTCTTTGACTACCATGTTAGAGCTTTGTCTTTTGGCATGGTCATCCAAGTTGAAAATGGATTCTAAAGTAACTAAGACTTTTAGAAGCTTATTACTTTTCAACGATATGATTTGATCATTATATGCTTCTTACAACTTTGTTTAATCTTTCACAAAAAACTCTACCTATTCTTGTAGGAAGAGAACAATTTGTTTGTCACTAAGTCTTACTTTATCAAGAACTACAGTCAAACCACAATTTTGACTGATTGTTTTGCTTCTTTCATGATGTCAATATGTATGTCATATTGCGAGCCAATCGTAACAAGTCTATCAAAGATCTTGATTTTGATTCCCGGGATTAACATGAATCTTAAATGCCTCCAAATCTTCAATTAAATCCCAAAACCAATTTTTTTATGATCTTAGAAAATCATTTTTGGATGCACTACGTGTAGCCACTTGATGGACCACCAACTCACTGTCTCCAAAAATAGTTAGGGCTTTGATTCCCTTCTTTTGAGCTAGTTGAATTCCTTGTACGAGGGCTTCATATTTAGTGACATTGTTAGTGCAAATGAATTACAATCAAAAATATAAGAAGTAAGTATCTCCTTCTAGATAAATTATCATGATGTCGGCACTGATCCATTCTTACTCCTCGAGCCATCGAAAAATAATTGCCACAGTCCTTCAGAACTACTTGATGTTTTGACCAGCTTATGGTATGATCATTCCTTCTTCATGAATGCAAAGTATGTACCCATTCTCATTTCATCCAAAAATATAAAACCAACTTCTTCCTCCACCAATAAATCATTGTAGGTATTATACTTGATGATCTCCACTCACTTCATCTAGAATGGTATCAAGGACTTCTTCCACAAGAGTGGTTGGTTCATGGTCAGCATCATCTTCCTCCGGGTCACGAATGGTATAGTTCCCATTTATACGACTAGTAGTGTAGGGCTCCACATGGTTATGGAAAATTGGTTCATCCCTTATAGTTAATTTAATTCTCTATCAATTACTCGTACAACCATATATGACCAATCAATCGATAGATAACCACCCATCTTGGCAATAACTCCTATGATAGGAAAATTGAAAATAGGGGAGGAAGATCAATGACCGATATGTCTTGGGTAAATGACAAACTTGGGCATACATGGATGGTAAGCTACAGTCCTTTGATAACTCCAATGGTTTGAATGGTCATGTCATCTAGCTAAACCACTCCTCTTGATACTAGTGTGTATTGTATCCCTAGTACACCTACAATTTGTTTGGGCATAACCAACTACCGGTACCAAATTCGATCATGCAATTATATACCAAGTGGTCACTAATGATCGAGAAATGTAGAATTATGGATATTTATTACTTTTGGGATCAATTTTACCCTCTGGTTGACACAAACTTGTAGCAATCGGCATCCCATGTCCTAATGCTACATCATTTGTTCCAAAACTCTTCAGTTTCTTGCAACAAATTCCTTTAGGAAGGAATTGAAAGTGCCTCCCACATCATGACATTCAGATTGGTTTTCTTCATTTGTTCAATGATGCTGAAGGGAATGCCACCTAATTTTCCAACATTTTTCTACACATTGGGATCCTCCTTTGGAAAATGTTTGTTAGGCACCATGATGCCCGAAACACCTTCTTTTCTTATGGCTTGAGTAGGTTACGTTTCTAGCAGTTTCTTTCCCACATCTTTGTCAACCGTCACTTGTGGCCTAGGCTGCAAAGTGGATGCTTGATTGGATTTGGAAGGTTGAGATTCCATTTCCCTCTTCTTAGACTCGAGTATCTTCCCCACTAATGAAGAATCGTATTCAACCCGCAATAAACTTCTGCTTGCCAATTTAGCAAAGTGGTATCTTCAGGTGCCTAAGGTTGATCTGTTGCTTCTTGTATGGATGAACTTTCTGTTGGCTCTAAAGGATTTGATACACTTTGCACCATAAGAGCCTAGCTAAGGACTCCATTTGGGAAAATATTTTTTTGTGAGGTTGAGCACAAGGATAACACCATTTGTAGTCTTCAAATAGGTTATTTTGAACGAGTAATATGGCTCTAGATGAGATAATAGCAAAAGGATTCCTAAAATTCAAAGGCTTAACATTCACAACTTCACTTGCAACCCGAGCTTATGGTTGACTATTTCCACGAAAAGGAGTATGCTTAACTCCGATACTACTAAATTTTTGGCTGGTATGGATGCTTGTATTGGAATTGTTACCTCTTGAGTGCAGCAAGTTCATTATTGAAAGTTTATAGCAATGACTTGACTTCAAATAGGTCATTTGAAGAGGTAGGAGCAGAATGAGTTGGTTGTTTGGAAGCTACTAGAATAGGAGCAATGGTAGGTTGATTGTTTGTAAGATCCAGAGACAATGACATTGGTGGTCATGGAGCTATCTTTCCATCCTGGATTAAGGAATTCTCCACTCTTATGGAAACTTCATAGGCATCAGGTAGTGTAGTCCCTCCCATGGACTAGATCATGATAGCTACATCATTGTTCAAGGCTCGCAAATAGTATAGGAATTCATTATTTGGAGAAGGATTTATGAGCGTCGAATCATATTCCAAGTCCTTTGGAAATGGAAGTTGAAATAACTCATGTATTCTTGGGGAGCTCTTTTTATGGTAGTGAGTTGTTCTAAGAGTGATAGGTGATCACTCTTGTCTTCAAACTTCTTACAAATCTTCTATCCTAACCCATCCCAAGTAGTTATAGTTCCAACACTTAACCCTCAAAACCATTGAAGGGATTTTTCCTTAAAATAAGTAGCAAGGATCCTAACCGCAACGTTTTCCTCCATGATATTATGTACCACACAAATGTTGGCTACATCAATAATATGTTCCACTGGCGTAATTTAAGTTTCCCTATGTATAAGGGAAAAATTATGAGTGTCGTATCGTGTAGAGGGTCACATTGAGCCAATAGAATAGGACTACTTGCATTGAAAGGAGGAAAATCCCGGTTTTTTTCCATAGCGGTGAGAGGTTGATTGTTCCTTGGTGGGGAAAACATCCCAAAAGGAGGATTTGAATGACCCCTATGAGATGAAGCTACAATGGGTGATGTTGAGATGCCTCTTCTCCTTCTCCTTGGAAGAGACAAGGATAGTTCATTATGCTTGATAGTTTCCTTGTCTTGAAGTAGCTCTTATCTAAAATTTTTACATAATTTAAGCAATAAGAATTGGAATCCAAAGATGTAGAATCACTAGGTACTTTGATTTGTGATGCTGAGAAGATAAGTACCAACTCTTGGTCCCACCAGCATGCCAAAAATTATTATTGACAAACCACTACACCCTCTCGAATGGCCAAAATTTGAATAGGATGTTCGTTTTGATTGGGTAACATAGGATCACCTCTCAAGTCTGTGGGACTTGGGCTCGAGGTGAAACTCTAGAGAAGGCTAGCTTCCCCTTCCTAAACTAAGTGCAGTATTACTCCTAGTGAAATAAAACTTTTACCTAGACCTATGCTACTATTCAAGGGGTTTAAGAACAAGAGATTCTGCAAAAACTAAAAAAATTCTAGGGATGTTGATGCACCAAATAAAGGGTATGGATAGACTTGGAAAGGGTTGATTTGAAGAGGGTGCTATGCACCACAAGACAACTCACCTATTGTAACTTGGAAAGGGTAAGTAACTACCACAAACTAAGAAGCAAGTATTCCCTTTGCCAAACTTGGTTTACACAAGCAACCTTTTGATCTTCCGGTGAAGAAGAATGAAACTGAGAAGGGTGAACAAACACCACAACTCAACTACATGCAAGAACTCCACCACCTGATAAGCACAAAACTCCAAGAACCTGTAATGTAAACTTTGAACTTCATATAGTACACTTACATGTATGAGAAAGGAACAAAGGAGTATAGAATGATGGAAATACTAGGATTAGTCACAAAATAAACACTTGATTACTTCAATAACATGCACAATACATCATTACATTTGGAAGAGGAAACGGTTGTCATTACAATCTTGAAAATAAGGCTTGAAAGTTCCCTCAACATACAAGGACAACTTGCAAAAGAAGTAGGACTCTTGAAAGATATGCATATGTCTCACCAATATGTAGCAATCTCTAATCTATCCCCCATTGGAATGAACATCCAAATTACATTTATATTAGAATCTATGAGAGAAGAGAGGAGAATTCATAAATTGCTTCCTCAAATGAAGGTACATGATGGTTCATTTATTACAAAGTTGATTGAACCATTAAGAATCTTCCATCATGTGTCATTAAGGACAAGTTGACTTAATCCTCTTATTTAATTAAAGGAATATTTAAATAAAATATTTTATTAATAATAATAAATATTATCATTAAAATATTTTAATAAAAATATTAATTTAATATTCAATGAAGTGGGACCCCCAAAAATCGGTTTGCATTGAAGAAAAAGGGGGTGTTCATGAGAATAGGGAAAAATAAATCAACTCGGTGGTCACCACCGAGCCAACTCACCAAATTAGGATCAAGCTCCTCCAACAAGCTCACTCTCCACCACCGCGACCGATCTCTATCTCCCCATGAATATGTCGAGCTTCCAAGACATGAGCTCTTCACATATGCCAACAAGCTCCTTCATGGCACGGATTCTTGACTCAAATAAATACGCATGAAATTCCTCCAACACCTAGTTATTTCCATTACGGGCTCACCAACTTGTGTTTTTCACCCAATCAACCAAGCCAACTTGGTCCATGTACTTGATGAATCAAGCCCACCATATATTTATCCATCGATCTCAAATCCGCATGGGTCAAGCTCTCATAATTATCACTTCCATTTTTCTCGAGCTCCATTCTCTTCAAATTAGTGACCTCCACATGAAATTTACCAAGTTCCACACAAAATCCAGCGAGTTATCCATGCATCGAGATGAGCCACCCTCATCATGAGCTATATCCACCATGCTCACTGATGGAGCCATTAACTAAGTTCCTTGATTGATAGTGACTCAGCTGCTAAGATATACCTCAAATATAACCGAGCTACCTTATTCATGAGCCCAACCAATTTTTTGGTGCAAGGTCACTTAATTAACTTGGTTCAAGATTGACTAACCTCCCCACATCAAGCCAAGCCACCCTCGTTGTGAGCCCAAAACAAGCTCGCTATCAACACAAAGCCACCTCGTATCAACCAAGCTCACTCGGCTCATCCTGAGTGTTGATTCCATTGAGTCCTTCAACACCGAGCTCCTATCAATCGAGCTACAACTACGACCACACTACTCAGCCATGACTTGGCCGATCGAGATCTGTCTCCATAAGCTCCCACCGACCGACTCACTCGATCTCACCGCCATGATCACCACGCATCGATTTGAGCCATCAAACTCCACTTCGACCGAGCTCACTCTATTCTTCATGGAATCCTCATGTCGAGTTATTAGACCCCTTTAACATCGAGTTCCCAAGACACGAGCTCTTCATTGACTAACTTGCTCATCATTCCTTGTAATTTCAAGCCACTTAAGATTCTTTGTACACATGTGGAAGAGCTGTTGTAATGACCAACAAGAGTTTTTATTTCGACCGAGATCTACTCACATACGTCAAGCTATCCATGTATCAATCCACCACCAATGGCATCAACTGAACTTCTCTTCAACAATGAACCATCTTGTAATTTTAACTTGCCGCCATTAACAAGCTTCTCTCAGTAACCATGACTTCAATTTTATCTTCCAACGCCAATCATCGAAGTGTTCTATATTGATCCCTTACATTTTTGGTGCCACCTCGACCACTCATGACTTGGTCAAAGGCCTTAATAATCTCCATCTAACTCGCCACCCACCTTGTCCGTGGGTGGTTTCCTAGCAACTCGATGGCATCTAGCAGACTTTTGTCTCCCACCTTAAAACCTCCCTCACTAATTTATTATGGACCGGTCATCTAGCCAAGAAAATATCCCATGTCATCCCTTGACCATTTATTGATCATCAAACAGTTAGCCATCTCGGACTCCTCTATCACAGGAACTCCTTCATTGGATTTCCATCAATTTTTTCCCCACCACTTGGCAATTGTTTCATGGGAACCCACAGATCATCTCACCATCATGACATGGCTTGTTCATCACCAAAGTCTACATTTGTGGAATTTAAACCCTCAAAACCCACCTTGATTGAGCTCCCATCGAACTCGCAACCGAGCTCTGTAACTGAGCTCACTCCCATGTTTCTCGAGCTTCTTACCACCGAGCTCTATTTGTTGCATCAACTCTTGACTCAACGAGCTCCAAAAACTCCACCAAATGAGCACCATGCATATGCCAATGATCTCAATGTGAGCCATACGCTGAGTTCCTTCCCTTGAGCTTTGATAAGCTATATTCCGATCAACATTGAGATCTCATTGAGCTCTTGAACCGACCTATTCTACCATGATCGCACCCATCGAGCTGATTTCGAGCTAGCTACCGATTTGACACCGAGTTATCTATCAAATCAACCCCGAGCTTTGACTGAGTTAAGCTCAACTTGGTGCCATTCAATTCTAGGTGAGCTCACCTATGCAATTTATTAATTATTTTAATCATTTATCTCTGTCATGATGGAAGTGGGTCCCTGAGACCAATGTCTTGATTTGATCATAATAGGATCCCATTGTCTAATTTTTCCATGTGTGTAAAATTACATAGTAACACCCATAACCCTCATTCGTAACCTAATACATATTAATATTTTCTAGCGCTTTGGACTTTAAATCAACCCTAAAATGCATATTAATAACACTCAAGCCAATACATGTCTTTGGTCGTTGATTAAAACAAATAGCTCCATACCCACCAATCATAACTTGTAATTGCAAGACCCGTATATTCTTCTCCCCTATCCATCAAATATAACTTTTAACCAAAAAATGAAAAGAATGTCTAAAAATTGAGAATACAACACTAAAATAGTTATATGGGTAGAATCAAGAGAGTAAAGATGAGAGAGGAAGTAAAGAGACATTTTATCTTCTATTCAAAATAGCATAACAATTTGTCTTTCATGTCCATTTACATTTCATTTCAAACCAATTTACATTTTCCAATTCATTTAGGTTGTGAACTCGCTTATTCTTTGTAAAATTAAATGGCTTAGACTAACACCCGGTAGTCTAAATAGCTAAATTAAAATCTAACATAGTACCATCATGATTGTTAAGACCTAAAAATACCAAGTCCTAGGATAAGAGCGCGTGGAAGACACTTTGGAAAAAGTGTGTAGGTAAAAGTGTGCAAGGAGAAACAAGCTTTGCGCACGCATGACCAAAAACGGGTTTAAGGACTTAGTCAAATTTTGATAAAGGATGTCACTCAAAATCCATGAAGTTGCATGATACGTTTAATGATGAAAATTGGTTATGTGGAGACTTGGAGCTCAAGGAAAGGATATTCCAGGGGAATCTTTATGGTTATGGGTTGGAAAGTGGAGGCGATTATTCTAGCTAGCATCTGCGCATGGCTTAGGCACTCGAGTATACCAGAGCATGATGGAATTTGGCATGCAGTTACTTCTAGGAAGATGAGGTGAGATTTTATTCTATAAGAAGAGGCATTTGGATCATAATAAGGAGAGACGAGAGGGACAGAGGGGTTATGTTGACGGATCGATTGGTTGTTGCTAATAAAATGGGTATGTGTGTGTAAGGTCTAGTTGGATATGGGTAAGTTGGCAAGAATTATAATGTTGAAACTCTCTACGCAGTTATTGTGTATAGCCTAGATGGAATTTCTAAATGCATCATTCTCGTATGACCCACTTGATGTAGTATGGCTACTGTAAATGTTCTTAAATTCATATATAATAGGTTGTTCGGATATCTATGTTTATTGGTTCAAACCCTAGTGTCTTATGTGTTTAAGATTAAAATCGATTCCTCCATAGTGTTATAATTCTTATAGATTTTTCTTGATGCTTCTATGCTTGGACCAAGTGTTATTCCTTATATGCTAGAATGAATGCTTGTATTTTTGGTTCTGCAAGTAGTCCTCCATTAATGGAAAACCATTCTTGTGAAGCTCACATAAAGGAGGGGCTCGATGCCTTCGCATGCCTCGGTTGAGCGCTCAGTGTAAAATTGGTGGTATGTCGGCGTGCTTGGGGTTCTTGGTGTTCTTGGGATTTTGGGGTTTTATAGGAATCTAAAGGGTTAGTAAAAATGACTACATTTTGGTTTTGTTGTCGGAACTCTTTTGAATTTGTTGTAAGAATAGTGAGGAATGACAAAATGCTTGACCTTGGATAGCGTCGAGATTTAGCTTAAGAACACGGAGGATGACTTTTCTCAAAGATTCAACACTGGACCTAAGTTTGATGCACGTAAATGGGTAAAGGAGCACTTGTATCATGAGCTCTATAAAATGTTCTTTTGTTGCTTCCTTATAGAATTATATGAATGGTTAGTAGAATATGCATCAAAAATAACCGGCACTATAAACCTCGTGTTTAGACCCAAGATGAGTATCAATGGTTACATGAAGTCGATATGACCTAGACTCATTTTTTTATCATTGGTGGAGTGGAGTGTTGACTAGTTATACATTGGAATATGTGGTTTCTACGTATTCTTTCCTAGAGATTGTTGAGTTTGAGTTCTTAAGAGATCCAAGAGGATCGTTCTTGCATGTTATACCATTAGCCATCAAGATCCTTATTATCACTTCAATTTAGAGGCATTCCCTATGGTATCTAAACCCCACTAAGCATGGGGAATGGAATTTGGTGTGGTAAAGTATGGTGGTTCTACGGTGGTGGTACAGAGAGAGAAAAGTAGGATCAAGTATAATGAGGCATGGGAGAGGGAGTTGGTAAGGAGACATGATAATGTAGATGTATGGACGTAGATGTTGCTGAAGGAGTTGAGGTTCACACAGAGGGCGTAGAACCAAAGAAGTTTGAGATACATCATCTTGGCAAGTGCGGAAGGGAGTCCCCCTAGTTTCTAATGAGAGCTCATCATTTGAAGAAATAAGATAGACCATAGGTGTGTAACTAATCCAACAAGGCAATCCAAACCTTGTGTTTTGTTTCCTAGATCTTTGGTAAAAATATTTCTAACCCAATTGATATTGGTGTTGGTAGTAAAGCTACATCGGTTAGATATCATTTTACTCGAATTCATTAATGGCCTCATAGAAATTTCTTGTGTTTGGTGGTGTTTTGTCGGGCACATCATTTGGGAAAGGTTTTTGTTCATAGAACATTGGTTCCACATCTAGAAGTGGTTCTATGTCACAAATATTGGCACTCATTTTAGCTCGTTAGTAGGGATGCAGAGTGCAATGGTTACTGGCCCGTCCATGTGACATGAAGAGGAATAGATGGATCCGGAGGAATGGTAGTTAGTGGATCAAGTAGTGATGGTGGAGGAGGAAATCTAGGAGGAGGCCAAGGGACTGGACCTAGTGGACAAGGGCCCTAAAACCTTAGCAAGTGTTCTTTGAGATGTCTCTACATTTTCCTAATTACAAGGGTGTTAAGGATGTAACCGAACATGTGCACAAGTGTGAGTTTCTATAGCACGCTAAGGGTATCACTGCTCTAGAGAGGAAGGCAAGCTATTTTATAACTACATTTCAGGTGCATGCATAGCTGGTACCAAAAGTATGACCCACACCAGACGGTGGTAGATTATACTACACTCGGTAATACTACTGATTGAATGTCTAAAGGATAAATCACATAAGTTAGAATAAAATAAAAGTGTTTAGGTTCTCTAGAAGGACATGGATGAGATCAAAGAAGTATGTAGGATGTTGTGCTAGGAAAATATTATCCCCTTATTAGGAGAATGACCTAGAGAAAAGGTTTGAGCGTTGGAGGAGAGTGTGAGAGGAAAGTCTTGCATGATAATCTGCCCCTAGAAAGTATTGATTATGATAAGGAGATTACATTAAATGTCATTGTTGATAGGTGGCTCTTGAGTAACATTCTTATTGACATAAGCACAGAAGTTAATGTTCTCACCCTAGATGCATCGAATCGAGATGGGAAGACCCCATTGCATCCATCTTCAAATTTTTTTTATATGGAAAATAGGATGAAGGTTATTCCCATTAGTGTATAGAAGGATGCATCCATTACCATTCAAGGGGTGAAGTTTTGGAGAATTTGAAGTATTGGCACTTGCTAAGGTGGATAACTTTCCAAGATTGCTTGGGCACCCCCGGTGCTATAAGAACAATGTGTACTTGCACTTTAACAAGGGGTACATTATCTTCGAGAAAAAATATTAGTGTGCCATCATTCCTCTAATGGATGGGAATTATACGCCCTATACGGAGCCTTTAGGAGAAGAATACCAAGAGAGAATATATGTGTATACAATTCGGGATCCTGAAATTGTTCACCCCTCAAGGGAAGGAGTCATCTAGTGGGAGGATGCCCAATCCATAAGTGACACAACCAGTGTTGTGTGTGACAATTGGGCACATGGGACCTATAAAATAGTTTGGAGGAAAATGAGGGGCATATTAACTCATGTTAAAAAGGCACACTCGGTTAGGCACCTGAGAGGAAAATAGTTGCCAAGTTATATTGGGGAAGGTAACCCGATGTTTTCCTATAAGCAATCGAGACTCATTGGAAATGTGAGATTCATAGAAGAATTATTTTTATCTATGCTTTGCATGGGACGGTAGTGCATTTGTGGATGACACATTAGGACAATCTATCGGGGTGGCCTAAAGTGAGAACTACGTTCTCTATTAGATTTCTCCGGAGCAATGCACCCTCTATTATACATAACTATCATGGGAAGGATTCTACCTCATCCCACATCCAAGAATGTGAGAAATCCTAGATGGTAGGCTAGGAATCCTTTCTTCCATCACTTTATCTCGCATAAGTTTTACTCCACCTTGAAGGGTTACGCGCACGTGTGGTATGTTCATTCATAACCGCATCTGTTAGACAGGGAAATGATAGGAATTTATGGCTGATCTTATTCAAAATTTTGAGTATCAGAGTACTAAGCCATTGGTGAATGAGGCGTTGTAGGTATTCAAGTGCCTTACTATGGGTGATAATGCCATGGTAGAAGAAAAATTCAAGATTTGTTAGGGGAACTTAGTTTGGTGGCATGCTTTGATGAGGAAGAATCAAAAGAAGTACAGCTTGAGAGTGTTAGCATAGAGAAAGAGAAAGGAAAGTTGGTCTACTTAATTGATGATAAAGAGATACTGAACTTGGATGTTAACCATACTTATGGTATTCCCGAGGTAATGGATAGTGTAGATAAGCAATTTCATTCCTATCATAAGCCATTAAAGACAAAGAAGGTTAACATTGGTACAAAAGCAGAACCAAAGGAAGCTATCATTGGGGACTACTCGGTCTAATCATGAGGTCTCAAAGATTATTGAGATTGTGCATGAATTTTAGGATTTAATTCCACATGAGTACCATGATTTTAAAGGATTTCATCCTCGCTAGGAGAAATGAGGATCAAGTTAAAGGAAGGTGCTTGCACAATTCGTAAAAGACCTTACAGGATGAATCTGAATCTACGCATCAAGGATAAGGAAGAGATTGACAACATGATCCCATCTGGTATCATTGAAGCCATTGAGGAATCTGAGTGGGTGAGACCGATGGTCATCGACATCAAGAAGGATGGGAGAATATGGATTTGTGTTGACTATATGGACTTGAATGCAGTATGTGTTATAAATCCCTTTCCAACCCCGTTTACTGAGGAGATTTTATAAGGTATCGTGGGGCAAGAAATCTATTCTTTTACAGATGGATTTTCTAGATATCACCAAGTTATAATTGCTAAGGAATACCAAGAGAAGACCACTTTCACTATAGAGTGGGAAAGCTTTTCTTACATTGTTATGCCCTTTGGGTTGAATAATGCACCTGTTGTGTTTACGCGCATTGTAGTACAGGCCTTCTAAGACTTCATTCACAAGTTTCTTCAAGTCTACCTTAATGACTGGATGGTTTATGAACTAGTAAGGGACCACTATGAAAATTTGAGGCTGATGTTTTAAAGGTGTAAGTAGCTAAGTATATCCCTTAACATCAATAAATGTGTCTTTTACTCCATTTGGCACCTTGTTAGGTCATATCATATGTAAAGAAGGCTTGTTGGTAGATCCTACCAAGATTGTTGTTATTTTGGGACCTGGGAACTCGACAATCAAAGCACTATGCATGATTTCTAAGGAATACGAGGTATTATAGAAATTTCATCAAGGGTTGTGCCAAGACTACCATGCCACTAGAGGAATTGTTGAAGCATAAAGGGATATTTCATTGGGAAAAGGCGTAGCAGGTAGCCTTTGACACATTGAAGGACAGACTCACTACCACGCCCATTTTACGTTTTACCTATTGGGATAAGCCATTATATGTACATTTTTATGCTTCAGGGATGGTAATTGGGGCATTATTAGCACATCCTAGGGAGGTAATTATTGATCATCCCTTATGTTTTGCTAGTAGGAAACTTACCCCACATAATAGAATTATACTACCACCGAGCGCAAACCATTGTCGATGATCTACGCATTGCAAAAATTTAAACAATATTTTCTAACAACTCCTTTTATCTTCTACACTCACCACATGGCATTGAAGTACTTAGTAAACAAGCCCGTGTTACAAGGGTGCATATGTCAATGGATATTATTGTTTTAGGAATTCCAATTTACGGTTGTGGTGAAACCAGGGAAGAGCAACTTAGGGCCTGATCATCTCTCATGGATTGCCTTAGGTAAGGACACGCATAGCATTGAGGATACACTCGCCGATGCACAAATGTGTAGACTACAATGCGTGCCCTCTAACTTGGAAGATATTGCTATGTTTTTAAGGATGGGTGTGGCATCGGAAGGGCTGAAGACAATGGAAAAAAATTAGTTAGCTCTAGGCATCACACCATACATGTTAATTAGTGGATACTTATACAAATTAGGTCATGATGAGGTTCTTCACCCGTGCATACTTGAGTATGAGTGGGAGGCTATCATGGAGTGGGGCTCATGGTGGCATTGCGGGAGGCCGCTATGCGAGGGAACGCATCTATGGGCAAGATCCTTCTAGTAGGTCTCGGTGGGAGACCATTTACAAGGATTGTATTGAGTATTACAAGGCTCCGTGATCATTGTTAGCGCCTTGGTAAACAAGGAAAGAGGGACGAAATGTCTTTGAGGCCTATTGTTTGGTGCTAAGCCATTTGTGAAATGGACCATTGACTTTATAGGCCTATTTCTCTAGTCGTGTGAAGGACGGGTTCACACTACATTATCACTTGGACCGATTATTTGACACGGTGGGTAGAGGAAGCACCTACTAAATATTGTACGGTGAAAATAGTAGCTAGATTCTTTTGGGAAAATATAATCGGTAGATATGGGTGCCTATTGATTTTGACCAAAGATAGGAGTACTTACTTCCTAAATGAGATAGTTAGGATCTTGTTGGTAGAATTCATGGTGGCCCATCACAAGACTACTCCTTATCACCCTCAGGCTAATGGGACTGCTTAGGCATTTAACAAGATATTGAGTCATACATTGACAAAGGTTTGCAATGTTAGAGAAGATATCTTTGGAATGATAAAGTCTCGCAGTGTTATGGGTGTATCACATAACTTATAAAATATTGAACAAGGCCACACCGTTTCAATTAGTGTTTTGCATGAATTTGTTTCTTTGGTATAATTCATTTTACCCTCTCTACGTATTGAAAGCGCAGGAGGGTTGGTGACAAAAAATCATTAGAAGAATACATTGATAAACTGATGATGTTGGATGAAAGACTAGCCATTTCCAAATGAAGTCGAAGATAGAGAAAGCACAAAAAAAGGCATGGCAAAATCATCATATTAAGAATAAGTGATTTGAGGTTGGACATATGGTTCTACTTTATGCCTCTAAGTTTCGCACCATCCCTGGGAAGCTCAAATTCCATTGGTTAGGGTTTTATATTATATCTTATACACTTGATTCAGGCACTTGCAAGTTACAAGCATTGGATGGAACATGGCTACCTAGTTATTTCAATGGGAGTAGGTTAAAGCCCTATTGTAAATAAATCTTCCTAGTGTTTTTAATAAGGTAGTATTTCTAATTAGCTTACAATTTCCCTAAATGCATTTTCCTTTATATGTGTTTCCCTTCCTTATCGTTATGTTTTGTCTTTTAGTTTGGTTTGTTGTATAAGCACCTTGCATGCCTTTGGTAGCCTTTTACTATTTAAAGAGGTTTTATGCGAAGAGGACTACACATGTTTTTAGTGTGGAGTGGAAAGCTATAAAAAGGATACTATGATGAGTTTCATTGAAAAGAATGTGGTAAGAAGCAAGTGTTGGGAGTACTATTGATTGGCATCCCAAAGGATAAAATAAAAAACGTGTGGGTTTATCAAGCAAGTGTAGCGAAGCGTTCATAGTGGAGATTGGCACCAAAAGCTTTGTGAAAACCACATACAAGGATAAAATTGTAGAGCAATGTGAGGTAGGCGGTCGTAAGGTTCTGTAGACAAGGTATTTTTTGTGCGCCAAAAGGTTATGGAGGTTTTCACGCAAGCTTGCACTTGAAGGAAAAGCGCTAGACAAAACACAGGGGAGGATGGTGTTGGAAAGATCCATTGGAAAAAGTCATCTTTAATGTCAATGTACGATAGTAGGTGGCATGAGAGTTAATGCGAGAAAAGTGAAAAATCTATAAATAAGAGGTCATGCAAGTTATATTTTCACCTTGCATTTATTTTTTGGAAGAGCTCTTACAAATCTAAGGTGTTCTTGTGAAATAATTTATGGAGAGTGTGTGCAAAGTAGAGGATTTTACATATTTGTGAACCAGTGTGGAACAAAGTACACAAGTGTGCACGAAGGAGATTGTTTGGTGGATTCCCATAGGTATTCACGTTGTCTTGTGGAAAAAAATTTCCGTGTTAGGGTTTATAGAGCTAGGGCATGATTTTTGAAGGATTTTTCAAAAGAGTGGAGCCAAAGGATTTTACAAAGACCTAACAAGGAAATGGCACCAAAAAGGGAGCGAATGTTTTCCAAAGAAGAAGGGTAAGGGAAAAGGAAAACCATCCGCAACAACAAGTGTTAATGAAGAGTGGTATGCGGAGATACTGACTCCAAATGGTGTTTTGCTAGGGAAAGACTGGGTATCTCACACTTGCAAGATGGCTATTAGTGATTATAAGCATCGAGGCGAGCACCACAGAGAAGGAAATGGCATTGGAGATGTTTTTCCCAACTAGAGAAAGAACACATGATAACAAACTTGTGTATGATGATTACCGTGAAGATTGCATTGGAAAAGGTTGGGATCTTGCAACTCTATGAGTTTTCTTATTTTGGAAAACCTAACAAGTTGTACCGGTGGTTGTTATCACGCGCATACCTAAGACTATTTTTACTTCACAGAAGAAGAATGTGTTTAATCGGGTAGTTGATTTCCAAATACACTAGGCTTATTTTTAAGGAGATATGTTAAATGATTATTTAAGTGATAAGGATGTGGTCAAGGGAATAGCCAATGAGTTTGAATATAAGAAGGGGTCATGCTACTTTGATATCATCAAACTCACTTGAATCTATCATGAAGATGGTCGCAAATCTACTAACCAAGTTAAATGGCCAAGAGAGATGGACGTAGTAAGTAAGATATGGTTGTACATTTGTAAGAAGATTTCAGAAGGAAAAAATATACAACCTCTCGGCCTTCATCGCTGAGGAGATCATAGATGCAATGCGCGACAGGAGAAAATCATGTATTGTAATATTCTCCCGACCTTTTTTTCTCGGAGATCGGAGTGCCCGACAGGACAAATAACTTTGTGTGGGAATACCCTGATGAGAACCCTTCCCCCCCAAGAGGTTTAAATCATACACCTATGACACAATGATAGCCGCATATAAGGCACACTTGGAGAAGTGGTATAAGAGGTTGTGTGATGCATTCGGGGTAGAATGAAGAATTCTGAGCAACTACCAGCCTTGGTGGATGGTGAGGCTAAGTTTTCTATTTACCAACACTTCTGCGTATGTAGATTTACATTGATGGATGGAAAAAAAGGCCCATGGTGTAAATTACCATTCTCCTTCATAGCGTAGTACTTTTAAAAGCGAGATGAACAAATTTTGAGAGGCCAAGAAGCTTATATTCTATCTCGAGTGAGGTGGATCAGGAGCACCAAAATTCCAGTAGAACATTGGAGTATCCCAAGAAATGTGCATATGTGGAGA
Organism: Taxus wallichiana var. yunnanensis; assembly: GCA_018340775.1. NCBI lineage: Eukaryota > Viridiplantae > Streptophyta > Pinopsida > Cupressales > Taxaceae > Taxus > Taxus wallichiana. The sequence continues at coordinate 917,986,826 of CM031240.1, read as the reverse complement.
ATTATGTCTCTCACGAATTACGTATGTTGAAGTCAATGTCAATCCCTATTGCAAGTAGAATAGTAGCAAGGTTGTATATACACCTAAGGCCCAAGTTTGAAAAGGGTGCCTACATTCGTGGATGATGTATCCATCCCAAAATACCCTGCCAAAAAGAAGGGGGTGAAGAGAAAAATGGAGGAAGCCATGAAAAATAGAGGGTTGAGCGCGCATACAAGATAGACCATAGGAGCACAAGATTCGGGCATGGGTCCCAAGTACTTATACCCGGAGGAAGGAATCTCTCGTAAAGGAGAAGTCACCCGAGAAGGAGAAGTCCCCTGTGGCGGAGGAGTCACCTATGAGGAAGAATAAGAAGAAGGCACAAATTTTAGACTCTAATGAGACAGAGATTTTGAAGAGTGATGGGTTCGGGGAGGAGAACGAGGATCATGAGAAAGGTCATAGTCCTCTCGGTGTATGATGTACACAAATCGACAAGGAGCGGGATGAGTATGAGGAGGCGCTCATTCTATGGGAGGAAGTGAAGAGGTAGATATTGATGTGTAGAAGTCCCCACACCCAACCCAGAACAAATGGATGATATTGTAGAGAATGAGGTGGTTGGCATCATATGGGACTTGGTGGAGCACATCATTGAAGAAATACTAAAGGAGGAAGAAGATAGCGTAGATAAGGAGAAGAGTCTGAAATCAACTTCCTAAAGGTAGTAGGCACCATGGCGAGGGCATGGTAGCTGCACATGGACCCATGATGACTTATGTCAATGATCCTAACAAGATTCTATGTGCATAGTTGCAAATCACGGTGCCCACAGACCTACTCTTTTACTTGTCATCATTTGAAAAGGATAGCTCTTACACACTCACAAGGAAAATTCTATCATGGTCCTTCGAGTCTCATGTTGATGATCCCAAATTTGAAGTTGGCACGGATGCAATAATTGAAACATAGAAACCCGCCGAGATGAATCCCATTGTGGATACTTAGTGGATAACTAATAGCGTTTTTAATGCACTCAATAAGGTGTCATTGGAGTTAGAAGCTAGGTTATTTGGGATGAATAATATAATCAAAGCCCTAGAGGAAGAGTTAGAAGAAAAGAATAGGAAATAATAAGGAGAGATGAGGAGATAAAAGGGAAGGAGGCAATAATCACATAGTTTAAGCTTGAGTTGAAAGAAGAAAATGTGAGAGTGCGTGAAGTCTATAAGAAAGCAGAGACTATATCATTTTAGCATGCCTATATTTGGGCCCTCATGAGTAGAAGTATGATTCGCCCATCGCTACCTAGATTATTTGACACATTTAATCACAATGGAGAGACCTCCACTTGTGTTGGAATCGCAAAGGAAGTTTTGGCATGACAACAAGAATGGGAAAAGGTGAAGATTGAGGAAACCATCATTTGGTACTTTGAGATCCTTGCCTCTGCGCAAAATTCATGGCGCACATATCTAAATTTTTCCGACAACTATGGAGACAAGGACAGAGTGACAAGCATTTTTTTCCACCCATGAGACAAACCTGAAGGAATTTCAAGAGAAAAATAAGGGTAAAGTAGGCGGAGCAGACAAGATCCTAGTGGAGTTCGAGAAGAATTCCGAGGCAATTAAAGAACTAAGGGTCTCGAATAAAAATAAATTAAAGGAGTTATATCCCCAAGTGACTCGTAAGATAGACGTGTTTGGTGACCTTAGCAAGAAAATGGAGGATATTGTTGATACATTAAAGGCTAAGGTTGAAAGATTATCCTTCAAGGAATTCACCGCTCTTATAAGGGATCTATTTCAGCAAGCGCATGATGAGGAGGATTCTGGAATAAAATTGAAGCATCTTTGAATAATGACCTCCCAATCCTTCTACGGCAATAGTGGAATTCTTCTATTCTTTTTGGGAGCAATCTATTTGCAAGTTATTCTTTCCCACCATTATTTATTCTTTATTCATTGAAGGATAGTTTGTTTCCGCAGACTTGACAACACGCTTAGTGTGGGGTGATGTTGATCCCTAAAAATACCAAGTCCTAAGATAAGCGTGCATGGAAGACACTTTGGAAAAAGTGCGTAGGTAATAGCGTGCAATGAGAAACAAGGTTTGCGCGTGTAGGAACGAAAAAGGGTTTAAGGACTTAGCCACATTTTGGCAAAAGGGTGTCATTCAAAACTTGTGAATTTACAGATAGGGTTAATGATGAAAAATTAGTTACTTGGATAATTGGAGCTCAATGAAAGGATATTCTTGGGAATATTTATGCTTATGGGCTGGAAAGTGGAGGCGGTTATGCTAGCTAGCATCTGTGTAGATTAGTAACGGAGTATACCGAGCATGATGACATTCGGCATGTGGGTTGCTTTCTAGAAGGAGGATCGGTGAACTCTTATCCTATAAGAAGAGGCATTGGGATCATGAGAAGGAGAGACGGGAGGGATAGAGGTGCTATGTTGGTGGATCGATTGGTTATTACTAATAAAATGGGTGTGTGTGTGTAAGGTCCGGTTGGATATGGGTAATTGGGCAAGAAGTATAATGTTAGAACTCTCTACACAAAGTTATTGTGTATAGCCTAGGATGGCATTTCTAGATGCATAAGTTTGATATGACCCACTTAATGTAATATCGCTATTGTAAATGTTCTTAAATCAATATATAATTGGTTGTTCTAGATATCTATGTTTATGGGTTCAAACCCTAGTGTCTTATGTGTTTAAGATTCAAATCTGATTCCTCCATAATGTTAGAATGTTTAGAGTCTTTTCTTAATGCATCTATGTTTGATCTGGTGTTATTCCTTATATGATAGAATGAATGCTTGTATTTCTCGAGTCCGCAAGTAGTCCTCTATCAATGGCAAACCATTCTTGCAAAGCACACATAAATGAGGGGCTTGGCACCTTTGTGCGCCTCGGTGAGCACCCAATGCAGACTGGTGGTATGCCGCATGCTTGGGGTTCTTGGGTTTTAGAGGAATCTAAAGGGTTAGTAAACAATAACTACAATGATCAAAGCTTAATATAATGCATAAAGGAATCTACATGAAATTAATCATCAAAACTATAAACATTCTAACTATGTAAATGATTATTAAATAAATGAACCTAATTAGATCTATGAGCAATCAAATTAGATGTTGCTTCAAGGTGAAAGGATCTCTCTAAACAATGGCTACAACGCCATGTAAGATATTCCTATACTAATCGAGCATTAAGAATAGATGCAAATGAATGATCAAGCTATTCCAAAATCAATGGAGATGGATCTATAAATGATATGTCTTATATGAGATACTATCAAAAGTATGGTGTAAGGTGTGAAGGTAGGAGCTCTGTTCTTTTCTAGCTTTCTATTTGGAGAGAAGCATGAATCCTAATGAATGTGAGACAAAAGATAAAGGATAAATTAACCTTGGGCTAGCTAACCATGATTAAATAATTTAACTAGTGGGTTTATAACTCATGGGAGTTAAAGGTACTTTAATTAATCAAATGAGATTGATTAATAGGCTAGAATAAGCATTTTAGGTTATTTGGAGGTTATTTATGAGGAATTTGATAATATTAGAAGCATTTGAAAGTGGGATTTATCCAATAGAAGGGTTTATTGATTAAATGCATGTTTAAAATCTTTAATTAACTATTGTTAGCTAATTAATTGATTCAAAGAGGATTATAACTAACGAAGTGTTGTTAATTAGCATACGAAATCGATAGAATCTAGTTAATTAACAAAGTGTCATTAATTGACCAAAACGGAGGGAACGTTAGTTAATTAGCGAGAGATCACTAATTATAATGGAAATGAGGAGATATAAGATACTCAATACCACTTTAGCATTAAAACTACGTAAGCATATTTTAAGTGTCTACATTTTCCCCTCTTTGGGGTGGCGTAAGTGATGTCACTACAAAGAAAGTAGACAAGCATAAACAAGCAATTTTTGAAGAAAAATTAGTAGAATGGAGGATTCCCCCTCAAGTGTTGATGGGGTGATAGAAGAAGTCAATCGACGATCAAAAATAGGAAGGAAATGGATAGAAGAATCTAGGTGGAAGAAAACTTTGATAGTGATAAGAAGTGATAAATGAAAATAGAAATAACCTTTACATCCAGATCATTCAATAAACAACTTTGATTCATCACTTTTCTCATATGATATACATCATCGACCCTTTATTAAAATTTACACATAAACAAAAGTGTAAAATAACATGTAAATTTATAATACTAACATTTGTTCATTGTTAAAAATGCTTAACTCCATGCAACATACATATTGAAATGCAATACGAGAAAGTAAACAAATTAAAAATTTCTCAACTCCATGCAACATACATAACGCAATGCAATACAAGAAAGTAAACAATATAACCTAACAGGGAAACAAGTACAAACACACATACTCAAACAAACAACATTCAAGACAGTTGCACCAATTTTTTTGTTATCAAGCTTCAGTTCCTGAATGTTCATGTTTAATGAAAAGGGTTGAAAATGGTGCCTCAAGCAAGGATACATGTGAGGGGAATAACGGAGGACACAAGTAGTCCTATGAAAAATCATTCGTGCACTATGAAACAATACCCAACAACTCGTTGTGTCAAAGGCATATAGACATAGCAAGAAGAAAACCAAACTTTTGTAAATAGGGCTAGATCAAAATGATGTATGAGTCGTTGTGACAAAAACAAGCGAGGATGCAAGAAATATGTTTCAGTAGGAAAATTTTCTATTTTTAAGATGCATTTGATGCAGGCTTTAGCTACGTGCATGATTTTATCAATTTTTGAAAAAAAAAATTATAATTTTTAGATTTTTGTGAATTTTACCAAAAATTTGGGTTTTGACATGAAACATATTTGAATGTTTTTATTTCTCTGACTAACATATTTGAATGTTTTGGGATTTTTAAAAGAGTTTTCTAAAGCTATGTACAAGAAAACCAAGAAGTGTGAATGCCCCAATGAATAGATAGGATGTGAGAAGGGCGAATGTCATGCGTATGTAGAAGAAGGTGAAAATGTGAAGATTCCCCAACGTCAGATGGGAATATACAAAGGAAAACCCTACATATATATACAAGAGGATAGGTTGGATTGAGAGAAAATAGATATGTTCAACTTGATGATGAACAAAAACCAATGAAGTGCCAAGAAGGAGCAAGGATGCCCCACCAAGCTAGCCAAGAAGCCAATGATAGAAAGAAGTAGAAGATTGTTTATTGAAAGAACAGAAAATGTTTCCCTCAAACATAGTAAAAAGGAAATCTTATACACATGGATGTTCGAACAAAGCGTAAGAACAACATAAATGCAATGAAATGATATGGAATGATGGTTCGTTGTATTCTCTAATCATTTAACTAACAAGATCTTCTATTAGTGTCATTATAAATCGGGGTTGTGTCCTAGGTTGTATGCAATGGAGCTTTATGTAACCAGTTTTCTTGTTGGGTCTTCTGTTGGGGGTTTTGTGAGATATTTCTAAGTTGGTTACTAATCTACGAAAACTCAATATAAATCTACGGAATTTAGTTACTATGATGAAATGAAGTTTAAAATCTATACTTCTAAATTAAATGGAAATACGCACACAGAATCTGAAAGAACAATTGAAATTGCACACTCGTAACTAGGAATCAGTAGAAGTAAAATCACATGCTAACTAAACTTTTCATAAAGGGAAACACATGTTCTGAATAGAAATCCAATAGGGAAAGAAAATACGTTCAAACTGAGATTGTGTGAAATAGATATTGCAAGTAAAAACTTATGAGAAAACCAGATACTGACACTTTAGATCCTCAAAATGATGCTTACTTATATTAATTCAAATAAGTTCCATGACATATCTAGTATATGAAAAAGAGAGTGTTAAAAACAACAGCTATATGTTGTAAATTATATCTCAAAAATAACAACTTCTACAATGTTCTTAAGAAGGTGTCTTTATATAGACACAAGTAGTTACAGAATACGCCATAATAGCCGGCATTAACATCTCCCACTAATCAACATTAATCAAGACTCATAAATTCCTATAGGAATGCTAGAAACAAGTCCCATACTTGATAGGTCAATAGGTGGAAAAATTCTTCCACTTCCGCATTCCAGCTTCTAAACTCGAACTTCTTAATTACATTGGCAATAAATGTTCATTATTTCCCTATACACATCATCACATTTTCCTCACAAAGGTAGTTAGTAGGAAGTTATATGGTAATCAAGTTACATGAACAAAAGCAAGGAAAATGCATCAAACTCACTAAGATATAACTATACAAAGCATCCCCATGCATTAGCAAATCATATCTAAATGACAATTTATTAACCATAGGAATGATATAAATGAGCCAAATAATGCACTCATCATGGAACATGTAGCTAGAATCCTTGTGACAAAAAAGTGATTAACCAAAGGCACAAATCATGATGAAAGATAAGAACTAAAGTAAGAGTCTAAACAAGGTCCAAAAAAATAAAATTGGTAACATACTAATCCTATTTGCTCATCGAGATCCAAAGTGTGTGCATGTGGAAATTTATTGCCTCTTGAGGGAAGATATGATAGACAACAAGTGAAGACACCCTAGCCAAAATGTATGAATTATTTATTTTCAAATTTGATTTGTAAATGGATTATGGAAGGAGAGTCGTACATTGCTCCACCGTCATCATCCAGTGTCTATATCCCTAATGAAGATGTATTTGATTCTAATCACAACATTACTCTACTTCCATCTAGACGTCCATAACCCCAGGTAGAGATATTGAAATACCCTAAGAGATAGTTATATATTAATTTTCTCTTTCTTTTAGCTTTTTTCTTTTTGATTGATTTTGTTTTAATTTCTCGAAAAAAGCTGTTTCATCTCTCTTGATTTACTAAGGGGTTAAGAACCATTGATGTCTTGATGGAAGATTGTGGAAGTGATTGTGATGACGACATCGATAGTGTCAATAAGTATATCCAAAATTTATTTGCAACAATTTTATTAAATGTTGATTGTGATAGGATATCTAATAGGTCGGTCATTCTTTAATTTACTAAGGTGATAAAAGATCAAGGTCAAACAGATACCATATATATAAATGTCACAAAATGTGTGCGAATAGACTAACCAAAATATCATTGAAGGGATGAAAATGGTGGATTCCTTTCGAGGAATGGAAAGAAGGGGAATAAAAAACATCCATGTGTATGTAACACCCGATTAAGATTGTTTGATCTTTGTACCTTTGATTTTTTGTAATGTTTTAATGTTTTCTCATTTTTGTATTTTTTTAATTTTTTATGATTTTTTTATTTTTGATTGTTCGGGAAATGGGTACCAACAATGTCACTTTACGTGAAAAGATCCAACAAAAAATGATGTTTTTGATAAGGGAGATTAAGCGTGTTTTCTTATCAAGAGTCATATTATCTCCAATCTCAATTATCGTGGTGAGTTCATACTCAATAAATGACTATGATTTATCTTAAAATATGGGTTTCGTATGCAAGGGAACTTGAGTTCCCTATCCAGAGGTTTATGCACTTTACACCATACTTGATGGTTGCGTTGGTGTGAATTTTTTATTCATGTTTGATTTTGAAATTTATGTCTTTTAAATTATTGGGAGCTTTGGAGATCTTGAAAATTTTGATCTTGGCTTGAGAAAGAAACTATTTGGATTTCCTATAAGCTAATATGTGACTTGTCTAGTCCGAAAATTGGAAGAAGAAAGTAGACGTTGAGAATTGATATGAGAAATGAAGGTGGGCTCACCAAAATTGGTGATAGAAGGATAATGTGATGGATGAAAAGGATATGGTCTAAGAATTGAAAAAGATGGGTTACCAAGAGGTGTCTCATGATCGAAGATGAAGGGATACTAGGATATGGCCCAATTATAGAAGATGATGAGATGCCTATAGATGTCCCTTAAATCAAGATGAAGGGATACTAGGATGTGGCCCAAGAATAGAGGATAAAGGGCTACCCAAGGAGAACCACCAATAGAAGATAGAGGGCAACTAGGAGGTGGCCCAAGAATAGAAGATAATGGGCTACGAAGAGGTGACCCACAAATAAAATATAATGGACTACCTGGTGGTGGCCCACATATAGAAAAAGATGATGGTCTACTCGCGGTGACCCAAGGTATGCTTGTGATTGAGGAATCGTGATGGATAAATAATGATTGGGTGATGAGAAGATACGTCAGACTCAATGATGTAGACCCGGTAGTTCATCATGCAATGAAGAATGTGAAGATGGAAGAATAAGAGGTGGATCAAGTTCGATGATCCTAGGGTCTTCCACTACTTTTTGACAAATGGAATCAACCTATTCCCCACAATACGTGAATGTATCAAAGTCTAAATAGAATCCTTGTTTATAATCCTCTGTGGGAATTTCATTATGTGACCCCATGAATTTCATGATTGCTTCTTCATTCTCGAAAGAAATTGATCAAACCGGGTAGTTTTTCTTTGACCATAGTAGGTTGATTGGAAGAAATAGGTCTAGCTAGTGTGGAAGATTGATTGATAGAAGATGACTCAAGAGACAAAGTAGATTTGGATCTAGTTGTCTCGTGAGTGGAAGAAGATGTAGATTTGGAACTGATTGGTAGTGGTTTTCTTAGAAGATGAAATATTGTCAAGAAACAAAGAGGATTGCATAGAAAGTTAGTATATTGTGATGTAGGAGTTAGATTAGATAATTGCGATGTATACGCGACTTGGATGATTGTGACGTATGCGTAGACTTAGATGTTTGTGACATGGGAGTCGATTTAGATGTTTGCAACATAGAATCCACTTAGATGTTTACAACATGGGAGTCAAATTAGATGTTTGCAACATGGGAGTCAACCTAGAATATTGTGACATAGAGTTGAAGACACCTAAATTTTGCTTTTGTAATCTTATTGCCAAACACACACAAATCAATCTCATTCTTACCAATTCCATTATAATTAGTGATTTCCGCTAATTAGCTAATGTTTCTTTCCATTTTGTCCAATTAACATAACATTGTTGATTGACTATCCTCTTTCACATTCAAGATGCCTTTTATGACAAATTATGCTTCATAATCCACTCTTAGGTGACAATTAGTGTTTATTGGCTAATTAAACCTACTTTGCCCTAGTTTTGGTCAACATACCCTATTGTTGACTTAAACCCCTCTTCTAACCACTCAAAATCACCCCATTTCCCTCCACAACGTCACAACAAGCTTCAAAAGCTTATCCTAGCCTCTTAGGTGACCCTAAGTGGATGATTAAGGCTCCCACCACCCTAATCACTTGATAATTCACTAATTATGATTAGAAAAGCCTTAATCATGATTAGAAATCCTTAATCTAATTTTTACTTTTAGTCCCACATGCACCAAGATGTAATTTTTCCTCAAATACAAGACTATAAAAAGGACTAAGTACCATCCTCAAATATTTACACCATGCTTTGATTTGCATATCATATAAGAAATATGATTAATAGCCAAGCTCAATCCTTGCTTAAAGTCTTCAAGGGGTTAGTAAATGGGTATTCAACATGACCTTGTAGTCATTTGAAGATACCATTTCACCTTGTTTGGAGTAGCAAAAAAACCCATTTTGATTACTCCTTAAATCTATTTAGGTCTATTATTAGTTAATTGATCGTACTAGTAGGCATGTTTAGTTAAGTTTTGAATTATATTCATGTTAGTTAGCATTCCTTTAAGCTTTTATCATTGATGTTACATTCCTAAAATTAGAGATTTAGTTAGTCATTCTAATTTTCTTTTGTAATTTTGGGGTGTTATTATGAGTCATCTTAGATGATTGTGAGATGGGATTCGAATTAGAAGATTGTGATGTAGGAGTCATCTTAGATGATTACAACATGGGAGTCGATTTAGAAGATTGCGATGTAGGAGTCATCTTAGATGATTTTGACATAGGATTCGACTTAGATGAACTTGGAGTCACCCAGATCTTCAATGGAGGAAGAGGTCATTGAGGCAATGGATAGGGTCTTACAAAGAAAGGGATGAGCACAAATCAAGAGTCAAATCAGATGACGATGACATAGGATTTGACTTAGATGAACTTGAGTCACCCAAATCTTAAATGGAGGAAGAGGTCATTTAGGTAGATGATAAGGGAGTCCTGCGAAGAAAGGGAGGGTCGCAACCCAAGATTTGAATTATATGAGTAGTTCATATTAGAATATTTAAAAGAATCGGAAGAACAATTTCAGTTGAAATATTTAAAATACCGAGGGAAATAGAAGAATAGTTTGGATTGGAAGCCTCTGAATCACACCACGTACTATGAGATGAAGGTGGGGAAAGGAGTAACTAAACAGCAGTTTCTCTAGTGTAAAGAACTAAACAAGGCTTAGTTAGGATGGGCATCCTTTGATGGGAACACCGAAACTTTTATTCCTTATTGTCGTGCATGTAAGGAACCATGTGATAATGAGTCATTGTTGGCATTTCTTATTATAGATCCCTAGACCTAGATATTGTGATGGAACTCCTTCACGATTAAGAAATTTCTATGTCAATTCGAGAAGCACATCGGTAACTAACTAGATATTTAGAAACACAAAGGATACAAAGATAAATTTTCCAATGTTCAATTTGATTCAATAGTTACTTGATAAGAAAATGTTTTTGCTAAGGTTTAACAAGTGTGTATAATGTACTAGATAATTAACCTAGGTAAAAACAAAGCGATTGGAACCTAATTTTCAATGCCCTATCCTTGTGATAGGAAGCATGATAAGCAAGATGCCTCTAAGGTTGGTTTAAAATGGACCCTAGGATAAACCAAACAATGTAACGATGTCAAATCATCGTAAAGAATGTCAATCGAAGAATGGGAATAGTTCCAAAGGAAATATGCACTAAGGACACTAATGAATGATGAATGATACACTATCAAAAGAATGTGCAAGTAACAAGTAACTTGGAATCTACAATCAATACTATGATCTATCCACAAGAAAATTCACTCCTTGTGTTTCTTCAAGTATAGTTTTGGTTTAAATAGTGACAACACAATATCACTACTTAAGTCAAGTTCAAAATAAACAAGACCTAAATACTAAGAGAGTTTTGATGTGATCTCCCAACAAGGTATACTAAAACAAGTTTTTAGAAACCAACAAAGTCCAAGTTGTGAAAAACAGAGGGCTATAAATGTGAGCAATGTAACAACACTATTTAGACACGTAAATCAATATTTCTAGACAAAGGCAAAAATTTAGTATCAAAATGATGTTACCATAATGTGAGCAAAGTGTAACGAAGCTTTCCAAAACCAAAGGAAATGTTTAGGATTAAAAAGAAAGTCTAAATATAGCAATAAGTTGCTAGTTATTTGAGCAAACGTTACAATACAACTTTGAGATTTAGATCTATTTTCATAAAGGAAATGAGATGTAAGTACCACAAATTGTATTACTAAGACGTGAGAAATTATAACAACTCAAAGGAAGTAAATTAAGAGACAACCTAACTACAACGAAAATCTTGAAATGTGTATCAAGATCAAATGGCTACGAAGATAAGAAGACATACCAACACACTTTCAATGTTTACATGCGGTATAGAGAAAGGATGATTGTAAACGGGTGCAAAATTGGTGGAGACAATCAATCAATAGCACACGTAGGTATGTTTTCTTTTGTCCCAAATGGGAAAAAATAAAACAAAGGAATAATCCAAGTAGTGATAAAACAAACTAAGCGTAACTTTGGCAAAGTTTCGCTTTGTCTTAAGAAAAGTGAAAAACTAACACAAAGTAACACGTTACGAGTCTCATGATGAATATCACTTAGCTCTAACTTCAATGAACTCTCTCATTTTTTGAATAACAATGTTTTGACTCTAAAAGAAGTTAGTGCTTTGTGAAATCTCTTTGAAACATGATGGATTTTAATCGGTCAAGTTGGCTCCAAGACGAAATGGCTTCCTAGTAAATTCTCTCTCTAGGTTCCCCAAAATATCTTTGTGAGCTCGTTTTTCCAAGGAATTCACACTAACTAAACCTTGGATTATCTCATATTTAATTTACACCTTTTAATACAATGAGAAATGAATTGCATTCATTTGTATTTTCACTGGGGTCACATGAAGATAATTTTGGTGCTAAATCTTATAAAGGTGCACTAGTCAAGTGGGTAGGCGAAGCGCTTCCAATTTTGTCCACAAGGTTCCCTCTTGCATGGACTACTTTGGGGTTCATGGGAGCATCCTCACAGATATTACATCTTATGCCAAAGCACTTCTCCCAATTTAAAGCGAACAATCTGTAGCTCTTAACCAAAACCTACAAGCAAACTATGTTGAATAATGTGGTGTGTTTTTTTATCGTCGGATTAAGAAATATGGTTTATCACACCATTGAAAACCTATAACACATGTGTAGCTATAAAAAAATTATATCCTAATTCTTTGGCAAGCGATTAGGTCTTGCACACAAACGTTGTAGTTCTCCAAGCAAATCACGTTATTTGAAAGAGGATTAAGAGTTGCTTTTGATTCTCAAGATCATCCAAGGATGCAAGAGAAGAGACTACAAAACAAATAATCTAACTAAATATTAAAAGAAATATTTTTAATTAAATGAACCATACAAAAATCTTGATAAATGTTCATTCCCTTAAGCCAAAAATGAAAGATGAAGTTTCCAATTAACCAAATGTTATAAAATGAAGACTAAAGTTGTTTTTTGATTCTCAAGATCACCCTAAGGTGTAAGAGAAGAGCATACACAAACTTTATCCCAACTAGATAGAAATGAAAAACTTCAAATCAAAGGACCATAAAAATACTTTATAAAAGGTTCATTCCCTTAAGAAAAATGAATAATGAAATTTCCAAGTTAATCCAAATGTTAAAAAATAGAGATCAAAGTTGTTTTTGATTATCAAGATCACCAAAAGGTACAAGAGAAGATCATACACATTCTTTGGTCTAAATAAAGTAAAGAATGAAAATACAACATTCATCAAAGCATTAGACATGTTAGAAAATGACTAGTTTTACAATAATGGAAAAACTTGTAATTTCTATAAGTCTAAATCCTAAATTTATGTTTTCATTGCATAGTTCATTTCAATACCTTTCCAACATAAAAAAAATGGATTTGTTTCGAGTTTGGGAAAAATTATGGCCTCCGGAACATGGGTTACGCATATGCTCTTGTGCTCGCGGGTATGCACTTAAGATGTACCCAAAAATGTTTAAAAAATGTCTCTTAATCTGCAAAAAGGTCAAATTTTTCCAGCCAAGATTAAATTTTGACAATAACCCATCTCATTAATATATGTAAAGAAGACTCGACGCTATCAAACATTAACATTCATGATTAAAAAAACTTAACATTTTCAACAAATTGACAAAACTAGTATGTAGAATGATAAAAAGTAAGTTCTAAAAATGAAAACATTGAGAAATCTTTAAATTTTCTCACCAAGATTCAATTTTGATAGCAACCCACCTCATTAATATGTAAATAGAAAACTAAACACTATCAAAATTAACCTACATGCTCAAAAATTTAAAAAAATCAAGAAATTGAACAAACTAGTATGTAGAATGTTGAAAAATGAAGCTTTAAACTTGAAAACATGGAGAAATATTGAATTTTTCCCATCAAGCTCTAATTTTGACAACATTTCACCTCCTTTATACCTATAAAGAAGACTCAACACATGAAAACTCAACAAAACATGGTTAGAAACACAAGTTATGTCAATATATTCAAAAAGGGGTTAGTATGCAAAAACAAACTTAACCAAAATAAATAATGCATGTAAGAAAAAGGGTGTCCCACCGGCGTGCCAAATGTGAACTACGTAAAATTTGTAAAGATAAATGGATTATACTAACACCTAGTATTCTAAATAGATAAACTAAAAGCTAACATAGTACCATCATGATCAAAGCTTAATAGAACGCATAAAGGAATCTACATGAAATTAATCATCTAAACTACAAACATTCGTACTATGTAAATGATTGCTAAATAAATGAACCTAGTTAGATCTATGAGAATTCCAATTAGATGTTGCTTCAAGAAGGTGAAAGGATATCTCTAAACAATGTCTATAATGTCATGTAAGATATTCCATTACTAACCAAGCATGAAGAATGGATGCAAATGAATGATAAAACTATTCCAAAAGCAATGGAGATGGCTCTCTAAATCATATGTCTTAAATGAGATACTATCAAAATCATGGTGTAAGGTGTGAAGGTATGAGCTTGTTCCTTTTTATAGTTTTCTATTTGAAGAGAAGCATGAATCCCAATGAATGTCGCACAAAAGATAAAGGATAAAGTAACCTTAGGGTAGCTAACCATGATTAGATGATTTAATTAGAGGGTTAATAACTCATGGGAGTTAAAAGGTACTTGAATTAATCAAATAGGGTTTATTAATAGGCTAGAATAAGCATTTTAGGCTATGTGGATGTGATTCAGGAGGAATTTGATAAGATTAGAAGCACTTGAAAGCAGTGATTTAGCCAATAAAAGGGTTTATTAATAGATAACTCATTAATTGTCACATTCTCATTAATAGATAACTCCATAGGAAGCTCATGGTGCTAAAATAAAGCATTATTCCTATCCTTCTAAAGTTGAAAGAATAACAGCAACGAAAAAAATGCCAAATAGAATCAATGTATGGAGGGAAATCGACATAATCCCCAAAAAAGTAGACTTCCAATCAAAAAATTAGGGTGATAAGGTTGCAAAAGAGAGTGAATCCAATTCCAATAACTTTGAGCAAGGGGGAAAAACCATAAAACATGTTTACAAGACTATGGACAACCACAATAGAGGCATTTGGGGTTGGGGATACCTAAGTGGTTTAACCGTTCCCCTAGCAGAGAGGCCTTGATATATAAGACACTAGAGGAAAAAATTCAACTTAGGATCAAACAAACAATTCCAATCCCGGTGGAGACGACGGAGCCAAGTGGAAGGAGATGAGTGCAAGTTCCATCGTGGATTTAAGCCTATCAAGACCAAGAGAAATAGCAGAAAGTAAAGAGTAAATAACTCTATACTCATATTTCAAAAGTGGAATATCCACATTCCATCTCCAATCTTTCCACCAGAAAGAGGAGGTTGGATCCCAATCTTGTGCAACATAACATTAGGCATAAGAGATTGAATTCTCAAAATAGAGGGAGGTATGAATTGGCTAACTAAAATTTTTGCTTCATCTTTGTCCAAGGAAGGCAATATTTGTGGGAGACCAAATCTCTTATGGTACAAATCCCTTTTCGAAACAACCTCACCGCCTTGATACCTGGAAATTCAGCTAAAGATAAGTTGTCAGAGAAAATAGGTGACCACCATATATTATGATCATTGAAGGAGAGACCAGATCTGAAGCCATCACCAACCCATCTCATCAAATGCTTCACGGATTTGAAGGCTTTCCAGATGCTTTTCACAACAAAAGTACCAGGTATTTTGACTGACACTCTCGTTATTAATAAGGTATGAAAGCCAATATTTTTCCAACGTTTTTTTAACATAAGGACAACCTAAAGAGATGCAATTCCCGAGAAGAACTTTCCAAGCCTTATTACCATCAATACATTGTATCACCCATTTGCACAAAGGGATATACTCTACCTATAGACATCAATGACACCCATACCACCTTGATCCCTATGAAGAGTGTAAATATCCCAAGCGACATGATGAACGCCTCCCCGACTATGACTTGAACAAAGAAAATATCTTAAGAGCTTGGAAAAAAATTTGAAGGATTCCCAAAAAGGACACCATTAAGCAAAGATAATAAAATTGAGTAGCAAAGTCATAATCTTAGTGCAAACTTGGAATTTCCCAACCAACTGAAAAAGGTCGGGAGACCCATTTTTGCACTTTCTTCTCAACTCCGCTCAATCAAAAACTGCCACATGGTGGAGGATTCACTATCAAAGGAAAATGGAATACTCATAAACTGAAATATTTCTCCCTTTGAATCCATTTCCATGGGTAACCCACAACCAATCAAGGCGTGGGCCAGAGATTTGGTGAAAACCCAAAGATTTAGCAAACTTAAAATTTGATCCCGAGGCTTTGTAAAAAATGTCAATGCAAGAGAAGGTCTACTTGATATTATGTTCCAATTTAACAAGGGTGAGGAAGGAGTCATCGGCAAAGCACCCATTAACAAGTCAGGTTTTATGATTTGGTAGATAAATCCCCCAAATACACCCTTGATCAACTCTATCGGCAATAAGGTAGTGTCAACACTAGAATTTTCTTCAATAATTTCTAATTAATTAATGTATGTATTATGAATAAGGTGTCATTAAGTATATTTAGTCATAAATATCCACTAGAAATAACAACACTACCAATACAACGCTGCCAATAAAATATAGTATGGTAACAAAAAAGTACAATAGGAATTTTGTGGTAAAAGTAAATATTTGTCGTAAGTGGTCCAAATGATGTTAAACTTAAAATGTCAAAGTTAGGGTAAGTGGATAAGTAGGATCTACATGATTTAGAATTAGAAATATTATATTTGTAATAATGGCAAGGAGTGATGTTATAAATATTTTGTATATTTAATTTGTATAAAATATAGAAAGGTGGAACCCATGTGAAATGATAAGGTTTATCTTATCTTAGAATATAAGCCTACATGTAAAGATAAGAGTTTAGGCATGGAATATGATTAGTCGGGAGAGATTTATCATTCATCTTAGAGATAGGATGGATAGGCCTAAAATTTCTATAAATAGAGAGGCCACCCCCTCATTTAGCATAGAAGAAAGTTGTACTAAT
The DNA here is from genome assembly GCA_018340775.1 of Taxus wallichiana var. yunnanensis. Taxonomy (NCBI): domain Eukaryota; kingdom Viridiplantae; phylum Streptophyta; class Pinopsida; order Cupressales; family Taxaceae; genus Taxus; species Taxus wallichiana. The sequence goes on along the minus strand of CM031240.1, from coordinate 917,970,019 downwards.
TATTATATGAATAAAGAGGTCATTGTGAAGGTGTATTAAGGAAGCCATCAAAATGTGTAATTGTGAAGTTTCTCCCAGAGTTATTGTTCAAAGGAAAGTGGAGTTGGTAACACTTGGAGTAATTCATGGGTGAGATTATATCAGTATCATGTTAATAATATAATTTACATTTGTATTTCATATCTCATCATCATTATTTTATATTATGGATTGTGGTATTCTTGTGTTATGTGTAAGCTAGGAAAATACACTACTAATAAGGAAGTAAAATACCAATAATCATACCTCCTCTTTCGCGTTCCGTAGCAAACCCTCGGAATGGGCTAGAAAACTTGATTGAGCCCTGATTTTGTGATATGTAGGTGTTTTTCTTCAAGATGGAGCAAGACCTTCCTGCAACAATGATCTTCTTACTTTGCACTAGATGGGAAGAAGGATTATGAGGCTATTTTGACATTAGGACAAGGCAAAAGGATGTTCTTTGCTCAAAGGATGCAAGAACTTAGATATGGCATAAAAGCTTATTCCTCGTGTGTTTAGAGGGGAGGGGTAAGGTTGTATTTATAGCCAAAGAGAGTGATTAACTTAGATTAATTTAAGTAATCATGGTTTGAAAATGTGGGCAAGATTAGGTGAGTGGTTTGAAAATGTGGGCAAGATTAGATGAGTGGTTTGAAAATGTGTGCAAGATTAGGTGAGTGGGGACCACGAAGAATGGGTGAGGATTTGAATTATATTTTTAATTCATAAGTGGAGGATTTTAGGTGAGTGGGGACCACGAAGGGTGGGTGAGGATTTGAATTTGAATTTTTAATTCAATAGTGGAAAAACATGGAGAATAATGACATGTGGTGAGGATTAGATTATTTTTAGATTTTGAAATGGATAATTAATCAAATTATATTTGATTAATTCAAAGTGTATTTTTGTGGGAAATGAGGAAGGGGAATTAATTGATTTAGGATAGATGTGAAATTGGGGTGTCTACATTTGCCCCTCTTTGGAAGGGTACTATGAAAGTAGTGTCCTTTCAAAGAAAGTAGACAGTATGGGGGAAGAATTCAATCTACTTTTTAAAAGGTAGAGCGAATGTTTGTTGGGGAGAATGGAAAGTGGTGAGTGACGGATGTTATAGTATCCTCCAAGACAAAAATGTCATGAGAAGATGTGATTATGGATAGATGTGGTGATGCCCCCTCGAGAGGACTGACGAGAATGAAATATACGACAGAACTCTCGAAAAGAAAGGAAATGGAGTGGAAGAGACTGGAATGACCGCACGACGCAAATAGAGAAAGGATTCAATCGACCTTGAATGCTAGGTGTGAGGGTGTGGGGAAAGAGAAAAAGGAATGGATAGGATTGGGGGTTGATTATGAAAAGAGTAAGGGAGTAGGGGAGGGGAAAAAGGAATGAAAGAGTTAGAAATAAGAGAGAGGGATGATAGGGGAAGAAGGGAATGATGAAGGACAAACAAGGCAAAAAGAGGAAAATGACAGAGTAGAGGGTGAAGGGATGAAATAGAGAGATGTGCAAAATGAAGGAAGCAACAGAGATAGTAAAGAGGGATACGTGGAAGTGAAATAAATGAGAGAGTGAAGAAAAGCAGGAAATGGGAAAGGATAAATAAGAAGGAGAAAACGAGGTGGGAGTAGGGGGTGAAATGGAGGGAAATGGAAAGAGGACAAAAGAAGAAGTAGAACGGAGAAAAAAAAGAAACTATGAGGGGCGAGGAAAGTGTGAAAAAGAGGAGAGAAAGGAAGAGAAACAGATACAGAATGAACGAAAAGGTAGGGGTGGTAGAGAAAAGGAGAAGTGGTCAGAAGAAACGTGAAAATTAGGGGAGAGGAAAGGAAGATAGAACGAATACAAGGAGAAGATTGAAGGAATCGTGTCATTGCAAGGAAGACCAAGGCTAAGAATATGGAACAGACCATATGGAGATGCATGTAGAGGGTGGTATGATAAAAAAGATAGGACAACACTGAACAGCTAGGTTATCGATGGGGAAGTAAGGAGGAAACGTGATGGAAAAAGGGGAAGAAGATGATACAAGGGAAGGGAAATAAGACGAGGGGTGGGAGAGAGAAGAGGATAACAAAGAAAATGATGTAGAAGGAAGGGAATACAAAAAGGGGGTAATAAGTGGAAAGGGAATGGTATAAGGAATGTTCAAAGAAGAAAGAGGGGAGGAATGACATCGATTGGAAAAGATGTGGAGATGCATGAAATGAGGATACTAGGATGACGAGAAAATAGGAAAAGGATGTACGATGAAGATAGTAAAGATATTGAAGAGGGCAAAGAGGAGATGGAGAGATGGGTAAGAAGTGACAAGAAAGGGTAGGAGTGAGGGAAAAGAATAGGAGAGAAAAGAGAATAGGGGATAGAAGAGGCAATGCCAATGAGGGGACGTTAGGGAAATCCCCTTGACAATGAGTGGTGGGGAAGGGTGAGAGAAAAAATGAAGAAAAGGAGAAAACTAATGAGGACTGGAAAGGGTAACGCCAACAAAGGGACGTTAGGGAAAACCCTTTGACAATGAGTGGTGGGCTTAGAGGAGGGAAGGAATGAAGGGAAACTCTAGAAGGTCCAAGGGAGTGAATGAGGTCATGCAGAATGAGGATTGATAATTTTTAGGGAAAACCCGTTGACAATTATTAGCGCAGGAAGAGAAGATGATGATGAAAGAATGATATAGGAGTGTTAACAATAAGGGCGAATGTGTGTGTGGGTAGAAATATGGGGGAATTTGAGAAGAGGAAGTGGAAAGAGTGAAGAATATGGGAGGGATGAGTTGGGACTAAGTGGAAGTGAGGAGAGGATGTGGGTGATGAGGATGAACGAGGTGAGGATGAAGAACGAAGACATGAAAATAATGGGAAGAAACGGTATGAAGGGTGATGGATCAAGAAGGGGAAAATGGGGGAAAAGAATGTGATTGTAGGTGGAAGAGATGTATGTTGTTAGAGGATATGTGGAGAAAGGATAATAGTATGAGGAAAAAGTGGGTAATAGGAGATACCAGGTGGAAGAAGCGATCAACAAAGTGAACGAAGAATGAGGCGGGGGAGAAGTTCACGATGACAAGTTAAGTGTAGGGAGGACCCTGACATAAGATTGTCATGTGACGGAAGTGGTTAAGTAAGATTGCCATGTGAGCAAAACTGGAGATGACAAATGGTCAAGCGAGAAGTGGTGTTTACGAGAATCGAAAAGGAGGTGAAAGGATGTGATAATGGGGAATGCCGAGAAAAAATGAAGGGTGAAGGGTGTGTAGTGATGGGGAAAGGCAAGGAGACAAATCATCCTTAAGAGGGACTCTTAAGTGAGATCGCCATGCCGGGTGAGTGGTTAAGTAAGATTGCCAAGCAGAGGAGGGTGATAGTGGTGGGAAAAAGATGTGATGATGGGGAATGAAGAGGAAATATGGATGGTGAGATTGGAGAGTGATGGGCGAGTGTAAGATGACATGTCATGCTTAAGAGAATCTCTTAAGTAAGATCGTCATATTGCTGGAGAGGTTTCGTAGGGTCACCCAACCGACAGGGATGATATGCAAAGAGAAAGACAAAATGATATTGGGGATAGGGGTGGAATGGTAGGGTGAAGAAGATGATTGTGATGAGAGGTGAGAGAAATAAGAAGGGGGAAATATGATGGGATGGAGGAAGGCCACAGGGCAGATCAACCTTCAGTGGAAGTATTAAGTAAGATTGCCATGCAGCTGGAATGGTTAAGTAAGATCACCAAGCTGAGGAAGAAGAAGGATGATGTTAGAGTTGGTGAGAATAGGGTATGACAAAATGGATTGAAGGGGAACCCTCAAGTGAATTTTCCATACTACGAGAGTGTGTAAGTAGGATGACCAGGCATAAGGTGGATTTAGGGAAGGATGAGAAAAGAGTGAGTGAGGTATGCCTAAGTGGTATATGATATGAGATGAGGTGATAATAAGAAAGAAAGGACACAAAGGAGTGTAACATGAATGGATGAAGGAATATATGTAGTGGAGGGCGGAGAGTGTGAGGGGAATCCTTAATTGGGATGCCCACGTGGTGAGAGTAATGATGTGGGAATGGGAAGTAGAAGAGGTGGAGTTGGAAGATGTGTTTGGTGGTGATGGTTATTTGATGAGAGGGCAGGTGGTGAAGAAGCTTCTACAGCGGGAAGATCTTAGGGAGAGGGTAAACCTCCACTGAGGATTCCATATAGAAGGGGTTATTAAGTAAGATTGTCAAGTGGGAAGAAAAAGGGTGAAAGGAAAGAATACCAATGGGTGAGAGGGGACAGGAATGGTGAGAAGGGTAATATGGGTATAAGCGGCGGAGGAGTAAAAATGAGAAGTGAGAATGAATGGATCAAATACATGGTGATCATGGTGGGGGAGAAGGAGCTGCTGGATAGTGAATGCTACTTGAGAAAGATCGTCAAGTAGGATTCGTAAACTGCAACGGTGATCAAGTAGGATTCGCAAACTGGAGAATGCATTAGTATGGGTGAATGGATGGGGTGCAAAGTAAGATGTTGATCATGCAGGAAGATACTCACGTGACGAAAAGCATCTTAATTTTAATATAGCACATAACATGATGCATCGTGATATAAAAGATCAAGATGACTAGACTATAATATGTGTGATAAATAGATAGACAGGGGCCATCAAAAAGGTTTGATGCCCCAAAGATTTATATGCAAATGGAAGAGATCATAGATACAGGCCATCAAGAAAGTATGATGCCCCAAGATTTACATGCAATCGATAACATAAGAATATTACAGAGAACATCAGATACATAAAATCAAGATGCCCCCAGTAATATAGCAAGATGCAAGAAATTAATTAATAATTTACAACTAATAATGCAACACAAGAACTAATAAACATGTCCCTAACGTGTTCCATAGTGAGGATTGATCGGATGTGCCCCCAAGCAGGGGCACGAGGACATAGTAAAATATTGGGTCATTGTCCTCAAACAAGGAAGCAATGAGAGCCGGATTTACCCCAAGCGAGGATTCATGCAAGGAGAAGTGGTTTGAATTTGGTAGTCATAAGGTGATTGGATCATTCGTTGGGGATAATAGTCCAAAGGTTGAATTGTGTTGGTTATTTTAGAGTTTTTGCGATTTTGTGGATGTTTTTGGTCTTTTGAAAATTTTGCAAATGTTTTTGTATTTTGGATATTTTCTAATGTTTTTGTTTTTGGATTTTTAGATTTTGTAATGTTTGTTTTTGAATTTTATAATATTTTTGGATTTTTTGGAGATTTTTGAATGTTTTTTTTTTACGGATTTTTATACTTTTTTGGGAATTTGATGATTTTCAAATGTTTTTGGATTTTGAGATTTTTACACTGTTTTTAGATTTTTGACGATTTTCAAATGTTGGTAGATTTTTGACGATTTTCAAATGTTTTTAGATTTTGGAATTTTTACACTGTTTTGTGGATTTTTGACGATTTTCAAATGTTTTTGAATTTTGGGATGTTTACGCTGTTTTTGGATTTTTGACGATTTTCAAATGTTTTTAGATTTTTGTACACTGTGAGTGGCAATTTATAGCCCAGAGTGCAGACTTATTTTTGAGAGGCGATAAACCAGGATATTATTCGTATGTAGCGTGTTCAGTGTGGTAACTTATGCTCAGAATAACACAAATTTACTTTCCATTGGTAAGATATGGTGGTGATGATATGATGAAAAGAATTCCAGCTCCATTCTTGACTCCACACAACTAGTAAGATGTGTGGGCTCATCACCAAGAATCAAGAAGGACGCAGGAGGTAGATAATGAATATAGAGAAAAATGCTAACAACAATCCATTTGGGAAATTGTGACTCCATTCTTCATAATGGTACTCGAACCGCTTTCAAAAATGACTTTCACTATATGAGTCATGTGCTGCTAGACTTAGACAAAGCTTATGTGGCCTCATTGATTGGTAAGATATGAGGTTAAGGGATAGTTCTCTCTTCACTTAGGAATCTAATTTACATGTTTGGGGATTCTATAATCTATAAGCACTTTGTAAAATTTTGTATTTTGAAATGACTCCGTATGCCTTGCCCCACGCTACTAGTGAGAAGCAAGGGCTCATCACCAAAGGCAAAATATAGGCGAGTGAATTTCCTTTTTATCTTTTTTTTTTGTTTTATTTTGTTTTGTTTTTATTTTTTTAATATTTTACAATTTTTTTATGCTTGTATGAGAATGACCCTCTACGCTTTGCCCCATGCCACTTGTAAGAGGCAAGGGTTTATCACCGAAGACAAGACGTAGATAAGTAAGGGCACCTTCCTCCATTCCCAGTCTCACACTACTAGTAAGAAGTGTGGGCTCAACACTAAAGACTATGAAGGACGAAAGATGTGAGAATGAATTATTCATAAGTTATTGAATTGATAGATTTTTTTATAATAGTGCTTTGTATTTGGGAAGAAACGTCTACCCCCAATCTCAGCCCCACACGACTAGTAGGACGCAAGGGTTCAACACCAAAGACTGAGATGGACGACCAAACAAATTGGGTAACGAAGTTTAGAGCTTTGTTATGAAAGAGAGAATGTATTTGAAGGGAATATATTACCATCAGTAAGCTTCTAGGTATGACCATAGAGGAAAGTGACAGAAAATGGAAGAAGTATGACGCTCACAAACTTAATAGGATTTATACTAGCACTTGTCTCATGATGATAAATATGAAGATGTGATTTTGATAAAGAAAATATCTGCCAATGGAAATGATTAAATTTAAATTATTCGGAGATAAGAAAGACAAAAGGAACAATGTACACGTTGTATCCTGGAATATAGAGTGCTTTCAAGAATATAATTTATTTGAATGGAATGCATTCATGGGTTTTTCAAGGACTTGGCCTATGTCAATAGCCAATTTATAAGCTCCAAACCCAAAATTATCTATGATTTCGTTGGGCTCAAATTTTTCTTGTTTGTCTCGTTCTTTGGGTGTATTCTTTCGATTTTCTTTCAGAATGAGATCATTGACCTTAAATTTTCTAGGTTTGAATTTTTCATGGTAGCTACGCCATAGCCAATTTTGATAGAATGGAAGATGATCTAGGGCATTAAGTTGTTTTTCATCAAGAAGCTCGAGTTCACTAAGGCGTGAGTGTTGATAATAATCTTGATTGATTACATCTTTGAGGGATATTCTGAAGGATGGAAATTCAACCTTGACATGTAAAATAGCTTCCCAACCATAAAAAAGGAGAAGGGAGTGGCTCTAGTAGGTGTGTGATAAGATGTGCAGTAAGCCGAAAGAGTGGGGTAGATTTGGTTAAGCCAATAGCTTCCATGTGTGTTGACAATGATGGTTTGTGTTATTTGGTTTTTTGCTTCTATTTTTCCATTAATTGATTGTTTTGAGGATAGATTCACAATTAAAGATGGAAAAGGTTGTGTAAAGATATTTCTAGGTATAAGTACCTCGTAGAATGGATGCACGTAGAAGTCTTGACAGGTGAGACTAATTAGTGATGAGATGCCTGCAAGATCGATAGTTGAAAGCATGATGGACATGACAGGTTGCATTGTCACAAGTGTCCAAACTCGATGTGGTTGTGTTTTGACAAAAGGGATAGAGATGTTAGGCATAAGAGCCAATATTGGAAGAATAGAATCAAACTTAATGGTACCTGTTGATGGAACCTCGTCTGTAGTGTCTACAGTAATATCAAGGTTTGAAAGGGAGTCTTGAAATGAGATCAAGGTCTCGTTAGATGTTGGAAGAATGTTGTCATCCAAAACAGGTTCAATATATGTGTGGGCTGAAAGAGAGTCTTGAAATAAGTTCAAGTGCTCAGTAGATGTGGGAAGAATGTTGTTGTCCAAAACAGGTTCAATGTATGTTTCTGTTGAAAGAGTGTATTGAAATAAGTTCAAGTGCTCAGTAGATGTTGGAAGAATCTTGTCGTCCAAAACAGGTTCAATGTATGTTTGGGTTGAAAGAGTGTCTTGAAATAAGTTCAAGTGCTCAGTAGATGTTGGAAGAATGTTGTCCAAAATAGGTTCAATGTATGTTTGGGTCGAAAGAGAGTCTCGAAATAAGTTCAAGTGCTCAGTAGATGTTGGAAGAATGTTGTTGTCCAAAACAGGTTCAATGTATGTTTGAACTAATGGAAGGAAATTTGAAGAAGATATGGATTGGTTTGGAATTAGAGAGGCTTGACTGTTGTCGTCATGATCTTGTGGAATTTCAGTATATATAGGAGTTTCGACAGTAGTCAGCTCTTCATGGAAAGTTGTGGTATTGGATGTGTCATTGGTTGCAAGAGCATTGTCATCAAGTTCTACAGAGATGACATTGTCGTCAATTAAGTCTTGGACGTAATTCTTAAATCGCACACATTTATCTATGTGATGACCATCAATGCGATGAAAGTCACAATATGTGTTAGGTTTGTACCAACATGGCTTAGCTTCCCCTTTGACAAAGGGTTTTGTAATTGGATATCTTATCAATTTAGCCTCTTTTAGCTGATGAAAAACACTAGAGAGACTTTCTCCAAGGGGGGTAAACTAACGTTGGACTTTATGTGAACTGATTTCTTCGTGAGGTTGTATGATCAGCTTTTTGGGTGATCACTCACTGATTTGGGTAGCCATATGAGAGATTTGTGTTGTCATCTTATTAATTTGTTCTAATAGTTCATTGTGTGATGTTTTTCATGAATTCTTCATGTTTGAAAGAGAGGGAGAATGAAGAAAGGTGCGATGAAGAAATCAACCTATTGATTGTGATCTTTGTTTTGGCTCAATCAAGTTTTAACAAGTAAGGCTATAAGGAGAAAGCTTTAAAAAAAGATACTTGGGATACAAGTGGGATATAACTCAAACAAGCTATGACGAATATCTTGATTGGTTTGGATTAAACAAGCTTAGCAGATGAAAATGTAAGGAGTACACTCAAACAAAGTACTCAATACAAGTGAGATATAGCTCAAACAAGCTATGATGAATATGTTGATTGGTTTGACTTAAACAAGCTCTGGATTTTTGATAGGAAGAGTAACTCAAACAAGTGACTCAACACAGTTGCGAACTCAAAATGAGATTTGAAGGGATTTGTGTCGGATGGGATTTTGTTAAACTTGTAAGCTGATGAAATAATGAGTGAACTCAAACAAGTCACCCAATGTCATTTTGATATAGCTTGAAACAATCTATAAAGGATGTTCTGACAATTGATGAGATAAGGAGTGAATGCAAGTCACTCAATATCTATTGGATATAGCTGAAAACAAGCTATAGTGGAGTTGTTGTTCATTTGAAGTAGGCTAATGAAATCAGTGTGACGTTTTGATCTTCATTATGGGATTGCTTGAATGTTTTGCTTGGTATTGAATCGGTCGAGAAATGGTGTTGTGGAACATGATTAGGATTTGAATTTTACAATAAACACATTGATATTAGCCAAGTTTTATGATAAAAACAATGCTAAACTATTTTGTTTACAAACAAGTGCAGTCATGTGTATCAAATTATTTTGGCTAAAGAGGTAGATCCTTCGGGAATGATCATTGTTTCATGCAATCATACAAGTATGTTGTGAAATGGTGGATGCAGGCTCTTATTACTCCAAGAAGATGCATCCTCTGATATACCCTAGTCCTAATATACCTAATTTTGTATGGGGACAAAATTGGTACGGCGAACCCTTAGAGCACTGGAGGAGACTCACCAATTCTTACTTGCCTGCTTCGGAGTGAATCACCACGTCCAAAACAGGTTTTGTGAAAAGGTGGAAGGTGATGGAGGAATGAATGTGTATGGTGTCCTTATAACTCCCGAAGATTTACAGGGACGATGCCCAGGCTTCGTTGTTATAGCTATTTAGGCGTGACTCACATGTGCTTTGCACGACAAAGATTACCCAGTAAGTGAAGAGCAGTGGCGAGGTAAATACCGAACACTGTGATGAGACTAGGTCTCAAAGTGCAATGCAGATGCAAATGTTGTTGGTGCGTGGTAGTCAAGTCCACGTCACCGGTGTAGCTTTGGTGGTGATGAAATCTACCTTGTCTACGTGTTAAAACAATATGATGAAGTGATTAAATGCAGGTTCTTTCCAATTTGAAATAAATCACTAGTAGAAAATAATTGCGTACCTAAGCGTACTTTTTTTTTTTTTTGTTTCAGCAATTGTCTTTGAATGGTGGTATTTTTGTGAGATTTTTGTTGTTTTTTTTTTTTTTTGACAATATTCCAAACAATACGGTTCTACGAAAACAAATTAGTAGTTATCCCGCAAATGAAATGTTAGAAAAGTGATCGTGGTTGTTTTTATTTTCCGATCACTCAAAGGCACAGAAAAGAGCATACACAACCAACGACCAAAAAAAAAAAATATTAAGAATATGACAAAGGAAAATAATTATTAAAATGACAATTGCAAAAAAAAGCTAGATCCTGTAATGTTAGAACAAGAAACTAAAAAATTGTGACCATTTCTGATTTTCCAGATCGCAAAGGCGCAAGAAAAGAGCATACGTGGATACAATTGGAATAGTTTTTTTTTTTAAATGTTAATAATTATTGCAATTAATCATGATTGCGAAATAGCGATAATGATTATTTTCACAAAAAATAAAAACGATGAAAGAAGAGGGTGAAAACGTTACCTAGAAGTGTTGTCGTGGAAAATTTAAATGTAAGGCAAAAAATTAAAAATAAAAATTATTTTCTAGAGCTCGAGTGGCCTCACGTTTCTGATTTCCAAGATCACTTTTGAAGTGCGAGGAAAGAGCATACGTGTGAGGATGTTTCGTGAAATAAATAAATAAATAAAACTATAATTTTGTTGTTTTTTTGTTAAAAAGATAGGTGTTAGAAGAAATAAAACCAAAATTTTTCTGTAAGTCTAAATCTAAAAATTATTTTTGCATTGCATAGATATTTTCAATACCTTTCCGTAAAAAAATGAAGTCATTCCGAGTTTGGGAGCAAAAGTTATGGCTTCCGGAAGATGGGCTACGAGAACGCTCTGAATGAAAATTTTAAACGTGAGAAAAACGTCCGGGGAGCTGGTTTTTTTTATTTTCTGACTTCTATACTTCACCTGAGAAGCTAAAATTTTGACAGCAAGGTTAAAAAATAAAAATAAACAGAAAGAAAGAGTTAGATCACAAAATGATTGATTAAAATAAAAGAAAATAAAAATGATTAACTTCCTACAAAGCAGTTATTTTAGCAAAAGTAAATAAATAAATGCATTTTCCGGATTGGTTGTCCCATGACAGTAAGATGATAAACTAATGGCTAGTTCATGTGTTTCTACAGATGATGAGTAAATAGCAAAATCAAAACTGGGAACTAAACACCAAGCACCGAGGAGATCAAAGACAGAATGAGCTTCAGAGTTTCATTGTTGCTATAACCTGCAGATACACCACAAGACACCACACAACAAAAACACTACCCAAAGTGTGAAGGTTAACCAAAGAAGACCATAAGGAACAGAAAAAGAAATAATAATGAACAATAATAAACAAAGAACAGATAAAACCACTAATTGGGAAATTAATGGTAATAGATCGAAAGTAACCGGGCGTGCCAGAATGTAAGCTAGGAAAAATACACTACTAACAAGGAAGTAAAATACCAATAATCATACCTCCTCTTTCGCGTTCCATAGCAAACCTCGGAATGGGCTAGAAAACTTGGATTGAGCCCTGATTTTGTGATATGTAGGTGTTTTTCTTCAAGACGGAGCAAGACCTTCCTGCAACAATGATCTTCTTACTTTGCACTAGATGGGAAGAAGGATTATGAGGCTATTTTGACATTAGGACAAGGCAAAAGGATGTTCTTTGCTCAAAGGATGCAAGAACTTAGATATGGCATGAAAGCTTATTCTCCGTGTGTTTAGAGGGGAGGGGTAAGGTTGTATTTATAGCCAGAGAGAGTGATTAACTTAGATTAATTTAAGTAATCATGGTTTGAAAATGTGGGCAAGATTAGGTGAGTGGTTTGAAAATGTGGGCAAGATTAGATGAGTGGTTTGAAAATGTGTGCAAGATTAGGTGAGTGGGGGCCACGAAGAATGGGTGAGGATTTGAATTATATTTTTAATTCATAAGTGGAGGATTTTATGTGAGTGGGGACCACGAAGGGTGGGTGAGGATTTGAATTTGAATTTTTAATTCAATAGTGGAAAAACATGGAGAATAATGACATGTGGTGAGGATTAGATTATTTTTATATTTTGAAATGGATAATTAATCAAATTATATTTGATTAATTCGAAGTGTATTTTTGTGGGAAATGAGGAAGGGGAATTAATTGATTTAGGATAGATGTGAAATTGGGGTGTCTACATTATGTTTGTGACTGTGTTTCCATATTACTACCACCAAACAAAAGGTTTTGCATTACTAAATTAATCATAGCATGAGGAGTTCCTAGTGAAATATTATCATAGTGTTGAATTGGTGTTAACATTTTGGTTTCGTTCTTGCCAAGAACATTCCTCGTGCGTGGATTTTCTTGAGCAATATATCCACTTAGTCGAAATCATCCGGAGGGTAACCTTGTTTTTACTTGTGAATAGTATCTATCATAGTAAATGTACTTTTACCATGCATAGTATTTACCATGGTAGAGTCACTTTTTTGTGCATAATATTTACCACAAGAAATTCACTTTTACCATAAATAGTATTTACCATAGTAAAGTCACTTTTTACCATGAATAGTATTTACCACAGTAAGTCAAATTTTACCATAGTAAATGTAAGTTTACTGTGGTCATTCCTATTTTTCCACAAAAAGGTGTAAATTCAAGTCACTTTCTATTGTAGTGATCACAATTATTTTTATACATAATTCTTATTGATTGTACTTGTGAGTTGGTATTTCATTATGGTTACTTTTGAAAATGGGAAAGATTCCTATTTTTTTCCCAATCTAATGAATATGCTCCCTCTTTCATCCAAGAGTTTAAACGATCTTGCATTTATAATACCCTCGTAAGAAGGAGTAATGAACTAAATTTTTCCCTACCTTTTTAGATGGTTCAATCCTTAGGTGGTTTGAAACACTAGGTGATAATGTTAAAAACTCGTGGGATTTACTAACCGAAAGTTTTCTTAAAGAATTTGGTGAACAAAAAAAATATGTAAATCTCATGATCAAGATCACAAGGCTATCCCAAGGAGAGAAGGATAAGATCGGAGACTATCATGTTTTTCTTTCTAGAGCTAAGGAGGAAGCTCGATGCCCATGTCCGTAAGAAAGGATTAGTGGATGGGTTCATGAATGGAGTAGATAATCTCCTTTGTAAGCACTTCATTCTTGGGATGAAGCTAGATATCGACAACGAGTGAATTATGACCACTCATCAACCCTCAAACAAGAAAAGGAAATTGCAAGAAGGCAAGAAGAAAACATGGAAGAGGATCCTAAATAAATTGTTACTAAGGTGGAGCATACACCAACACATTTGGTCCAGATGTCATAACCACTCTTGGTGAGCACAAGTCTTCTCTCTAGTACATCTACTAAGTATGAGGATCTCCTTAGGAAAATGGGCCAGCTTAACTATTAATCTTCTTCAAGGAAAGGAAATTAGTTCCCATGGAAGAGATAGAGGCCCAAAAAGAAATATATCTGAAGTTGTATGTTATGGTTGTCATAAAAAGGGTCATTATAAGTATAATTGTCTAGATAGGGCCTCTACATCTGGTACAAGAGATAATGATAAAGGAAAATCACCTGTGAATTCTTTTGATGTAGTAGATAGGAGCATAAATAATGAGGTAGATGTGTTTGTGACAAAAAGAAAGAAAGAGAAAGATAACCAAGATGAAAATGATCCTAAAAAGATGAAATGAGAGAATAGTAAGAAACATAGAGAAGAAAGTTTGGTGTGTAGGATTTTCATATTTCACAGGGGCAAGGACCATACTCCATCTTAGAAGATATGTCTAAGCATCCTGTAAATATTACATATGGACAACTTCTTTTATGTCTTCTGAGAAGAGGAGAGAGTTGTAGAGTGGACTCAACGCTCGATGAAGGAAGGAGGTTGAGGTTCCTGTTTTGGAAGCAGAGGTAGATCCTTGTGCTCCACAAGCTAAGGTATTATGTAATAGAATTTCAATTCATAATGTCTTAGTAGATGGAGGTGTTGTAGTTAATGTAATAACCGAGTATGTAATAAATATGTTGGGTTTAAAAATTAATCACCCCTCGACACTTATGTTAAGGTCATAAAATAAGGGAAAAACTAAACCAGAAGGTGTTGTTTTAGATGTGAAAATATTTGTCTTGGGTGTTATATGTGCGGTAGACTTTCAAGTGATGAACAAAGGTGGTATTATTGCATACCCAATGTTACTAGGAAGGCCATGGCTAAGGATATTTCATGCAAGAAACTACTATAATGAAGGTTTCATGACACTTGGACATGACCAAGAGAGGGTGAAGATAAATGTGATCCCTTGACATCATATGGTGGGACCTGTGGATTCAAGTGATGAAATTGATGACTGGACATCCTCTAATTACTCTAGTACCAAAGCCAAGTGGACATAAAAGATGAAGAAAGTGAGGTGGATGTGTCAGTCATGGATATCCTTCCACCACACTGACATGAACCCATAAAAATTATCTCAAGCGAAAATTAATGATCGTCTCAAACAAATACAAATTGGTGATGTTGTGATGGAAACTAAGGAATCATACCTCCAACTCTTTAGAAGATACATGCACTTATTCACTTTTGATTACAAGGAACAAGTGCACAAGTAAGTTGGGTAGAACATTCTATTGAGTTGGTATATGGTGTTAAGCCAATAAAGCAAATGCCATATAGAATGAATCCTAATTTTTCTAAGACTATAAAAGAAGAAATAGATAAGTTGCTTGATGCGGGATTCATATTTTCTATGAAGAATTTAGAATGGGTTTCTCCCATTATGATCTCAATAAAAAAAATGGGAAGTTACACATTTGTGTTGATTACAAGAAGCTCAACAAGACAAAATAAAGATCATTACCCTCTTCCATTCTTGGACCAGATCTTACATGAATTAGTTGGCCATGAGTGCTATAGTTTTGCAGATGGATATAATGGGTACAACCAAATTCATATAGCAGAGAAATATCAGCTCAAGACTATGTTAACCACCCCTTAGGAAACATTTGTTTATAGAGTTATGCCATTTGGGTTGTGTAATGCTCCGAAACATTCCAGTTCCTATTGAAAAGGGTGTTTGAACCCTACATTGGAAGCTTCATCAAAGTATTCATGTATGATTTTTGCATCTATGGGAGAAAAATGGACCACCCGCACTGATGGAGGTGGAATTTATAAGTTTAGATGAATAAAAATCCTTACTAAACCCTAAAAAGTGTGTCTTTGGATGTTCTAAAAGCATCTTGTTAAGACATGTTGTATCTATAGATGGTATTGGTATTAATCCCGATAAAGTTTCAAAAATTAAATAGTTATCATTTCCTATGAATAGAAGTAAGTTGAGACCATTTTTAGGGCATGTGGGTTACTATAGAAATTTCATCTAGAATTTCTCAAATATTATACAACCATTAACCCAATTATTGAAGAAGGATGTTGCTTATGAGCCAAGAGAGAAGGCGCATGAATATTTTGAACAACTAAAGGAAGTTTTGGTGTCTTCCCCTTTTAAATAATCTAAACAGAGTAAGTAATTCATTGTATATATTAATACTTCGATGATGCAAAGCATTAGGGAGTACTTTGAGCCAAAAGGATGAAAAGGGGAATGATCATCCAATTTACTTTA
Source organism: Taxus wallichiana var. yunnanensis (assembly GCA_018340775.1). Classification (NCBI taxonomy): domain Eukaryota; kingdom Viridiplantae; phylum Streptophyta; class Pinopsida; order Cupressales; family Taxaceae; genus Taxus; species Taxus wallichiana. The sequence continues at coordinate 917,954,231 of CM031240.1, read as the reverse complement.
GGAGTAGAAAAATGAGCAAAGTGATGAGGTAAATTATATTGTAACTGAAAAAGAGGTTATAGCTATCATTTTGTTGTAAAGAAGTTCAGAAATTACTTGCTAGAGTATAAATTTATAGTTGTAAATAGATCATCGTGGTCTAAAATATATTGTGAATAAACCTAACCCATCAAGAAGGATAGCAAGAAGGATAATTTTACTACAAGAATTTTAATTTGATATTATAGATAGGCTAGGAAAGAAGCATGTCAATGTAGATGCACTCTCTAGAGCCTGTGATGGTTTGGGCTTATATTGCGATGATGATGATTTCCCATATGCAAAATTATGATCCCTTGACATAATCCATAGTGAATAAATAGATATTTAGAATTATTTGAATGATTTAAATATTTTAAGAGGAATTTTACTCAAGCAAGTTGTTCATATTCTATTCTACATGGAGTATTATTTCGGATAGGGCACGATGGATAATACAAGAGGGCGCGCTTAAACGTGATTAAGGAAATGAGCTAATTGAATAATTCCACAATGGTAGATGTGGAGGATACTTATTTTGACAACTTACAACAAGAAGGATCATGGATGCAGTTATCATTGCCCAACTCTTTTTAGAGATTTCTATAATTATTATAATACATGTGATATTTGTCAATCACATCGAATCGTAGGACTTCATTAGCTTCATTATGTCTTATCCCTTCACTTGGTCCCTTTGAAAAGTTGTTAATAGATATTTTAAGTCCACTTCTAACTACCCCACACCACAATAAGTATATTGTAATTATCACCGACTATTTAACCAAGTGGGTTAAAGCTAGACCCTTGAAAATAGCTTCCATGGATGAAGTGGAAAGGTTCATGTATGAACGCATTGTCACCAGATTTAGTTTTCCATTAGAGATTTTAATAGATCAAGGAATCCACTTTATTAATGAGGTGGTAGAAGCCCTGATAAACAAGTTTTCTATTAAGCATAGGAAGGAAACAAATTACAAACCAAACACAAATGGACAGGTAGAGTGAACAAATTATGTATTGTGTCAAATCCTAGCAAAAGATGCAGCTTTGCAGATGCACAAGTGGGATAAAAGGATTCATGCAAAGCATTATGGGCATATAGGGCAATATCAAAGTCAAAGCAATGTAATAATCCCCATTTCAGGTTGACTTATGGCATTGATCCAGCTTCTTCCTATTGAATTTGATATCCCCACTCTGAGAGTTATGAAAAATGAAAGGATGGATGAAAGTGATTCATGGTAAGAGAAAGGTTGGTACATCTTCATTTGTTAGAGGAAATGAGGGAAACATCGAAGGATACAAGTTATAAGAAGAAGATAAAATAGGAGTAATTTCATCAAAATATCATTTGGTCTCCATTTCAAGTGAATGAATTGGTCCCGGTCTATGATTCTCGATATAAAAAGAGAAGACATAGAAAATTTCTTCCAAAATGGATGGTACCCTACAGAATATTAGTTGTGCATGAAAATGGTACATATCAAGTGGAGGAATTGGATGGTACTCCCATTACGAAATGGGTCAACCATGATAAGTTAAATATTTTCCAAGGACCACTTCGGAATGTCCATAATAGTCTACTCGAGGAAGAAGTAGAAGCCGGGAAGGGGAAGATGTCAACACTAGAATTTTCCTCCATAATCTTTATTTCATTAATGTATGTATTATGAATAAGGTGTTGTTAAGTATAGTTAGTAGTAACGTCCACTAGAAGATAACGGTGCTGCCAAGTATAACACCGCCAATAAAGTATAGTATGGTAAGAGTTAAAGTACAATAGGAATGTTTTGGTAAAAAGTAAATATTTGTCGTAAGTGGTCTGGTAATGTTAAAATGTAAAAGTTAGGATAAGTGGATAAGTAGGGTCTACATGATTTAGAATTAGAAATATTATATTTGTAATAATGACAAGGAGTGATGTCATAAATATTTTGTATATTTAATTTGTATAAAATCTAGAAAGGTGGAACCCATGTGAAATGATAAGGTTTATCTTATCTTAGAAGATAAGCCTACATGTAAAGATAAGAGTTTATGAATGGAATATGATTATCCAAAATATATTCCCTATCCTATCTTAGAGATAGGATGGATAAGCCTAAAATTTCTATAAATAGAGAGGCCACCCCTCTCATTAAGCATAGAATAAAGTTGTAATAATTATTATATGAATAAAGAAGTCATTGTGAAGGTGTGTTAAGGAATCCATCAAAATGTGTAATAGTGAAGTTTCTCCCAGAGTTATTGTTGAAAGGCAAGTGGAGTTGGTAACACTTGGAGTAATTCATGGGTGAGATTGTAAAAGTATCATGTTAATAATATAATTCACATTCGTGTTTCAAATTTTTCATCATTACTTTATATTGTGGACTGTAGTATTCTTGTCTTATGTTTGTGGACTCGTGTTTCCAGATTACTACCACCAAACCAAAGGTTGTACATTACTAAAATAATCATAACATGAGGATTTCCTAATGAAATATTATCATAGTGTTGGATTGGTGTTAACACTAGCCAAGCACATCTCAGCAAGAAGAAAAATAGGGTTGGAGTAAGGGGCACCCCTATCGAATGGAATGATATAACCATATATTTGTCAATTTCTAACCATTAATAGTGAGACAAGAAGAGGCCTTGGAAAAAGAGTCTTCACCACATTAATAAAAAAATTGCCAAATCCCAAAGGTCAAGCATAGCAAGAATGAAAGGCCATTTGATACTGTCATAGGCCTTCTTGAAATCATTTTTTTTTACATCACATGTTGCAGAGAGGCTCGGGCCCATTCCATTCCTTCCCAAATGGCTATAAGATTATCCAGAATATATTGGCCTTTAACAAAACCAGGTTTATTCGAATCGCACAATTTTAGGAAGTAGAGGAGCAATACGAAGAGCCGAACTTTTGCTGAATTTTTAGGACACATTTTAAAGGGTTATGGGTCGCTAATTTGTAATATCCTTCTCGGTTCCCAACTTTAGGAATGAATTTGATATTGCCTTTGTTTATAAGACTACCTAGAGATCTTGGTTCTACAAAGCCTCTGGTAAACTTTGAGTAAATCCTAACAAATAAAGTTTAAGCAACTTCATAAAATTCACACAGAAAGCCATATAAATCGGGGAGATTTTTCATCGAAAAGACAAAGGAGGGCATCATGAATTTCTTCCACAAGAAGAGAAACATCGCAATGCTTCGTATCCTATTGACTCAACTTACATGGAACCACTTCAATGCATTGTTGAAGAGCAACTTTACTTTTAGCTAAAGGTTCCTAGGCCTCGAAAAAACCAAGGTATAGTGATCCAAAAGTCTAAAGATATATTTGAAAGAGAGGTGACTCGAGAGTGTGTGAACTGAATTTCCTTAATATTTTCCCCTAACATGCTTAGATCTCGATAAATTTGAAGAAGCTCTTATAGGCATGATCACCATTTTTCAGCCGATGTATCCAAGCATGGATCTCAGCACCTTTGGCTCTATTTTGTTCAATAAATTTGAATTGGTGTCTAATTTGTGTAGCCCAAACCCGAGTTGGCAAATCAAAAGGTTGAGACTCAAGAAGTAAAGTAATTCTTTTAAATTCCTACTTGAAGAGCCACATCGGCTTACTTTTTGACTTGGGAAACCCGTTTGCCAAAGTGGCGAAAAAAACTTAGCCCTCCTCTTAATAGCATCATTCCACCAAGAAATCCAACTAGCGGCGAGTGGCGGATGTGACGCCATGTTTTAGACTGAGCTATAAGATTTAAAACCCTAGGGTGACTCAAGTAGAGAAACATTCAGATAGAATTGCGTGTTTGGCACCTTGAGAGTTTCCCCACTCCACATAAGTGCAAAAAAATGGGGAAAGATCGACAAAATAATATCGTGGCTAGGTGATGACAAGAGAGTAATCTGTTAGATGTTAGTTCAAAGATATGTTGATGAGATATCATGACACGATCTATCCTTTTTCAAACACGTGCTGGTCCCTCTCAAAAATTGGACAAAGTAAACCAATTTTGAGAATTAAATTCCCACCACCTTTTAAAAGAGGGACTTTGATGCTCGATTTTTTTGTAAATAAAACCAAGCTTTACATTCTCCAACGCACCAATGCATAAGAAGGGCCCCCAAATTTTCCTTGAGATGTTCAACCATATTAAAATCACCAAAGAAGATCTGATAAGCAATAGGTAGATTATAAGCTAACCAACGCCATAATGCCGACCTTTCTAGGCCATCATTAGGTGCATAAAGATTTAAAACACCTAACGAAAAACCATTAAGATTCAGGATAATCCACATGACACAATTGTCGGGATAGTGACCCGTGGCGATTATCAAAGTAGAAAATATAGGTGACATGGAAACAAAAACACCACCTTTTCCTTCCAAGTGAGAAGAAAAGTAATGCATATAATTTGGCGTAATACACATTAAGGAAGTCTAAAGAAGGAAACCTGTAATTTTAACCTCTTGCAAACAAATAATATCAAGATTACCAATTAATTGACAAGCATGCTTCACAAAATATTTACAAGAGGATTTTGTGAGTCCTCTAACATTCCATGAGAGACAATTCATGGAAGGTCGAGACAAAACCATCTCTTCCCCATGCACATCCCGTAATGTATTTGTTGAGCCTAAAATACCAAAGCTATTAGAAAGAAAAATAGACTAGTTTGAACCGGTGGCTCTTTCGGATTGGTACGGTGCCTAGGCCTGCCCTAACAAAATGCCTCCAACAAAATCTCTCTAGGGCGACTCCGAGAACGGTGTTGGGAGGACGACGTGGTAGCAATTGTCCCGAATTCTATTTTGTGGATTAGGTTGGCTCTACACATGTGGAGTGGGCTGAGCGGGTTGAGGAGGTATAGGCGACAAGGAAGCCGAGAATTAATTGATGACTAGAAGAAGGTGAGGCTGCAAATGTGGGTTTACCACCAAGAACCTTCTTATTATCCATAGAGGATAGTCAAAAATTTGATGGTCATGTGGCTTAACAATGGAAACAAGTATTAGGAATATTTAAATAGACAATTTTTCTGTGAGATACGCATGGACCCAACCTGAATGTCAATATGGTCCCGTAGATCAAAGGCTAAATCGACCTCAACACATACCCATTTATGTGAATGAGCATAAAAGAAACGGTCTGGTTCATGACAAATAACATGGCCAAGGGGACGAACAATATCATTCAAAAATGGAAAAATCTACAATGGTAGCCCCGGTAGCTCCACCTGACAGGGGACTCGAAGGAAGACCTGATTGGATGGGCTAAAATCGGGAGACCATTTAGAAAGAACAAGCAAAGTGTTGCTAATATACCAACAAGCAGAACACTCAAGAACAAGTTGGGCCTGTGGCGGTTCATGAAAGGTAAAAAAATAAAACCCTTTAGTGAGATTCTAGACACCGAGATCCGGATACCGGTTGTCTCTCAATGATTCTTAATCTATTTATGTAAATAAGACTCAGATGGGATACGACCACAGAAATATGTTATTAAGCAATTATTATGATAAAACTAAACAACAGGCTCAACAAAAGCAATATCAATGGAAACATCCAGGGGTTTCATAATCATTACCTCATTGTACACTTTTGGGACAAATTTCGCATGCGTGTGGATGTCGACTTCACCACCGTTTGTAACAAATGTTGCAACTGGAGGGTTAGAGACCATTATAAAGGCTAGTACCCCAAAACGGGTGGAATAAATGCCCAAAACACTATGAAAATCAAATGATACTAACAATGACATGATACAAGCATGACAAGACCTATGCAAAAAGCTAGCATGAGCGAAGGCATGCAAGCAAAACCCTAGCAGAGTGAACCATACCCACAAAAGCATATACAAGAATTTGTATATACTTTCGCTCAATACGAAAAAATAATTTGATTCATCATTTTCTTACATATTCTTCATAGTAATTTATATTATTTCATATATTTTAAATATATTTATTTGAAATATATTATGAGTTATCAATTTTAAAAAAATAAATGTTTTATATATAATATTGAATAATAATTTTATTATTATTAATACTAATACATGGCATCAATCTAGTTTTATCACATTTTGAGTTGGGGAAAATATTTTTAAATAATAAAATAGGATTCCAAATTCAAATGTGTGGAAAATTATTATATATTTTATTGAATTCTTGAAGTAAAAGAAAAATTGAAAAAAACATGTCTTAACATGGGTATTCATTCATTTTCTCATTTCATTTTTTTCAAATTTTCATTCATAATGCTCTCTTGTATGTACACATACTTATACATCAAAATGGAGCGTTAGATAGACACCTAAGTTTTGTACAATACATGTGATAACATGTTTAGCCCCTTTGACACTTGGATTGGTAGTACATATCGGGCTATTTTTTCCACACTTTCTCTTTATAGTTTACCCTATGTCACTTATGCCACCATCAATTGATCATAGTCACACTCAATGTCACCTACAATTTTCTATACAAAATCTATTAAACTTCTACTAAGTTATTTGTTCATTATTTCTTATATTTTTCCAGCCCCGAACACTAACAAACCCACTTGATCACTAACATTTTTCATTAAATATATTGACCATTAACAACATCCATTTCTGATCGTTTTTCCTCCAACATTCATTTCTCCATTCAATCACGTTTCGATAGTCGGTCTTCACTAAAATTTGAGGTCAAATTGTGTTGGAAATTATTGTAGAGTTGCCTATATATATATATATATATATATATATATATATATATATATATATATATATATATATATATATATATATATATATAAAAGGTCATTTAGGACATCCCTACATCACTATTAGTTCTTGTATCTCGAAATACTTCCAAGAGAAAACAATCCTATTAATCAATATCTAAGAAGTCTTTCCTTGTTATATTTGTTGTCATATTTTATGCCAAAAGAAGGATTCATGTGAAAGCATTGATGAAAATCTAGGAGAGAATGTCGAGAGTTCTCTTGGGTTAGGACATGCAAATTCACATATAGGTACATGATTCTCAATGCCATTATTGATGTGTAGAGTAATAGCCATTGGAGGTTCATGGGGCCGATTCTATTGGATTTTCTTTATGTTGTCTTCAATATATTTCAAGATTTTGGAATCGATCAAATGAGAAGACATTTGCACGCTTGTGTACATCAATTTGCATATCCAAAAGATGTTTTTACCAACGATTAGAAAAGGGAATTTTAAAAATTTCGAGGCATCAAAATCTATAGGACTTGTAATGGTTGGATAATGCTACTAACGACATCCATTTCTAGAAATGATCACTAGTAGCCACTTTTTATTCACCCCTTTTTGTTTCTAGAATTCAAAGGTATGAGTACAATCAAACTTTCATATCATGTTTCACATTGCTTCTTGAGCCTATTATATGCATTTTTCAATTTTATCCTAATTTAAGTGTGTTTTGTGAAAGTACGGATTGTACTTATGTTTTTTCCATTATCTCTCTCAATTTATTACTATATTTTTGTAATTTTTATCTCTACCAAGATGTTCACATTCAAGTCTAGTTAGTTCATTATTACACCAAAAGGTGTGTTGCCCATATAAGAAAGAGCCCCCGTCGACGACAAGATCCAATGATTAAAACCTTCCACATCGATGACCATCTAAATGGTGGTAAATAAATCTTGGCAGTTGGCATTAATCTCACAGATTGGCGAGGAGCGGGATCCATATTTTGAGAAACATAAGGGAGGTGGAGATGTTGTGCAAGTGGTCGAGGAAGAGGGTTGTGAACACATCTTTAGACAAGCATTCTTATAACACCATTCCTTGTTGTCATTGCGGCTAGGGTTTGCAAACCTAATTTGAAAAGATATATTTTTTCGAGCTTATTTGAAATGCAATTTGTGTTATTTTTCATTGTGATTTGAGGTTCATTTCACTACCATTTTACAAGTATTTAGTTAATTTTTATATTAAAAATTTTGAGAAGTTTCATTAAACGTGGTTTAATCCATTCTCCTAATTTTTGTGAGTCTTTTTAAAGGTAACATCTTTATCGAAGGTCACAGCTTTTCCGTGTTATTTATCTCTACCCACATCCATGCATATTAAGGTAGGTATTCGTGTTCTTAATTCATTGCATAGATAATATCCATGAATATTGTGGGTTTTTTTCCTTCAATTTTTGATAAATTGTTATTAGAATTTTGTGTGTTCATCAAATGAAATCCTAGAAATACATTTAAAAATTTGTTGGTTTTTTTAACTTTTAATTTAGAAACAAGAGTAGCATACCATACCACCATATTTACGTCGAAGGCGTGAACAAGTTGAGTTGATCCTTCCCCCTCCGAGGTGGGCAGCTTGGATATCATCTCGTATATCATCAGCGTAATATTTTTATTTTGATCTAATAGTCATGGAAGTAGCACCATCCACTAGCTACGAGGAGGAATAAAAAGGTGTTTTTGTCAACCCCGCATGAAGACCTCCTCAATACCGAACATGTTGCAGCACAATCACCGACCTCATGAAAAATCAATCCAACGAGTGTATCATACAAGTATTACTATCCTTTTGGTTTCAAAAACTAGAATTTCATGATTTACGAGATCCATTATTAATTTTTCGTACGTGAATTGTTCACTTTCAACTCATTCGAAGACAGACGCATTTTTCATATTTTAGTTTGGATAGGTTGCTCAGAGATGAATATCAAGCAATTTGTGCTCCGTCTTTGAGCTTCCTCAAGTCTCAATTTAGAATGAAGAGCATCTATTGGATTGCATGCACACCCATGTTCCCTCCTTGCTGCAAATTCAAAGGAGATGTAAAGGGGGAATATAAAGAGATGATAAAGTGGAACATAAATAAAGGACAATTATTGATGATTGTTTACATGTTTCCTATTACGTTGCACCTACTCAAGCTTAGAATTGTAAAGTGGAAATACAAAGTGCTCAAAAAACAAGAATTTTGAATGGGCTTCAAACATGGAACCAATTGGTTTTTCTCATTTTTTATTTTAGCACCTTCAAGCACAAATTATAGTCACATGAATAATGTAAACTCAACTCTCAATGATTGTTCACACATTTTTTGTTTCCCCACATTTGAACTTAGAGTTATAAATGAGTTCTACAAAGTAAACCAAGAAACAAGCATTTCAGTTGAGTTTTCAACATGGAACCTGTTCGATTTTTCTGATTATTTATTTTAGCCCTTTTGAGCATAAATTACACACATATTCTCTTTAATAAAGTTTTAAAAAAATAACAAATTTTAATTTGGTGTTACAATTTAAGACATGGAAATGGTGCGAAACATGTACATGTATTTGATTCTCACTTTTCGTGGGTCTTAAACATGGAACATTTTTTATATTTCCCATTTTTTGGTTTTTCCTCTTTAAATATAATTCACGCTCATGTGAATTATGCATTCAATAAATAATCAATAAAGTGAACCACAATTCCCTTCCCCTCCTTCAAACCCCTTTTCAATATCCCATCATCCTCTCCCTCTTTTTCACTTCCTCAATTTTCAATTCTTCTCTCCATCTCCTTTGGTGTTTCCATCGTACACTCCATGTATGATTGTTAGTTTTAGTTCATTTGTGTACTTGTGCTCAAAATATTTTTATCCATTTTTCACACCTCGTGTGAAATGGAGTAACCTATAATCCTCGACGGTTAGCGTATAACGAGAATGCGGTGTATTAGGAAAATAGGTAACTCGTGACATGGCTCATTTGATCTTGGCAAGTTGTGGCTGAGTTGATCTTAAGCGAAAGTTGAACCAATAATTTGAAGGAACAAGTGCGGATGTGGGAAATGCAACTAGTCGGTAGCATGTAAAAATGTTGTTAGTCAACTACATGATCCCTTGCTACTAGTTAGTAGCGAGGTTTAAGCGTATAGATCTAGCCCCACTAGTAGCTAGAGGGAGGTAGCAAGAGTGGTAGTGACACATGTTGGTAGGGTCACAGGTGATGAAAAAGCACGGGTCGTTGGTAGTATAATAGAATGCTACCGACCGGTAGCATGTCTATGTGCTACCAACTAGTAGGAGGGGAAATGTTATTGACCAGTAGTATGTTTATACACTATCGGTTGGCAGCACATTGGTGGTCGTGAGAGGGTGATTTCACATTACAGGTGTCAATATCATGTGGAAATTATATCGGCCGATAGGATGAAGTAGTGCTTTGGTCGAGAGCAAAAATGAGATATATGTCATGTCACTCAAGGAGAAGGATATATGACTAACCGGGGCTTGCAAAATTGAATGCATTCGGTCGACAAGGAAGGAAATGCTACCATCCATGGGGAAAATACATGCAATTATTTGACTACAAGAATATCAGGAATGATCCATACATTAATGGAAACGGTATAAAGTTGTTTAAATACCATTTTAATGAGGTGTGGTGCCTATTCCTTCTCATGTAAGAAAAGCACTCTTAAGAAGTGAATTTTATGGCTTCCCATACCTCTTTAAGGAAGTATGTCAGTTGGTGAAATAATTTCAAGGATCTTTTATCTATATAATGTAAAAGTACCCTTGTTTTGAGGAGGAGCATTCTTGAATGTAAAGGAACTCTGTCAAAAATCATTATACAACTTTTATAAGTTATAGGCCTCAAATTCGAGTAATTTTGTAAGAATTCTTTCCTTGTGCTTATTTGTAATGGATTTTGCATGCTTCCGAACAATAAAATTCAAGTTTTTGGATTTTCCTATCCTATCTGTGTTTTATTGTGCTTCTTTCCTTTCATTATATTTTTAGGTATATTGGGCATACCTTGCTCTTGTTGCAAGATTCAAATTTGTTGGGCCACATGGGAAAGGTAATTTAAATGTTGTTTTGATCTCGTGGTACGTTTGTTTTCCCTCTCATACTTCATTTGTATCCCATTTTCACTCATAGGAATGTTTCACCCTTGTTCTTGATGTTATCTCCTCCTCTAGTTTATGAATTTTATTTCATGCATCACTCTTTCCATGGTCCCTTGGAGTTCTAGGTTAGTGTTACATAGTTGTTTTTCCTTTCTAGGTGTAGTTTAGCATTAGGAATAGGTAGAGTAACCAGCCTTCTTTTGAGGTCCATCTCAAGTAGCAGTCCCACAACTTAAGAGATGGTCCCATGTTAGCAAGAATTAGGGATCTGTAATAGAAAATCCTAGGGTGCTACTTTCTCATAATAACAGCTTTTGGCACACCTAGTGGGACATAAGTCAAATATTTCTAGTTTTTTCAAGTTTGGGTGTGTGACTTGCTAAATTTTAACCTTTCCGGCTCTACAAAGAACAAATATGGTAACTCCAATCAGAAAATTAATTGTTTTCAGTAGTACTAGTGGTTTAGTGTCATGAGAAGAATCCGGACACAATCCGAACAGCGAAGTGGGAGCCTTTGAGTACTGCAATTATCACCTAGGAGGAGAAGAAGGGAAGGTCACTTCGAGAGATCACCATCTCCACCAAATAGAACCCTTTCAACACCACCTCCTAGTAGGCCCTTCTTGCAATATACTAGAGTTCTCAAATCGATCGAGAATGGCACAAAAACAAAAATATAGGTTTTGTTAACTTCACTCACAGATATTCCCCTTGCTCTCAATGCCCAAAATCATTTTCTAGTGGTAAGTTTGAAGACTATCCCTTTCGCACTACGAAAAATCATTTTACTCCAACTGACCACATACAAGACATTGCAAATGTTTGTGTTATTCATGAAATTGTTGACATGGATGTAGTTTTGAAGCTTCTAGATTATTAGTTCAAAGGAAAGGATCTACAATGAAGGGTCCATCACTAATTGGAATACACTATGCATAGCTATTTTCAACCAAATGAAGAGAGAGATAACTTGTCTCTATTTAAACAATTGACAACCATAAAGAGAGGTCCAAATGAACTCATGGCATACTTCAACTTCAGATTCCAGATGATGTGGGACAAATTTCTAGCCCTTGTAAGAGCAACTTCTAAAGATGCATTTCTTTACTTCTTAAAATATCTTGATTATGATATTGTTGTCGTGGTACAATCCATGGGAGGTATAAGATTTCCAGGAGCCTATGAATTAGCCATTAGGGTTAAAAAATATCTAATTCAAGCTAGTAAACTTGTCCCTATACCACCAATGCCTATTTACCCAAAGATTGGAAATCCTAACTCTAATCAAATCCCTGAATCGACACCTATCCCAACCCTAAAAAATCAGATCTCTAGTGAAGCATCCACCTTCTCAAGTCCTTCAAGTGAACTATAAGAGATGATGAAACAATTATAGAGTATTGGGAATGATTTGGTATCCCTCAAGAGGTAATAATCCCAAAATTCTAGACCTTATCATCCTCCATACCAACTAAATAGACCCCCTTACTAGCTAAGTAAGCCTCCACCAAGTCGCAAATCAAAAGCAAAACAAATTTCCTTCTTCTAGGCCATATAATCCCCATGCATTCAGCTCATCCCAATCCTTTGTTCTCATTTAAAACAATCTTTTGTAAGATTATGAAAGTACCTACAGAGGAAACCCAACAACAATTGGTTACCCGGAGGCACCTCCAAGTGACACCTCACTCGTAAATTGGCAAGCGGGAGAGTTTTGTGGAATAAATCAAACTCTCCCACAAGGTGTGGCTGCCAATACTAGATCTAAGGAGATAGAGATAGAGAAAGGATAGTCTATAAATATAGGCCCTTCTTAGCCTTCTTAGACATCTCAAGGAGGTGGTAGTAAAAATATGATCCTAAATGTGCAAAATCAACTCAATGGTCCTTCTACATCATTTCAAATGAAAGAAAAGGCTATCAGTAAGCAAAGTGTGGAAAAAGGATAGCTCAAATCCTTGTAATATCCTTGATCAAATGAAGAAGACCAATGTGATCATATCCATGTGGGATTCATTAGCGCCCAAGCCAAAGAGACCTCTTGTAAGCAAATCATAGCTGATTTTTCTATAACAAAGGAGTCATCAAATAAGCAAGAAAAGGTCCTTACCAATACCATGTAGTAGAAGGGAGGTTGTCCAAGTAGAAACATAAAACCTCCACCATTCTATGTGTCCTTATTATTAGAGATAATCTAGTGCACAATTTCATGATTGACTCAGGATCAATCAGCTTAGTGATGCCAAAGCATACCTTTGTAGATCAACTAGGCTTCAAGTATGATCCTCTTTTAAAAGTTGTAGAGTATTTGGATGGGATAGAAGTAAGAACTATTGGAATTATTAGAGGTTTAAACATCACATTGAATGCATGTCCCAGTGTCTTAGTTTCCCGGATGTGTCCATAATTGACTTGCCTACACTTTTTGCCCTATGTCTATCTAGGAGTTCACCGCCAAAATTGGAGGCTACTTGTCGATGGATTGGTCTCACATGATCTTTTGGACAAGGTATGGTACTAAGATTACTATCAATTCTGAACCCATTGCTTCATATCATGTATAATCTTACACCCCTAGTCCACAATACAAATTGCACAATTTTTAATGAAGAAGAGTGCCCCGGTATTCAAGAAGTTGATACTCGAATTGGAGACATTCCTGACTTGATATTTGATGAATGGGCACATAAGCGGCATTGTTATGATCTCAGTACAAGGAGATGGAAGAAGTTGAACTATCTTCAAGGAATTAGAAAATTGAAGAAGTTGGTCTTGGGATCTATTACCTACATGAAGATAATGCACCCCTACCAAGTGTGACCAAGCCTAATAATGAAGAAGATGAAGGAATATGGAAGATGTTTTTTATGGATCAAGGAGTAGGAAAGGTGCGGGAGGAGTAGTGCTTGTATCCCCCAAATTTATTAAATATTAATCTACTTTTATATATTACTTTGATTGCTCTAATAACATAGAAGAGTATGAATCCCTTATCTATGGATTATGTTGGACAAGGAAGAGGAATATCAACAACTTGTAAGCATTTGGGGACAAAGTGAGATGTTTGTAAATAAGGTTATAAGGAAAAATGCAACCAAGAATTATCTACTCAAGGCCTGCAAGCACAGAGTGCAGGGATCTTGTAGAAGATTTTGGAGCATTAAACATTAATTCCATACCAAGAAAAGTTAATCAAACTGCTAATGCAGACTTGCAGCGATTAGGGCAAAGGTGTTTGATATTGCTTGAGGATATCAAAAAAAGAAAATATGTAACCTCACATCAAGGTAGTGGTGAGGCTTGCGAAAAGATAATAACATAAGTTAGCAGGAATTTAAAACTAACCAAAGAAATCATTAACTTCCTTCAAAAAGACGTTGAGTTCTCTTCAAGAAACTAGGACAAGTTAGAAATACAATATGGATACCATGTAGTCCAACTCGAGACCAAACAAGCTTCTAAAGGGCCTGGTGACTCGGAATCCATCTTCAATCCTAATGACCAATTCGAGAAAGGATAAATCAAACATCATGGTCAAAGGTGAATATTCGGATCTTGTTTCAATTAGAGAATGCAAATTACTCCAAAGTGGCATGGTAAATACTTAACAAGAAAAGCATTATTTTATACAAATTTTTCAATAATTTCTTGATATATTTGTAAGGAGCTATGAATATGTTAGGGGATTTGATCCTAGTTTAGCTCAGCATACTATTGAGCTAGATCCAGAAGCTAAACTCATTAGGTAGAAGTAAAGACTATTTAATCCTCACATAGATCCTCTAATGAAGAAAGAATTGAATAAGCTGATTGAAGCAAACATCATCTTCCCTATTAATCACTCATCTTGGGTTGTAAACCTTGTGCTAGTCTAGAAAAGAAATGGAGAAATCAGATTGTATGTGGATTTCAGATATTTAAACAGAGCTTCTATAAAGGATCATTACCCACTTCCCTCAACGGAGTAGATTCTACAAGTGGTAGCCGGTTCTGAGAGGTTTTCACTTCTAGATGGCTACTCAAGTTACAAACAGATCATGGTGAGAGTAGAGGATCAGTTCAAGACATCTTTCACTAAAAATTGGGGCACATATGCTTACAGGAAAATCCATTTGGCTTATCCAATGTTGAAGCAACTTTTTCGAGAGCCATGGACATGGCATTCGTGAGGACTAATGAACAAGATTGTTCTTATGGATCTTGATGACATCACAATGTTCTCCAAGGATGCATTTAATCACCTATTTCACCTCGGGCAAGTCTTTTAAAGGTGCGAGATAGTTCGAGTCTCTCTCAACCCCAGGAATTACATCTTATTGGCCCATGAAGGTAAACTTCTACGCCACATAGTTTCTAAGGAAGAATTGAGCATTGATCTAGAGAGACTTGCCACCATTCTTTCCTTACCACGCTTTAGTCATAAATACACCCTTTAAAGCTTCTTATGGAGGATCAATTTTGTTAGAAGATTTGTCCCTAATTTTTCTATACTTTTCAAGCCACTGACTTTAATGTTGAAAAAGAATATGGATTTCAAATGGAATGTTGAAGGAAAAGACGGTTTTAAAGCCATAAAGTAGGCTATTGTGCAAGTCCCTACTCTTGTTAATCTGGATTTCTCAAAGTATTTTATTCTATATGCCTTCGGAGGAGCCGAGATGATCTCGGTTTTACTAGTGTAACTCGAATATAGAAGGAAGGAGAAACCTATTGCATTATTCAGCCAAGGCCTTGAAGATTATGAGGTAAGATATTCATTCATTGAGAAACATGTCTTTGTTGTGATAAGAAGTTTAAATAAATTCAGACATCTAGTGTCAAATAATAAAATTCATCTACTAGTTTCACATGCTGGTGTAAAGGATTTCCTTTTGAACAAAAACTTGATGAGAAAAGAGCTAGTTGGATAACAAGGGTCATGGAATATGACATTGATATAAACATGGCCAAGCTAGTAGGAGGGAAAGGTCTATGTGAACAGTTGGTTTCGGACCAACAATATGAGTAGGATTTATTCTAGTATTTCATGATGATCAAGCACAACCAGCCAATGCCTTACCAAACTCTTGTTGGAATTAGGATATAGTCCATTTCCTCCAAACAAGTCAATACACCCAAGGATTGATTAAGGCCAAGAAGGTATTTTAGGCTTCATCACATTCCATATGTTCTTGTTGGTAATATTTTGTTTAAGAGAGACATAAATTTTGCTCTTCTTAGGTGCATCTAAACAGTCATATAGAGAAAATATTATATGAGTTCCATGATGGAGAAAAATATGGTCACTTTGCCTCAAGAGATACCACTCTCGGGATAATGAAGGACGGTTATTACGGGCCTATTATTTTTAATGATTTTTATGAATGGATTAAGAAGTGCAAGAAATGTGCATTTTTACTTGAAAAGAAAAGCTAGCAACTCTTCCACTCCACCCCATTTCTATGAGTGATACATTCATGCAATGGGAACTAGATTTCATTAGGGTGATTAAGCCAAATTCAAGTTTAGGTCACAAGTGGATTCTCACAAAGAACTAAATGCTTCACCAAGTGGACAGAGCGATTCCACTCAAGGAGGCAAATGAAGCTAGCATTCTGGATTTTTATTAAGGAATTGTGGCAAGGTTTGGTGTCCCCTCCGCAATTTTTTTTGATAATGCTTTAGCTTTCCATGAATTGAAGATATCTAATTGGGCCTTGAAGAATGGAATTTACTTGCATACCTCCTCAAATTATTACCCCGAGGGTAATGGCCAGGTTGAGTCCACAAATAAAAATATGCAAAGCATCATAAAGAGGACTCTAGATGAAATCAGAGAACATGACACACAAAACTAAAATCATCCTTGTGGCCTGATAGGATTACACTAAATAATTCAACTGGTCACTCTCCTTACATGTTAGTTTATTGTAAAGAAGAAAAGCTACTGGTATCTTTGGAATTACCGGCATTAGAGCCAATTAGATGGCTGGAATTATATGAGTTTGAATCCATGGAGGTAAGATATGTAGAGATCATGGAATTAGAAGAGCCGAGATGACAAGTTGTGCAAACAAAGGAGAAAGACCAAGCCCAAATCAAGATGATCTTTGATAGGAAGGCCAAAAAGAGGAAATTTTAGGAAGGGGACTTAGTCCTAAAATGGGATGCATACTGGGAAAAACCAGGTAGACATTCCAAGTTTGATGTAATATGGAGTGTCCCTTATATGATCTCAGGTTGCAGGGAAAACAATGATTTTTAGTTTTCAAGGTCGGATAGAGAAGAATTACATATTTCACCAATGGAATCTATCTAAAGCATTGTTATTAAATCGGGAACCTCATTTGTATATAGTATATTAGTTTTTAAATTCCTCTAAGTTCTTACAACACATTTTTATGTTGGTAGCTTAGGTTTGTTTTGTATTAGTGTTAGTGTACACTCTGCATGTTCCAGTTAGAACATGTATAATTTTCATGTTTGTACATAGTTGTGCTTTTTTGTTATTACACTTTCCAATTTCGGAAGTTCCTTGTGAAGAGAATTTTAGTTTCCTACTCAAGCTTTTCCAAATGAAGTCAAGTTCATGCAAAGTGCCTCAAATGGATTTAGAAGAAATTTTTCAGTTTAAGATCAGTTCCAAAATTTTAGGCAAACTCCATGCCCAATGGATACTTTAAGGTCACTAATATGTGTAATCTAGTAGGTAGATTGTCCCAAGAATCGTCATATTATTATTCATTTTTCACACCTCATGTGAAATGGACTAACCTACAATCCTCGGTAATTGGCGATACAACGGAATGTAGTGTATTGGGAAAATAGGTAACTGTGACATGGCTCAACCGATCTCGGTAAGTAGTGGTCGATTTTATCTTAAGCGGCGAGTTGAGTCTGTCATTTGAAGGAACAAGAGTGGATGCAGAAACACAACTAGACGGTAGCATGTAAAAATTCTACTAGTTGATTACATGATCCCTCTTTACCATTCGGTAGCAGGGTTGAGTGCGAGAGGTCTAGCCCCACCGGTAACAAGAGGTCGATGCTCGGGAGCAACGGCAGATCCTCACAGTTAGTAGGGTCGCAGTGATGGAAGAGCATGGGCCCCCAACATCATAACAGAATTCTATCACCAATAACATGTTTATACGCTATTATTCGGAAGCACACTCGCGGTCACAAGTAAATGATTACACGTTGTAGGGTATCAATAGTATGTGGAAATGCTTCTAGCTGGCAAGATGAAGTAGTGCTACTGGCCGTGAAAGACAAAGGAGGTATACGCCGCACCGCTCAAGGAGAAATATATGCGACCTGTTGGCTGTAAAATTGCATGCATCCAGTCAACAAGGAAGGAATCCTACCGTTCATGGTGGAAAATGGATACAACCATCTGAATACATGAATACCAGAACAAGCCGTACATTAATGAAAGTGGTACAGAGTTGTTCAAATACAATTTTAATGAGGTATGGTGCCCATTCCTACCCATACAAGAAAAGTAATCTTAGGAAGCGAATTATATGGATTCTCATGCCTCTTTAATGAAGGTTTTCGGTTGGTGAAGTAATTTTGAGGCTCCTTTCTCTATATAATGTAAAATCACCCTCATTTTGAGGGAGGTACATTCTGGAATGTAAAGGAACTCACAAAATTGTTCTATAAATTTTATGAATTACAGGCCTTAAAATCAAGTAATTCTACAAGAATTCTTGCCTTCGCTTATTTTGTAATGTATTGTGCATGCTTCTAAACAATAAAATTTGATTTTTATGGCTTTTCTTGTCCTAGCATGTGTTTTATTGTGTTTCTTTCCATTCATTACATTTGTAGGTATATTATGCATACCTTGTTCTTGTTAGGGGTTCAAATTACTTATGCCCCAAGGGAATGATAATATAAATGTTGTTTTGATCTGTGGTACATCTGTTTTCCCTCTTATACTTCATTTATATCCCATCTTCACTCATAAGAATGTTTCACCCTTGTTATTGGTGTTATCACCTCTCCTAGTTTAGAACCTTTATTTCATGCATCCCTCTTTCCCCGGTCCTTTGGAATTCTAGGTTAGTGCTAGGTAGTTGTTTTTTTCCTTTCTAGGAGTAGTTTAGCATTAGTAATAGGTAGAGAACTAGCCTTCTCTGGAGGTCCATCTCAAGTAGCAAGTCCCACAACTTGAGAGATGGTCCTATCTTAGCGATAAGTAGGGATGTGTAACAACAAATCCTAGGGTACTACTTTCTCACCATAACAAATACATAAAAACACTTGTTCAACATAACCACTACATATATCTTCACGACTATACATAACAACAACCTTTACATGTGTGTTTGGGTTTCAACTATAGGTACCCACTAATGTAGTGTATATTATGCTACCAACATCAATGTTTTCAATTGAGAAGGTTGACGAAGCAAATAGCTTCAATATTGAACACATTCAACATATTTGGGACCAAGTGTATTTAATAGTGTGGCATAACAATATCAAATATAAGTAGTATCATGAAAATTGTGTATGTCATGTCAATTCATGGTTAGTGACATTGTATACCTTTAGGTGTAGAAGGGAAAAATCATGGGACCTTATCATAAGGTCTAACCCCTTATGACCATATACCATCACTTAAAAAGTTAGAAATAATTAAAGTTAAATCTTCCAACTTATCTTCTTCATCACCAATATTTAACAGAGAATTGCATCCTTATTTTCCACTTTTGTTGGATAGACTAAATGTAGGAGAAGAACTTCAACCAACAATAGTCAAGCTTTATTGCAACATGCCACTAATAAAATTAGAATAATCCATAAAGACGTGTTAAGTATTAATGGAACCAAATTATTTCAATCTACAAGTTTATTGAACATTCTCTGTCATAATTGCTTTCTCAACTCACCACAATGGGTTCAATTGCTTTTGGAGCGATGAGTTATCTAGGAGGCTTTTGGAGTTTGGTTAGCATGCTTTAAGTTGATGGTTAACCAAGAAAATATTTATAAACCATTAGCTTTGTCATGATCTTATCCATCCATAGTTGAAATCGTGAACACTAACTCTCAATACATAGTATTGGTGAGTGCCAACAATACCAACATAGTTCTCAGAATGTAAACAATTGCTCTTATTATCAATTTCTAACTGAATTGCATTTTCTCCACTTGTATAAATACAAGTTATAATTTTCATTTAGAAATCTTCGAGTGTTAGAGTTATAAGTTTTGTTGGTCTACATTCAATCTCTCAAATTTTGTATAAAACCAATTGATTTATGAATTAATATAATATGGCATTGTAGTTATATCTTAAATTGTATCAAGGGTTCTTAAAATTATTTTAACAGAGAAAATCCATGGTTTACATGAACAAGTAAGCATGTGTTGAGATACATACACATCCAAAGCATCCATGTAATGAGTCCAGTGAATTACTATAAATAGAAATATACCTGTGTAGTTCACTCTTTTAAAGTTACACAAACATTGATATTTTCTAGGTTGTAATGCAAATGAGGTCAAGGAGCCCAGTGAAGAGCATACTTACACCTCACACCCCTCAAAATACATGCAAAAAAATAAAACATACTTAAAATTGTGTACATGCAGATAAGATCAAATAAACACATAATTAAACACCAAACATAAACATTACTTCACTTCATATAGTTAGAGAAATGGCACACATAGACTAATAGGCAAAGATTTAATCATACATCTTATAATCATTCTCATGTGTACCATATCGAACATGTATCAAATGGTTACACCGAAAGGCGTTGCCAAATTGGATTGGAGGTTATTGCATTAAACATGTGTCAAAGGATGGGCGGTGGGTTATGAAGGATGGGCATTGACACGCTGGACCGTAACGCCCACTTAAAACACACACACAAAGACAACACGACAAATAGCGGATTTTTTTTTTTACTTACTTGAAGATAAAACGACACTATAGGTGATCACAATGGCTACAACTAACTCTCAAAAATATTGACACAACATTGACCACCTAGGCACAAGGAACATACGACACCCATCATGAACCATTCACTCTCCTTTTTGATAAGACATGACATAATAGTACAAGCACAAGACACATTTACGGTTAGGGCATCCCACGGTGAAAATTCTCTTAAGGTTATTTATTTTACTAAAGCATGTCTTTCAAAAAAATTAACTTGCACTCTAGGAGATTCAGGTTATGATCCGTACAATTCTTCTTAAAAAGTTAGATTCCTTTCTTTTATACTAGAGACATTTAGCTTAGGATAAAAAATTTCAATGAGGATCATCTTTAATATGACAATTATTTGTTTAATTCGTTATTAGATTAACACTGAAAAATGGGGGTAAACCAATTCCCACAAGGTTATCTAATCAAACACAAGATATTGAATCTCGTTTCAACCTCCATCAGCATAAGGAGACGGACGTAAGCTCCAATTGAGGTATATTACCGCTCGATTCGTAACTATAACCTTCTTTGTGCAAGGATCAACAATTACCCATGCTTAAGAGAAGATTACAATGTACCTTGGCAAAGGTTAGAGTAAGAAGGTCAAATTAATTTCATCTTCATGATCTCATTAGTTATTAACCAATCTTTTAATGAGACTTAAGAGCTTATCACGACAGCTAACAACTTCATTTAGGATTTTCTTGATTAAGTTTGACAAAAGGATACAATTTAGGTTTCAAAATCGATGAGCTAGATTTAATGGTTTCTTGACCAATCCCCCTACTTACTAAGACCTGGAATTCTCCCAAAAGTTAAACATTGATTACACTTTAATATCATTTATCGTTCACAACATTAATGGTAAAGTTTATTAGTTTAGCTTAGGGGTAGAAAGTAAATCCTTTTTTGCACAAGTGGATAGTCCCTCTTCTCCCACTTAAGGACTCGGGATTTTAACAAGAAGATCACAACTTCATTATTATTTATTTTTTTAATAAATTTTATAAGGATTACCAACCCACTTTATTAAGCCTAGGATTGCATTAATGTCATGACCTAGAGGGAGTTACTACACAAAATTATAACTCAAAGAAAAGTTTACCATTACCCTTTTTTGAGAAACTATACATGGTTGCACCATTTCTATCCAGCATGACACACAATCCCAAGGGTGGCGAAATATGCTAATAAAGTTTGACTTGGAAACAAAAGGGTAAACAATATTGGTCATATCCAAGCTAAGCTATCTTTCAAAATTTCTATAATACAATAAAATACTCATAACAATGTTGCAATCTGGTTATATCATTCACAATATTATTTACAAGTTTTGTTTTCAATCACTTACGACAACACTACTCCATAAGTAAAAATTGTGCCTTTCTAACTTTCCAAACAAACAAGATTTTAGAGTCTTTCAACATATTTAAGCACACATGAACAAACAAACTTCATTAGCAACACTGATGCAACTCTCCCTTTTTCTACTCACAAAGACCATCTGCACATTTATAGCCCGAGTCAGTTCATGAGAATTGAGCATGATAAAGACTACACATTGGAATAATATGCTACCATTAACAATACCATAAAATGAACCTTTTATTTAATGAAATAGTGTTAAGCTCTAACCCACTAACAACTTCTTTAATCATGCTAGAAGATTTACTATTTCAAATTAAGAAAGAAGCCATAAGAATCTATTATGAACATTGTTTCTAAAACAACAAAAATTCTAACCATCATTCTAGTAGGGATCAATGACCCAATGAGTTTGAAACAGAGTGTAGAGTGTATTGGGATTTCAATCATGTAATCATATAGATTATATGATTGAAATCCAATACTCAACATCAATCAACATTTCCTTAAATAAGTCATAAGATCTAATAGGTTTAAAGTTAGAACTTCAACATCATTTATTTAACCACTATTTACTACTTTTGAAAATAAATTCACAACATTCCGATACTATGTTGTTTGTAAATTAGCATACGAAGTATGTTCTAAAAGGGCAATTTCAAATAACATTTGATTATCTTACCATGCCATGTAGAACAAGTCATCGTGTACAATAAAAGAAATAACCAATATTCAATTAGTCAAACAATCAAATTTAATCCAATGCTACAATCTTACCAAGTTTATCTTCAATAAAGTTCCACTAAGTTTAATACAACTCATCAATGGTACTAATATTGGACAATGTGGTTCCATACGAACCAACTACAACCCAACTAAAGTTCAACTAACACCACAAAACTATCTACGACTTCATCATGTCACGGAAGAAAGTAATAGAACTTCCAAAAGAATATTGTGCCCTATCTCTGAACATGGGTTAAATAGCAATCTCATTAATGATCTATCAAGCACATTGGACATGAAGTTTCAACTACTACTTTACCAAGGATGTATCCTATTTTTTTATACGATGAGTCAACTCAATACACAATTCTTACAAAAGTCTAACTCAGCAGTAATAACAACTGAAACAAACATATTAACAAAAAAATCACAAGGCAAAAAGGTTTTCTAATTCCTTCAAGATAAGTCTACCGAGTATTGATTAAAGAGAAAACCAAGTAGGTCAGTGGACACAAAGAACATAATCTCAAGAATTTGACTTTAAGCAATGGTTTGAGAAGGAAAACGTAAGGTAGGATCATATGAACCCATAAAGTCTCCTTTTGCCAACACAACTGATCTTCACAACCAGAAAACAAAAAAACTAGAACATAACTACTCAAAACTGAAGGACAAATCCCAGCCATGCATGCACTAAGAATACAACCCAAAAAAAACATTGCGGAAACTTCGAAATCCCTTAATGAGGGATCTACACAAAACCCAAGGCGTTTGAAGCTCTAGATGAAAAATGTAAACAACACAGAAGTCCAAGCGAATGGCTGGGGAGAACGAAGCCCAGTTGAACACAAATCACGCCAACTGGGAGCCAAAAAGGGTGGCTAAAATAAGAGGAAGTTCACAGACCCAAAAACAAAAACATCTGGAGATCTTTCTCAGTAGATTGTTTGTTGTCCCAAGAAGGGGATACAATAAAGAAAAATTTACAATCCCTACCACTTAATCATCAAACAAGGTTGAAACAGAGCCACTGATTTCTTCAAAAATCAAGGCTAAGAGGGGAATGAATGAACCCGTCGACCTCACCAAATCCCACGACGCCCTTGGAGTAATGATAAATTACCACAACAAAACACCCAGTTCAGTATTGTGCAAGGGTACAAAAATATAATTTCTCGGTTCTTCCATTCTTAAAACTAAAGGAGGCTCATACAACTGATGTTATGTAAACAACAGCAAGACCAACCAAAATATTATGAGCAAACCCACACGAAATGCAAATTTTG
Organism: Taxus wallichiana var. yunnanensis; assembly: GCA_018340775.1. Lineage (NCBI taxonomy): Eukaryota > Viridiplantae > Streptophyta > Pinopsida > Cupressales > Taxaceae > Taxus > Taxus wallichiana. The sequence continues at coordinate 917,930,012 of CM031240.1, read as the reverse complement.
CAAGAAAAACCATTCGTTTTGGATCCAGGTAATTAGGGAAAACCAGAAGAGTAGCATGCAGGATAAAACGACTGTAAAACATCCATAGAACTCAAAGCAAATTACCATTTCAACAAATAAATAAAAAACAATTTGTTTCATGATATTGTTAAAGTTGACATATAAATCAAATGGGTAGTATTTGTCATGTTTGTGTATCTCCAAGACTTGTAAAAAACATCTACCATGCTCTTGCAATAGCCACACCTGGCGAAAAATTCCTTGTTTTAGTTTGTTGAATGCCCAAACTCCATTCACGGCCATGTTTTGGCACATGTAGGGAGAGAATGTGGCAGCAGCCATGGAGGATGGCTCTGCGCCTACTAATCGCACTTGCTTAGATGGTTCACACCTCTTCAATAAACCCAACAACAAGTCCCCCCTAAAGCAGCTCACACGGCCAGACATGGTGCATCCAACCACCACAATGCCAAAACATGTCTTAAAATTAAACAATGCATACAATATGAGTAGCAGCCAAGAAAAATGTATGCAAGTCAGAAACTACAAGACAGGGCAGATTTTAATGAAACTACAATAAAGGAATGGCAGGTGGCCATCAATTCCACCCACCTCCCTCCAACAAAGGACCAAAACAAGCAATTGGAGCCAACTTCTCCCTCACGCCAACCATGATCCATTAAAACAATAAATGAAAAAGGCAAAGTCAGTGGAGCATAATAAATCCAACTTAAATTTTGCATAACTTTAGCAGTCCCCTAAAATATTTACACCACCACTAAACCATCTCGACCTACCCACGCAACCAAAGCTAGCCATGGTTTGCTAAGAGTTAAGTTTTTTTAATGGATGGTTGATTTATTATTTTATTTTTTTATTTTTTTATTTTTTTAAACTAAGCTTATAATTATTAGGTACCTTTTTATTAAAATAAGCCAAAACACCTTTAGAGAGGTTTCAAATTTTCTTTAGAACTTTTAACCAAAACATTATTACGCATCCCAAAATTGGAAATACGATTAGTTCACCAGAAAGAAATGTTTGAAAAAGACGTTACAAAAGACCCTCGACAAACCTATAAGTGCTTAGGATAGAGCGAGACGGCGCGACGGAACATAAAGAAGGGAAGTCAAGTTTAATTTGCAACAGAGATCGCAATTACCTAACATCATAGGTATGCCTTGGATCACTGAAATTGATCCAAAGCATGACCATTCGAAACAAAAGTTGCATGAAGACAAGATAAATACGGATAACAAAATTTGTTACCAAGGTAACTTGTCCGTAGCTCCAAAAGACCGCGTCTACACCAAAATAATTGGGTTCACAAAAATGAGTTTCATAACTCATCATAGGGTATACCAAGCAACCAATCAACAAAGCAAATCTAGGGTCAAAAGCAAGAACATGAATCGACACCGAATGGGGCATTACACGGACTATTCAGAGCATCGATGTTTAGAAACTCTTATCTCAAGTTTAACATACTCAACAAGGGTTATGTTTTGTAATTTTTTCTTGTGGCCTCGTTTGTCGATCTTTGAGTGCCATCTTTGAGGCTTTGCTCGGTCTAGTTAATATATTGTTTGATAGTTGTTATAGTAGTGTTCTCCTCCGTAGGTTTACAGTTCAAATCCTAGTAAAACCCATATGAATCTCCATATTTCTCATTCACAATACTTTAGTTGAATTTAGGAAAATGTAGAGCCGCCTCCTAGTACCTTTCTTTGATGCACTCTTCATTCTAATCGTTGCATTTTTAACAAATTCCACCACTCCATGTAGTTGATATATTCTTCGACAATTGTTAAAGTAGTGTTCTCTTCCACAAGTTCACAATTCAAATCCTGGTAAAACCCATATGAATCACCATTTTTCTCATTCACAATACCTTAGCCGAATTTAGGCAAATGTGGAGCCGCTTCCTAGTGCCTTTTTTTCATGTGTTGTTTAGCTCTAGTTATTGCATTAACAAATTCCATAGAAATGAAGATGACAGATAAATGAATATTTTATTTTGTTTAAAGATTTAGAAGAACAAACACATCTACCACTAAATAAAAATAAATTAAAAAAAAAAAACCCAACCATCATCTTTTAATGGCACCCTAAAAATATAGTGTGTTTTGGAATGTCTTAAATGCATTAGCTTATTAGGAAATTATGACACCATCACCAGAATCACAAGTTTTCGACATACTTACCGCTAGATTTATCTTATTTCAAATCCAATTCACATGAAAACTTCACCATAAATGAGGAAGGTCCCTTCAAATTACTAGCAATTATAAAAGTGGGCCTTAAATTCATGGAAATATTGGCTTTTTCTCACCTCCACAATGTCAGATTTACTATCCCAATTCACACAATTATGTTCGGTGCCAGATTTACTATCCCATTAAGTTTGTTAATTTGTATTTATTGATTGGGTCCAACTTTAGACGGCCCACTTCAACTTCATCAATACTTTTAATTTATCAAACTTATACAATTTTTAGAAAAACTTATACAAAATTTTAACAAATATTGTGACCAAACCAAGTGAACTACCATCTCAGTCAACTAAACCAACTTGATAGTAATGATCTAATTAAAAAAACTTCTTTATTTGTTACATTGCTATAATATCATCATTTTCTTACATATTCTTCATAGTAATATATATTATTTCATATATTATAAATATATTTATTTAAAATATATTATGAGATATCTTTTTTTTTTAATATTTTAGATTTTTCATATATAATAATGAGTAACAAGTTTATTGTTATTATTAATGATATATGGCATCAAATTAGTTTTATCACATTTTGAATCGGGAAAATATTTTTAAATAATAAAATAGGATTCCAAATTCAAATGTGTGGAAAAATATTATATATTTTTATTGAATTCTCAAAGCAAAAAGAAAAATTGAAACAAACACATCTTAACATGGGTATTCATTCATTTTCTCATTTCATTTTTTTCAAATTTTCATTCATAATGCTCTCTCATATGTACACATACTTATACAAAAAATAGAACATTACATAGACACCTAAGTTTTGTACAAGACATGTGTTAACATGTTTAACCCCTTTGACACTTGGATTGGTAGTACATCTTAGGCTATTTTTGCCATACTTTATCTTTATAGTTTACCCTATGTCACTTATACCACCATAAATCGATCATAGTCACACTCGGTGTCACCTACAATTTTTATACAAAATCCATTACACTTCTACTAAGTTATCTATTTACTATTTCTTAATTTTTTCTAGCGCCAAACACTAACAAACTCACTTGATCATTAACATTGTTCATTAAATATCTTGACCATTAACAACATCCATTTCTAATCATTTGTCTTCCCACATTCATTTATCCATTCAATTATGTTTCAATGGTCGATCTTCATTTGAATTTGAGGCCAAATTGTGTTGGAAATTATTGTAGAGGTGCCTATATAAATAAATATACTAAAGGTCATTTAAGACATCTCTACATCACTATTAGTTCCCATATCTCTAAATACTTTCAAGAGAAATCAACCTTATTAATCAATATCTAAAAAGTATTTCTTTATTATATTTGTTTTCATATTTTTGTGTTAAAAGGAGGATTCATGTGTAAGCATTGATTAGAGGGGGATTAAGCCTTAGGCAAACTAGGCAGACTTGCCTAGAACGCCAACACTCAGGCGCCCAATCTTAAAATTTCCTTTTTGTCTATAAATTTTAGAACTTAACTTTAAAATAATTTATCTAAAGACTTAATATTGATCAACCCATTTATAGATATTATTGTATAGTAACATAAATTTCATGCATACACATAAAAAAGTTTTGTAATATTTTTGCAAGTAAAAGAAAATATCACATATTTATAAGCACATATGATTTTTTTGGTATTATTACCCATTTTCTGATGTAGCTTCGATTATGTAGGTGTGTAATTTGTTCTAGAAAAAGTTAATGTATTTTTTATAATGTTGTTGGTGTATCTAGTAGAGGTGAGTATAATTAAAGGAAAAAAGTATTTAATTTTCTATTCTTAATTTTTTGGGGAAAATTTCTATTATTTTGTTATGGAGGAATCCGTAGGCCTAGTCCAAATACGACTCTTCACAAAACCATGGGAGATACATAAACATTTTTGTTTCTTTGCAAAAAAATGGTGCTTTATTTCAAGATAGAGTTCATGTCACCTACTTGATAAGACCGAATCGGACTAGTAAGAAGCCTTGTATAAAATATTGTATTTTTGCATTCTGAGCATCTCCTACCATTAATTTTTTCCATCCATGGAATATTTTGCATCCTTCTATGATAATTTAATAAGATTTTTTATTATTATGTTATTATGACCATGATGTAAATTTAAAAATACAAAAATATAGATATCTTTTATTTATTTACTTTATGGAAAAAAATATTAAGTAAATTTTTTAGGAGGGCGCCCACTCAAACTATTGCCTAGGGCGCTCCCGACCTTTAATTCGGCCCCTGGCATTGATGAGAATTTAGGAGAGAATGTTGAGGGTTCTCTTGAGTTAGACGAGCAAATCCACATATAGCTACACAATCCCCAATGCCATTATTGATATGTAGAGTAATAGTCATTGAGGTTGACAGGGCCAATTTTATTGGATTTCTTCATGTTGTCTTGGATATATTTCTAGAGTTTGGATTCTAATCAAAGGAGAAGACATTCGCACACTCGTGTACATCAATATGTGTATCCAAAAGATGTTTTCACCAAGGATTAGAAAAGGGAATTCAAAAATTTTTGAGGCATCAATATCTATATGACCCGTAATGGTAAGATAGTGCTACTAACAACATCCATTTCTAGAAATGATCACTAGTAGCCACATTTTTATTCACCCTTATTTGTTTATGGAAGTCAATGTATGAGTACAATCAAACTTTCATATCCTATGTATGGTTTGCTAAAGTACGATTCTACTTATGCTTTGTCCATTATCCATCTCAATTTATTACCATATTTTTGTAATTTTATTTCTATTGGTATGTTCGCATTCGAGTCTAATTAGTGCATCATTTTAGTACATTTGTGCACTTGTGCTCAAAATACATAAAAACACTTGTTCAACATAACCACCACATATATCTTCACAACTATACATAACAACACCCTTTACATGTGTGTTTGAGTTTCCACTATATGCACTCACTAATGTAGTGTATATTATGCTATCGAAGATCAATGTTTTCAATTTAGGAGGTTAACGAAGCAAATAGGTTCAATATTGAACACATTCAACATATTTTGGACCAATTGAATTTAATAGTGTAGCATACCAATATCAAATATAAGCAGTATCATGAAAATTATTGATGTCATGCCAATTCATGGTTAGTGACATTATATACCTTCATGTGTAGAAGGGAAAAATCATGGGACCTTATCGTAAGGTCTAACCCCTTGTGGCCATATACCATCACTTAGAAAGTTGGAAATAATTAAAGCTAAATCTTCCAACTTATCTTCTTCATCATCCAATATTTAACAAAAAATTCTCGCATCCTTATTTTCCATTTTTATTGGATAGACTAAATGTAGGAAAAGAACTTCAACCAACCATAATCAATCTTTAGTGCAACACGTCACTAATAAAATAAGAATAATCCATAAAGACGTGTTAAGAATTAATGGGACCATATGATTACAATTTACAAGTTTATTGCCCCGTCAGTAATTGCTTTCTCAACTCACCACAATAGGTTCAATTGCTTTTGGAGCGGTGAGTTATCTAGGAGGATTTAGGAGTTTGGTTGCCATGCTTTAAGTTAATAGTTGACCAAGAAAATCACTATAAACCATTAGCTTTGTCATGGTGTTATCCATCCATAGTTGAAATCATGAACAATAACTCTTAAACATAATATTGTTGAGTGCCAACAATACCAACATAGTGCTCAAAAATAAACAACTACTCTCATTATCAATTTCTAATTGATTTCCATTTTTGCACTTGTATAAATACAAGTTATAGTTGTTCATTGAGAATGCTTCTAGCTTTAGAGATATAAGTTTTGTTGGTCTATACTCAATTTCTCAATTTTGTATAAAAGTTAATTTATGAATTAATATAATATGGCATTGTAGTTATATCTTAAACTTAGACTATCGAGTAATGAATTTGATCAAAGATTGCATTGTAGTTATATGGCATTGTAGTTATATCTTATAATATGGCATTGTAGTTATATTTTAATATTAGAGATTGCATGAGACTGTCGAGTAATGAATTTGATCAGACAAGTGCCTAGCATCAATTATTATATTAAAGTGGTGGCAATCAATGCCCCCTAATGTATGCTAAAAGTGGTTTACCGCTAAATGCACCTTTTTCTAAGAAAATCTTCAAATGTTGATGGCGGGTCATCTCATAAGCAAGCATGGAATTTCAAATTATTGGTTCCTTTCAAAACACGGTTTGGTTCTTTCATGTTGTCATAAATTCAATTTTCTTGTATACAATTTTTCATGGTTTCTCTATATAAATACAAATATATTTTATATTTTTACAAATTACATATTTATTTATTAATGAATTAATAAAAATATTGTTATTAATTTTGTAGTTCTTAATTATTTATGAATGCCTGAATTTTTACTAATATGATCAAAATCACAAATAAAAGTCCTACACTGCTCATAAGTCCATGCAAAAGTGACCATCAAGGATTCACGAAAAATGAAATGTTATTCCCCTTTAAGAGCATCACCTCTCCTCACCTCAAAGAATCAACACATTTTTATGCCAGAAGGCATTGCCAGATTGAAATGTTTGTGCCTATGTCTAGCATGCATCTAGTAGTTGGGGGATGGGAATCTTGTGATTTTAGTTGTTGATGTACGTGTGTTCATTAATCATTGATCAAGCATGAAACCCCAATGCCGAGAAACCCTAATCAATTTTGTTTGTGTTTGGCATGTTAACTTAAATTTAAAGAAATCTTGATCAATCATGCTCAACGCATAGATTGTGCCAATGGTGTGTTGTGCCCTTTTCCTTGTCACCCATCATTTTTGGGGTTTGGGATATTGTTTCAACTATGTTATGATGGAGATCAAAGTAGCAACAAAGACACAAGCACAAAGAAGTCCTTTGTTATTTTCAATATGACAATGTATGAGATTGTGGAAGCCAAATTCATAGCCACGTTGAAAAGCCATCGCAAAGCAAAGCAATGGAACCGATGAGCCTAATGCGAGAGGAAGGTGGGAGATGAATTTGAGGGCATGGAGGACAAGGTCGAAAGCATGAGGAATTTAGACATATGCACGTTTCCTGTCTATTGCCGGTGGTGAAGGAGATTATGCATCCACTTGATCTCCCCTCCAATGGTTGGCCCACCTCTCGACCTAAGACACAAGTTAGACCATTCAAAGACTAATTAGTGTTATCCTATGTTTTATTTACACTTTTTTCATGACTTTTGCCTTTGCTTTCATGGGCTTTGGTCACTTTTTGGGTTGTTATTAAATATTATTATGTTTTCTTCTTCACAAATTTGGGATCTACCTAAGTGTTTTCCCAACAAAATGGTTCCTTCTACCTCCAAGGGCAATGAGAATTTGAGCACAAAGGGTAAGTTAATAAATAAAAGGCTTGGCCAAGAACAATGTGAAGGATATACCGAGCCACCTCCTATCAAGGATATATCAAATCAACATGAAGTGTCTCAAGTCCCATCGACATCTCGCAAAATGCACAAGCAAATTCCCTAATAAAATTGTCATATTTTCTAACTATCCACAAAACATAAGCATTGACATTGCAAAAAGCAACTATTGGCATTGAGGGTATTGTTAGATAGGAGCTTGCTTTTAAGATATCTCCAAAGCAAAGAAATGTTTATAAATCATTTCCCCAACATTTTTATATGTTTTCCTTGTAATTTTCACTCCTTCAAATTTAACATCTTCAACGCATCTCGTTCTACATCTTCATTGCACTACTTGTGTGCAATTGCTAGTTATAACATTTCCATCATTTACTTTCCAACCATACCCTTTAGAGCAATACACTTCATTTAGACTCTACCCTTAGAACAAATATTGAGCTTCTAATCTATCAAAAGCTACTCTCCTAAAGCAATTGAGATTTGTTTATATAGTCATCCAATGTCACAAACTAAAACTCCTAAACTTAGATAATTCAAAGCAAAATTCAAAGGACCCAAGGCACAATTAACCAGTTTTTTTGAAACTTGTGTCTTAACACATCCAATTATCAATAATTCACAATTTCAAAACAAGTTCCAATGTTCTACGAGATAGGAGTAAACCATGTCTGCTTTCGAAAACACACTTTGTAGAATTGTATGACACAAACAAGATTGCACAAGCAATGTTGTGCAATGAAACAATTGTACCACATACCGACATTACATAAAGGAATTATGCACTCATGCAAATATAGATGAACAAGAAAAAAACCAAGTTAACTATCATCTCAATTCACAAACCAACTTCATGGTGATATAGTAACCAGCCTTTATTTTTCACATTACTACCAACCAATACAAAATCTCATATACATGTATAATCTCGTAAGGATCGATCATCCACTTCTCTACATGCTCTTCACACTTATATAGACTACTTTACAATATACACATCTTAAATTCATCTATCACAATACACAACATAAAAAACTCGAAATTCCTATTTTGGATTTTTCATATACCACATTGATTAAGCATTCCATTACCTTCACCGCCAATTTTTCATTGATTGGTGACAATCGGCATCATTGTGCTTCACCATTTTTATCAAGCTCACAAACATCTTTCAAAAAAATAATTCAAGGTTCCAAACTCCACCATATAGCTATAACATTATGATTTTTCAATTGACTTCTCAAAGCAAAAAGAAAAGACTTGACATCAAATTAAAGGTTGAAATTGCTCTCTAACAATCAAATGGACATCAAATTTGAAGTTGAAATTGCCATGTGGCTATCAAATACATGTTTGCGTAGAATTGGCAAAATCACAAATAAATGTTTGAATATGCATACGGCAGTCCATGATCTAGTTGCAGTGCATGAGGATGAACCAGGTTCAAGCACTTGCACAAGTGTCATTGATCATGCTCTCCATGTTGGACATGTTAACAAGAGCCACATTGATGAGCATTAGAATTGACCAAACAAAAAGGGTTTCAGCAATGCATACAGGCAATCTCTTAAAGCATGTTTGATGAGTAACCAGACTGAAGTTGTTAAAAACAAAACTTGCAAGGTTCAAACAGCACAACTGAAATCCATGGAGCATTGTAAAAAAATACATTTCTTGAATCTTAATTGAAATAAACAGAAGTTCATCAAATCAAATTTTGTAGCTGCTTCTAAAAGAAGTTTGATATCTAAAAAGAATTTTTTCAAAGAAAAAAACCTTAGGCATGCAACAAGTATCTCAAAAAATACCTAATACAACAATACTATGAAAGATAGGAAGCTGTAAGGCCCTCCCAACAGTGTTCAGGCTAGATACCAAAAAAAGGTAGCAAGAGGTAGCCTATTGAAGTCCACGATCATGAAAGAACCTTCTAGCTTCAACATTATCCTATGTGTCGATATGCACTCTACAAAAATAAAAATGGTAGCATCTGGCAAGCAGTTGCTTACATGCTAGAAACCAATCTCTTCACCTCATCAGTCCCCATACTAAATACACAATACATCTGTAAGCAATGTAAAGATTGTGCAACAACACCAAGCCAGGTGACTGATGTCAACTCGTATAAAGTTAAATAGATACTTTATAGCTAGCAACATTAATCCTCAGTGTTTGCTCATTTGACCATCCGCTCAAGTGATTCGACTAAACCCTCAAATCCTTCCCAACAGACAATTCCAACAAATAAGTGGATGATTCTTATGAATCCAGTCAGTCCCATGAAATTTCATGTTTTAAGCCATCTTACTTTCATTGAATGGACATGACCACAGTTGCTGAGAATAGAAAATGAGATCCACATCCTGACATCTTGCAGACGGCTCATGTTGTAGCTGTAGTGACACGAATAACAGCTAGTGCATTGATAGTAGAAAGCTTTGTTTTACAAAACTGCTCCCAGGCATCGTTGTTGGATGGGGGTTGTGCCACTTCTTCTTGCAACTGATGACCAAATACATACTTGTCATATACAGATCGGAGCTCCAAAGCAAGTATGCGAGCAGCCTCACGTGCTTCAGGAAGTTGGTCGCTTAGTTGTGATGCAGCTATCTGGAGTAATGTGTCTAAGCCATAGTCTTTGATTCCCTCCAGACCCTGAAAGATAAAATTGTAGATGCTTCTTAAAGGATAAACCAGCAAGTTGATTCCAAAAGGCAGAGAAAAAGTAAAAGATGGCTACATATTATGCATGTTGAGATTCAATTTGACAGCGACATATTAAAATCATGCATATCGGTACTCAATTTTACATAAAAAGGTAATTGCTGTAGTAAATCTTGCGAAGTCATTACTAATACTAACCATACAAAATTAGATAGGCTTGAAAACGTAAAACTAGATACAAAAACAATTAATCTACTAATCTGTGCAGGCATTGTAAATGAAACATTCTACCAACCCTATCATATTTTTTCAAAAATGTTAAAAAAATCTTAGCAATAATATAGAGATGACAGATGTGCCATACAAGTCATAGTAGATCACTTGATCAAAATGAGATATTTATTCATGCAGAGAAGTTAGGTACAGAATTCATACCAGCCTCTGAACACTCCTGCATATACACACAGATGCCTTAGCTCGAATACGTGGATTTTTGTGCTTGACATAGGGCTGCAACTTATGTACCAACAGATTAGGAGAAATACATGTGGTCATCATAATCAATGCTTTTTCAGCTGCCTCGGCTACAAACCGCTTGTCTTGGGAAGACCTCAGAAAAAGTTGTAAAAGCTGTATCACAAAACACAACAATATAAGATTACCAATTAATCTTTGAATGGATATCAACTTATTAAGAGCAGTATGCTTTTTGCATGTTAAGATATATCAATCACTCACAGCCAGCTGGAGTTATGGGGAATAGGGAATGAGACAGGTAAAGGTGCAGGGATGCCAATTTCAGAAGTGTATGGGGTTACGTGAATAAGGACACAGCTATATTACCAGGAGATGCAAGGCCAGGTACAGGGATACCAAGTTTCTTTGTGAGCCAGCTGGAGTTATGGGGAATCGGGTATGAGACAGGTAAAGGTGCAGGGATGCCAATTTCAGAAGTGTATGGAGTTATGTGAACAAGGGCACAGCTATATTACCAGGAGATGCGAGGTCAGGTACAGGGATACCAAGTTTCCTTGTGAGCTGCATCCCAGCACTGATCATAAAACATTTGGCAAGTACTACAACTCGTAGTGCACTGACAATTGGCAAGGTAGTGCAGTGGTGAAATAAACGATTGCAAAATAAATAAATTTTTATTCAACTATAAACAAGGGGAAAGCCACGACAGTTTCCAAATTCAGCTTACAAATATAAGGTAAACATTTTAATCAAGTTGATAATGTGCGCCCAGCAGATAAGGCAGTTACCAGAGGATCAAGATAGTCAATCATCCGATCCTGATATGCTTTGAAAAGGTTGGATTGAAAAATGAATTAATTTTTATTCGACTAAAAACGAGGGAAAGCCACAACAGTTTCCAAATTCAGCTTACAAATAAAGGTAAACATTTTGATCAAGTTGATAATGTGCACCCAGCAGATAAGGCAGTTACCAGAGGATCAAGATAGTCAATCATCTGATCCTGATATGCTTTGAAAAGGTCGGATGAGGCCATGATTGCAGTTTTGCAGAGAGCACTTCTTGGATTCTTCACTGACTTTACTATCAAGATGATTTCATTGGCCCTGAATACAATAAAATCAAAAATTCAATTAAACAAACTTAAGCATTCAACAACAAAAATGTTGAATAATGATAAAGAAGAAGCTCACAATATTGGAAGCATGGCCTCCTTATGAAAAATTGATAGTTGCCGTGCATGAGTTAATGCCTCACAAACCATAAGCCAGTCCTTAGAGTCAAGCCTGTCCAGTAGTGTCTGTACGGAATAGACAAAATGAAAAGGAATCCCAAAGAATCATTGGAACGCCACCATTCAATACAAGCAGGCCCTTAACTGATTCAATGGAAGCATACTCATTTACATGGAGCACTACAGATAATCCAACAAATCAAAAAAAATGAAATAATGGAAGAGATAACAGAGATCAGACTACATACAGCAAGATGAGCATCTACATCTGGGAGGTCATTCAAGTTCTCAGATTCAACATATTCAATTTCAGGACAGACTATCTCTGGTACTGCATCTGTAAGTTTAGCTGCTTCGGAAGAAGTTTTAATAGCTGTGGCGTCCTGATTCAAATTCTTTGAGTTCTGCATGTCAACATTCTCAATATTGTTCCCACTTAAAGACTTTCCGATGCTTCCTTTATTAGAACTGCCAGCTTTTCTGTCCAACAAGGGTGATGCATTGTGATCCCGAAGAGCTTTTCCCGACATTTATGCTATTTGTAAAGCAGACTAAGATCTGGGGAAAACACAGACATGGATCAGTTCTACATAAGCATGTAAAAAAATGTATTAAAACACCTTATCAGTAAAAACAATAAAACCATTGTTTTTATAAAGACTAATGCCAAATGGGCATCACAAACCAGACCATTACAAAAGCCAAGCAGGAAATATGGTGTATAGATGTGCAATGCATTCTAAAACCAAGGCAGTGTGAAACCAGGAAAAAAAAACTGCTGGAGAATGATTAAACCTGATGAAACAGAGTTTTAAGGCAGAAAATCACCAAGAAAAAGCAGATCAGGCTCAGAAACAGAAAACAAGTAAAAAAGAAGGCAAGGGAAACATGTCATTCCTAGCCAAGGATAACAAATAATTACAAATCAACGGTATGTGCAATTTGTGTTCCTTAAAACTCAAAACCTTACTATAAAAAACAATCTTAGATAAGTTTGAATGCAATCCAGAGACTTGTATACAAAGTGATTCCAATTAATAAAGCAACATTACAAAGCACAAAACCTAATAATAAGTTATATCTGCAGGCCAGAGTTCTGGAAGAGAAAGAATGATCCCGGTCATGTTTGAAATATTTGGACAGGCCAAAAGAGTCCAAATGTCTTAACCAAAATATATATGAATGGGGATAGACCAGATAAATACGGAAAGTGCTCTACACATTGCAGCAATTCAACAAATTGCATTCCATAACACCTATGTTGCCGCATTCGGCGAACTTCAAGGAAAAAATTCGAAATTCGCCGAATTTTAACAGCGCCTTGAAAATCGCGATTTAATTCGCGTTTTTTCCCTTTTTTGGCAATTTTTTCCTTTTTTGGATTTTTGGTGAAAAAACAGAAGTATAGGAAAATTTGCCAAGTATAGGAAAAAATTTGCCAAGTAAAAAATTTGCCATTTTTGGAAAGGGTCCGGGAAGATGTAGCAGCAAAAACTTGCATGTGCCATAACTTTCATTCTGTGGCTCCGTTTCAGGTGTCGTTTTCTCTAAAAGTGCATATTTTCTTGAGCTCTACGCATTGATGGCAATATTTTTCTTATTTTCATAAAATCCATTTTTGCACCTTTTTCGACCAAGCAACTTCTTGCAATCTTCTGAAATAATCATGAGCTTTGATCGCCTGTAGATAGATTAGTAATGAAATCAATGAAATGTGATATTATCTCTCTTTTGAAATGTGAATTTATCTTTTGTTTTTATATATTTAATAAAAATGTATATTTCTCATAGTCGAATTTAATCACGAATTTAATCGCTGATTTTTTTACCGGCGAATTTTTCACGAATTTAATCATCGGCGAATTCGAACACGAATTCGAATGCGGCAACTTAGCATAACACACAAAAGAACTGCATACAAAAAAATCTTAAATAAGATAGAATGCAATTCAGAGACTTGCACAGAAAGTGATTCCAATTAAATAAGAGATACAATATTTCCAGTCCATTAGAATTGATACATTAATTGTTTCTGGACTAAAAAAAAATTAACAAAGTTTTTCTTCCAGAGACAAAAGAACTGAGTACAAAAAAATCTTAAATAAGATAGAATGCAATTCGTAGACTTGCACAGAAAGTGATTCCAATTAAATAAGAGATACAATATTTCCAGTCCATTAGAATTGATACATTAATTGTTTCTGGATTAAAAAAAAAATCACACAGTTTTTTTTCAGAAACAATTTATCTAGTAATTCCAATTAACAAAGCACAAAACTTATTAGTTATGCCTGCAGGCATTTGTTCCGAGAAAAGAATGAATCCCATCATGCTTGCTACATTTGGACAAGCCAAAGAAGCCCAAGCATCTTACCTAAAATACATGCGCAACTGGGAATAGACCAAAGAGAGACAATTTGGTCATAGAAATACAATCAGCTTTGCTTTCTTTGCCAGGTAATACAAGGAAACAAAGTATAAACAAAAAACACATCAACTTTGAGAGGTAACCTCAAATGAAGCATACAATAACATGCAAAAATCAAAAGTCCTACTTATACATACCGTATTTCAACAAACTTCCCAAAAATGTGTTTATACCATTTCTTACTTTGTAGACCAAGAGCTACAAGCCTACAACAAACTTGAAACAATTGAATGTAACCATGCAAGAAAACCCGAGATTCAAAATGCCCTAGAAGTGTACACAAAAGAAACAAAAACACCAAGCCAGCTTTACCTAAGGACACACAGAACCAGACTACAAGAAACCCTGGTTTTTGACAAGGACATCTAAAAAATCTGCAATGCTAAAAACAATTATGTCAAGGAAGTTAACCCTGGTCTTCAGTTCCAACAACACATTTAAGCTTTTACCAATAAGTTCACCACTTGATAAAATGTACCTAACCTGTTCAACATAAATGTTTTCCCAAATGTAATTTCAGTTTTGGTTCATTTCATATCAAGAAACTGATTGTCCTCTTGTTTGGTTAAGTGGAAAACTCTTTCACGTCATTTTCAGGGAATGAACAGACACTACTTCCAGAAGCAGTGATTCTCTAAATCTGACTCTGGCCCGTCTTAAATATGAAGAGCCTGCAAATATGCATCATTTAGGGAAAATTCGCAGCACATTCCAAATCATAAATCAACATATACAAAATTTCTTAACATGGAAAGATGACAGAAATTAATTATATTAGTCTCCACCCCATCGCCTGAACATGTGGAAAGAAACCAAAAGTACAGCAAGTTGAAATAACTTGAGGGAAGGAGAAGAAGATCCAATAAAGGATGTGCAGTCTAAAATTTATAGAAAACACCCAACAACAAGAGAATCCAATTAACATCGAACAAGATGGGCTCAAATGTTAAAAAGGCATTGGGGGTTCCATAACAGAACCCCAGGAGTTCAAATTCACAGAGACAGATAGAGAGTTGAAACTGGGTAAAATACCTAATCCACCTCAGGGCTTCCATAACACAGCGCCAGATTTACATTCCAAGAGATATAGTATTAAAATTGGGTAAAAAGTGGCATCCAACTAGGTGAATGTGACATGTCGAAACAAACACCATTGCAGAGGCCAAGATTACCCTGCAAAGGGAAAATAACCTAGAGATCTCAACGAGGGGGCATTACAAAGTTTCCTCAGCACATCTTCGACGATGTTACAGCTTTCTAGATTTCTGAAGTAAATTTTATTTTGAAAAAGAATAATCCTCTAAATCAAACCACATAGCTGCCGTTTGTCCAAAAAAATCTTCGTTAAAAATCTTGGCAGTGCAAACTACTTGGACATACCACTAGAAGCAGCCTAAAGCTTCCTTCCTACGAAATAGCCGCTAGAGAAGATTCTAACATTCAGAGTTACAGTAATTTATATGTTTCATGTGACCACCCTAGCCATATAAATAGGAACCATAGCCCTCTCTAAGTGACCCGTTATAAGTCGAGGCCGCCCCCAACACAGGGAATTTACCCACACCAAAAAAAAAAAAAAAAACTCTGATATGATAAAATGCATCAATTGGGTATCGGCCAAAGACTACCCCAAAATTAGCATAAATAAAAGAAACCCAATGTGGGTAAACCCTAAACATATGAAGTATATCATACAGACCTTTGTAGAGAAACTTGAAGCAAAAAGCTCCAATCAATGACGAAGATGACCAGTGATTAACAGCTTCTCAGCACCAAAACCCGCATTTCATATCTTCCTTAAGCCGAAAGGATTGGGCACGCGAACCGCCCTGCTATGGGAAGATCAAAATTATTAGAGAATCCAGAAATAGCCCAAACTTTGATGATTTCAACACCACAATCAGCTCTATTAGATCTTCGCCCGAGAGCCTTCAGTGGTGTACCCAAACCACTCTTTCGAAGCAAAATCAAATTTTCTCTACAAATGTCCCTGTAATAACAGTTAAAGCACAAATCACAGTACCAATAAAACCTGGAAAGCTACACTGTCCAAGGAGATTTTGTGAGCGGAGGAATTATCTCATAACCTCCTTATAGCCAAATTAATAGTTTCACCCCTTTATATGCCCATAATAGGCATCCCATTAAATTTTAGAACTGACACGTGGGCAGATAGTGAGTTTAAAAGGTATCGTAAAATAGGAGGTAAAAGAAAAGCCAAAACTTGAATCTTCAAATAAATTTAGCCGCCATTCCGAATTTTTGAACGTTGGAGGCTTGGAAGTTGGAGCTACCAAAGCGCTCCCCACGGACAGAGAAAGGATACAAGATATATTACGTAAGGGTATTGACTTCAACTTCAATTGCCCTACAATGGCCGATCGTCTACATTTAATGATTTAGGGTTTGTTGCATTGAATATCCTAGCAATGTGCAGAAAAATAAATTTCCCTCTTCCATTAATTGGCTTAAAAAAGTTTTTCTGACGTCGAGTGCATACCCCAATCCAAGCGGACACTGCACAGGAACGAAAGTGTAACATTATCTGTCAATTGACAAGTTTTTAAAGTTATTGTCCGTGAAAATGGGTATTTACAATCTCAATAGCTTTAAACCCCTGTTGTTTTCTACACTTCTTCAAAGTTCGAAGTTATGTTTGAAGTAACTAAAATTTACAGTGTGAATAAGCTTCGTGGTGAAGGCCTTTTTTATTAGGGACGCACAGCTTAGAATCCCCACCAATGGTAAAATGTGAAAGAAAACACACTCACGGCATCCAGCATACTTTCCAAAGTAAAAACGCGAAGAAATTAAGGTCTTCGGGGTCTCACTGTGCAGAAAAACGTTGAAAATAAAATACATCCTAGGGAAAATATTAAATTAAGATTAATTTTTATTATGATTAATAGAAATTAAAATATGTTTTGTAATCTCTTATATTAAGATAATTATAAATTAATTTTAAAAATCATTAAATTGTTTTAAAAATTAGAGTATGTGATCAAATTGAATAACTTAATGGAAAAATAATTCTTCAATAAATTTTAATTAAAAAACAAAAATATTAAAAGCACCCACGCTAAAAATGATTCCTTCAACTGCTGAGTTAAAAAAACCAAATTTCCTAAGTAAAATGCAATCATAAACTTTCCAAGAAAGTTACACTAAAAATCATTTATCATTATTAAACAACAATAATCATGGCTAATGAATGCTTAAAGGCAAGTTTTAATGTTCATTTCTTTATATAATTAAAAAAAAAAAAATCAAGGACCACAAAAATGTCTGTCCGCCATTCAATTTTCCAGAAACGGGTAAAGTACGTAACAAATTTAAATTTCCAGAATAATTTTGGACAAATTCTTCCCTAGATAATGGCGAAACGAATGAAAAGGAAAACCGTGCCTAAATCTGAGGAAACTTTTAGCGATTACTCTACCCGATGAGCCGATCAAGCGGCTGTATCGAAACATTCAAAAGCAGAAAAAGGCCGTTTTTGAGTAGAAAATCCAAATATGCTGAGTGTCCAAAAGAAATTTCAAAAAAACAGAAAAACAAATATCAAACGATTTAGTACGTAAGCCGATCAATCCCCTAAACTGAGAATAAATAATAAATTGTTGAATAAACATTTGAATGCAGAGGCTGGATGAGGATCATTTATTCTAGCGAATTTTGTACTAAAGCCGAAAACATTAAAGCAAACTAAAGCTAAAGTTCAACTGAACTTTTGCTGATGCTTTTTGAATAAATAAAAGCCGATCGAGCCGCTCGGTATGAAGCATTTAGAGCAAGCGTAAGCTAAATTTGACAGCGATTTTTGCAGACATTTCGAAAATATGGTCGATAAAACTGCGAAACAAGTGAGAACAAAGGTTTTTAGAAATGCAAACATACCTTGAAATGGAAAATGCCGTCGCCTGGAAACCGATCTGCGAATAATTCCTTGAAGTGCAGCTTTATTTTTGCCGAAACTTGGAAAAAGAAGAATCTTGGGGTTTGAAGATAAAACAAAAAGGAGCGGAGCCTTTTTAATTTACGGACCCCACGGTCATATGGAGGGGTATTTTAAAATTTACCGGAGCCACGGTCGCATGGAAGGCTATTGTTTTAACGTCTTGCTGTTCGTCTTTTTGCTTTCAAAATGGCCGTTGAAAAGCTTGACTTTGTCTGCAACAGGTAGGAAACCGCTGGGACGATAGATTTCTTTTTTTGGTTTTTTGGTTTTTTTGTTATTTAAGATAAATAATTTTGAACAGGCGTCAGGTGAGGTAAACAAAGGTTCGACATGTTTGCAGTTTATTCCGACTCGCAGGCCTGGAAATTGACCGGCTGTGGCCCGTTTTTAGTGATTTTAACCGTATATTACAGGTTAAATAAATTATAAACCGTAAATATGTACAGCTATTAAATTATATAAACTGTAATTTTGACAGGTACAAATTCATATAAACCGTAAATATTTAAAATAGCCATGGTCCATATATATTAATATTAAAATATAAATCGATAATGGTATTGTTATGGACCATTGACTACCCTCCACTCAATATGCACCACTAGGGTGCATCGCAGCCATCGATTTAATCAATATGCACCCCTAGGGTGCATCGCAACAAATCCATGTTTTTAATCAATATGCACCACTAGGGTGCATCGCATCGTCCATGTTTAAATGGACGGCTGCGATGCACCCTAGTGGTGCATATTGAGTGGAGGGTAGTCATCGCCTTGTTATGGCAAAGCTAACTTTTTAACTTTTGGTAAAATATATTTTATACATTGTACAACAAATTGCAATGAATGAATTTTAAAACTTGATTGACAACTGCCATCCCAATTGTCATATATTTATGATTTGGAGTACAAGTAAAATTCTTAAATATTAAAGTATTAACCAAATCAAATCTTCGAATCCCTAATCCATATGTTTGCCAAGGAAATTTTAAAATTGGGGATATGTATCTGCAATTAATAAAAATTGATATTAAATCCGTGGCAAATGTCGATCAATAATAAAAATGTTAATTAAAATTTGTGAAAGAAGTGTGCTACTTGCCAGAAATGTTGTTGTTGTTCATGAAAAATCGCACATTCTTGCACAAAATGCACTTACCTATTTTTTTGTTAAAGTTCTTCATGCTGAGACAGGAATGGGAATGAAAAAATGAAATGAATAGTTGGATTTATTGACCTCATTGGAAACCAAAGCTTGCATCGGATTCTCTCACCTTTCAACATTGGCATAACCATCTCAGAGTCTTAGGTGAGTATTATCTAATTTTATGTTATGTTACATTTTTGTGTATATTATTTTTGTTAGAAGCTTCTTATGATCCATTGATCTTACTTTTGGGGCTGATAGAGGAGACCTGTTGCCTTAAAATTGCCAAGGCTAATGGGTTATGCTCTTTTGTCACATTTAGAAAGTGAACCTTGATTAATTGGGCCAACAAGAGTGCATTCTTGAATCCCCTGCCATTTTAACTCCAGTGATGACAATGGAGTCTTGGATACATTCAATTTTTATTTATGCCTTTAATTCGTAGTTTCAATCCCCTAATTAATGTTAGAGCCTTTCTGCAACATTGTTTTTACAAGTAATATTCCCCCATCATTGCTAAGAATCTCTTCACCCGGTTCCCTTGGTGTTTTCTATCCCATGGTTCTCCCTAAAATGGATTCACTACTCTGCATTTGTAAATATCGGTCTCAATCATGTTATATTTTCTATTGCGTGCATTTAAGGTTGTTCATATTTGTATTTATGTTGTATCCTGTAACATTGTATATAATGATAAATGCTAGAGCTTGACTTATCTACATCTTGTGAATTAGTAGGTTGTCTTGTCTAAACTTCTAAAACTTCACATGTTGGTATCAAAATATAATGCAAGTCTGCAATTTGATTACTTTTCATACTATTTTATCGGAGGTGTGCTACTAGAAATCAGTTGATTGATAGTAAGCTTCAAAATTTGTGTTTGCCTTGCAGATACTTATAATGCCAAACACATTTATGTGGATTTTCATGAAGCTACAAAATTGATGGTGGACATCCCATCACTGATGGCACTGTACAAACTGCAAGTGGTTTTCCTATAAAAATTGTGACTGAAGTGGATACTTTTGGGAAGGGTTCATAGAATGAATTTGGCGAGTACAATTGAATGTGTTTTTAATAAGTAAAAAGGTTTTGTATTAAGAAATATAAGAAATATGAAAATTACAAATCACATGGCCAACTAGTCAAGCTATGAGTCGAGATTATACCAAAATTGGGATGATACGATTTTGATGTTTCATGACATGAAATTGTTTCTTTTGCAAGGCAACAGATGTTTACAATTCCTTTAGTATATTGCAGTTTAAAGTATGCATTTAGGTGTAAATCCTTTTGGGATATGCTCTGTTCAATATTTGTTTCAAGTTTACAATGTTGAATGTGTTTTTAATTTGACTTTTAGTTTTTTTTTTTTTAAACGTAATATGACAGGCACTAATAAACTATAACCGTAAAAAAAATTGAATTGACAGGCATGAGGAATTTGAAATTACATGCCCGGTTCCAAACACGCACGGGTTAAATTCATCGTTTTCCTTTATTTTAGTGGTAAAATATTTGAAATAACCATTTTATATAATTTGTATATTTAAAAATGTAATTGTCATTTGTTATATTTGTATGTAAATTATTATTATTATTAATGAGTAAGCGTACAACTAAACTAGTGATCACGTTCAACTTAAGCGGCTCCAGGGCACAAGGCACAACCACGGCCTCAATCAAGCTGTTTTGACTCTCTATAAGCCTAACAAGATCACCAATAGATAGAAGGGCCCTTCGATATTATATGTAAAATATATTAATATATAAATATACATTAAAAATAATTAAACAAATATAAAAAACATTTATATATTTTATTAATAATGTAGAAATTAACATTTTTTTTTAATTTTTGAAGGGTAATATTACAAACCTCGTCGGCATCCATGTCACCAACTTAGAACTATTAAGCACTTGTTTTGGTTTCGTCCTTTTACTTTCTCAAGATGACCACGGATTCACTCTTTATTTCAAACATTTTCTTCCAGCCCTTTACCCAAAAAATGGTACTACTTGGGGACTCAAATATATTTCTTGCAAAATACACTTAGATTTGACAATTTTTTAGAGTTGATATTCTTTTTCAAATCTAGAAAGATAGAAATTGTGTCATTTTTAATCATATGCATATGGACAAGAATATTTTTTGTTTCTAACAAAGTTGTTGTCATTGTGAATGTGTTACTCCATATTTGATTCCAAGTAAAGAAAGTTCACTTGGAGGTGGAACACCTTCGACGCTCATTAACCATTGGGGTAATGTGCCTTGTGCGATCGGTTGTGAACCGCTAAATTGCTCATGACAACGCTCTCCTCCTCGAGGTTGAGGTCAAAGTTTTAGTCCCAACCTCCCTTTCATGAGGGTGGGAGGAGGCAGAGTTTCGACCATTGTAGTAGCAGCCGGACCGCAATAGTGCATGTGGTGTTGGTGGCAGTAGTGGATGGGATGCTCCCTCTGGTGGCAATGGTGGCGGTGATTTCGGCTGTGACACTTGGGGCGTCACCCCTTCTAGAAAATTTGTGTGCCTTACTCTGGTAATTTCCCCCAAACGAGAGGACAAGGACGAGGCTCAAGATGGTTGGGAAAAGTGTCCCAAACCGAAGCCTATTGGTATTTCCGGGTGGGGCAAACTTGACAATCCTCCACCTCCTTCGCCACCATCATGTTTATTGTGGTTGCTTTATTTCTTTGTGTTATATGGTTGTTGCTCCTTTTTTATTGAAAGATCTTTGTTGATATGAACTTTGTGTGACTAGCCTAACCCATGTGTTACTCTATCTTGATGTTATTCGATTTGACATTCAAGGGTATGTTACCATGCCACCCATTTTTATACGATTAATTTTATACTATAAATTTGATATTAATAGAGGTCTTTTCAATAATAAAAAAATAATCACTGAGAAAATTATTTAACCTATAAGCAAATCAAGTCTTATTGAGTTCATGTCACCTTCTATTTTAAATGGAGTGCATGACAATCCCACTTACACACTACAAACCAAATAATCTAGAAATATATATTATTTTATTGAAAAATATATTTATATTAATCATGTATTTTACTATGAATCATGTATATTAAAAAATGTATTTCTATTATACCATATTTATTATAGAGCTAACTTTATGACCATAAAAAGTCATTTTTCTTACGTGAGCCACAATCCACAATCATCATTTTTGTGATTTAATTTTTTTAATTCTATTAAGTTTCATTTAATTTACAATATAATTTAACAAAGAAGACATAAGGTTAATAAAAGTGTTTACACAAGATTGGGTGTAAGTGATTTAGTTATTTTAGTGAGTTAGTTTATACACTTATATTTATGACTCGTTAAATTATATAATGTAGTGCATTTATGTATTAGTTTTTGTTGGTCTATATTAAGTATTATTTATATGGTCTAAGGTTCTTTTTTTGTTGTTGAAGGCCTGGAATTAATCGTCCCCTTTAGTTTAGATGTCAAGTCTGAGGGTAATCCATTCACCAAAATTACCTAGGTTATGATCTTGGTCTCGTCCCTTTTTAATACATGTATTTCGTAGGAGTGGAATCCTAGTGGATAGCTAGGAAACACCTTTTAAACCATCATCTGCACCATTGGACCACAACCCATCCGATCAAGGCCCTTCTTTCAAAGGTGTCTCCAATTGTATTTTTCTTTCATATGAATTCCTTTAGATTGGAACCCTTTATCTCAAGTGTATGTTTGCTCTTGGGGCCTATTGTGAGTGCATAAACTTCACATATATTTATGTGACCCCTTTTAACTTAAGTGCCCATATTTCTTGTTTTTTTATATTTTCTTAATTTATGCACTATTAAGATCCTATTTAAACTCAATTTGTCTATAAATACACTTACATTTTGGTTCATTAGGATCTAACCAATTAAAGGAAATATAAGGATAAGGAATCAATCATTAGCACAATAGATATTCTAGAGATAAATTATTGAGTATTTGTAGGCATTCTAGAGGAGATCAAGCAATTATTAGAGCATTTATTCTTGTTAGAGCAAATTATTAAGGATAAAGAGCATACATTGTATTCACAACAGTTTTCATGACTAGTGAATTATTTCAATTGTTGGTGTGTTGTTTCTAAAATTGTTACTATCTGGGACCTAAAAATGTCAAGATAGTTTTGTTACTCTTTGGTTTACCACATTTAGTTTTGTTACTCTCTAGTTTACCACATGCCCCAAAACATATTTTGTTTTCCTTATGGTATATAGTGTTGCTCAATTGGTAGAAGGATGTTTTAGATTTTGCAAGTGATTGTAAAAAACAAAAATTAAGTCTAAGCAAGGTTTTGGAGAGCAAAACCAAGCAAATGCAATCATCGAAAATATTTGGACACGTGTATGTAACTTTTCTTCATACATGTTCAAGAGTAATAATGCTCCAAACAAAGGTTTTAATATTTCACCTAAATGTTTTGGGCTAGTTTAATCTTAGATCTTGATGGATATTTCTAATGTCAAAATCATGGCAATTACTATATCACGTAACATTTAAGATACACTTCTAAACCTTGTATGTCTCTTCTTTTCTATGGTTTTATAATAATTAATTAGGTATGATTTATTGTTTTTAATATATTTAAGTATGGATTATTTGCATTACAATTACACCTTATCTAATTTATGTATTCTACATTTTGATGAATTGTGCTCTCTTACACCCCTTAAGGATAGATCTCACTTCATTATGTAGATGTGGAAAGTGGTTTTACACTAATAATGCAATTTGAAATAAGCACATATATTGTGGTTCAAATGTAGCAAATATTTCTAGTAAATGTGTGGCTACTCATATAAAAGAGTATTCTTGGAATGTAAATAATTGACCAAAAAGGGTTATAAATGAATATTTTATTTGTCATAATTTGGACATATTAATTAAAAATCGACGACACGATATCGAGTAGAGACAATGCGAGCAACGAAAAACACACACAAAAGTGTTAAGGAAGCAACTTGGGTAAAACCATACATTTGATTAAAACAATACCGTTTTTTAGAATTTTAGGTACACTTCTAGTGATTGTGGAGTAATTTGAATATGACTTGATGACCCTATTTACACCGCTTTGAACTATAAAAACCTCACTCTATTTTCCATATTTTTCTTGAATCTCTAGGAAAATGATCTTCTTCCTTAGAAACACTAATATAATCACACCACCTTGCAAACGTGTAATAAAAATGGGGGTTATTTTGAGGGCCATGTGTTATCCCTCCACTGTTCTCGCCCTTGATGCGAACAATTCTTTGAAGATAGTGTTATCACCAAAATGCAAAGACCCTCTCGATATGTCATGAATTATGGATGCAATCGGTGTATTTGGGTAACATTGGACCATCTCTCAAGTTATGGGACCTATTGTACTTGAGATGGACCTCCGAAGAAGGTTGGTTCATCAACCTAATCATAATTCTAAAACTACCGGACTAGAAAGGAAAATGCATCTAACTAATCCTAAATTAATTATAGACACCTAAATTCCACTTTAGAAATCTTATAATTAGTGATTTTCGATAATTAACTAATGTTTCTTACCATTTTGGTCAATTAAAAATGCGTTGTTGATTTCCTAACCACTTTCGCATTCAAGATGCCACTTTACGACAAATCGTAAGTCAAAATCCTCTTCCAAACAAACAATTAGCAATTATTAGTTAATTAAGCCTATTTTACCCTTGTTTTGGTCAATATACCCTATTATTGGCTCAAACCCCTCTTCCAACCATTCAAAATCACCTCACTTCCCTCCACAACATCTCAGAAAGGCTTCAAAAGCTTATCCTAGCCTCCTAATTGACCCTAAGTGGTTGATTAAGGCTCCTCACATCTTAATCACTTGTTAATTCACTAATTGTGATTAGTAAACCTTAATCATGATTAGCAAGTCTTAATCTTCTTTGTACTTTTAGTCCCACATGCACCAAGATGCAAGTTTTCCTCAAAGGAAAAGCTATAAATAAGACTAAGTCCTTCTAATTTTACACCATGCTTTGATTTACATATCATATAAGAAATATGATTAATAAGCCAAGCTCAATCCTTGCCTCAAGCCTTCAATGGGGTTAGTAGATGGGTATCCAATATGATCTTGTAGTCATTGTTAGAGAGACCATCTCGCCTTCTTCGAGTAAAGAACAAATCCCCAATTTGATTGCTCCTAGATCTATTTAGTTCTATGTTAGCTAGCAATTGAGCATACTAGTAGGCATGTTTTAGCTAAGTTTTGAATTATATTCATGTGAGTTCCTTTCAAAGCATTCCATTAAGCTCTTATCATTGATGTAACTATTGTTAGATTCAATAAACATTTTCTCAATTAGACTATGTGGTATTAGTCTTGTTAGTTTAGCTTTGTTTTGGAACTTTTAGTAGTCTTCATTTGGCACGCTCGATGGGACCATACCTCATTGCATTCATTCTTAAGATTTTTTCACTTAGTTTTAAAGTTTTTAGATTTCAAGTTTTCTAGATTAGTTTCAAGTTTTCTAAGATTACTTTCAAACTTTTTAGAGTAATTTTCAAATTTTTGTAGATCAATTTTCATTTTGATAGTTGTTTAAAACTAGGTTAGTAGTAGATATTACATTTTGATGTTCTTTACAGGATATAAGGAGGTGAAGTGTCTTTGTCAAAATTGCATCAAATTGTCAAAGATTTGAGCTTTTTCAAAAAAAAATTGTCAAAACCCATGTTTTGACCACCTACACGAAACGTGTGTGCACATGTCTCTGGTCGCGCACACGTTGAAGGAGGCATGCTATCATTGTGACAAGGCTGCGCACTTCCTCACAATCAAGTACGCGCAAGTGACTCTCAAGCCACACACATGTAATTCAACTGTGTGATCATTTTAACAAAGAGGTGTTCTACTATTGAAAAGGCCACTCACATGCTCTAGAGTACGCGCGCAGTGACTCTCAAGCCACGCACATGTAAGTAGACTATATCGGTTTGTGAGGTGCGCAAATGTTTGGAAAGGTGTGCACCTGCTCTAAAGGATGTGCAACCACTTAAAAGGGCATATAGGTGTTCTGAGGTTATATTTGCTTAAACGTCAATAATTTCAACTTCGGTTCTTTGTGTTCATATCATTTTTTAGAAGTTTTTAGTTGTTGTTACTATAAATTTAATTATTTAAAGTAGGTTTTCTAATAAATTTACTTAGGGTTTGGTGAATAATTTTTTTCATGCTTTGTATGAGTTTGGAATAAGGTTGTGTATGCTCTTCTCTTGCACTTTGTGTGATCTTGAGAATCAAAAGCAGCCTTAAACCTTCTTTTACTAACATTAAAGAGTAAGTAGGGAAACTTTGTTATTCATTTGCATTATTAGTTGATTTAAGAACTTTTCATTTGATAAACAACCAAGGCTAAAGCTTGTGTATGCTCTTCTCTTGCACCTTGTGTGATCTTGAGAACCAAAAACAACTTTAGTTTTTCACTAAAAAGCACTTGGATTAATTGGGAATGAACCTTGATTTATAAAAGCATTATGGTGTTTCTTTTATTTACAAGATTTTTCATTGTTATCTAGTTGGGTTGCTTGTTGTGTATGCTCTTCTCTCACATCCTTGGATGATCTTGAGAATAAAAAAACAACATTCAATCCTCTTTCTATGATATTGTAGATCTTTTTGAACTACTAACCATTTGTGTGAAGGACCTAATGCTAGCCAAAGAAAAGAGAACTCTCTTAAAACCAAATTCTAACATTCATGTGTGTTGTAGGTTGCAAACGGTGGTCTAAACCAAATTACTTAATCTAAAAGATAAGAAAATACACCACTTTGCAAAACATTGTATATGCAGGTTTGGTTAAAATCTAAGGCTCGTCCACTTAACTAGGAGAAACATCCTTCGACATAAGCCTTAAGATAACAAGAGGAATGCTCCTAGGAACCCCAAAGTAGTTCACACAAGAGGGAACCTTGTGAATGAAATGGGAAAGTGCTCCACACTACCCAATTGATTAGTACACCTTGAAAGATTAGAGTCAAAGTTACCTCCATTGCAACCCCAGTGAAAATACAACTGAACGTAATTTGTTGCTCATTGTATTAAAGGGGGTAAAGTAAAGCCAAGATACTCCAAGACTAGTTAGTGTGACTTTCTTGGTAAATTGAGCTCATGAAAGATAGTTTGTGACAACCTAGGTGAGAGAACTAATAGGAAGTTTGCCGACTTGGAGCCAATTTTGTCTTAGTTGTTATACTTGAGAGCTCTCACAAAGTGACAACTTTGTTGGATTCAAACTCTTGTTTTTCGAACAAGAGGAAGAAACTTTTAAAGTTGAAACCACGTAACATTTCATCACGGAATCTATTTAGTGTTACTTTGTCCTAGTTTTTCACATGTCCTAAGACAAGGAAAAACTCTACCAAAGTTACACCAAGTATTTTTCATCACCACTTGGTTTACTCTTTTTTTCTTGTTGCTCATTTTGAGACAAAAGAAGAACAAACATATATAGATACCTACTAGAAATAATCGTGTCCACCAATTTTGTAGTCTATTTGCATGACTACGTTGCAATGTCGAGATACGAGTGTTAAAAGTGCGGATGGCACGTCATCAAATTCTAGTAGCCCCTTTGTCTCAAAACCATATTGAGACTTGTTATCATTGTAGTTAGCTTGTCTATCACTAACTTCTTTTGAGTTGTTACATTGCCCGCATTATAGCCATATAATTGTGATATTTACATCTTGTTTTCATTGTTACGTTGCTCACATGCATAGTAATTCCTTGATATATTTAGGCATAGTTTTTACATCATAGCCTTGTCTTGAGTTTTGTGAGTGTTGAGGTTAATTTTTTAGCATCGCTATAATGCCATTTTGATACTAAAATATTACTTTCTTGCAAATCTTGATTAACATGTCCAAATAACGTTGTTATGTTGCTCACATGGGTATCTTCCATTTTACAATACTTAGACTTTTTTAGTATCTAGAAATTGATTTTTAGCATACCTTGTTAGAGGATCAAGTCAACACTTTCTTATCGTTTAGGTCTTATTTGTTTCAAACTTGGCCTAACTGGTGATATTGTGTTGTCACTATTTGTTTCAAACCTATCTCGAAAATCATAGGGAGTAAACTTTTGTTGTGACTAGATTTGAGCTTTATACGTCATTGTATTGTCCTAGAAATCCCGCGTCGTATATTACCTTGTTAGGGTAGATCATTCTTTATTCTCCAACATCCTTAGGTTCATATTGACTTATTGGATTTATGGCTATTTTATAGTCATTATTATTTGTGACGACTTAGTGTCATTACGCTACGAAAATTTTCTTAGGGTTCATTTTTAGTAAACCTTAGTGGAAACAGTTCGCGTTATACCCCCTATTTCAAGTATGCCTACTATGAGAATGAGGTCCCGAAAGTTGGAAGTCAATCTCTTTGGAGGTTATAACCCTCTTTTAGAGGATAACGTCATGATTGACCACAGTGGTAAAGAGGAGGATTCTCCCCATATGGATATGGAACTTCATCCCACCCATTTTGACGATTGCTTATTTCACAACAAGCATAAGATTCTTATGCAGGTTGTGGAACTAGGAGCTAAGTTAGATTCCACAGTTGACCCTTATCTTATCACCGACATGGTTCGGGGAGAAGAAGAAGTGGAACATCCTTGTCGCAATATTAATGAGATTTTAAACCCAGGACATGCCTCTACTTCGGACAACGTAATAATGTGGAGATACCATTTCAAAATGACGGAGACTATTGTATACCTACGGTTAGAGTTCACCGCGAAGATCATGAAGGTCATGCTCATCATGAACAACCTCATCCTCGCAAAAATCATAATGAAGTACCCACTCGGGAGGTAACCTTAGAAGAACAAGTACAAGCTCTCACTTGCCAATTGGCAAGTTTAGCCTCACACATAAACAAGGAACAATGAAACCGTTAAAACAAGCCATACCAAAAGCTAAACCTAAGGCTTCATATCATGATTTCCAGACAAATACTCCTCGATGGGAGACAGAAAAGACCTTTATGAATACTTTCTCACAAAGAATAGAGGTGGGAATACACCTAGATTTAACCCTTCGTATAGACCTACGCCACCCACACAAGACCAACTCTTCAATCAAGAGTGGTCCACTATGAAGAACGCCCTTCTAACATTGCAAGAAGGAAAAAGTGGTCCATATGAATTATGCCCTTATCCGTTTGATAGAGCCATGTTACAAGTACCTTTCCCATGACATTTTGATTGTCTAAAGTTTGATAAATACAAGGGAAAAGGTGATCCCTGAGATCATATCAAATATTTTATATGGCATGTCAAGAGGTCATGTATAGTGACAACTATCTTATTCACCTCTTCCCACAGAGTTTAGGAGGACAAAGTGCTAGAGTGGTTTTTACATATTCCCAAGGGATCCATATTTACATGGCTAGAACTAGCAGAACATTTTGTACGTCACTTTTATTTTAATATAGAGAGTGATGTCACCATGTTAGATCTATGTAATGTGAAACAACAAAACAATGAGAACTTTGTTGCTTTCCTATAATGATGGAGAGGGTTAGTTAGCCGCTTCCCTTGCTCCATACCTAAAAAATAGCTAATAAGTATATTTGTTCCCAACCTCCACCCTGACATTACGTTCCACTTACAAATGCATTGTGGCAACACGTTCGAAGAGGTAATCAAAAAGGGAGTCAAATTGAAAAAGTGTTATTAGCCAAAGAGACATTATCGCGTGATCACAATGATTCCAAAACTAATGACAAGCCAAAGTTTGTCCCTAATAGGAACAAAAATGTTGTCATGACTAAATAGTGGACTCTAAATTATTACAATCTATTCAAAATCACACTCCTTTGAAGCTTGCAAAGGGAGCTCCACCTATGGAGTATAAATGGCGTGCTTTCACTCCTCTATCCGACTCAATGTCGTAAATACTAAAGTAGCTAGAGGCGATCATGGTTCGATACTTGAAGCAATACCTTACGGGGGATGATGCACCTAAGCTATCATGGTTTAGGGACAATTAGTTTTGCGGATTCCACCATGTCAAAGGTCAAAAATCTAACAAGTGCTCGAAATTAAAGCATTACATTTAGGACTTGATTGATAATGTCGATGTAGAAATAGATTCTACCTGTTATGTTTGTGGAGCCTGTTTTCATGTTAGAGTTTGGTACACCTTCCATGTGTTACACTCGGATATTTTTACGGTGGTCCTGCTCACCGGTGAGCGGGTCAAGGGGGTTCGAGGCGAAGCCCCCGAAGCAAATTTTCATGGGTGGTTTATTAACCCATGGGTAATGGGTAACCGTTATGGGCTGGTTTTGGGCCCATGGCTTTTTCGGTACCCATTGTTTTGTAAAATTGCCTCTTCGGCTACCTATTGATGTACTTATATATAGATGGACATACAATAGGATTGATATGAGTGTTTTTGTGAAGGTGAATAGTGTGTGCAAATTCAAGTGTGAATTCGAGAGGGTTTGTTGAGCGCAGCTCCAAACAAGATTTGGTTATTGTAATTGTGAAGACTATTGGCTTGTAATAAAATCTGAGCAAGTGTTCTTGGTGGATGTAGCCCACATTGGGTGAACCACATTAAATATTGTCTTCTGTTTTGCATATTTCATTTCTGTAATTTCTATTCATACTTCTTATTATTGCGATTCTGAGGAATTATTCCACATTAGATTCTATTAATTCCTAACACTACCACCCCTACCAAATATCCAAACACAAATATGGGGATCTTCAAATAACCTTTCCCTAAACACAAAGGAAATAAAAAGTAGGATCATGGACAATCATCTCAAACTAAGAGTACCAACTATGTATTAAAGATAGACCATTTTTATGCCTTAAATAGGTTGTGTTGATTTGCATATTGAGCATATCAACACGATCAAAATAAGAGCAAGAGAGTGCACTGCACTGTGTCAACGCGACGAGCTCACCTTGTTATCTCATAACCTCATCCCCTCCTCCTCAAGAGAGTCATTATGATGTTAGATCAATTAGAGAAGATCACAACTAATATTTAAATCTTAGACCTTCTAAAGATTTCTAGCGTCCAGTAAGGATATCCTTTCAGAAACCTTAAAGGGACCAGAGTATCTCAATATTGACCCAACACACTTACAGGACACGATAGCACAAATCACTCCTTTAGAACACATAACCTTCAGCCTAATGAAATTCTTAGCATAAAATCCCTCCCTTAACCCACCCTTACATATCAAGTGATAATCACGCGTAAGAAGGTCAAGAGAGTGCTTGTGGATGGCAGTCAAGTCTAATTTTTTTACTCTTAAACTAGTTCGATATATAGGATGCACATAAGTTGATTCGAGACAAATGTCATCACCATAAAGGCGTATGACAATGAAGAATGACAATCAACTAGTATGATCACTTTCTCACCGGGAAGTGGGTCCCATAAACCATGATATGAAGTTCCATGTCTTAGAATTGGAGCTCCTTATAATATATTGCTCACCACCCATGGATTCATGCCATACAAGCTATGCCATCAACGTATCATCGTTGTTTAAATTTTCAACATGAAGGACATACACTTACCATACAAGGAGATCCCCAACCATTTTCTCATTGCAGAGCATTGTCGGGATATTTTTGTTGAGTTGTGGATCTTAATTACTTTGGATTAACATGCAATATGAAACTTGTTGGAAAACACAGTAACTGACATCGGTTATGGAGGGACCGACATCGGTCACCTATGACCGGCATCGGTCAGGCAAGGAGGAACCAACATCGGTTAGGGCTAACCGACATCGCATCATTGCAAGAGTGTGTTATTTAACTCTCGGGAATTAGATCTATTTTTAACATCTATTAAATGTAATTGCATGTCTAAGTGCCCTAAGTTTGTATACGCCTATATAAACATGAAAGCTAGGGTTTAGAAGTAAGAATTAAGAAGAACTTGTAAAATTTGATGATTATTGTGAGAATAATTGTGAGAGAGATAATTCTTAGAGAAGAAGCAAAAGCTTGAGAGAAAGAAAGTATTGTACATCTAAGAGGTGTGGAAGATTGTAAATATTCATTGTATATCTTGTGAAAGCTTTGGATAATAGATTGGCTTGTTTCTTGGTGGACGTAGCCCACACTGGGTGAACCATGTTAAATCTGGTGTTGATTTATATCTCTTGTTTTGTATATTTCTTCTGGTAGAATATTTGCTTTTATTTGCATGTATGCTTAGATCTAATATATTATCTATAAAACCATTGTGCTAACCCCAACAAGTAGTATCAGAGCTTTGTTTGAGGGTTTTGTGTGTTGGATGATTTACTCACAGAGGATTTTCTCGATTGAGTGGGATTTACAAAGAATGGCGTAAGAAAACAAATACAAGGTAGAGAAGTTTGACGGCCGAGATATCTATTATGGAAGGTGCAGATTGAGGATTGTCTCAGATCAAAGAGATTTGTATTTACAGCTTGGATGAGAAGTATAGACCTACGAAGATGACTGATGAAGAATGGAAGATTCTTGATATAAAGGCTTTGAGATCTATAAGATTGAACCTAAGAAAGATCTCGTGGCTTCTAATATTACGTGCGACTTCTATGATAGGGTTAATGAAATATCTTGCTAATTTATATGAAAAACTTAGTGCTTCAAATAAATTTTATTTGATGAAGAAACTATTTAGTTCTAAAATGCATGAAGGTGGATCTACATCTAGTCATTTGAATGAATTCTGATCTATTGTAAATCAGTTAAAATCGGTTGATATTTTGTTTGATGATGAAGTGAAAGAACTTTTATTCTTATGTTCTTTACCTGATAGTTGGGATAACTTAGTAATGGTTGTTAGTAATACAACATCTACTAATAATATTTTGAATTTTGATGATGTGGTTAGTATAATCTTGAATGAAGAAATTCACAAGAAGAGTACAAAGGAATCATCAGCTGGGAATGCTTTGAATGTAGAAATCAGGGGCAGGTAGAAGGAGAGATCCAAGAGTAAGAGTAACGGGAAATCAAAGTCAAGGGATAGTAAATCTAAATCCGAGGTAAGGGAATTACTTGTTGGAAATGTGGAAAGAAAGAACATGCAAAGAAATATTGTTAGTAAAAGGATAAAGAGAACCTACAACCAAACAAAGGTTAAGAAGCAAATCTTGTCAGAATAAAGATAATGCAAGATGCTCTTATTCTTTCTTTAGATAATAGAATTGAATCATGGGTTTTAGATTCAGGAGTTTCTTTCCATGCAACCCTTAATAAGGGTTATTTTAGAAATTATGTCCAGGAAATTTTGGGCATGTTTATTTGGGTGATGATGAACCTTGCAATATTACTAGGTAAAGGGGAAGTTCATCTAAAATTGCAGAATGAAAATACATGGGTATTGAAATATGTGAGGCATGTGCCAAGCCTCAAGAGGAATCTTATTTCTGCAGGGCAACTAGGTGAAGTTGGTTACATGGTTACATTCACAATAGACTCTTGGAAAGTCACCAAGGGTGCTTTTGTTGTGGCAAGAGGTAAGAAGGTAGGAACGTTATATTTATCTACATGTGTTACTGATTCCTTTTATGTATTATCTACTTCAGATTCAAATGCATGCATGTGGCATAATCAGTTGGGCCATATGAGTCAAAAAGAATGCAAATCTTAAAGGCTAAGGGTAAGTTATCATATTTGAAAGATTTAGATCTTGATTTATGTGAGTATTGTGTCTTTGGAAAGAAAAAGAGAGTGATATTTTTCAAAGTTTGGGCAACTAAGAAGGAGAAAAAGTGTAAAAAGAAATTACATTGAAAGGCCAAATTTAAGGTCTAGAACTCATGGGAAGTCAGCCACCATTTTGTCATGGTGTCGTTCTAACAAAGAGCACTTTGAAAAATAACCCTTTCAAATGGGTGAATTTTACAAATATATAGATACTGGGCTCCCACCTACCAGATTTAAATTCCTAACAGTAGTTGAACTACCCCAACTACCATCATTAATTCTCAACTCATAGTTGATACTCATGTTGATAACCAATAGCATTTTCTCTTTATTTGGCCGGTAGCTTCCATTTTTCGTTGGCTAGTTGTGTTCACGTTGTGTTCTTGCTATCAATATTTTTATGCTATCAGTTGGTAGCATTTTTATGCTACCAACATCGAGCATACCTTTTTTGTTGGCCGGCGCATTTTTATTGTGTTCTGCTTTGAATGGTAGCATTTTTTGTGCTACCAACTAGTATAATTTCTTTGTTTTCGACCAACTGTAGTCGTATTATGTTCCTGCTATCGGCCGATAGTATTTTTTATTCTACCGGCCGGATCATTTTTGTCGTCGATTGGTAGCATTTTTATGCTACCGGCCGATAGTATAAAAAATGTTGTCATCCAAACATCTGATCATGTTGTGTTCTTGTTCTCGATCGGTTACCTTTTTATGCTACCCAGCGATTGTATTTTTGTTGTCGTCCGATAGCATTTTTTATGCTACCGGGCCGGTTGCATTTTTTTCGGCCGGTAGCTAAAAGCATAAAAATCAAGCCGGTCGGTTGGTCTGACCATGTTGTGTTCTTGTTATCGAGGTGCTACAAAAACACTGTAGAAGACTTATTTTTCCATTTTTCTCCAATTTTTCCTAACTTTTTGGATTTCTCTTGATGTACGGAGTTAGAAAAAATGAAGTATAACACCCCAAAAGCCAATTTTTTTCAATTTTTCCCATATTTTCTCAAAATTGGCTAAGTGTTGGTCTTGAAGCCTCTAGAAGAAGGGAAATGCATCCAAATTGTTCAAAGTGCCTGAAAACATGAAAATTGTCTTGTTTTCTTTAGATTATCCATTGAGGTCTCAACAACTTCCCAAGTCCATTTTTTTTTGCTAAGTTGTCCATTTTTGCCAGAGGGAAAATGGATAACAATTTGGCGACCCACGGGGACATCTGCCTACTAGATGAGCTTATCAGTGACCTTGAAGAATCCATTGGGCAGGGAGTCATCCTGGTAATATGAAATCTAATCTAAAACTTTGAATTTCTTCCCTTGAGCTACCTGAAGTGATGCTTAAACTTGAAGTTGATCCATTGCTCCAATTTCCATCCTTTTATAAGAAATTATTTGAGTTTTGATCGAGTGGAAAAAAAATTTGAATCTAAAATTATTATCTCCCTCACTCTGCAACTGATCTGATGTGATTAAGGATGAACCTTTGAACCTGTACCAAAATTTTATTTCTTTGCCAAGCTTTGAAGAAAATTGAATTGAATCATGGAAAAGGATGAAGCATCTGCAGAGGTTTTAAACACATGTTGATCATGGAGTGCACTTGGAACTGTTAAAACCTTTCCTTTCCAACATAAAAATTACCTCTAATGAAATGTGCAACAACAACAATGGATAAAAAACTATGTACAAAGATGGAGAATCATACATGTTCTAAGTGGAAACATGTAGAGTGTGCATAAGCACTTGTTTTGCTTTGAAACAAACCTACCTACCCTACCCTAACAAGAGATAAGAGAATCTAAATAAAGCCTACAATAGGAAGGGAGAAATAACTTCCCTCCTTTACAAAATGCATCCATACAATTAATTTGACAATGGACATGGCCTTTAATAAGAGTGAAAAATTGTTTTCCACCCTTCCCAAAGTATCAACAAAAAATAAAATGAATACCTCCTTTAGTTGTTCTGCATTTGGTTGGAGGTGTTGTAGCTGACCTTTGGTGCATTAAAGATCATCCTCATGCTCTGAAGTGAGCATGGATGATTGGAACTCTCTTTTTTTAGCTCCAAACTATCCAAATACTTAATTGGACAAGGGGATTTGGAACCGATGGGTCGCCCCTTTTGATTTTCCCATATTTTGAAGCTCAATCCCACAAGTGGGATCATCATGGAGAATTTCCGAAAGGAGGTTGCTTATAATCTAATTTGAATGTTGCTATGCCTCTACAAACAATGTTGCCTCCTTCAAAACTGCATCTCCAAGATGACTGATTTAGCAATGGTGTCATCATCTTTTTTCTCCTCCTCCTCAAGCATGAAGTTTGAGAGATCAAACTTATCCACAAAATCAGGTTCCTGCAAGGGTGAAGTGGAAGAAGTGCCTAAAATATCCTTTATGACTTGCTCTTCACCCACAACCCTTGAATCTGATTTTTCCACCTCCATGACATGAAGCTCCAACATTTGATATTGTTCTTGGTGAATCAATGCAACATTCCAAAAGTGCAGTGAGTTCTAAACATGCAGAGCAATGAGGATCACTGCATTCCATCAAACATCTTACACACTTGGGATCCTTTCTTCCTTTGTTGACTCTTGTAGAGATAAAATTGTATTCTCCATGAATATGGTGACATCATGCACACTACATTCAGAACATAGAGACTGGTCATCATCTTCTTCTTTCTCTAGTTCTTCAGCAAAATCATCCCCCACCTTGTGTTCTCCAGTCCCAAATTCTGTTGAAGGCTTGACCAACAGTGGCATCTGATTAGACTCAAACTTTGCAGCCCATTCCTTCAAGTTTCTCTCAAGTTCCTCTTTGTTGGTCTCTTCACCTTGTTGTCCTCTTTCTTGGATTTTTGGTTTTCTTCCCAAAATGGGTTTGGGAATGCAAGAGGAGGGGTGAGTTGGGATTCAACTAGTTTTTGAATTTTTAGGTGGAAGGGGAGGTTTAATTTCTTCTTTCTATAGAGGGGGAGGAGTTACATAATGGAAAAGGGCAGAGAATTGAGGGTGAGATGGAAGGGTAGAAGATGGAGAAGAGGGATTTTCAATAGGGGTAACAGGCAAGAAGCTAGGGGTGTGGAACTCAGGCTAAGATGGTGTAGGTTGGAGAAGAGAAATGGGAAGGCTGTGAGATGGTACTGTAGGATTTTCCCATTGGCAAGGTTGCCTAACACTAGACTCATGAGCATCTATCAACTCTGCCCACTTTACAATTTGGGGCAACATCTCAACCATGAAATTCGGCTTCTGCCTAGGGTTGAACCAATTTTGCAAATGGCCGACCCATGGACAAGGGACCTTGAAACCAATTTTGAATGCCTTCAATTGGCATGTATCCCTGGTCTACACCATAATTTCCTCCATTCTTTGAATCTTCCTCTACAAATCAACATCTACCGTGGAATCACCGCCATCACCTGCATAACCCTATTCTTCATAAACATCATGGTTAGAAAAATAACCATATGGATCAGTGGGAGTTGGGTCATATGCATATTCAACATGATGGGGCTCATAGAATTGATTTGGAGGAGGGTTTTGAAACTGTGGGGATGGAGGGAACTGGTGTTGCTAATGTAAATAAGAATACCAAGAAAGAAATTAATTCATGATTTCACAACTTCATAAAGGAGGAAAATAGAAAGATGGAAAATGGAGAAAATGAATGGAAGGAAATGGAAAGCTCACGATGAGATAATGGGTTCGTTCTGCAACAAAGGAGTCGTTAGATGTAATTGAAAATGCCTCCAAAGGCTGAAATATTCACCAAGAGCACATCAAACTTGATGAAGTGAAGTGGTAAGATGCTTAAAACTAGTCCCACTGGGCATGCCAAAACTATTATCACCAACATATAACACCCTCTCGATATGTCATGAACTATGGATGAGCAATTAATGTATTTTGATAACATTGGACCATATCTCAAGTTGTGGGACCTATTGTACTTGAGATGGACCTCTAGAGAAGGCTGATTCCTCTACCTAATCCTAATGCTAAAACTAATCCTAGAAGGGAAAATACAACTAACTAATCCTAAACTAACCATGCCAAGGGGCTAGGAGAGAGAGAGAGAGAGAGAGAGAGAGAGAGAGAGTTATAAAGATGCAAAAAGGGGAAATCCTAAGCTAAAGGGGTGGTGATAGCACTAGAAAAAGGGGGTAGAGTGCCCTCCACAAGGGGAAGAAAGAATGAAAACATGGGAGAGATGGCGAAATGTGCCACGATCAAGAACCACACACCACCTTTCACATGCATTAACAACACAATAAAAATGGAACATGCAAGAAAGAGATACACACAACATGCCAAAAATGAATGGAAAGGTAAGACTACAAATAAAACAAGTTAGGGTAGAAAAAAGTGCCACAACATAGATTCTACATTACAGAGGCCAGATTGTAGGTCTGGAACTCTTGGGAAATTGGCCACCATTTTGGCATGGTGTTGTTATAACGAAGAGCACCGAAAATAACCCTTTCAAATGAGAAAAATGTACACACAAACATATATATAGGGTTCCCACCTACCAAGTATTAAATTCATGACATGCATTTGAACTACCCCAACTACCACCATTAATGCTCACCAAAGTTGATACTCTTGTTGATGACCGGTAGGATTTTCTCTTCATTTGGCCGGTAGCTTCCATTTTTCGTTGGCCGGTCAGTGTTCATGTCACATTCTCGCTATCGGTTAAGTGTGGGTCTTGAAGCCTCTAGAATAAGGGAAATGCATCCAAATTATTCTAAGTGCCCCAAAACATGAAAATTGCCTTGTTTTTTTAGATTCTCCATTGAGATCTCGTAGACTGTCCACGTCCATTTTTTCCCTAAGTTTTCCATTTTTACCGGGGAAATGGATAACGAGATAACACACCTAATATAATGTGATTCAACAAGAAATCAAGTTCCCACCCTAATCAATGCAAGAAGTAAATGTTATATGATCTTCATATTTCTTTAAATGTTTTAATATTGTTCTCGCATATTTATAATTTCTTTTAAAGCACAATGATGTTTCTCCATCAATCAATTTTTTTATAGATAAATGATTTTGACTAGAGCTATGAACCGAAGTACATTCATCCAAGATATATCATTTAAGCTCAATAATTTAGCAAACCAAATCCACCACACTTCTAACACAGTAATCTCGAACTTAATCCACCTTTGTTAAATTCATCTCGCCATTGTGCCACCTCATACATTGCCACCCGAAATGGGGATCATTCCTTAGTGGGATTTGAACCTGGGTGGAGCCAGATACAACCATCTATCTTACCTATTACACCCATACCCCATTGGCTACCATCAATCAAAATGATAACAATTCCTTTCATAAATTATCTTGATCCTTGTCATAAATACACAAATATAACTACATATTTATATATTTCTTTAATTCAAATTACAATCCTAATAATGTGCATGTCAATACAAATGGACTTGGAAAGGTTCCAAATAAGGGTCGATAAACCTTAAATATTATAGAATGGAATATTATTATTACATCTTTCAAGATCGGATTGAAATTTGCAACAAATTTGATATTAATGATGATAAAATGCATATTGTTCGACGTTGGATAGTCTAATTTAGTAATTGGGGGAGTGGGACTTCAATTTACTTTTTATGAGACCAAACACCACAAAAATTATGTGGATGCAATGAGGTTTGAATCTAGATGGAGAGTTTAGGATGATTGTACTAAAAATTCAATTACCTACTTATTTGGGACCCTTCTTCAGCAATCATTAGCCTAAATATCTCTTATTTTATACACTTAGTCTCTAGATTCATTTCCAATCGACATATATAACACATAAAAACAACTCATATAATCCTTAAGATATGTTAAACAATCTCTTATTTATTCCATCAAGTATGATAAAAAAATTTTGATTCGCATGAATGATGTAAGATAACATGTGGGAATGATTTTGTTTGAACAATTTGGAAAAAATATTTCTTTATCATCTACATAAGTATGATATAAGGGCATTGAGTTATTCCAATAGAGAGGTCATTTGGCTTAGGAGGGTGTGTGGACTTATAATTGGAGCAAAAATATCCCACATAGATGTTATCATGTGATAGTCAAAAGGGAAATTGTCCTTTGTCAATTTGAGTCTATCATCCAAGATTCAAACATATTTTAAGGCATGAAGGTTTTATGAAAGATCACACTAAACTTAAAATTTTGGATGATAACATAATTTCTTATAGTTCTCTCTTTTACTCTTTCTTCTAAAATTTGAGAAAAGAATTATTATAATAATGACCAATTCAAACTTTAGATTCATATGTGAATAGGATTATCATTTTATATTTCAAGTATATCTTACATAAAACTTCTTGTTAATTTTGTTTTCAAGCCACTCAAGTTCAATTTTTGTATGTATAATGTTAAATTATTAATTGTGATTTATCACAATACTGATATTGGTGGTCAAAGAAAATGGCTAAGTACTAGTTATGCACGAGAGTTGGAGACTACGCACATGAGCATGCACGTAAGAAAAGGAATAGAAATATGATAATGTGTGGGGTGCGTGCATTAGCAGAGGAACGGGTCAGCGCAATGGTTCACGCACATTCAAAACATTTAGGGCTTAGCTGATTTTTAGGATGTGGCTATAAATAGAAAAACATAAGATGGAGTGATGTTCATGCAAAGTCTAGAAATAGGTGCTCAAAGAGGTAAAAACACATGCAAAAGGTGATCTATTTATAGGAATTAAAACATGTTAAAGGCAATCTATTTATAACTCAATCTATAGTTAAAGGAGAGTTGAAAAAACATGCAATCTAATGTTAGCATGCCTATTATTAGGATAAACACATTTAATAAATGAGGGGCAAGTCCCCACCGTATATAAATAGGTGATGCACTCTTGTATTTAGGATTTCAGTAGTTCTTTTGGGGTATGTGTCAATGTTGGATTCTATAAGTGAGTTTTGTATATGTGCTTGGTCCAACACATAGTTGTAAGCAAGCTATGTAATCAACATGTTATGTAGTGCAATCTACTATGATGGATAATTGTGTTTTGGTAGCAAAGATTACTATTTATGAATATAGTGTAATGGGAATTCAAGTTTTGATAGTAATTGTGTATGCTTGATTAAGTTTCATTATTATATGTGTTGCCAAATTCATATGTCAGTATCTCCATTCTTACATGTTATAATGGTTCTCGATGAATATGCATCTTCTAACATCTTGATGAGTGAATAGAGGAGGGACTTGGTGAATGTGCACACTTTAGATGAGTCTTCGACCTTTTCTAAATGAAGTGCCAATGCACCTAGCTAAGTATGGGTTGATAAACAAGACTACATTTTGATTCTCATTGTTAGGACCTCTATTCAATTTTCTCATCGAGATGTTGCATGCACATGGCATTCCGACCGTATTTAGAGAATATTGAGATCTAGATACATGACGCCCGTGCACATTTACTCAAAGATATATCATTAGACCTAATTTTAATGTATGCAAGTGGGGAAGACAACCTCTATGATTGGTTGTATGAAATGTTTTTCAGCTTCTTCCTAGTAGAAGAGTACCAATGGTTGGCATCATACGCGGATAATAGAGGTGTATAGATAGGAAAGAGGCAAGTTTGGATTCAAGATAATTATCAGGAACTCTCTGATTTGGACACGTCGTGGATAAGAGTTATAGACTGCTGGTGGGAAGGTATACTGCGCAATTATGCCTTAGACTATAATATTTTGACATACTCATGCCATGAAGAAGCAGAGTTCTAGTTTTTATGCAAGCCAAGAGGATCATATTTTCATACGACACCTTTAGTTATCAAAATATTGATTAATGAGATGGGAAGGAAAACTTACTATAGACACAAAATCATGCACTTGGGTATATTTCGATTCCTAAAAGCACACTAGTATTTACATGATTCCTAAGCAAGAAAACTAGTGGTTGATAACTATCTTTGGCCTCTTTTCTTTATCTCTTGTTTTCTATTTGGTCTTACACACCCTATAACCTAGTTAAAAATTTACTTGTTTATCTTTCACGGCTCTGACACCGTGCTGCCCAACAAACACAATAGTACCCAAGCGTTCCTGTCCCTCCTAGGTGCCCCTAACCCTTTCTTATCTTACTCTCTCTTTTTGGGTCTCTTTTATCTTTTGGGCATCTTTTTCACTTATGGGTCGGCCTTTTAGTTGTCAATTATGAAATTCAAACAAGGGAATCATATAAATACATAGTTATGTTTTCAAAATGAAGGACCAAACACTAAGCATTACTATCATCACCTAATCTTGCATTCCAAAGGTACTAAAACACTCAAAAGGAATCCATCTAACATCCATTCAAGGGACAATGGCTGCATACTTCTACATACACAACATAAGAAGGGGAAGTCTATTTTATTCCATCCACACATACTACTACATTTCCACATTCTAGCTACAGTTCTGCTATCAAATGCAACTTGCACAATGGAATCCTAGGGCATCATTCTTATACACACACACAATAACTACATGGATTATAAGATGTATTATAGTGATTGGCTATAAATTCACTCTCGGGGTGACCTTCTGGGTCAGCTTTAACTCGCATTGTGTATTTTCCTTTTAGGTGTAATGTGGTTTGTGGGTAGGTGAAGGTGAATTTATCTTTTGTAAGTTGCATGGGTACCTTCTTCGATCAAGAAGAAAATATCATTTGATTAACAAGGAACAATTATGAAACCCTTGTGACATAGAAGAAACCAAATCCCGAGCATTTTCACAACACAAAAGCCCAAATTTGGTCACCAATGCACAGTGCCTCGTCTATTTTGGATGCCCATGTCCAACATTATTCCCAAGTTCTAGAATTTACAAAGTGAGCATTTACAATGTTGTTTACATTTTGTTCAACACTTTCACCAGCCCATATCACTTCATGTGCACTTGATAATCAGTTAAGCCTTCCTAACTCCCTCTTTTGCTTAAGGTTTCATACTTTACATGCTAGTTTTATTGTGTCAACTTTGTATTTTATCATTTATACATTATTTTTTACAATAACTACTCTACAATTAAATTTAATTCATCACCTAATCTTGCAATCCAAAGGCACTAAAACACTCAAAAAGGAATACATCTAACATCCAAATAAGGGACAATGGTCTGCATACTTCTACATACACAACATAAGAAGGCGAAGTCTATTTTATTCCATCCACACATACTACTACATTTCCACATTCTGGCTAGCTACAAATTTCCAAGCTATTAAATGCAACTTGCACAAGGGAATCCTAGGGCATCATTCTTATACACACACACACAATAACTACATGGATTCTAAGATGTATTATAGTGATTGGCTGTAAATTCACTCTCGGGGTGACCTTCGGGGTCGATCTAACTCCGCATTGTGTATTTTCCTTTTTAGGTGTAATGTGGTTTGTGGGTAGGTGAAGGTGAATTTATCTTTTGTAGGTTACAGGTACCTTCTTTGATCAAGAAGAAAATATCATGTGATTAACAGGGAACAATTATGAAACCCTTGTGACATAGAAGAAACCAAATCCTGAGCATTTTCATAGTCACAGGTGCCCAAATTTGGTCACCAATGTCCAGTGCCTCTCGTCTGTTTTGGATGCCCATGTCCAACATTATTCCCAAGTTCTAGAATTTACAAAGTGAGCATTTACAATGTTGTTTACATTTTGTTCAACACTTTCACCAGCCCATATCACTTCACGTGCACTTGATAATCGCTTAAGCCTTCCTAACTCCCTCTTTTGCTCGTGGTTTCATACTTTACATGCTAGTTTTATTGTGTCAACTTTGTATTTTATCATTTATACATTATTTTTACAATAACTACTCTAAAATTAAATTTAATTCAAATTAAATTAAATCATTTGGTGAACCCATCGCTCAAACCCAACCTTGCTTCTAGGAATTTTTATCATCTTTCTACCATGGTTGAAACCTATGCACCCTTTACCGATGAAGACCTTCATGATCTCCAAGCTCATATTTCTTAACATACACAAAACTTAGATATTCTTTTATTCACTTCTTGTGAGGAAGACACCAACCTAGCTGAGATCAACCCTCTCGTCTCTAATACTTCTTCCATTCCTATTAACACAACCTCCCACTTCTACCCTTCCACCTACCTCTATTGTTCCCATTTCCATTCCTACTCCTACTAACCATTTCACTCCACCTTTTATTTCTCACACATGGCAAGTCTCCTCTTCCGGCACTCAAGATCTAGCTTCCTTATAATAGTACCTATAAGTTCAAATCCGTTAGTTACAGCAAGTTACTTCACACTCCTCTCCATCTCTTGATTCCTCATTACTTCTTCATACCCCTTTCACACCCTCCTAACTTTCTCACCCCTAAGCT
Organism: Taxus wallichiana var. yunnanensis; assembly: GCA_018340775.1. Classification (NCBI taxonomy): domain Eukaryota; kingdom Viridiplantae; phylum Streptophyta; class Pinopsida; order Cupressales; family Taxaceae; genus Taxus; species Taxus wallichiana. The sequence goes on along the minus strand of CM031240.1, from coordinate 917,885,314 downwards.
ACCCACCTTCAATGGCCATGGTGACCCTCAAGAGAATCTCTGATATTTTCATGTGGCATGTCTTGATTATGTGGATGATCATACATTACTAGCTAAGTTATTTCCTATAATTCTATAAGATTACACCATGTGTTAGTTTTATGATCTACTTGTTCATTCGATAACTTCTTTCACACATCTAGTCGATGTTTTCCTTTCTCACTTCTCTATCAATATCAGCACTAAAATATCCTATGCACAACTCATTCAAATTAAACAAGGATCTAATGAGCATCTAGTTGACTATGTTTTGCATTACAAGAACAACCTAGCTAAGATGACCAATGTACTCACTGATTCAATTGCAAGATCTTTTTATTCAAAGTCTCTTACCTCCACTACAAGAGAGTGTTATCTTTGAGACTTCTCCATATTTTGATCAATTATGTCATACACTCAAAATGCATGAAGTCAAACTCCTATCTATGGGAAAATTAAAATATCATGATACTTCTTCATCTTCTTCTAATAGGTTTCAAGATAAATCTTCATTCAATCCATCTTTTAAGCCCATTGAAGCTAAAGCTAATGTCAGGTAATATTTCTCCATCCCCCACACTGAAAGTGCAAGCTCCGCGTTGTATTTTTACCAAATTATCTTATGCACCTCACTTCTTATTACCACATCTCATCAAAAGCAACCTTATCACTCTTCCACCACCAATCAATCTTAATCCCCTCGCGCCCATGGCCGCAATTATGATGAAAATACACAATGTTATTATCACCAATGTGTTGGTTATTCTACTAATCGTTATTTCAAACTCAAGCATATTATTCAATATCTCATTGACAATAATTCACTCAAGCTCCCTGATCCATATACTTCTAAGTCGGTCAATGATAATAAAAAGCTAAAAATATTTAATGACCCTTTACCCAAGCATGACACACAAGCTATTGATTCTTCTGCCAATCATACATATCATTTCATTCCCCTCCTTCATCGGGCCCCTTGAATTCCTTATTACTTTTTCTTATGCATCATTACCATCACTACTATATTCTCAAATCATGATTATCATGCTACATTTACTTTTGATTCCTTGTATATCAATGCTTGTATTGGTTCATATATTGTTAATAATACTCTGATCTATCCAGAAACTCCTACAAACATATGCTCCATTGCACTCTTCCTAGCTATCAATTATCCACTATCTAATGTCACATTTCCAGTTCCTAAGTATTTTGGATATGTCAGGATTCCCATTATGGTTGGACCCCTTACCATACGTGTACCATTCACCGTTGCATCTTTAATCAAATTTGGTGACATGCTCTTAGGTATCTCTTGGCTTCATGCCACCCAATCCATCCCTTCCATGAATTATTGATGTCTTAATTTCATCCACAATAAACAACTTATTACTATCAAAGGTGTTCCACCATGTACACAAAGGGTCATGACCTACTCTTGTTGATATTTATACATCAGTCACAATATCTAGGCCTCACATTCCTATCAAGTCTAGGGAACACTCTACACCTAGTTCTCCTATTCATACACAACCTACTTCATGACCTTGTTGTCCTCATCGGTCCACTAGTCCACCTCGTAGGCCTGAGTCCCCTACTTGTGCATCTCCTTCACATAGGTGTTCACCACCGCCTTCGCCACATAGGTCTCCTTCACATAAACATAATCACCCTCCTACACCAATGATCTTAGAGCATCGTCACATTCCTTTATATCCTCAAACATCGGGTGGAGGGCACTTGCCCTTCATTTTCATTTGATAGCTTTCTCTCGCTTACACACTTGGGGGTCATCACGCTTTCTTTCTCCCCTCCCATCACTATAAATTTTCTTTAATGACTACTACCACACTTTGGGCTTCATGCCTCATAAATTTTACATACTCTCATACCCTTTAATACACACATTATATTGTCATTGCTCTATGACACACTCTAGTGAAATTGAATTGATCTTTGAGTTCCCTTCTTGACAATGAAATCTATATTGGAACCATTCCATTGATCCCTAAAACAAATCATTCAATAGGTTGCATGGGTACTTGAAAACAATTACATCATATGATATTTCAATATTCTCTTTAACTGAAAATTATGAAAAATAAAGGCAAATAGAGGGTTAAATTTCCCACTCTTTTATGGAAATAATTTCATCTCCCTCCATTAATTTCTAGGTGGGCCGTAGATATCTCCCAACTATCTCTCGGATAAAAAAATGTTTGTTCTACCCTTCTTCTATTTTCTTCTATTATATCTCCTCGTAACATAATATAGAGCATTAAGCATAATCAATCTTCTAAAAAAGTGAACAAAAATACACATTGTGAATATTATGTTTTTTAATATACAAAAATACCATCAAGAAGCATAAATTATGACCTTGCACATATTAGGAGGGAAAAGGTTGTGACCATTTATATATTTTGTGAAGGACTAGAATGGGTGAATCCTTGATCTCCCACTCTCTTCAACAAATGTAGGGTTTGTCTTGCTTTCAACGAATTAGTGGAGAAAATCATGAGTTTCAATCTATTGGTTTTATGAAGAAAATATTGGTATCACTCACAATTCTAAGATCACACCTTCTAAAACCAAATGGAAAATGCACACAACTATTAAAATTTTAAGTAATATGATATTCAATGCATAGACAACCAATCGAAGCTTTAACATAATTATAAAATGGTTAAACAATGTCATTGATCCTAATTTCACTCCAAACTTTTATTTGATCTTGATTTCTAAGAAGTTGGGGCCCATCTACATACAACGAGAGGGACTAGTAAGAAATAATGAAGAATTAGATATTAGAGTTCTTAAGGAGTCTCCTTTCTCAAAAGAATGAAATAGGGTAATCCGTAAACAAAGTAAATGGCTTTCCACAACTTCTAGCAATAGTGTCTGGACACACTAGTATTAGAGATGCATGTTATGAACTCTCTTACTCTATGAACTTATTTCATTACAAAAAACCAACACCCAAAAACAATATTACATTAATTAAAGTGCTCACAAACATCAAAATTTTACCCGATTAAAATGCAAACAATACATACAAAAATTATAAAATGCTTCAATTCGGTACCTAGAACAAGGTATCTTGAATTAAAAACAAGCAATCCACGCCCAAAATATCAAATAGAAATAGCCTCGACAACTCACACCCAAAATCACAATTGGATATAGATAAATATGCTAAAATAAAATCCTATGAAGATAATGTAAGCTGAATCAAGACCCTAATCGAACAACGTACACATTTTGGCCATGCATGTTCAAGTATGTATATATATGTGTGTGTGTGTGTGTGTGTATAAATATATATATATATATATATATACCTCTTATGTTCTACTTTCCCTGTATGTAAGGTATGATAATGGTGGTTTGCATTCAAGAATTGGTGGAGCAACCTACCTTTTTGAATGAGGAACATAATGTGTGAAAGGAGGAACAAATGTTAATGGGTTTGCTTCAATAGAAGCGAAAGCATTTTCCAAAGCAAGATCTCGCATATGACCTTCATCAACAAATTATGGAACTCCTATTATTTATGAGTGTTAAGTAAAGTATATCATTGAATATAATAGATTGGCCTCAGAATACATGATACAAATATTTATATAAATGTTTGAAACAAGGACTAGATTGACTTGTAATGACTCCCAATTTTATTGCAAGCCTTGAACTTTACATGAGGTAGATTTTAGATATTGTTGTTATGTTTAATTCTCTTTTTACTTGCTCACTTTGTGTATTCCTATATATTTAATTACATTTTTTAATTCTAAACTAATATGTGTAACTCTCTTTTTGTTTGCTTGTTTTGTAGATGGGTTCAAATTAGAAGTCTTTGTTATCTCTTCAGTACATAATTCCTCGCTGAAAGTTTTCTTCCAAGGAGTTGGATTGGAGTGAGGTGGAGTACAAATTGGGTAGTGAGAAGGATATTGTTACATGGATATAGAGAGATCACATAGAAAATTTCCAAAGGGGTGAATGTAAGAGATTAAGGTATCGCACCACATTTCGCATCCAAGACAACATACAATTGTGAGCCATGCAATCTCCAAAATTTAGGATCGATAGATCTCTTCAATACATAATGTAAGTACATTGTCTTGTAATAGATGTTTTTAAATATATGAATTGGAATATTTTTGATAACTTTATTTATGTATGTGTAATATAGTTACTAGTGTACGTATGGCCCTGAGGATTATAGGCCTCAAGATGAGGCACATTATGACATTTCTAAGGTTCAAAAGGTTGGTCACAATAATCAACTTGGACGTTAGCATTTGTGTTATGGATGCAAATGTCATTTTTCCATCTGTGTTTGATGAAGTTGCAAGATCGAGCTTTGATTACATATAATAAGATGGACCATAGATACCATGTGGGAAAGGTTTTCCTTGGGTAAGAGACTCGATGACTTTAGGGACAATTGTTAATTTTTGGCTCCACATATAAGTGGCGAATTGAAGGACTAGGTAGAGAGTTTGTTATTATTGGGCTTGACCCCTGAACTTGTTCATAAAAATCATCATCACATGGTCCATGAGAAACTCACCTTACTCAATGGTCAACCGTAACAAGATGGTTTCTTAAGAAAAGATGATATCTGCAATATTGAGGGAAAGATGAAAGAAGAATAATACAAATTTGAGCTCAATGATGTAGACAATGTCGAAATTTTCCACCAAAAATCAAGTAAAGGTATTTGTGTATGAAGAATTTATAAAAACATGAATAGAAGAGCAAGTCATTTTGTTAGGCCTCCAGCTTCCATTCTAGTATGAGTGGATGTTGAAGTATACACACAACACTATACTTTCAATGGATTCCATGTATGGGACAAATGCGTAAAAGGTACTTATATATTGGTAAGTTTGAAACTTCATAGTTGTTATTGTATAACACTTAACATTTTCATGTTTTATGTAGTTCATGTTGTACACAATTCTTGCATTTGATAATATGCATAATAGGCTTCCTATTGTGTGGGTATTGGTGTTGAGGGCTATTATTCTTGACTTGACATTATAGATGCATAATTTTGTGGTTAGTGCGCATTGTCACATGTTGAAATGGAAACCAAATAATTTCATGGTGGATGATGCTCATGCTGAAATTGTTGTTATTAGGTAAGTGAGACTCATGTATATCATAAGTATTGTTTATTGTCATTGAAAATGATGTTTTAGCTGCTAAATTTTCTCTTCCTTGTTATATTGGCATTATGAGTACAAGGAAGTGTTATTATGCAAGGTATAGCTCTATATTTGGCATGTAAAGAGGGAATGGCTCAAAACTTGATTACAAAGGTGAAGGATGTTGAAATAAGGTAGACAATCTTTACAAGCCTAGGTGAAATTATGCATAAGTCTCATATTGAGGAGGTAGTAATTCATGATGCGAACATGTTCATGGAAAAATTTACAACTCAAGAATCATTCATCAACTATTGGAAATATCAATGGGCCCACCATATTGGCATGTGGGTAAGGTGTTTACATACAATACCACATGTAGGTCAAGAGAAAAATGTTGCGATAGAAGTATACCACTCTCATTTGAAGCACATGTTTCTAAATGAAATATGATTTTGCACCCATTGAAGAGTAGATTGGTTGGTGACTAATTTGGTGAAGGTTGTATCATGTATTATTAGTGGAACCGATTGTGTAAAGAGAATTGATTTTACACGAACTTCAAGCTTGAGCAGTTAGAGAACAAGTCATGGATGAAATCTCTATGCATCTCTAATGGTGACATGAAGTCCTCCGAGTTTGACCTTGATGTGGTATGGGTCAAGAGCCAAATAAAGGAAGAGAAATATTACAAGGTCTATAATTGGATCACTCTTTTGCAATGCGTGAATGCATGTGGGAATCCCAAGGTCGCGTGTGTAAGCATATATTGAAAGTTTCTGATTTGAGAAAGAAAATGGGAATGGAACTTTGTTCCAAAAGAAATGTTTCATTTTCTTCAATAATCGATGCTTCTACCCATGTACGTATTATTTGTGTATTGTTTTTATAATCCCTTCTTTAGTTAAACCTATTAATGGTTTTCATAAGGTTATTGACAAGCATCCTTTTGTTGTTTATTCAGATGAAGCCAATAACAATTTTGTTGACCTCATCGACAACAATGTTGGGTATGATTATGCCAATGATAATGTTGGTAATCCTAGTGTAAACCAAAATGTTGTTAGTGATGTGAATGATCTCAATGATCCCTAAATTTCCAAGTTCCTCATGTATTGTTAGACACACCTCTTCTTTCTTTACCGGTTCATAGGAGAAGTCTTAATTTCCTTGAGAAGATGGTCTAGGATGTTTATAACAAATTTTGAGTAGAGTCAATACTCAATAATGGTTTGGTTTCTCATGCCCATGCACAACCTTTTAAACATGTAAAATATAATTATGGGAGCTCTATACAACGTACAACAAATTTTGTTGAGAATATGGCAATTTGTAGGCATGCACCACTAGCAAATAAACATGTTGAATTCCCTCCCAAATGCAAAGGGTGATCAAAGCATGTTACATTTTAGGAGGAATTGGATAGAGCAACTGCAGAAGAGGTACAGAACAATAGTAGTAGATTTATTGCAAGGGATCTGGGCTATCCCATTTTTGTAAGGACATTTAGTATTATAAATACAAGTTCAAACATTTGTTGTAAATTATATTGCAAGGGCTCCTTTTTTGTCCCATTTTTGTAATTATTGATGTTTCTCAAGAGTATAAAACCTCAAAATAGTGAATAATTTATTAGTATCTCAAAATTTCATAGAAACAATTGTTGGTAAACAAATAATATCATATAAACAAAGAAGAGGAGAGGAAATTGTTGTTAGGATGATGAGCGAAGAATCTAGGACACAAATGGTGCATGCACTAAAGTCACTAAATATGAGGAATGTCATGAATGGAAATTCAAAATGTATGCATGTTATTCTAACATATTGTTACAAAACTCTTAATCATTTTTGGACATGAATTGAATTTGGATCGTATGATACTTTAGTAGCTCAACGAAATAGAAAATGAAAGGATCCATCTATTAAACACATGAGAAAAAGGAAGGATCCGTCCATCGGGAAATTTTCATGCGCTACCAATGAGAAAATGTCATGCGCCCCCACCACGTCCTCAAAAGACCGAGCCACATAAAAAAATCACGGATTGAAATCAAATTAATTTTTTTAAAAATGGTAGGGGACTTAGGTGACTTGGTAGCCCAAGTCAAATAAGTTTGAGCATTCATGCTCCACCTACGTTCAAACCTCACTAATTCCATACAAGGTGTGGGGCCTGCCTTTGGGAAGATTGAAGCTCCCACCCCAACATTGATAGAAGTAGAATTTCTCAAGCACATATTGCACAAGGTATGCGAAGACACATACCAATAAAAAAAAAATAAAAAATATCTCTAAATTCTAAAATGTAATTGCTATCTCACAAAACAAAGGGATGTGAAACAACATTACAAATATCTAACATAAATGAGACAAAATCTACATACATTTGGATAAAATTACATATTGAATATGGAATGTGTATTTAATTTCAAATCGTTACCTTGAAAAGGTAAATGATAATACAATTAATCCAAACAAAATAAATATACAAAATGGAAAGGGTAATTGTGAGCCCTCCTCTCCCTCTTTGTATTGGTCAAACATATTTCCATTTACTTGAAGTGTTCCTCAAATTTTGTTTTTCACCCTCTCTCCACCTTCTCCTTAAGCTTTTTATTTCATACATATGCAAGTTTTGTGAAATCTTTCAATGAAATGTCCATATTATCATAAAACAAGTCTATGACTAATACCCCAATAGTGTAGATAAATAGTGATCTGCATTTCTCTCTATGCATCTAATTTTAGGAAGCCAACAACAGGTTCCAAATTGCCAATACTCAAAAAAAGAACTTTCTAGAAACTGAAAATAAAACCTTGTCCGCAAGTTTGACAAAGGGCACATTATATAGTGCAATCCTATTTTTCATATTGCTTTATTCAACATCAACAATAATCTCCATAAGAACATTCTCCCTATTTAAAATGATGGAAATGGTTCACATCTCTCACTACAATTTATCTTAATAATCTTAAAGATAAATTGTGTTGGAGTGTGGCAATCAACACATACCCGAAGGTTCTTAACAAAATTAATAGTTGTTCCGAGGGAATTTAAAAAAAAAAAATGAAATTGCCAACTTCGCACTATAGTGGCGATAAATAAATCTTTTTCCTCCTCTTCCACATCATTTAGTAAATGTCTTGATTCTGAAAATTACCATGCTTCCTTCATCTCCCAAGCCATTTTCTCCGGTTTGTGTGGATATCTTGTGTCTGTGGATGTAATATTTATCAAGAACAGTAGTTTTGGTGCAAAATATAGCTAAAAATCATTATATTAGCTCATTACGTATATAATCAAAGATGTCATGTAGTTTATTAATTGTTTAGAACATCAAGCATACCGGGTACTTGTATGTAGTTTAAATAGAGAAAATCAGTCTTTCAATGTTTTTAAAACAATCATAAATGGAAAACTAAAAGTAAAACAAAAATTTTGAAGGTCCCCTTCACAAATCTTTTGTAAACCTAAATATTTTAAGTTGTTAAAAGTGTCTTTAAATCAACTCCCAAATTCAATCTAACAAATGGAACCGCAAAATGATGTAAGCAATATGAAATACAAGTTGTGCCATGCCTAAAAACATAGAAGCTAAAAAAGGAGTTACCACGACCAAAAAAACCTAAACACATGTACTTAATAAAAAAATTGAGTGGATAAAGATATGTACCAGTTCCATAGATAAAGACAAACCTAAACACATGCAATAATAATTATTAATCGTCACAATTTCAGCTCTTTCCAACCATTGGCATTGCAAAACAAAATTGAAAACAAAGAAATCGATTTGTCGAAAATTTTCTATAACCATATATCTTAATACCCGAGGATTTTACGTTCTCCCCGAAATAATGGGAAAAAATCATATCAAGTAGAAACTCACCCGACCCACGATTTCATCTCTATTCAACTTCTTACTATTGTAAATTAATTGATAGAATGAAATGGGCTTGTAATTATTGGCATATTTTAATTCGATTTATTTTATAGAGAATTTTGGAATGACCTTGACACTCATGTTCATTTACCGCCACATGTCACCCAATCAACTATAAAAATATGGATGGAGGGGATTTCAATCATGTTATTGATGTAGTTTCTTTAATGATGTGGTGTGCATGTTGAGGAGATGAACCAATAGTTGTGTACCCTATTTAATGTGTTTGTTGTGTTCATTAGAGCTATTACAACAATCAACCAACTAAAATTTTATGATAGTTATGGTAGTGCGTTAAAATTAACTATCTAAATTATGTGGATAGAATTTTTTTAAGGAGTTTTCATGAGGAGGTTTTAAATATAAAGAAAAATAAGTTAGGATTATAATATTGGCATTAAGTCATGTCTTTGGTGTACACATATGATTTGTTAGTTGTTTGATATGGCTTCTTGTGATGTTCTTTTTTTAATTTGACAATGTAATTTTATTTAGACAATAAATAGTACCTTATTTTACATATACCCTCACAAGTATTAGCTCCTCTCACTTATATTCACAATCAAACAAAGAAAATGTATACCAAGCAAAAGCATCAATTGTTTTTCGCAATGCAAGCTAAACATAAATTAAAGTGCAATACAACATAAAACAAATCACTTTCTAAAATTATATTTTTAAGATATTTCCACACATTCTCAATTTTTAAAAGAAATTGAAAATGCTTCTATTAATAATAAAATAATATACAAATTTAAACCTTAAACAAGAATGACTCGAGAACCTTTAAGCAAGGACATTTCACAACATAATCATTATACAAAAATCCTCATAAAAGGAAGAAGAAACTAAGCATCAATGTAACTCACAATCATGACCGTTAACATAAAACATTTTTGATAACACTTGAATGTGTTCATTTATCTTTCTAATCGAATCACACATCTCTAGATCTTTATTGTTGAATTAATACATCTGCAAACATATAGAGAGAGAAAATGAGTTTTTGAATAGTTGGAATAGTGTCATTCCCAAAGATACAATTGTTGGCGACGATTTTTCCAAATATGAAAGAGGATACTCACTAACAAGAATTTCAAATGACATCGAGGTTGGAGGGTGAATGCCAACCAAGATGGTTTTTCAATTGAAATTGTTAGGAAAATTTTTGGAAGAGAGGAGCAGAGGGAAGACCAGAGCTGAGAGGAGGAAGGGAAATGCTAGAAGAGATGGGGGATAGATTCAAGAGAGGAAAAAAAGGGGCATGCACTAGCACTAAGACAGAGTTAGGATAAATTGATGCCAATTAGAAGTTCCGTATGTAGAATACGCATTCCAAAAGTTAACATTTCATCTCAAAGAGAGACTACCAAATTGTGTAGGTCATTCTCTACCATTGAATATCGGACAAGGACATACACCATTTGGTATTAAGAGAGTCTTCAAGCAGGAATGGGCGTTGAATCAATAAATACAAAACCCTTGGCGTGGTTGTGTTGATGGCAGCTTGGTTTGGCCAATGCCAATCCTTCTAAGGGGTTGAAGGGTTATTCATGATTTTAAAGAGAATCTTAGGTGAAATCAGTTGTATAAGTGTGATATAGACATGTTTAAGTTTTGTGGGCAGATTAAACATATGGCACAATAGGTTCTAAGAAAGCCAATAGCTGGTATTTTTATCCCAAATGTCTTTAACTAGTGTTAATGCCTTTTCTTGCAAAGGATTTTTCTTTGAATTCATGTTGGACAGTAAGGGGAAGGTTATTAGATTAAATTATCCAGCCCACTAAATATTGGAAGTCGAAATAGTCATTCCATGCCAAAGAGATTAATGGCGCCATTGAAGAAAAGGAGCCATTTCCTGCCAAGTTATCTAATTACACCTAAGAGGAAGGGAGCTAGAGATATCAAAGAAATGTTCATTTAGGATTTTATCTTCCCATGGAGTGGAAGTCCAAACACCTTTATATGAAGATTTTTGAATTTTATCCCTAACAAGGATCTTCCAAGAATACGAACCTTGAGTGGCTCTTACTGAACCCATTTGGCGTGCAAGGCATTTTCCTTGTTATAATGGATCAATAACTCTAATCCCACCAATAATTTTAGGTTCTCAGTGAAAATTTCCCAAGAGAATGTTGTCATCCCTTTCTATAGACACAAAATCACACACTTGGGTACATTTCTAGGTCCAAAAATTATACTAATGTATATATGATTCCTAAGTAAGAAAACTAGTGATTGAAAACTATCTTTGGCTTCTTTTCTTTGTCTCTTTCTTTCTATTTGGTCTTACACACCCTACAACCCAGTCGAAACTTAACTTATTTATCTTTTATGGCTTCATACATCAGCACCCAATCGGAGACAACAATGCTCAAGCGCTCATGCCCCTTCCGGGTGCCACAGAACCTCTCTCTCTTTCTTTACTTGATCTTTTTGGGTCTATTTTATATTTTGGGAATATTTTTCACTTATGGGTTGGCCTTCCAGTTTGTCAATTACAAAATTCAAACAAGGGAATCATATATATACTTAGTTACTTCTAATAAATAAGGACCAAACACTAAGCATTACTATTATCACGTAAGCTTACATCCAAAGGCACAAAAGCACTTCAAAGGCATCCATCTGAGACACAAAATCACGCACTTTGGGTAATTATCTAGTCTCGATCACATACTACTATTTGCATGATTCCTAAGTAAGAAAAGTACTGATTAACCCATGTCTTTGGCCACCTTTATTTTCTTTATTCTTCTACTTTTAGTCTTGCACTTGTACTTTCTCAATCTCTCTTTACACCTTTCGAATTTTCATTCAAGACACTAACGCCCAACCAAGACTCCAGTAGCTAGGTGCCTTCATCCCCTCTAGGCACCCTTGTCCTCTTTATACTTTGGTCACACTTTCTAGGTCCTTTCTAGTCATTTGAGCATCTTATCTTTTTGGTAGTCATCCTTTTCGGGGTTGATTACGAAATTCAAGAAAGGAATCATATAAATATAAAGTTATGTAATCATAATAAGGGACCAAACACTAAGCATCTACTATCTCCACCTAAGGTTGCATCCATCAAAGGCATCTATAACTCTATTTGCATCCATCTAGCTCCATCACAAGGGACAAAGGTTGGTTCATCTACATCACACTTCATAGAAGGGAGTCTATTGTTTTCATGAACACATTATTTACATTCTACATCTAGTTACTTTCTCACTACTCACAAAGTGGAACTGGCACAAGAGTAACCTAGGGCATAATTCCTTACACACACACAAAACTATATTAGGTCCGAGATGCGGTAACGCGTTCAAAGTGATAAGTACATCATTTTGGCACTGAGGAAAATCGACCCCTTACATCTTTCTTTTTTAGGTTTTGATGATTTGTTTGGGGTTTTTTAGGTGATTCATTCATTCCAGATTTATAGAGACATTCGGCATAATTCAACGACATACACGCGACAAAAGGCGAACAAGTGCGAACCTCTTACGAAACCTTAGAGGAGGTTTTTCCAAACATCCACGTAGACTAGGGCACCCAAAATCTAGACCAGGGCACCACAGTGCCATTATTCTTCTCATGACACCTCAATCCATTCAAATCTTCCAAATCAGTAAGTTTCAAGGCTTCTATGTGATGGTCCTCCATTTCTTCATCCGGTCTCCACTATGATACACCCAACAACCTCTCGTAATTAGCTAAGGATCTTCTAACACTCTTTGCACATTAGGGTTTCATAATTTCATTGATTAGTTACTTGGGTATTATTTCAATATTTTAATATTCATTTATTTACTGAAAAATTTGCATTAGATTAGGTTATTTTATTACATTTTAGTTTAATCATTTTTGTGAGCCCCACATGTGATCAAATCATTTGGATCCTTCTTTAGCACATCATCTTTTCTATCATGGCTCCTAAAGTTGCTCAAATTTTTGTATGATTTAATTCAAATGCATCCTAATTGCCAAGTTATTCTAAAAATCCCTAGACACCATGTATCTCCCTAGCGATACACCGCCACATCAAGTGAGTGCTATTTTAGATCGGCTATCTAACAACCCTAGTCTTAGTGATCCTCCATCTAATCAATCCATGTTGGACTCAATTCAAGATTTACATTCTTTATTTCAAGACAAATTTCAGGCTATGAAATCCACGATTACATCTCTCAAATCTGAAATCCAACAACTTAAGGATGCTTCTCAGGCTCATGTTTGTTCTCCTTCTACATCTCATCTTCATTTTATGTCTTCTACATGTGCTTATATTAGTGAGCCTCAAGTCTTGCCATTACTAGAGCCTCTCATGTTTGATCATAATGCTAAGCAACATGACATTCTTACTTGAGCTCCTTAGTCATCAATTGATCACTTTACCATCTACTCAAGGCTATCCTCCTTACCGACTTGTAAAATATCAAGGTCACCCATATTGCAATTATCATTGAATCAATGGACATAATGAAAATGATTTCTATGCTTTACTGACGAAGAATCAAGCATCTTAAGCATCAAGGATTTATCTCATTTACTTCCCAACATTCTGTTGCATGCCCATCTACACTTGTTACATCCCAATGGGTTCCTAAATCTGATTCATTTATGTCTAATGAGCATCAATTCATCACTTCTAATGGTTATTCTACGGAAATTCAAGCACCGCCTAAGAAACCATGTCTCAAAATCAATATAACACCTCCTCCCCTCAAGTCATATGCAACATCACCAAGTCAAACTACGCAATAGCCTCTCAAAATCAGTCCACCTTCTCCTATCAAGTCTTCTATAGTGTCATCAATACCACCAAAGCTACCACCATTCAAGATTCCTCCACATCCTACTCCACTTTCATTTCCAACTCATTTTGTTAAAGAAACTATTCCTACATTTGATAGTTAGGATACATTTCAAATTCTGCCACCATCGTATTGTCTTAATGTTGCTTCCACCTCTACATGACCACTTAATCTCTAGTAGGTGAATTTTCTCACCTCATTTCCCGATGGCGCACTTTTGTGTTTCGGTTCACACTTGATTGTTGAAAGCATAATATACACATGAACCTCAAACAATGTAAAATAGACACTACACATCACACATCTTACATCCATACATTCCTACATCTTACATCTTACATCTTACAACTTATGTCTTACATCTACTATGAAGCCACACATCTTATCTCATCTACGCATCTTGCATTACATTTTATACATCCTACATGCTACACATTACACATCATATGACGATTTTTATCACCACATCTACTAAACATATTACACATCCTACTCATCTACTTATACGCACTACACTCACTACCTTATGACACACTCGAGTCTCATGGTCCATACTGGACTGTTGTGGGTATACAAATTAAATGGACATCATCAAACTTGATGAGACCCTTTTATTACTATTTTTGTCTCATTTGTTGTGTATCTTGTATACCCCTGCACTGTTATCTCTGTGATCCTGTCAAAACATTTCCACTTCATCTTAAAACTTATGACACTTATATATAAATTAGTATAATTATTACTAAGTTACTTTATTTCATGGATTTTGAATGTGCATTTTAATCTCTTTGATGAAATGAATTATTATTAAGTGCTTTATCTAAATGTTGTACTTTTTGCAAGAAGTTGTTATGTATTGTCACTAACATGTAGCCAAAGAAACTCTCAAAGCAAGGACTTGTCCACAACAACTAGCATGTGTATCAACTGGAACTCGTCCGCAGCAAGGCTCCTGTAGCCAAAGCAAAACACACACATATACAAAGTTGTGATTGGAAACATGATCAACAAGAATGATTCACCTGAGTTTGCACCTAATAGTAAAGAAGTAGTTATGACAACACGAGCGGATCTCATGCCAATGCCTAATTATTCTCAGCAACTACTACTTGGAACTAGTTGATTTAATTTACCAACTGGTTGTTTGAATGAACAATTAGTTATGTTGATGTATTAGAAAACTTTTCTTCAGTTTTGATTGCATGCATAGGAATCTACAAATTCCGTGGGAATGATCTCGATACTCAATAAAAATGTAACTACTAGTTGAAAGAGTTTCTTCACGTCTTAGCTAAATATAAAGAGAAAGATAAGACTATAGAATGGATCGATTGATAGTAAGGAAATCATTGTAAGTCGTATTCTATAATCTTCATTTCTTTACTTATGAGTCGTTTTTACCCGATTTATTCATTAGTTGTAGTATATATTCTTATTTGCAACCTAGTTTAAGTTCCAAAGATTATATTTTATAGTTATTTTGAAAAAATCCTTTAGTTGTATCTCTTGAACACTTATGATTTTGTATACAACATTGACATTTTTTATAGTCTACGTCCCTAGGTTTGATGAATAAATGATTGTGGATTAGTGAACAACATACTAATTGTTGCAAGTTAATTTACACCACCAACACTCACACATTCAACCATTCAATATTTTTATCGTGTGACATTCCTCCATTAGTGATATACGCCATAAGCTACATTGTAACTTCTTCTAGCATCCTTTAATGATATACGCTTTAGGATAAATCATTACACATTCCCACCTCATCTCTAGGTTGCATATCATCATTATGCATTCATCACATCACGTTACACACAACACATAGTTCAACCATTTCCCAATGACGTTGTTGATCGAGAACACTTGACAAAAAGCACACAAGAAGTCCGCATGGGAAAATAGGTCATATTCAAAGGCACGAATAGAAAGGGATAACACACACTCGTAACAAAAGTTTAGATTTTTGTGACTTAGCCGTCTGCACTCATGAAGGTTTATTTTTAGATATGGCATGTAGAGCACACAAACGAGGAAGAGATGTGCACGCAATGCATTAGCTATTCTTAGATGATCATATACTAATCACTTTACATGGACACAAGCCGGAAATAGATCTACCACTTTGTTAGTTAAATATCATTAGTCTAGTTCCGACTTGTAGTAGATCTATTTAATAGAAAAAGAGAGGAGATATATACAGAGACATGTTGTTAAAACTTTTACGCGCATACTACATCATTATTGTAATGAAGCTTTTGTATATTTATTGCATTGAATATAATGGAGGATATTGGCTGAATCTAAGTGTTAGTTTTATGTGTATCTGAATCTAATATGTTTTTTATCTCATCATGGTTAGTACTTATATTTTTTCTCCCTTAAGGATAGATCTCGGTATGCTCTATGGGATGATGTGTTAGTAATGGAACTCTATGTATCTCTTAAGTCTTCATCATGCTAACATCCTACAATAAAGAACCCTAAAGAGGGACCCGGTACCATTGTGAGTTTTGGGTAAGTGCTCAATTTAGGGTGAGTGATGTGCCAATGCATCTAGGGTTTTATCATATTTGTATCACTGAATTCTATGTTGCATCATTGGTTTCATTTCCAAGACCCTCTTTTCAATTGTTTTCAGGATGGTTCGCGATGAAGACATACCGGTTGACCTTACCAACTGTTGAAGAATGGATACGCGATCTGGATGAAAAATACGCATGGTAATTCAGCACTAGATCTGAGTTTAAAGCATGTATGTGGGTGGAACAGAATATGTATGATATTTTATATGAGATCTTTTTCGCTATCTTTCCAATAAAATTGTACGAGTGGTTGATTTCTTATGCATCTAAGAAGAATTGGAGGTATCGCTCTTGTCTGGATGTAGGAAGAATTTCAGGCCCTTTATGATGTTGATATGATTTGGACTTGAGTTGTGGATACGTGGTTTCATGGTGTCTTGAACAGTTATATCTTGGAATACTCAATTTCCACTTATTCATGTCTAGAAGTAGCTGAATTCCAGTTTTTACGATATCCAAGGGGAGCTTATCTACAAGGAATTCCTATAGAAATCAAAATCTTGATGGTAACTTTAAATCTGGAGAGTAAACTGATGGCTAACTAAACCCCACCACGCGCAAGGGCAAGGAGCAGATTGGTGAAAGATGGCAGACCTAGCGGCAGAAAGGCAAAGAGAGGAAAGGTGGCTTAAATAATAGGTGGTGCATGAGAGGGAGATAGAGAAGTAACGTACCATAATAGAAATTATGGCATTGAGGAGAGATATGGCTCGTGAAGGATTTGAAGCTCAAGTAGAAGACATGGAGCCATAGAGGAACTCCCCCATCTTAGAAAGCATGACAGGGATCCCCCCTCGCCCTCACATAGAAACACACCAACAGAGACTACATGGGCCGTGAGCGCACATCTGAATCCACCTAGTAACCTAGCCCTTATGCTTGGTTTTCCAATATCTAGTACGACAAGTAATCAACAAGAAAGTTTGGGAAGTAAGAGAGCAAGCACATCAATGGTAGGGAAGATGACTTCATTGTTATTTAGAGGTGTGTTTTCAGGCACGTCATCCGCACAAAACATAAGCACATAGAATCTTGGATTCACCTATAGAAGTGGAACTACTTCACAAACCGTAGGGGTTCAGTATAGTACTACTATTGAAGCATAAGGGAGTACATCTACAGGACCTATTCTAGCTACAGGTTCGGGATCAAGAGGCATAGGTAGCTTTGGTTCAAGTGGATCTGGTGGTTTTGGAGGTAGGGGAAACACAGAGGATCTGGATCAGGTGGGCAAGGTCCACACCAACCCCAGAATATTTTCATGGAAATGTATCTTAATCTTCTAGAGTATATGGGCATAGAAGATACTATTGAACATGATCACATGTGTGAAATATTATGGCGCGCAAAAGGAATCATAGCTTCTGAGCGTAGGGTAAGCCAATTTTCTACTATGTTACAAGGGCGCGCACATAGCTGGTACAGAAAGTTTGAACCTGATCAGACTTTCATAGATTATCTGGCTTTAAAGGATGCATTCCTTAAAGAGTTTCATATCCCTAAGTTTGAGCAGAAGAGTATAAGTGCGCTCAAGGATATTAAGCAAGGCACTACTAAAAGTGTTAGGGAGTATGATGCATAGTTTAAAATGCTATTATCAAAGATTTCTTATGACATACACACAATACAACATGCACAATGGTTCGTTGGGGGCTTGATTACCCCTTTTAGGAGGGCATTATCACATAAGACATACACTAATCCATGCAAAGCACTTGAAGCATCCTTACACACTGAGGCAGTTAGAAGTATAGATACTGGGTGAGCCCATTTTTAGAAGCAAAAATAACAACAATGGTGAAACAATTGGAGAAACTATTAAAAAATTCAGCCCATGAGACATGCATAGGGATTTGGTGCATAGATTGTGAAGTAGAAGGTCAAACAAAGGATAGTTGCCCTCACAGAATAGTACACTCATTATTGATGGATTGTGAAATATGCCACTTAAACCATGATGCTAGCCACTTCCCATTATTAAAACGGATGATAAGGAAGAAGTTTCAAGCTATTGTAAAATCTACAAGTCCATGACTCATGACACAGAGGACTGTAGGCTGATTAGACATATTTATGATGTTATAGATATTAGTGTATGACAAATAGGAGTTTTATATAAATCTAAGGGCAAGAATGAGCATCAGGACCATGAGCACAGTCAGTGCACTATGATCGAAATGAGGGGCTTTTTGAAGGTAATCATGGCAGAGGTCAAGGATACTGTGGTGGATTCAAGGATGAGGCCGTGGTGGTGGAAGAAGTGATTTCCCATGCGAAATGTGTTATACATGTGGATCTCCTTATCACTATAGGCACGAGTGCCCCTAGATTCTTACATGTTATTTTTTATGGAAAGAACCATAGCTATGAAGAGTTCCCGAACTTATATGAGCATCTGAGTAAGCAACATAAACAAGATAACAAAGGTGCAGGGATGGTTAGGATATAACACACGGTGGACAATAAATGGATACTCAAGATGGAAGTAGCATCCGATGCACTACAAGTGAACATCATGACCCACGCTGAGGCAACATGTGCCAGGAGGCATTACAATAGAAACCTACCATCACTAAGGATGAGGTTCTTCATGCACGATACCCAGATCCTTCCTATCAGAAGGAGGTTTATCAAGAAACCATGGAAGTTCTAAGGAATCTTCAAGGTGAGATACAATACTTAAAGGAGTAGAAGAAAGCATCAGAGATGGTCCAAACTAATATAGATGACTTGAGAGAAGTGTGTAAAATGTTGCGCTAGGAGAACATCATTCCACTATTAGGGAGTTGGTTAAAAGGGAACACTCCGTGCAAGTATTGAGAATGGATGACAAATCCTGCATGTAAATATCCCTCCTCATAGCCTAGATTATGACAAGGAAATCACTCTAAATTTTGTTGTGGATGGGTGGCTATTAAGTAATATACTGATTGATACAAGCACGAATTTAATGTTCTTACCTTGGATGCATGGGTACAAATGGGAAGACCCCCATTGCAGCCATCCTCTAATGTATTATTCATGGCTAATCGGACTAAGGCCACTCCCATAGGAATTTTGAAAGATGCATTTATTACCATACAAGGAGCCAAGTTCACTGGAGATTTTGAATTTTTAGCACTCGGTGGAATTAGATAGCTTCCCAGCTCTATTGGGGCATCCTTGGTGCTATACAAATAATGCTAATCTTCGGTTCAACAAGGGCTATATCAATTTTGAAAATAAAGAGGAAAGGGTTATTATCCCTTTAACAGATGGAAATTTCACGCCCTATGTTGAGCCCTTAAGTGAAGAAGATCAAATAGGATTTATGTATGCCATCCGAGATCTAGAGATGATTGAACCAACCAAAGAAGGACTAATTCAGTGAGGATGCACAATCCATTAGCGATACTACGAGTGTTGCATATGATAATTGGGCTCATAGAACTTATGAGTTGGTAGGGTGCGAAGTAAAGAGCATATTTCCTCGAGGCACAAAACCACATTATGTCAAGAGGATAGGTAACAACTTGGTACCTTGTTACACAGGGAAGGGGATCCCATGGTATTCTTGTGCACCATGGAAGAAAAATGGATAGATCCACTGCAAAGAAGAAATATGCTAGCATATACACTACGTGGGGGACAACAAACGCCTGGTGGGTGGTCCACAGGGATAATCTTTCCGGATGGAATGAAATTGGGATTTCTCTTACTACTAGGTTCTTTAGGAGCAATGCACCTACTCAAATTTATACTTATCATGGTAATCAACCTATTCAGCACCACATTTAGAAGTGTGAGAGACTCTGGACAAAAGGGCAGGAAGCTTTACCACCTTCACTATGGGTGCACCGGTTCTATTCCACTTTACAAGGTTGTGTGCATGCTTGGTATGTATATGCATAACTCCATAGAGAAACTGGAAATTAGCATAATTTAATTGTAGAATGGCCTAGATGTTTGAATTCTTCTCTACGAAGCCTCCGGTGGAAGAAGCATTAAAAGTTATCTAGCGCTTAACTATGGGGGATAGTGCCAAGGCTGAAGAACTCCTTCAGGAGTTATTAGATAAAGAAGACTCGTGGTGCGATCTTGATAATGAACCGAGGCCAATGCAACATTACTTCAACATGCTTTCCTTGAGAAGGAGAAAGGAAAAATGGTCTACTTAGTGGATGACAAAGAAGTAGATAATCTGAATTTAAACCATTCAAAGAAGGGCATGAGGTATTGACAAAGGTGTGGATAAGACCACGCGCACCTATCATGAACCTATGAAGACAAAGTGGGTGAATATTGGAACAAATACTGAGCCTAAGGAAGCCATAATTAGAGACTATTGGTCAAACTCAAAGTGGAAAAATCATAGAGTTACTAAGGGACTACCATGACCTATTTCATAGGGGTACCATGAACTTAAAGGCATGCATGAATCATTAGGGGAGATGAAGATAAATCTTAAAGAGGGTGCGTGCCTAGTTAGAAAGAGACCTTACATAATGAACCCCAATTTGTGTGAAAAGGTCAAAGAAGAGATTGATAACATGTTGAAATATGGAATTATCAAGCCCTTGATGAGTCAGAATGGGTTAGTCCAATGGTGATCAGTATCAAGAAGGATGGATGGATTAGAATATGTGTGGATTACAGGGAGCTAAATATTGCATGTGTAAATAATCCATTCCCTACGCCATTTACTTGAGGAAATACTAGAAGGAGTTGCAGGGCGCGAAATCTATTCATTTACAGATGGGTTCTCTGGGTATCATCAAGTTAGGATTGCCCAGGAGGATCAAGAAAAGACTACATTTACTACTGAATGGGGTAGCTTTCACCTATATTGTAATGCCATTCATCCGAAAATGTGCCTATGTATTTTTGCATAGTTGTCCAAGCATTCAAATAATTTATTCACAACTTCTTACAGGTATATTTAGATGATTGGATGGTGTATGGATTAGTTAAGGATCACTGTGACAATCTGCACTTAATGTTTGAACGGTGTAGACAGTTGAGTATATCTTTAAACATCAAAAAGTGCATATTTTCTACACCATTTGGGATACTTTTAGGACACATAATCTACAAGGAGGGTTTGTTGGTTGATCCAACAAAGGTTGCAGTCATTATAGGCATAAGGGAGCCTACCAATAAAGTGAGGTGTGTAGATTTTTGAGTCATACAGGATATTATAGAAAGTTTATCAAAGGCTATGCCAAAGTTTCCACACCATTAGAAGGGTTACTAAAGGGAAAGGTACATTCTATTGGGGAGAACAAAGAACAACGCATTTCAAGACATCAAGGAGAAACTTACTACCGCGCATATTCTACATTTTCCTTCATGAGACAAACCATTTCATGTACATGTTAACGCCTCTGGCATGGCCTTTGGTGTGGTGTTGGCCCAACCTAGAGAAGGTATTGTAGATCATCCTATCTATTTTGCTAGGAGAAAGCTGACTCCTACAAAATAGAATCACACAACTATAGTGCGTGAAGCTTTGTCAATGATCTATGTGCTGCATAAATTATGCCAATACCTACTAGCTACACCATTCATCTTTTATATAGATCATATGGCATTGAATTATTTGGTAAATAAGTCTACTTTACAAGGGTGCATATGTCAATGGGTGCATATGTCAATGGGTGCTCATATTTCAAGAATTTGATTTCACAGTTGTGGTAAAACCAAGAAAAAGTAATGTTGACTAAACCATCTATCAAGAATACAAATCGAGAAGAAGCATAAGCAATTGAGGATACCATGCCGATGCATAGTTATATAGGTTACAACGCGCGCCATCGTAACTAGAGGACATTGTTGTGTCTTTCTACACAGGATGGCACTGAAGGAATGAAATCCTTGGAGAAGAAACAACTTGCTATACGTGCCGCACCTTATATGTTAATCAGTGGTGACTTGTACAAATTGGGTCATGATGAGGTATTGCATCGTTGTGTATTAGAACATGAGTGCATGGGCATTATGGAAGAAGCTCATGGTGGAATTACAGGTGGCCACTATGCAGGTGATGCCACAGCGCACAAGATTCTACTCGTTGGATTATGGTGGGAGACCCTCTATAAAGATTATAAGGAATTTTGTAAGGCATGTGACCATTGTCAACGTCTTGGAAGACCAGTCAAGCGAGATGAAATGCCTCTGAGACCTATTACTAGTGCAGAACCATTTGAGAAATGGGCTATAGATTTTGTGGGTCCTATTTCACCAACTACGCATAGAACTGGATCACGCTACATTATAACTTACACAAACTATCTGACAAGATGGGCAAAAGTAACACCTACAAAGGACTCGCATAAGGGCTACAAAGTAGCTTGATTTCTATGGGAAAATATTATTACAAGGTATGGATGTCCTTTGAGTTTGACCAATGGATAGGGGCACACATTTTCTTAATGAGACAATCAAAATTTTATTAGATGAGTTCATGATTGCACACCATAAGACTACACCCTATCATCCTCAGAAAATGGAACTACTGAAGCTTTCAACAAAATTTTGGGCTAGACATTGACAAAAATATGTGATGTTGGAAGAAAGGATTGGGATGATAAAGTATTTGCAGTACTTTGGGCATATCAAACAACATATAAAAGGTTAATAAAGCAACACCATTTCAGTTAGTGTTTGGCATAGAAGCCATTCTTCCTATGGAATTTATGTTACCTTCTTTTCTTTTTTACGTGCACTAGAGGTCTAGCTGATGAGAAAGCTTTAGAAGAATGGATTGAAAAGATAATTCAATGGATGAGTAATGAGCCATAGCACGTTGGAGTCAGAAGCAAGAAAAGGCCAAGTAGAAGGCATGGCATGACAAAAATAAGGGACAAGAAGTTTGAGATTGGACAAATGGTGCTTCTCTATGACTCTAAGTTCTTATGCCATCCAGGAAAACTTAAGGTACATTGGTTGGGGCCATATGTTATCACTTACATCCTTGAAATATGCACTTGTCAGTTAGAAGCCCTTGATGGAACACAACTACCCTTACTTCAACGGAGTAGGCTGAAGCCCTACTATAAATAAGTCTTCTTAGTGTTTGTAATAAGGTAGTATTGCCATTTAGATTAGGTTTTCAATTTGTATTTCCTTAATGTGTTTCCTTCTTTGTTGCTATGCTTTGTCAATTTAGTTGGTGTGTTGTGTAATAAGCGCGCTTGCATGCATGAAGCTAATTACTATATGAAGCATGTTTATGCGTAGAGGACTACACATACTTTTAGTGTGGGGTGGATTTTTGATATTTAGGTACAAAATCATGGGAATTGAAAGGTGAAAGGAATAGTCACTACGGTGCTCATCAAGTCAAAGGATTGCTTCTAAAAAGTGACCAAAGATGGAGATGAATGAAGGGACAATATAACACGAGGTAAGCAGAGGCCATAACAACTACCAGTAGAAGGTGCAGTGATGAGGTACTCAAGTGTAAGGAAGCGTGCTGAAGAGAAGTTTGTGACCAAAGGGTAGGAAGGCATGCTAGAAGGTTATAGCTGGGCGTGAAGATGTAACTCATGGAAATGATGGAAATTGATCAATTAATGAGAGGATATTTGGTAGGTGAAGGAGCAATGAATGCATCAAAAATTTGAAAATCTATATAAGGATGGGATGCGAATTCATTTTTACCATTGTGATTAAGATTATTTGAAAAAGAGCTAAGTGTGAAGAGCCAGTGATCGAATTGAGGTGTGAGAGGTGTGTAACCAATCGTGACGAAGATATCTATGTGCAGAAAGAGCTTGTGTCCCTAGTGGTGAAGGGTTTGAGCGAAGCAAGGTGATAGAGAGGAGCGAGGGCACATGATTTCACCTAGGGCATGCTTGAATCAAGCTAGGTTTGATTCTCAAATTATAGAATTCAAGAGGCAAGTATCTACAAAGGATTGTAAGGTAGAAATGGCACCCAAGAAAGTAATTAGAAGAGTGAAGGGAAAGAAGAAGGTGGTCGAAGAAGAAGAGGAGATGGCTCCTGAAAGTAATTTTTCTGAAATGTAATATCTAGAGGGGGTTATCGTAGGCCAGGAGTGGGATTCTCACATAAGAAAAATCAAGGTGAGTGAGTACAACCACCATACCACAGAGAATAAGAAGGAACTTGATGCCTTGCTGAACACAAAGACAAATAAATGCACGGAAGACATGCCGGTGTATGATGATGTCAAGAGAAGCTCTTGAAGAAGATTGGAGTTTACCAACTATATAAACTCCCTTACTTCAGGGAAATATGAGCCCTTGTACCAATGGCTCATGAGCAGAGTGCATGAAGATTTTTTCTACTTTGCAGGATGCAGAGCCAGAATTTCAGCCGCGCTCATCTCCATGGTAACAGGATTAAAGGACACATGAGAATATTTGTGAGATGATTTAACAGATAAGGCTGAAATATTAGAAACCAAAAAGGAGTTCGGGTACACAAAGGGTCCATGCGGCATGGACATTGATAAAATGAAGAAATATCCAGTTGTGCAAGCAATTGCACATCTCGTTACAAAGCTAAATGACCAAGAAAGGTGGTCACAAGTGAATACCATGTGGATGAACATTGCTAAAAAATGTCTGAAGGGGTAGTTTACAAAATTTCATGTTACATTGTAGAAACAATCATTGAGGAAGCGCGCACAGAGGAAGGATCAGCTTTGGAGTTTTTCTGTTGTCATGTTGTGTTCATGGAGATTAGAGTACTTGATGGACCAAAAGAGAAGATATGGGAGTATCCCATGGAGCATAAGTCACCTGCAGAACACTTCAAAAAGTACTTGTGTGAAGGATCCATGACAGAAACAATGTCAAGCAAAGGGATGAGAAGTGGTACGATAGGCTCCACATGACCTTTGAAGAAGAATGGCGCATCCCCAAGGACTTTCCTTTAGTGGTTGGAAAGGCAGTTTAGTTCGTTATATACCAACATTTTTACATAGTGCGGTTCACCATGAAGGATGGAGCATGGAGCCCTTGGTGTAAGTTACCATATGCCTTCACAGCAAGGTACTTCTAGGCGTCAGTACATAGGTTCTCAAATGCGCGGCACCTAACGTTCAATGTGGACAAGGTAGATTGTGACTACCACATGCTAAGGAAGAAATATGTGTATCCATGGGAGGTGCATATATTAAAAGGCTCATTTCAAATGTATTGAGCCTTAAACTAGTAAGTTCCATTTTGGGAGATATTGGGGTAGTATCGTGTACCTCCAACTAAAGCCCAAGTTGGAGAATAACAAGTATGTGGAAGATGAATTTGCACTTCCAAAACCACCAAAGGGTAAGCACACGATGGAGAACATCCTAGTGCCTAAGCCCACAGAGCCAATTGAAGTGGAGGATGAGGAGGATGAGCCCAAGGAGAGTGGTGGTTTGGAGCAAAGAGGTAGAAGACATCCTACGAACAAGGATGAAGCTGAGTGCACCACTACACCACCTCAACCACAAGAGGGGGATGATGAGGACTTGGATGTAGTCCAAGGAGAGCACATATTTAAGAGAATATTCAGGAGAACAAGGACCTAGGGTGCTACTCCGCAAACAGTGAACAACTCACCCAGACTCTCTCCACATAAGGAGATAACCACGAAAAGGAGAAGGAAGCTGAAGTTGAATGAGGAGGTGGAAGAGTCAGAGGAAAGTGCACCTAATTCTCCTACACCTCCAGAGAACATAGAAGAACATAAAGATGAAGAAATGGAAAACAAAAAGAAAGAGGAGGAAAAGGGAACATATGAGACAGTTACAGAGACTACTCAGGACATGGAGGCATAAGTCCCAAATCTGGAGGCTCAAGTTCCTAAGCAACCAAGGTCTAGAAGAACAAGTGGAGAGCACATTCCACCAGCCATGGGTTATGTAGAGGACGTAGGTAAAATTGTTTGCACCCGTTTCCAGAGCACACTATCACAAAAAGGACTTATATGGTTGGGAGTTAATGGATGAAGATATGGCTACAATGCGCACAAGGAAGCAGTTATCATGGTCCATGCACACACATATGGATGAGCCATATTTTTATGTGTGTGAGGAGTCATGTGTATCAAGGAGGTTGAAAAGACACCTCAGGCTAGACACATGACAATAAAGCCTACTGTCATGTCAGATGAATAGGTAAGCAATGCATTGGTGAAAGTCTCAACAGAGGTGGCAAGGTGGAATATGGACAAGGCTGCCACAATTAGGGCACTCAGGGAAGAGATTAAGACTAAGGATGGGGAAATAGTGTGCCTAACATAGGAAAAATACTTAGCACAAAAGAAGAACTCTATATTTATCAGCATCGCAGAGGAAATTGGTGATAATATCATAAGAGCTAGGCCACACTTAGAGCCAAAGGTGCCAAAGACATTTCCTTTGGCAATACACTATGTAGGTACATTAGTGGACCTAGTGCTTGAAGATGAACCTCTACGCATGCCAGCACCAAAGGATCCAGCACAAGAGGCAGAGCGCGAAAAGGCTTTAGTGATGTGGAAGATTGCATCATATGAAGGACTGTTGCAAACGCATGCAAGAAGAACTGAAGAAAGTAGACCAAGCCTTGAACATCTGCACATAGCTCTAGAGGTGCTCATTAACATAAAAACCCTAGAGGAGAACAATGAGGTCCAAAAAGTGATGAAGGATGAAACATTGGGCCACGCAGAAAGATTATCAATGGTTAAACAGAAGCGTGAGGCCTGGAAGAAGCCCAAGAACCACACAAGAATCAGCTAGAGGAGCTTGGGAAGCTCATTATGCAAAAGATGGATTTACTAGAAGGGAGGATGACTGCAATGTCCAACATTGTGTTGGTCTTACAAAATGAGAAAGGAGAGATCGTGAAAGATGAATTGGAGTCTATTGATGTGGACATTCCAGAAAGAGTAGAGGAAGAACTCAGTTGAGTGTAGCAGACCTTGGAGGCCAAAATAAAATAGGAATATCCTGAATTAGTTGTTCAGGTTGCATAGAAGAAGAAATTGTAGAGTAAAAACATTCTTTCATTCTTTCCATTCTTCTATTCTTTACTTCTTTCCATTCTTCAATTCTTTACTTCAGTTTTGAGATGACCATTGTCGGGCGACAATGAAATTAGTGTGGGGTAATGTTGATCAGAGAACACTTGACAAAAAGCACACAAGAATTCTATGCATGAAACCAAGTCATATTTAAAGGCATGAACAAAAAGAGAGAACATGCACGTGGAATAGAAGTTCAGCTTTTCGGACTTAGCCATTTTCGCTCATGAAGGTCTATTTTTAGAGATGGCATGCAGAGCACACAAATGAGGAAGATATGTGTGTGCAACGCATTGGCTATTCTTGGAGGATCAGATACGAAGCACTTTACATGGACACAAGCTAGAAATAGATCTACTACTGTCAGTTAACTATCAGTAGTCTATTGTTAGCGCACTTGCATGTGTGGCTAGTTTTGTAAAGGCGCATGGCTAATAATAGCATGTGACCTATTTTGGGAATAGATAAGTGGTGAAGGGAAAGTCCCCACCCTTATATATATGTAGTAAATTGTGTAATAGAAAAAGAGAGGAGATATATACAGAGACATGTTGTTAAATATTTTATGCGCATACTATTGTTATTGTAATGAAGCTTCTGTATATTTATTGCATTGAATATAATGGAGGATATTGGCTGAATCTAAGTGTTAGTTTTGTGTGTATCTAAATCTAGTATGTTTTTTATCTCATCATGGTTAGTACTTAATTATGTTCTCCCTTAGGGATAGATCTGGTATGCTCTGTGGGATGATGTGTTAGTAATGGAACTATATGTATCTCTTAAGTCTTCATCATGCTAACTTCCTGCAACAAAAATCCTAAAGAGGGACCTAGTACCTTTGCATGCTTTGGGTGTACCAGATACACTCTCATTTATGGTTCATTCTTGAATGCTGAAGGGGCATACCTAAATTAAACTCACTACATACAATTCCATTCACTCTGGGGGCACTTGGCTCCTATCATTCACTCTACATTCCATTCCATCCATCCACATCATACTACATATCTTGGTTGCATTTACTTGTACATGTTCACTTTATTCCACATGCTCGATAGATATCTTATATGTCATTATCTTTACCATACACACATGTGTGTTCACTTGCTTTCTAGTTGTGATCGCAAACTCTATAGATCCATTACACGTAGCATGGATGTTTGGCGCAGTACCTATTACCACTCCTATCGTGGCTCCTAGTGTACCCAATTTTGTAAATTACAGTGTTCTTGTTCTATTTTGTACTTAGCACTATACATTATTCGATTATACACGCTTTGACATACTTTTTATCTTTCTAACATGCTAAAGGGTGCTTCATGTGCAAAAAAAAATTTGCAGGACTATTTGTCACCATGGTTATCTATTACATTGTTTGTACTTGCTTGTCATTTTATATCATTGTTTGTAAGCTTTGCCCTTTATCTTTTGTGCACACTTGTATGCTTTTGGCTTAGTTGGCCTTGATTTTCTTGCGACACCATGAGTGATGTCCTATATTTTCAACCCACTTTTCATGGTCTACATTGTCTTCTTGCGTGTTTACTTGCATCTTAGCATATACATTATCTATTTAGCTTATACTTGTCTTCTACATGCATGTTTGTTCATACTAACACTTGTTTCCTAGCCACTTGTTTGCATGTTCCTTGGTTTCTACCAAACACATCCCCTCCCCCTACAAGGCACAATTTCAGTGTTTAGTCCTCTTTTAGGCCACATTCTCCTACAATGAGGTTGCATACACCCACAAAGAGGGGGCATCATTTGGGTGAATTAGTCACCCAATACAATGCTCTGCGAGTACACAACACAAAACAATATCGGTACAACACATTCAAGGATCATAATCGACTTGGGTCCTTGGTACACCGATGCCTTTCTGGAGTGCCTATAACTAGGAGGCGATTACACATCAATCGGGTTCATAGAGTATTGCCATTCATGTAGAAGGAAGAAATCGGACTGTAAATGCAGATAATTAGCCAAAATTTCTCAAGAAAGAGAGGCTTCACTTGATTTCAAAATGTTGGAAACATAAGATGGGCAAGTTTTCTATGTTACTCAAAGGAAACCATGGCCACTAAGGTAAGGAGGTATGACATAAGACCCTATGCATTCATCTCAAAATTAGTCTAATAATTCATATATGCAGCCCCCACATTGGGCTAACCCTCAAGGATGGGCCCCATATCCTCAACAAAAATGGCAACAACCTCCCCAATCATGGTAACAGGCATGGAGGGAATGATAGTGGAATAACCCACCTCCTAATTACCAAAAAAATTATCAACAAACTCCCTATCAAGCAATAGTAAGCTCGGTGCCTAATCCCCAATCAGGCTCCCAACCAAATGTTACATAACTACCTTCTCAACTAATGCCTAACCCTAACAATAAAGTTGCTCAGCTAGCCTATTCCACTAGAACCATTAGTTTCAAAAACCCTACTCCTAAAAAAACCTCGGTTCCTACCGAAGTTTCCTTACCTTCCGAAATACCTATAAATGAAGAAACACCACTTTCCGAGTAGGGTCCTAGGCCTATATCTCTTGAAAGAGTTCTTGTTGCATAGGCAATGTTAAATATCTCAACCCTAGAATCTTCCTCTTCAAAGGGAAAAAGGAAATATTCCTCCAAATCCTCTATGCCACAAAGAAGATCCCATAGACTCAAAACCAAAAAGCCAAAACCTTCAAAGTCTGGGAAAAATATTTAAATATCGCTAGACAATGATGAGGAGAGGATAGATAGGAATGATGAATCCATTCCAATGGAATTTGAACAAGAAGTTCCCATAGTAATAGATGCAGACATAGTTATGGAGGAACAACCCAAGGTAATTGAAAAGACAGAAGAAGAGGAATTAGGTGCACAACCTACTCAACATAGCCCTATTGAATCCATTGAGATTCAAACAGAGGTCATTCATGCAGGGGTAACCCATATGATGCATGAAGGAAAAGTATTTCTTGAAGAAACTGAAATTTTAACCAATGTTCATGAAAACCTTGAGGAAACAGAGATTGTTCATGTGTTGTATGAAGAGGATTTGGTAACTAAGGAAAGTAAGGAAGCAACAACTAGTAGCTGCAGATGATGAGGAGAAAACTAAGGAAGTGTCATCAGAAATAGTACCCACAACTCAACCCAGTGCCATTGATACTGAAGCTAGTTTACCACTTGATGTAGAGGATACAATTGAAAACATTGTCCATAACCTTGAGCCGAGATTTCCCAAGAATCTATTGGGCCAATGCGAGATAGATGACCCCCAATTACTCCGATATCCTCAAAACATCCAACATGCAACCACATGTTATTATACAAGAAGTCTTCAGAGAGCCCCACAGCCACTGTAACAATATGGAAACACGAGACTAGCTCGTAGTATTGGGTGCAAAAATTTGAGAACTATTGTAATAAATTGTAGAGAAGATGGAAAAGAGAAAGGAAGAACTAATCTTCCAACACTAGAAAGATTTGGAAGAAAATGATAAGCAACTAAGGGAAAAAGACAATCAGATTGCATGGTTGAAAAAGAAACAAGAAGACACAGTGTAACAAATGAAATTTTCAAGTGTAGACCACCATCCAATGTTTACTTTGTCTTCTTAAAAGAACAAATGTTGTAGCTGAAATATACTTGTATCAATAGTGATATTCCATTTGACATTAGTGGAGCAAGGTCATTTTTCAAAATATATCTCAAGATGCCTCATGAAATTCAATTACTTCTTTGTGAACTCTATATGTACAACTATGCTTTGGAATATGACAGAGATTGGATCCATGTTTTGTTTATCTGGGGATGTTCAAATTCAATCATTGTGCTCTTATTTCAATGATGAACTATATAGGGAAAATCACATGGTCGAGTATAGGCAACAGTGCGAAAGAGAAACCATTAATGGTTATGGTAGAGGAAAACAATACAAAGGTTATGATTAAAGAGTATGGAAATTTCATGAAGGATCAAAAATTCAAGCAGAGAGTCTATAAAATGAGAGAGGAGGCCCATTATGAGGCCAAAGAGCACATTAAGTACAATGGTGTAGAGATAGTACAGGCATGTGGAAAGAGATGAGATGAGATGTCACTAGAACTAAAGAGGAAGGAAATGCATTCCTATCCAAAAATTATCCCAACTCTCCAGTGAATCAACCCATATATTCAGGTAGTAAAGGGATGTGGACCAACTTGGTTCCCAATTAGATATTATCCACCTATTTTCCACTATCCAATCCCTCATTGGTCTAGGGAGAGAGAACTCAACAAGGAATTCAAAGAAAGGATAACTGAGCGGTAAGATGAGAGGAATGCGAGTTACTTCTTTACTAAACCAGAGAGAACATCCATGCCAACCGACTTGAGAAAACTATACAAAGATCATCCAGGTGGACCCCAAGAAGGAAAAGGATAAACAAGAAAAGGCAGAAAAGGATAAAGAAGTAAAAGCTTGAATGAGGTAATTCAAGAAACTAAGTCTATGGGGTGTGATGAGACCCTTTTATTACTATTTTTGTCTCATTTATTGTGTATCTTGTATACCCCTACACTGTTATCTCTATGATCCTGTCAGAACATTTCCACTTGAACCTAAAACTTATGGCACTTATATATTAATTAGTATAATTATTACTAAGTTACTTTATTTCATGGATTTTGAATGTGCATTTTAATCTCTTTGATGAAATGAATGATTATTAAGTGCTTTATCTGAATGTTGTACTTTTTGCAAGAAGTTGTTATGTATTGTCACTAACATGTAGCCAAAGAAACTTTTTCAAAGCAAGAAGGGCTTGTCCACAACAACTAGCATGTATCAACTGGGACTCGTCCGCAAAAAGGCACCTGCGACCAAAAGGAAAACATGCACATATAATAAGTCGTGATTGAAAACGTGATCAACAAGAATGATTCACCTGATTTCACACTTGATAGTAAAGAATTAGTTATGACAACAAGAGTGTATCTCACGCCAATGCCTAATTATTCTCTACAACTACAACTTGGAACTAGTTGATTTAATTTCACAACTGGTTGTTTGAATGAACAGTTAGTTATGTTGATGTATTATAACACTTTTCTTCAGTTTTGATTGCATGCATAGGAATCTATGGATTTCTTGGGAATGATCTGGTACTCAATAAAAATGTAACTACTAGTTGAAAGAGTCTCTTCACGTCTCTGTTGAATATAAAGAGAATGATAAGACTGTAGAATGGATCGATTGATAAGTAAGGAACTCGTTGTAAGTTGTATTATGTAATCTTCAGGCTGATGAATAAAAATTTGAGTTCTATCATTTTGTTTTAGACACCCTTAGGAAGGGATAACACCCAAGGCAGGGCCCACTTGTGGTTTGTTAAACCCCTTCCTTTTTCTTTGTTGTTTTAAGTTTTGTGCATGAGTAGATTAGAGTTGCAACAAATCATTTCTTTACTTATGAGTCATTTTTACCTGCTTTATTCATTAGTTGTAGTATCTATTCTTATTTGCAACCTAGTTTAAGTTCCAGCATTATATTTTCTAGTTATTGTGACAAAAATCCTTTAGATGTATCTCTTGAACACTTATGATTTTGTATACAACAATGGCAGTGTTTAAATTCTATGTCCCTAGGTTTGATGAATAAATTATTGTGGATTACTGAACAACATACTAATTGTTACAAGTTAATTTGCACCACCAACACTCACACATTCAACCATTCAATCTTTCTATCATGTGACATTCCTCCATTAGTGATATATGTCATAAGCTACATCATCACTTCTTCTAGCATCCTTTAATGATATACGTTTTAGGATAAATCATCACACATTCCCACACCTCATCTCTAGGTCGCATATCATCATTACACATTCATCACATCATGTTACACACAACACATAGTTCAACCATTTCCCAATGACGCAATCTCATTTACGGTTCATTCTTGAATGTTGAAGGGGTATAACTAAATGAACCTCACTACATACAATTCCACTGGGGGCACTTGTCTCCTATCATTCACTTTACATTCCATTCCATCCATCCACATCATACTACATATCTTGGTTGCATTTACTTGTACATGTTCACTTTATTACACATGTTAGATAGATATCTTGTATGTCATTATCTTTACCATACACACATGTGTGTTTACTTGTTTTCTAGTTGTGATCACAGACTCTACACTCCATTACACGTGGCGGGATGTTTGGCACAAGACTATTATAAGTCCTATCGCGGCTCCTAGGGGCACTCACTTTCATACATTAAATGTGTTATTGTTCCATTTTGTACTTCGCACTATATATTATTAGATTATACATGCTTTGAAATAATTTTTATCTTTCTAACATTGTAATGTAGATGCTTCGTGTGCAACATTTTTTTTGTAGGACTATTTTTCACCACGATTATCTATTACATTGTTTGTACTTGCTTGTCATTTTATGTCATTGTTTGCAAGCTTTGTCTTTTGTCTTGTGTGCACACTTATATGCTTTAGGCTTAGTTGGCTTTGATTGTCTTGTGACACCGTGAGTGATGTCCCATGTTTGTAACCCACTTTTCATGGTCTACATTGTCGTCTTGCGTGTTTACTTGCATATTAGCACATACATTGTCTGTTTAGCTGACACTTGTCTTCTACATGCATGTTTATTCGTACTAATACTTGTTTCCTAGCCACTTGTTTGCATGTGCCTTGGTTTCTACCAAACACATCCTATCCCCCTATAGGACACAATTTCAGTGGTTGATCCTCTTTTGGGTCGCATTTTCCTACAGCGACGTCGCATGCACCCGCAAAGATGGGGGAATCATTTGGGTGAATTATTCACCCCATATAATGGTCTATACACATACACAACACAACATGATACCAAAGACAACACATATCAAGGCTCAAAATTATACTTGGGTCCTTAGTACAATGATTCCTTTCCTAGAGCACCTATAACTGAGGCGATTACAAAGAATTGGGTTTAGCACAATCTGAGAACTCATTCACAACATATTTTACAAGGCGGGTTGTCCTTAGCACATGCATTGGTACACATCATCTGCAGTGGTGTTTTATTATGAGGAGAAAAAAAAGGTTAGAGGATAACAATATACCTTCCTCTCTACACTACTTCTATTGTGGCCTCGGATCGCCCAAAACCAAACAATACGAGAGATCTCTACGCTTTTGAGAAGTAGTTAAAGGTTGGAGTATAAATCATACTTTAATCCCTATACTTCTTTGGCCACCGGAGTGAGATTGCCCAAAAAACTTGCATTTCATTGACATGATCCTTTTTATACCCTTTTTCTCGTCACAGATCAGGTGCACATGTTCCTTTTTCATATTTTCAACATATTTTACATACTTTACTTACACGCTTTTTTACAGACTTTTACATATACATGCATATTTGACTACTTGATCATCTTCTCTTTTGCAGGTTCGTCTCAGATAGCAAGCAAGTAAGTAGTCAACATCAACGTGATACTAACAACAATTACATCACACACACATCGGCATATACACACGCGCTTCCTCCCTAAGTTCATTTTATCACCTTTTACACTTTTGCATCTTTAGTCTCTACGCTCCATATTTTTATCACTCCACACTTTGTCTAGTCCCTTAGCACACTTTCTACATCAATCTACATGGATATCAGGTATGCATCTCTATCTACTTTATGTTACCGAGCATTCTTCTCACCAACATAAAGTGGGGACAAATGTAGACACAAAATCACGCACATTGGGTAATTATCTAGTCTCGATCACATACTATTATTTGCATGACTCCTAAGTAAGAAAATTACTAATTAACCCATGTCTTTGGCCACCTTTCTTTTCTTTGTGCTTCTACTTTCATTCTTGCACTTGTACTTTCTCAGTCTATCTTTTCACCTTTCAAAGCATTTGTCATTATGGACACTAGCGCTTAGCTACAACGCTAGCGTCAAGCACCCTAGTCACCTCTGGGTGCCCTTTTCCTCTTTGTACTTTGGTCATGCTTTCGGGTCCTTTCTATCCATTTGAGCATCTTATCTTTTTGTAGTCAACCTTTTCGGGATTAGTTACGAAATTCAAGCAAGGCAATCATATAAATATAAAGGTATGTGATCATAATAAGGGACCAAGCACTAAGCATCTATTATCTCCATCTAAGGTTGCATCCATCAAAGACATCTATAGCTCCATTTAGCTCCATCATAAGGGACAAAGGATGGTTCATCTCGCATCACACTTCATATGAGGGAAGTATGTTGTTCTCATGCACACATTATTTACATTATACATCTAGTTACTTGTGTGCTACTCACAAGGTACGAATGGCACAAGAGCAACCTAGGACACATTTCCTCACACACACACGTAGAACTACATTGGGTTTGAGATGTAGTGCGGCGCTCGGTGATAAGTTTGTCATTTTGGCGATTGAGGACGGTCTGATCCCTCCATTTGCATCTTT
The DNA here is from genome assembly GCA_018340775.1 of Taxus wallichiana var. yunnanensis. Taxonomy (NCBI): domain Eukaryota; kingdom Viridiplantae; phylum Streptophyta; class Pinopsida; order Cupressales; family Taxaceae; genus Taxus; species Taxus wallichiana. Next base: position 917,849,336 of record CM031240.1, on the reverse strand, counting down.
CTTTTTTAGGGTTTGATGCTATGATTGGGGTTTTGCAGGTGATTCATTCATTATGTATTTATAGAGACATTCGGTGGAATTCAATGACATATACGTGATAAAAGGCGAACAAGTGTGAACCTCTTGCGACACCTTAGAGGAGGTGATAAAATAGTACTAATCTATCACCAAATAGTACTAAGCAATTGGATCCAATTCGATTGTGTGTTGTGTTATTTTGGATTGAACCCTCTTAGGTCTTCATAACTCCAAGCAAACACATCAAGAAATTCTTGGCAAAGTTGTATGAATTCATACCTTTCTTGCTTGGTGGCCACCTTGCCAATTTGAAGTGTTTTGTCTTCTCCAACTGGGATTGACTCTGAATCTTCTCCTTTGATATGCATGTTAGCCTTCTCTTTTCTGAATTGATCATTAGGATTGAAAATAGATTCCAGTGTCACTAAGCCTTTGGGAAGCTTGTTTGTATACAGTTGTACTATCTGATTCTCATATTGTTGCTCTAGTTTGTTCGGTTTATAGCTGAGAATTCAACTTCTTCTTGTAGAAATTTAATGATTTTTTGATCATTCTCAAACACCTGCCAACATGTATTATTATATGGCACTGCTGGCCTCACAACCACATGGATATGTGGTTGTTCTCTGTCTCTTTTGATGTTATCAACACATCAAATGTTGCCCCGATCGCTACAAGTGTGAGTTCCATGAAGGGAATGAAGTCGTGATTGCACAAACTCATGGAATGGCAGAAAATGAAAGAGATGGAAGAAGAAAATGGATAAAAATGATTGGAAATGGATGGAAAAGGTCTCGCAACTTAGAGGATGGGTTGTTGACCAGATGGATTCACCATATGTGCTTGAAAGTGCCTCCAAAGGCTGAAACCTTCACCAAGAGCACATCAAACCCGATGAAGTGAAGTGGTAAGGTGCTTGCACTGTCCCACCAGGCGTGCCAAAACTATTAGTGTAGAATCACAAAGACCCCAAATGAGCTCTAAAAGATCTTCTTTTCTAAAGTAGACTCATTTGGTGTGATTGCATAACATTGAACTTTCCCCAAGGTGTGGGACGTTACAAAATGGGAAAGTTCTTCGATTGAAGGTTGGTTCCTTATTCCTCTATTTAGGTGCATACGTAGAAACTTGCAGAGGGTCCATTCTTAATCCTAATCTAAACTTTACCAAGGAGACATGGATAGAAGGAATACATAAATTAAAACAAAGCTAAACTACAAGGTGATGCACCAAAGGAATGATGAACACTTATTTTGCTAATAGACATAAACCAACAAAATGCATACAATAAACAAGCACAGATAGCCAGATATATAATGGGAGACCATATGAAAGCAAAAGAGACAAGAGAGGGTCTAAAATTGATCACATACATGTTTTATTTCTCTGTAGATTGATACACCCATTACAAAAGTAGCCAAGAGGCAGAAAAATAATGTAATTTTTGATGGAAGGCCTAAACCCCACAAATCCCTTTGCTAAGAGGATAAGGGAGCCTGCAAAACAAAGAATTTCCAACCCTTTACAATGAATCTTGCCCCTGTATTTATAGATTCGATCAGACAGAAGGAAGAGAGAGAGAAGCGGGAAAAACAGGTTGAAGTTCAACCACTGTTGTTAATGCTTCAGATAAAATATTCCCCCAAATCCATCTTTATTGCATCAATCCTTGGTTCGGTACCTTGAAGGAAGAGGAAATAGTGAAACAGATCAAATCTGATCTGGTTGTTGAGGCAAGAAGATCCTGCATTGAAAGCCCAAAAACGTTTCCTCTATTTTCTTCACCTAACCTCCTCAAAATTAATTTTTCAGACCTCCATGGCATGGGTGAGGCCGAGATATTTCCAATGGCATCATATTTACAATATTTTGAGCCCCGAGTGAAATATATGCCCCTTCAAAGTTTGTATCAGAGTCCGTACAGAGGGCAGAAAATAGCTTGAAAAATGGGTACCCTTTTGACCGTGTTTCCTCTTATACGGATCGTGGTCGATCCAATATTTGCACTCGGGAAAAATATGGATAACAATGACTATGTGTAGGTGAACTTCTTTGTTGCGGTTATAGGTACCTTCGGCAATTAAGGAGTGAATATCGAGTGACAAACAAGAATCAATAGTGAAACCCTTATGACAAAGAAGAAATCGAGATCCTAAGCTCTTGCACACGCCCACCGCTCCCGGACCTTGTCATCAACACCTAGGCACCTCCACCCTATAATGGACGCCCTGTCTAACTCTGCTCCCGAGTTTTAGAATTTATAACGAGCATTTACGACATTGTTTGCGCTTGTTTAGCACTTTACCCCCCCATATCACCTCCAATTTGCTTCGAAATCAGCTAAGCCCTCCTATCTCTCCTTTTTGCTTAGGGTTTCACATTTATATGTTTATTTTCTTATGTCATTACTGTTTATTTTATCATTATACATTATTGGTTACTATAGTTACTCAGTAATCACATTTAATTCAAATTAAATTAAATCACTTTCTTACCAAAATTGATACGCCAAAGCAAGCCTCAGACTAGTTGTGTGAGCTTGTCATAAGTGATTTTAAAGGAAACCAATAAGAATAATATACATGGTTGCGTAGAAAAATGTGATTCATGCAAACATCGTGGAAAAAATGGAGAGGAATTTACAAGACCAATTTTCAACCTTTTTCTAAATTTTATTGTGCACACAATCGCACTTTCTCATTTTTGAGAGGTTATATCTAAGTAAAAGAAACTATGTTCTATTCACTTTTCTATATTTACATTAGAAGTTAGATGAAAGGTTATATCTTAGTAAAAACAACTATGTTCTATTCATTTTTCTTTATTGACATTTCAAATCAAACTTTTAGGCCTCTTTTATTTAAAATGTTTTAATAAACATAAAAGAAGACTCGAAAGATCGCCACAAAACTAATTTCATCTCATGTGAACAATACTACGACTTGAAACATATATAAGACAAACAAAAACCATCACACACTTTTTCTTGTAATATAATTTACAAAATGTTAAATAATCATATCTTTTTAAATTTTAGGCAATAACCTCCCTAATATAAAGATAAGTGTAACCAATGATCACAAGATTCATTTTCCCCCTTGCCCCCATGCCCCATGAGGGATACATCAAAATGAATTTCAACATAGAAACAAAAGGAAATCCTCATGTAATCTTGGTCTGACAGGAGGATGTTGCGTTTTCCAAGACACAACAACCCAACCTATTCTAATACTAGCAATTGATCTTGGATGTGGATCTAATAATCAAAAAAAAGGTCTAGCCCTTCTTAAAGGATTAGAAAAATTTGTCCACAAAGGTTGGAAAAGTTGATAATAGAAGGCAACTCATAAATTTGGATCAATGGGATAAATAATAGTAATATTAGATCTTGGTCTCTACAGACCATTCAGGAAGAAGCTCTCAAGCTAAATGATAACTTTGAAGAGGTCAAATTTATCCACACACAATGAAAAGGAAACTATGTTATAGACAAAGAAACTAATCTAGGAGTACAACTTTTATCCATATTGGGCATTTACACCCAACACTAGACTTCTATTCTCCCTACAAATATAAGGCAATTGTTATCCATGGATGCAAGGGATTTCTACTCCAACTAGACTACCCAAATGCATCAACCAACATCAATTGGATACCCTCGTGTATCCTTTGCTAGTGGTAGTTAGTTTGTGTAAGAAAATTAGAGCATAAACTAGAAAACCATGGATGTAATACCAAAGCTCTCTACTCTAACTCAAATGCAGACCTCCAATTAAGAAGACATCGGATAGAAAATATACCTTTACTTACCAAAAAATCTCCCTTGTGAAGTTTTGGATTTGCTCAAGATGATTGATTGATGTTGGTTGCTTCAAAATGGAGTTTGTGCATGGATTTTGGCAGCACCTCCCTTGGAAGCTTGATGATTGATTGATGAAGGATGATGGCTTGGTTGATGATCAAGGTGGCAAGAGCTTGGTGTGCTTCTTTCATTCTTTGCATGAAGGGTGTGGCTCAATTTATAGAGGCCACATAGAGGAATGGATGATTGGGATGAAGTCATCTTGGCGGTTGATCAATGTTTGAGATTGATTGAGAATGAAAAAGGTTAAAGAGATGGGAGGGATTTTAGTAATTTAAAATTCATGGAAGGTGGTGAGGAGCTCTAAAAGTGGATTAAAAACTTCTAGAGATGATTAGGATAATTAATGAGTGATTAGTGAGATGATTTGTAGGAGAGGCTAGGATGGTAGGTGGCTAAGTATTTTAAATTTCTAAAAATGTGAAGACATGGAGTTAATGTTAAGTAGAAGATAATTAGACGATTAATTGGGAGGATAGGAAAATGGGATGAGGGGTAAGGTTATTTGATGTAAGGAAAATATAAGGGGGCTAGATTAATGTCCATAGTGGTGATGAGGGAGTGATTAATTTTAGGTGTATTTAATTAACAACTATAATAGTGGCATTCATCAAATGCCTCATAAATTTAGCTCAAACTAGTATAGAGGCTCCCCACACTAGATAATAATTGTTATCAAATCAATGACTACCAATTATGTTAGATTAAAGGTTGATCCATAAACATGTAGTATTTACTACTCTGAAATTTTACTTATTGGATCCTTATAGGCATCTTTAACTTCAAAATCCAAATTCACTCCACAATCATAATTAACAGAAAATAAATGTAATGCAAAAAAAGAATGACATTACACACAATTTGATAATGGATTTTGGCATATGCCTACATCTCCAAGTCCTCTAAACGTTGAACAGATTCATTATAAAGTTTTGATTGTAAGTACAAAATTAAGAACTTACAACACTATAATGAATGTTTTGGTCCATCACGAACTCAAGTGCTAATCGGTCCGACAGAACCCATACAGTCTTGGAATGCTTGCACGTTGTTCCGACACGGCCTTCGACTTCACACTTCCTATAGACTTCTCCTCTACTACATGACCTCTAACTTCTACACGAGATACGTTAGATAATGTCTATAGATGAATTCCCACCCTCTTGTAGACTTCCCCATTGCACAACCTCTAGTCTCTACACGTGAGCTAAGTCAAATCCGGTGTCCGTCGTCACGATTCATAATAAGATCCTCCTTTGCGGCCTCCAAATATTGTTAAGTCCTCCAACAGAGATTGTTATAATATCTACCTTTTATAAAATTCCCAACGAATAGGAGAAACGAGGTCTCGTTCATACTTATCTAGTTCTCAAAATGTCTTTCTACTCCACAATAGAGTCTATGGGTAATGACACAAGAAACTAGGCTTAAAAATATCCCTTATAGAATAATAATCGCAAGTTAAAATAATAAACTCTAAATGCCTTTAAATAGGTCTTTAATGCCTTTGAAATAACACTTAAGGTTCCCTTAATTCTTTGCTTCTAAGATTTTAGAAATAATCTTGAGTGTGTTTTGAAATTATGAGGGCGAGGGGGGTTTATATACTAGCCCCTCGCCCAATTATATGGTATAAGCCATATCAGCCTGCTAAATTAAGTCAACTTGGTTGGTGAGTTAGTTAGGCCCACGGGTTGGGTTGCGACGGGTTCACGAGACAAATCCCGCCCATTACTATTTTTACTCTCATGTTATGTGATTAAATATATTGGGCCGAATGCAAGAAGTGGTAACCCTATTTAATCAAATTAGGAGGACTAAAATGTTGTACTAAAAGACTAAAACAATATGAAATAAATGCAAGTAAAATATTCTAAGTGAAATGAAACCCTAAATATGCAAGAGAAATAAGGGAAATAGCTTAAGCGATTGTGATGTGGTGATCAGAGCGAGTTTTCACACATCCGAGAATAAAATCTAGAAGTGCATGCGAACACTCAGGGACCCTAAGAAGGACAAATATGAAGTGACTGGGGCACCTAGGAGTATACTTGGGCGCCCAGGTGCCTTGGTCTACAATCTGGTGCTCTAAACATTGTAAATGTTCAAAACCTGCAACTGGTATGGTCATAAGTTGGTTCTGAACCTTCCCTATTTGCCGCGTTGGATCTGCCGGATGAGTTGGAAAATGACCTGCAATGCAAAGAGAAGTATCAAACCCTAGAAAAATAAAAGATGCAAATGAATGGGTCAAACTGACCTCAGCCACTATCACTAAGCGCTGCACTACATTTCGGACTAGGATGTAGTTCTGGTGAGTGTGTGCATGTCGTGCCCTAGGTGTTCTCGTGTCAGTCACACTTTGTGAAGTAGCAAGCAATAGTAACTATAGAAAATGTAAATAGCATGTGTGCATGGAATAGAATAGAATCCCTCCCCCTATGAAGTGTGTGTGATGCAGATCTCCTAGCCTTGATGCATGGCACTATGTGGATGCAAGTGATGCAATGGATGCAACTCTAGATGGAGTGATAGTAGTGTGTAATGCTATGACCTAGGACCCTCATTATGGTCTTATAACTTTATATTTATAGGGCTCTCAAGCTTAATTTTGTAATTAATCCCGACAAGGCCGATTGAGAAAAAGATAAAGATGACCAATAGCTAGAAATGACCCAAAAAGGAGCAAAAATGGATTTGCATAGATCGGGGTGCCCAGTGGGACCGGGCGCCCAATAGGATGGGATGCCCGATTTAGGGCTATAATGTTAGGGCAATTGCGAAATGGGCAGATAAGTGCTAGAAAATACATGGGAACTAAGAAATAAAATATAAAATAAAGATGGCCAAAAGGTGGGATTAATTAGTACTTTGTACACTTGAGAACCTTCTAAATAGTAGTATAAGACCAAGCTAAATTATGTGTAAAGTGCATAATTTCATGTCTACATTGTGTTGTCCATGTTGGGCTCACCACGTCAAGTTGTCTATCTCAACTTTGTATGTCAAAACCACATCCACCTAGCCACGTTTGATTTCGGTTTGGATGTGGGAATGATCCCACATTCCTCACGGATTGGTTATGGAAAGGCTTTAATAAACCTTGGTAGTGGCTAATTATATGTGACTCATGCCACATCGATCCCGTTTTTCTCACCATTAAGCTCGTTGGGTTATATGCCAAGCCAGCTGGTTTGTTTGGCTCGGTCAGTAACTCGGCAAGATGGTCCCGGTAACTCACCCTGAACTTGATCCCCGACTCACCATCAACTCGGTTACCAACTTGGCAAGTTGATTGAGAAAGCATTGAGTTAGTATACTCTGGTGGTTGGGTCCCCCTCCGAAATAATATTATACCCCACTGTTGAAAAACCTTTTGTCGACCGTTGAGGACCATCGGTAAAACATGATTTTTATTTTTATTTCGTGCCACTTGTCAACATCTCAACGACCCATTTGCCACTCTGTAATGTGCCCTATCATTGTGTTACATGTGCTCTAGATTTTTCCTACGAACTCGGTTCCTGCTTGGTATCAGTATCTAGATCATATGTTATCCCTTTCTAGCGTTCAATTTGCCTCCAGAAAGCTCTCAACCTGCTCTTTCATAAAGACTAGGTTTAGGGAAATTTTGGGAACCTATGAAGTGTGCAAAATCCTTAGGATCACACCTCCCCACTAAGAAGGCTTTTATTCCAACAAAATCAAACATTTGTTTTCCCAAGATCTTGGAATTGTTACTTTGCTTTGCCTCATGGAGATCTCTGCAATAGACTCTACAGCCTTTGAAACTGGTACTCCAAAATGTAAAATTTGTGTCATTCCCTTACTATGTAAATTTGCAATTCACTACAATCAAAACATCACACAAAACGATCAATTTGAAAAAGGCATCTCCATGCCAAGGAGATCATTTTGACTACTATGCGGTGATTTTCCAGTGAATTTGTCTACGCCGGTGTTGTATTTCTCAATGGTGAATTTCACAAACAAAATGTTTCCCTTGTATGGTGCTTAACTACATTCTATCAATAAATGCAATTTTGATAACAACTACTTCAACTGCAAGTTAGGTGTATTGAACACGCCTCAAAAACTTGTGTATATTGTTGTTACTTCATAATGGAGTTACTTGAAATGTAAGAAAATCCAAGCATGATAAACCTATCGTGAGACTCTCCTTATCTGGTACTCAAAAATATTCAAAGCTAACACATGGGTTAAATTTCCTTTCATCATTCAATAGGAATACCAAAATATTTGAATTATAGCACGCTATAAACAATCATCAACAATGTATCCAAAACAAATGATTTTTCATTATCCATATCAAAATAAAATGGGCTCATTTGTGGGCCATTTTTGGATAGATCCAAGGTGTCTCATTTTCGGCTGGTGAATTAACAACTTCTTTGTAAACCAACTTTTTCTTACCATTTCCCGGATGGCTTGTTGGATGAATTTTCCAGCATCTCTCAACCTTGTGTCCACTCATATGACAATGAGTGCAAACATTCCTCTTGTCCTCCTTCTTGGACGAGGAATCAAATTTTCCATTTCTCGCTCCTGAATGAAGAGATTAGTCTTTAGCACTTGCCTTGTTTCTAACGAAAGGCATTAACTTCTTCAAAAATTTCCTTCTCTTCCAACAACTAACAACAAAATCGTTACTTTCCCCACAAAAAGTGCAAGGAAAAGCATGCCACATTCTTTGAATATCATAGCCATATTTTTTATACTAAAAGAGAGGATCAAAATTTTCGGAATTTACACAATTCCTTCTAGTGCTATCTTTGAGTGTAAGAATGAGGAGGTGGAATTTCATTACCTCTTATGGTTGTTCATGTACACCTTTTGTCATCCTGTTGTGATGACTTGTTCCTCTACGTGGAGTGATTCTATGGTGTTAGTGGCATAATCACTTTGTTGTTGGAAGTTTATCTTCCTTCACCGGATTGGAGCACTCTCCATTTCCTTTAAGCTTACTAGTGTAACCCAATCCTGCAAAATGAGGATGATCCTCGACCTGTATTGGGTTAACAATACCTTGGCTATTCTTGCCAAGACCACTTCCATTAAAACCCATTTTAAATAACAGTTTTGAGCCAATACCTCTGGTGTGTTTCTCAAAATCACCAAAAATGACATTTGAAACCGAATGTGAGGAAGTGTTGCGGGGTGAACTTATAATGCATTCGTCCATTATGGTATTTTGCATCTCCAAAGTGGAAGGTGACTCCTTTTTGTTCACAACTCTACAACTGCTGCTATAAGTGTGCCAAGAGCTCATCCTTGGTCTGCAAATCAACTTTCAAACATTCTACCTCCTCTTCTAAGGAGTGAAACTTGGATCTCAGGAAAGTGTTCTCATCCTGGATCTGGCGGTTATATGCCTCAAGATCTTCGAGCTTCTCCTGTTTTGAAAACTTGCCCATAGTGCACTTGTACCTATTCAATCACAACTAAACCAACTGTAAAATATGGAGCAATCAACTGTCAACTAACTAGCCCCGATACAAACTTGATTTGTAAACAGGTAGTATTTACTACTCTGAAATTTTACTTATTAGATCCTTATAGGAAACACTAACTTTAAAATCCGAATTCACTCCACAATTATAATCAACCAAAAATAAATGCAATGCAAAAAGAATGACACATCGCACAAGTTGATAACGAAGTTCGACAAATGCCTACGTCTACGGGTTCGTTAAGCGTTGAACCCATTCATTATAAAGTTTCAATTATAAGTACATAATTAAGAACTTACAAGACTATAATGAATGTTTCGGTCCACCGTGAACTCAAGTGCCAATCGAGTCTAATAGAACCGAGATTTGGTCTTAGAAGGCTTGTAGAGTGTTAAAACGCACGGCCTCCTGGCTTCACACTTCTTGTAGACTTCTCCTTTTATAAGAACCCCTTGGTAGAATACTAGAAAAACACCTGGATTGCATCATCATAGCACTTTTCCACCAACCATAGAGCCAGTTTGGTTCCTCTGTACAACTCATGTATCCCGAGATTGGCCCTACCCTTCACGAGGATGGTAGATATGAAAACTGATACCAAAAGAGAGAGTGTTCCATGTATACAAATCCCTATATCATATGACCTAACTAGTCATGATGTAATACATGATAGTGAATTGGAAAATAATAATTACATTCTTATTAATACTAAGTATTAATTTCTTATGGCCATAAGACTTAGATTACAAAGGGTCACCCCGATGTATCCTAACTTGTACGAGGCATGCCTGGTAACCCCAAACATTGGGTCAATCTTTGGTAACCCCACAAAAAGACCCATATCCACTCCTATTGAGTCATGGTGAAGACTAAACTAATTCTCATATCTTTTTAGTCTCACTTTCCAATGTTCACTATACATTGACTCTTAGCTACTTATTCTTCTCATCCCTCCTAACCCCATCTGGATGGCAAGTGATCTCCACAAGGTAAACAAGTATTTGCATGAGAACAAGGTTTGATAGGTGTGCGTTTGATAATGTATCACATCAATGGCTAATACCATTGTGTAAAACATTATTTTCCATGCTCCACCGAGGATTATTGAATTTAAGCAAACAAGACTCTAACAATAAATCTACGGTTTGTATGATAATGATGGACATAACAAGTTGGAGCTACTTACTCTAAATATCTAAGTAATGGAAGAATATATATCCATACATTTCAACTCATAATGCAATGTAGGGATGTTAGATAAATTTTGTTCTATAATAGTACGCATGTCAAGGTTCGATGTTAACCGAATGGCATTTTTAAACATGCATTCCAATATTTGACACCCACATTAATTTTTTTGCTACCAAATAAAACACACCTTAATTGTTTGATTTGGAATAAATTGAACTCCATTTTATTTATTTAGGTACCACGATAGTTAATATAGCATTTCTGTAATTTTATGACCATATCCATTGTTGTCTCCAGTTTCATATGATAGCTATGTCGTGGGAGTGTATGATTCATAATTACCTAGATTGATTGAAGGAGACGTCTAGATCATTTTTATATAATTAACTCCTTGGTAATACGAACCTTGTACCTCAAATATGACTAGAATAATTTTGAATAACTAATAAACCAATTAAATTATTCAATCAAATAATTAAATCAAATCGATTATTCCTAATATACATTTTTAATATATTATAATAACTAATACTCCAACGTTGAATAACTTGTAGCAATTACTAAATAAACTAAACGCTGAAATTCTCATAAACATTATTACTAGCAATCGCATGTGTACAATGCAATGTTAACGCCGAATGGTATATGTTATTTGATTTAGAGGTATAGTTATTACTTTTGTAGTTGATGTTGATAAGGGGTGTGATTGATTTTGTAAGTGTAGAAATATAGATGAAGCACTTCATTTAAAGGTTCTATCTACATTTAAAACTTGTTACAAATTCGTACATATACATTTCTAAATCTTATATCAATAACAAACCTTGGTGATCAACAAGTGTATTTTGATGCATATGAAAATAAACTTGTGTGCTTGAATGAATATTTGATCTTCTCTAGAATGCCTACAAATACTTAATAATTCTTCTATAGAATGTTAAGTGCACTTCTTGATTCTTAGATTTCCCTTAGACCTTAAATGACTTAGGGTGGTTACGTATTTATAAACAAATTGAATATCAAAAGTATATAAACACTCTTGATAAAAAAATTAAGTTAGGAGAAATATAAGAAGAATAAAAATAAAAATTAAAGAGGGTTGAAAGAAAAATCAGGAACTATATTTTTTTTTAACAAAAAACATATCAATAATCTCTAATCTAACAAATAGTAAATACTTTGGGACAATTTTTAAGTGTATATATCATGCTTTTGGGACCATTTTTTATGTGTATATACAAGGTTTATTCAAGATTAGTGGCTTCCATGTTTTTGGTCACCTATACCACTAAAAGTCTATGTGATGGGAGTATAAATTTGACATATCAATATCATGGAGTTAGATCAATTGAGACATAAGAAGCTTCTAAAATGGATGTATTCAAAGTGCGCAAGCCACTATGGACCTTTTCCATTGGGCGGCTTTAATAAATGAAAATGCCCTTGACTCAAAACCAAAAGCTACACCTTCCCTTTGGGCGGTTTATAATATACAACTTCATTTGTATTTTGCTTGGCAATCATGTGTTTTCTTTATTTTGACTTATAATATGGTTCCACGTGGAGGTCAGCCGCTTCTCTGTCTGGTGCATGGGCGGTTTAATGTTTAAACATTCCGTAATTCATGTGAACGTGTCAATTGTTTATGTTAGACAAGTGGCTCAGCCATTGTTTAAAGATTTTATTAATATCTGTTTTAAAATCATGTCTTTTTCATCCAAATTTTATGTGAAGGTGAAAAATAAGCAACCACTCAAACATAATAGGGGTTTTATGATTATTGAGTATGATAATGTGTTATAATTGATATTTTTTCACTCACTTATAAATTTTTAAGGAGGTAATTGAAAGTAAATCCCACCTAAATTTGATAAAATAGATATCTCAAAGTCTTTGATACTAAATCAAGAAGGTAAATCCTGGATGAATTTGTTAGAATTGATATCCTTAGTTTTTAATAATAAGTTGAGCGATTTTAGCGGAACAAATATTTGTTAGTCCTTGACACTAAGTTGAGTTCGAGAGAAAGTTGGTTGAGTGGATACTCATTAATCTTCAACACTAAGTTGAGGCAAATTTAATGGAATGGATACCCCTAGATCCTTGATACTAACTTGAGTTCAAGGTGAATTTCACAGTTTAGATAACCCATAGTTCTTGATACTAACTCAAGTTCAAAGTGAATTTTGCATAATAGATAACCCATAGTTCTTGATACTAACTCAAGTTCAAGATAAATTTCACATAATAGATACCCCATAGTTGTTGATACTAAACTGGAAAAGGTGAATATCCCAAGTGAACTTAACAAAATATATACCTCTCAATTCTTGACATCAAACTCAAAATTTGGCAAAATAAATACCCCTTTGCCATTAACACTAAAGCTAAAACAACTTAAATTTAGAGAAAAAAACTTTGTTGATAGCTATTTTATAACGATTGTTGGGAGTGGATAATTTTTTGTGAATTGTTAGCAATTAATTATGACTTTAAATTTGTCGTTCGTTTGACTGTCATTAAGAATTTCTTCCTTTTTTCTTGAACAAATCAACGAGAAAATGTACATGTGAAAGTCGATTATTAAGGAGGAGCCTAAGCCTCACGTACGTTTGCATGTGAAGATAAAGTCAAGCTTGTCAAAATATTTTTTGTAAATGATGTGTAAGGTAGTGGTAGAATGTTGCATTCGCTTCACGCAGGTCATGGGTGCCATTTTGGTTGACCCCATCATGAACTTGCGTGATGGTTAGGGTCATCTGATTATTCATACACCAAAATTAAATTGTTCATTCTTCAATTTAAGAAAAAAATGAAGAAATAGTGGCTATATTACTCAAATCAATAAAATAGTTTTAACTATTCACCAAAAAAAAGACAATATTGAAGCACGTCATGCAAGTCTTCACACTAGGCAACATATGTGGCCTAAGAACAAAGTCTACAAAGAGACAAATTTAAACAAACAATTACAGAACAAGAGTATCAAGTAACAACAACAACAAAGAGGCTCGCGGGAGGGGGGTGTCCCTGTCATCAAGCTTGCCCCACACATCGTTCGGAAGGTCCTTCCCTCATCAATGGGGTCATAGCCAAAAATGGTTGCATTTTCGCCTTTGTAGATTTATTCGACGTTTGAACTTAATCTCACCAAGAAATATAGTAAACCCCAACCAAAGAACATTACTAGAAGAAGGCAGAGGTACACAACATCGTGACAAGAAGCTGGAAAGTCCCACCCTGCATTGAAAATGTGGAGGAGAGTCACAACGACATAAAGAACCCCCACTCAAATCGACTCTGAGAATGGCGGTGAGAACGACTTTTGCGACACCCCTACCTCACAAGGAACATAAGGGACGGTGAGATAATTGACAATATCACCATGCCAAATAAAGAAGGCGGAAAATAAAAAAATCCAACACTTCGCAACAACACACATGGAAAGCTCCCACATGGACCAAACTGTTTGCCCCTTCATGAATTTTAAAAAAACCTCGCCATTGTTTTCATTCAATGTCGTTCTTGGAAACCATCATTTTTCCAATAAATTTTAAATTTGACTTTGATTATTTCAAGTCGAGGACCGGCAAGCAAAAGAAAATGTCTCCCTGGAGAGACGTCGTGGAAGTTACTCCTTCCTCATTCCCCTATAAATTAATAGACATTGTAATGTATTGCAGTTTGTTGCTCTGCTGATCGAATCGGGCATCAGAGCGGCAAAGCTAATCTCAAGTTATATGTTATATGTTAGTGGAATCAAAAGTCATGATTAAAGAGTTAAACAACAATGAACATGATGGTTAGTAGAGAACTATCAGGGTCATTTCCTAGTGTTTGGTGCCAGAAGGGTTGGTTGTATTTGGGATAGGGTCTCATTCGTTGTTTTGTCATTGCTCTTCTTCTTCATGCAAATAGGAGGAGAAATGACTAAAGTCAAATAAAAATACACTTTTTGATTTAAAAAAGTCATGGTTAAATACTTAAAATATAAATACAAACTATTATTTCAAAAATAAATATTAAATTTTTTGACAGGTTCAAGACACTTGTTCAACCTAGATACTACATTATCCAAAAACTACGTCTCATCGACATTTTCAAAGAATATAGAAGTGCAATAATTTTTTTAAAAAAATTGAAACATTATAAAGATTATATCACTCTTAATTCATTTTTTCCCCCAATATCCTACTAATAAATTCATGCTACTTAATTCTAAAAAGTCTCTTACTAAATTAATGAAATTTAATAGCGATTGATGATGAATCCTTTATTTTTCACAAATTTGTTTGAATAACAATGGTGTATGTTTTGGATTCCACTATTGGATCAATCCCTAAGATCATATGGTTTGTGTATTTAACTCTAGAAAGTCTCTTGTAAGCTCATAAATTTTTATATTGGTCTTTTTGTGGCGAGTGGCTACCTTTCATCTTTTTTCCAATAGCCACTTAAATAAATGCCAATAGTGTTTATAATAGTTTTCTTGCTATAATATAATAATAATCCCTCTTCTTCACTTAATTTTTATTTATAATAATAGTTTCGATTTCTGTTCTGATCCTCCGTTGACAGTTGGGCAACAGTTTTTTAAGCACACGGTTCATTCTTCCCCTATCGATTGAAGCCTTTTCAATTCCAAAATCTCAGTTTTAAATCAATTTCTTATCCCAATTCGTTTTGGGTATTTTAATTTGTGCACAGGTAAATATTTAACATTGTAATGAGCACCTCGGATCTGTTGGCGCTGGAGGTGAAACAGGGGAATAATTCTCCCCATCTGAAACAGTTGAAGATGTCGATGCGGAAATCGTGGCCGGTGGATTCCTTGTCAAACATGGGTGCGGTTAAAACGTGTGTATGCGCTCCCACGAAGCACGCAGGCTCGTTTCGTTGCCGCCTGCATCACATCCCTGCTCCCGCTCCGGCATCGGCCTCCCCCGACTCGCATAATTTCACGGAAAAAGATAATTGATATCACTATTTTTTACTGTTTTTTGGGGTGTGTGATCGGGAATCTCCATTGTTTTAGTCCTGTTTTTGGGGTTCCGTTATTGATGTTTGAGAGGCAAAAGCTTGTATATCCTTGTCTTCTGCTACCTACACAAAATTCCAAATACTGTAAAAATACAGTTAAAAATGTGAAAACGTCTAAACACCCATCAAACCGTCAACTTTAATATAGTCGCAGAAACATCCGGAGGTCCTTTACCATAGGGGAAAGTCTTCAACATAAAAACCATTTTACTAATATGCTTATTTATGGGATCGGTTAATCCAAAGATTAGCTGATAAAACTTTAACTTCTAAATGTGTTTTTTAATATATACATTTTCTTGTTTTTGTTTGTTTTAATACTTATATGGTCCCTTAGACGATATGATTTCCTTTCAATTATATAAAAACTTAAATTTTCCTTAACGAAATTTGAAGGCAAATTTTAATTAAATGAAAATGTCATATTATATTAATATTCTGATATTAATAGGAAGTGAGGGCTGCCTATCAAAGTTTGCAAGTGACTCATTATGGTGCAGCAATGTAACCTATTTCAAGACTCTTTATTGAAAAATAAAGACCGGAATTAACTCTTATTTATTGCCTTATCATGACCCGAACATTTATAATAGAAATGGTATTTCCTTTACATTTGCAAACTGCTACTTTGAATTGTTCACAGTTATTATATTTATTTATAAATATATAACCAACTGCATTATAATGTGTAATTTATGAATTGAGGAAAATAATTAGTAGCTTCTAAACGGCCACACTACCATTACCTGAGCAAGGATGAGCCTATAATTTGGTTAATGGATCAATTGAATAAATTAATTTGACATTGATATAGAGTAGTTAAATTACTATTCAATTTATTTTATTTTAAAGTAAAAGTTCTATACATTATAAGTAATTTCTAGTGGATCAATTATTTCTCGCCCTATTAAACTGGAAATCTGCCAAATAGAACAAACTAATTTTTTGTACATTGAAAAATCATATGCAAAACAATCCCAGTACTTTAAGGATGAAATGACCCTGAGTACATATCAATTTCAAGTGTGGTTTTTTATCAGCACAATTCCTTCTTTTATATATATATATATATTTCAATGAAGATTTATTACAGGCTACAGCTTTGGATGTTTTAATATTGGTTTAATCTTACATATCCGATAATTGGAAAAGAATAACCTTCTCATTTTCCTTTCTGAAAATAATAGAAATCAACCTCAAGGAGAATGGGTGAGAAAGTGTGCACTTGATGGGGTTTACCAAAACTGTTGATATTATTGATACTCTTTTGTAAGCATCCAATTATTATATCTCCTTGTCTAGTTTAATTTTTCTCCCTCCTAAATTATTGTACCTCACTACCAATGCTCCTCACAACTGCTCCATACTTCCCAAAACTTCTTCTACCTCCCATATTTACTGCTCCCAAAATTTCCAAAAGAAAGGTTGTCTCTTCCTTTATTTGTCTCTTTATTTATAGATTGAGGATTTTGTTATACCCGTAGTCAAAGGAATCTTAAATTTCAATGACAAGAAGAAAGCTCTTCTTTTTAATGAACTCTCGAGACAACATTTAAATTGTGCATACATATTAATTGAAAGGGCACACCTTCCAACCTCTTAGTGAGTCGAGCAACAATTCTTTCTTTTTTATATATTTCTTTTCCTTTATTGCTCTACTCAATAGTTAATGCAATAAATTTTTAAATGATGGCCATCCATCTTTGTCAAATAAATTCTTTCCTTTTTATTTTATTTATTTTTATTATTGACATTAATTTTTCTATAATATTCTTCCAAATTTTGGAAAATATCATTAGAAAGGAAGATGCATTTTAATTAACTATAAACGTGTATTGATTTATTTTTATTTTAGTTATATTTAATTTATTATAAAAATTTATATTATAAATCAAGGAGGAGATGGTTAGTTCAAAATTTAAAAGTACATTATGGTTTAAAACATGGAACATACAATGCAATTTTAAATTGTATGTGAGGGTGGACCTATAATGCACCCAAGTTAAGATGGAGACTCAAATTCTAACAAGGTCACCTAAGTACTCTTTGGTATTGTCACATGCTAAGAAAGAACAAAGTGTCCTAATAAGAGAATTCGTAAAATGACACAAAAAGACTTACCCTATTCCCAGGTGGTATACTATGCCAAGTTGTTAAGGTTTAGGGGTACACATTTCCCTCTCTTTTGGTACCATAAATTTGTATCTACTCTCCTCTCTTTGATGATGCTCTCCCTCCAGTCCAAGGGAAATATATCCTGCAACCAACTCATAACAATAACACACAAGTAGTTAACCAGATCATGATATAAAATCGACATGATATAATAGAGGAAGTGCTAATCATATTATTGTCAATGATAATATTTATCCCAAATTGCATTTAAATAAACAAAATTAAACACTCTAGCATAATAATTCACAACTCCACATAATCAATCACATATGTCAATTATTACATCAAAAGTTTGATACTACAAAGAGGGATGTGACATCCCTCCCCTTTGGAAAATGTATCGGCCCAACGGCTACTAAAAATTAACCTAAACAAATAAATGTGGAAAAGTCTTGAAGACTTCATCATAGTCTTCCCCCGTTGCACTCTTTGAGTATTGGTCCCATTGGACCTTACATTGAGAGACTTCCCTATTTCACAAGTTGATTTTGCAAGTATCAATTACCTAAAGGGGTTCTACCAGAACCACCCCTGGATCATGAACCTGCAATAATCTCCAATCAATTACATGTGACATACTAGCATGATATTGTTTTCGCAAAGATGCATGAAATAAATTATGGAGTCGACCTAGAGATGGAGGTAAAGCAAGCTTGTATGCTACTGGATTCACAACTTCTAGAACATCAAAGGGTCCTACATAACGTGGAGCAAGTTTGGATGCCTTACCAAACTTGATAGAACTATTATTGAGTTTGACTCTAAGGAAAACCTTGTCTCCTACTTCAAAAGTTCTTAGGATTTTTTCTATATGCATAACTTTTTTCTATCTGCAGCTTCGAACAATTTTTTTCTAATTAGCTTTGCATGCTCCTCCATTTCTTGAAGAATTTCAAGACCAATCACAACATGATCTTCTTTCTTGTCCCAATTGATAGGTGTGTGACACTTCTTGCCATAAAGTGCCTCAAACAGTGCCATACCAAGAGTGGAATGGTTAGAGTTATTGTAAGAAAACTCTACTAAAGGTAAGTACTCCTCCCACTTGTATTGTTGGTCCATGCAATACATGTGAAGCATGTCTTCCAATACTTGATTAACTTTCTTTGTTTGTCTATCGGTTTCAAGGTGATACGTTGAACTAAAGTTGAGCTTTGTTCCTAAAGCTGCATGCAAGGTCTACAAACCTTGACATCATGCAAAAGTCTCGATCTGAAATTATCTTTTCAAGTACTCCATGCAGCCTGAATATCTCCTGTACAAACCTCCTTGCTAAAATTGGTGAATCATCCTTCAAATTCCTAGGGATGAAATGTGCAACCTTGGTAAGTTTGCCAACTACCAATATCACATCATGTTTGTTCTTAGACATCGGAAGCCCTTGAACAAAATCCATAGTAATAACTTCCATTTCCAATCGAGCGCATCAGGGGGATAAAGTAGCTTTGTTGGATGCACATGCTCATCTTTAACTCGTTGACACTTCAAACACCTTGTTACAAATCTAGTAACATCTTGCTTAAGCCCGGGCCAAACATACAACTGCTTTATATCAACCATCATCTTGGTCACCCCAGGATGACCCGAGTAGGGAGCACAATGTGCTTCCTCCAAAACTATGATTCGCAAATCACCACATTCATGAATATAAATTTTTACATTGAATCTTAAGAGACCATCTCCGTCAATCTGATAGCCCTCATACCTATGATCTTGACTATCGTGCTCAAGCACAACCTTGACTTGTTTATAAAAATCATCAAATGGTAGTTGATCTATTACTTGTTTAAAAGTGGTTCTCACTATGGCCATGGCAAATTTATATAGTGATGACGGCTAAGGGCATCTGCAACTCTATTTTCCTTCCCCTTTATGTAGCTAATTTCAAAATCATACTCACTTAAAAATTCCAACCAACGTCATTGGCGAGCATTCAGGTTTGGTTGGGTAAAGATATACTTGAGCCCTAAGTGATCAATATTGAGCTCAAATGGCTTTCCAATAAGGAAATGCCTCCACATTCACAATGCATGGACAATTGTAGGAAGCTCCAAATCATGTGGTGCATAATTCAACTCTCCTTGCTTGATTTTTCGAGACTCATATGCCACCACATGGTTATCTTGCATTAAAACACCCCAAAACCTTCACCAGATGCATCTATGATGACAGTGAAATTACCATTTGGATCAGGTACCTTTAGGATGGGTGTTGATGTCAACTTTTCTTTCAAAATTTGGAAAGCCTTTTCACAACTTTCGGTCCATACATACTTTTTACCCTTCTTCTGCAAGGATGTGATTGGACTCCCTATCTTAGAGAATCCTTCAACAAACTTTTTGTAATATCCTGCCAAGCCCATAAAACTTTGAACTTCATGCACATTCTTTGGGAATGTCAGTCCATGATAGATTGTACCTTAGCTGGATCAAGTGATATACCTTCCGCTGAAATAATGTGGCCTAGATAGTTTACTTTTTGTTGGAAGAAAGAACATTTTGACAACTTTCCATAAAGCTTGTGTTGCCTTAACCTTTCCAATACTAATCTCAAATGCCCTTCTTCCGTCTTTGAATATATCATAATATCATCCAAAAAAACTAACACAAACTTATCTAAATAATCCTTGAAGATACTATTCATCAAATTCATGAATGTTGATGGAGCATTTGTGAGTCCAAAAGAAAGTACAATGAACTCATAATGCCCATAACGAGTCTAAAAAGTTGTTTTTGAAACATCTTCCTCACGGATTCTAAGTTAATGGTAACCTGATCTCTAATCAATTTTTGAAAACATGGTTTTACGAGTTAAGCAAAGTCAATCAAGGCTAAACTCTCCGGTTGACAAAGGAAGCAAAGAGTTATGACAACAATGGTGGAAGACACATTCTTTACTATTTTAAACAAAGAAATCAAGAGCCCATTAATGAGAGTTTTGTTTGGGGAAGTTTGGAAGGTCATTTAGAGATGGATGACTCTAGGGTTACGGACTTCAAACCTTTGATGAAAAACTTGTTGAGAACACTATGAAATAGCAGAGCACAAAAATGTCTTTTATTATGGCCCAAAACCTCAATGTCGCCAACATGTTGGCAGAGGCAATTGGGGTTATGTTGCTATACCAAGAGCATACGAGACTAGAGGATGTTATTGCTCAAAGAAGTGAGTAGGCAAATTTCATTTTCATGCCCTCGCAAAGATTGACAATGTACTCTTACAAGACCCAAAGCAATTGGCTCAAATGGATAGAGAGGAGCTTACTTCTTCCACCCACCATAGCCAACAAGCACACAATCACAGCAACTAGCTCATTTCCAATCTTCTCTCTCTGCATTGGGCCATCTCCAATCCCCTAGCATGTTCAGGAGTAGTATATGGCAGGCAGGATTCACTCCACTTTGCATCCAAACTGGTCCCCCTAGTCTTAGGTGCAAGAAAATTTTGAGGGTAGGATTATGTTGTGTTTTCCTCATACAACATACCAATTCGGCACAGCACAGTCCATGGATAGCACAAGGCATCAGAACCTAGCTTAATTCCTTGGGCGGCTCTGCTCATCTCTTCTAGGGAATTATATTTCTTGTAGAAGGTTATTGTGTTGAAGGTGGTGGAAAAGGAGAGTCAAAAACTGCGGACCCACCTTTCCACCCTTGCCCCCACAACATATGATAAAATGCTCTTTCGTTTGTGGGTTTGTTGAACAATTTGCAACCCACATCCTGTTTTACAGTGCTAGGGGCTGGATAAATAAAGCCACAAAAACAAATTAGACAATACAAAAATTTCAGTGCAAAGTCTGTCAGCTGCCTCCATGGAAAACTTTTGAAATCAAAGAAATTGGATCCATCTTTTTACAATACCGTAGCATGTTTTAGATGTTTTCCTAGCATATCAATTGTCAAATTTGTCAGCATAAATAATGTAGACCTGGATATGAGCCCATATACGCCCTTGATGGTAATTTGAGGTTTTCAATCTTGTATAAAATGATCATGCAATCACACAAGGCAACATGCCTGCTACTAGGATAAGAAGAGAAATGCATGCTTAAGTGTAGATTGTAGAACTTAAGATCAAACCATCTCCAATACATATCATTTTATGCCAATTATCTAAAAGCAAAGAAATTATGTTACCTAGAAACATGAGCCATGGACAGCTTCGTTTAACCAGTACAAAAATGCAATCTTGAACCAGCCTCCTATTCTAAAATGTAGGCGTTCTTGCATTAATACAAATATCAAAGAAAAATAACACCTTGGAACTTCAGATGTTATTTAAATTTTGCTTAGTATAGAACATTTGATAGTTGAAAATTAAAAGGATTCCCAAGATTTATAAACTACTTAAAATAATGGGATCTTCTCTATAAAAAAATCTCTTGTTTATTAGCATTGTGCGCTTATTGAAGCTCACATTGAGACGGTACTTTTGCTCTGTTATAATTCTCAGCTGAATTTTATAGCATGTACATTAGGTCTAGTTTTTAGTTATTATGATATGAATGTGCCTCAGGATTTTGCACTCAGCATTTCCCTCTGAAACTGAAACACACAATCTTTCTTAAACCAGGGAAAATTTTCCCACAACAGTTACAGAATGATTATAACAAGGTAAACAACAAATGAATCCAACATCTGAACATTGTATGCCGCGCACACTGATGCAGAATCCTCTAGAACAGGCTTTCACACCAAGAAATCTCAACATGATACTTTATTTGACTTGATTCCATATTTTACATATAAAATATACATTCCGTACATCTCCTGCTCATTGAATATAATTGTTTAATTACTCATCCAGATCTTGATCAGCCATTGCATCTATAGACACAATCCAAGTTGCTCTTCTGAGGTTTGACTTTTGAAAATCCAATCTGCAGATGAGAGATTTTGATAGGTTAACAGCCTGGCTTCCCAACAATTCATTTGAAAATGTAATCAACAGCCGTGAAGCTTCCTAGGTTCACACACCATCCTCCAAAGAATCCAGCACTTTCTCTTTTGTATATATGCACACCTAGGAAGTGGTCACTCAACCAGTTCCAATTAAATCGAAACCATGTGAAAAAAATGTGCAGATTTTGGAATGAGATTTTTGTGCCTCTGAACCAAACAAAATTACATTTTCTTTGAACTTATTTGTTAACTGCTTTCTCCATTTTTGAAGTGCAGCAAAAAACAAGAGAATAAAAATATTATGCCAAACATCAGGCAAAAAATCATTCAATCCAATGCTAGCATTTCTGATAGAACAACAAGTATGCTTCACTGCCAAGAACATCTGATAAGGATGACTTGCTCACATGTGCATCACTAATGTAATACCATGCACTTTGGCCTGTAAAATCGGCATTGGCAATATTTTGTTCCTTTTCATCCTGAGGACCTCTTACATAAGCAACATAGTGACCACCTCTCATACTGCCAGAGTGTTCCACCACTCCAGTTAAGCTATATACAGAGCTTTCTTTTTCAGTACACCTGCAAGTACAGGGCACAACAAAATTAAAACTATCTTGAGCATGGATTATATTCAAAAGAACACAAAAACAATTTATTACATAAGCTCATGCAGTCTTTCACAATGACAAACATTTGATATATTGGTTTCTGGATCCATTGTGTTGAAGGAAATTTTCGATGGATCCAGAAACCAATATATCAAAATAATTAATTGCATGTATAGAAGCTACCTTTACTGCAAGTCATGGTTGTTTTCATTTTTTTTAAAAATAGAATCCTTAACAAAAAATAAATAATGCAGATTAAAGAACAACCCAATAAGGATCTGTTTTTGTTTGTGCTGGTGAGGGTCAGGGCTCAAACACACACCATCCGCACACTAGCCTGTACAAGATCAAAGCAAGACCACTGGTTACACACACTGGGTTGCACTTTCTTAGATGATCTCCAGCAGCTGGATATGCATTGGTCACTCACAAGTCCTGCTGACGACCCGAATGTTATGCAAGACTTTGTAAAATTGAGTTTTAAGTGGTAGTTCAACAGTTGACCCCATGCATAGGAAGGCAAAAAAATTGCATGAACAATATTCCATTTTCCAAAATAAAATGCAAGGTAACACTCCTTGACTAGCAAACAATTGATGGCGTTTACAAACTAGCCTCTGCATAGACAAACAATCTGGGCCCCAAATGCTCTTTAATAATACTTCACAGAGGCTCCCTACTGATTTTCTTTTATTGTCAATAACTTGGATATAGTGACCTTACTTGGTAGTTTTGTTAATATAATCATAGATAACGCCATGTACTTGATTCTCTCCCACAACGATTATCCCTTGACATAATAACCTTCTTCTAAAGTACCAATCTACAAAAATATCTATGTTATCCCAAGTTTCGGGGATGGGTACAAGGATGGGTATTGCTATTAGAGACCAAATTTTAAAGGCAACATGTGAAGTCACAGTCCCAACATAGGCTACCCCACCCTAGACATTAAATTCTGAAGGAATTAAAAAGCTGCAAAAAATAGTATCTTTAATTATTGACTGATAACAAATACATGTGATGAAATAAGGAATCATTAAATCAAAATTGGTTATTATGTATTGCATTTCACGTTACTAAATTTAAAATGAGATACGACAATGGCAAATAGTTAATAAATTAAGATGTGAATGTTTTTCTTCACACTTGTTTGATGCCACTCCAAAGAAAAGCATTTTACTTGTTTTGATCGCATTTTAGGGTTTGGTCAACTATTTTCTTACTTTTGTGAGATGGATGTCTAGTTAAAATCCTTTTGAGGAAGACATATGGCAGAACCCCTTTTATGGAATATATATAGCAGAAACCCTTTTGAGGGGAATGTTCATGAATGAACACCATAGCTTTCCCCATAACATCACAGGAGACTTGGATCTTCTCTGTAACTCCTGCTGCAACCAACAGAACTGTAAGAGTATATTATAATGAGTCAACGAAGTCTCAATGGGCTTATATGCATGTTTTGAAGAGAGATTAGAAAAACTAGAAGACTGTGATCTAATATGCCAATAATGGTATGGAAATGCTAGCTGATAAAGAGAGAACAAAATACAAATTTATAATATTAAATAAGCCCAAAAATATATGCGGTCAAAAAAAGACAGAATTGAGAGAATGATAACTCAAAGATGCAAAGGTGTGCAGTCAGAAAAAGATGAATCGAGAGAATGATGCCTCAAAGATGCAAAGGAGCTGCTCACATTAAGAAGCAGTGAAAATGTGAGAAGGACGCATTTTAGCTTTGAGTAAGTAGTAACTCAAGCTCAAATCAAATAAAAAAATCAACAACACAATGACAAAAGGACAACCATCTGTAATTCTTGCATAAAAACTCTAAAAAGCTGGGTTCGTGGCACTTGCAGTTTTGACAAACCCAGGCATACACAGGCAGGCCAATCCTGGGGCGTACCCATAGGCCAAAACAGGATTTAACTTGTTTTTTCAACTTTTTGATTGATTTTTCAGTCATTTAATACCTTACAAAGAAAAAGAAAAACCTAAGAATTATTTGAAATACTGAAAACAAACCCTAAAAGATAACTTGCCTCTCACTTTACCAGAAGCAGAACATAGAACAAACTTTACTCTCGTTGCTGCCACAGCTACCTTGTATGAATGCTTAAGACTGAAACTCCATTAACCTAAATTCCAACTGCATTGTTTTGGTATTCATACATCACTACAAGTGCACATTTGCTACCAAGGATTATTGAGGACCTTGCAACAAGAAGGATTCTTACATTGAAGGAAAGTTTTTGTGATTTTGTAAGTTTTTTTAATTTTGCATTCAATCTTCATATGGGGTCATGTTTTCTTTTCTTTTTCTTATTCGTAACATTTTTTCGACAAGTAACAATAACCTAGGGTTTCTCTATGTTTCCTAATAGTAACATCATGTTTGTTCTTAAACTTGAAGCTACGTGTATTTGCTACAATGGTAACAGCACTAGCTCTGTAGGCCAAGGGGCAACAACAACCTTCAAAACTGATTCTTTTTCACCCCTTTGGAAATATTTCATGATGAGAGAAAAAGTCCCAGACAGAAGAGGCTGGCTCAGATATCTTAAATATAGCTACAAATGCTGAGATCTATAAATCTCAAGGTGTCCATCTCTAATTTCTCACATAGTTTACTCATTAATGACTCCACCTTCTTTGCAAATTTCCCACTGACTGGTGACAGATGACCTCAATCTACCTACCACTCTGTCAGTCTCGAGTAAAAACCAGGCTCCAAACTCCACCATATGCCCAAGATATTGTGAGGTTTCAAGTACCCTCTCCAAGCAAGAAAAACTGCACTATGACAATCAAATTTAATGTTGGTCATTTTTATGAATACACGTGCAGACAGTACACTCCACCACCACCCCCAAATGCCATTATAGGTTAAGCCTCAACGTAATTATATTTGTCAATGCATAGAGTATATGTCAAATACAAGAGCTCATACATTTGGGTGAAAACCTATTTGTGCGCGATTCCTAGCTACAGTATCAAAAGCTTGTGTTGGGCAGAGTAGAAAGGATTGCCACATACATAGATTTTTTATTATATCAAAGAGCAAGAAGCGAATATAGCAATCTCCCTAAAATTGAAGCATCCTTTAGCAATGAAAAGATTCTTGCCAAGCAAGCCTCACATCCTTTTTGGCGACATTCTACAAATCTTTCTTGCAAAAAAGCAAAAGGTGCATGCCCATTGGAATGGACATTTCAAAATGATTCCATGGATGATGCCTATGAGCTCATTGTGCGATGTCTTGACACCAAAAGGATGCCATTTAGTGTCGTTAGGTCACAATACTAGTGGTCTACGGTGAGAGGAATCAATGAAGCCCCTAAAAGTCACACAAGTCTACAATATGAAAAGATACACCCAACCTGGTAGGAAAAAAATATGTATGATCGTTGCAACCCATTACAAACTCAAGGATCAAGATGGGGGTGTCTATAGTTTTCAATGGATGGAAAGATTCTAGTACTAGGCCCTTGATTGATGTGATTGCAATGTGCCCTAAATGGGAAATGTTTTTATAAAGTAGTTTGATTGTAAGGGCCAAGGGAAGGATGCACACAATTCATCGCCAACATCCTCGTAGAATCCATTGAGGCGGTGCAGCCTCAAAATATTGTCCAAGTGTATACAACACTAAAAATTGGTAAGTCATGGGGATGTATGTTGCACCAATTATGATCAAGATTCAAACAATTACACAATTGGATCAATTTTGTTCGCAAATATGAGGCCAATCAAGTCCCGACTCAATTTATATATTCACAATTGGAGCCATGGCGATCAGTTGGCCCCAACTACATTTGAGATTGAACCAATTGCAAGGCTGGTTTAATTTCATAAAAATTGGGGTAGATAGGCACATACTTTAGATGTCTTGTGTCACTTATTCACTCAACTTGGTGCTGCAAAAATTGGATGGCATAATCATGTGGATCAAACAAGTGTCTGTCAAGGTTAATGAGATATAAATGTTTGTCATCAACCATCACAAGTAGCCAGAAATCTTCATGTCATTCTCAAAGTTAGTGCTATTAAAGGTAAGAGAAATGATCTTTTTTTAATTTACTTAAATAATTTTTATGTATAATTTAAATTTTGTATCATCAATTCTGCTAAATTCAAAATTTTAAAAACAAAGTAGATGGTGTTGTAGATTTTCAAACATCTAATTAAGTTGTTACGATTTGATTCACCTTGCACCATCTAACTCTCCACAAGGGCTTTGAATTTCTTAAGTACCTCATTTTTTCGAGAGAATATATTCAGGTCTTTATGGAGAAGTAATCTATGAAAGACACATAGAACAAAGGCATCCTAATGATGGAACCTTCATTAGTCCAAACACATCAATACATATCACCTACACAATTCCACTCGCTTTTGCAACACTTGAGGGAAATTTCACTTGACTTTTCTTACCATATACAGTTCTTGAAAAATTCAACATCCAAAGGGCAATTAGAAATCTCTTTCACCATATCTTTTGTCTGCAGTTGGCGCAAACGTTTTCACTGATACAACCATCCTCTAATGCCAAAGCATTGTCTTCTCTATTGGAACCAAAGGCTCTTTGCCTTGATTTAGTGTTGGCCTCGAGAGCAACGGTGTTGTGACATGCATCACTCACACAGTCGCTTCAAGCTTAAACAAGCTTCCCATGCACACTTTTCTTGCCAATACCATGGTAGAGTGCACCATCTTGCAACCATCTTTGCTGAATGACATTTGAACACCAGCATCATTCATTTTTCTCATAGAGATCAAATTCTTAACCAAGTCAGGAATATGCAAGACATCTAGGAGAAACGTGATGTCATTCTCGCAAAATCAATCCTAAGGATTCATATGATAGGACGATCTTGAATCAATCAACCATGCATCATAACATGCACACATACATAAAGCAGCCAGGTACAAATCTCCAGAGTCATCACTAGAGACCTTAGTTTCTCCCAAAGGCTTAGAATCGGGTGGTTTACGCTTTTCCACCTTTCTCACTTTGTAATCCTTCTTAAAATACCCTGTTTTACCATAGTTCCAGCATTTCTACTAAGTCCTTTCCAGAGTCTTAGATTTACCTTGACTTCGCCTACCTATGCCAGACTTCTGCTTAAATTCTTTTCTTTTCTGGTTTGATATTTCTCTGTGGATTTCCACCTTTTTTCTTCTAACAATAAAGCCGTGACTACATCTTCAACTTTTTTACTTAGATGTAGTACTAGCAGTATCCATTACTAGATTATCCCAAGACTCTAGCAATGAACAACGCAAAATAATGTACTTTTCTTTTTCATCCATTTCAACTTTAACAGAAGTGATAACTTACCACAATATTGTGGGGTATTCAAATGTTCCACGACCTCATCATTCATTCTCAACAAAAACTTCTTTCACATAATAAATTTGTTTACCAGAGACATCACCTAATACAGAATCCCCAACTTACCCCAAAGTTGCTCAAACTGTGTCTTCAATTGATACATTCAGTAGCACTAAATCTGACAAACACAATTTGATGGAGCTCTTCACCTTATTGTTAATCTTGCCTCATTTGTCTTTCCTTCCCGCAAGTTGCGCCCTAACGCAGTAACCCATTGATCTTTATCTACCAACATATCCTCCATCTTGAGTTTTCATAACTCAAAAGTGTTGACCATTAACTTGTCAGTCTCTATCTACTGCTTCCCATTATTTTCCTTGCACTAGATTCTTCCTAGCAATGTTCCCTCTCAAGAACTTGCTTCAACAATGTTTTCAGTTGATATATTCAGTAGCACTAAGTTGACAAACACAAACTAATCGAGATCTTTGCCTTAATGTCAATCTTGTGCTTCTCTTCGTCTTTCATTCCCGCAAGTTGTGCACCTAATGCAGCAACCCACTAATTTTTATCTACCAACAGATCATCTTGAGTTTCCATAACTCGAAAATGTTGACCAATAAACTTGTCAATCTGTATTCTAGTGCTTCCCATCATTTTCCTTGCACAAGATTCTTCTTGGCAAAATTCCCTATCAAGAACACCATGTATCACAGGTGATCACAACATTACACAAAGCTACAACCAAGCTCTGATACCAGATGTTGAGGATAAAGACCTCATGTTGGGAAGGTCGGACCCCACTTATTAGGATCAAGGCACCCATGTGCAATAAACTAAACACAGAGAAGAACCAATATACACAGAAAATAAACCCAGCACAATAACCTTTGTTCAATTGTATTGACTAAACCATTTACAATACAATAACACACTTCAAGGTTTTGTAACTTGACATACAGTACATACACTTCACCCCATACATGTCTGTATATTCACAATATTACAGTTGTACAGTCCAACCACTCCTTGACAAGAGTGTGTGCCTATATACCAGCACCTCATTTTGTAACATTCGCGCTATAGAGGAATCTACAAAGTCTCACCTACCACTGAATAAAGTGATCATTAAATAACTGCTCCTCAATGACTCCATATTAGGGCATTTTCAAGACATTGCTTTCACACCTCTAGTCAACAGATACAGTCTGACAAGCGTACAATAACACCTCAGGAAGGGTGTGTGCTGGAGGAGTTGTGTTACTGTGTTGCACAACTCCTCCAGCACCACAGTACATAGCCACTCAGTGCCACTTTGCAATCTTCCGGCACACACCCTTCCTGTACGCAGGCATCCTGTGCAACCTGATACATCATCATTACACACATCCTTTCTTGTGCACAGATATTCCTGGGCAATCTTCATATGCACCACCAAACCTGCACACGAGCATCCTACACAGATCCATGCAAAGTATGAAATATGTTTCCAACACTTATACAGCCATACCAAACACAGGGCAAAATATATCATCAAAACTAAATGCAAATTTATCAAAACAATAATTAAAGTGTTGCCATTCCTTGCAGTTGAATGAAAATGGCACATAGCTCTATGCCAATTAGCATAGTTGAGGGGATCATAATGAAGATGACCATTATTTTGACTTGCTTATATTCTCTGAAAATCTTTAATATCTACCACTATTACGGATATAATTTTTTTCTTTTGTCCGGCTATGGTCTTTCTCTAACTGCTTGGGTGTGAATATTGTTGTAGTTTCAACATTCTTGTTCACATTGGTTCTTTAATGAACTTAATAAATGAAAGATTGCAAGTTAGAGTTCATCGTTAAGTCCACTATTAACTGAAATTCAAGTTGCCCTCCTATTCGAACTGTACACTTACAAAATCAAAATACAGCATACAATAAAAGTTTGAATCCTAAATCCTCTCTAAGCAGTTCTTCAAAAAGTGCAATTAACACAATCTTGCAGTGCCTAATTAAAATAATCACTATAGGATAGCATTGATATTGACTAAGTTACATTAGAGTTTCTTTGTGGTTTCACACTAAGGCTGAGATCATTTCTGTTACAAGTCCTTAACTCTGTACACGTCTTACCATCCTATGTGCTCCTGTCTGTATTTACACCAAACCCAAAATCACTATTCCGTGCTCTGTTTCTAAGCGATCATACCACCATCACGTGCAATAAGACGTGCTACTGTAAGAAACAACAAATTCTCAAAATATTATAGACCAAGCATAGGACCATCTTGCAGAAAATTACATATAAAAGAACAATAAAACCAAATACAGATGCAACTTATAAAAGTAAAACAGATACAGAGCAAGGCAGAAGAATATGAATGGAGAAGTTATCAAACATCAAAACAGCAAATGAAATTCTGCAAACTTTGAAGGATTTGAAGGCATACTTGGGATCAAGATAGGGACTTAAATCAAGCTTGTCTTGGAAAGTAACATGACCACTCAGTTTGCTTAAACGGCCCCGCAAATCTTGGGTAAATCTCTTTAAGTGTACAATTAAAACATGTGGAGCCTTGCTGATGAGATATTGTTTAGTTGCATCCCGCTTAACTCTCTTAGGTTCAAGATTTGTTTCCATAGAATCAATTTTCTCCAGCTTTTGTTTTCTTCCACGTGATCTAAAACCTTTTTGTTGATGCATGTCAACTTTCCCAAAATCCTCCTTGCGATTGAGATCTCCCAATTCTTTACAAAAAGATTGAGACACTTGCATGTTCCTCCTAGTAACAGGCCTTTTTGGTCGAAAACTGGTTTCCTTTTCTGCATCAGCCTTAGCAAAAGTTAACACAGATACATTATTAAAAGCCACCTGAACTTGAAAACATCTTAAGCAGAAGATTCATCTAAAATAAGATTGCAAAAACTACCTTGCAGTACACCGTGGCTGCCAGAATCTCCTGTCCCCATCTGATGTTTTTGCATAGTGTATAACTGTCCACCATCATGATCATTCAACCTTGGGAGCTCTCTAGTCCCATCAAAATCCTTATCTTCCTCAGCACAAAATTCAGGAGGATTTTTATTGCTTTTGTTATGTGTCTCTGTTTTGTGGAATGTTTTGTTCTGGCCAACTTCATAGTCCAAGGCTGCATAGAACTTAACATTAGTTATATCCTCCGACCTTACTGTTGGATCATTTGTGCAGTCTTTTCCAAGCCTTGAAGAGCATCTATCACACTCCCATGCATTTTCTCCTGAAAGAAGTTCTGGTCTTGTGAAAGATGTGAAACATCCATCAACAGACATTGGAATGATAGTATTTGACATCAATTCTGTGTTCACTCTGTTACTTCTCTCAGTATCAGCATTTATTTCTGTCCAACATAGATCGTGTCTTCCGTTTTCCTGGCAAAACTCTAAGTTCTCGACTTCATATTTTTCTTCTTGTTGTTTCTGTACAGATGGCGTTACTTCATTGACCAATTTGATCCCGTCCCAATCCATAGCAACATGCTCACAATCTGTAGCTAATACACATTTGGCATCAAATTGCTCGTCTTGGTCTTTGTTGGCGTCCTTCTGAGTAAATGTTTCACAATGATTTATCCCATCTTCTGCATTTGGACAACCATAAACATCTGAGTTGGAAACAACTGAGAAAGACTTATCCTCTTGTCTAAACTCACAACTCTTTGCAATGTTATAGATTGCTGATCTATCCTGGCGATCGACATGTGATGGCATGACCACTGGATTCTCAGTGGGAGAAAATATGGCATTCTTATGCCCATTATATCCATTCTGGCAGATGAATATATTGTCAAAAGTTCGCTTTGCAGACATCATTTCAGATCTATCAAGCAGAACTCCATTGCATTTATCAAAACCACTCTGGCATAGTCCTTCAGCAGAATGTTTACCAAGCAAACATTTAGTCTGTTCAGAATTGCCTCTTGTTGTAGGTCCATTTGCAGTACCAGAAGTGGTATTTTCATCAGATGCAGATGATGAAAACTTCCCAGAACAAACCATCTCTTCCTCTACTTCAACTTTCCTCATACAAGAAACTTGACTTTTCTTTCCATGTTTTTGTTCCCTTTGCTATCATCTTTTTGCAACTGTTTCTTTTCTGAATGGTTCTTCAATGCTGAAGCATGCTTATTCTGCCCTCGAGTCAAAGAAGGCTTCTTAGACATTTCATTTCTTGGAATAGGCAAAGACAGATCAAGAAACGGCTCATACATGACAGAAGCAAAGTCACATACACAGCAACGAACAGTGCTGGAAAGCTGACCACCAAAGATATTATCTACAAATGTCAATGTATTAGAATGACTATTCTTATCATTTGATTCCTCTGTCTTTAGGCTGTCCAACAAGTACTTCAACAATTCGTGGCTATCTTGTTGCTGGAATCCCCTAAAACGAGGAGCTTTAGCACAAATAGCATTAAATAGAGAGCCTGGGTTGATGGTTCCATTACTACTATTTGACAGCATCCTGCCTCTCCTGCCCTTCCTGACGGTTGAATTCAACAAACAGGAATCTGATTGTCCTGTTTTATCACCTTGATGGCTTTCCAGACTTGTTTCCATGCAAAGCTTTCTAAAAGATGAAGATACTTGTCCCAAAAATTCTGTATTTGGTTGGGTAAAATGATATCGAAGTGCATCCAAAGCAAGCATATTTTGCATAACAGAATTGAAGAAGCAAGTATTACCAAGATTCATCAGACCTTTGATGACACGGCCACTAAAAACCAAATCATCTGCTTTCTCCTCCACAAGAATGGTTCCACTTTTCTCATGCTTTATCTCCTCGTTTACAGTACAGCTAACACCATTGACAGCTCTTGATTCTTTGACAAGTTTTTCCTGAACTGCCTTCCAGGCTTGTAATATTGTCAAGCTCCAGTTACCCTGACAATCAACAACCCTGTCTTCTCCATTAGTAGCCTTAGAAAAGTTGCATTGAAAAGTAGACCTGCAAAGGAAACACCTGCACAATATCCTATCACCACACTGCAGCACAAGAGGATGATTTAAACCAAGGCAATGTTGCCAAGCATGCCCCCTGCCTACTGTCTCTTCGCTGGATAACCCTACTCCATTTTCTTTGTTTTCACCCTCCAAAAATGAGTCAGGAATGCTACCACAACCTACATAACCACAAGAAAGACAGACCCAAGTGCTTGTTGGCCAATCATCCTCAAATTGCAAAAAGTCTTTTGACCTGGAACTTCCCTTTTCATTGACTTCTTACCCTTTCCTTTCTTGACTTTTTCTTTGCAGAAACACTCTCATTTAGGTTTGAACATCCCTTACACTTCAAAACTTGGGAGTTTACAATATGTCTTAAAAACTTGTTACAGTTCACCCCTTTTTCCAGATGTTTGCAAGGTGCCTGTGAAGAATCCATAGATTTTCCCTGTTTTTCAGCAGCCATACTGTTTGCCTCTATCATGGTTGTATCCTCACTTACAGGTGCACAGGTGGGCATATCAGACTCCAAAGAAGCAGATGGCAATCGTCTGCCATTCTGCTTTGCATTACTAGTTACCTTATGTCCCTTCTTAGTTTTCTTCGCCATCAATTCCCTATTGTCAAGAACCAAATTTCTGCATCAGCTCTCATATCCTTGTCCACAAGCAACAGAAAATCTTGACTTGATGATCCAGGTAAAAAGGCAGTCCAATTCTCCAGTCCAATACAGACACCTAGCAGTTATCAAAACCCCAAACTAGCATGATTAATAAGGCAATAGACCTAGTGGCTCAACAGTGCAGATAAAGACAAAACTGAAACAAAGGAGACATGTTATTTTGTTCATATAGATCTGCTAATGGGCATCAATTTTTCTGTCCTAAAGGACAAAGCAATACCTTTATAAAACAAGGGTGGGCCCAAGAACCGATATTTTTATTTTGTAATGTATGGCTTTGTATATTTTGAATTATCTATGGGTTGCCCCTCCTTTTTTTGCCTCCAAAATGTAGATCTACATTTACTTTTATATTTTCCATCTTTGATTTTGGGAAATCTTTTAGCACTCCTGATCAATGATGAGCTATAGTAAATTATTGTACTCAGGTCCCATTGACCTATTATAGTCATTCTTATACATTAATATAATTTCAATGTTCCTGAACATTCTTTAGAGGTAAATCAATGCAGACACGTTCAAAATCCTAAAACTCAGAATTTGAGCAGGGTTTGATGATTTCCTTTGCCTTTTTAATTTAAAAGCATGCAGAACACGGCCTTTATGAGATTGTGGATTGTCGTTGGGAAAAACGTAGTTTGTTATTTAGGCCAAACATAGTTTGTTATTTAGGCTCATTTGAAGATTTTGTTCTAAGTTTAGGATGGCTGTTAGTGTACTGTCTTTTTCAGAATCCCTTCATCAATTTGTAACATACAGTTTAAGTAGTAGTGAATAACTGCATGGATATAAAAGAACAAGATGCTGCTTAAGACGATGGATTTTTATAACCCAAGAAACCAGCATTATGAAGAGTCAAATAGATTTGGTTCGAAAAACTATTGGATAACCTACAGATTATCTTTACAACTGAAAGCAAAGTTGAAATAAAAGGAGAAGCTAACCTAAGATTGAAAAAGAAAAATGATGGGCATGAAAAGAACGAAGCAAACGAAAGAGAATGGAGGGCAATACAAATGAATATTATAAAACAGATAGCTCTCAAATTCTCAATTCCAAAAGTGCAGAAGTTGTGGAAGGTACAAAATGATTGAGGATGCATGAGGACCAAAAAAGACAAGAAAAAGAACATGTCCACATTTTGTACTCTGAGAGCAAGAAAACAATTTTAGAGTAAAGGGGCATAAACCTTACAATGAAGAGAATCTTACGCTGGAAAGATGATCTTATATAGAAGAGAAAGCAGAGAGATTTGTACATAAAGAGTGTCACGTCCCATTTTCACTACTGGATTTATTAGTTATTTTTGTCGTAATTAGTGGCATTGTGAGTCACATGGATTAAATTAGCCGTGGAATTAATGCTTAAAACACTAGTCATTTAACACTTTTTTTGTATGGTTGAACACTGGAACATTTAGTTAAACATATTTTATTCTATTGTATGATTTTGATTTTTTTGGACTAGCCCCAATTACAAATGCTTTCAAACATCAAACGAGTCTGTTGTGTTTTAAATATTAAATAGTTCACATATTGAATGACTAATGTTAGCGGGAGTTGATGTGGTTATCTGAAAGTAGCAGATTGCTTTCATTATGTAGCATTAAATTTAATGTTGCTTAAGTTATTCAAATTGCATCAAATGAAAACCACATAGTTATATAAGATGTAACGTCAAATGGATTTGACAGATTTTCATTGCTACATTTTTCAATTTAATAGACGTGTGTATTGATTGGGACGAAATATATTCACTTAACCACTTAACAGGTTTATGCTGAGTGCACGATTGCAATGCAAGTCTTTTCCTACCAGGGAGTGAATGTATCATCGAGGAGAGTTGGATATATGCAGTTTCAAGAAGGGAATGAAAATATAAGTATATGGTTTTCAAATTGAACATTCATAGTGAAACCACTTAGAGCTCTCAAGTACCCTGTGGAAATGGGTAGGTAGTCGACCCATGATCTTGTTAGAATTAGTTTCATGTCCCCGCACTTGGTTTAGTAGCGTTTAATGTCAAAAGTTTGTACTTTCATTTTATCTTCATTGAATAGGTGGATGGCATAAGAAACTCTCATGAGACCTCCTCAAGATCAATATTTTTTTCTTGCATTAGTTGTATGTTGGCGAAAGTCAGGAGGGACTCGCCGAATTGAAGTTGATAGTTTAAATTCAACCTGTAAATAAGTACCTGATAGCAAACTATTTAAATAATAGTGATGTTTCCATAACCATGAGGAAGATCATATAATAAATATATACATTGATGTATTGAGTGGAATTAGCCATTTATTTGGCCTCACCTCTACTTGGCCACCACATTTTTGCAAATTGTCAATAACCTGAATTATTGTCCCCAACCAACAAACTTTGGGAAGGAGACAAACCAAGGAAATGAGCTCGGCTAACACCTTGCAAGTAAATAAAAGCTATCCCATTATTCAAACTCTCACCCAAACCTTGCATGGCACATCCCACAAAAATGAATGCCCCAACCAGAATATTTAAATTCATGTTCTACCTGCTGCCCAACATCATCCAGCTAAGCATAGAGAGTCAATTGGCATTTAAAAGACATTTAACTTACAGCTGAGTGTGCAGTTGGAGGCTATCAATCTTTAATGATGAGGGGAAAGGAATGGGGACACCAATAGGAAGAAGGGAGAGTCGATTCTTTAAGGGAAGGAGACAGTAAAATCAAAAGGAAAAGAACGACGAGCAACTGGAGGAGGAAATACATCCTGACAGCAGCAGCAGCGTGGAAGAAGAGATAGGTGAGCACCAAGGGTGATCTGGAGGACGGTGAAGTGATTCAGCTCCTTACCAACTTCACAGGTGCCTACCGTCCCTCATAAGTATCAATAGTTATTTTTAACTATAGTTACTCCTATTTCAGCAAAATGGGAAACCTACTAGGCTGTGTAATCCTTCATTTTTATGGCTTCCATGTTAATTGAATTTATCTGCCTTTCTTTTTTGTCTGCCTTCCTTTTCATCAAGGAACATTCAACAGCTATTATTGCTGTCATACATTTCTTTATTCTTTTGGTTTATTGTGGGGCACCTATGTACCTGAAAGCTATTATTTTGGTTGTGTTTTTGTTGCTAAATAGAGTAATTTAATCAACTTCATGTGTTCAAGCAAAGAGGCAGGGGTATAGCAAATTTACTAAATTTGTTGTTTCTTCCACCACCTACTTATTCAGAAGCAGTTGAACAGCAGCTGAGCACCTAGTTAGATCTGGGTTGCTCTCATTGTGAAACATAATAACAATGTGCCTGAACTCAGTGCAGCTGTTGCTAGAACAGATCCCAGGAGTTGTTACTGAACTGGGGTTGTGGAATTAGTTGTAGAAGCTAAATGACGGTAGTATTTCTAACACTCGCAAACCTTCAGATTGCTACTTTCTATTAAGTTGCAGATTTGAAATATATATGTTATTCTTATAAATATTCATGATAAACTCTCCTTACTTGCTCAACCCATGACTTGGGCGCTAGCTCAACCTATTTCTCTAGGTGATGTCTAACAATGAATTAATAATTTCTAGATGTATGCATGGGAACCCTGTTATCCCTGCCATTATAATGAGTTTTCACTTTGCTTTGAGGCATTTGCCAAATAATCCACTTGTTTTATAATTTTATTCATGCTCCGACATTTTGCACACTTGTCTACCGCACCTAAACATCTGACAAAACATCCCTTCCCAATTTTCATTGACAGCGGTCTATACCTCTCCCAAAGTTTTACTTTGGTGCTTAGCTAATGACTGCCAAGTTTGATAAATACTCTTTCCATGACAGTGATATTATTTCATTTTGGGATTATCTTCCAAATTTACACAAATTATTTTAATATGGAAAATATAACATTCAACCTAATATTCTATTCAGTTTAGTTAATTTTAGATATAGGATTTCTTATATTTGGTCGAAAAAAAAAAACCGTTTATAAGATATAAAATGTTGAAATATTTATTTATTTCCGGTTCTAGATTATAGCTTGAAAGTTATAAAATGTTAGCTACCCCGGAATGGAAGGCCAATTAAGTAATCTATGTTTTATCTCATCTTTACATTCCTAACTCACAAACATCCAATGCTATTTAAATACCGTCTTCTACATTAAACACCAAACTAAGGTATTAGGAAAACAACCAGGTTGATTGTTGTAGCTTCCCTCAAATTAATATTATGAGTGGCTGTATTTGACCCAATACTAAATGCAAGGTTTATTCATTAAGTATCATATCTATATCTCTTAAAAACACATAGTATCTCTATAAGACATTGACACCCCATCTTGGCTATTAAATTCAACCCATAGGTATTCAATGCTATATTTCTTCCTTTTGTATAAAAAGGTATATACTCTTGTATCTTGGACAAGAGGGGTTGATTAAACTGCAACAAGGACACTCTTAAGCATATAAATTTTCATTGATAATAGACAGCTTCTATAGTGTCTACCTATGTCACAGGATTCGCCGAATTTCATTGATGAAATTCGAAATTCAGCGAATACCATCACGAAATATGAAATTCGTCAAAATTCGCGTATTAAATTCGCTTGGGTTTGCAAGAACACTGTTAAATCGTAGGGTTGCAAGACTGTCAGATCGCAAGCGTTTGAAGAAAATTGTTAAATCGTAGGGTTTCGACTTGAAGAATGGTAGTGTTTGTAAAAGCGCAGGGAAACTGTTGCAGAATCGCGGGGCTTTAAATGCAGAATTGCAGGGCACCAGTTGATTGAAATCATGGCATGAATGGACTGCTTACAGCGACGTCTGGTCCATTAATTTCCAGTTCCAGCGACAATTCCTAAATTTCATCCTTCAAAGTTCACGCGACTCATTCTCTATAAAGTCCATGACACTATTTTATGACATATTTAAGTTTTGCGACTTCAATAGTTTTATTAATGACTATTAATTTATTTAGTTTAAAGATTTAGTAAGGATTAATTAATAAATTGTTATTAACTTTGATGCTATGCTACGATTTTAATGTTTTAATCATTTTTTAATTAATATAATATTTATTAATAATTAATATTTATATTTTGTACATAAATACCTAGATAAGAAATGAGATTTTAAAATATAAATACTAAAAACAAAATAAAGAAAAATTAAATTACTAAGTATAAGGTTTTAAACTTAATTATATATTAATTAATAGGTATTTATCTCTTTATTTTTTAATTTTAAAATTAAAAATAATTTTAAAATGTAGATTTATATTCGTCGAATTTAATTACGAACTTTTTCCCGATTTTATAGATTGGCGAATTTGTTCCGAATTTTATCCTCGTCGAACACGAACACGAACACGAACCTTGTGACTTAGGTGTCTACAATAGGAAACTCGAAACCTAAACTCAACCCTTTTGCCTTTATACAGCTTGCTATCAAGCTCTGCTCAAAACTGCATCAGGATAGAGATATAACTACATGAACTATAAATTTAGGTCACAGTTTTACGTTAACTTGTTAGTTAAAAAATTAAATTGTTCATTAACGATAAAACACTAATATATCGCATATAAGATCCTCGGCAAAAATTGCCTCACGTGGGTGGAGTATCGGGCAAAACGTTAACCCTTGTAAAATCATAAATATTTTAATCCCGGAGATCATTGGCACTCAAATTCTTGTAAAGGGGTAGACTGAGGAAACCCAAGGTGTAGTGGTGGACTTAAGAATATGAGATCCAAGTGGATGTGGAATCTGTGAACTGATAAACTCACAGTGGATTATGGAGTCTGGATGCGATGAAATGGAC
Source organism: Taxus wallichiana var. yunnanensis (assembly GCA_018340775.1). Lineage (NCBI taxonomy): Eukaryota > Viridiplantae > Streptophyta > Pinopsida > Cupressales > Taxaceae > Taxus > Taxus wallichiana. The sequence goes on along the minus strand of CM031240.1, from coordinate 917,809,272 downwards.
TCATTAAACCCAGTCTTATGGCAAGCAATGTATATCTAATAAGTCCAGCAGGAAGGTTTTATTGCCTAACCTTGTATGCATTAGGAATGCATTTATTCCTATTCTAGTTCACTATCATACCTGCTTATGATGCATGGAGTTAGCTGCAGTATTGACCAGTATACACATCGTTTCTTCCTTCTCGTCGGATCCGTATCTATCTTTCTCACGAAGGGTAGGGCCACTCTTAGTGGATGAAAGGTGTAGAGATCTGAAAAGCTCTGTGGTTAAAGATAAAGCCCTCAATGATAGTCTTCCTCTCTGCTTCTCACGAAATTATTTCTGGTTCCAGTAATGATCTCCTACATTCTCTATGATCACATTGAGGAGGCATACCAATTTTGTGTACTTGTCGCAATTGAGGTACTATATTATGATAGCATTTACTTTGGAAATAGCATTATACAAATGTATTGCTGAAATGATGTAAATCTGAATAGTTGTAAGTAGCAAAGTAACGAGAGGATTTGTATGGAATGAGCATAGTGTAGAATTCCTTTGAATTTGAATGAAGATGAATCCCATACTATGAATAATTATTCCCCTTATTGTAAAGGAATGGCTTTTCTATTCAAGCAGGAATAAATGTTTTTAAATGTTTGTGAACGTGTATTTGATTTCCTAATAATTTATTGCTCGGTTCTTGATTTTTCCAAAAACGTTTTGTACTTCTTATCAGTTACATTAATTACTGTTCAGCACAATGGGATTACAAGTTGTCAAGAAACCTTCAGAAAAATATTATAATCACCAAAAAAGGTATTGTCTAGTGTTTCCCAAAGGGGTTCTTACAAATACATCTTGTGTTGTAAATTGAACCTTGAGGTTCGCTATTTAGCAACTAGAAGGGTTTGATGCAGGCGCGTGGAAAATCAGCAGCTTATTAGGTCTGGTAATATTATAAAACTAGAGTTTACACTATGATTAGAAACAATTTGAAACATGAAATGATTAAAAGTGAAATTCCTACATATGCACACATGGTTAGAACTGCTGTTAGGACAAGATATACATGATGTTGGACTTTCATGCAGAGGAGTTTAAAATCTAGGGCTCAATGAATATATAATAGGCATACACAATTATCTTTGAAGAGCGGATTGAGAGGAGAGGAGGAAAACTATGTATGAGATAGTGGAATGATAATAGGAAAACAGATTATTGTTTATGTTCACTGAATAATTTTATCTGTGTTCATAGTTTCGATTAATATGCACCCTTTTTCAGAATTTCTTTATTGATTGGTATCAGAGCAGGTTTGGATAGTTGTAAGAAAAGAAAAGAATATTACTTTAAAAGAAGGGATATTTAATAATCCAAGAAATAAATGATTTGAAGAATCACGCATATTTTGTTTAAAATACATTGCATAATCTACAGGTTACGTTTGCAAATGAAGGCCAAATTAAAATGGAAGGCGAAGTAGCTAGACCTGAAAGTAAAGGAGAAAAAAAAGACAGCCTGGAAAGGAACAGAGTGAAGGAAAGATAGTTGATGGTGATACAAAAATATATGATGAAAAGATTGCTCTCTATCCCATAACTGCAGACCCAGTAGAAAGAGCGAAAATTATCGAGGATGCATAAGAACCCAAAATAGGAAAGAAAACAAACTATGTCAAAATTTAGCATGCTACCTGTTCCCATTAGTTGAAATGGTTTTCGGATCTGCTGTTTACAGCCAAGTCTCAGGTTTGAGCCCTCAGATGGACAGCCGGAACCCCTCTCCAAATGAGGGGCAGAGTGGGGTTAACCCATGTATAATCCCTTCGAGGCAGTAGATTCTGGTTTAAATCTCTAATCAAAAGCTTTTATTAAGCCCAAAACCATCATTTCACAAGCTGAATTGAAAGCATAAAACAGTTTGAAAGTACATCAAGCTGACTATGGAGAGAGTCTACTGCTGGAAAAAACATATCAAATTCAAGAGAAGGGAGGAGGGGTTTGTACATCAATATATTTTGTATTATATCATAGATTGCGTTTAAGGTAAGTCCAGATGGAATCCCGTCCAAGGGAATTTCTAGTTCATAACTCAATGAAACTGAAACAATTATGCAGAATGTATTTAAAATACAGGAGGATAGAGAGGAGACTGAGGAAGGAAAGGAACAGAGGAGTGGATCACGAAGCGTGACCCAAAACCTCAGTACTTCAAAAGGTTTGTACACAGTTTTTATTCAGCAAACTTCTTGCAACTAAATTATGGACTGTGGAGGCTTAAAATATTTAATTTAAAAGAAAAACAACTAGAAAGTGTTTGTGTTTTTCTGTTTTTGGATTTTTGTTCAGTATTTTCTTTTGAGAATCTCCACATAAAATTTCTATGGCATTTAATTTCTTTGACATTCAATATTCCAACACGAGCCCATTTTTTGAAACACATTACAAATCTACATCTCAGGGTTTACACGGGCTTTAATGAATTCCAAGGTCTTTTTCGCCTTTGATTTAGCCATTTTCGCTATATACATAAACCCACAAAAGTTCAAATTCTACACAACTCAAAATTTGGGCAGGGTTTTCATGAATTCCATGGATCCTCTGTTTTCCTCCTGGAATTTGAACTTTTTAATTTAAAAAAACACAACTATAGTCCAAACAGGCGCATGTTCTAAACATTTTACAAATAAATACATTGTGGGTTCGGGCCAAAAGAGCCTACCTTCACTATCCGAATGCTTCCTTCGAGCAGCACTGCTTCTTCTGGTGGTTTCATAAGAAAAGGTTAATTTGGATTGTTATGGATGTGTTTCGGATTTATTTTATTGCGCGAAATGAACTGTAAAACCCTGCGTGTTTGAGCTTGCTTTAATGGCTGTCCATGACCCATTTACAGTTTAAGATCACCATGTAATTTTACACAGCTGCATAAATATTATTATTTATTATTATAATTTTCGTGTATCGCAACACCCGGTCTAAAAAGTTGGGAGACATGCTGGTGTGTGGAAACATTTTGAGACTTTCTAGGGAGGTTTATTAGGGTTTCGTGTGGTGCTTCCTTTCTTTTTCTTTTTGTTTTTGGGTTTTTTTTTTTAAATAGATAGGGGTGGGAACTTGGGAATCCCCACATTGTAATAAAGGGATATGGTGAGTCACTCACAAGACCCAACACAACTCTTCTAGATTGCACACATGTTATCAAAAACTGTGTTTTGGATTGTAATTATTGTCATTAGATACAATTTGGTTGTGCGCTTCACTGCGACCAAGGTCCGTGATGGGTTATTTTTGCATTCATAAAAAAAACGCGTGGTTATACAAGGTGTCATCCAATATAACTTCGTAGTCCCTCTTTAATGGTTTTATTACAATTTTGGCATCAAAGAATAGTTGTATCATCGCCAACTTTATTGGTATACTATCAATAATGGGTTGTTTTAGCTATGTTTTATTTCCATGTGTGCAAACCATGAAAAATAACTTCGATGACATCTATATACCATGTTTTGTCAAAGCACGCAAGTCTACTCATTTGCACAACCTCTCATTATGTCCAATCTCACTCAAACATGGAGCTTCGTCTCACATGTTTCATGGCCTCCAAATTCTAATCACGAGTTTCGTTGGCATGATAGTAAGGCCATAATCAATTCATCTACATTTCATGGATGTGTATATATGTGAAATGTATTGTCTTTTGTATTGCTTATTTCTATTTTCATGTTGTCTACATTGATTTTTCCACCTCATTTCATATCCATTGCTAGCCTAGATTGTCATTTTTCATGGATTTTAAATTTTTCTCTAGTTATGCACTAGTCACAGTCTAATATTAATGATCCATATGATAGTTCAAGTAAATCACCTACAAACAAGTGTGTCACCTTGTCAATGTCATAATTCCTTGACTACAACATTGAATTTGAAGCTATGATATGCATTGGAAAGCTTAGAATATGGACTCTTTTTAATTCTCTAAAGGAATCCCTAATGCCCATTAGGTATATATGAATAAGATTTCAAGCATTTTGCTCCAGGGCCATCGAATCACAAAATACAAAAATATAGAAAAATCAAATTTCATATTTTTATGAGTTCTAAGTCATGAAAAAGCTCACACCTTCTTAAGGGAACATTTTTCTGTGAAATGTCAAATTCCAACTCAAATCACTTCGTATTCTATTTTTAGTCAATTCATTTTCAATTGAAAATATATGTAAAGGAAATGTGATATAAGAGCATCATGCTTCACACACAATCACTCACATCACTAAAAGATTGAGAGAATAGAAGAATAAGTCCAATCTAACTATGTGTAACTTGATTGGGCATCAAGATGTTTTTTTGAATGTAGTCACTAAATCATGCACTTACCATATACATCTAGCCTCTAAATACTTCATTGTATGCATGATTCCTAATTATTCCTAAGCAAGAAAATCAGCATTAACAACATTTTTTTGCTTTGGCGTTGCTTTTATCTTTCTTATCTTTATTGTTTATTGTTTGGACTTACACTTGTAGTTTTGCATACTTGGTGACATCCTACCAGATCCTAATTCCATTGTTTTATCTTTCGGCACCTTGTACAGAACCACCCATTAGGGATAGGAGCGCTTAGTGCTACTCTCCCCTCGGGCGCTTCTATCCTCCTCCCTTTTCTAAATTTTCATATGTTACATCTTTCATGTCTTTGTTTACTACCTTGGGGCAGCCTTTCACTTGTAAATGACGAAACTTAAGCGAATGAATATGTGTGTGTGTACATGTCTTATTTAACCTCATTAGGGGGAAGTATTCAAGAGGCATATACATCTACAAGGAGCTAATATTATCTATTTATTATGTCAACGATTGTGTACTCCACTGCATAGGATGGTCTATTTTGAATTCCATACCACACATTTTGCATTGGGACAAAGTAGTTGTAGCCCATTATTCTTTATGTGACTGACACTAGGGCATCCTAGCTCAAGGGACACTATTCCAATCACGCACACGCACATGCACACGTGCGCACACACACACACACACACACACACAAGAACTACATTGAGTCTGAAATGTAGTTCATCGCTCGGTGACGATCACATTGGGGCGACTACCGAGGTCAATCGACTTCAAGCATATGTTTGTTTTTATTCATCTAATGTGTGTTTGAGTATTGTGCAAGTAGCTAGGGTTTCTTTTGCAGGTATAGGTACAACTGAGAAAACTTGTAGTGAACTTGATGCGACCTACAATGAAGAAGAAGTGACATGAAGTGACATAAAAAGAACCAAGATCACAACTATTCCATACACACCACTTTGCCCAAAAGACGCAGCGGCCCCGTCCCATCTGGGGCACTCCTATCCTTGAGATCGTCACATTCCAAAATCAGAGACAAAGATAACACAAACATGAATTTTCCTTTCCTTCCTATTTATCAATCCAAAACTAGTCCAAACCTACAATTATGAGTCGATTCATCTTTATCTCATATCTTTCACTATTGTTTGTACTTCTTTAGCTAGATCTTGCATATTTACTATTATATTTATTTGATCAACAATGTCCTTACATAGATTTAAATTTTATTAAATCATTTGGTGAACTGATCTCTTGCATGCCCATTATCGTATCTTTCATGGCTTCCCATACCTTTGATTTCAATGCTTACTTTGTGTGCAAAGTGGCTTTCACTCGTCAAAATGTCATATACTTGTCATTCTTACCTTTTAGCTTGCAAGATCTTTCTCAACACATGAGCATTGTCATGGTTCTTTCTATCACCCCTTACCTAGAGGATCTCATCATGCACTTCATTTATTATCCACATTTGTCATATTAGTTCACAGTGTTAACTCTATGCCACTATCATAATCTTGGACCTCATATAAGCACAATAGGCATGAAACCATGAAATGATCACCTTACTCTGCTTGGTAGCTCTATTGTTCTTCTAGTATGTTTACTTCCTTATTAACATCATTTCTACACCTTCTTCTATCATTTCATACCCCGATTCATCAAAGCAATCATAAAACATGTATTGTCCTTGTCACACAAGCCTAGATCTAAATAGGTCTCTCGGTACATAGTGCTAAAAACAACATGTAGGTTCATGAGTCACCCTCCTACACTCCTATAACACTTCATCTATTATAGCACAAGGTATTTAGACCCTTCATACAGTCATACACTTCCATTTCATCCATGGTTCCTCTATTAGACCCAATTGTAATACTAGTCCTTCCAACATACAAATCCTGTTGTATCTCAAACTTTCCTAAAACAACCCCACAAAATCAAGGGTGATCTAGATGCCCTTTATGGAGTTCTTACATATGCTTAAGTTTCATGTACTATTCCATTGTACGGATTCACACTTCCTTTGGACTGTATTTTACAATTTAGACCTATTTTGCCCTCATAATCATGACAGTAGTACTTACCCTTATGACTTCACCTTATTTTCGATGGATCCACCTCTGCGGAATGTTGCTAATATGATGTCTACCAAGTTTGGTGACTTGACTCCATCATTTGACCACTCATGCACCTCATTTTCACCTCAACTTGTACATAGTCACACTCTGTAGTATAAAATGTATTATAACTTTATCACACGTGTGAGTTGGAGGTTGAAATTTTGCATACTTCTACTAGACCCCTATACAATCCTTTTCCCAAACTTTCATAGAATTTGAGTGGTTAGAATTTAATATGGCTGATGCCCTAGTCTGGGCCCGAGAGCATAAAATTGGATCTATAGGATAAATTACAAAGTTTCAAAATCTAGAAAAAAACACCATTACTCCTCATACCTTCCCTCAACTTTGTCCCTTACTTACCAAAGTGAGGAAGAAATAAGTTTTTATTTGTGAGTATACTTTTATCCTCACTACCTGGAGCAAGGTCTCCTTAATCTAAGCTATAAACACTTATTTTAATATCACAAACAAGCAAAGTCATGAAGTGCGTTTAACCACACACAAACACCTTTATTAGTCATCATAAAACTCGGTTACATGTTCTCCATTTATGCTCTGGCTAACTCTCCCATGAATCTCCCTCTTAATCTCTCAATTGGTCTAACTAGTTGCTAAATCTAGCTCCTAAATGAGCTCAACACACACTCCCATCTTGGAATTGGATGAAACAACATTCCAAGATTTCCTCCATACATTTCAAGTCCTATTTTCACTCACATTACATCAAATATGGTCTTATTTGGATATAAAGACAACTAATGCCACCTTTTGACTCTTTCTTACATACACTCAATTTCACTTTTTACAACATATTCAATTTGACATTCATTTACTCAAGTGAAATCACTCACACACACCTAGAAAAACATGTTTAAATGGTCTCATATGACCTTATGGCATTTAGTTACGCATCATTTACCCATTTTATATCCAGTTCAACTTCATAATCTCCTTGTTAAGTATGTCCTAGTTAATACTAGATCTAGTCGTAATGTATGCAATCTTTCCCTTATCCATCAAATAGGACTTTCCGCTACTCGGATCTATCCATCTACTCGTTGTATCTATGGCTTTGATAATACACCTAAGAAAGTATTGGGCATAATCTCTCTTCCCCTTACTATGGGATCTTGCACTCTTAATGTTTTATGTCACGTTATGCCTCATGATGTCCCTTATACTATCCTTTTAGGCCATCCTTGGTTACATACTATGCATACAATTCTTTCTACCCATGCCCTTATTACACCTTTTATGGATACTTCTATAATAGATTCCACACCTCATATTACTACTCCTAGTGATATTCCCCTCATACATGATGTTGATGACATTACCTACATTACACATCCTTCTCCTCTTGGGATGCACCCTAATGCTACTGATTTACATAATCAATTTTCTATTGACACCCATGATACTCCTCCCATTATGTCTCACACGCTACACTTCTATTGATCATATGCTTAGTGCTTCCAATGTTACATCTCTCTCAACACCTTCCTCATCACAAGTTAGAGCATCATATGTTGATTTTAAAATGATTTCTAATGCTCTCACTTTCCAAGATCCTATGCTTGGTTAATTTACTAAGGCTACACCTTATCTTGTTACATTCATGGGAGCAATCTATTCCCCTCTTTCTACAATTTTGTCTATGATAATATGGGTTAGTTGATATTACTTTATTGCTTCTAATCCTCCCAAATTACACATATTGCTTTTGATACATATTGTATCTCTCCCTCCATCACTTATCATTGCTCTTAATGTCCCTATATTAGGTAAATTTCAGTCTATGATATGAAGCACGGAAAGTACCTAAAACTCAAAACAAGGCAGGATTTAACGATACTCGTGTCAATAGTCACAATGTCAAGATGATTGAATGTAAAAGTGGATAAGCACTCCTCCTTTCACCGAGTGAAGAGTCCTAATATCAAAGGCGGATTAAACAAGAAATATTAGACAAAATGGGAACGAGCTACTTGGCAAAGGCCGGTTCCGAGGAATCCAAAGGACTTCTTTGAAGGATGTCACTCATTATGAAACAATTAAGTACATTGATAATACTAATAAGATAAACAATGATAAATTTAGAGCTAAAAAATCAAGGTGAAAAGGCAGATCTTGCTTTGCTTTGAAGGTTGCCCAAGCTAAGGTGGCATCTATCTAGAAAACTTCAAAGCAATTGTACTAGTAGTCTGCGGTTTCTTGTTAGATTTCGTGGAGGAACTCGAATCGGTTCTTGATATCCTCAATATCGGGTGGGAATGTGATGGTACACAACGCAAGCTCATGGAGGATGTCAAATTTCTCCCACATGAAAGGTCGTTGGATATCGGGAGATCATAGATGCTTGTCATAGGATGTGATTGACCTAAAAGAGTCATCTACAACAAAGACATGCTTGCAAGATCCAAGTTAAATCATGGATATATATATATATATATATATTAATTTGATAAAATGTTATGATTGATTAAAATAAGTTGATAGAAAAAAATGCGATTTATTCAAGGGAATTCTTGGTGATTTAGAGAATTGTGGGTGATTCAAAGGAATCATTGGTGATCCTGTGAAAATATTTATTTTCTCGAAAAATGTAAACTTAATGAAAAAATATCTAAGTTGATAATTTGTAAATGTCATGGGATATAAGCAATGACAAAATACTAAAAGGGTACCTTGGAGTGTAGACAAGTTATAGAATGCCTACAGATGATGATTGAAATTAATGTTGTTGATTGTTGATTACCTGAGAAGATTGTTGAAGACAAAGTTGTGAAAATTGATGTGTTGTAGATTCTTGAGGAGACTTGATGATGTTGTTGGGCTTTGGAGATTCTTGGGTGACAGAGTTTCATTGCTTGCCTCGAAAACAAAGATGCAAAGATGTCCGAAATATTTTTGAAGATCCTTGAAACATGAGTTGAAACTCTTATTTATAATCTTTGGAGATTTGTTAAACTCACTAGTGATCCAAAAAATTCAGGGAAAACGTTTAGAAGAGGTTTCACCACTTCCTAAACAGAATTTTTGGGTATGGGGACAAGGAAAAATGGTTGGCAAGAGGTTAGGCGAGTTGGGGAGGTTAAGAGGTTAGGATAAAATGGGTTAGGGATGATTTAGAGATGGTTAGTTGGTTTAAGATAAATTTTAGATGAGTGAAATGTAATTTTTAAGGGGGTAAAAACTGATTTTATTGGGTGAGGGGAATGACTTAGGTAACGTTTATAATGATATTTTTCGATAAAGCAATGCACATATGCGGGGGTACGCAGTGGCGAAAACTTTGGTGTCTACGTTTTCCCTTTTTTGTCAAGTGGTTTGTGACAGGAAAACTGCTAGACAAAAACAATTTTGAGATGGTTTACTTTGTGTTTAGGTGGGTTATCCCCCCTCAAATTGGGGGAGATTGCAAAAATTTGCAATAATCACCGGTTTGATTAAGTTGATTAGATAGTTTTGACATACGTGTTTCATTTTAAGTTGTCCCAATACGAGGTATAAAAATAAGATGGGTGTCGCCATGGAACCAAAGGGTTCGTGCCCTATAGACATATGATTCGTAGGAAGAAAATGTGGTCATAAAGATGAGCTTCTCAAGACCGGGGAGCTAATTAATAGGGGAGCCAAGGGGATCACGTCCTATAGGTGTATGGCTTCTTGGTCTTTGAGGTCATAAAATAAATCCGCAATGGATTCTTGGTAGGGATTGGATTTCGACTTGGGCTTGGGATACATAATCAAGGTAGTCTTTAATTTGATTGGTTGGTTTATTGATGTTGTGAGGGATTTGGGGCCCTAAAATGAGACACATTACGACAAATGTGTTACTTGGATGAGTCGATAGTATTTCGAATAGGTTTGCTATTGTAAAGGTGTGTTTTTTATGATTAAGGGCAAATCTGGGCGATTTAAGAAAATCGTCTCGGTGATTAAAGGATTTGTCAGCGATTTCATGGATGGAAAATTGGTGCCCTATAAATGGTCAGATTCACCACAGTAAATTCATTTTTGCCATGTGAATTGAGATAATCAAGATATAATTCAATGATTTTTGAGAGATTAAGTGAGAGATGGGGGTTACAGGAGGATCAAGGAGGTAGAAGAGGCCCACCTTAGGAGAGCTAAGTACCCTTTTTTGATGTTTTGTAGACACTAATTTTTGGTGTAACTCTTCTCCTTCATCCAACATTTATTCTCCTTCATGCAACTTTCCCTCTCGCTTTTCTTTTTCCTAAATTTGAATAAATTCCATCCATTTACTCACCCAAATTTTAATTAATTAATGGGCTCCATGTAAACCCATTTAATAATTAAAATTTGGCATTATCTCTCATATCCCAAATTTATTCAATTCATGGGCAATAATACACACATCCGACATCCCACTCCTAAATTCAAAAATGAGATGCATTATTGCACCTAACCATGTCAATCATGCTCCCCACTCCATCCTTATCTACCTCATAATTCAAATCGTGAGCCCCGCTTGATCACATCATGTCTCTTAACTAGGGTTACTTTACCCAACCCGGATTACCTAATAACCCACAGTCTAACCTCACCCCTAGGTTATAAATATGGGCCTTCCCCCTCATCCAAACAAGTTGAAAAATTTGGGAAAATGTTGTTTTGAATTTTTAGCCTCTTATTTATCATAATATCCTCATAATGTCCTTGTAATGACACTTAGAATCCCCACAATACTTTGCTCATGATTTGGTGGTTCACTTAGTGTGGTCCATGTTGCATGTTGTGTTTGGATTAGATCGATGCAATTGTGTCCACATACTAGTATCTTCGAGTTTCTTTGTTCACAACTTGCATTTTATCCATTTATATTGCATTTTATCTTTATTCTTTATCACACGGGGTTGATAACCACCGAGGAAGTGAACACTTCTCAGGTCTGCTTTTTCGGGCAGTCCCCGCATAAAATATCTAAGCAATTTTTCTCTAATGTCTTTGAGTTACAGGTTTGCTATGAGATCGCAGCGAGGAGCTCATCATCTACTTTGCTGACCATATTAGTCATCACCATCTCCAAGGTACTAATCCCTTGCGTATTCGACGTTGTTTTATGTTCATTAATTTCTTGTACGCTAATCTAGATAGAAGAAAAAAACTTCGATCAACATTTGGCATGTTTGGTGGGACTAGACACAAGTTCTGGTCACTTTTCTTTTTTCTCACCTTATATAGGTGTCATAAGTATAACAATTATTGTGTTTCATAGTTCTTGACAATCGAGATATATGTCACACATTTTTGTTTGTAGACTCACCCGCTTGTAAGATCTTTGGTATTGTCTTCGTCCATGTGTTGTGGTTCGTACCTTTAGTCATTTATGTCATCATTGGGGTAAGTGGATTTGTCATTTGAAAGGGTTTGTTCTTGACTTGTTTATAATAGGTGTAAAATTTTATTGTTATTACTATTAAATAAATAATAATAATAAAAAAATAATAATAATAAGTAAATAAAAAAACAATTATTTTAGTATTATCCTCAAATATCCCATCTCCTTTCCACTCCATTCGAGCTCACCATCCCTCATCCACACCGAACTCTCCACTTCACCCACACCGAGCTACTAACTCCCCACCACTACCGAGTTACCATCTCCCTTTGTTCATGAACTCCCACCTTCCCTACTCTTTACCCACACCCAACTCGCTATTCAACTTCCTCAACCCCATCTGAATCCACTCTCTGAGCTACTTCCCACACCCAACACGTCACTCAACTCCCTCCACACACACAACTCTTCCACTCCCTACCAAGCTCCCATCTCTCTTCCCTCACCACCGAGCTACCATATTTGTTTTCAACTCCCCCTCATCCCTACGAGCTCCTACCTTCCCAACCACTCGACACAACTCCCAACTACCCTTCACATTCCCATCTCCCCATCCCCGAGTTGTAACCATCGACACTCATTCCCTATCCACACTCCCCTCGGCCACTTCCTCTCCTCTCACCACGACATAATTGACCATTTTCATTTCTTAGCTCTATAGGCCAATATATCACACCCGAGCCACAATTTGGCCTTCTATCTAACTCAACCCCTTACAATCCTTACCTACACTATAATATGAGCTATTATCTCCCTTTCTTGCAGCTCCACCCCACTCATAACTCTCCTTGCCCCGAGCGATCTCCCATCCACCCGAGCCCACGTATGACCTCCGTGATAGTCTAGATAAAGCGAGATAAAGTGAATATCCATGTAGACTCGCAAGATTCCAATTCTTACTGCTTTCACCTATTTCCAACATGGTTTCAAATTCACGCAAAATCTTTGTGGGTCATGACTATGAAGTCTTTTGTTTAAACAATTATCAATCCTTTTCACCATGTTTATAAACTGTGCACGTAACACCATAGTCATTTATACTTTTCCCGTTTAGATTTTCTGTGATTCTCATTATGTCATCGTGCATGTAAAGAGCCCCATCCATGTTCAATATGACCAACCACAAAGAAATGTCAATGAAGATATTATAGTAAGATATTCTCGGCTTCACACAAATTCCTACCTACCATTGTGTCCACTACTCGATCCCAATCCTGGTTCTTCTTCCTTCCCGAACTTGGCTCTCTCCCACTCACTCATCTCCCGCTTAGTCATTCCCATCTTCCACCCAACTCTATCCTATCTTCCCTCCCCATCGATCACTACACTCACCGAGTCTTCTGCATTGCCCACCGAGCTATATCGGTCTTCCCGAGCTCCTATCTGCCTCTTCCCTATGGAATCCCAACTTCCACATCTTTTCATAACTCACCACCCATCCCCATTCCTTGCACCCCTCTACTCTCAATCGCTAATCTCGTCCACTCGCCACTCTCTCACACACAAGATACCAACTCCTCCTCAAGCATCCATCCTACTTTCATTGCTAACCGATTTCCCCCATGACTCGGCTCACCTTTCAACAACCCTCTTCGGCCTCAACTGCTCACACTTCACTCCAAGCTTCCATCAACCTCTCGAGCCCCTACCTTCCTCGCTAAGTCATCCATGTCCTGCACACCTCAACTGCTATGTTTGTTTTCTACACCTTGTATGCTCGTCCTTGTCCCTACCTACGACCCTCCACACCACCGCAGAACTCCAAATGGTATCTCCCAACCACCTCCCTCACCAACTATCTCGAGCCTATCACACTTCATCCCACATCGTTTCCTTTCAATCTCCACTTGACATGCACCGACCCATGTGAGCTCCACATAGCTCGACCACACACAAGTTGACTTTCGGCACAAACCATTACATCAAAACATCACATTTTCAACACATCACATCCACAAATCATATTAGGATAATATAATTTATTTTGTCGTATGAACCTTTTAGTTAGAATATGGTATTATTTCTTTAGTTAATTTTCATTTAGCTAACCTTGGTTAGTACATTTAAATTAATTAACGCCTTATTTAATTTTTATTTAGTCGTCAATTAATTTTTATTTTTATTCAGTTCATCGCCTTGTGAATTGATTTGTGAATATTAATGTTTCATCAATATTTAGTTAGACATAATTTGTTAATGTCATTGTGACATTAATTAAATTCGCCATTTCAAAATTAGGCATTTTTTGAAACATAGTTTTTTGGTTTTTTTCTATTTCATTAATTAGAATAATTATTTTTATAATTAAGCTTTGTTTTTAACACATACAACGTTAGGACTTCAAATTATTTTTTTAATTTATTTCTACCACATCCACTAATTGTCTTATTTGCTTTTGCAGGTGAATTCCACAATGTTGCGACCACAACAATATGTTGTCAAAGCCAATTATTAAAAAAATCGGTAATGTGGTGTCACAATCGACCTCAAACACTTTATCAAAATCGTAGTAGTGCGAAATGGGTGCCTCTCACCTTCTTCTTCTTCTAGAATTGAAAACTATCCTCATTACCTTTGTCCACAAAAACTCCCTTCCTTTTGTGCAATTTGTTATAGGTGCTTCTGATATTGCTTTGATATTTTTAATAAATTTTTCACGTAAAATGTTCTTTAGACCATGAAAGCTCCTTACCTCTATTATACTCAGTGGAGTAGGTCACTTAATAATTGCCTTTATCTTTTAAGAGTCCATCATGCCCCATCTGCTGAAATAATAAAGCCCAAGAATACCAAACTCTCTTGCATGAATGTGCACTTCTTCATATTTGCATAGAGTTTCTCTTTCCTTAACACTTCAAATATCAATCTTAGATGCCTCAAATGTTCTTCTTTAGTTTTACTAAAGATAAAGATATCATCAAAATAAACCACAACAAACTTACCATTATACTCACGTATACGGTGTTCTTCAATCTCATAAAAGTACTAGGTGCATTGGATAACCCGAATGGCATCACCAACCACTCATATAATCCATTTCCTGTCTTGAATGTTGTTTTCCACTCATCTCCTTCTCTGATCTGAATCTGATGATAACCACTTCGAAGATCAATCTTGGTGAAATACTTAGATCCAACAAGCACATCCATCATATCATCAAGGTGAGGTATTGGGAACCGATACTTGATTGTAATTTTATTGATCGCTCTGTACTATCCGTGCACATTCTCCATGTTCCATCCTTCTTTGGTGTTAATAAAGTTGGTGTTGCACACGGACTCATGCTCTCCCTTACGACCCCCTTTTGCATGAGCTCTGCCACTTGCCTATTCAACTCTGCATGCAATGTCGGGCTCATCCTATAAGCCGCTTGATTTGGGAGTGAAGACCTTGGAATCAAATCAATGTGGTGTTGAATATCTCTTTTGGGTGGTAATCCATCTGGTAGCTCATCAGGAATAACATCCGAAAATTCTTCTATTAATTATGATGTTTCTATTGGTATTTGAGCACTTACAAGTTCATCCTTATTTGCAACTAGTGCATAACAAAAACTGGTTGCCTTTGCCTCCTTCACAAATTCCTTTGCAGAAAGCATATTTTCAGCCTTCCCCTCTTCTTTAAGAGGTAGCAAAACTATTTTTGTGCCATCCTTCCAGAAAGTATAAGTATTCTTTCCCCTATCATGAATAACTTTTCTATCAAATTGTCATGGTCTTCCTAACAACATATGACATGCATCCATAGGAATAACATCACACCAAATCTCATCCTTATAATTGTTCCCAATAGAAAATCTTATTAAACATCTCTTATCAACAATAACTTCATTACCCTTCTTAAACCATGCAATACGATAAGGGTTAGGATTCTTCTCACAATGCGACCCATCAACCATCTCATTTGAAACCATGTTCTCACAACTACCACCATCAATAATAACATTACATACCTTTCCTCCTGAAGTGCGTCTTGTTCTGAAAATATTTGTATGCAGCCATGCATCCCCTTTGACCTCATTTCTTAGAGCAATCATTGTCCTCTTGATCATCAGAGTTTCTCCAACATATGGTGGAATTTCGGGTCCTGTTCATCTTCTACTTGCTCAACTTCAACAAGATTTACTCTTGGAGCATCTCCTTACCTTTTGTCATGTGTATAAGTATGTGGGCATTCAAAAGCCCGATGCCCTTCTTCACCACATCTGTAACAAACAAATGGTCTTCGTGGAGCCTCCCATCCTCTATCACCAGCATATCCTCTTCCCCTAGAAAATCCTCTGCCTCTTTGTTGATTCTAGAAATCTTGTCTCGTATACTCTTGATTTTCTAATCCATGAGATGATTCTACCCTACCTTGGCTGAAACCAACTCATCCCTGAAAGAAAGATGAGGCCCCCTATTCATTCCAGGTGATCTCCTAAAACCTTGACTATTTTTTTTTTCCTCAGCCTTTAAGCTAATTGATAGGCATCCTCCATGCTTTTAATCCTATACATATTTATCTCATCTTGAATAAAAAATTTAATCCATTAACATACCTTACAACCATTTGTTCCTCGGTTTCTTCATGCTCTGCACGAATGGACAACTTGTAGAACTCATCCGTGTATTCTTGCATTGTTTGTAAGTTACATGAGAGATTACGAAACCTCCTGTAAAGGGTTTGTGCATAATCCATAGGGAGAAATTTATCTTTCAGCTTCTTCTCCATCTTACTCCACGTCCTAATTCTTTCTTTCCCCTTTCTTGACCGCTCTTTCTGTAGGTGATCCCACCATAACATAACATGACCTTTCAATTTTGTGCATGCAAATTTTACCTTCTTTTCTTCTGACATAGCCTTCCACTCAAAAAAATTTCCCATGCTAGTCAACCAGTCTATCAGCTCCTCTAGTTTTAGACTACCACCATACTCAAAACATCAACTCTTATCCCATCATTCTTTCCTTCTAATGCTCGAAGCATCCTTTCTTCAAAAGCTAATGGTGGTGCTTGCGTTTCCTCCTCTTCACAAACTTCTTCTTCATATGTGTCATCTCCACCTTGATTTCCTCTTTGGGTTATCATTGCAGCAAGTGCAACAACTTGTCTCTGCAGATCTTGCATATTTCTATTCATCTGGGCAATACCACCTCCTCTTCCTCTTCCTCTTCCTGCCATTTTTTTTTAAATACTTGAACCATCTCTGATACCAGATAATGTAGCCAAATTAAGAACAAACCAGATATCTGCAAAAATAATGTGAACTCCAAAGAAAATGGATCTCCTTCTTTGTTATCAAATAATGAATTCTGATGTTTCTAAATAGGAAAACAACTCCCAACTCGAGTTGCCAAGTAAACTCTAGCTAACTTTGACTAAATCTACTCTAGGTGGCGGAAATTACTATTTTTAGCAGTTTACTAGAACCTGTTATTCTTAGTAAGTTCGCATGCTTATTCCTACGGGCATAGAAATTGCCACGCATCTTCTACATCCCTAAATTAGAGGAATTGCCAACTTTCTAACTCATAATGCAATTAATAGACTAAAATTAACTAATGCTCAAAAATAGGAAAAAACTGAACTATAACTTAAATCCTAATTTTCGGCCTCAAGATGGCGGATTTAGGGCCCAAAAACGTGTCAAAAACTTGCCCAACCGTGGGCTAATTGCCGCTTCATTCGTCTCTCATCGAAACATGTGATGCACCAAAATTAGTAAGAACTTGACAAGGTCATAACTTGAGCTCCGGGTGTCTGTTTGAGTCCATTTTTTTTAAACCACGTGTTTCGATGAGATGAATATAGCGGCGATTAGCCACCAGTTGGAGCAAGTTTTGACACGTTTTCGGGCCCTAAATCCGCCATCTTGAGGCCGAAAATTAGGATTTAAGTTATAGTTCGATTTTTCCTATTTTTGAGCATTAGTTAATTTTAGTCTATTAATTGCATTATGAGTTAGAAAGTTGGCAATTCCTCTAATTTAGGGATGTAGAAGATGCGTGGCAATTTCTGTGCCCGTAGGAATAAGCATGCGAACTTACTAAGAATAGCAGGTTCTAGTAAACTGCTAAAAATAGTAATTTCCGCCACCTAGAGTAGATTTAGTCAGAGTTAGCTAGAGTTTACTTGGCAACTCGAGTTGGGAGTTGTTTTCCTATTTAGGAAACATTGTAATTCATTATTTGATAACAAAGAAGGAGATCTATTTTCTTTTGGAGTTCATATTATTCGCAGTATATCTGGTTTGTTCTTAATTTGGCTACATTAGTTTTTAACACATAACAACGTTGGGACTTCGAAATTACTTTTTTTTTTTTACCACATCCACTAATTGTCTTATTTGCTTTTGTAGGTGAATTCCACAATGTTGCGACCACAACAATATGTTGTCAAAGCCAATTATTTAAAAAATACACGCCTAAAATCTCTTTCACCAAACCCCTACAGTTGTGAATGGTGCACTCTTAAAAGTACCCGGACATTCTAGGCCATTGATTGGCACTTTCAAAATACATCACTATCAAGTACAATCAAATAATGGGGAAAACGTTCTCCACGTATTCTTCATTTTTCCCTTGTTTTATCCTTTCTGCATTGTAATTTCCCTTTCCTGGGTGATTATCTGCATCGAACTTCATATTTTGAATCTGGTCTGCAAACGAACCGTATGCATCATGCCTACTCACATAGCTTAAATAGGGGTTTAACTCTCTACATCACATATTTTACCACACACTACCTGAAACCTCACAAATTAATCAATACACCGAGACATTCCTTTCACCTGGTTCACTGATTGGGATTTGATCACCCAACAGGAAACCGTTTCAGACATTTCCCAGCCACAACTTACCCAAAACCAAACATAGTTTACCTTTTTCTAGGTCCTCTTACAGCCATTTTCTTTTTCTTCACACACGTGTTCTTAATCAAACAAAAAAAACAAGAGACAAATATTGTTTACCTAACTTGTGTGGTTAGTATAACAATAATTTTCTTTTTATGCTTGTAATCACTCAATCCACCACTAAGAAAATGGAACACAACCTCACCTCACATAATGCTTCATCCCAACCAATTACCACCTCAACAACTTCATCATCCATGCCTCTCCCTACTTCCCTCACAGGCACCCATTCTCTCGCCAATATACCTCATCCAATATATTTCGGTCACACTTTGGTATTAGACCATCATTCCATCCCATCCAGGCCAACCACTCCATCTTTTTGTCATATGTCATATCAAAGCATGTTTGTACTCTCATCTTCCCTCTTGGTGGTCTAGAATTCCAACAAATTGTTGACGCCAATCCTGTAGCTCTTCAAGACTATCTTCTAAAAAGATACATACAAATTCCTCTAGATGGCCCACCGCTTCAGCAAGTTTACCCTTACAATACTAGTTCTGAAATTATTCCGTCCACCTGACCATATGTGATTTTGATTCATCCTTTATCAACCCACTGGCCCACCAAACTACTCAAATAATCACACCCATTCTACCTAATCTTCCCCAAATCAACACAACCATTATAATTTCGTCCCCATCACCACTTTGTAGTTACGAACTATCACTAGTACTCTTATCCAACCTCCCCATGTATCATATCCTTTATCTAAACAAAAATTCCTCTCACATCACAAGTCTATGCCATTACTTCTCAACTTCCTCTGAAATCCCTTTGCAACATGTAGTGTCACTTCCAGTCTATCAACCTATTTATACCCATATCCCCACTCAACAATTACCACAACAATCGCCCAGTCCCAAAATCATACCATGCTCCTATTTCTCACCAACAAACATTCTATCAACCTCCACCTCAACCACAACCCATAATTTACACTCACCCATATCAAGTTCCTCAGACACCCACGCATCCACGAGTTCAACCACCACCTCTCATTTCTCAACAAGTGATTCCTAATGATCCCATGTAGATCTTAGTAAGTCGGTTAGCCAACCTAGAGGCCACTACTTTAGGGTCCAAAGTCACATTATCTTATGAACAAATATGTAATGAACCCATTCATCCATCTATGCCAATGAAACCCTATCCTCTACACTGGGAATTGCCAAAGTTTTCCAAATTTAATAGTAAAGAGGACCCACAACAACATCTCTGAGCATTCAAACATGTGTGTTATCTTATCACACATGACCAAGATTTGATGCTCTCGTATATTCCCCATGTCTTTGGTTGACCACCTTAGATTGGTATAATAATATTCCCCAATATTCCATATTTTCTTTCTCTCAGCTTGTGCAATTATTTCTCGAACATTTCTCAATTAATATTGTGCACAAGGTAACCATCAACGATTTGTATACCATCCAAAATTCGAAGATGAATCCATCACAGATTTCATCACATGATGGCACAATATTATAAATCAGTTATCATTTCCTCTTCCTCAAACCGACTTAATTGAGCTCTTCGTGCGCTCTTGTGCAAAGCATATTTCATCAACTTTGTAAATTCAATCATTTCAAACTTTTGAAGAAGCTTTCACCATGGCTCACAAGCTTGAGACACGTGCCCTTGAACAAGGCCATTTAAAATTAAAATCAAATAAGCCCAAAATAGAATTTATCAGACCATCTACATCAAATGATAAGTCGAAAAAAATTTCTAATGTTGTCATTGTTAAATCATCCCCTACATCTACATCTACTATAGTAGCCCAACAACGATTCACACAACCAACGCCCAATTATACTCCTCTAGGGGAATCATATAGTACCATCTTTGACAAATTATTAATAGCACATTTGATCACGTTGCTACCTATCCGACCAATTGACGAATCTAGACCAAGACCTATGTGGTATCATGAGGACCATTACTGCAAATACCATCAAGTCCAAGGACATGACATAGAGAGATGTCGACTTTCAAGGATTTGGTCCAAAGACTCATTGATCAGGGAGATATTCAAGTAGATAACCCAAATGCTTCACCCAATCAACCATTAGATATTTTTAAACAACCATCTCCACGTCATACACCCACATCGACAAGTCAACCCATCACTGCTTCTATATCTCAAACTCCCAATACCCACACCATAAACACTATCCATGTTGGTGATAAAGATCCAACTTCATCCACAAATTTACCTTCTTCATCAACCATTACATTTGCCCCCTAGACACTCTCCTTACATCCACAAGCTCATCAACACTCATCTCCATACCAACATCAGTCATGTCTACGTCCACTTCGGTGCCTCTTCCTACACCCACGCCCATTTCCACACCTACCACACTTTCCCCATTTACAAATATTATTCTTGTTTCATCACTTATTATACCTACTTCATCAAATCTGATTACCTTACCGGAAATCATTCCACCTTTACCCATTATCCCATCCTTAGCATCACTTCCAGTCCCTCTTTCCACACTTTTACCAACACCTACTACATCTACTATTGTACACTCGTCTATCTCACCTTCCTCTTCCACGGCCATGTCATTACTTGACGACTTTTGGAAAGCATTCCAACTTTCCCTGACTTCAAATTATCATCCCATTTCCTCTATACAATCAGATACTCACACATCTAATCAATCCCCACTCATATCCACGACAATATCATCTTCAGTTCCTCATGTAGAAATTCTTGTCATTCCTTCCAAAGATCCCCATTCACAGACAAGATTTAGACCCCCATTTCCCAAACGTCCTCCTTCACATCCCCGTCGAAAAGTGGACCTCACTATCCCCAATACCAATCCCCTTGAAGCCACACCATCTTCTTCTATTTTAGGACCACACCCCTCGTCATCCTCTTCCATTTTGGGAGCATCCCTTCATCAATAACCTACGCTACTAATAGAGCAACAAAATGACCCTTTCCCAACCAATATCTCAAAATTGAGTCAAAGGTGTGCATATCCTCCACCAATATCCTACATCAAACGCATTCATCTCCCCTTCCCAAATCTAAGACAATGTCAAAGGCTATCATTACACCACAACATGTCCAGGCATCATCCCAAAGTCCTTTGTTAATGACCCCAGGATATTATACCACCATGTTTCATCAGCTACTCTAAGCCTCAACAATCACCTTACCACCAATTAAATTTGTTGACCCAAGCGTGCCAAGGCCATCATGGTTTAATTCTAATCTCTTCTGCGCATTTCGTCGTGTGCCCTTGGAAATGAAAATGGACACTACAAACTCTCCAAGCCATTGTGCATCACTTTTCAATGATTTTTAATGACGAAAAACCAACTCTTTCGCCAACCCAACCAACCCCCGCATCCCAACATGCATCTGTTAAAACATCTAGACCACCCCTTTCATTAAGAAATCATGTCACTACTCCACCACCAAAAGAAGATACAACCAACGCAACCATAAACATACTACCAAAGGAGGATGATCCTAAGGATCGTCCTCCCCTTTTAATCAATGTTATTGAGATAACCGCCCATTCAGACCGTATAAGCCTGACTCCATCTCACAACCCACTCCAAAGACTTTTGTCGCTATCCCTCCTCATAAGGAACTTGCTGCCTCTACACCCCCACCACGACTAAAGGTTGTCATCATTGCTCTTACCACTCGTCCCACATCAACATATTCATCTTCTTTTAAAGCCAAGGTATTTGTTTTGGCCATCCTAAATCCTGCTTCCATCGAACAAATCATTATTAAACAACTTCATCAGGCTTCGGTCAAAATGTCACTTTATGAGCTCATTCAAAGCTCTCCACACCACAAACAGGCTCTTATGGAAATTCTACAACACATCCTAATATCATCTGACGAGCCCCAACCTTTCACAGCTTTAGCTCATGCCTTCGTAGCATTCGCCTTGTGTGTCATTTGACATTTTAGAAATCCATGAGATACCATAGGAAGAGCATGATCTACCTCTATTCATCACACTCCACATCAATGACACCTACATCTAACAAACGATGATGGACAATAGTACCAATGATCAATATAATTTATTCTCATACCTTTAATCAACTCAAACTACCTAATACCATTGTTGCTAAGTCTCCTACCATTCTTTATGGCTTTAACGATGTTGTGACTCCCCCATTAGGAATAGTTGGCCTTCCCATTCGTGTAGGCCATAAACTCTTCCACGAGATCTTCTACATCATTGAAGGAGAATTCCAATACAATCTTTTACTTGGACGTCCTTGGATTCACGCCATGCATTGTGTCCCATCTACTCTCCATTAATATATAAAATATGAACATGAAGGGACCATTTATGATCTTCCGGTCAAAGTCCCTCCTTCGAAGACATGTCGCATGATCTATAGACCTAAGGATGTCCTTTTCCCCAAAACAAATTTTTCTTCTGATGCATCCACCAGTTCTTTGGTACCTCCATCCACATTACCCCATAATGGATCCTCTGATACTATAATGCAAAATCTTGCTTTAGGGGAATATCAACTCCTCACTCTCAATACCCTTCCTTCTCCCAACTTCCTCAACCTCCCTAATAAGGCCCCATGTATCCATCAAATGTTGGGGAATTTATCTCATTTAACCCTTCTTCTCTCAAAACCAACTTAGTCTATGGCACCTCGATCAACTCCGCTTCTCATACTTGAGGATCGCCTTCATGCCAAATGATATACTGAGTTATTTGATTTCTTAGTAAACCATCCTTCGCTCATACATATCTCTATCGTTGTGCATGGAAGGGGTTTGACTTGTGACGTTATGAATAAGGCCCTCATGGTAATATCTTTACTGACCCATGAATCATGTCAAAATTTTGGCTTGGGATATAAATATTCCTCCATCCCTCCTTCGGCACATCTACATATTCTCCCATCCACCTTGATTCACCCACTTCCTCTCCATCCGGCTACCTTACTAATTCTAAGGACACTTGTTCTTCTCCATATGACTATCCTACTAATTCAGATAATATCTCATCTCCATCCGACTATCCTACCACTTCGGATAGTAGTTGTTATCCATATTTCGCCCCCGTGCCAAATATTGGATCAACCACGATCCCGCATAAAAGGAAACATAGTCAAAAGGCAGACAAAAAGGGCTTCAAATTGGCTAAGTATAAAGGTGTAAACAAAGAATACCAAGTGTTAGTATGGCGCCTCGATTCAAGGGTAAAAGTTACAAAATGGCCCGCAACTCCGCCCAAGGAAAAAGTCAGCATTCGGGCCCAAGTCAAAGCCAAGCGGGAATCGGAGGAAAGGGCAAAAGATAAATTGCAGACCCGTAGGCCCGATTTTTGTTCCAATCTGGCTGCCACGTGTCCCATATCAAAAGGGGACCCATTTTTCAAGTTGTTTTCCCGCCCTCCTATACGGACCCGATACAAACTTTGAAGGGGCATATATTTTGACTCAAGGCTCGAAATATTGCAAATTTGATGTCGTTGGAAAGATCTCGGCCTCACCCATGCCATGGAGGTCTGAAACTTTAATTTTGAGGAGGTTAGGTGAAGAAAAATAGAGGAAATGTCTTCAGGCTTTTAATGCAGGATCTTCTTGCCTCAACAACTAGATCAAATTTGATCTGTTTCACCGTTTCCTCTTCCTTTAAGGTGCCAAACCAAGGATTGATGCAGTAAAGACGGATTTGGGGAGATATTTCATCAGAGGCATTAACAATGGTGGTTAAGCTTCAACCTGCTTTTCCCGCTTCTCTCTCTCTTCTTCTTTCAGGTCAAATCTATAAATACAGGGGCAAGATTCATTGTAAAGGGTTTGACATTCTTTTTTTTGCAGGCTCCCTTCTCCTCGTAGCAAAGGGATTTGTGGGGTTTAGGCCTTCCATAAAAAAATTGCATTACGTTTCTGCCTCTTGGCTACTTTTTAATGGACTATATCAATCTATAAAGCAATAAAACACGTCTGTGATCGATCTTAGATCCTCTCTTGTCTCTTTTGCTTTCATATGGTCTCCCATTATATACATGGCTATCTCATGCTTGTTTATTGTATGAATTTTGTTGGTTTATGTCTATTAGCAAAATAAGTGTTCATGATTCCTTTGGTGCATCACCTCGTAGTTTAGATTTGTTTTATTTTACTCGTATTCCTTCTATACTGTCTCCTTGTAAAAAGTTTAGATTAGGATTAAGAACAAACCCTCTACAAGTTTCTACGTATGCACCTAAATAGAGGAATAAGGAACCAACCTTCAATCTAGAGAGCTTTCCCATTTTGCAAGGTCCCACACCTTGGGAAAGTTCAATGTTATGCAATCACACCAAATGAGTCTGCCTTAGAAAAGTAGATCTTTTAGAGCTCATTTGGGGGTGCTATGATTCTGCACTAACATTTTTGGCACGCCCGATGGGACTAAGAAGTCTCCATCTTATTACAGTAAGTATAGATGTACACTTATTGTGATTCTAGATTTTAAGAAGCCTTAAAATTGTACATCTGATGACTCCAAAAGAAACAAATCTACTAGTTTCAGCAGCCCAAGCTTAGGAGATTCATGAGAAAAACTCGGTCTAGAGCAAGGAAAGAAGGTATATTTGAATACTTGCATCTATCCCCAGGCAGAGAAAGGAGAGGAAGAAGAGTTTAGAGGTCTCCATTTCCACCAAGTAGAACCTTGTCAACACCTCCACCTACAAGGCATTTATTTCAGTCTACAAGGATTCTTAGGCCAATCAGAATGGCACAACTAAATCCATATGTCAACTTCACCGGTAGTAGTCCACTCACCTTGAATGCACAAAACTCGATTCGATTGTAACATTAAAGAGCATCCCATATTTCACTAGGGAAAATCAAACTTCTCCTGGTGACCATGTCCAAGATATTGTAAATGTCTATACAATCCACGAGATCCATCAGATGGACATTACAGTCAAGCTGCTTACGCCTCTTCATTTAAAGGGAAAGCTTCACAATGGTTCGGGAGTCTTGAAGCAGGCTCTATCCGAACTGGAACTAGCTGTGCACGGCTCTTCATAATCAGTTTGGGGAAAAATGTGATAACTTGTCATTGTTGGAGCAACTAACAACAATCAAGAGAGCCCCGAACAAGCAACTAATAAACTTCAACCTCATATTCCTCTGGACTTGGGATAGGATTCTAACAACAATAAAGCCCACTAATGAAGGTGCCTTCTTATACTTTCTTAGGGCTTTAAATTTTGATATTTCTCTTATGATTCAGTCAATGGGGGGCATTACATTACCTACAACCTATAGCCTCTCCATAGGGGCTGAGAATCGTTTGATTCAAGCTGGCAAAATCTCTCCTAGGCCATCCATGCCTCTGTACCCTGAGTTAGGAAGCCCAAATACTAGCCAAGTGCCTACATTAGCTCCTATACCCACCCCCAGGAGTCAAAGCTTAGCTGAAGCTTCCACTTCATCATCTAATACCTCTAAAGAGTTTCAGGAAGTGATGAAGCAACTTCAGAACTTTGGGAATGAGCTAGTGACCATCAAAAGACAACAAGCTCAGAGTTCTAGGCCATACCAGCCCTAGGCTCAATATCAAGCTAGACCCCAGTATCAACACAATAGGCCACCACCTCAGACTATGAATCAGAGCCAGAACCAAGGACAACCCCAAGCTACTAGACCTTTCAAGCCGTATGATCCTAACACAACTTCAACATCAAGAGCATTGGTCCCAACACAGAATAATATGACACATGAATATGATTGGTGTTTTCCATGCGATCAGCCACATAACCAATCAATGTGCTTTAATGGTGCTCTAAATCAGGCCTTGATGGTGCAAACTAGTATGGTGCCATAAGAACCTATCCAAGAGGGAGATCAACAACAAAGAGTTGAACAAGGTGGACCTTCAGGAGAAACTATGCTAGTAAATTGGCAGGCTGAAGACTTCTGCAAGATGAATCAGTTCCCTTCTCAAAGTGTAGCTGCTAATACACGATCCAAAAAGGGAAGTATTGGAGAGGGCCACCCAATGAACTCATGTGACCCTCAACCTTCCATCACTCCACAAGGTCCTGGTGTTCCAGTGTAACTCCCAACATTCTGAACCAATCCAAACCACCTTCCAAACCTAGTCAAGCACCGGTTGTAACAACCTACGTGCAAGAAAGAAATGTGTCTAGGAAGGGGTAGCAAAAAGATATCTCATTCAATATTATTGAGCAGATGAAAAGAACAAGTGTGAAAATTTCTCTATGGGAGTCACTAGCCATTCCAAGGTAGAGGGATTTGTTGTAGAGCGCCATGCGGGGTGGTCAAGTTCAAATCACCCCCCTAACCAACAAGAGAGAGTATTTGCTAATGTGGTTCAACCAGGGAGAAACCATGGAGAACAATAAGGTAAAACTTGAGACCTCCTCCCTTCTATGTCTCATTGATTATTGGAGACAAATTGGTGCACAATTATATGATCGATTCTAGGGCTAGTAGTTCTGTGATGCCCAAACAAATAGCTGATTAGTTGGGTCTCCAATATGAGGTCATCTCTAGAGGAGTAGTCCAATTAGATGGGACAACAATGACTACTATGGGAATCATCAAGGATCTGAGTCTCACTCTACACGCTTGCCCTAATGTGACTGTTTTGTAAAATGTGTCAATCATAGACTTGCCACCACATTTTTCTTTGTGTCTATCCAGGGACTTCACTGCCAAAATTGGAGGCTACCTGTTTGCTGATTGGTCACATATGCTCTTTAGGACAAGGTATGGGCGAAGGCCACAATCAGATCTAAACCTATTGCTAATTATCATATTGAATCCTATGTGCATAGACCAATCAATGCAAATTGCTCAACTTTTGATCAAGAAGACCTCCTAAACACTAATGAAACAGATACCAAGGTTAGATGTATCCCAAACTTGACCCTAGATAAGTGGGCTAACAAAAATCATGCTTTTGACCCCTATAAGGAGATGGAGGAATCAATCGGATGTCTACTATATACATAAAGAGAATCAACCTCTTATTGACCTAATCAAGCCGAATACAAGGATGACAATGAGGTATGTCAATTGTTCTTTGATGGCTCAGAGTCGATAAAGAGCTAGAGGAGGACCCATGATTGTGTCCCCAGGGTATGAGATATTATTCACCTTGATTCTAGTTTGCTTGCTCAAATAACATTGTTGAATATGAGGCTTTAGTCCAAGGTCTTCATTGGGAAAGGAAGTCGGGAATCAAGAACTTGCAAGTATTCAAAGTGACGGTGAGTCTGGTTATTAATCAAGTCGAGGGACTTAATGCTATTAAAAATGACCTGCTCAAGAACTACAAGAGTAGGGTATGGGATCTCATGGAGGATTTTGAGGCCTTTAGTATTGTGTCCATAGGAAGGAGAATGAAGTCACATTGTGAGACTTGCAGCAATCGGGGTAACGTTTGATGTGGTTGAAAACATCAAAAGAGACAGAGAATAACCACATATCCATGTGGTTGTGAGGCCAGCAGTGCCAGATAATAATACATGTTGGTAGGTGTTTGAGAATGATCAACAAATCATTAACTTTCTACAAGAAGAAGCTGAATTCTCAGCTATAAACCAGAGCAGACTAGAGCAGCAGTACGGGAATCAGATAGTACAGCTACATACAAACAAGCTTCCCAAAGGCTTAGTGACACTGGAATCTATTTTCAATCTTGGTGATCAGTCCAAAAAGGAGAAGGCTAACATGCAGATCAAAGGAGAAGATTCATATTCAATCCCAATTGGAGAAGACAAAACACTTTAAATTGGAAAAGTGGCCACCGAGCAAGAAAGGTATGAATTCAAACAACTTTGCCAAGAATTTCTGATGTGTTTGCTTGGATTCATGAAGACTTAAGAGGGTTGAATCCAAAGCTAGCACAACACATAATCAAATTGGACCTAGTCAAGCTTTTTCACCCATTAGGAAGAAGCGAGACCGGTCAACCTAGATATAGAGCCTCGATGATGAAGGAGTTGAACAAGTGATAGAGGTAAGCATCATATTTCCAATCAAACACTTAAGCCGGAATGCAAATTTGGTCCCGATACTGAAGAAAAATGAAGAAATCAGGTTGTGTGTTGACTTCAGGGATTTGAACAAAGCCTCCCTCAAAGACCACTACCCACTCCCTTTAATGGAGAAAATGTTGCAAGTAGTGTCTGGGTTAGAAAGGTTCTCCCTCTTAGATGACTACTTAGGGTACAATTATATCATGGTGAAAGAAGATGATCAATTCAAAACTACTTTCACCACCAAATGGGGCACCTATGCATACAAAAAAATGCCATTTGGACTATCTAATGCTGGGGCTACTTTCCAAAGAGCCATGGATATGGCATTCAAAGGGCTAATCAAAAAAATAGTGTTGATCTATCTAGATGACATCACTGTGTTCTCCAAAAATGCAGCAGACCACCTTTTTCACCTAAGGCAAGTGTTTCAAAGATGCAGGAGATTTGGGGTATCTTTGAACCCTAAAAAATGCATATTCTTGGCCCATGAGGGTAGGATTTTAGGCCATATTGTGTCTAAGGAGGGTCTGCAATTGACCTAGAGAGAGTTGAAGCAATAAAAGCACTGCCATTGCCAAGTCACAAGAAGGCTCTTCAAAGCTTCTTGGGAAAAATCAATTTTGTCCGCAGGTTTGTTCCAAACTTTGTTGCCCTTGTTAAGCCAATAACGTTGATGCTGAAGAAGGGCTTAGAATTCATGTGGATAGCTGAAGGAAAAACAAGTTTTGACGCTATTAAAGAAGTCATATCACGAGCCCCAACTCTTGTGAACCCAGATTTTTCCAAAGACTTCATATTGTATGCCTTTGGTGGCAGCGACACAATTTCTGTAATCTTGGTGTAGCAGAACAAAAAAGTACAAAACAACCAATTACTTTCTTCAGCCATATTTTGGAAGATTACGAGGTGAGGTAATCCTTCATTGAGAAGTAGGTCTTGTAGGTAATCAGAGGATTGAAGAAGTTTAAGCATTTGGTTTCAAACAACAAAATCCAACTATTGGTCTCCCATGCGGGAGTTAAAGAATTCCTTCTTAGCAAGGACCTAAATGAAAAGCATGTAGGATCGATCACTCGTGTCATGGAATATGACATTGAGATCAAGGTCACCAAGCTGGTCGATGGGAAGGGGTTGTGTGAACAATTATCCTCGTGTCATCGAGATGAAGCAAACAAAGGTGAAAAGGAGGGTTTTCTTGTTCTACAAGATGATCAAGAAGAAGGGAGAGATGATGTACCCGCTCCTTGTTGGATCCAAGACATGGTGCACTTCCTTCGAACATGCCTATGTCCTCATGGGATGGATAAAGAAAAATGAGACATTTCAGGTTACAGGCCATCCCATATGTTCTTATCGATGGTGTCTTGTTCAAAAGAGACATCAATGGCATTCTGCTAAGATGCATTGAGACAGATCAGGTGGAGAGAGTGCTACAAGAATTCCATGTTGAAGCAATTGGAGGCCATTTTTCTCCAAGAGTGATAACACTCAAAATCATGAAAGCAGGATATTATTGGCCCAGAGTGTTTAGTGACTGCTACACATGGATCAAAAGGTGCAAGAATTGTGCATTCTTCAAAGGCAAGGAAAGGCTAACAACACTTCCATTGCACCCAATCTTAGTCGACCAACCTTTCATGCAATGGGGATTGGACTTCATTAGAGTCATCAATCCAAACTCAAGCCAAGGTCACAAATGGATCCTGATAGTGACATATTATTTTACCAAATGGACCGAGGCAGTGGCACTCAAGGAAGCAAATGAGTCTAGTATCCTAGATTTCTATGAAGGGATAGTGACCATATTTGGAGTGCCAGCCACCATCATATCAAACAATGCATTAGCATTCATAGGTTCTAAGATCATAGTATGGGCATTAAGAATGTGACTTATTTGAGTACTTCATCAAACTATTACCCTCAAGGTAATGGCCAGGCTGAGTCCACAAACAAAAACCTGCTAAAGATCATCAGAAGGACTCTTGATGAGAATCAGAGACTGGCACACAAAGCTCAAAATGACCTTATGGGTTGATAAAATAATGCCCAAGAGATCTACATACACTCTCCATTCAAGCTTGTCTATGGGAAAGAGGCAGTGTTGCCTATATCACTTGAGTTGCTAGCATTGGAGCTCATGAAGCAACTAGAGATGTCTGAATTTGGACCAATGGAGGCCAGGTATGTGGAGTTGATAGAATTAGAAGAAACCAAAGAGCATGCTCTCCAAGCAATAGAGAAGAATCAGGCTTCAGTCAAGAAATGCTTTGACAAGAAGGCAAAAGCAAGGACCTTCCAGGAAGGAGACTTGGTTTTGAAATGGGATGCAAATCGAGAAAAACCAGGAAGGCATTCCAAATTTGACACCATCTGGAGTGGCCCCTATATGATCACAAGATGCAAAAGTAGCAATGCTTTCCAATTGTCTACATTAGAGGGTGAAGAGTTACAGATTCTAGTAAATGGGATCTATCTTAAACACTGCTACTAAAAGGGGAGTTCTCACCCTGTACATATTTGTTTAGATTCCTCTTTCCTCTAAGTGCTTATGCACATTGTCTTGTTGTAGTGTAGATTGCTTTTCTCCTAAGTGCTTTGCACGCTCTGCATGTTCCATTTGGAGCATGTATGATTTAAAATTTTGTATATAGTGTGGTGTTGTTTTGTGGCTCTTATGCAGTCCATTCAGAGAGACAGATGAAGCCCAAAGTTAAAACAATTTTCTACTCTCAGAAACCTTCATTTTGAGATTTCTTATGAAAATTGAGAGTGTAAGCAGTCGGGCTCGTGAATCAGATGTAGAATCGGTATCAGACCATCTTTCTCAACTCCATGCCCAACGAATACGACAAGGCAATTGGTCTTTTCATCTAGCAGGCAGATACCCTTGTGAGTCACCAAATTGTTATCCATATTTCGCCCCCTTGCCAAATATTGGATCGAGCGCAATCCCACATAAAAGGAAACAAAGTCAAAAGTGGACAGAAAAGGGCTTCAAAATTGACTAAGTATAAAGGTGTAAGTGGAGAATGCCAAGTGTCAGTATGGCACTGATTCAAGGGGTAAAAGTTACAAAATGGCCTGCAACTCCGCCCAAGGAAAAAGTCAGCATTCGGGCCCGAGTCAAAGCCAAGCAAGGAATCGGAGGAAAGGGAAAAAGATAAATTGTGGACCCGTAGGCCTAATTTTTGTTCCAATCTGGCTGCCATGTGTCCCATATCAAAAGGGGACCCATTTTTCAAGTTGTTTTCTTGCCCTCATATACGAACCCGATACAAACTTTGAAGGGGCATATCTTTCACTCAAGGCTCGAAATATTGCAAATTTGATGTTGTTGGAAAGATCTCGGCCTCACCCATGCCATGGAGGTCTGAAACTTTAATTTTGAGGAGGTTAGGTGAAGAAAAATAGAGGAAATGTCTTCGAGCTTTTAATGTAGGATCTTCTTGCCTCAACAACTAGATCAGATTTGATCTGTTTCGTCGTTTCCTCTTCCTTCAAGGCGCTGAACCAAGGATTGATGTAGTAAAGACAAATTTGGGGAGAGATTTCATCAGAGGCATTAACAATGATGGTTTAGCTTCAACCTACTTTTCCCACTTCTCTCTCTCTTCTTCTTCTTTCAGGTCAAATCTATAAATACAAGGGCAAGATTCATTGTAAAGGGTTGGACATTCTTTGTTTTATAGGCTCCCTTCTCCTCTTAGTAAAAGGATTTGTGGGGTTCAGGCCTTCCATCAAAAATTGCATTACATTTCTGCCTCTTGGCTACTTTGTAATGGATTGTATCAATCTATAGAGAAATAAAACACATCTGTGATCGATTTTAGATCCTCTCTTATCTCTTTTGCTTTCATCTGGTCTCCCATTATATATTTGGCTATATGTGCTTGTTTATTGTATGCATTTTGTTGGTTTGTGTCTATTAGCAAAATAAGTGTTCATCATTCCTTTGGTGCATCACCTCATAGTTTAGCTTTGTTTTAATTTTTGTATTCCTTTTATCCATGTCTCCTTGGTAAAGTTTAGATTAGGATTAAGAACAAACCCTCTGCAAGTTTCTACGTATGCACCTAAATAGAGGAATAAGGAACTAGCCTTCAATTTGGAGAGCTTTCCCATTTTTCAAGGTCCCACACCTTGGGAAAGTTCAATGTTATGCAATCACACCAAATGAGTCTACCTTAGAAAAGTAGATCTTTTAGAGCTCATTTGGGGGGTGTTATGATTCTACACTAACAGTACTTTCTCTCCATCCAACTATCTCACGGATCCAAATCTAGATGACACTGTCCCTATTCCTAAGAACTATTTTTGATTTCCACCATTTCTCTTGGATCAATTACTTACCAAGTTGAAAATGAAACTCGATCTTTTCCCCTTAAGCATCCAGAGATGGTAGAGGAAGATTCCCCTATCATTGACATTCTTCAATGTGATGATGATACTTCCATTCTTTCCTACATGGGGGTGAAGGTTCTCATATCCAGAAAACCCTTCCTCCTGACATGTCCAATCTCCTAAATGAATCCACTATTGACATTACTATTGGAACTCCTCAAGAGCCCCACATCCTTAAAGTAGGCTAGTCTTTGAAACCTCAAGAACTAGAAGCCTTCACCTCATTCTTATCCAAACATAGCCAAGTTTTTGCATGGTCATACTTGGACATGTCAGGTCTTGATCCCTCCATCATTGTTCATAACATCATTGTCATCCCCAACGCTAAACTGGTTACGTAGAAGCTTCACCGCATGCATCCTCGAATTGCTCTTCTTGTGAAAGAAGAACTCTAACGTCTTTTTCTACCAACTTCATCATCCCCATTGATTATCCCCAATGGGTTTCTAACATCGTACCCATCACTAAAGAATCTGGCAAGCTTCATATATGTACTAAAATTTGAGATCTTAACCTCGTTTTCCCTAAAGATGATTTTCCACTTTTAAATATTGATCAACTTGTAGATCTTACCATGGGACATGAGATGTTGTCTCTAATGGACAATTTTTCCATCTACAATCAAATTCTAATTGCACTGGGAGATCAACACAAGACATCCTTTATCACCCCATGGGGTGCCTTTTCTTATCATGTCATGCCCTTTGGTTTAAAGAATATTGGGGCCACATATCAACGAGCCATGACGTATATCTTTCATGACCTCCTACATCAAACCGTAAAAGACTATGTTGATGACCTTTTGGCAAAATCTGACATCGATGTGATCATCTCTCGATCCTTAAAATCCTTTTCGAACATCTCATTTGTTTCTTCCTTCGCCTCAATCTGGTAAAGTGTGTTTTTGGATTTCTTCTCGGGAAACTCCTTGGCTTCCTCGTGTCTATCAAGGGCATTAAGGTTGACCTCGCAAAAATCAAAGCCATCCTCAAAATGTTCACTCTTAATCTTAAACAACTTCACAGTCTTGAGGCTGACTTCAACTGCTCACCATTTCATATCACAACTTTTCGATCGATGTCACTCTTTCATCACCTTCTTCAAAAGGTATAAATTTTGATTGGGACCACAATCACAAAAGGATTTTGAGGATCTTAAACGATACCTTTTATCTCCATCAAGACTCACACCTCCACGCAAGGGGGAGCCCTTTTATTTATATATCTTTGTAATTGATCATGCTCTAAGAGCTATGTTAGCACATTGTGATGGCCAAGGATGTGAACATGTTGTTTATAATATCGGTTGTACTCTTCATGACTACAAAACAAGATACATTGAAGTTGAAAACTATGTTGCATTATTTGCTTCGTTACATCAAATCTTCAACACTATATTCTTAAGCACAAAACATATATAGTTACTAACTTCCAACCTCTCAAAGTAATGCATTCTAAGCCATATCACGGTGATAGTATAACTTGATGGCTTTTTTCATGACCGAGTTTGATTTGGAATTCATTCCTCAAAAATTAATTAAGGGTCAAGTTATCACCGACTAATTAACGTAAGCCCCTCTTCCCAATACGCAGCCTCCTCATGATTATTTCCTAGATGAATCAATCAATTAGTTTCATCATGATCCCCTTAAAATGACTCTTTTCTTCGATGGTTCTAAATGCCAACAAGGGGGAGGAGCAGGTGTTGTTCTCATTCCCCTAGAGATACCCCTATCTCCTTAGCATTCAAACTAAAATTTGAATGTATGAATAATATGGCAGAATACGAGGCCCTTATACTAGGACTAGAAATTGTTGTCTTTCTAGACATCCATATTCTTGACATCTATGGCAATTCTGAACTAGTAATAAAGCAAGTCACATGTGAATATTAGTGTAAAATGATATTCTACAACAATATCGTGACATTTTTCATCATTTTCTTAAAGCCTTAAATTCTTACACTATTCAACATGTCCCTCGATCGACTAATTGTTTCACCGATACAATGGCATCCCTCATTGGCCGTATCCCTTAAACAATGCAAGAGCCCAAGATTTCGGTCATCATAAACCATTATAAACAACCATTCTGTGACATACCTCGATTCATCTCATCGAACCTAATTCATCAGATCTCTAGTATTCTCAAATCTTCAATTATTTATCCAAATCCATCACTCCTCTTGGTCTTTCTAAAAATGCTAGGTGGTCTTTTATCCAACGTGCTACTCGTTATGTGATCCTTGGCGGTATTATTTATAAGTGCGGGTTTGATGGTATCCTTCTCCGGTGCCTTAAATACCATGAAGCCTCTCGAGCTATCCAAGAAGTCCATGACGAGTATCTGTGGTGGACACTTTAGTGGGTTATCTATTTCCAAGCGCATTCTTTGCCTTGGCTATTATTGGCCTTCTCTTAACCACGATTGTTGTGAGTATGTCAAGAAGTGCGTAAGATGTCAACAACACTCTAATCTTATCTATATTCCTAGCCAAGCTTTACAACCTGCCCAAGACCTATGGCCCTTTTCACAATGGGGTCTTGATCTTATTGGTCTAATAAATCCCCGTTCATCACAACATCATTATATCATCACTGCTACAGAATATTTCACTAAATGGGTGGAAGCAATCCCACTCACCTCAACTAAATTTGGCCCAATCATTAATTTTATATATCAACACATTATCTGTAGCTTTGGTGTTCCACATAAACTTATTATGGACAATGGGAAGTCCTTTAAAAACAAGGATCTTATAAAAATCAATGATATATTTAATATCCAAATTAGCTTTTCTTCCCCATATTATCCTCAGGCTAACGACCAAGTCAAGGCTACTAATAAAACTCTTCCAAATATCTTGGCCAAGACTATCGATCAAGCAAGTCGAAATTGGCATCTCTAACTTCACTTTGTTGTGGGCCTATCGCACTAGAATTTGCACTTCCAAAGGGGCCACTCCATTTTTTCTTGTGTATGGATCCAAAGCCCTTCCCCTCTCAAAGTTCAAATTCCATCCTTACATGTATCTCTTTACAACTTCATTTATGATGAAGATTATCACCAAGAACATCTAATACAACTTGAGTTATTAGACGAACGTCGCCTTCTCGCTCTTGAACACCATCATGTTTATCAAGAGCGTATCCAACATGCTTATAACAAACATATCAAAGAACACGATTT
The DNA here is from genome assembly GCA_018340775.1 of Taxus wallichiana var. yunnanensis. Taxonomy (NCBI): domain Eukaryota; kingdom Viridiplantae; phylum Streptophyta; class Pinopsida; order Cupressales; family Taxaceae; genus Taxus; species Taxus wallichiana. The sequence continues at coordinate 917,772,936 of CM031240.1, read as the reverse complement.
TAAAATAGGTGACCTTGTTTTAAAGGAAAATTAGAATGTCACTACCTTAGAAAGGAGCAACGGGAAAATTCGATCCCGATTGGATCAGACCATATATTATCACGCATAAGTATGGGTCTGGGCTTATCATTTGGCTTCCCTTGATGGTAAATCGAGATCGAACCCCTTAATGCATTGCACTTATGACCATTCTATTGTTAGTACATGCACCTATGGGTATAGTCATATCTTTAGACCATTTCTCCACCATTAGCCCCTTTCTATCTATCATGGTAATGATATGAATTATGTGGTCTACCATCACTACTTTGATATGACCTTGAATATGAGTACCACGGCTCTACTCATAACATATTCATTATGGATAAATTCTCCCATTTGGTGAGAACCCCATAATCATTACATCCATCACCCTCTCATTTTCCTATTGCAGTCATGCAAAGGGTCCAGGGTGTCTCTTGTATAGTCATCATCCCCTCCTAAGTGGTCTACTTAGCTATTCCCAGCTCTCCCCCATATAAAGCTAAAATTCATGCATGCAAAAATCAAAATCAAAGTTATTAAAAACAAATTGATCCCTCGAAGGACAATTGTTCATGCAAAAAAAAGAGAAAAAGGAAAATAAAAAGAAAAGCATGCAAATCAAAGTCAAAATAAAAATCATAAGAAATAGATTGATCCCTCGAAGGATGGCTATCATATATATTATTCTTGCCATCCATATTATGTATATAGTAGACCATACCCTCGAAGGATGGCTACTCTTTTGTTATGACATTTGGAAGACTTCCCACTTTGATCAACCTTCCTTTTATCAACATTCCCAAAAAGCTTCCCGCATTGATCAACTTTCTTCTATTATTGTTCTTCCCCTTTCCCAAAGTTGGGGCATAGAATTAAGGAACACCACCTTTGGAGAACCCTCTTCCCGCATATCAGATACATCTCAAACCCCCTTGTCATGTCAACATTAGGTTGATGAGAATCTTTCATTTATATCTCCTTCAGGGTCTTTTGGTATAGTCATGTCATTGGTTATGTGTTAACACCTACTATTGGTTGCACGTGTAATGCCTTGAGTGGTACCTTATTTTTGTTTACCTCCTATCTGGTTCGAAGCATGGTTTTCTTGCATGCCCCTTGTTATGGTCATGTGACACTCATCTCATCAAAGTCATCTTTTATCATAATCGCATTCTTCAAAATCAAATTTCAAATCATAAATCTGCATCCATATATTTACTCCTAAGGATGTCCCCTATAAGCGTCATCCATAAAATCATGAAATCAGTTACTATTTTTACACACTCTCTTTAATGCACTATTCGGTTTGGGAATTCTACTTGATCTCTGTTGCAGTTTGTGAATTCTACTTGAGAATATCTCTCAAGTAGCATTCATTATCCAATAGCTCCTCATCCCCCACCATGACTAATGTGACCTTTCTCCATCCATCCTCTCACATCGTCCTTCTCTTCTCGCCAATTATCCACCCATTACCCTTCTCATCGCTCTTATTCTTGTCTATCATTTAGCGCAAACATCATCTTCTTCACCATTTCTAGGCTTTTCATCCCTAGCTTGGCACGTCTATATAACTACCCACGCAACACGAAAACCCTACTCGAAGTAGACCTATCATTTTGGACAAGGTCTCATTCATAATCACATTTGTTGACCATTCCTTCCTCCTAGTCTCCTTTTTCAACCCAATTTTCTCCTAAAATTCATCCAATCTCATTCTTCATTATTATTCTCACCCACTTCGTCCTTCTCCATTGTTTCTTCGATCCTTCACCCGTCCTTCACCCGGATAATTATTTTTGTGTTTTCCCCAATATCCTTTTATTGGCATTTGTTTTATCATTCTGTTTCCCTTTCATTATTCTTTCGGCTTGATGATCTTACTTAACCACCCATTTCGCGTAGGCTTCTTAATTGCAATATATCTCTTTCCTAAGATCCTGTCATTGTAGAAACTCCACCATTTTCTATTCCATTGAATGACAATCATCACTAGAAACGTCTTCCCACTCCATAACTTCTACTTAATGCTCTAGCATCATCACTCGCACAACATGGGCATCCTAATTAAGGATTCCCCTCACACTCTCCATCCTACACCACATACATTCCTCCATCCATTTATGTTACACTCCTTTGTTTCCTTCTTTCCTTATTATCGTCTTAATATCCATTTTCTCCTCGATCACTTTACTTATGCACTTTTGCACAGTATGGAAAATATACCTAAGGGTTCCCCTTCACTCCATTTTGTCATACACTCTTACCATCAATCTTTCCAACCATCCACTTCTTTTCATCATTCTTCTTCTTCTTCGGCTTAGCGATCCTACTTAACCATTCCTACAACATGGCGATCTTACTTAAGAGTCTCTCTTAGGAATGATTTGTCTCCTTGCCTTTCCCCTTCGCTCCACATTCTCACCATCCACATTTTATCTTCATTCCCCATAAACACATCCTCTTCCCTCCTCTTTCTTCCTCGCACAAAATATCTCTGACTTTCCCAAATATCATCCCTCATTTGGAAATCTAACCTAACCACTTCATACCATTTCTTACTATGTCTCGTTCCTTCATCTTTACTTCCTTCATCTTCATCCACATCCTCATCCATTACATCCTCTCCTCATCTTCATCTCCACACAAATCATTATCCCTCCTTTCTTTACTCTTTCCACTCCACCTTCTCGAGTTCTCCCACATATCTACACCTCGTTTACCTACCATTATTGTTAATATTCCTCTTACATTCTTTCATCATCATCTTCCATTTTCGCGCTAATAATTATTGGTGGAATTCTCCTAAAATTCATTTATCCCCATTCTACACGTCCTTGTTCACTCCTTTTTACCTCCTCCATTTTCTCTTCCTTTTTTCTTTTGTGCCCTCTGATCATTATCGAGGATTTCTCCTAACATCCATCCGCTGGCATTGCCTTTCCATCTTCCCTTCGCCTTCTTCAATATCTCTATTGTCTTCATCATACACCCTCTCCCTATTTTCTCATTGTCAATTCTACATCTTTTTCAATCATGTCATTCCTCCCCTCCAGCTTCTCTTTACATGCCTTATAATACTCACTCTTCACTTCTTATCTCCCATTTCAATTTCCTCCCTTTTGCATTATTTTCTTGGTTGTCCTCTCCTCCTTTCTACTCCTAGTTTTCTTCCACTTCCTCTATATCATCTTCATCCCCTCTTCTCCTCGCACTTTCATCTTACTTTTCCATTAATAACCTGGCTCACCAGTGTTGTCCCATATTTTTATCATCCCATTCTCCACATGCATTTCCATGTGGTCTGTTTCATATTCTTTACCTAGGTCTTACTCCTAACACCTTGGTTCAATTCCCTTCCCGTTTCTACTCTATCATCTCTTCTTTCCCTCTTATTTCCACCTTCCCATTACCAAACCTATTTCTCTACCACCCCTACCTTATTCCATCGCTATACATCAATTTCTTTTCCATTCTCTCATCTCCTCTATAGCCTCTTGGTTCCTCATTATTCCTTTCTTTCTCTTCTCTATTCTACCTCCTCTTTCATCTTCTTTAACTTCTTCATCTTCTTCATCCCCTTCATCTTTCCATCACGCTCTTCATTTTTTCTTGATGTTATCCCCTACCCTCGTCACGTCTTATTATTCTTCTCTCCTATCATCCTTGTCTAATAGTCTTCACCTCTTCTTTTTCTCAGCTTTGTCATCTCTTTCGCGATCCATTCTTTCTCTCCCTTGATTTTTGATCTCCATCTCCCTTTCACCCTCTCTTCTCATTTTCTTGTCTTCTTCTTCTTTTTCCTTTATATTTTCTTTCTCCCACCATCCCTCCTCTTTATTATATTTGTTGCTTCTTTACTGTGGCACATCTCTATATGTTCACTATCTCCTATAATCTCTTCTCTCTTCTCATCTCATATTCTTCTTATTTGTTCTTCCTCCTTCCCTTCTTCTCCTATTCTCTTTCTCTATTTTATTTTTCTCCAGGCCCATCACGCCTTCTCTATTTCTTTCCCCCTTATCTTTTCCCACTACCTTCATATTAATTATCATTCTCTTTTTTGCTTTCATCTATCTTCTCTCCTCTCTTATCATCCTTCTCTATTATTCTCTTCCTCTTCTTTCCATCACAATCAAACATAGTTCACACTCCTCATTATCCGTGGATGATGGTTTCTTCGTCCTATTACACCTCATCCCCTTTATCCTCTTTCATGTTTTTTCTCCTCCTCCACCATGTCCACTCTACTCCATTCAATGTCCTCTTCCTCTTCTCTATAAGGTTTATCTCTTCTCCTTTCGGGAGCGGTGTCGTATCTTCCATTCTTGTCAACCCTCTCAAGGAGATATCATCATATATATCCCTCATCACATCTTCCTATGGAATTTTTGTCTTGGTGGATACCATAATGACCACCACCTATCTGATCTTGTTCTCTTCCATGAATTTTTGCTCTGCTTTTGTTTTGTCACAAAAGTATCTTGAATTCTTATCCTACTTACTAAAGAAGTGGGACTGCTTTTTCTTTTTCACCTACTAATTTGTCATCACTTATGCATCTTTCCTATGAAACATGATTACCATCATATTTATCACCCTTTTAGGGCATTCTATCTCACCCTTCTATCCTATTTGTTCATCATGTCCACATTTATGATTATTCCCCCTGGGGCATTTTTACTTACATATCCACCTTCTATATCATGCCTTGTGTTGGGGCATCATTATTTTCATCCTCATCCCTTTTGCGGATGCATGATTTTTCACTCGATTCCTCATGTACGAAGGATTTCGCATACTCTTCACATTCAATTGCACATTTTTTGATGTTTTCCTATGACCCATTGGTCATCGTGGTTTACATCCATAATGCAAAGTGATCTTCCCCACTCACTCGGTCCATAGAACATTGCGCTCATCTCGCATTGAGACCACAATTGTCCTCTACCGATGTGATATTGAAGTCACCGCCATATTTTTCATTGTTATTGTGATACTTTTTTTCGCTTGGGGCATCTTTCCGTTTGGTCATGTCTTTACCCATCCTCCGACACATAACTTCATCCCATCCTTTTTTATTTTTGTCTCATGGCTTGCTATCACAAACCACTCCACAAAAAGGGGCAAATGTAGACACCAATTTTTGGTGTAACTCTTCTCCTTCATCCAACATTTATTCTCCTTCATGAAAATTTCCCTCTTGCTTTTCTTTTTCCTAAATTTGAATAAATTCCATCCATTTACTCACCCAAATTTTAATTAATTAATGGGCTCCATGTAAACTCATTTAATAATTAAAATTTGGCATTATCTCTCATATCCCAAATTTATTCAATTCATGGGCAATAATACACACATCCGACATCCCACTCCTAAATTAAAAATGAGATGCATTATTGCACCTAACCATGTCAATCATGCTCCCCACTCCATCCTTATCTACCTCATAATTCAAATCGTGAGCCCCACTTGATCACATCATGTCTCTTAACCAGGGTTACTTTACCCAACCCGGATTACCTAATAACCCACAATCTAACCTCACCCCTAGGCTATAAATATGGGCCTTCCCCCTCATCCAAACAAGTTGAAAATTTTGGGAAAATGTTGTTTTGAATTTTTAGCCTCTTGTTTATCATAGTATCCTCATAATGTCCTTGTAATGACACTGGAATCCCCACAATACTATGCTCATGATTTGGTGGTTCACTTAGCATGGTTCATGTTGCATGTTGTGTTTGGATCAGATCAGTAGCTCCATCTACATACTAACATCTTCAGGTTTCTTTGTTCATCAACTTGCATTTTATCCATTTATCTTGCATTTTATCTTTATTCTTTATCACTGGGGGTTGAAAGCCACCGAGGAAGTGAACGCTTCTTGGGTCCGCTTTGTGAAGTCCCCGCATAAAATATCTAAGCAATTTTTCTCTAGTGTCTTTGAGTTGCAGGTTTGTTGAGATCGTAGCAAGGAGCTCATCATCTACTTTGTGCCCGTATCAGTCATCACCATCTCCAAGGTACTAAGCCCTTGCGTATTTGACGTTGTTTTGTGTTCATTAATTTCTCATAAACTAATCTGGACATAAGCAATAAACTTCAATCAATAGTTTTTGAGTGTTTTTGGTTAGTTTTTGAATTTATTTTAGTTTTGGGGCCCATATAAGGGCATGTTTGTTGAGATGTCGCAATCACCAATGATTTTGGAAAATCAATTGCGATTTGGATGAAACACCAATGATTGTAGTGAATCATTGGTATTCTTGATATTTTGTGTTGTTTGTGTAATTTTGATGAAATTTTGATTAAACAATGTTCTAATGGATGTTTTATGTTTTTTGGATGCAGGTGAGGGACAAATTGACCATCCGAGATAGGATTCCTTTGATTTTGGAGGATGTGCAAGCCTCTTTGTCAGATGATGACTAGTATCATTTGGAGGATGTAGGCTTGGGTGCGATGCATCATTAAAGATGGATCCACAGGAAGGGTTATTGTTTGCATTATTGGAGAGATGGGATCTCGTTACTTATACATTTTGGCTACCGATGGGTGAAATGACTACCACCGGAGAATGTACACGAGGATTTTGAGGTTTCTGTGTGGGGAGATGGTATTTATTTGATTGATGAGGCTGACAAGCCTAGTGTGATGAGGCAAATATGGTGATGATGTTGATGGGGTGGATTTTTCTTCAAAGGTTTTTTTCATACGGTGATTTATATACTCCCGAGACAAAGGGTTGTACTTTGATGACCTTAATGATGATAGGGATTACTTGTTATGCTTTTCCCGACTTTGTTGGTGGTTTATTTCCATTGATGATGATAGATGTGGTGGTGATATGATGGAGAAGAGGACGCTTTTTACATGGGCCCATACATTACTTACCCATACCTACATGGATTTATAGGTGTAGAGGATCAAGAAGAGGTTTGGGATTGATGTTGGCTTTCTATTACAAGTGTTGGGGTTATGAGCACGTTACAATGTCTCGGCCTTTAGATGTTTTTTGTGGGAAGGATTAACAACGTTAGAGAGGACAACCGGTTTTGTCGATGGCGATTAGATAGAGGAGAGACAGGGGCAGGTGTGAGCAAGGAGAACTATCGACAACTCATGACTAGGTTACATATATGTGACGTGAGTTGGAGACCATATATATGGTTTCCAGTGTGGGAGGGGGAGCTTACGACCACCCAATAGGATATGTGGGTGCAGGGTGACAACCCGAAGAGTGGGATTTGATCTAATTTATTAGCATAATGTGACAATTTGGGTTGGTTCGGGATGTTCTAGAGGCAATTACGACATATAGGCTTGATAACGGGGATGTGGACATGCCATTAGCATCATTTACAATGATTCATGCCATCGTTGATAAGGAGGGGGTGATGGGGGTATATGATTAGGGAGTTCCCATGGTACATGTGGATGACATCAAGGTTAAGGAGGCATATATCATATAGTGGCGGGATTAACTGCTAGAGCTATAGAGAGTACAAGCCCTTGTGGAGGTGACTCATCGTAGGGTGATGGTGAGTATGAGAATGTTAATGGATGTGATGATAGGGTAACTTTGGAGGCTACCATTGCTCATTTAGAGGCCAAAAAGGTTGTGTAATTGGTTGAGTGCGCTACCTTGACCACAGAGAGAGATGGTTTGATAGGTGAGTGGGATGGACTAGGTTAGCGGTTAATGGGTGTATAGGAGGAGATAGCGTAGGCCATAGTTGATCGCAACCAAGATAGAAAATAATGAGAGGTCTTGAGAAATGCCCTTAGCCTTACAGGCACTTCATGTTGGAAGCCGAGCTACAAGAAGCGAGAGCTCAAGTTAGTGGGTAGATGGCACCACTTGGTAGTGTTAGTTTGGCTAACTACCAATATTTATGTGAGAAGTTGGGATATTATGATAAGATAGTTTGACGAAGGATTCTTGATGAGCCTCGTTTTGTTGTATATCGGGCACGGAGACGAGTGGGACTCGGCGGTAGTGTGACGAGTGTGGCTTAGCCACCACGAGGTCTAGATGGAGGTGGTCTTAGTAGAGGACCGGATGGATGCGAGGGTGGTGATCTGAGAGTAGTGCTCAGGAGGAATTCACTTGACAAATGTCAATTTTACTTGAGTAGATGCGATGTTTTTATGTATATTGCTCTTTGTGAAGCCTATTTTGATGTATAATTTTTATATATGGAGCTTTTTGAGACTCTCGATGATGTACAAAGGCACGTTGACATATTATATGTTTATGATTTTGAATTTGATTTATGTGTTGAATTATTTTAATGTGATATTTTGATGTGGTAATCTAATATTGAGATGTGATCATGATTGTATGAATATTGATAGATGTTGATGTTTGTGTAAATTTTGATGCTATGTTTTTGATGTGATGTATTGATTTTTGATTTTAAAATGATTTTAATGTATGTCAAAATGTATCTTAAGCGTGGATAAGAATAAAACTTGAAGTGATTGCTTTTATGTTATATTTGATACATATGTGATGGGAAACAATAGAGTGAAGGTTCTTGCATTTTTAGCCTTATAAAAGATGTTAACACATGACTAACAATGGGTAGTTACATGTAAGATCTTGGATATAGATGAAAATGAAATGTATACCTTCACAGACATGAGAAGGGTTGACATATGTAGGCTATGTGGGAGAGTAGGTTCTCCTTTCAATGGTTTTGTAGGAAGATGCCACATCTATAGATTTTATTTTAACGCAAACTGATCGATGTGGGAAGTTTGCTTTGATGGGAAATTTGATCGATGCGGGAAGCTTTCCTAGGATGCTTTTGATATTTTGAATTTTTGAAGGTTGATCGATGTGGGAAGCCTTTTTACATTGATATGGGTGGTCATCCTTCGAGGGAGTGGTATAAAATTTTTGAATTTTTTATTTTTACTTTTTGATAGACATGTTTCGAGGATTGGTTTATGATTTTGACAGACAGTTTTCCTTCGAGGGATCAGTCTACTTTCTTTTTTGAAAATATGATTTTTATAGTTGCCCTTCGAGGATCACTCTATTTTTATAAGATGATCCATAGATATTTGTGACTTTATTTTATGCTGAGGGTGGGCCTAGTAGACCATTTTAAGGAGGGGAAGAGATATGTGCACAGACTACACATGTGTGCCCTGTGATAAGCCTTTAGTTGGTAGACAAGGTAGATGGATGTAATGATTGTGGGGCTCTAGCTAAGGAGGAACTTTTCCATGTGAAAGATGTAATGAATAGAGCCATGGTGCTCATGCTTAAGGCTTTGAGGATAGTGACAGAAAATTACATGCTTTCAAATCATTACAATGATGAAATGAAGGGTTAGTGAGTAGAATAAGATCTTTGATGTAACTACATCATGATGGTCAATGTGTTAACAATGAAAGGATGTGTTGTCGTGAGAATGTGCAATAGGTAAATTGACAATTTCCGAGCACGACAACTATACCCCTATGCCAAAATTTTCATGTTTTATCATTCCTAAGAAACCCCGAATGTTCAGTCAATCTAAATGAATTCCCAACCAATGTCAGATATTAACCTAGTGATTTAGGAAATTCCATTCATTCCCCCTAGGTGATTTTAGGAGTTCATTGAAAATGTTATCTTTTGGCAATATAGGGAAGGGCTATTGTTGGCCTTCTCGGGATTGGATCAACCCCCTGGAGCAGAGCAGAAGGGCCAAATTCAACATGGAGGTGAATGGAAGACCTTATAACATCATGGAAATGATTTTGGAAGGCTTTGGGAAGTTCTGAAAGACTTGGAGCAGTCTGAGTGAAAACAGGGTTCTGAAGCCTAAAGCGATACATAGGCCTAAAACAACTGTTGGGCTTCAAACGAAGATTCCAGGAGCTTTGGATGGATTTAGAAGTAAAAAAACATCTTCGGAAAGAGGATTCCAAGAACTACATGATGGTGAAATAATATTTTTCACAAAACCTTGGCGCATATGATTGGAAGACAGTTTTTCTCGAATACAAATGGAGTCCCGGATCAAAAATCCAATTTTTCGGGATCATATGATCGAATAAAGACAAGATACAAAGATCATTGGATTAAAAATTCCATTTCCAAAGTGAGGATCATATAAAATTTCACAAAAAAATTCCATCGAAGCTCAAGTTATTTGTATTCCAAGTTACCCTCTCAAAGGCGCTTCAGACTTAGTCATTTTTTCGAGAGGACACGTGTCGGCCACACCGTGAGCCAGACAGATTTCATGTCCCCCACGTCCCTGAGGTCAGGTACATCACCCCTTGGAAAATGCACCCATCCCTGGGTGACCCTTGGGACCCTCATATGACCTCCAGACTGGCGCGATTCACCCTCAAGTGCTTATTTGGAGCATACATTCCTCGCTTGCAGTCGGATCGGTCGCCACGTGTCAACTCCCGGGACCACCATGGAAACCGATGTACCTTATGTACCTGAGGTGGGGGACATCAGACATGGAAAAATTCACCCAGCCCCTAGGAGGAGTCTTTTGGACACCCACGTGACCTCCTTTCACTCCCAGGTGCTTCAAATCAGCTTTTTCCTCCTTCATTCCCTGCCGTTAGATCTAGTGCCACGTGTCACCATCTTGCTCATTGTGGAAATTGATGTCCCTCACATCCCTAAGGTTAGGGACATCAAGCATGGAAAAATTCACCCAAGCCCTACCCTGGCACATCTTTTTGAAAAATTTCCAAGTGTTGCTTTTCTTGCTTCTAGCTTCTAACAGTTTTATTTGCCCTCCTTTCCTCCATTCTTCCTTTGCAACATTCTACCATCACTCTACCATTGCAAATGCTCAGACCAGATCAACAAAGGAACTGAAATACCTTTCCCATGGTGATGCATAGGTCTCAAAAGGAATCCTCATCAAGCTAAGGAGAAACGAAGAACAATAAAGAAGAGAACAACAAAATCCCCATAGCTAAAAAATGGAAATCTAAACAAAGCTTGCAAACCAGTGCACGAATAAATGAACCATTTATTTTTGTTCATTCCTCTGTCCAAGACCATCAAGAAGACACCTTCAAACTCCCCCCATGTGCGATAAAGCATCCACAATGAAGAAATCTCATTTTCGGCTCAACGAAGAAAGAAGTGGGATTTCCCGTCAAACCGGTTCTCGGATCGAAGTAAGATTGCACGTGAAGCACTAGAAGAAAAAACCCACATCAAAAATACAATTTTATTCACAAACGGAGGATAAAACCATACCTGCAATTTTGAGGTCCATTAATGGCTGCCATGCCCGTAAGCAAGCTGTCAGTCCAAAATTAAAACTTTAAAATCTCCTGGATTATTAAGTGGGCAGGCCCGAAATTTCAAAGGGATGATATTGGGCAAAAACCCATATCAAAAACTTTGTTCCACGTCAATTTGACTCCCAGAGGCCAACTTTCTAAAAATAGTAGGTCTACTACATAAGAACTGCTATTTTGGGAAAGTCATTAATGAAAGAACTTATGAAGGAGATGAAGATATCGAGGTGCACTACAACCGAGAATCCACTGAGAATGGACATTTTGGGCACTTACTTAAAATAGTAAGTGGGCCCTTGAGCACCTGCTAAAAATAGAAATTTGATCCAAAGGAGTGAGGAATGCAGGGAGAAAGGGGAATCAAGGTCACAACACTCAACAAAGGATCGAGAGAGTTGCCTTTTTCACACTTACTAAAAATAGTAAGTTACACTCAAAAAAGTTTTGGCACAATGGGATGTACAAGGATAATCATTTAAGGGGACATCATTGTTCGGAGCATCCTAGTCATTTTTCACAGGGCATTCAAGATCCACCTTAGTTCATTCAACTTGGCGAGCGTTCGTGAGATAATTTGAAGGAATTTCATAGTGTGCAAGGAGTTCGAAGATTCAAAGTTTCATTGCATTTGGAGCTTTCCATCAACAAGGATCAACGGACTTCATCAGAATGACATCTCCTCTTCTTCTTCTTCCCCTCTTTCTCTCTCCTCTTCCCCCCAACTTTCTCTCACTTTCCAATATTCTAATTTCACGTTGGGGTTTGCACTTTTAATATGACTTAAGAGACTTTAGAAACATAATGTAAATTAAGTCGCCTTGCCTTATAAAAAGGGACTTAAATATTTGAAGTGGAATATGAATAATCTTAAGTCATATTAAGGTATTCGAAAGGTCATGAGGAAGATGAAGAGTCATATTCTATTCTATAAATTGTAAAGCCATTCCCATTTCAAAGGGTTGGCGATTGATCTTGTAGACTCAAGAGTGCATTCTACCTTGAGAGAAAGCAAAGGAGATAGCCATTTTCTTCTACTCTCTTCCCCTCTCAAATTTCTTCCATTCCTACACTATGTACAACTTTTGTTCAAGCATCAATATAAGAAGAAGGAGTTTCTAGATTTCTTTGACCAAGGGATTTCATGACACTTTGTTCTCATCAAATTATATTTGGTCTTGTTGTCATTTACGGGGTTGTTTCTTCTCATAAATGCATGTGATGAAGTTTCTAACTAGTGTGTGTGTGTGCAGGAATTTGATTTTCTACCGCAACATTAGTCATCCTACCTACATTCTCACTCCCTTTCCCACTTTTAGACAAATCATCTCTTGCAGGTATATGCAAGCATTTACCACAGGTCGTCGTGGAGTGCCCCTGTTGGATCCCCGGTCGAAAGGCCACCACGAAATCCACCTTTTCATGCGCATGCACATACAGTAGTTGCACCGGTTAAGTAGAGGGACTTAGATTCCCAGAGCGTTGGCAAGAAATCCACAAGTTTGTCCACCTAACAAATTTTCTCACCAACAGGATGCAAGTGCAAGGCATTCAAAGGTTCCTTTTCAGGTGTACCATCAAGGGAGGCTAAATGGTAAACTCCCAACCCATACTTGTGAGTGATGACATATGGACCGATCTAGTTAGGGGAAAAATTTCCATGTTTACTCCTTTCCAGAGTAGTGACATTTTGATTTTCTTTGAGAACAAGATCACCTATATTAAAGTCACACTCTTTGACATGTTTTTTATACACATGTTTGATGTGCTCTTGGTAGACATGATGATGTTTAAGAGTTGTTAGACGTCTTTCATCTAACAACTCTAATTAGGCTGAACATTCTTGATGATAATCTAGATTGGGGATAAAATCTCTGAGGGATACACGAAGTGATGAGATTTGAACTTCAAGGGTAGACCCACCTTAGAGCCATATACTATAGAAAAGGGTGTAACACCTGTAGGAGTATGAATGCTAGTACAATAAGCCCAGAGAGCAAACAAAATCAAGGCGCCAATTCCTACCTACTTGATCGACAATTTTGATGAGATTTTTTTAAAGTGTTTTATTAGAAGCCTCAGTTTGTCCATTTTATCGTGGATAATATGGTCATGAGAAACTTAGTTTGATGTTGAATGTGTCACATAATTTCTTAACTTCTTTATTTTTAAAGGATTTTCCATTATTAGTGGAGGGATATTGAAGTGACATATGATATATTGGTAGATGAAATCGACAATTTTGTTTGCTTTAGTAGAGATTAAAGGGATAGCCTCTACCCATTTAGTGAAGTATTTAATAGCTGTGATGATAGAGTGATGTCATTGTGATGAATGAGTGTTGATGAAATCAATAAGGTCTAACCCCCATTATGAAAAGGGCTATGGATCTTGGAGGGTTGTAAAGCTTAACTAGGAATGTGAGTGAGATTAGAATGTCATTGGCATTTAATTCATTTCTTGACATATTTGCAACAATATTGATTGAGAGCAAGCTAGTAATAGCCCATTTGGAGGACGTGTTTAGCGACGGATGTCCTGTTGAAATGTCCACCGATATTCCTTCGTGGAATTCTTGAATGGATTTAGAAAAGTCATGATATTTGAGACATATTAATATAGGACCATCAATTCCAAGTTTATATAGAACACCACCTATAATGACATATTGGGTAGTGCATTGGAGAAAAGATCGCTTAGCATTTTAGACAGGCCAAAGGGAATTTTGGATTTAGAAAGATAGTTAAATGTTTGAGTATCCTATAGGTTTGTTGGATTGTTTTTATGAGATTGATGGGAGAGAATTCATTGTTGTGAGATGGTTGATCAAGTGCATACCTACACAACAATGAAAAATTTAGAGTCCTCGATTGATAGAGGGATGAGAGATACAAGAGAATCCATGGTATTTATGAATTCATTCGTGGATTGTGGAACTGTTGGGATAGTGTAACGATCAAAGGCTTCTAAGAGGAATTCGAAAATGGCTTTATATTTTGTATAATCTCATTTTTTTCATTGATTAATTTCTTTGATTTGGTTGATGATAAGCTTTGAGTCTTCGTAGATGTCTAAGATTTGAACACCAAACATGATGGCGGTTTGGAGTCCCATGATTAGAGCTTTGTATTCGGCCATGTTGTTAGTACATTCAAAATTTAGTTTGAAAGATAGAGGGTTAGAGGTCCCACAAGGAGGTATAATAATGATGCTTTCCACCTCCCCTTGCGACATTTAAATACATGAAAGAAAAGTGTCATTTTTAGAGGGGTGTATTCATGATCGATAATGTTGATATATTCGTTAGGGAATTATTTGTGCGGTGGTTGATTTTCAAGTAGAAGGGATTCAATGAGTTGATCAGCGATAGCTTGTCCTTTGATAGATTTTTGTGAGATGAAATGGAGGTCAAATTCAATCATGAGCATAACCCATCGAGTGATGTAGTCACTATGATATGGTTTGGAGTGCATGGTTTTAAGAGGATTGAAGTCGGTAAAGACATAAGTCTTGTTATTAATTAGATAATGACAAAGTTTGGACGTTGTGAAGTATAAGGAACAACACAACTTTTTATATTTCGTATAATGGGTCTCATAGTCACAGAGATTGTGGATTATATAATAAATAGCCTGCTCATGACCCTACTCATCTCGATGAGTGAGTATAGTACCAAAAAACATGATTAGTAGTGGATATGTAAAGGTAGAAGGGCTCCCCACATATAGAGGTGTGAGCACAGGTGGCGATAAGAGGTATTGTTTGAGGTCATCGAAGGCCTTTTGACAGTTGTGATCCCATTTAAAGTTTACATCCTTTCGAAGGAGGTGGTGAAAAGTCTTACAATGATCTAAAAATTTGTGAGATAAAAGTGATGGATTGATTAAAGCTTACCTTGAAGGCTATGAATTCGTTTGAGGTTTGATGAAGGAGGCATGTTAATGATGGCCTTGATTTTGGCGAGGTCTACTTCAATGCCCTAAATAGACACAATGAACCCTAAGATTTTACCACTGAGAACATCGAACACACACTTAGAAGGGTTGAGATAAAGGAAGTATTGAATAAGATGAGTGAAGATCATGTCAAAGATGATAAGATGATCCTTGTGTTGCTTCAATTTACCTAAAAGATCATCAACGTAATCTTCTATGGTTTTATGGATAAGATCATGGACGATGTATGTCACAAAGTGTAAATAAGTGGCTCAGACATTTTTAAGTCCAAAGGAAATACCGTAACAAAAAAATTCCCCAATAAGTGATGAAGGACATTTTGTGTTTGTCATTGGTGGCAATGAGGATTTGGTTATAGCCGAAAAATCCATCTATAAGGGAGATCATTTCATGATCGACGATTAGATTGATGAGATGGTCGATGTTTGGAAGGGGAAATTCATCTTTATGGAAAGTGAGATTGAGATCCTGGAAGTCGATGCAGATGCATAAATTTCCCGAGGCTTTGGTCATGGGCAAAATATTAGAGACCCATTGTGGATAGTCAATGGGTATGATAAAATTAGCGGAGAGTAAATGTTGTAACTCCTCTTTGATGAGAAGAGCTATATGAGGGTGCATCCTACGTAACTTTTTTACGAGGCTTGGTGTTAGGATAGGTCACGATATTTATGGACGATGATGTTGGGGTCAATGCCTAGCATATAATTATATGACCATGCAAAGGCTTGACTATATTTAGATAAGAAGGTGGTAAAATCATTTAACTCTTATGAATCTAAATATTGACCAAATTTAACTATGTGAGGCTCCTACGAAGTTCCTATATTAATGTTGATAGTGGATTCATTGAGAAGTGTCAATGTGTCATGTGGTAAGGTTTTTTTGAAGGTAATGTTCCTTTCCTCCCATGTGTAAGAGGATGGCTTGGTTGTTTCTTGGCATTGAAGAATGTCAACGGTGGGTGAATCCTCTTCTATCATTTTAGGCCAAACAAGAGGAAGGGTTTTAGTATCATGATTAGTTTAATAAGTCAGTGGTCCTCAAGTAATGGTATTGATTTTAAAAAATGTTATATGGGATGGAAAATGTCATCTATATCCATGGGGTCATTGTGTGTAGATGAGGAAGATGGTTTTGGTTCTATGATGGGTGTGGACATAACACTTGTGGAGGGCTCGGAGGATGGTTTTGAAACCTAACTCGTATTTTTCATGTGGTTTACGAGAATGGTCAGGATCAAATCATGGATGCCATCTTCATAACGTCTAAATCTAAAACCTTTCCCACAACACTAGATATACATTTGTGCAAAGACTTGGTTATATAGGAATGCAAAGTTTGATATAAATGTTTTGACATGACACTAATTAGTAGGACATAGAGAAGGGTGGTCAAACCCTCCATAGATAAGGTTTGTTTTGAGATGTGGGGGACCATAGAAGATAACATCTCTAACATCTTCGACTTAGGAAGTGAATTAACTGTAAGGAGACAATACTCCCCAAGTGAAAGGCATTGCATAATGCCATTGAAGGAAGTGTCGTCTGGTAACTTTGATGATTGATCAGTAAACTCTTTACTTTGGAATTATTCACATAATCAAAATTAAACGTTGTTGTTCTATTTTCGATTTAGAAAATGATAGATATATCTAGTGAATGAATTTGCTTATGCTTTAGAATCAACAATTACACGGAAAGGAAATAATGTAAACTCATGACAACTAACAATTTTTATCTTGAAACCTCCAGAGGAGGAAAACCCGATCGGGAAGGGAAAATGATCTTTTTCCCACTTTTATTGGCCAATTCAAATAAGAAATACAAAATTTACTATAAGTATGAAAGAAAAGTAGATAATATCTCACACTTCCTCCCAATTACTTCATTGCTTTGCCTCAAAACTACTTTCTTCTACAAACACAATTCCAACGACTAAGAATTCCTTGCTCACTTACTTTTATGCTTCGTTGATCAAATATCTCCTTCCTTACATGTATTTGTAGCCTTTCCCATGTCCTCCCATGCACTGGAGGATGGGAAATGTCATAGAGGAGAAGAGACATGGACAACCTTTTCAATTTTGGGACTATTTGTTTTCAAATTTTATTTTTCCATTTAAAGTGACAGGACCACCGCCCAATGCAAATCGATGATCACGTGACTACCACCCTAGCTAGGTGGCGATTCAGGACCACCACCCTAGGTTGGGTGGCGGTTATCAACCACCACTCTGCAAAGCAGCGGTGGTTACATTAAAATACAAACATAACCTCCTTTTCTCCATTTTCTTTCTCTAGTGTTGATTGATCTGATGAAGTAGAGTCATTTTGGATCCATATGGATCACACATCCCCTGCTTAGGAGGATTTTGGTCCCACAAAAGCTTAGTGGGGGAGTAGATGAAGAAATAACTCCCTCACTTTCTCCTTCAAGTACCACCGGGACTACCTTGGTATCTTCCCTTTCATTCCAACCTCGCCAAGACTCTGTAGACCTCTTCTCATCTCTCGACCTTCTGCTTTCTAACGCTACATCCTCCTCCAATTTACCTCATGAGTCCAAGACACAATCCTTAATAGAAGGTAGCAACTGTAATCCTTCATCATCATCAAGCATGAATGGCTCATATAGGTGCAAATTCTCAAAATTCACTACTGAGTACATCCGCATAAATGGTGGAAAAACAAATTGAAAGGCATTTTCTCCAACCTGCTCCAATATGGTGAAGGGTCCATATCGTAGTGGCTTGAGCTTCCTTGCTTGACCTTCTAGTCTCTCCTTGCTCAAGTAAATCCAAACTCTATCTCTAACATGAAGCTTATGCTCTCTCCCCGTGTTGTTCGTGTCTAGCCTTGTACTTGGCTTGGGATTTCTCCAATTATTCTCTAACTTTGAGATGGATTTGCCGAATCCTCTCAATGAATTTTTTTGCTCTAGTCACCTTTGTGTCTCATGTCTCCTCCTCATCATACTGCCCAACTACCACATCTAGCAAATTTATTGGTAGGTATCCCAAGCATGCTTCAAACGACGACTTCATAGTGGATGTGTGTACTTTGCCGGTTGTAGCATTACTAAATGTAGGCTAAGGACTCATCCCAAGTCCTTGGGTATATGTTGTTATACCCTCGATCAATGTACCAAAGTATTGTTCACCACCTATGTTTGTCCATCTGTATGTGGATGGAAATTAGTGCTCCTCTATAACTTTGGTATCCATCTTGTCCCACAATGTAATCCAAAACTTCTCCAAGAACTTGGAATCCCCGCCTTAAACAATAGACTTTGTGAAGCCAAAATGCACCCATATATTAGCAAAGAAAAGATCTACCACCTCATTTGCTTTCATTTGTCTTTTTATATGCCATAAGAATACACATCTTACTAAACCTATCAATAACAACATAAAGATAATCACGACCATGTTTAGACATAGCTAATCCTCCTACAAAATCCATAGATATGTCCTCCCACACGATGATTAGGTATTGGTAAAGGCATATACAAACCCTCCTTCCTAATCTTAGGCTTCTTTGAGTAACAAAGTTTACATCCACATATAAATTTTGATACTTCTTCTTGCGTATTGAGCCAATACATGTACCTTTGTAAATGGGTTGGGTCTTACCAACATCGAAGTGTCCCGCTACTTTCAAGGTATGTGTTTCCCTCATTAGTAAAAATATTTCTTCTTTCGGCACACAAAGCTTCCCCATTGGTAGAGTAGCCCATCCTTAAGATAACAATATTCATCCTCATCCTTTCAACCCTCGGGACTACAACTCTGAAATGTCACCCCAAAGTCTCATCACGGCATATACCTCTCTGTAAGCTTCCTTCGTGAAGGGCTCGATCTGAGAGATAGTGGCCAAGAAGGATATTTTCTCCTATGTAGGTGGCCTAGACAACATGTCTGCCACCAATTTTATACTACCCTTATTGTATTTGATCATCGGTGGAACTGCCGTGGAACCCCATCCATTTGTAGTTTCCTACTGCAATTTAGATTGTGCTTGCAAATCTTTGGAGAAGTTTGTGGTCAATGTGCAAAATAATTTCTTTAATCAACAAATATTGTTTCTATATATTAATGGCCTGAATTAGTGTATACATTTCCTTATCATATATTGAATATCCTCTAATTGCTGAAGTAAAGGTCTCAAAATGATAACAGACTGGCTTACCTCCTTGTAGTAACATTGCGCCCATAACATAGCCACTGACATATGTCTCTACTTCAAAGGGCTACTACAAGTTAGGAAGATTAAATCTTGGAGCATGACTAATCTTGTACTTTGAATAACTCTAATGATTTATCTTGTTCCTTACCCTACCAA
Source organism: Taxus wallichiana var. yunnanensis (assembly GCA_018340775.1). NCBI lineage: Eukaryota > Viridiplantae > Streptophyta > Pinopsida > Cupressales > Taxaceae > Taxus > Taxus wallichiana. The sequence continues at coordinate 917,753,340 of CM031240.1, read as the reverse complement.
AACCCTTACTCTTTGCTAACCACTGTGTGTAGAGAGTACTACAATTGCAGAGAAGCCTGAAATGAACTTCCGCATATACTTTATTGTTCCTCCCACAAAACTCCTAGTCTCTATGGCTCTTGTTGGTGTTGGCCAGTTGGTGATGGCTTCCACCTTCTTCGGATCCACTCGTAGCTCTCCTCCTCCTCCAACCACATGCCCAAGATAGACAAACAATTACTTGGAAAATTCACATTTCTTCATATTACATAGTAGATGTTTCTCCTTGAGAACTTGCAAGACTTGTTGCAAATGAATTAGATGCTCCTCCCATATGGCAGTAAAAATCAAGATATCATCCAGATAAACAATGACACATGAATCTATGAAATACCGCATACATCATTCATCAATCTCATAAATGTAGCGAGTGCATTACATAAACCGAAAGGAAGTACTAACCACTCATATAAACCCTATTTTATCTTGAAGGCACTCTTCCATATATCCTCCTCCTTCATTCGACTTGGTGATAACTTGATTTAAGATCCAACTTCATGAAGAATTTGGCATGATGAAGTGGTCCAAGAGATCATTAATACGGGGGGACTGTGTATCTATTCTTTATGGTGATCTTGTTCAACACGCAGTGTCGACGCACATTCTCCAAAAACATCCTTTTGTAACCATCACAATAGGCAAACCACATGCTGAGGTGCTCAGACGTATCACACCCTGGTCTAGTAGTTCCTAGAGTTGTTTCTTTACTTCAGTACTCTCCAACAAGGATTTCCTATACAACCATATGTTTGGTAGAGGGGACTGGTAACAACTGGATCTCATGCTCTACTTTCTGTTTTTGTGGTAACCCACTATTAGCCTGAAACACTTCTTGAGAAGACTAAATAATACTATCCAAATCATGTTTTCCCGGTTAAAAATCTTTTAAACTTTTACCCCATTATGTTTATCCTTTAACAAAAGTAAACAAAACTGATTATGATTTTCCTGAATAAGTCATTTTGCTTTGTTAGCACTTACCATAGTAACTCGTGTTTTACACTGGTGTGCCCGGATGTTGTAGTTGATCCCATCCTTGACCCATCTGTATCAGTTCTCCCTTCTCATGAATATAGCATCCCTAATATACAAGTAAGGACTCCCGAAAACAACATCAAATGCATCAAGTGGAATAACATCAACCTCCAATACATCAATATACTGGGAATTGATCCCAAACTTGACCTTACATCTTTTTATTACCTGAATTTCAACACCCTTCTTCACCCAACCCAAGGGATATGGGTGTGGATGTTCGTAAATCTCAAGACCAAGCTTCTTTACAACTGCTTCATAAATCAAGTTAGACTAAGAGCCGATATCAACCAAATAATTTACCTTAGTTCTCTTGATCTAGATTTTGATTTGGAATAATCTACTCATCTCCTCTTCCTGGCTGTCCATGTTGGTGGCCATGCATCCAAGCCTCTAGTCTACATCAGATTCATCTTCAATTTCCACCTCCCCTTTTGTCTTCATAATTTTCATGGACTTCTTTGAGTCCTTGGTTCAGTTCTTCAGATGGAACTCTGGATGCAACTTCAAACAGGGAGCGTCAGTATGACCATCGATATCACAATTATTAAAAAAATTCTTGGGATATTTACATGTATTTAAAGTAGTGGCAACTTGTTTACCTTTCCCTTTCCACTTACCTTTGTTACTTATTTGCCCATGTTCTCTTCTTCTACAAATTTGTCGATTGCTTTGCCTTTGGTTCTTCTTCTCCTTGCTTCTTCTCATCATCTATATAGTATGTCTACACACACGCCTCGTTGAGATCTCTGGGATTCGTGTAGATGAATTTTCTTCAAGGTGAGTGTGAAGTCCTCCCAAATATTTAGTCAAAATGTCCTCATCCTCCAAGTCCATATTCAAGCAACATGGCTTACCCCCAAAACTCTTTAGTATAGGCCCGCACACTTTGAATACTTTGCCATGTCTAAAATACTACCATTTGATCATTTGGTTATTTTTATGGCCAATAGGATAAAAATTAGCTCTAAGTAATTCCTCAAAGCCCTCCCAAGTACTAAACCTCGGCATCTCGGTTTCTTGATTCCCATGTCCTCTGCTTTGCACTCATTCCTAAGAGTGGAGCTTCATACTGCTGCAGTGTTATTTGTATTATCAAATTGTAGCTTGTAGGCAAAAGGGTTCAACTCATTGGAAGGAGATTACAATACTACACCAGCTCCCGAGCCCGCACTAGAATGAATACCATCAAACTCCATTGTCCAAATCTTCCTCTTCCTCCATGAGAAGTGGCAAGTTCTCCTCTTTTTCTCGATGTGAGGAAGTAGTTTCCTAACCCACAATCTTGAAAGAGAATGTTAGCTTTTGGATCATCGGACTTTCGTCTTGTGAACTTCATATTTCTTACTGGTAGCAACTTCTTCATCTCACCTTTTACTGAGATATTTGCAGATGACCATTCCATTTTTATCTCTCCACTCAAGTCTCTGCAGAAACTCCTACTCATAGCATACCAAAGGATGTTGGGATGTCTCACTACTAGTATGGTTAGGAGCACCTTCTTGTCTAGAAAATCAACTAGTGCTACATGTGCATCTTTGATTCTTCCTACCAATGGCACTTGTTCGATTCCATTGAGTAGCAGTGTGCCATTTACTGGTCAAGGTGAGGCCTCAAGTGTTTGCAACTTTGGTTGGCATCACATTGTCTCGAGGCTCTGGAATCTATGATACAATTATTTAGTTGGAAGCCTTTAATGAGTGACAAGTAGAAAGGTTCAACCTTGTTGGTTTTGGAGGCACTGAGGGCTAGCATGTTTTGGGAAGGTGGTGTGGATGAAGTGGGCAGTAAACCTTTAGAATTAGGACTCGAGGATACACAGTTACCACCACGATCTACATTAATGAACTTGTCAAACTGGGCAGGGTGTGTTTGTAGGTATTCTATTTCGAGAGTGGACTTTGGTTTTGCTTGCATGTTCCATAAAGTCAAATGGGGTTATGGTGAGCAAGGAAGAGGTTCCGAAAATGGGGGAATATTTACATGGTAAAGGCTTTGCTACTATGGGTGTTGAGTTCTCCTTTTTAGTTGTAGAAATTGGCTTGGAAGGGTTCGAGGTGTAGCTTTTGATTAAACCTTAGATGTTTTACAGGAACAACATTTAAAGGAGAATTTTTCTTAGCAACTTTTGAGTTGGGAGAAGAATTAGATGACTTACTTGGCACAGTAGCATGATCCTTGACAAGTAGTGATTCTGGTTTTTCTTTGGCCGACTCCATAGAAGGTGGTAATGGTGATCCTCTGCTGATGATTTTATTTTGTGTAACCTTTGGGGGAGTATCTTCTTTATTCTTTTTATCCTTTACCACAATCGTTGAGGATGAAGCACCTTTCTTGGATTGTGCATGAGTGAAAACAACACATGAGAAACTTGGAGCTTCTTCATCATCCTCATCTTCATCATCAACGTACTCAATTAGGCCATTGTGCATATCAACTTCCTCGACCTCAAGATAGTTTTCATAGTCTTCCATATTTTCTTCTTCAGTTTCATCAATTTTTGCTTCCTCCTCCGGCTCTTTGGTGTCACAGATGGCATTGACTAGTGGTGCTTCAAGAGAAATCCGACGAGGAGGTGGAGCAATCCTTGGCCTATCTGGAGGGTTTGGTCTCCTTGAAGCATTCCGCATTGTGATCTGAGATACCTTCTTCTTAAATGCAACCAATTCATTTGCCATTTTTTAGAACATTGGATATGTGGTGACAGAGTTTGAATTTTGACCCTTTTGCTTTCCATTGGGGCCTTTCACCTTTCTAGAAAAGATTAGTCGATTTCCATTGCATAGTCTTGAGCTTCCCTCAATGTTCCTGGTTGTGTTCTTCTAAGGAAGAAACCTACTTATGATGGCAAGGTGCTAATGAAGAATCTCTTCAAATTATTTTTAGGAGGCACCACATCTTTAGGGATTCTTCTTATCACTCTGTTATATCTTGCTACGAAGTCCCTCATTGACTCGGAGGTTTCTTTCTTCATTTGTACCAATTGGACCAAAAGATATTGGCAATCTTCTGTGCTCTTAAACTTGTGTTTGAATGCACTTATTATATCCTCCCAACAAGTGACAGACCTCAGTGGTAGCATGTAAAACCATTCAATGTCTTTCTCTTGGCGACTCCACAAAGAGTCGACCGACACATCTTCATCCTCAAGCCCAACACACCACAAGCGGTGAAAAATGTTGCTACATGTTCTTCAGGGAGCTAAGAACCATCCCCTCTAAATTTAGGGAAGTTTTTCTTGAGCCTCTCGGTAGCTCGTGGAGTGGTTGAGCAAGAGCCAGTGGACCAATGTTTCCTCCCATGGTACATTAGGCCTACGGGCCTCATAACCATGTTCATGCTCGTGATCATGATCCCCTATTCTATTTCTATTTCTAGCTTCCAACCTTGTTAAGGCTACTACTTCTGCTGCTGCTCTTTTGTTTACCTCGGCTTGAAGTCTCTCGATTTCTTCGAGTTGAGCTCTTATTCTTTATTGGCTCTCGCCTCTCTTTCTCTAGCTTCTTCTTCGGTCTTCACATTAGTGAAGTCTAAAAGGTTCTTGTTGATGTATGGAAATTCACCATCTAAAGGATTGGCAACACCCAAGTTCCCAACGTGTCCAGTTTCTTGAAAAGGAAGCCTCTGGATTCCGAGTAGCTCTTGTCTCCTTTGAAGTTCTTAAAAATGGGATCAGTTTGTCCTCATTGTCTTTGTTGCCAGGTGAATCTTCTATCCACCAACTTGAAAATATATGCTCTTCTTTGCGGTGTTGGAATTTGTCTTTGCCTCTCTAATTCAACAATGCATTCTTCTTCAAGGTCTAGAATTCTCGTGGCAATGAAGTAGTGATTGGCACTTTATCTATTATACTAGATAGCTTCCCTCAAATTTGAAGCAACGTCTTCTTGGATGTGGAAGAGCAATTTGGGTCTTTCAACAGAGGGTTTCCTGAAATAGCCATGATTTGAATCCATGTGGCTCATATAGCCATTCAAATTCTAGAAATTTTTCTCTTTTTTGAATTTTGAATTTTCGACCTTGTGGTCACATTTAGGTGCAAATGCTGCTAAATCTACCCCACGACGGGCGCCAAAACTATTGGAAAGGAAATTTGTCGGTGGAAAAGTTTGTGAATTCCTTACCAATGCTCTGGGAATCTAAGTCCCTTTACTTAATCAAAGAATCACAGTATGTATGCATGCAGAAAGTATGGATTTTTGTGGTGGCCTTTCAGCCAAGGATCAACAGGGCACTCCACCGACCTGCGTGACAAAAGCTAGCAATCTCTTGCTAGGGAAGACTTTTTCTGAAAGTGGGAAAGGGAGTGAGAAATGAGATAAGGAAACTAATGTTGCGGTAGGAAATCGATTCCCACACACATTAGTTAGAAACTTTAACACATGCATTTATGAGAAGAAAAAACTCTGTAAATGGTAACAAGACGAGATAAGATTGCGAACTCAAAGTTTCTAAAATCTCCTCATCAAAGAAGGCTAAAAATCCTTCTTCTTGTATTGCTGCTTAAACAAAAGTTGTACATAATGAGGGAATAGAAGAAATTTGAGACTGGAGGAAATTAGAAGAAAATGGCTATCTCCTTTGCTTTCTCTAAGTACAATACACTCGTGAGTTTACAAGATCAATTATCAACCCTATACAATGGCGTGAAGAAGCCATTAAATCTCCTCCAAGAAACGGTTACAACTTCTTCTTTGTTAGCAAGAAACAATTTACAATCTTTTCAGTCATTCACGTCCATTCAAATTCTTAATTCGCGAAGAAATGCCAATGGCGGAAAAAACCAAACTTTTCATAATACAGTTGTTACACTTGTTTTGTAACTTTAAATTTGAACCGTTCATCTTTCCTTTGAAACTTTAAACCAAAGTCGTCCACGTGGGAGAAATTTACTGGAGTGAGCGTGGAGGATTCCTTTTGCATTTTGTGACTTTATAGAGATTTGGCATTTTGGAACATTTTGGCCTGCTCACCCGCTTTTGATATGGTCTTGACACGTGGCCTTACTTGATTGGAGACATAGTTGCGGGCCACTTTTATAATTTTACCTTTTTCAATGCGGGCTCAAAAACACAAATTGCTCTGCCGGCCCGCCCACCTACTTTGACCTTCGATGCGGGCTTAATGTTTGACTTTCTCCCTTATAGCATGATCGAGGCAGGGGTCACTTTATGACTTTTAGCCCTTTTTACAAAAAGGCTCAAAAACACAAATTGCTCCACCGACTGCTTCCCCACTTTGACTTTCCAATGACGGGCTCAAGATTTGACTTTTTCCCTCTTGGCATGATCAAGGTTGCAGGTCACTTTACGACTCTTAGCCTTTTTTACAAAAAGGCTCAAAACCTCAAAGTTTTCCATGACCCGCTTCCAATTAGATATTTTTACACACCTGGGATAATGGAGCTAAAATTTGACGGGGAAGAAAATGCCCATCATTCACGACTGTGGAAAAATGTAGAGAAGAAGAAAACTCCACCATTTTGCACCTAATTTTCAAAATTCTTTCATGAACCAAGGAATTGAGAACAATACAAGATTCAACGATCCATGACCATAGAAAAGATGGGCAATTTCATTCAAATGGAGGCTGTAATAGAATTTTCATATGTCCATATGGGAAACAAAAATTGATCAAACCACGTAGACTGGAGAGTTTAAACAACTTCAAAGCATGAATTTCTCTATCTTTTCAGACTTCCAACTTTACTTGAACACTTCTAGAGGGTGTGAGCTCAAAATTTTCAAATTTGACTTAGAAAATGAGGGGGGGATTTTGAGGGTGACAACAAAGGTAAAGCTTCTTCGCCTTTAGATCTCGTCACTGTCATACAAATCCAAGAACGAATACCACAATCCTTGATACTTGTTAGCTTTGATACCAAAATGATATGTAAACTCTCTACTTTGGAATTGTTCACAGAATCACAATTAAACGTTGTTGTTCTACTTTCGATTTAGAAAATGATAGATATAGCTAGTGAATGAATTTTCTTATGCTTTAGAACCAATAATTACAGAGAAAAGAAAGAATGTAAATTCATGAACACCAACAATTTTTATCCTAGAAACCTCCGGAGGAGGAAAACCAGTCGGGAAGGGAAAAATACTCTTTCTTCCCACTTTTATTGCCAATTCAAATAAGAAGTACAAAATTTACAATAAGTATGAAAGAGAAGTAGATAATATCTCACACTTCCACCCAATTACTTGTTTTCTCTGCCTTAAAACTCGTTTCTTCTACAAACACAATTCCAGCACTAAGAATTACTTGCTCACTTCCTTTCATCCTTCAATGATCAAATCTCTCCTTCCTTACATGTATTTATAGCATTTCACATGTCCTCCCGTGCACTGGAGGATGGGAAAGGTCATGGAAGATAAGATACATAAACAACCTTTTTAATTTTGGGGCTTTTCGTTTTCAAATTCTATTATTTTGATTAAAGTGATAGGACCGCCACCTAATGCGGACTAATGATCATAGGATTGCCGCCCTAACTGGGCGACAGTCACAGGACCACCACTTTGGTTGGGTGGCGGTTCTGCAACCACCACTATGCATAGAGCGGTGATTTTGTTAAAATACAGATATAACCTCCTTTTCTCCATTTTATTTATTTGGTGTTGATTGATATGATGAAGTCGTGTCATTTTGGATCCCTATGGATCAATGACCAGTGGAGGCCTCGTTAGAGGATCCTGATGTTCATTTGGGAATGACTATGTCATTTAGGCAATATGTCATGTGACATGCTTTGAAAGGGTTTGATCTACTGGGGATTGTGAAAAAATTGCCTTCATGTTTGTATTTGAGACATTGATGGAGTGTAGATGGGATGCAACACATAACACATATCTAAGGTCAACCTAATAACATGTTATATTAAAACTCTCCTTCTACTAGATAGAAGAGTTTGGGGAGGGTTTTAATGCTAAATTTGACTGGTAAGATGACTATTCCTAATGTGGGGTGATAGTGTCATTTAAATCTCGCATCACGACTAGTTTCTAGGAACCAATGGTGTTGGGTAATTGAAGTTGATCAAAGGCATGTGATGATATGATGTTGATGTTGGTGTCATTGTCAATCATGACCCTTTTTACGAGTGTCATTGATTTAGGCGGTGATAAAAAGTGGGAGGTCATGGTCCTTTGGTTGTAATGATGGGATTTCTGGAGCTATCAAAAGAGATGGTAGTGGACATTTTGAGTGTGCCTACCATTTTTACAAAAGGTTTTGGATCATCTGAGGGCACTGATATAGATTAGAGTGTTTCAATCATGGCTTGATGATGTTGTGGTGAAGTCTACATGAGCTCATAAAGGGACATTTTTACTGGAGCTTGATGAAGTTTTTTTATAACGGTATTTTGTATAGAGGTAGTGGCTTGTGTATGAGGAGCAGCAAGGATAGATACCTTAGCCTTAGTAGGAGGCATTGGATTAGATGACTAGGAAGCGAGCGAGATAAAGACTTTGGACTTGTTTTGATTGGTAATGTTGGGGTCTTGGGTGCATGATCTAGTGGTGACATGTATTGCATCGATTTGATGAGGAGGGGTTTTCTTAAAAGAGTCCCCACTTTTAGTGGTCATGAATGTAGATGAAGGTTTAGATGTAGTTGTTATAGATGTCTTGCAGGATGTTTGTTATGGTTTTAGATCTAGAGGGATAAAGCCTTTATTAGCAAGGCTTGTGATAGCAACATGAAAGGCTTTGCAATCTTTTGTATAATGTCCCGTGTGTAATGCTAATCACAAAAGTCTTCAAAATTATACCAGGATGGTTTCCACCCTCGAGAGTCAAATGGCTTAAGAGGAGGTAATGTTATGATGGATTTTTGAATAATCCTTTCAAGGATCAATGCATAATGTCCTTTCGAGGTAGAGGTCAAGGGAAGTGACAATTATTTTGATCATACAGTGTTGAAAGGTTCATTTCGATGTGATATCCTTAGATGTCTATTGAGGGATGATTTTTATTCATAATTGTGATTGATAACTTTGATGAGGGGTGTGGCCCCAAGATAGAAGGTAAGGAGTTTAGCTTTTGTGTTGAGGCATTCGGTGATTATGTGATATGATTGTTGCCTTTTTAGATGAAGGGGTGTGTGGTCATGTGACGGAATTTTGAAGTTTGCGTATGTAATGTTGGGTGACATGTTCATCATAAGAGATTTTTACATATTGCAAGATAGATTTATTTTCTACAAACATGTCAAGAGCTTGTAGATGGGTTTGAAGGGGGATGAAATAGATGTAGATGAATGTGTAATCTTTTCAATGACAGGATCAAGGGATGTACCCGATTCACTAGGTGCTTATGGTATAGAAACATAGGGGGTAATGGGTGTTTCATCTATTATTTTTGTGACAGAGGTACTTGTGGATGTTTCGATGGTGACTCTATGATGGGAGCCTTAGAGGCTGAGGATACAAATGATTGGTCTTTGATTGTGTTGATAGTGTGATGGGAATGGATGAAATATTATTGTGGTTGACTAGTAGATGGGGCATGATTTGGAAAGGGTTATTTAAAAATGTCCAAATTTTGATTTGGAGGTGCATTTAGGTTATCCAGTTGTAACTCACCTCTGTTGATAAGATCTTAAAGGGCATTTCTAAATGAATGACACCTTTTGATATCATGGCCTTTGACCCTATGGTATTTATAGTAATCATTCTCTCTATACCAAGAGGGTTTTGAAATAGATGTATCGATGGGACAGATGGGAGGAACAATGATCATATTTACAACCATTAGCTTGTCAAATACTATGTCATAGGATTCACCGATAGACATGTAATTACATTGACAATGTGTGTGTTCGAAAGTCGAACGTTCTTTGGAAGTAGTCTTTGCAACAATTGCATTCGCCGATGTCTTAGATTTATCATGGTTAGAGGATGATTTGAACAAAGACTCAGACTTAGGCTTCTTTGATCTAAGTTTAACCCTACTATATTCGAGAGCACAAAGCTCAAGTTTGTGAGCCATAGTGAAGGCTTCTTCAAACATTTGGAAATATTGGATTTGTAATGTGGATGATATGTGTTTGCACAAGAGTAAGAAAATAATTTGATTAATTTGGTCTGTCGGAGGGAAAATGAAATTTGATTAATAACACCCCTCTAGCGGGTTACAAAATATGCAATAGATTCATCTTCAATTTTTTTGATAGCATATAGATATGTGATAGTGATTTTATGCGCAATGTTAATTAAAAAGTGTTCTAAGAAAAGTTGCATGAATTGAGTGAATGTTAATCAAAAATTGAATTCTAAGGAATATTGTTATAACAATCTAAAGCAAGTCCATCTAGGTACGTAGGGAATGTCCTCAACATAAGGTCTTGGTTGTGTCTTTATGAGGTAACAAGCATGTCAAAGGCCCAGATGTGTTGTTGAGGTTCTTCTTTGTTATAGAATTTAAGGAACTTAGGGAGTTCCCAATGTGGAGGATATGCTTTGTATGGTACAAATGGGTGGATGGGTTCATTATAGATTTTTTCATAAGATAGTGTGTTTTTGGGACCCATAGAGGCAACTACCAAGGCTAGAAATTATATTCATTAACGCTTGTAAAGGGTCATTTTGTAATGGTTATTACTAGAAAGTGAATGATGAAGGATTGGGTTGATTATATGTAGATGGATTTGATTGTCGGTATGGTTTATAAGGAAAAGGAATATTATGCTGAGAGGGGTATTCATAGGAATATTGTATGTAGGTTATGAGGCTATGAGTTGTGAAGATTGAATATATTGATATTGGATAGGCATAGATGTGTTTAAGAGGGGTTGCGATTGTTAGGGTATGTGTTGAAAGGGGATTGAAGTGTGGACGGAAGGTTGAGGCTGTTGAGGTATGTTTTGGAAAGGAATAGAGGTGTGGATAAGAGGTTGAGATGGTTAGGGTATGTGCGGAGAAAAGGTAGGGGTGGTTGATGATTGTTGTGAAAAGGGGTGAACACTAGAGATGGAACTCATGTTAATGGGTGGTGTTGATGTTGGGATAGACATAAATATGTTTTGGATAGATGATGTGGGTTGTTGAGATGAGATAGGTTGAGATATGTTTAATGGGATAAATGTTGAACTTATAAGAGGAGTTTGGATAGTGGAGGAAACTAAAGGGCTTGTCATGGATGAAGTTGTGTTGGTGTTGTTTTGGGATGAAGTGGTGTCGAACAAAGGGCTTGGCGAGGATGATGATTTTTAGTTAGTTGTATCTTGTGAGGAGACAATGTTGAGGTCAAAAGTGATGATAGGAGTCAAATACATGACATTGGATGTTTTTGATTCACTGACAAAGTGGAATAAGGATGTACTTGTTGGATGACCAACTCATGGTTAGGATCAACAAGTTGGGAGAAGTCATATGTGGTATTGGAGACAGAGGTCATTGTTTGGGAGTAGATTGTTGAAGAAGAACACCACTGGTAGCTAGGTAAGCGTTGAGGGAAACTTGGTTTGAATCTAAAATCATGGTGAAGAATGGATCCCCACCATTGTTGAAGAAAAAAGGATTGGATGGGCTAGGGATTTTAGATGAGGTGGATTGACTACTAGGAGAATGTGGGGGTTCTTGATCGTGTATTGGAGGTGATAAAGATGCTCGGTGTTGGTTAATTAGATATGTAGCATCATCAATGCGGGTTTGGATATTTTTATAGATTGTTGGAAACGTTCTGCCATATTTTCATAATTTTGTTGATGGGATTGTTGTTGGGTTAAGACCATGAAAACAAATAATCACTAAAATAAAAAATAATCCCTGAGAGTTAATTACAAGCAAGTCACACCGAGAGAATTATTTTTAGTTTTCTTGATTTAGATTAGAACAAGGTGAGATGTGAAAAATGATTTATGGGATCCTAGGAAATGGTAATCTATGGTTGGTTATGGGTAATTTTAAAGGTTGGAGTCCTCAATATACCTAAAGGTACGTGAGGCTTGAATCTGTGTTGGTGTCGATACGAGGCATGGTATTGGGGCCTACCCCCTCACTTCACGGTCCCGCAATGATAAGGGTGTTGGGTGCTTAGCCAATATACCACCCACCAACTTTTTTATACTTGGCCATAATACCGAGTTAGCTTATCCTCTTGGTGATGAAATCTAAGTAGCTCCACCTGGGTAGGAGTGTTTTGATGCAAGTTATGTTGAATGTGGTTTGGTTGTGTGTGAGGGAAATTAAGTGAATCTAATTCGTTAATTCCCTAATTAGACTATATGATCAAAAAAACATGAACGATTCATTTTAAGTCCCGAAAAGAAATATCAATTCAATGAAGATAGTGGACAAATGAGATGCGAAAGAAAGGAAAATCAAAGAAAGCGTACCTATATTTTTGCTTTTGATTTTTAGATTTTTTTAAAAATTTGTGAGAATAGGTGCTCTACAAGATAAAAACCTATAAAGGTTAGATGAAAATAGGAAAACAAAAAAACACAATCCTAAACCTCCGATAGTAACCTTATTAATCCCAAGAATCCTCATAATTGTTTCAATGTTTTTGGAATGGGCCATTCCATCATGGATTTGATCTTCTGAGGGTCCACTTTTACCCCTTCATGTGACACAATGTGACCTAAATACTCCACTTCATTCACCCCAAAAGAGCATTTGGATAGTTTTTCATACAACTGACGTTCTTCGAGTCCGAGGAACACTTGATCCACCTATTACAAATGATCTTCCCATGTCTTGTTGTAAATTAAGATATCATCAAAAAATACCAAAACAAATTTACAAAGAAATGGCCAAAAGATGGTGTTCATTAGACTCTGAAAAGTGGAGGGGGCATTTGTGAGGCCAAAAGGCATCACCAAAACTCATAGTGACCCTCATGGGTTTGAAAAGTTGTCTTATGGACATCTTCATCCTTGATTCAAATTTGATGATAACCTAAACGAAGATCTAGCTTAGTGAAATAGACAACACCATGTAACTCATCTAACAAATCATCAATTACAAGAATAGGAAACTTATCTTTGATGGTGTAATTATTGAGATCTCTCTGTAATCTTGAAACATCCTCTAGTTGTCATCCTTCTTATGCATCATTACCATAGCAGAAGAATATGCACTTTGACTAGGAAGTATAATACATGTTTCAACATCTCTTGCACCATCTTCTCAATCTCACTCTTTTGAACATAGAGGTACCTACACGGGTGGATGTTGGGTGGTTGAATTCCTGGAAGTAAATGAATGACATAATTATGTGATCATTTTGGAGGAACACCTTTTGGCATCTCACAAAAAACCTTCGAGTGGTTATCTAGAATTAGCTATAAATCCATAGGGGTATCGGTCTTCATTTATCCGGCTTCGATGGAGAACAACTGTATGACTACCCCATCAACACCCTTCTATAATATCTTTTGCATCTAATGGGAGATGACCATATGAGGGGCCTTTTCCCATAGTCCCCAAAGTTCAAACTTCTTACCCTTAGATTGGAAGCACATGAATAGTTCAAAATTTCATCTCAATTGTCCCCAAGGTTGTGAGCCATTGTACTCCCAAAACAATATCAACCACCCATAGGAATGACAAACATAGGAGAGTCCAATTTTTACTCACCCATGGATAACTTGATACTATGACATTTTCCCAAAAACTAATTATGCCCTCATTAACAATCATGACTTGAAATTCAGGGGCTGGATAAATAAAGCAATTCAATCTTTCTGCCAATTTTTAGTTGATGAAGTTATGTGTACTACCTGAATCAATCAAGATGATGCCTCTTTTTTCGTAAGGAAACCCACTACCTTGAGCGTTTGAGGAGTGCTAGTTCAAGATAAACTATGACATAGAATGGTTGGTGGAGAGTCTTCTGAGCTGTTATTGGGATCTTCCTCTCTGCCTCCTCTATGTTTTTCTCCTCCTCTTCATCCTCCTATACTCCTTCGATGTAAAACAACTTCTTCTCAGCACATTTGTGACCTCGACTATATTTGCTATCACAAATGAATCATGAACATTTTGGAATTTTTCTCTTTGATTTGTTGAGGAGTGAGTTGAATGGGTTAGGAGAATGATGGTCTTAGTGGTCCCGGCATATATCATTCCCGACTCCGAGGTGAATGCTCAACGTTTGAAAGATCCCTTTCTTCCATTCTCTTAGCAGGGCCATAGAGTCGAGATCGAATTCAACTTAAAAATACAAACATCACATTGGTTGTTATACCTCTTAAAAATAAGTCATTGAGGTTCTCATCAGTGATATCCTCCACTCTCAAGGATAAATTATGAAATTGTTGAATGTAATCCTTGACCAAACTTGTTTGTCGTGATCTGGTGAGTTGATTGAAGTAGTTCTCAATGACACTATTATTATAGTGTAACTGTAGTTCATTTGTGAATGTTGACCAGGAGAGATTGAGTCCCTTTTTATTTATGTGCACTAAACCAGTGATACCAAATGAATTGATCTACTTCTAGGTATAAGGATGTTATAATCACCTTCTATGCACTAGGGGTTTGGTGTATATCAAAAATATATATATTTGGTTTATCTAAGTGTCTGGATCCTTCCCATAAAATTTATGCATCTCCACCTTTGGTAGCATGTTACGTAATCCTCCATTAGGACCTATTAGCGGCGGTGTATGATGACGAGGATTGTTAGACGATCCAATATTTCCTATACTAGCAACTGATGTAGCAAGATAGGCGATTTGGGCCTGTATCATGACATACTATCACGAAACTCACAGTAGCCTAACACAAATCATCTTTCTTCACCATATCTTAAACATCTACCTAGATTTTATCTACTGAAGTAGATAAATCAGAATCGAACTCTACCTCTTCCTTACCCGGTGTCTTGCCTAGCATTTTAGATCCTTTACCGCTACCATGAGTTGAGCGTCCTACCATTGATTAAGGTATAGAGTTTAGGGTTTAAGGTTTAGAGTTTAAGGTTCTAGGCTTAGGGTTCCGAGTGGTAAAAATAGGTTCTCTAGTGGATTGTACGGTTGTAAAGGTATTTTGAAAACAAGACTAGTGGCGGTGACAACAAAAAAAGAGAAAAAATGGCGAAAAAAAAGGTTTATGGGTAGATGATATCTTGTGCGATCCTTATGACAAGACAAAACCAATGATTGTTATATTGTGAAAGGCTCAAAAAAATTCTAGACTCTTTTTTTAACTTTTTTCATAATCTATTTTTGTAAAAAAATCTGAGCAATACTATGGTGACGAAAGAATTCAAAATTTTTGAAATCACAACTAATTTGTCCTCCGCTAGTTGTTGTTGTAGACTATAAAAAAATAGAACCAAATAAAACATAATAGAATAGCTTATATCACTCAGCCACTTCGAGGGGGAAACCTCCAAAACCTTACAATAAGATTATAATGCTCAAGATGATCCTCAAGTACTACCCCTACCTTCTATATATATCCTACTTAGGCAATGGTTAGTCCATATGCCGACCCTACTATAATATGAAAGCATAGAAAGATGTGACAAGACCAAGGAGAGATTATGTTAGCCACATGTCGACTAATCATATCCCATTACAGAATAAGTAGATTAAGGGCATAACAAGTAGGTATGCGAGTAATCAAAATCATCCCACAAAGATCGTTGATGATTCGAAGGAATCACAAGCAATTCACCAAAATTGCGGTGATTCTAAAGAATTGCTAACAATTGAGAACAAACAACCTAAAAATAATTATAAGTTAATTTTTAATGAAAAATAAAGGGGACAGGGTCCCACCGAATGTGCTAGGAATCTTTTAGGTAAATTTTAGGTCTATGTTATTAAGTATGGAAAGTACCTAAAACTCAAAACAAGGTAGGGTTTAACAATACATGCGCCAACAAATCCAATGTCGAGATGGTCAAATGTAACCATGGATAAGCACTCCTCATTTCACCAAGTGGAGAGTCCTACAATCAAAGGTAGTTAAACAAGAAATACTAGACAAAATGGGATAACAAGCTACTCAACAAAGGCCGATTCCGGAATCCATAGGGACTTCCTTGAAGGATGTCAGCTCGTTATGAAACAATTAAGTGTTTTGACAATAGTACTAATATAAATAATGAT
The DNA here is from genome assembly GCA_018340775.1 of Taxus wallichiana var. yunnanensis. Classification (NCBI taxonomy): domain Eukaryota; kingdom Viridiplantae; phylum Streptophyta; class Pinopsida; order Cupressales; family Taxaceae; genus Taxus; species Taxus wallichiana. The sequence continues at coordinate 917,737,191 of CM031240.1, read as the reverse complement.
AATGATAAATATGGAGCTAAAACTTAAGGTGAAAAGGTAGATCTTGTTCTACTTCTTAGGTGGCCCAGTTAATGTGGCGGCTATCTAGACAACTTTAAAAGTAATTGTACAAAGTAGTCTATGGTTTCTTATTGGATTTCGTGAAGGAACTCGAGCTGGTTCTCGATATCCTCGATGTCGGGTGTAAATCGATGATGTTGTAGACACCAAATTTTGGCATCGTTCCTCCCCTTCACCCCATGTTCACTCTCATTAACCTTGGCCACCCATTCAAATTTCATTTTCCTCTTAAAATCCAATTTATCCCATTAATTCTTATTTTCCCACCTTTAATCATGCATTATCCATAATTTATTCTAATCCTCATCTCATTATATTTTCATTTCCCTAAATCATTCTAATCACCCTTAATCATCATTAATCAATTTTAATCTCCACCTAATTCATCTCTCATCCCTAAAATTCTAATTTACAATTTATAAGGATTGATTTAATAAGTTTACCTATCAAGGACCTTTATTTACTCATCCTAACCTACCACTTAGTTGTTTCTCTTCAATATACAACCTTAACTCGTCTTTATCCATCTAAACCCTAATCTTGCTTTATTTGGGCCTAAATGCCTCAATTTGGGCATCATCCCACCTCCCTAATGGATGGCTCCCGCAATGGCAGTTGGGTGACCCATCTAGGTCGCATTCAACCCTATAAATATGCCCTTTCCCCCTCCTTTCTAAAGGATGCAACATTGAGACTTTTGGGCTATCTTGTGATCTTGCTTACATTTTGAGTACTCTTGTAGTTATCTTACACATATTGCAGTCTTCTTGGAGCTATTGTGCATCTAATTTGGTGATCTAGGGAGACCTCTCTTGCCTTGTCATTTTCATGTGCTTTCATTATCATATTGTTGCATTTTTTGTCTCTAACATCTTGTGCAGGTTCAAGTAGCTTTAGGGATCTCTCATCATTCCATTTCAGTCTTCAATTCTATCTGCAGGTCTTCATTTTAGTCATTCCATCTTCATCCATACCCCGATCAGTCCCATTTGTAGTCGATTCAGCTTGAGCGTCATCGACCTACCCCCATTCAACTTGTTTCTATCACTCAGATCTTTATCCACCTCTATTTATGTTCACGATTTGTTTTTGTCACTCATATTTTTCCATTCTACCACTTTGTCATTATGATATGTGTTCTCGGTCATAGTCACTACCAATTCCTTCCGGTCACCATCAACCACCACTGTCACTCCACCCTTTTCCATCTCTTTCCATAATTTTCTTGCATCCTTTCACCCATTCTCAGGTTTTAGTTTGTTCTGCGTGTTTGTGTCCATCTCATATATATTTACAAGTATTGTTTAGTTCGATTCATCCACGGATCTTGCAGATTAGTTCTTCATGCAAATCTTTCTCATCCATTCCCGATCATCGCGATTGGCCCATTGTGTCCCCAAGTCACCGCGAACCTCTGTCAAGTTTTCCTCATTTTGTCATATTTGAATTAGATTTACCCATTATTACCTTAGATCTACTTTCAAATTTCTATTTCAGATATTGCATGTTGTTATCAGATCCATAATCAAGATTTACATTTTATATCATATACAAGAGGTTTGACATCCATCTAAGGAAGCTCACACTTCTTGGAACTGACCTAGTTGGGCAACCCTCCATCTTATCTACTAATTTGTTTTTCTTTTAGTGTTCTTTATTATACAAATCATTGAGTTTGCACCAAAGGGTTTCTATTATTTGCGCTCATCCATATCATCATCTTGAGGTACCATAAACCCTCCATGTTTTGAGTTGCTAGTTTCTTTCATTACTAGTCATTAACTTGAATAGGAAAGAAGAAATTTTGGTCAACATGTGCATAGTGTGAACTCATGGAGGATGTCAAATTTTGCCACATGAAAGGTTGTTGGATGATCGGAGATCATAGATGCTTGTGATAGGATGTGATTGACTTAGAACAATCATCTACAACAGAGACATGCTTGCAAGAGGCAAGTTAAATCCAAGGATATATATAATTTGATAAAATGCTATGATTGATTAAAAGAAGTTGATAGACGAAATCGTACAAGATTCAAGAGAATCGTTGGAAATTTAGAGTAATCATGGGCATTTGAAAGGAATCATTAGAGATCCCTATGAAAATATTGATTTTTTTCAAAAAATGTGAACTTGATGAAACATAGATCTAAGTTGTTGATTTGTAAATGTTATGGCATATAAGTAATAACAAAATAATAGAAGGGTACCTCGAAATATAGAAAAGTTATAAAACAACAGTGAAATGATGATTGGAATTGATGTTATTCATTGTTGATTGCATGGAATATTGTTGAAGACAAAGCTACAAAATTGATGTAGGCAAAGTTTTTTTTTTCTGGCTCGAAAACAAAGATGCACAGACATCCAAAAGATTTCTGAAGATCCATGAAACAAGAGTTGAAACTCCTATTTATAATCGTTGGTGATTTAGAAAATTTGGGGAGAACTTTTAGAAGTGGTTTCAACCACTTCCTAAATGATATTTTTGGGTATGGGGACAAGGAAAAATGGTTGGGAATAGGTTATGTTAGTTGGGGAGTTTAAGAGGTTAGGATAAAATGGGTTAGGGATGGTTTAGAGATGGTTAGGTGGTTTCGGGGGTTTAAGGTACATTTTAGATTTAGTGAAATGTAATTTTTAAGGGGGTCAAACTGATCTTATAGGATGAGAGGAATGACTTACTTAATTTTTATAATGATAGGTTTTGATAAAGCAATGTGCGTATCTTTGGGAGTAGGTGGGTGACAAAACTCCGATGTCTATAATGCCTCCTAGCATTACATATGTTACACATATTTTGACTCACATATTGATCTTAATGTTTGCACTTGCATCTATTATATTTTCTCCTAATGGGCACATTCTTCCAGTTTCTACACTTCTTACTCATGTAGTTTAGATCCTGAACTCTATAGGGTTTTCCCCTCACTATGTTGACATTATTATATGGTAGCTCTTCTATTTACCAATGTTCCACCTATTCTGAATTTCCATGTGTATGACACAATCCTACTCCACCTACTATGCTACATACACTATCACATGACACTAGGGCCTTGCCTCACGTTCATATGTGTGGTTCTTTTTACATAAGCTAATGTTGGGCCCTTTCCTAGTACTCTTATTGCATAGTTATGTTTGGTATTTAAACTTGGGGGCATCCTAATTCCCTCACACTACTAGGTGATGCACTCTTGTTCTTGGTTCGTACTTGACTATCGAGGGCATCCTTCCATATATGAACCTCACTTTTCATGCATACATTGGGGGGCATCCTTGTTCTTCCCTTCTCATTGTTCTCTTTTACATATTTGTAATTAAAAATCCAAAAACACATTTTCTTAGATCTTGATTGGATGTACTCTTTCTTCCTTATACTACCGTATGTTGCACATTTATTTATCACGTTACTATGGTTCATAAATTGCTTTATCATTTTTCAAACACACATACGCATTCATATGGCATCTCGAGGTGAATGCATGTCACTTACAAGTTGTTACATGATGTATGATGTTTGGCTCGTTTCTGTCTATTACCAGTCCCACTAAATCTCCTGGGGCCATCTACCTTTTCCCACATACTATCAGGATCTATCATTGCAATATTTCACATTTCCATTCATATATTCAAATATTACAATGGGTCATACTATTTATCTTTCCTAACATGCTAACGGGTGCTTCATGTGTAGTATTCACGCTTGCATGAATCCTTCTAATCATGGTTATCTGATTTACGTGTATCTTGTTTGTTATTGTTTGTGGGTTATGCCCTATGTTTGTTTGTTACCTTATTTGCACAAGCCTTGATGACTTCGATTGTCTTGTGACACCTAAGTGGTGTCTTATGTATGCAACCAGCTCCTCATTGTGTCCTTTTTTTTTCCTATATGCTTTTACTAGTTTCTATTTCCATGTGCATTGCTTGTTTATCACTAACACTTATATGCTAGCATTTTCCAAATATTTTTCTTGTGCCATGGTAACTACCATGCACAATCCATATTCCCCTATAAGAATCCCTATATTAGATATGCACATCAATTTTATCCTTCCTTATTTGGGATCTGTTCGATTTTGTTTATCTCACGCACCCCAAATGAGTGGGGTAAACATCAAGTGAACCTATTCACCCTCCTAGTAGTTATAGACAATAGTTACGGAATCATAGTCACCATGATGAAAGCATTAATAGATCACAAAAATGTGGTCGAATCAAACTTGGCCAAAAATAACAGCTTAGACAAAATTGCCCATTATAGACAGGAATGGTGGGTGCTAGTGTCCTGCTTAGGTGCTCCTATCCTGGGGAAAAAATAGTTACATAGTAGTTTTCAGCAGTTACACAATTATAGTACTCTCAAGTTTCATAATTACACAACCAATTTTGAATTACAATCAATTACTAATAGGAACTAAATTCAATGACATGTCACAAAGCACTAACTCAAGAACAATTAAAGAAGTGGCACATAGGGAACATGTAGGAAAATGATATGCTTAGAATAATGTGTCACCCAGGAAAGTTATAATTTGGGTTTGTGATCATTTCGGTGGCACTTATTCATGGGGAAGCGTTAATGGTTAGAGGGCAAAGCCTATGGGCTCTCCCATGAATTAAAAAAAAAAGATTTTTTACTAAACCCTAATTACAGAGTAATTGATGTAAACTATGATATACAATTGCTAAGTACATATGCCAAAAGTAAATAAGTAAGTATAAAACCATAAGCAAGAGATATAGGAAGAATGACTTTGTTGATTTATGCTTGATCTATAAATGCATTGAACTGGGAAAATTGTTGAACAAGAGGTGTATAGTGTCATAAATACTTAGGATAAATTCTTAAATCCACTAGGAAGGGTGGTACATGAGCACCCACGAAAGAATAGGGGCAGCTGGGCACTGGAGATTCCTACTGGGTGCCCATGACTAGGAAAATAGTCGAATCTATTTTTACAAATGTAACAAAAGTGTTGCAAATATTCCAAGTTGATCATTTGTGTGTCGTTTGTTTATCACCGAGGGTACTTGTAACCTACAAAATATATATCACCAGTTAAAGCCCACAAACCACATCAAACCCAAAAAATAAAGATGCAGAATGGGGAGTCAGATTGATCCCGACGGTCACCCCAAGAGTGAACTTATGACCAAGCGTTGCACTACATCTCAGACTCCATGTAGTTCTAGTGAGTGTGTGTAGAAATTGTGCTCTAGGATGCCCTTGTGCAAGGTACACTTGATAGCGGGTTGTAGCTAGATGTAACAATGTAGTAAAGTGTGTGGATGGACAAATGAATTTCCCCTTCTTATGTTGTGTATACAAATTTAATGCCACCCTTGTCCCTTGAATGAATGTTAGATGGATGCTTTGAAGTGCTTTAAGTTCCTTTTGGATGCAAGCTTAGGTGGTAATAGTAATGTTTAGGGCTTGGTCCTTAATTTTGAACACATAACTATGTATTTATATGATTCCCTTGTTATAATTTTGTATTTGACAACTAGAAGGCTGACCCATAAGTGAAAAAGGTGCCCAAAAGATAAAAGAGACACAAAAGAAGCGAGTGAGGTGGGGAATGGTCAGGGGCACCTCGAGGGGACAAGAGCACCTAAGTGTTGTTATCCTAGTTAGGCGTTAGTGTTTAGAACCATAAAAGATAAATAAGTAAAATATTTACTGGGTTATAGGGTGTGTAAGACTAAATAGAAAACAAGAAGCATAGAAAAGAGGCTAAGGACGTTAAATCGATTACTAGTTTTCTTACTTATGAATCATATGAATGCTAGTACGTGTTCAAGACCTATAAATGTACTTGAAGCGTGTGATTTTGTATCTACATTTTCCCTCACTTTATGTTGTTGACTGAATACTCAATAGCATAAAGTAGATAAGAGATGCATACACGATAACAATGTAGAACGTGCGACGAAGAACGTCTTAGAGTGGACAAGTGAAATGTGGAAACTAGGAAGAGAAAGTGACTCTAGGGAGGTGAAGCATATGTGTTATATCATGTTATACCTCTTGTTGTACTTGTTGTAGCTTGTGATTATTGCTTCAGTAAGGACAAACTGTAAAAATAAGAGAAGGAATGTAATCAAAGTCCTATATATAATAAATATGAGAAAAATGTGCATAAGTATGTAAATGTATGTAAACATGTGAAAGGACTTAAAAAGGAAAGTGTGCACTTGATGTAGAAGAATGTAAAGGGATAGAAAAGTGTCCTAAAAATGTTGTGTAGAACGAGTTTTTGGGAGATCTCATGCTAAGAGTGAATTTTTAGTGATCTCATGCCAAGAGTGAGTTTTTTGGGCGATCTCACACTAATGGATAGTTTGTTGGGTGATTTCATGCCAAAGAGCAAGTGTTGGGGAGAGAGGTCTTGTGTTACTCTCCATTTATGACTATGCCTGATAAACACCACTGCAGATAGTGTGTCCCTATTTTATTCTTGTTGTCCCGATTACTCTGTATGTACTTGATTTAACACAAATAAAATTATGTTAAACCCTAATTGTAGACTCGTGTATGGTAATAAAATGCTAAAGTATAGATTTGACATAACCAAATAAGCTAAATAAAATATGAAACCCTAAATGTAAGAGAGAGAGAGAGGAATGGACATAGTTGATTCGTGTTTTTCTTGAACTGGTTTGGAATGGAAAACTAATGAACATGAAGATAACATTGTCATATTCACTTAGGATAAATTTTGGAACTATCAGAAAGAGCTAGACTAGGGTGCTGGATTGGGTCAGGCGTTTGGGCGCTAAAGTCCGCTCATCGGGCACTCGTGGATCGTGTAGGTGGTCGAATCTAATTTTTTTGTGTTGTACAAGTGTGGTTGATAGTCATTATATTTCACACCGTATGTCACACCTTGGTTGTTAAAGTACCTAAAACATGCAAGAAAAAGATTCACTGCAAAACCCATAATATCGCATTAAATCCAAAAAGAAAGATGTAATATGGGAGTCAAAATGACTCAACGGTCACCAAACCGAGTGTTTTATGACTAAACAGCGGTGCACTACATCTCGGACTCCATGTATTTTTCATGTGTGTATGTGTGTAGAAATCGTGTCGTATGATGCCCTTGTGCAAGTGCACTTGATAACGGCTAGCTAGATGTAGCAATGTAAATAAATCTATGGATGGAAAAATGGACTTCCCATTTTTATGTTATGTATGCACAAAATGCAGTCCCTTGTCCCTTGTATGGATGTTATATGGATACCTTTGATGCTCTTAGATGCCTTTGGATATGCAACCTTAAGTGATGATAATAGATACTTAGATATTTGTCCTTTATTTTGGTCACATAGTTTTGTATTCATATGATTCCCTTTGTTGAATTTTGTAATTGACAATCGGAAGGTTGACCCATAAGAAAATAAGATGCCCAAAAGATAAAAGAGGCCCAAAATGATCAAATAAAGTGGAAAGAGGTCGGGCGCCTAGAGGTGATGTGAGCACCTCGGCGTTGGTGTCCTCGTTGGATGCTAGTGTCTCGAGGTCATCAAAGATAAACAAGTAAAGTATTAATTGCATTGTGTGGTGTTAAAGATTAAAAATAAACAAAGAAAAGAGGCCAAAGATAGTTGTCAATTACTAGTTTTCTCATTTAGGAATCATATGAATGCAAGTATGCTTTGAGGACCTAGAAATGTACCCAAGCGCGTGATTTTGTGTCTACATTTATCCCCACTTTATTTTGTTAAGTGAATATTCGATAACATAAAGTAGATAAGAGACACGTACCTAATAACCATGTAAAATGTGATGGTGATAACGTGTCGAAGAGATAAGTAAAAGCCCAATCGATAAAAATGAAGCGTGGAAGCTAAGAAAGAGGAAGTGACTTTAGGGGTGAAACATATTGTGTTATACTTGTTGTTGTGCTTGATGTAGGGCTAATTTTTCTTACGTATTGTTGTTGAGCTCAAATTTACACCCATCACAAATTAGGATGAATTAGTCTTTTAAGGAACCATGAGACTATCTCCAGTTGTGAGACCATGTGTGTTTGAGACAGGCCTCCGGAGAAGGTCGGTTCCTCTACCTATTTCTACTACTAAAACTACTCCTAGGAAGGGAAATACAACTACCTATCACTACTCTATGATTCAAAGGTACCAGGGTGAGGAGGAGATGCATGGAAAGGAAAATCTAAACTAAGGGGAGGTGATAACACCAAAAAGAGGGGGATAAACAAGATCAACTTTGAGTGAAAATGAAGAAAAATGCACTTTGAGAGGGCAAACATGCATACCACAATCTGAAACACACTTATACATCCATTTTCATGGAGCATAATTGAAAAGGGACCTGCAAGGGACGTGAGAATGCACAACAAACCATCAATGCAAAGGGAAAGGTAAGAAGATGCAATAAAATAAGCTAGGGCAGAGAATAAACCACAAAACAAACTTTTATTGCTTCTGAAAGATGCACAGTTGATTACAATGGTGGAAGAGGTGAGTATCCACATGCAGAGAACTAGATCTAAAGGCCTGAACTCAAAATGCAAGGAAATACCTAAATAATGCTCTTGCAAACTAAAGGAGTCCAACCTTTTACAATGAGCAATGCTCTGCAATTTATAGAAGAAGAAGGAGAGAAGAGGAAGAGAAAGAAGAGGGAAATTCATATTCAAAAGTTCAAATATCAATAACTAGCAATAATTACCTATAAATCCACCTATAATGATGTTAGATTTGCCTCCCCATATCTATTTTGCTAATGGAAAAAGGAAGGAGGGCAAATCGAATCAAGTATGGGTGGTTAAGCTAACTGAATATGTGCATGAATGGCCTCAGACACATTTCTTTATTTATCATCTACCAAATCCCACCAAAATATGATTTTGAATAATCCATCGTGTAGCCCATGCCATTAGCTTTCCAACAAGACCAAAAGCGTGTGGATCTGAGCTATGTAGCAAAAGTTATGGTGATTTGAAGTCTCACGGTCAAAACAAAACACGCAATAACACATGGTGTGCACTAATTAGTGAAGGATTCAACCAACTTTTCATTTGTTTTGTCTTTTCTACCACATGTCATGTAATGGTTCATCATAAGGATTTGAAACCCATTTGGCACACTTTTTAAGGTTGTGTGTGATACACTTAATCTAGCAGGTGCCACGTGGCATAGTGACAAGTGCGGAAAAATGCACAAGGTGAGCACGAGCAAGGGGCACGAGAATGTAGAAGATAGACACGTAAAGGGGACATGTGCGAGAAGAGAATGAAAGTGCATATCTATAGAAATATATAAATATGCAAGCGGGGTGCGACATTCAAATGAGGAATGCACAATGGCAATGAAGACAAGTGGGCGTGTGAAGCAGTGTGTAGGGGACTTGGCCAAAATGGAAGGCAAGTTAGAGGGTGCACGCAAGTAGTGCTTAGTGACCGGGAAAGAAAATGAGTGCGAAAGGGAAAATGGAAGAAGATAGAAGAATGAAGGGGAAGGTGGAAGCGCATGAGAGTTACACAAAAGTAGGAAGTGAAGGAAAACATGTTGGGTTGTAAGCCTTACCACTTGAGGAATTTTTTCCCAATTTTTTTGAAACTTGATATTAAAATCAATCATTTGTTCATTGGGTTATCTCTTTGTTGTTGTTTGTTACTCCACCAAGGATAGGTGATCTGATTTATCTTCAAAATAGTTGCAAAAGAGCCGTGACAAGGTCATCCTAGTTGCTAATGGACGCATGTCTCAAACTTTTATACAACTAGAGTGCTTTACCTTTAAGTGAAGATGTTAAGCAACTTGACTACATTATTATGTGTGACCAAGTAAACAGATCATACATTTGCACATCCTAGATGTGCTTAGCAAGAGTGACTTTATTTTCATATGTGAAGTATGGAATACTTTTGAGCACAATTGTTGGCATATCATGTTGCACATTTAGAGTGAGAGGACTTCCTAGCGCGTTAAAATTTACAAATGGAAAAGTTCTCTATGGTGGTAGAGATTCCATGGTAGGTCATGCGAGAAGATTTGTCGAGAAGAGGAGTGGAAAATGCATGGAACATTAGGGATGGAGATGCGCGCGTGGTTGTTTTATTACCTCTTCTTCTTGAGATAGATAGAGATACTAGAAAGACTCTTCACCTGTTTTGCTTTTACCGGTATGTGTCCTTCTCATAAAAAGGTGTGCAGGTACTGCAAAAATAGTAGTTCCGAGTGTTGGGAGTCGTCATATGTGTTTGAAACAAGCCTCTAAAGGCTCGAAATCATTAAGTTACACACTTTGAAACTTAGTAATGATGAAATTTAAGATTTCAATAATTTGTCCCACCAGGCGTGCCAAAAACTGTTGGAGCTCAAATTTGCACCCATCCTAGATCAAGATGAACTAGGATTTTGAGGCAACATGGGACTATCTCAAGTTGCATGGGACCTTGGGCGCTTGAGATAGACCTTTAGAGAAGGTTATTTCCTGTACCTATTTCTACTTTTGCTAAAACCTACCTTATGAAGGGAAATTCAACTACCTATCACTGCTCTATGATTCCAAAGGACCAGGGTGAGGAGGATATTTGTGAAAAATAAAATGTAAACTAAGGGGGGGTGATGGGACCAGAAAGAGGGGGATGAACAACATCAACTTTGAGCGAGAATGAAGAAAAATGTGTGCAGAGAGGGAAGACACGCATACCACAATTTGAAACATGCTTATACATCCATTTTCATGGAGCACAATTGAAAAGGGACCTACAAGGGATGTGAGGATGCACAACAAACCATCAATGAAAAGGGAAAGAAAAGAAGACACAATAAAACAGGCTAGGGCAGAGAATAACCAAAAAAACAAAATTTTATTACTTCTGAAAGATGTAAAGTCAATTATAATGGTGGAAGAGGTGAGTATCCACATGCAGAGAACCAAATCTAAAGGCCCGCAACTCAAAATGTAAGGCAATAATTAAATAATTCTCTTACAAACTAAAGGAGTCCAACCTTTTACAATGAGTAATGCTCTGCAATTTATAGAAGAAGAAGGAGAGAAGAGGAAGAGAAAGAAGAGGGAAATTCATATTCAAAAGTTCAACCACCAACAACAAGCAATAACTACCTACAAATCCACCTACAAGGATGTCAGATCCACCTCCCTATGGTTGTTTTTCTTATGGAAGAAGGAAGGAGGGAAAATAAATCAAATCTAGGTGGTTGAGCTAACTAAATTTGTGCATTAATGACCTAAGATGCATTTCCTATTTATCACCTACCAAATCCTGCCAAGATTTGATTTTTAATGATCCACCGTGTAGCCCACGTCAACAATTTTCCAACAAGACCAAAGGCACATGGATCCGAACTCAGAGCGAGAATTTATGGTGATCTCAAGTCTACATGTAGACAAAACACATAATGACACATGTCGCACACCGATTGGTCAAGGATTCAGCCAACTGTTCATTTGTTTTGTATTTTTGCCACGTGTCGTGCAATGGTATGTCACAAGGATTCCGCACCCACTTGGCATGCTTTTTAAGGTTGTGTGTGATACACTCAACTTGATAGGTTACCACCTAACATAATGACCGACACGAAAAGAATATGCAAGGCGTGCATGAGAGCAAAGGCACAAGAATGTAGAAGATAGGCATGCAAAGGGGACGTGCGTGGAATAAAATGAAGGTGCATATATGTAGAAGGATAAAAGTATGCAAACAGGGGTGTGAAATTCAAATAAGGAGTGCAAGATGGTAAGAAATAAAAGGGGGCAAGTTAGAGGGTGTGTGCAAGAAGTGCGTAGCGACCGGGAAAGAAGGCAAGTGCGCAATGAGTGCGCACAAGGGAAAAATTGAAGAATATAGAAGAATGAAGGGGAAGGTGGAGGTACACGAGATTTGTGTAGTAAGAAGTGAAGGAAGGTGGAATCATAATTTAGAGGCAAGAAGGGAACACAAGGGCACGCGGAAGAAGCTATGACAAGCAAATTTTTCCAATGGGAAAAACCAAAGTGCGTCTGACCTACAATATTTGAATTTCAGATCCAGGATGGGGATGTGAGTTGTTAAAATAACTAGGGAGTTATTTTAGACAACACGTATTAAGACGAACCTGCAAAAGAAGAGCGAAAGAGTAATCAAATTCACGTATTATGAAAACTCTGTAAAAGTAGTAAAAGGAAAGTTTGCACCTAATGATCATGAGTATAAAAAGATAGAAAGATTTCTTGAAAATGTTGTAGAAGTAGGTGGAAGGATGGAAGAAGGAGGTTGTGCTTTATAATAGGAATGGAAGTCATATTAGAGGTAGGAGGGTTAAGCTTATCTAGACTGGTGGTCTCCTCACGAGCAATGAATAAAATCACATATAGGTCTTGCAGGATGTTCAACAAGATGAACATTGAGAACACAAAGTTATTCACAAGTAAAGGAAGGATACGTTTCATCCATGTTAACGATATGATAATATGCTTAAAAGCTAAGTTGGGTTTGAGCGACAGGTTCACCAAATGATTTAACAAAAATAGATTTTCATTAAACCATAATTGTAGAGTAACTGATGTAAGCTATGATATGTAGTTGTTAAGTACATATGACCAAATCAAATAAATAAGCAAGTATAAAACCCTAAGCAAGAGATATAAGAAGAATGTTTTAGTTGATTTATGCTTGATCTAGAAGTACACTGACTGGGAAAAATGTTGAACAAGAGGTGAACAATGTTGTAAATGCTTAGGATAAATTCTAAAATCCATGGACGGGGTGGGGACATGGGTGCCTGAAAAGGATAGGGGCACCTAGCGATGAAGACTTCTACTTTGTGCCTATGATTGTGCAAATGGTCACAATTTGATTTTTACTGTGTCGCACAAGTGTCGTAAATATTCTTTATTGATCGCATATGTGTCACTCTTTTATCATCGAGGTAACTTTAACTCGCAAAATAGATATCACCTACAAAATCCCACAAAACAAATCAAACCTAAAAAAGAAAAATGTAGAATGGAGAGTCGAACTAACCTCGATGGTCACCTTGAGAGTGAACTAACGACCTAGCATTCACTACATCTCAGAATCCATGTAGTTCTGGTGAGTGTGTGTAAAAATTGTGCCCTAGGATGCCCTTGTGCAAGTGCACTTGATAGCGAGTTGTAGCTAGATGTAACAATGTAATAGAATGTGTGGATGGAAAAATGAACTTCCCCTTCCTATGTTGTGTATGCATAGTTGATGTAACCCTTGTCCCTTGAATGGATGCTAGATGGATGTTTTGAAGTGCTTTAGGTGCCTTTTGGATGCAAGCTTAGGTGGTGATAGTAATGCTTAGTGCTTAGTCCTTAATTTTGAACACATAACTATGTATTTATGTGATTCCCTTGTTTGAATTTCGTAATTTGCAATTAGAAGGTCGGCCCATAAGTGAAAAGGTACCCAAAAGATAAAAGAGACCCAAAAGAGGCGAGTAAGGTGGAAATGGGTCGGGGGCTCCCAAAGGGGATAGGAGCGCCTGGGCGCTGTTGTCTTGGCTAGACGTTGGTGTTTGGAGCCATAAAGGTAAACAAGTAAAATAATTACTAGGTTATAGGGTGTGTAAGACCAAATATAAAACAAGAAATACAAAAAAAAGAGGCCAAGGACAATTATCAATTACTAGTTTTCTTGCTTAGGAATCATATGAATGGTAGTATGTGTTTAGGACCTAGAAATGTACCCAAGTGTGTGATTTTATGTCTACACCCAATAAACTTTACTTAATGGCAACATGATGCCTAAATCCAAAGTTTAGTGTTGAGATGCTCAAATCCCTAGTTTGGTGACAGTTCCACAAATACTTCATATTATTCCAACTAGGTCCTAAGCGAAAGAAGTTTATAAATAGGAAAAAATTCCTACCCATTTCTCTTTCAACATTTTAGGTGTACTCTAACCCCTTGGTTTAGCTTTTTGAATACACATTTCCAATTTTACATATTGTTCAAATTAAAATTCAATTTCGATTACCTAGAGCATTAACTACACTCATTTTATTTTCCATGTCCTATCTTATCGTGAAAGGAAAAACACATAAGAAACCATGAAGCAAATCTTAAGTGCGCTTACAAAGACAATATTCCAAGGATCTACACACAAACAAATCATTATCACTCCATGCACGCAAAGGTCACCCCTAGGATCATTATCCTTCCCTTCTCTTAGAAGTCCACAATACCCATTTTACATTATTCCTTTTAGCATGCTAAAACGCGTTCATACAACATTGTTATGATCCTCATGTGTGGATTTCACTAATGCCTCGAGGTTTTGGTGTAACGGTTCGTTACATTTGGTATCAGAGTGACCACCCGTGTTTGAATCCCACTCGGTTGGTTACGTCGTGTAGCCGGGGCCGTGGGGCGCCTAAACGTCGGTGAAGCGGGGCTCGTACGTATGGGAGTGCGGGCACAAACCCAGCCCGAGTCGGGCTCTACGGAAGTGTGGTGGGATGTTATGATCCTCATGTGTGGATTTCACTAACGCCTCGAGGTTTTGGTGTAACGGTTCATTACAAGCATGCTACTGGGCACAATCATTTTTTGACTCCCTCAGATACCTTTTCTTTTATACTTTATGTTATCAAATCCTTATTCACCAACATAAAGCGGGGGAAATTGTAGTCACTAAATCACACACTTACTATATACATCTCGCCTCTAAATACTTCATTTATATGTTTGATTCCTAAACAAGAGAACTAGTCATTAACAACACTTGTTTTGCTTTGACATTACTTTTATCTTTCTTATCTTCGTTACTTATTGTTTTTGGACTTACACCATACAATTTTGCATACTAGCTGACATCCTACTTAGTCTTGATTCCATTATTTTATCTTTTTGGCACCTATACAGAACCACCCATTAGGGACAGGAGCGCTTAGAGTGTTACTTCCCCTCTAGCTACTTTTGTCCTCCTTCTCCCTTTTTCTAAATTTTCGGATGTTACATCTTTCATGTCTTTATTTAATACCTTGGGTCAGCCTTTCACTTGTTAGTGACAAACTTTAAGCAAAGGAATCATATATATACATGTCTTATTTAACCTCATTAGGAGGGAAAGCATTCAAGAGGCATATACATCTACAAGGAGCTAATATTTTCTATCTACTACATCAAGGACTACATTTTGGGATTGCATACTTCACTACATAGGAGGGTCTATTCTAAATTCCATACCACACATTTTGCATTAGGACAAAGGAGTTATAGCTTGTGTAATATCCCCAAATGGACATCTTTGACCCAACTTGGATTTTAGGCAAATCCAACACCACAAGTGCAAAATAATTAAATATTTACCAAACTAGACACTACAAATTTGAATTAAAGTATGATAAATGTGACTAGGGCAGATCTGAAATCTCATGAAAATTAGAAAGTAATCAAACCCCTTTTCACTCCAAACTAAAATGCAGATTTTTCAAGGCCAAAATCAAACTTTAAGATGATGTATAAGACCATACAAATTTATTTTTGAATGCTGCAATAAATAACCTAGAATGGCGACTAGGGTTTGATTGTAAAATCCACACAAATAACAATCAAATAATTTTCTTTCTATCATAAACTGATCACTATATTTTTAGAAGCCCAAATATGCATTAAATCTGATTTTTAGAGGCTAATAATAACTGCAAAATAATTTTGAAATCTGCATACAAATATGACTGAAAATACCTCTTAAACCCTTTGAAAAATCTAAAAATACTTTGCTTTGATTCCCAAAAATTAGGACAATAAATGATCAAAAAGTGCAGATCCAAATGTCTCCAAACAACTTTGAATTGGCTCAAAGATGGGTCGCTTTAACTCAGAAAAATGCAATTACACTGTTGCAAATAAGTTCTTCAAACCTTTATTGCAAAAACTCCTCAACTACTACTAGAAATATTGAAATTATTTGTAAGCTCTATGAAAGATCTAGTGTAGAAATTCCTCTTAATCTCTAAGAGGGTTTTCGTCCTCTAGAGGCAATATACTAAGGGTTTTCGTCCTTAGAATATTTTTGGTGAAAGCTTCAAGCTTCAACACAATTAAGAATATATCAAATGAATATGGAATGCCTCTCAAGCAAGTCTACTTCTCCTTTTAAAGGAAGAAGAGACCCAAAACAACCTTCAAGGCCACCAATCAGCTTGCATGATTCTTTCGATGCATTTTCCACCCTCCATTTCTCTTAGGAGAATACAAAAGACATTTAATAATTATTTTCTTCTCTCCCAAGGCTGGTCACTTTTTCCCTAGAGGGAATAGAAAATAGAAATGTTTTATCCTTTCTAAGTTCCCATTATTCCCCCCTAAGGCAAGTCGTCATTTTCCCTAGAAAATATAAATTAAATAAGTGTTTTTCTTTTTATGCACTTTTCTAGGTTCTATTTTAATGTTAAGTTTATTAATTTATTATATGTGCTATTATATTTTTAATTTTTTGCACAATATAATAAAAATAATAAAACTTAAGTCACCCTTGTATTTTTACTTTGGCCATCGGGTTGAAAAAATAGGCCAAAGGTCTTCATTAGGAAGGGGATATTATAGTCCTCCCTTCCCAAAATTGCTTGCCCTCAAGAAATTCTAATCTTGTTTTGTCCAAGTGCCATGCACAAGAGACAAAACATGTTGAAGGGATCCAAAATCCTTGCACCTGTACCTGTCGAATGAGAGAGCTCTTGCAAAAATAGATAGCTCTCATAATGCCCATACTCATAAATTATGAACAAGGAATCCACGTGTTTTATTCTACAACTTGCATTACCATACACCTCGAGAATAAAGTAAATTTGAAATGGTTCATTATGCAACAATAAATATGACGAATTTACATGTCCCAAGTGTTGTTACTCATTTTTAATCCCGCTTCCCATTTAAAATTCCTCAGTTTGTGCATTTTGAAATGTTTTTCTATCTCCTTTCATGGATGTCCTGAATTTATCAATCTTTTTATATGTTTGTGGAACACGCATCGAGCCTTGTATTCCTTGCATTTATCTTTATGCGGAAAAAAACTTTGATCGGACGCGAATGGTGGCGTTTTTCCCCTTCTCTGCATTTTTCTACGGTTGTCTTCCCGTCAAATTCTTTCCCGACGTCCGCAGATTATGTGGACATCTCTGATTAGATGCGGCGTGGTGGGTTTATCTTTGAAACTTGTCACTTTTGTTATTTTTTGCAAAAGTGTCAAATTGCCCCGTGGCCCAAAGGATCTTGATTGGTTGAAACAAGCGAAGGCGGAAAGGTGGGTTCTTTTTGTGTTTTGAGTCATTATGGCGAAAGGTGTAAAACGTAAAAAGAAAGCCTAAGTCCCGCAAATGGACACGTGGCCATTTCTAAGTCAAAAGCGGAGAGGTGGGTTGTTGGGACATTTTAGGAATTTTACCTTTATTTCCAAAAGGGCGTAAAGTTATAGAGTGAAGCACAACCCCGTTGACGCCCAGGTGAAGCCACATGTTGATGCCTACGTTGAAAATTCAAAGTGGGAAGGTGATCGTCGAGCAATTTGAAGATTTTGGCTTTGTTTGAAAAAGTAAAAAGTATAGAGTAAGTCGCGACTCCACTGCCATTGAAAAGTCAAAGCACTAAGGCAAGTCATCAGATCAATTTGGGAATTTCGGTTTTATTTCCAAAAAGAGAGTTAAAAGTTTTAAAATGACCCACGACTCTGCTGGGTTCTTGAGCCCGTATTGAAAATTTAAAGTGGAGAGGCGGGTTGGTGGAGAACTTTGAGTTTTTGAGATTTTCTTTGAAAAGAGTTAAAATTGTAAAAGTGAGCCGACTTCGTCCCCACTCAAGTAAAGCCACGTGTCAAGCCCGTATCAAAAGCGGATGGGCGGGCCAAAATGTAAAAAAATACAAAATATCTACAAAGTCACAAAATACAAAAGGCACCCTCAGCCCGCTTTAGTTTAGATCTTTTCCACGTGGACGACTCATATTTGAAGTTACAAAACAATTTTAACGACTGCATTACAAAGCATCATTTTTGTCATCATTAACACTTCTGCAAGAACCAAGAAACCGAATGTAACCATTTTTTAGGATTATTTAATGGCTTCTCCATGTCATTATGGTGGTTAGATCCTGGTACTCTGTAGATGTAATAGATTCAAAAGTAATCAATACATAAGTTTTTCCTTTCTTCCTCTGTTATTCCTTCTTTCTTTCCTTGTTTGAATTTGCGAATCATCCATCTTTGCATGATAAGAAACTTTGTGTTCTTGTTAATATGATTTCGGGAACTTTGTGTCTGTGAAATTATATCTATTATAAACATGAATGATTCCATTCTGCATCTCCTTTGATCAATACGTATAAGGTTATACTCTGCTATCTATATTTCCTGAAAGTATTGTTATGTTCTTCCTCTCTCATCTCCTTAGTTCTTCCATTATTTCGTATTGATGATATTTGGGCATAAAACATTTCAAAGTATCAGGAATCCACACTTTGAAAGTTGTACATTTATATATAAGTTTTGTTGCTTGCTTTCAATAAGGGAACCTCTCCCATTAAAGAGGAGGGACTTGTTGTCCCCTGACTATGGTTTGTTAAAGTACCATTTAAAACCCAATAGTTTTTGGTGACTCCGTTGGGGATTTCATTTCAAACGTATCCCTTTCTAAAAGAAAAACTTCAAGATCATTTTTGATTTGGTGACTCTAAGATATACTCATGGTAAAAAGGATCTCGGAATAGAAGATTCCCATTTTCAACTTCTAGAACAACAAAACTTCTCTCTTCTTCCAGTAAGAAGGAACAAAAGAACTCGTTCTACAAGCACACCTCCTATTAAAGACAGAAATTCCAAGAATAACATTCCTCAAGAACAACTCAGTCATAATCTTCATGCTTTGATACTTGTTGGTGTTTCAGTTCCCCTTAGTCAAATTTTCCAAAGATGGCAGCCTCTTTGCCTTGGGGAAAACAGGTTAGGCCTCTTGCTCTTCCTTAACCATTGCATGAGTTACCTAGGGGTAACAGGAAACTTTTTCCCAAATTTCGGGGTGATGGGAAGGTTGATCCAGATGAACACATTGCAACCTTCATTGTTGCATGTGGGATTCTTGGGGTTGAACATGAAGATGTCTCTGTCAGGATTTTTGTGGAGACATTACAGGACAATGCTTTGCTGATTGGTTTTACCATCTTCCTGCTAGGTCAATCATCATTGATTGGACCACCGTGACAACCCAGTTTGAGCAATGTTTTAAACTTGCTGAAGATGTGCATGCTCTATTAGCTCAAATCTCTCATATCAAGAAGGAACCATTCAAGCCCATGAGAGAATTTGTGGCCAAATTCAACAAGCTAATTCATAAAATTCCATAGAACACTCGTCCAGTGGATCAAATCCAAAAATGCTTCTTCCTCAATACCCAATTACCTGAAGTGAGTTATGCACTAAGGAGATCTAAACTTGCAACTCTGGAGGCTGATCAACGGTTAGCTATCAGTGTTGAGGATGCCCTGATCATGTTTGGTAAATTGAAAAGAGAACCTTCCAAGTTTAAGGCATCTTCTTCTCCCTCTCTTGGAGCCAATTCTAATTAGTTAGTGCAGAAGTTAGAAAATTTTCTAATTGTCATTAAAAAGCAATTGGCTCAACATACTCCTTACCAAGACATCCCAAGGAAGAATTTTCAGCCTAGGAACCAGTTACCTCCTTCTTAGACCAAATTGGCTATTGAAGGCCCACCCATCAAGGTTCCAATCAATGCAACTTGTGAAGTTTAAGAACCCGATGACGAGGATTATAATGAACTCTATGAAGAACCAAGAAGAAGATGTTGATGAATAACCGTAGGAGCTTGATGGACCTCAAGTTCGTTTCCTTACCACTGAAGGTATGGATGACGAAGATGAATATGATGAAAGAGTGGTAGAGATGAATAGTGAGTCATATGTTGTTATGACTCGGGAGCAAATGAATAAAAAGAAAAAGTGATGCAGCCTACTAAGAAATCCAAGGAGTTTCCTATAACTATTCTAGTGGTTGCAAGAAGAGGAGCTCCTATTCCCACTACCTCCACGCAAAAGGTGAGTAATGTTAATCCTCCTCCTTCTACCTATGTTTCAAAAAAAAAAATTGTCCTCAAATCCTAAAGTTAATAAATCAAAAGTTTCTCCTATTCCTAGTAATGATTCCACATCCACCTCCGGTCTTTTGATATCATTGATCGCCTCAAAAAGACCAAAATCCAAATTTCAAAGGCAGAGTTTTACTAGACCCATCCAAAAGTCTTTGCTAAAATGGTAAACTTTGTCAATTACAAATCCAAAGCTTCATCTAATACTTCTAAAGGTCTTTTGCCCACTCCTCTCTCCTCACCTCAACCAAGCCTTGTGGTTGCGAGTCACTTCCCTAATGAGAAAATTGAACCATTCTATGTGACTCTTCTCATATTGGACATAAACTCGATAATCGTGTCATAGACTTAGGAGCATCGAAAATGTAATGCTTGCAAAAGTAGCTCATGCTTTTGGCTTGACTCTAACACGTACCTTTGGTTCCTACTATTCCATGGAGAGTAGAGAAGTGCCTTTGGTTGGAAGAATTAAAGATGCACAAGTAGCTTTTGCTGCTTTTCCAGAGAAAAGGGTCTTAGCCACTATTTTAGTAGTTGATATTCCTCCCTCATATGGGATGTTGTTGAGTAGAAATTTCTATAAGGAGGTAGGAGGTGAAATTCAGATGGATTGGTCACATGCTTTGATCCCGGTCAATGGAAAAATGAAGAAGTTGCTACCTGAGAAACAGACTAAATACATTGTGCAAAAGACTGATGATCCAAAAGCACAAATACTCTATGAAGATATAGGGCATGGTAACTACATGATCATGTCACAAGATGAGGCAAAAATTCCTAAGGGAGTGATTCATGATCCCAATGGCATTTGGACTTTGGAATTTGATGGAAGCTACTCTTCAGTTGGTTCTAGGGTTGGTGTTTTACTAACCTCTCCAGAAGGGAAGATTCATCCTTTTTGTTCAAGCTTTGTTTTGAAAATACAAACAATACAACTGAATATGAGGCACTCATACTTGGATTGAACATGGCAAAAAAATAAGAGTGAAAAATCTTTGTGCTCGTGGTGATGCAAAGCTGATTGTGAAACAGGTAAGGGATCTTTACCAAATCAAGAATAGGAGATTGAAACATTATAGAAACCTTGTTTGGGATTCTATTGAGTTTCTTGATGATTTCTCCTTTGAAGTTGTGCTAAGAGAGAAGAATACTAAAGTTGATTCTCTAGTTGTCTCGGGATCTTTGTTTGATTCTCACCCAAATTTCTCTCAAGAGAAATTTACTATTGAAATGATTCATAGGCCCAAAGTGTACCGTATAATGCAAACAATGGCAGGTTTTCAATGATGATCAACACTTGCTCTCATTCTTGGAGCTTAAGGACAACTTCAACCAATTATATTTTGAAGGAAGTGAGACTTTGCCTAGAGAGTGTGTATCCTCTAATGAAGGATATATCAATGAAGAGATGGATCAAGATGGTGCATCAAATTGAAAGGTAACAAGATCCCTAAAGGGTTGGTGAGTTTGGAAGATTTGTTTGATAAACATGATAGGTTCATCAAGTCTAAATATTCTCAAGGGGCTCGACAATCTATTGAATTTGAAAAGGTTAATGTTAGAAATCACTATGAACCCAAGATGGTGAACATTGGAAAATGCTGCACTCAGGAAGAAAAGAAGAAAGCAACGAACCTGTTAAAAATGTATGTTGATGTTCTTGCCTATTCATATGATTATCTCAAGTCTTTTCAAGCAATGTATATGAAACACTATATCCCTCCAAGACCCAGGGATCAAACCTTTCAAGCGAAGCAAAAGCAATATAATCCCAAGAAGGCTAGACCCAAATTTTTCAAGTGTGAGACATTGTTTTGTTGTGGGACAAAAGACATGAACCTCGAGGAAGCCATGGTAAGTTTGATTCTCTTTGGCTTGGTCCTTTCAAAATCAGGCACTTTGCTGGAGAAAATTCTTTCTATTTGGATTATATGGATGGATATCCTCTCCCACTTCCTTATAGTGGGTAGTATTTGAAGTTGTTCAAGTCCTAGGTGATTAGGTAGTCCTTTTGTATATTATGTATAGTGTTTTATTTTTGGCTTTCCCTGTTTTGGTTTGTTTCCCTTCCATGTGTGTTGTCTTCTGTTTTGTGTTGCCTTCGACTCTATTTTCCCAATGGATAAGGCACTGGTCTACCTTCCCGATTTTTCTTGGATTCTTGTCTTGCCTCGTTCCTTTGTCCAAGTCAAGTCATCCCCAGAAAGAGCCAGTTGTTGTCACCCTAAAATTCCCCTCTTGTGAAAGACGAATTTGCAGGTCCCAAGTGTTATTACTCGGTTTTTAATCATGCCAGTTCCATTTAAAATTCCTCAATCTGTGCGTTTTGAAACATTTTTCTATCTCCTTTCATGGATGCGTGGAATTTATCAATCTTTTTCTATGGCTGTGGACCACGTCGAGCCTTGTATTCCTTGCA
Organism: Taxus wallichiana var. yunnanensis; assembly: GCA_018340775.1. Taxonomy (NCBI): domain Eukaryota; kingdom Viridiplantae; phylum Streptophyta; class Pinopsida; order Cupressales; family Taxaceae; genus Taxus; species Taxus wallichiana. Next base: position 917,714,609 of record CM031240.1, on the reverse strand, counting down.
TTTATCTTTCTGTAGGAAAAATCTTTGATTCAAGGTGAATGGTGGCATTTTCCCCTTCTCTACATTTTTCTATGGTCGTCTTCCCATCAAATTCTTTCCCGACATCCATGGATATGTGGACATCTCTAATTGATGTGGCATGGGCGGGTTTATCTTTTAAACTTGTCACTTTTGTTATTTTTACAAAAGTGTCAAATTGGCCCTGTGGCCCGAAGGATCTTGATTGGTTGAAACAAACGAATGCATAAATGTCGGTACTTTTTTTTGTGTTTTGAGGCATTATGGTGAAAGGCGTAAAATGTAAAAAGAATGCCTAAGGCCCGCAAAGGGACATGTGGCCATTTTTAAGTCAAAAGCGGAGAGGCGGGTTGTTGGGACACTTTAGGAATTTTACCTTTGTTTCCAAAAGGGCGTAAAGTTATAAAGTGAAGCACAACCCCGTTGATGCCCAGGTGAAGCCACGTGTTGATGCCTGTGTTGAAAATTCAAAGCGGGAAGGCGGATCGTCAAAGCAATTTGAAGATTTTGGCTTTGTTTGAAAAAGTAAAAGTATAGAGTAAGTTACGACTCTGCCGTTGAAAATTCAAAGCGCGAAGGTAGGCCATCGAGCAATTTGGGAATTTTGGTTTTATTTCCAAAAAGAGAGTTAAAAGTTATAAAATGATCCACGACTCATTGGGTTCTTGAGCCTATGTTGAAAAGTCAAAGCGAGAGGCGGGTTGGCGGAGAACTTTGAGTTTTTGAGCTTTTCTTTGAAAAGAGTTAAAATTGTAAAAGTGAGCCACGACTCCGTCCCCACTCAAGTAAAGCAATGTCAAGCCCATATCAAAAGCAAATGGGCGGGCCAAAATGTAAAAAAATGTAAAATCTCTACAAAGTCACAAAATACAAAAGGCACCCTCAGGCCCACTTCAGTTTAGATCTTTTCCACATGGACGGCTCATATTTGAAGTTACAAAACAAGTTTAATGGTTGCATTATAGAGCATCATTTTTGTCACCATTAACGTTTACAAGAACCAAGAAACCGAATGTAACCATTTTTTAGGATTATTTAATGGCTTCTCCATGTCATTATGGTGGTTAGATCCTGGTACTCTGTAGATGTAATAGATTTGAAAGTAATCAATACAAAAATTTTCCCTTTCTTCCTCTAGCTATTCCTTCTTTCCTTGTTCAAATTTGCGAATCATCCATCTTTGCATGATAAGAAACATTGTGTTCTTGTTAATATGATTTCAGAAACTTTGTGTCTAGTGAAATTATATCTATTATAAACGCGAATGATTCCATTCTGCATCTCCTTTGATCAATACGTATAAGGTTATACTCTGCTATCTATATTTCCTAAAAGTATTGTTATGTTTTTCCTTTCTCATCTCCTTAGTTCTTCCATTCTTTCATATTGATTATCTTTGGGCATAAAACATTTCAAAGTATCAGGAATCCACACTTTGAAAGTTGTACATTTATATATAAGTTTTGCTGCTTGCTTTCAATAAGGGAACCTCTCCCATTAAAGAGGAGGGACTTGTTGTCCCCTGACTGTGGTTTATTAAAGTACCATTTAAAACCCAACACCACCCACTAATCAAAGCCATCTTTTCCTTGAACTCTTGTAGATGTTATCTTGCTTGAGCGATTATCAATCTAAGCAGCCACAGGCTTTGCTATTCCATTCCTCACATTTTTAAGAGTTTCCATCACATCCTCCTTGCTTGTTTTTATTAGGAAACTTTGTTCTCGCACGGGTGAATGCCGATACTAGAAGTCACCAACAACTTTGAATGATGGAGAGATTAGGACCTCAGACGTGGATATGAATCTACGAGCACAAAGAAGATAGATCTATAATAATATTTGGAAAATAGAAACAAATGTGATTAGATAACAATATGCGGGGTTGCACTGGACAATTCCAAATTTGAAGAGGCTATGAAATCCCTTGGAGGATGTAAACCCCTGTGTTTAGAAAGATGTAAATAAATGTTGAACAATAGATAACATACAGAAATAGTGAAATACAAAATGCTAAGTAATTAGAATGACGAGGGGACTTAGTTGGTGCTCTGATATGGAGATGAAATGTGCATCAGGATGGTAAAATGATGAACAATGCCAAAGCTTTCTCCAACACTTCTCACCTCTAACTTCTAACAATGGAAAAGATTTGCCTTGACCTCACACTTACAAAACTTAATTCAACATTTTCTTCTCTTCTCAAAAACTTCAAGTTTCGAATGTGCAGAGATTTCATATTCTTCTTCTTCTTTCTTTTCTAAAAAGGGAGAAGACCCATATTTATAGCTTGGAGGCGAGGTTAGATCATGTGTTATTGGGTAACCGAGGTTTGATAAAGTAACCCTGGTCAGGTGAGTGGGGGACATGATTTGACTGATTGGGTGAGATAATAGATTTGATTTGATTGAGTGGGGTTCATGATTTGGATGGGGGGGACACAATTTGATTGAGTGGGGTGATGTGATTTAATTGGAATATTTGGATATTATTAGCACATAATGATGTTTAGGGATTTAAATGAGATTAATTGATTAATAAAACATGTAGGTTTGGTGGGAAATGGAATAAGTCTGTTGTGAGGAGATACCAAAATTTGGTGTCTACATTTGCCCCTTTTGTTGAGTGGTTTGCGATAGCAAGCCACAAGACAAAAACAAAAAGGGTTGGATGAAATCATGTGTCCATAAAAGGGATGGATAAAAACATGACCAAAGGCAAGATGCCCCAAGTGAAAAAGGATCGCAATAACAATGAAAAATATGGCGGTGACTCCAATATCACATCGGTAGAGGATAATTGTAGTCTCAACGGAGACATGTGACAATGTTCTACGGACCAGTGAGTGGGTGGAGACCACTGCAGTATGGATGTAAACCACAATGACCAATGGGTCATAGTAAAACATTAAAATATGTGCAACTGAATGCGAAGAGTATGTGAAATCCTTCATACGTGAGGAATCGAGTGAAAAATCATGCGTTCGCAAAAGGGACGAGGATGAAAATAATAATGCCCAAAGACCAGGGCTCAATTTAGAAGGTAGACATGTAAATAAAGTGGCCCAGGGGGAATGAATGTAATCATAAATGTGGACATGATGAGTAGATAAGATAGAAGGGTGAGATAAAATGCTTCAACTGGGAGGGTAAATATGATTTTGAAAACATGTTTCATAGGAAAGGTTCATAAGTAACGAAAAATTAGTAGGTGAAGAAAGAGAAAGCAATCCCACTTCTTTAGCAAGTAGGATAAGAAGTCAAGATACTTTTGTGATGAAACAAAAGTAGATCAAACATTCATAGAAGAGAACAAGATTAGATAAGTGATGGTCATTATGGTATCCTCCAAGAAAAAAATGTCAAAGGAAGATGGGATGAGGGATGTAGATGATGATGCCTCCCTGAGAGGGTTGACAAGAATGGAAGAGACAACCCCATTCCCAAAAGGAGGAGAGAGAAATTTGATAGAGGAGGAAGAGGACTTTGAATAAGACAAGGATATGGACTAGAACATATGTGGTGGAGGGAGAGAATGATTAAGGAGGTTGAGGATGGGGTGTAATAGGACAGAGAAACCATCATCCGCCAATAATGAGGAGTGTGAACTGTGCTTGATTGTGAAGGAAAGAAGAGGAAGAGAATAATAGAGAAGGATGATAAGAAATGAAAGCAGAGAGGGCGTGATGGGTCTAGAGAAAAAGAAAATAGTGAAAGAGAATAAAAGAAGAAATTGATGAGGAAGGATGAACAAGAAGGAGAAGACAAGATGAGAGGAGGGAAGAATTGAAAGTAAGGAGATGAGAGAAGAGGGAAGAGATGTGTCGTAAGAAAGAAGAAATAAATATAATAAAGAGGGAAGATGGTGGAAGGAAGACATGATGAAGGACAAATAAGAAGAGGACGAGAACAAATGGTGAAGGAACAAGGTAAAGGAAAAGGACATAGAAGAGAATAAAGGGTGAAAACGAGAGAGAGATGTGCAATATGAAAGCAATGGAAACCAAGAAATAGACAACATGTAGAAGATGATGGAGAGAAATGACCAAAAAATGGAGAGAGAAGGTAGTCCGACAAAAAGAGATGACAAAACTGAGAAAAAGAAGGAAATTATGGTGACGAGGAGAGGTGGAGAGGAATGGACGATTGAGAGTGGAAGGAAAGAAACGAATAGGAGTATGATAGATTATGAGAAGATCAAAAAGGCCATAGATGAAGGTGACAAGGGCATGAAATAGAGGGACGAAGATGGAGGAGGAAAAGAAGGAATGAAAGGGGAGGAAGAAGATAACAAAGAAGGATTATAGGGGAAGGAGGAAATGATGAAGGACAAACAAGGAGAAGACAAGAAAATGACAGAGCAAAGGGTGAAATTATGAAAAAGGGAGAGAGTTATTTAAAATGAAAGGCGTGAAGGAGGGTGAAGCAGATGAAGGGAGAGAGGTAATGGAAAATAAAAGAGATGATAGAGTGGAGAGAATTGAAGGAACCAAATCATAGTGAGGAAATCCAAGGCAAAGAATATGGAACTGACCACATGGAAATGCATGTGGATGGTGAGATGATAAAAAGATGGGACAATGTTGAAGAGCCAGGTTATCGATGGGGAAGTAAGAAGGAAGCGCGAGGTAAAACAGGGAAGAAGATGATACAAAGGAAGTGAAATAAGATGAGGATCAAAAAGGAGGAGAGGACAACAAAGAAAATTATGTAGAAGGAAGGGAACCAAGAACAAAGATATTCGATAAAGAGTGAGTAGCATAAGGAACGTAAAGAGAAGCTAGAGGGGAGGAATGACATAGATTGGAAAAGATGCGGAGATGTGTGAGATGAGGATAAGTTGATGATGATAAAATAGAGAGAGGGTGTATGATGAAGACAATAAAGAGATTGGCAAGGAGGAATGGAAGATGGAGAGGTGGTGAAGAAAAAGAGAGGAAGGGATAGAAGAGGGAATACCAAATGAACGAATGTTAAGAGGAATCCACGATAATGATCAGTAGGGAAGGATGGGACAAAAGGTGAGAAGAGGGGGAAAGTAAATGAGGAATGGAAGAGGGAATGCCAATGAAGGGATGTTAGGATAAGTCCCCTGATAATGATCAGAGGGCACAAAGGAAGGAAGGAATGAAGATAGAATGGAGGAGGTCAAAGGGAAGGAACAAGGTCATACAAAATGGGGATGAGTGATTTTAGGAGAATTCCACCGATAATTATTAGCACAAAAATGGAAGATGATGATGAAATAATGTTAGGAGATGATCAATGACAATGACAGGTAAGTATGGGGGTAGATATGTGGGAGAACTCTAGAAGATGGAGTGGAAAGAGTAAAGAAAGGAGGGATAACGATGTGTGTGAAGATGAAGGCGAGGAGAGGACGCAATGGATGAGAATGAATGAGAGAAAGATGAAGAAACAAGACACAAAATGAATGGGGAAGTAATGGTTAAGTAAGATTACCAAGCGAGGGATGATGGAGATGAAAAGGGGGCAAGTAGGAAGTGGTGTTTGTGAGAATGGAAGAGGAGGCGAGAGGATGTGATGATGGGGAATGAAGATAAAATATGGATGGTAATGATGTGGAGTGGTGGGCGAGTGCAAGATGATAGATCATCCTTAAGAGGGACTCTTAATTAAGATTGTCAGGTCGCAGGAGGAGTTAAGTAAGATCACCAAACCGGCAATGATGATATGGAAGGAGAAATACAACATTGTATTGGGTACAGGTGTGGAATGGTTGGTTGGAGTAGATGATTACGATGAGATATGAGAGATAGAATATGAGGGAAATATGATGGGATGTGGAAGGGTTAGATGGTAAACTAATCTTAAGAGAAACACTTAAGTAAGATTGTCATACGATGGGAATAGTTAAGTAGGATCACCAAGCCGAAGAAGAAGAATGATGAAAAGATTGAGTGGTGTATATCAAAATGGAACAAGAGCTGAAAGGAGGTGATAACAAGGTGATAATAAGAAAACAAAGGAGTGTGACATGAGTGGATGGAGGAACATATGCAGTGTAGATGGAGAGTGTAAGGGCAATCCTTAATTGGGATGCCCACATTGTGAGAGTGATGAAGTAGAAGTGATGAGTGGAAGAGGTGGAATGGAAAGACATTTGTGTTGGTGAGTGTCGTCTGATGAAAGAGGAGATGGTGGAGAAGCTTCTATAGCGGGAGGATCCAAGGAAGAATATATACCTTAACTAAGATTCTCTGGTTGTATGGATGATTAAGTAAGATTGTCAAACTGAAAGTGGAAGAATGAAAGGGAAACTTAGGAGGAAAGGAAAATAAGATATCAGCATGATGAAAGGAGACATGGAGGTGAGAAGGATAGTGTGGAGACAAGTGGTGATGAGTGGAAATGAGGAGTGAAGAGCAATGGATCAAAGACATTGTTGAGCATGTTGGGGGATAAGAAGCTAAGGGATAAAACTCACCTTGAGAAGGATTCTCAAGTAGGATTTACAAACTGCAATAGAGATCAAGTAGAATTCCCAAACTAAAAGTGTATTTGCGAGAGCATTTAGGTATATTATGGATAGATATAGAATTCATAGTGTGAAATTTGATGCGATTTTGATAAAAGATGACCTTGATGAGATGAATGAAACATAATCATGATAAGGAGGATGCAAGGAAACCATGCTTCAACCAGGATTGGTGGTAAATAAGATAGGGGACCACTCAAGGCATTGCACTTACAAATCAATAGCGGTGTTAACACATAACCAACGATAGTTAGTTATACTAAAAGACCTGGAGGAGATGAAAGATTCTCATAAATCTAATGTCGACATGACAAGGGGGTTTGAGATGTAACTTGTATGTGGGAAGAAGGTTCTCCAAAGGTGGTGTTCCTTAAGTCTATGCCCCAGCTCTGGGAAAGGGAAAGAACAATAGAAGAAAGTTGATCAATGCGGGAATCTTTCTAAGGATGTTGATAAAAGGAAGGTTGATCAATGCGGAAACCTTCCAAATGCCATAATAAAAGAGTAGCCATCCTTCGAGGGTATGGTCTACTTTATACATAATATGAATGACAAGAATAATATGTATGATAGTCATCCTTCAAGGGATCGGTCTATTTCTTATGATTATTCTTTTGACTTTGATCTGTATGCTTTTATTTTCCTTTTTCTTTTTGCATCAACAACTGTCTTTCGAGGGATCAATTTGTTTTTAATAACTTTGATTTTTCCTTTTGCATACATGAATTTTAGCTTCACATGGGGGAGATCTAGGAATAACTAAGTAGACCACTTAGGAGGGGACGATGATCATACAAGTGACACCTCGTGGACCCTTTGCATGGCTCCAATAGGTGAATGAGAGGGTGATGGATGTAACGATCATGGAGCTCTCACCAATAAGGGGAACCTATCCATAAGGAAAATGCTATGGACAAAGCCGTGGTGCCCATATTTAAGGTCACGAATAGGAAAGTGATGACATACCACATAATTCCATATCATTGCAATGACATATGTAAGGGGCTAATGATGGAGGAATGATCTAAATATTTGACTAAGTGCTCATTAGTAGATATGCGAATAGTAGAATGATCGCAAGTGCAATGTGTTAAGAGGTTCTATCTCTCGTTTCTTGCCAAGGGAGGGAAGGCAGTGAAGTTGTGACAAGATGAGATGATAGCTTGTAAAGGATTAGATGTGATAGACAAGCAAGAAATAAAACTATGTCCTTAAAGAAACAAAAATATATGACCACAACGGTGGAAAAATAAATGATGCCCCAAGAGAGACACAAATATGGCAAGACAAAAATGGCCACAAATGTGGACTTGATGAAATAGATGGTGCCTCAAAAGAGACACAAATATGGACATAATGGAGGAATTTGATAAAAATGTCCCTCAACGGAAGGAAAAACATGGCCTCAAAGGAGGACTTCGATAAGCAAATAAGAAAAAATGTACCTCAATGGAAAGACAAACATGGCCTCAAAGGAGTACTTTGATAAAACTAAACGGTCCTTAATGGAAGGAAAAATATAACCACAACAAGGACTTAAGGTGAGACGAAGATTTGGATAGAATTGGTTTAGATTGGGTGAATTTGGATTAGGTAAATAAAAAATGTCAAGGATCGAAGTCCCCTAGTGTCAAGGGGAGTTGTACGGATGATATGCTCAAGGGTGAGGAAGGTTGCTCCCAAATTGATTAAATGTGGAGGAATTAAAGTATGTCGAAAGAGTTTAGATGAGATTGTTTTAGATTTGGATGGGATAAACGGTCGGCGACCACAAGTATGCTTGGCGATAAGCGATATCAATGAACAATGGATGACCTTCCTTGGGAGGAATGTCATGTGCAGGAGGGATGTTAAGGGATGATATGGATAGAGGAATCATGGGAACACGATGGATGGGATACAAATTGGATTAGATGTAGATGGTGGAGGATGTATTCCCGAATGTGGAATTTGTCTTTCTCAATGAGGTTATGGATGATTGTTTGAAAGGCCTTACAATGTTCAATGTCATGGCCCGGGTATGATTGTAAGCGCAAATGCAATTGGGATTGAACCATGATGGCTTTGGACTATGGGGATTGAAAGCTTTAATGGGAGGAAGCATGATGGAAGATATTCAAACTAAATGTCGAAAAATGTCTACGTAGGACCCATTTAAAGTGTCATGAGGAAGATAACTCTCATGATTTTTATCATGGTGTTTTGCCTTGGATTTGGATGTAGATATAGATTGGATGGGTGAATTAGATAAATCAAATTTGGTTGGAGGACTAGATTGTTTGGATTGGGATTTAGGTGAGGATGTACATTGGATGGGTAGATTATATGTCTTGGATGACAAATAAAATTTGATTAGAGGATTGGATTGTTTGGGTGTAGATTTATCATTGTGAGATGTCGTAGATGAAGGGAGTGACCTATATGTGATGACATTGGATTGCTTGAAAAGAGGGAAGACCTAAATTTTTATGAGGATGTGTAGGAGATTGTTGGGGATGTTTTCCAGAACCTTAGACTTTGATCAAGAATATTTACCCTTGGCAGGTATGATAATAATCTCAACTAGAGGATCTGATGGTGGTGGTGTGGATATTGATGGAGAAAATGTCCTAAAACAAGAAATAGGTGTTTGTATGATGCAATTAATGAGATCTATTTGAGATGTGGATTGTTTAGGTTTTGGCATGGAAAGAGTTAATTTTGGAGAATGCAAACCATATTTATTTGACTTAGGTGGAGGTGTTTGTTCAATAGATGTTTCAAAGGGTATCTTTGATAGGGTTGCAGATCGAGAGGATTTGGTTGTTGTGATAGAAGGATTAAGTAAAGAATATTGGGATAGACCGGGTGATGTGGCCATGGGCAAGGATATAGGTAAAGATGTCAAGGTAGAGATAGGTGGATTTGTTGATATGATAGATATAGGGGTAGTTGGGATAGATAGGGATATAGGCATATTTGGGATATTTGGAGATGTGGGTGATGTGGTAACCGATGGAGTAGACATTATAGGTAATGCAACAAATGCAGGAGTATTTCCTGGTAGATGTAGGTGGGACTGGTTGTTTCATAAATTTTTTGAGGGGTAAGAATGATATGTTTGCTAATGGGGTTAATGTCAAAGGTGGGGCTATAAGGTACATGTGGTATAAATGATTTTAGTTGGGGTGGTTGTAGAGATGAGTGATGTAGATGTAGTAATAGGTGTGTTTAGTGAAATGTTGGTGAAGGCATAAATGTGAGAGATGTAGGGATATGTGAGGATATCAATGAGGCTGAAATAGGTGCTAAGGATGAATTTGATGTGGTGGATTAGGGCACGATTGAAGTGGATAAAATAGATGTTATAGTCAAATTTGATGCAGATGTGGTAAGGGTAGAAGAAGGTGTAGGTTCAAGAAAAGTAGTAAAAGTTGACATAGGTGTGATAGTTGTGGATGTGACAGTTCCGCATAAGGAGTGGGCATAATGTCTAAGGTAGGAACATGCAGAGTCGGTGATAAGATGAGATCTTGATTGATGGTGTCAATCATATAAGCATTTGATAGTTGAGATGTAAAGGGTGTGGCTTGATTCATTGGTGGTTGATTAGGTAAAGTTTGAGTAAGTGGAGCTATCAATTTGGATATCCCCTTGATTTATGATTTTTGGACACGATCTTTGAAGGAATGACATTTCTCAATGTCGTGACCTTTGACTCGATGATATTTACAATAGTGGGCTTTGTGATACCAAATAGGCTTGGCTTGCGAATTGTCCATGGGTCGTATGGGAGGAAGTTGGATGGAGTTTACGACCATCAACTTGTCAAATACGAAGCTATATGATTCTCCCAAGGGGGTATAGTTGATTGTTGGTTGAGGGGCTTGTTGTTGAGGCCATGTGTTTGTTGTTGTGGATGAGGGATTAATGTCCATGGCATTGGCCGCACCCTTAAATTTTTCATTATGTGTGAATGGTTTAATAGATTCAATTTTAGGTTTGGTCAATCTGAGTTTAAGATGACCTTGTTTAATGACACACATCTCGAGTTTGCGAGCCATTGTGAAATATTCTTCAAAGGTTCTAAATGATTGGATTTGCAAGGTAGATGATATATGTTTAGCACATATATGTGATAAGAGTTCGATGAGTTTGGTTTACGGAAGAGTGAAGGATAGTTGGTTTATAATGCCATGCCATCGTGCAACAAAGTCGGTGATGGGCTCGTTGTTAAACCGTTAGATGGTGTATAGGTCGCTGATATAGTTTGGCGTGGAATGTTAATAGAAAAGTGTTCTAAAATAGTTGCAAGCAAGTTGGGCAAAAGAGAATATGGAACATTGCAGGATATGGTTGTACTTGTGCACAACACAGACCATCTGAAAGACATGGGGAAAGTGTGAAGTAGTAGATCGCGATCATGTGCAATAAGACAACGTGCATGTTTAAATGCATAAAGATGTTGTTGGGATCTCCTTGTTGTTGAACTTAGTAAACTCAGAAAGTTTCCAATGAGGAGGGTAGGGTTTGATTAGAATCGACAGATGAATTGGTTCGTTACAAATGTGTTCATAAGATAATGTATCATTGGGTGCACGGCAACAGCCTCTAAACTAGCCAACTGATTTATTAAGGCATGAATTAGATCACTCGATGTGTTGTTAAGTTGACAATGGATTGATTATGTGGTTTGAAATGTAGTTTGATAAGGAAAATGATGTGTTTGTGGATGTGTGGGTATTTGGGGAATCGTTTGATAAGGTGGTTGATAAACTTGCAGGTGGGATGTTTGTGAAATCGTTTGATAAGACGATTGATAAACTTGTGGGTGTGTAGGTGTGTGGGGAATTGTTTGGTAAGGATTAACATGTGTCATGGGTTGAGATTGTTACATAGGCTGACTTTGAACAATAGGGACATGATGTGTTCATTGAAGTTGGGTAGGTTGTTGTGGTAAATGATAAGTGGGGATATGAGTGTAAAGAGTTTGAGATGGTTAGACAAACATATTAGTAGCGGATGAAATAGAATTGACAAAAATGGATGTGGGTGGAATGTGATCCACCAATTAGGAGATTTTGGGGGATTTTGAAATACGAAATCATATATGGGGTTAGGAGGAGGCCCGAGTGTCTCTAGAGGAGTGGGAGATGGTGGTGTGGTTGGTTTAGGAAGATTGGCTTGATGAGGGATATGAGGATTAGTTTTAAGATAGGGACAATCTTGGATGACATGGTTCTCATGAAGCGAGGTCATAGAGACAGGGGGTTGGGTAACTGAAGGCGTGGTTTCGAGTTTAGAATCTTGTTGGAAAAGATCATTAGGGGGAGTGACATCATTGGATGGAGCAAATTGTTGTGTTGTTTTGATTTGAGAGAGAGTGACAATAGACGTGAAATAAATAAACATTTGTTTATGAATTTTGTTAACAAACAAATCAAGCAACATTTTTTATCATCATGATTAATTTAGAGGATGTGAAAAGAAAAGTGGATAACAAGGTGCCTAAGGAACGATCGTTTAAGGTTGGTTTCATGTAATTTTGGCTTGGGAGATGTCTGAAACGGTTTCCTATTGGGTGTTCAAATCCCAATCAGTGAACCAGTGAAAGGAATGTTTCGATGTGTTGATTTAGTTCGTGAAGTTTTAGGTTGTGTGTGATAATGTGGGATGTAGAAGGTTAAACCCTTATTTAGGCTATGTGAGCAAGCAGGATGCACGAGGTTTGTTTTAGACCAAATTCAAAATGTGAATTTCGATGTAGACAATCACTCAAAAAAGGGAAATTATAATGCAGAAAAGAGAAAATAGAGAAAAATCGAGTAAAACCTGGAGAATGCTTTTCCTTGTTATTTGATTACACGTGATAGTGATGTATTTTGAAAGTGCCAATCAGTGGCCTGAAATATCCGGTACCCTAAAATTGCATCGTTTATGACTCACAGAGAGGGTCAGGTGAAAGAGAGTCTAGGCATGTTTTTGTTTCAATGGTTATCTTTAATGACGTAATTCCATGGTCACAAGGTCGTAGACGTTACCTTGGAAAAAGAAAATAAATGTAATTAGTTGATGTGGTTAAGAAAAATGATATAAGTGTTGTAAATATTTTGTTTACAAAAAGTGTCGTCGTATAAAAAATAAAAATAATTAATCTAATTAATTAACAAAATCATAGTAATTAAGATACGAAAACTAATAGGCTATAAACTAGGAAATAAACTAGGGAATGATAACTTCATGAAATAAATGATCAAAGAAATCATGAAATACTTGAAGTGATTGAAATTAAAAAATGATACAATAAACGATGGAATGATAGATTGATATGAAATTAAAAACTATGAACTATAGTTTTGTTTTGTTTTTTTATTGCTTGAACGATAAAGAAGACAAACTATAAACAATGAAAGTCAAACAAGTTGTTAAATGGGTCGGTCGGTTAAAAAGTGATTGGTTGGTCGGTTGGTTTGTAGTGGAAATGGGGGTGCTTGATCAATGTGCAATGAAAGCGGTTGGTGGGCCATACTTGCATATGGCCATGGCTTTTCACATGTTTGATAACATAATGAGAATCACGAAAATCTAAACAAGAAACGTATAATTGGATATGGTGCTAGAAAACGTGTAGTAAAGAATTGTAAGCTAGTCGCTGTGAAGAAACTTTACAGTCACCACCACAAAGCTTGTGTGAATTTGAAATGAAATTGGGAAAAGTTGGAAGCACCAAGCAAGGAGGTTTATGAGTCTGCGCATGGATTTTTAATTTCTCCACTGGATTCTACCTCAAAAACACAACCGATATAGATGTATTGGTTGATGGATACAAACCGATAAAACACGACCAATAATGGATCAAGAGCACTCACCATCCTTGATACACACAAAATGATTGTTGTGTGAAGAAGAGAGTGGATCGAGCTAGGATTTCTATGTTGAGAGGAAGGGAGAGAGGTGGTTGAGTTGCGTGGAGTTTAGAAGTCGGGAATTGGATGAGCCAGTGGAAGAGAGATAGAGTAACAAAGAAGTAAGATGGAAGTTGGGGACGTGGTGGATAGGTTAAAGGATTGGGTGAATTACATGGGTTGGGTTAGTAGATAGCTTGGTAGGAGGGGGGTAGCTCGGGTTATAGAGTGGTATGGAAGATGGGGGAATGGGAGTCGAGTCGGGTAAAGGGTCAAGTTGGTAGATAGGTTGGGTCATGTCGAGTCGGGTGGAGTGGGATGAGGGAGTGTTGGCCGGTGAGTTGGGTAGGATGAGTGGCTCTGGTCGAGGGGTATGTGATGTTGGTGATGAGGATGGAAGGCAATAGCTCGCGAGGAAGAGGAGATGGGAGCTATGTGGGTAGATAGGTAGAGAGCTCGGGAGTAGGGAGTTAGGAGATGGGGTAGCTCGGGTGGTAATGGTCGAGTGGTTTGGAAACGAGGTGAGGGGTTGGGGTGTTGGGTCGAGAGTGGATTGAGAAGATAACTCAGGTTGGGAGATGGGTTTCTAAATGGGTAGTGAATAAGGTGTCAAGTCGAGTGGTGAGGAGTAGCTCGAGATAGGGGATGGTAGCTCGGCTCTGGCTAGGGTGATGGGAGCTCAAGGAGGTAGAAACCGAGGGAGGAGGAAGGAAGGGATGTTGAGTTAGATAGGGATAAATGGGGGTAGTGTAGAAGATAATAAATTTTTTTGTTTTATTTTAATTACTTTGTTTTTTTATTTATTTTTATTTTAATAATAATAACAATAAAAATGTATCCTAATTCTAAATAACTGGATAACAAACCAGTTGAAAATAAGAAAATGACTTCCCTTATGGAGAACATAAACTAAGCAATGCAAATGACATACCAAATTGATGGAGACCACGTTAACAACCTGCAGACAATTTAGTCGAAAAATGAAATATTCACAAGATATATCTACATTGACAAGAATTATGAATCCAGATAACTGTGATACTTACAACACTTGCACAAAACAAGTAAAGTAATAGAGATGACCAAATTTTGGGAATGGTCCCACCGGACGTGCCAAAATGTTGATCAGAAACTTTATTCTCACGTGGGTGAATGCCGATACTGGAAGCCACCAACAACTTTGAATGATGGAGGGCTTAGGACCTCAGATGTGGATATGAATCTACAGCGCAAAGAAGATAGATCTGTGATAACATCTGAAAAACAAAAAATATGTGATTGATTAGATAACAATATGTGGGGTTGCCTAGACAAATGTCGGTTCCAAGAGGCTATGAACTCCCTTGGAGGATGTCAACCCCGTGTCTAGAAAGATGGCAATAAATGATGAACAATAGATAACATGTAGAAAACAATGAAATACAAAATGCCAAGTAATTGGAATGACGAGGGGACTTAGTTGGTGCTCTGATATGGAGATGAAATGGGCATCAGGATGGCAAGATGATGAACAATGTCAAAGCTTTCTCAACACTCCTCACCTCTAACTTCTAACAATGGCAAAGATTTGCCTTGACCTCACACTTGCAAAACTTAATTCAACATTTTCTTCTCTTCTCAAAAACTTCAAGTTTCAAACATGCAGAGATTTCATATTATTCTTCTTTTCTTTCTTTGAAAAAAGGGGGAAGACCCATATTTATAGCTTGGAGGTGAGGTTAGATTATGGGTTATCAGGTAACCAATGTTTGATAAAGTAACCCTAGTAAGGTGAGTGGGGGGACATGATTTGGTGACCGAGGGGTGAGATAATAGATTTGATTTGATTGAGTGGGGTTCATGATTTGGATGGTGGGGGACATGATTTGATTAAGTGGGGTGATGTGATTTAATTGGAATATTTGGATATTATTAGCACATAATGATGTTTAGGGATTTAAAGGAGATTAATTGATTAATCAAACATGTAGGTTTGGTGGGAAATGGAATAAGTTTGTTGCGGGGTGATACCAAAATTTGGTGTTTACACTTGTATATACAAATTTCTTCTCCCGAGATGGAATGATTTCTCTAACAAGTAAAGTTCCACTAACACAATTATTTTGTTTAATGAAAATCATACCTTTTGAAGCTTCTTCTTCTTCATTTGGCTGTAGATCTGATTTGTCCTCCTCTACCCCTTGCTCACCTTTATCCTCCGGTACATCGAACCTCTCCATGAACCTTTGGTTGCAGTCATCAAAGAAGTAGACAGATTCTTCCCTTGGGTCTTTATCAAATGATACCACCAATCCTTTGCTATCCCTTCCAAATGATAAGGAATGAATTTGAGGGCATCATCCACACACACAGGATTTGATAGCAAGTATGCCTCCAATTATAACAACCATGATCTCACAAAAAATTTATTAGTACAATCAAAAATAACTATCTTACCCCACCATGATAGTAACTTTCTAAAGAGCTACATGTCTCGATTCTTTTTTTTTTTTTGTTCACATTCAAATCTGATTTTTCCTTCACAGGATGGGAGGATACACTTTGCTCTAATACCACCGTAATATCGCCAAATGGACATCTTTGACCCAACTTGGATTTTAGGCAAATCCAACACCGCAAACGCAAAATAATTAAATATTTACTAGATCAAACATTGTAGATCTAAATTAAAGTATGATAAATGCGACTAGGGCATATCTAAAATCTCATGAAAATTAGCAAATAACCAAACCCCTTTTCACTCCAAACTAAAATGCATATTTTTCAAGGCCAAAATCGAGACTTTAGGACGATGTATAAGACCATACAAATTTATTCTTGAATGCTGCAATAAATAACCCAGAATGACAACTAGGGTTTGATTGTAAAATCCACACAAATAACAATAAAATAATTTTCTTTTATTATAAATCGATCACTATATTTTTAGAAGCGCAAATATACATTAGATATGATTTTTAGAGGCTAATAATGATTGCAAAACAATTATGAAATTTGCATACAAATATGACTAAAAATTCCTCTTAAACCCTTCGAAAAATATGAAAATGCTTTGCTTTGATTCCCAAAAATCAGTACAATAAATGATCAAAAAGTGCAGATCCAGATGTCTCCAAAACAACTTTGAATTAGCTCAAAGATGGGTCACTTTAACTCGAGAAAAATGCAATTACACTGCTGCAAATAAGTTCTTCAAACCTTTTGTGTAAAAACTCCTCAACTACATTGGAAATACTAAAATTCTTTGTAGCTCTATGAAAGATCTAGTGTAGAAATTCATCCTAATTTATGAGAGAGTTTTCGTTCTCCGAGGCAATATACTAAGGGTTTTCATCCTTAGAATATTTTTGGTGAAAGCTTCAAGCTTCAACACAATTCAAAGTATATCAAATGAAAATGTAATGCTTCTCAAACAAGTCTACTTCTCATTTTAAAGGAAGAAGAGACCCAAAACAACCTTCATGACCACCAATAAGCTTCGCATGAATCTTTCAATGCATTTTCCACCCTCCATTTCTCTTAGGGAGAATACAAAAGACATTTAATAATTATTTTCTTCTCTCTGAAGGTCGGTCGTTTTTCCCCTATAGGAAATACAAAATAGAAATGTTTTATCCTCTCTAAGTTCCCATTATTCCCCCTAAGGCAAGTTGCCATTTTCCCTAGAAAATACAAATTAAATAAGTGTTTTTCTTTTTATGCACTTTTCTAGGTTCTATTTTAATATTAAGTTTATTAATTTGTTATATGTGCTATTATATATTTTTTTTTTTTTGCACAATATAATAAAATTAATAAAACTCATGTCACCCTTATATTTTTCCTTTGTCTATCCGGTTGACAAAATAGGCCAAAGGTCTTCGATTGGGAAGAGGATATTACAAATAGTTATTCTTTGTCAGTGTCGGCCACACTAGGGCATCCTAACTCAAGGGACATTATTCTAATCACACACACACACACACACACATACACTAGAACTACATTGATTCTCAAATGTAGTACAATGCTTGATGATAATCACATTGAGGTGACTTTGTTGAGGTTAGTTTGACTAAAGCATATGCATATTTTTATTGATATAATGTGTGTTTGAGTATTGTGTAGGTAGCTAGGGTTTTTATAGGTATATGTACATCCGAGAAAATTTGTAGTGAACCTAACACGACCTACATCGAACAAAAAGTGACACAAAGTGACACATAAAGAACCAAGATCGCTACTATCTCATAAACACCACCACTCAAAATAGATGCTAATGCCTGGCAACCCTGTCCCATTTGGGGCACTCCTATCCCCGATATCATCATGTTCCGAATTAGAGATAGAGTCGACACAACCCAAAATCTACCTTTCCAACTTGTTCATTAGTCCAAAATCAATCCATACCTATAGTTATAAGTTGAGTCATCTTTATCTCTTATCTTTCACTCTTGTTTGTACTTCTTTAGCTAGATCTTGCATATTTAATGTTATATTTATCTTATTAGTAGTGTCTTTACATATATTTAAATTTTATTAAATTGTTTTTGTATAGTAGTTTGTGCACACATATATTATATTGTTGTTTTGGACATGTTTTTAATGTGTTTGTGTAAGTGTTGGAATTACACATATTTTTGTGTCATCATCAAAATGCATTGAAAATTTTGGTGGTACGGTTTTGAGTTCAAAAACCACGTAAAAGATGGTACAACCATATGGAATTATGACACATATCCATAAATCTTCAAACATGCGTGACATTGTAAGAAAATAATTAAGGTGCTCATGTTATGAGGAAGGCTTATCTTAATATTACGTCCATGCATTTGAAATCATGAAGTCTTAGACTACCACATAGGAAATTCATGAAACATGGGTGTGTGACTTTCATGCTAAGGCTTTTTATGGTGCAAATATGAAGATTATGAGTATAAGGAAAACAAATAGGTATTGGAAAGCTACGCAAATCCTCTACATGTTGGAGACATCCATTTTTCTTTAAGGATAGAAGTTGTCATAAATAATTTCGAAGCAATGAATCTGCCCTTTTGTTTCAAAACGAACACTTCACCAATGCAACACTTTATGACACCAAAACATGACACTACCAATCAAACTTCATGCTTCTTGATGATTGACACCTCATGTTGACTCATATGCCACCTAGACACCCTTTGCCATCAATGCAACTTGACATCAATGACAACACCAATGACACTATGTCCAACACATGTGTTTTGATTTGTTATGTATTATAAGGCATTTCATGAGTGCATATATTTGAGCAGTTGTTGTTTCCTTTGAGAGTTATGAGGTTTGTAAAATCTAATTTTGACACATCTAACACTCCTACAAATATCAGTAAACAATCCAAAAGGCCCCAAAACCTAAACAATGACTATATTCACGCAAAGATCAGTAGAATTTAAATGCTAAAAGCTTTAGGCTGAATGTTGAAATCTGAAAATTACCTATGTATTGACTAAATTAGATTATAAAAACTATCTCCTAAACCACGATTCATGGAGCTGTGAGACTAGTTCCATAAGGTGCAGAGTGACCCTAACTTCTAATATTTACTAAATTAAATTTCAAGTACATTTATTTTTGTAAATAAAAGCCTGCTAAAAACACATATAATATTTATACTCCATGGAACGTGCACGCATTATAACACGTACGCGTTCCCTATATTATGTCTCCAAACCAAGAACTTACACTTGGAATTGCTTTGGTTTCCTAAACTTGCGCCTTGGACCTATAACAACACAACAACCTGCATGTTTTTGACAAAATATGAAAAAACTCACCTTCCACCATGCTAAATCCTACAAAAATGTTATCTATCTATTGACATTTTCGATATTTAACTCGCTTACACTTAACCATTTAAAAAAAAAATAGTAGCTTAGAAACTAGACTCGAAATGCTACAATTCATGTTTTTATAATATCTTTAACTTTTGAGTGTAACTATCTCATATAAGTCATACCAGTTGAATTTTTTTATTTTTCAGAAAAAGTGTCCACTTAACACCCCTTTTGCCCCCAAATTGGTGTACTTACCCTACTCGCCATAATATATTGCAATTGATTAATGTTG
The DNA here is from genome assembly GCA_018340775.1 of Taxus wallichiana var. yunnanensis. Taxonomy (NCBI): domain Eukaryota; kingdom Viridiplantae; phylum Streptophyta; class Pinopsida; order Cupressales; family Taxaceae; genus Taxus; species Taxus wallichiana. The sequence goes on along the minus strand of CM031240.1, from coordinate 917,695,123 downwards.
ATGTTGATTGATGTGCAAGACCCATCGTGATTGGAGATATAAGATAAAACATGTTCTAACTAAGGATAGTATGAGTAGTTGTAATAAACATGTTGAAAATGTAATCCTTACCTAAGAACACATGGGCATGCAAGGAAACCTATTCTTGAAAAATAAGGAAGGGAAATCCAAATATGCTTCCCCAAGTATTGCGAGAAGATAACATATAGTGATGTGTACAAGATGAAGGTGCTAGGTAAAAGAGTGGGTAATATGTGAAATAACTTTAAAGTGCATAGATTATTCTTAGTATGGTTGATTATAATATGACATAACAATATCATATGAGGAGCATTGTGTACTTCAAAAGTATACATTTTAGCATTGTGATGAGGAAGCGTAACATGATCAATAGCCAACAAGCTCATCCCATTCAATTACATTGGAGTTTATGAGATCTTGGATGATGTGACGAAGCTAGATACATTCATCGATGAAGCGACCAATTTTGTGATAATATTCACTACAAGTAGTAGAATCAAAGCTCACATTACGAGGTTGGAATGAATTAACCATAAGAAGTGGAGGGAGAGACACAAGATTATGCTCAAGTAATTATCAAAGCATAATGTGTGGTGAATAAGGTAGACACGTAAATTTGCCTTGTGTAGGTTGTGGAGAGATAGAAATATCCACACAAAGCTTACTTGGGTATCGAGTTGTTTATCATTACTACAATACAAATCAAATTTAAATTTTCCAATGGGATTGAAATCTAACGCATGTAAAGCTTCATTAGACATATCAAAAAATCTAGGGATATCATTATCCGAATCATAATCTATGTCAATTGGTTGTAGAAGATCAAATTTATCTCGTAGAGTCTAATGTTGTGTTGCCCCATGATTGGGCTTGTGTATTCTCTCGATTAGTTTGATGTGGTGTGTAATTCTACATTTTTATTAGAGGTAGTTCCATCGTAGGTGACACAATAGTAGGATGCAATTCTTCTACTTAGATTGGTGATTCTAAAGGAGGTGTGTCATTCTTATCCTCTTGTTGAATAAGTGGTTCTTGGATTATTGTAAAAGTTGCATCATTCAATATTGCATTATTTTCACTATAATAAGATGGATCAACTTTAAGAACCCATTTAGATTTGCAAACTTGAGATGAATGCGTAACAAAATGTTAACTAGTTTGAATGCCTTGTGCACGCTTCCAAATTTTGAATACATATCTACTAGGCCACTTCTTACTTAAACATCCGACAAAAGTACCTTCTCCATAATGCTTTGGTGGATGCCTGTACCTTGTTTCAATTCTCCTATTTTGGCATAGGATGGGAGTATGACAACATAGGAGGATCAAATTAAACAACAGGTGGTTGCATTTGGTGAAATAATGTTAATGCTTCATGAGGGTGGTAATGCTTGTTATTAAATTACAATTATGATATCATACAAGGAGAATTCGTGCATATATTATAATCATTATAGTTCACGAGACCACGTGTCTTTAAGGCATTATGTCAAATGATTCATGTACATTATGTATGTAGTCCTATGATTAAACAAAATAAAAATTTCCATTATCATGTGATGGATGTTTATACTGTTAAAGCTCTTGTTTTGACACATGATAAGAGGATGCTAACAAGTGTTGTGGAGTCGAGATTTGCACTTAATAATTGCACTTGCTTGAAAATTTCTAAGGCATTTTCAACAAATCTGTTTTTTGCATATCCTATAATCGTCATAGTCCATGAGACTCCACCACTTTTAATTTTTTTATTGAATGCAATATTGGAAAGAGGGTTGAAAAAATGGTTATTCGATATATGTACTTGTTAATTGTACAAAGAACTAAATTTTAAGTTGTTGTCAAGTGTTAAAGGATGTATACAAAAATCCACATTTCTACATGTATTTTTTAAATGAATGAAACTTGTCCACAATTTCAACTCCCCTAAACTTTGCTAAGAATAGGCCCACGTGATGGGTCACTCCCCGTGATCTAAACTACCTAAATTTAACAATTAACAGATCACTATGCTCGTGAATATGAATGAAATATGTGAGTTTTTAGTAAACCAATTATTGTGCAATATCGACCATAGTCAAACTACAAATTGAAAGGAGAAGAGACAAGAACGAGACAAGATTTATCCTGGAGAAACCCGATGTGGGAAAAACTCCAGTGGGTGAGAAAATTAGCTCCCCTTCACTATGTAATCTCAAAATTATACAACTTACTACCAATTTGGCTTCAAGAAAGATGGGACTCCTAATTATATCTATTTTCTCTCAATTATCTCAAACAATAAGAACTCTTCAATATGAATAAACAAGATAAGAACCAAACTCTCAAACCATGCTCACACTTTGAATTCACCCAAAACACTTGCTTGAATCCTTGGAAATGCTTGTATTTATATATTCTTAGCTCGTGAGGGTGTGAAAAGGTGAAACAAACTGATTGGGAAGCTCAAATATTTCCAAATGTTGAGATCTCGTGTTTTGGAATCGTTAGTTATAGACCACCACTTTCACCATACCGACTTTTTGTAACCTCCATGGTTGCAAACCAACCACTTCGCACAAAATGTGGTTACGTAACCATCGAGGTAATTGTGTAACCATCAATTGAATCCCTTGAAACATAACATCAAATGGCCTATAAACATCATTCAGAGGTGTCTGAATCACCCCCAACTTGACTTAACCATCTCGGGAAGAAATAATGAGAAGAACAAGTATCGTATATAGAAATTACATAGAATTGGGCTTTTCCTGATCCATTTTTGGATCATACCTCCCCAATTTGAGGCTTTTAAGTCCCTAAAAGTTCAAAAGTGAGGTGAGGAAATTTCTTCCCACATCTTCTTTGGAATACCACTTGGCTTTAGTAGGCAAACATTCCTTTTAGCCCAATCAACCACCTATCCTACACTCCTCTCTGTGTTGTTCTTTCTTTCCATTATAAAACCACATCTTCCTCCAATTCTAACTGACTGTCCGAAGCAAGATCCTCAATAGATGGAAGAAATACTCCTCCTTCTTCATCATCTAACATGGAGGGCTCAAAAAGACGTAAGTTTTCAACATTCACAACTAAATAAATCTTCATATAAGGAGGCAAATCCAAGTGAAATGCATTCTTACCCACTTGTTCTAGAATTTCAAATGGGCCATAATGAAGAGGCTTGAGTTTCTTAGCTTTCCCCTGTAGCCTATCCCGGCTCAAATACAACCATACCTTGTCCCAAAAGGAAGGAATGCTCATTCTATGTTGATCATGTTGTGCTTTGTACTTGTCCTAGTGACTCTGTCAACCTCTTTTGTACTTGAAGGTGTATTTGCTTGAATCTTTTCAATAAACTTTTCAGCTTTGTGGACCTCCGCCCAATTTCTGTTGTCTCTGCATGGTAATTTTAAAACAATATCAAAAGCACTCTTAGGAAAATAACCAAAACATGTTTCAAAAGGAGTTCTATTAGTTGAAGCATGAACTTCCCTATTATAAGAATGTTGGATATACACCAAGTTCTCATCCCAGTCCTTGGATGTTTCTTGTTGTACCCTCTCAAGAGCTAGACCAAGGTATGATTCACCACCTTTGTTTTCCCATTTGTCTATGGATGAAAGGCGGTAGACTTCTTTAGCTTTGTATCCATCTTTTCCCACAAAGTAGACCAAAACTTCCCTACGAACCGTGAGTCCTGTCTGACACAATAGAACTAGGCAAACCAAAGTGAACCCACACATTAGCAAAAAATAACTCAGCTTGCATCACTGACCTTAATGGTATTTTTGCAAGGAATAAGAATACACATTTTTCTAAATCGATCTACAATCACAAATATATAATCATGACCTTTTTGGTGGTAGAAAACCACCCAAAAATCCATGGAGATACTTTCCCATGGTTGGGAAGGAACTACAACAACATATATAATCCCAACTCCTATTATTAGGCTTGCTTGTACTACATAAAACACAACTCTTGATGAATTTAGCAACTTCAGCTTGCATGTTTGGCCAATACACATACCTCTGTAAGTGCACTACTAGTCTCTTTGTCACACCAAAGTGACCAACTACCATGGAAGTGTGTGCTTCTCTCATCAACTGCACTCTTTCCCTCCTAGGCACACAAAGTTTCCTGTTCTTATAGAGAAAACCATCCTAGAAATAGTATTCCCCTCTAGGTGAAATCCCTCGTTTGGAGGTTTCTGCTTGAAATATCTCTACAAAATCCGGATCCTACTCATAGCCTTCCTAATATGCTTCACACACAAAAGGCTCAAGAAGAGTTAATGTGCCCACAACTGAAATCAAAGGAGGTCTAGATAACATGTCAGCTAATTTGTTAGTCACACCTTTTTATATTTAATAACCAAATGAAATTGTTGTAAGAAACCCATCCATTTATAGTTCCTAGCTTGCTGAAGTTTACTTTGAGCATGCATATTTTAAAGAGGTTGATGATCCATATGAATGATATTTTCCTTACCCATCAAATAATGTTTCCATTTCTTGACTTCTTGAACAAGAGCATACAATTCTTTTCATAAGTACAATAATTCAGAATTGCACCATGAAACAACTCAAAGTGATAACATACCAACCTACCTCCCTGAAGTAGGACAATCCCCATAACATAGTCACTGACATCGGTTTCCACTTCAAAAGGTAATTGTATAAGTTAGGTAAATCCAAATTGGAGCATGACTGATTTTATATTTAAATGAATCAAAAGCAATATGTTGTTTCTTACCCCAATCAAATGTCTTACCCCTGTTGTCACTTGAATGTAGTGGCACTGCTATGGAAGAGAAGTTCTTAATGAACTTCCATAAATACTTGAACTACTCCAACAAAACTCCTGGTCTCTATCAAACTTGATGGTGTAGGCCAATTCAAAATGGCCTCTATCTTAGCCTAGATCAATCCTTAACTCCCCATATCCAATCACATGTCCCAAAAAGACAAGCGACTATTGTGCAAACTCACACTTCTTTTCATTCAACACAAGTCGGTTCTCCTTAAGAACTTGCAAAACTTGACATAAATGATCAATATGCTCCTCAAAAGTTCTACTAAAAACCAAATGTCATCCAAGTACACAATAACAAAGGAATCAATAAATAGCCTCATTACCTCATTCATCAACCTCATGAAGGTAGTGTACATTACATAGCCCGAATGGTAATACCAACCATTCATATAACCCTTTCTGGTCTTGAACATTGTCTTCTAGATGTCCTCTTCCTTAACATGCACTTGATGATATCTAGACTTTAAATCAAGCTTAGTAAAATATTTAGCATGTTGTAACTGATCTAATAAATCATCAATGCGAGGAAGAGGGTACCGATTCTTAATGGTATTTTATTTAAAGCCCTATAATCAACACACATTCTCCATGAACCATCTTTCTTAGGTACTAAAATAATAGGAGAACCACATGGAGAAGTGTTAGGATGGATTATACCTTTTTCAATAAAAGACTATAAATGTTGTTTTACCTCATTGACATCTTTCAAATATTTCTTGTATAATCCCAAGTTTAGAAGTGGACTATTAGGTAGTAAATGGATCTCGTGCTCAATTTCCTTGACTGGGGCATCCTGTAGGTTCTGAAAGACCTCTCTAAACTTGAACCAACTCTACTATCTGATGCCTACTCTTTATTAGAAAACATGCTACAAGTGGTTTTAGAGGTAACAATCTCATCATCTGGCATATCCCTCAACATAAGCAATGCAAATTTACCACTAACATTAATGAGCTTTCGGGCTTCGTTGGCACTTACCAAATATATCTTTGAATCTATTGAATAGATAAAATGATGTAGCTCTTACCATCCTTTACCAAGTGGTACTGATTGGCTCTCCTTACAAAGATAACATCCTTGACATACATATATGGGCTGCCAAAAACTACACCACACACATCAAGGGGAACAACATCCATAATAACCTCATCAATAAACTTTTTGTCAATACCAAAAGTGATCTTACACTGCTTCATTACCTTGATGTCTACACCTTTCTTTACCCAACCCAAAGAATATGGGCTTGGGTGACTATAAGTTTCCAACTTCAACTTGTCCACTAACTCTTTACTAATTAAATTATCTTGAGAACATGTATCAAAAAGAGCATCCACCTTAGTTTTCTTCACTTGAATCTTTAAATGAAAAATTTTGTTAGTTCATTTTCCTAAACAACACTATTACTACCCAAACATACCTCTCTATGGAGGAGGCACAACACATAGTCTCATCCACCTCTTCACTGCAAAATACTTCCTCTCCCTAGAGGGAAACCATAGGCCTTCTTCTTATTCTTCTTATTCTTAAGGGATGTATATTCGGGTGGAGCTTCCAACATTTCTCCTCGGAATGAGTGTCAACATCATAGTGCCCACAAAGAAATTTAGTATCCTTTTTAGAAATAGAAGTAACATTTTTCTTACCCTTTCCTTTTATTTTTTCCTTTTGCTTGACATCACCTTGTTTCTTCAAGCATGTTGAGAGGTAGATGAACTCTTTTTCTTGTCCATCTCCAAATAGTGAGCTTGCGTACAAGCTTCATCTACATCTATAGGCTTGGCCAAGAGGACGGGTCTCCTCAAATGGCTATGGAGTCCACCGATATACTTCATCAATAGGTCTTGTCTGCTACATCCTTTCCCATCTAAATAGCTTTCTTCCGGAACTCACTGGTATACTCCTACATAGTCTAACCTTGTTTCTACCTTTGAGATATTGCCAATACATGGACCTCTCTTCCTCATAAAAATAGGATAAAATTTCTTTTGGATTAGCTTCTTAAAAACATCCCACTTAGTAATTGGAGGAAGCTTCTTAACAACCAATGTATGAACATAAATTTCAAACCAAGTTAAAGCATGTTTGGTTAATTTTAACCGAGAAAAGGAAATCTTCTGACTTTCATTAATTTGATGCAAAATGAAATATACCTCCAGTTGAGCTAGCCAATGGTCTATCTTCTCAACATTCACATCTCCATCATAAGGCTCAATTTTTTTGGCCTCTAATTTTAATGGAGGAGGTGTGGGAATGGCATGGGATGGTTCTTCTTCATGAAACCTCTTCTTCACGATCTTCCAATGTCTCATTTAATAACACCAAGCTTCTCCATGAGTAGTCCCATGATGGACTCCAATTTCCCAATGGACAAGGAGATACTTTTCCCACATCTTTGGACATACTTGCCACATTAGCCTCCAACTTGTAGAAACACTCTTCACCACTATCCTCTACATCATCTCTTCGAGCCATCTCTTGAATTCCTTGCTTCCACTTCCTTGTAGAAATCTCTTCTTCGAAAGGAATAAGGCTACCTTCACCACTTTCTTTTCCCTTTTGGGTAAGGGGCATCTAACTACAATCTCAACACAAGTTAACCACACAAAAGACTGAAATCTTAACTTCTCTGATACCATTTGATCCGTAAATTACCTAACTTTAATAATTAACAGATCACTATGCTCATGAATATGAATGAAATATGTGAGTTCTTTATTAAACCAATTATTGTGTAATATCAACCACAATTAAACTACAAATTAAAAGGAGAAGAGACAAAAATGAGACAAGATTTATCTTGGAGAAACTCATGTGGGAAAAACTCTAGTGGGTGAGCAAATTAGCTCCCCTTCACTATGTAATCTCAAAATGATACAACTTACTGCCAATTTGGCCTTCAAGAAAGATGAGACTCCTTCTAATTGTATCTACTTGCTCTCAATTCTCTCAAACAACAAGAACTCTTCAATATGAACAAACAAGACAAGAATCCAACTCTCCAACTTTTCTCACACTTTGAATTCACCCAAAACACTTTCTTGAATCCTTGGAAATGCTTGTATTTATAGATGCTCAGCTCAGGGAGGCGTGGAAAGGCGAAACAAACTAATTGGAAGCTCAAACATTTACAATTGTTGAGATCCCGCATTTTGGAATCGTTGGTTACAAGATAGATGCCACTTTAACCACCGTGCAGGCTGCCCAATTACCGATGGTTTAGCGTTATGTAATCGCCGATCGAATCCTCAAAACATAACATCAAATGGCCTAAAAACATCATTTGAAGTGTCCTGATCATCCCAACGCGACAAGAGCATCTTGGGAAGACATAATGAGAAGAACAAGTATCATATATAGAAAATACATAGAATTGGACTTTCCCTGATCCATTTTTGGATCACCCCGTAGGAATGACAAAACAAAATGTAAGAAAAATCATTAAAACAATGCTAAGCCCTCAAAATCAATTGCAAATTAGTATTTATAAAGAAAAATGAAATAATAATATTATATCTTTTCCTTGTCGATTGAATAGATACTTACAAAGTCTAACACATGTTGGTACACATGCTCGCTACCAATATTTGCATTGTCAAATGCCAATTGAATTACAAGATTAACAAAAGAAAAATGCTTGCATAATGGAAATCTTGAAGGATTTGCAAAACAAGAAAAAAACAAGGAAAGGTGGTCTTTAAAGAGTGTCAAAGTATTGTAGGTGGCAACTCCAATGATGATTCCTCATTTGCTCTTTGACATAAGCAACTCTTTGCAATAAAGCCCTAATCCTTTGGATAAAGACCAACCTCGGGAATAAAAATTCACATTATAAAAGTAAAATGCAAAAATCTAGTCCACATTCGATAAAAGAGAAACAAAAACAAAAGAAAATTGAATGCTAAAATTAAACATATTACATTAAATAATCATTCTTTTCTAAAATTTGAAACACTCATTGAGCCTTATAGAGTGGCACACCAACATACTTCCACTCATTTGCATAATCCATGAAACCAAGTCTCTCATTTCCATTGCAATACTATGGTGGAACTAAATCTCTAAAATTTCAACATGAGCAAACCTTAAATTGAATAGAAATACCTTGTAAAACCCACCAAAAAATAGAGCAACAAGTATCGGTGTCCCCCGTGATCTTCTATCAAATTTTTGGACAATAACGAAAAGTATAATCCCAAAGCACCTATATAGAATGTTAGAACCCAACAACTCTCTTTACAACAAATTGACTTTGTTCCCATCTAAACAACATGCAACCATTGTTTTGACCGAAACAATACTGTGCATCAAATCACCATGTAGGGAAGATGCACGGATTGGGAGTTGAGTCTGTTTGTGCCATAAAGCAACACATTAAAGAGGAAGAACATAGAGCTCGATGCAAAAAGTGGTCACAACAATAACAATTAAAAGATCAAGATCTCTGCCATGATCGTCATCTATACAAATGAAACGACAACCGTTGATATCCTCTATCAAGTGAATGCAACCCGAAATGAAATGCCTATCAACATAAATATTTTGTACCATACAAAACAAAATCACTTAATAAAACGAAAGTGAAGCAAGAAATAAATATATATTCACTTAAAAGTACATTTTCGTAATTTATGGATGAAGCAAATCTTTTTAATAAAATTATAAAATTACAATGCTTCACCACTTGCCCAACGATGTGGGAATTCGTAGGCGGTCAATTTAATATTAAACCCCCGCCCTTAATATTTCAATGCATACCCCACGCACGCTTTAATATTAAAAAAAAAAACACGAGCAAAACGCAATTTCTATCGCCCCCCGGACAAATTCCTTCGTAAATTTTCCCCTTTCTCCTTATTTTCCTTTCCGTTCATCGGTCCGCACAACAAGGGTCACGGCTGAACCGTCGGATCTTTTTCTCAGAGCGTCCTGGCCGTCTATCTTTCTCTCAGATAGTCGCGGGTTCGATCCCCACAGAAACCAAACGAGAAAACCAACCCCACAGTTGGAAATGAACACAATAGTCGCAGCGGCGGCAGCTGGAACAGGACAAAGCTTAAACCTTTAACCCGGCCCCTGTTCTGCAATGAAAAAAATTCTTTTTTGGCGGATATTTTAGCAGATACTTGAAACCCTAGAAAATATTTTTGATTCACCCCGAGGAATGGAGATCAGGAACCCGAAACTAACCATTGATCTAAACACGGAGCCGAAGGAGGGCAGCGGCGGCATGCATTATGTTGCTATGGACCCTACAAATCTGGTAAAGAGATATCACGGCGTTTTACCCGCGGTTTCCGGGAATGCCGCCGAAGAGCCCGGGGTTGGAGGTCAGGTGCCCTGTTGCGGGCTTTGCGGTAAGGTGGTTCAGGGAATAATGGCATTGTGTGCGATGGATGTGAGCGGGGATATCACGTGGGGTGTGTGAAGCTGAAGCCGAAGCAGGCTTCGGCTTTGGAAGATTGGATGTGTTATAATTGCGTTGCGGGGAGGAGTGGCAGCCAGAGGTGGCCGTTGGGGGCTTTTCCTAAGGAATTTAGGACTAGATTAGGTGTTAAGGGCAGCGGTGTCGGTGCCGCTGTCGGTGTCGATGACGGTGCTTGTGTTGGCGGAGGTGTTGGTGGCGCCGCATTGGAGAATGTTGCTTCGGATGCCGCTGTCGCTTTGGCCACAGCGTTAGCTGATGCTGTAGCCTCTGCGAAGAAAGATGTCGTGGATGCAGCCAGCTGCGAGCAAAGGTAAGTGAAAACATAGCTCTTGCTTTATGATTGGAGTTGCTTTTGTTTTTTAGCATGAATTCTGTGTTTTTTGGTTAGAATTGGAGAACCATTAAGGCAATAGTTTAATCAAATACTTATAATTATGATGTTAGATGAAATGTGATGATGAAATTAACACAGAGATTTTTGCAGCTGTATATGTTGTTCACCTATTTGTATCATGCTGGAAACCCATTGGAACCATTGTCTAAACGAACAAATGGAGTTTTTGGGACCCAGCAGTATCATCATCTAACCTAATAGATAAGAGTTCTGATGTTGAAGAATCATCATCTAAACAAGCAGATAAAGAGTTTTGAGATTCGTTAGATCCATTTTATAACCGAATTGATAGGGTTTTGATGTTGAATGCAAAGATATTATTGGAACCATATATTTTGTATCTGGAGGCAAATTAAAATCACTATTTAAACAATTAGACAGAGTTTTGATGGAGTGCATTTTTGACAACGAGATGGAAGGGAGAGATTGCTGCAACTATGCATGCTGTGAGCACATTTGTATTATGCTGGAGACCCACTAGAATGATCGTATTAAGTATTACCTAGTAAGTTAAGTTTCGAGACCCATTTGAACCATCATCTAAATAAGTAGATATAGTTTCAATGTCAGTGCAATTTTGACGATGAAATTTACACGGAGATTGCTGCAACTTTACTTCTACTTCTTGTATGCCCATATATATCATGCGGGAGACCCATTAGAATCATAATCTAACCAAGTAGGTAGAATTTTTATACCTATTAGAATGCCCATCTAAATAAGTAGATAGAGTGTTAGGGTTAGTGCAATTGGAACAATGAAATGATCGCAAAGAGATCTTTGCGACTGTATGTTCTGCACACATTTTTTTAATGCTGGAGACCCATTAGAACCATCATGTAAACAAGTAGATAGAGTCTTGATGTTAGGGTGATTGCACATGTAGATGAACACAAAGTGATTGCTGCATCTGTACTTGCTGTACATCCATCTGTATCATGCTGAATGCCCTTTAGAACCATCATCTAAACAAGTAGATAGAGTATTGATATCAAGTATTAACACAATTAGAGACAGTGAGATGAGCACAAAAAGATGGTCACAACAGTGCATGCTGTACACCCATTTTATCATGCTGGAAACCCATTAGAACCATCATTTAAACAGGTACATGAATTCCCATTGGAACCATCATCTAAACAGTTAGATAAAGTGTTGATACTAGCACAATTGTGATGATGAGATGATCCCAGAGTGAATGTGGCAACTGTACATGTTTGACATCAATTTGTATCATGCTGGAAGTCAAACAAGTAGATAGATTTTTGACATTTGTTGCTAGCAAAATTGTGGCGATGAGATGAATGCAAAGAACAATCCACAAATGTACATGTTGTACTCGCATTTGATCATATGTATACATTTGAAGCTTGCGGACAGGCTTTAAATTTGATGGCCTATATGCCTAGAAAACAGAACTGCTAATATAATGTAAATAAAAATATAAAAGCAAACCTTCATTTAATTTAGCAGTTATTAACTTATTTTATGCATAGCTGATATTAATATAATTTGTACATAAATCTATTTAAAAATGATGGTTATATTTTAAATATGAAAGTTGGGCGACACAGTGGTTTCAAAAAATTACACTGTTAAAAACGCAAAAAACGTGCAAACAACCTTGAAATTTAAACCTGCTTGCGGAAGAAGTTTCTAAGAGAAGAAAGATGTACAAGGATGTCTATAAAAGTGGGGGATTTGTAGAGATTTGAGAAAGTAATGCAATCAGACAAAAATTGGAGAATTTATGACAGCTTAACAACTGAAGCAAGAATCATTTCTCTAAATAATATCGATTTGATAGGTCCCAGACCAGTTTGGCCTCATTGAGTTATTTAAATAATCATCAATGTTTATAGAGATCTGTGCAAATAATATTATAAGTTGCAGGAAAAGCTACCTGCACATGGTGTTCCTGCTAGAAACATTTCTGAGACGAAACGGCAGAAATGTCCTGGAAATAGTACGGCCATTTTTCATGCTGTTTCTGGCAGCTTCGGGATGCTTCTGGCAGGTTACTGGTTGTTTTTGGTGCTTTATCTAAAAATCTTTAAAAACATTAAAAAATCATATAAAATAAAAGAGTAATGTATTCTTTAAGTGTTTTATATTTCAAATTTTTATTGTGTTGATGTTTCTGTGCCATTTCATTTCCAAGGGTTCTTATAAAATCAGCGTTTCCAGTTTTGGATGTGTTTCTGTTTCCTGGTACAGTTACAATCATGTAGCGGTTTTTTAATTTGCTGAGTATTGCTGAATTTTTAGATTTTCGTGCTGAGTCCAAGTCCAAATCTAAAATATGCTTGGTGAGTCCAAGCCCAGTCCAAGTCTTTAAACAATGGTATTAATATCTATATTGTGTTAATATCTATTATATTTGTCTAATGACTTACCTTCTTAAAAACTAACTTTGAATATTGTTTTTGATTATAGTTTGTGAATGTTCGAGACAAAAATTGTCACGGTTAAATTTGATACTTCTTTCTCACAACTTTTACTTTTTATTTAATACATACTCCTTTTCTCGTTCTTTCCTCATTTCTCCCTCTCCACACATACTCAATGTTTTATCATTTTCTTGTTTTGCTCCCTCCAGGTTTATATTGATGATTGTATCTTTGGTTATTCTAACTTGGGCCTTGCTAGATGCACGTGACATTGATGGTCTTTGGTCACTGTATCTCACTTTGATTTTCATCAGCTTAATGCTTCATTATATAGAATTCTTCCCTCACAGGGCTTCTGTTTGTATTTTGCTCTTATGTTTGTGGTGTAACTGGAATGTCTTTGCCTTTCTGACTTTCTGTTCTGATATATTTACAATATTACAAACAAACACATGATCACTAAGTTCTGTCTTGTAGTCTTACCTGTATGGAAGCAGCTTCTCCACCAGTACAATAAATAACACGACAACTGTACTAATTATGCATGCTATGATAACTGAAGTCTTAACCATGCATGACAAAAGTCATAGTTTTTGTAACTAAGTTAACAGACTGTAGCCCAATGACTGGTTTCTTTATTATGCACCTGCATCAAGTGTACATCTATGCAAAAAGACTGGAAGTGGAGGAGCAACAAAGAAAACAGGAAACAGAACATAGATGGAAAATGTAATTCATTTACAATTTTTCCCATAAGAGCAATGCCTTCATATGCAGAATTTCACAGCAAGGATTTCCAAGAAAGAATACAAAAGAGAATTTTAAACAACACAAGTGTTTTTAAGAGTAAATCTAAAACAGAATCATCCCTGTATTTTACACATTTTATATATCTCAGACATTATCCTCTTACACATGGGTTTGGGTTACTGCTTTGTGTTTATTCTTCTCATTTATTTTCAGTGATTTTGATCTTTTTATTTAGTTAATCTTTGATCCTAGGGTCCTTTTATCCTAACACTTTCTATTGTAATTGGATGTATTCTTGACTCCCTTTGAGCCACTTTTGGTCATTTGTGGTTATTAATATAATTTCTTTGTAAACCAGAATATCAAAGAACACAGAGGTGTTTTCTAGAGCCCAAAAACAGAGTCATATGTAGTTCACTACATTTAGTAAGTTTCCTCACATCCTCTTTGTTTTATTTCTTCTCCTCTCACTCATATTCATCTTTATTTTTAAAATAATAAATATCAAGCTCATAAATTGCACAGTCATAGTCAATCCTTAATTAACCTGTTCTATGCATGAAAGTCTGATTGGACTGTACTTACTACTATTCTAGCTGCATTAGTAGTTATACTTGTCATGATACTGAAAGTGCTAATCATGCATGACAGGAGCTTTATATTTGGCAACTAAGTAGTGAGTTAATCGGCTACAACTAGTTGACTGATAACTTATCGTGCTTCCGCTTCAGAATTCCAGGGTCTTTCCATTTTTTAAGTATCGCAATTACATGGACATTGCATTATGTAACAGAAAAATAGAAAAACATTTTTAACTTATATGGTGTCACGGAGACGGAATCATTTGTTTATTGTCTTATCTTGTTGATAATCTTGAACCAGATAAATTTAAAGCAATAGAGTGTCTAATGCCCCTTATTCACACAACACATGATTCATATTTTCGAAAAATAAAAATGTTGTAGGAGTTTCCAGTAAAAACAATACAGCAGTGGATGCTAGGGGGTTAGGGTTAAAACTCTGGTTAAATTTCCAACCCGTCTAAAAAATTTTTAAGATTGGAATGCTAGTAAAATGAATTTAAAATAGTATTAGAGTTTAAAATGGCCATGAGCAGCCGTATTCATACCAGATATAATAATAATCAGTATCCTTCTACCGCTATACATAGCAGGTGGAGCTGTCAAAAGTAACCACGAGGATAAAATAGTAGATATTATTTAACTGAAAGAAAATACTGCCATATCAAAACTAATATTGATTTTATCTAGAGAATACACAGACCATCATCATATAAAATGCACATGCACCATCACCAAGCAGGTTGGTTCTTTCTGCTGATCTTCCTGCAATGGCTGATGACCTAAATAGTTATGTGCCTGCAGGATATATTCAGTGGTGAAAGTATCCTCCGTCTTACCTTTGTATGTTAGGAATAGCATGTTGCACACAATAGTTAACTGAACTGAAGTTGAACTCCAGCTAACATAAATTTGCATTTAGCCTCTGCAGCCTGTTTATCTTGTCCTAGATCTCCAATGGAGTTGGCCAGCACATGATAAATGCCACTGTTATCACCCTCAAGGACATAAGGCCTTTAGTGAAATGGTGTGCGATTAGGTGAAAATCCCTTCCATTTTACTAGCAGACCTTGACCCCAGCGTTGGCTTCTTTAGATCCTTTGTACTAACTAGCTCTCAATGTGGTATGCCTGACCCAGATTCTCAAGGGCATTCCTTTTGTAGAATGATTTGTCTTTGAAACTGTATAGAAAAATGCATTTCAAGCTAAGATATTGTTTCTTCACCTCCTGCACAAGGACCCTCCGCTGGTATGTCCCAGGTACAGGATACGGGCTGGCACTGCCATGCAGAAGAACCCAGGGAATCCATGCTGTCCAGGGTGAATCCAAGGTTAAAAATGGTTTTTAATTTTTTATCATTTATTCTTGAAAATGGATGTAAAGCAACAATAAAAAATATTTTCACTGTCGTTAGGGCTTGAAAGTGATATAAATTGTGGTTAAATCCCTGTTGACAAGTTACAATTACAAAGCCGTCATTCATCACTTGAGATGAACTCCAAATAGCCTAGAGCATGAAAATGAAAGGAAGAAGTGAAACCAAGGAAGAGACTCAAGACTGCAGCCATGCAGCACTGTTGATCCCCACAGCAGCCATTGATTATGCCCGTGTTTTTAAACTTTAGCCTTAAAGTTATGTTTTATATTTTTGTAATTTTATTTTTTACCTCAAAATAATTAATGGTTAGGTTAATAAATTATATTATTATTGGAAGTTAGTTTATAACTTAATTAATATGTAGTATTTATCTTTAAATTTTTTAATTTTTTTCTTACTTAGTTAAAATATATTATGATAAATTGAAGGCTTTTGCGAGCAATTTAGTGAGAGGAATATTTAATTTTTATTAAATTTCAATTTGTTTTTAGGTTTTTAATCAAAGTTCCACTGAGTGCTTATTATTTTAAATTAATTTATGAGATTTTATTGGTTTTATTAGATATTTATCTATTTTGACATTTTGGTACATTTATTTTTTATTTTGTGGTTTTTTTTAATATGCATATTATGTGGTCAATGTCACTAATTTCTTATTTGTTAGGTTAAAATTTCTATATTTTTCATTTTTAATATCTTTTTTATACAGCTGAACACAAGTCATACCCAAGGGAAAAAAGTTGCCGTACTGGCGAACCTGTTTCTTCAAACCTGAACCTGAATTGGTAACTTAGATTTCAAGATGAGGAAATTCACTAACAATCTCAGTGCTGTATGCTTACTCAGATTCTCAAGGGCAAACCTTTTGTAGAATGATATGTATTTGAAAGTTGAAACTTTACTGAACAATGCATATTGGTGCTTGTGAAGTAGGTCTTCTCTCTTATGATCCTCACTTTTTAGTCCCTCTAAGATGTTAATCCTTATTGAAACAAAATTTCTGCTGCTCTTGCCATATGCCCCGGATTCCCGGGCAACAAAGTTGGACATGCCGTGTTTCTTGGCTTCCAAATTGGTATTCTTACACAATTCCTATCCTTCAGAAGCAACTAAAGAAGGTAAAGCTATGAATGAGAAGCAGGGAACTGTAGAGAACAGTCACACTAAGGAAAATAGTTAGAAATCCATTCCATGGCCCAAGCGTATAAAAATGATTGTTAGTAATAAGCCAACGATTTAATGTATATGGAAATAAGGAAAAAGAAAACAAACTTTACAATTATTTTGGAAGAATCATCATCTAGTAGAAAAAATAAGAATGGAAGCAAGGTGCTCCCATGAGCCGTTGTGTAGTGGTAAAGCAGGGGTTAATGTCCTGATGATTTGGGTTCAAACACTACTGTTATTTTCCCCTTTGTTAACTACATGTCTTTGTGATCAAGCAGGCTACCATTGGATGGAACGGAGTTCAAGTGTCAGGAGAATTTTGACGGAGAGATACCCCTCATATGTGACTCCTTGGCATAAAGGTTTTCCGTGTTGATGTTACACTTCTTGTGTAGCGCTTCACTCTTTGGCTAACAACAAAGAATGGAGAATTGGAGCATTTGCCTGGAAGGGCCAAGTTAGGGAGGGTGTTGAAGATGGATATCTGCAACTACATTCATAAATACTGCTAAATTTGTGCGATAAGTGGACTGCTGTTGGGAAAGGACCATGCTAGTAATTGAATTATATAAATAACAAATATTTTTGAGTCTACAGACAAAACAACCATGCATGGCAGTATGCAAGGAAACCATAATATTAGTGTGGAACAGGTTGGAAATATGAGAAGTTTACTGTTTTTTTCCACATGTTATCAGAAATTGTAAGTGCTTGGTTTTAATTTATCTTGATTTCATTGGTATGTATGAGAACCATAGAAAGACAGTTAAGGTCTTTTCCATATGTTGAAGTGCATGTTAAGGTAGGATGCTTGATTTGGCTTTGTCGAGTTTACTGTTTTTTTTCCACATGTTATCAGAAATTGTAAGTGCTTGGTTTTAATTTATCTTGAGTTCATTGGTATGTATGAGAACCATAGAAAGACAGTTAAGGTCTTTTCCATATGTTGAAGTGCATGTTAAGGTAGGATGCTTGATTTGGCTTTGTCGAACATCATATAATATCACCTCTTCAAAACTTCCGTCATTTTATTATCATGTGTAAAAGCATTTGCATCTACCACGTTGAAGTTTCAGAGGTTCAAGGTTGCGACGTGACCATCATTAAGAATTACGCGTTCCGTTTACATCTGCAAGATGCGTTGAACTGAAGCTGACTAACAATAGATAACAATTGCTCCAAGAATGTGGATTTGAAGGGAAATATTTCAAAAGACCATTCATAAACATTATACCTCACGAATGAGGATTCTACATACAAATGTATAATTTCAAAATTAGTTGAAATCAACCATGAAAATGAATATACAAAGATGGCTTCAATAGATTATCTTTTGGAAATTATCTTGAACATAAAGTGGGTCATAACTCATAAATATAGATGGGGATCCATTTAAAGTTCAGTGATACTCTATAAATTGAAATAATGATGAGACAGTAAGAAAACAGGCGTTCAGGAATTTTGTTTATCTGTTTGATTAATATTTTTTTGGGTTTGAAATAACATAGAGAAAACCATAAAATGAAATGATGACGAGGTAGTAAGGAAGCAGCCATTCAAGAATTATCTTTTTGTTCTGATTAATATTTTTTTGAGTTGGAAATAAAACAGAAAAAAATCTTGGCATGACTGCTCAAGGATACTACAGCTAGGTAGCTGGTTCGAGTGCAGTATGGGTGCAGATACGACAATTTTTTTGCCTTGGGTATGTCTGTACAAAAAATATATATAAAAATATAGAAATTATAGCCTAATAAATCAGAAATTAGAGACATTTGTCATTAACCATATAGTCTTTTGTGGTCTTTTATCTTTGTTTTTGTGTTTGAGTTACTTTTTAGGGTTAGAATTAGTTTTTATTATATTTTTTTGTGTTTTTATGTTGACTTTTGATTGAAAAAGCAATATAAAAAAAAAAATCTGTTTTTTTGACTGTGGGTACCCCTTGGGTATGTCCTGGGCGTACCTGTATGCTTGGATATGTCTGCCGACGTACCCGTATGCCAAGGACATACCCGGGCATGCCCGTATGCCAAGGATGTGCCGGGACATACCCAAGGGGTACCATACCCGTACCATGTCCCGGGTACGTACCCAAGTTGGGTATGAGGCTGGGGGACGAATCAGCTACTTAGTAATACAGCGCATCATTAGACTTGGAAATGAACTTTTGGCTATGAAACCGGGATTGAGGGGTATCTATCTTGTCAATATTTGATACAGACATTTACTTGGCCACCAGTTCCACCTTTTTTAGCTCTTGTTATCACACGTTGCAATGATTCCTCTAATTAACTAAAAAAATATAGTGAAAACACCTAGTATTGTTTGAACTTGTGTCAATATCATGGCAATCAGCTTGTCTTATCGCTACCTCATTGCCTGTTTAATATCTTTTAATATCTTATATGGTGGAGATAATTAGAGACATGCAACAAGATATTGGAATTAAACTAGTTGCTCATGGGGATCGACATTGAGGATGGAGATCAAGTAGTAGATGCCTCTGGTCATGATGCCTGATAGAGTTAGCTGGTAATATTCCTGAATCCATAGAGAAGCAAGGATATGTCCTATGGCCTAGGATGGTATGGTGTCTGGTCTTAATCTGTAGCCAATGAGAACATTCTCCGAACTGACCAAGAGAGATCGCGAGGTCATTGGTGTGATGATGCAGAATTTAATCAGGATAGATAATGGTGCCATCAACAATTAATTAGAATTTTTGGCTAAAGGAATCCATCTTAGAGCTGATTATGCTGTGGGGTAGACATCCAAGTGACCTAGTATATTTCTGCTATATCTTCTCCCTAACTGTTTTATTAATTACCCTCTTTGGGGAACGGAATGAGGGAGAATTTACAAAGTATCTGGAGGGAAAAAGCCCTATGGAGATGGTGATTTACTGAGAATTATATCACTGTTAATATCCCTGTCGTCTAGGGAACTCTTTGAAGCAACCAAGTTTGAAGAAAAAATAGATAAATGCTAATCTCTCCTGATAACGACTATATATCCCATGTGCCTAAGCCTGTAGAGATGAAAAATGATCATGAAGAAACTCTCATGCCAAAGAGCAAGATAGTCTGAACCCTCTCAATGTGGGCTGATTTAATAGGCCTCAAGTTGGTACCCCAAATATCAGATCCATAAAGTACAATAGGTTTAATGGTTGTGTTGAAGAGATGCATCTTTGTAGGGATAGTGTGAAAGTTCATTTGAAAGCAATGAGGCTACTGAACAGTAAGGGTAGTATATCTCTCGCAAAGCTGTGATTGAGAAGCAGGCTTAAGATAAAGACATGGAACTGTAAATTCCGACCCCAAAGATGTATATGCGATTACGCCCCCTATATATTAGATTTACAATTTGGAGGTATTGAAAATCAAAACCTTGGTTCTTCTAAGGTTACCCACCAGCTGGCGAAGCTCACAAAATTGAGTAGGAACATCCAATTACCTTTGCAATCCCTCAGAAGAGTGAGCAGGGAGCATCACATCATCAAGAAATCTGAACAGGTAGTATATAGAAATGAAGACATGGCATTAGGCACAACCATCCTCTGCACGTGTATGAATGAGCTAGAAAATGAGGAATTTTGAAGGATTTTCCATTTTGAAAAGTTTTAATTCAAGCACTAGACCTCTTGACATTTCCCAAATATTCTGTTCAGAGAAAGAGGTTTAGTGTTGGGCGAAAGGGTATTCATAAATGCACGCCAGCGCAGCCCTGGTTGTCTTTGGCCCAGTCAAAGTGGGTCCTGAATTTTATCCTCAAACAGGAAATCAAATTACTGGCTTAATTGTGTTGTGGATTTTTTTCCAATTGGAGTACTCTCCCATGCTTTTTCTGGTTGCAGTATTTCCAGGAGCTTTCCAGTGGCTTTCTTCATAGAACATATGGGTCTGCTGCTGCCCTTCTAATTCCATTCCCTCTCTTACATTTCGCCTCTTCAATCTGCTACACTACGCCTCCGGCATAGGTTTGGGATTCTAGGGTAACAGGCTTTTGTTTCTTTGGCTTCCATGTAGTCTGGATCCTCTCTGCAACCTGGTTGTGGACTTGAAAACTACAAATGTTGGAATGTCTGAGATTTTCAACAGAACTAGCCACGTATGGGATAAACGCTCTTCTCCTTGGATGAAGAGAGGAGAAATCCTTGTTTATGGCACTAGTGTGGTGGATCAAATCAAGTAGTTCATTGCTTTTGATCCCTGTTACTCCCAAAATGAAATGATAGTAATCCAGTGAGCAGCAAAAATTCCTTTGAAAGTCGTTTAAATAAATAGTAAAATCTAAGACTCTGAGCGTCTTTCCTAGTAAGGTTTTTATGGCCTTGAAATCTTACATTTTGCCTTAAAGTTTACTACTTATTTTCTATGGCACAGACAATAGGTGAATATGAAGCGAGACAAAGGATGAGGTTACTTCTCCAATTTGTGCCATAGAATTTGTGCCGTCCCATTTATCATATGTCTTATAATGATTGTTGAATTCCCCTCTACAAGAAGGTTGTTGGTGTTTGGTTCGGTAGCAATGTTCACACCTTTAAGAGATTCTGCTTCAGCAATGTCATTTTTCAGATCCACTGTACAAAGGCTTTTGCAATTTCTTCTATCGTGGATGATGACTTTATCCTATAGCTGGACATGGGTTTACCTTTCAACTCCATCAAGACTAAGATTATAAAAACTCATCTTACTAAACCTTCTAGGGGTTATATTTCTACTTGCCCTCTGCGAGTGTAATAATCTAGATGGTATTTCAATGACACACAAAACATGCGGTAGCTGCTAGCTAAAGACATAATTGAAAGACGAGTATTTTCTGAACAGTGGGAGGTGGATTTTGAAATTTACATCCAGAGAAGAGAAAATATCAGTATATTAATGGCAAATCTAAGGTTTGAAGTATGTATAAGTCACTTGCTTCAAATTAAATAAAATGTTTAATTCATTCCATGCATATTTAATATCAGCTCTATTTAGCTTATCTGTACCTTTTTGTTGGCTGAGTCAGATGCAGAGTCCTTTTCTGAGTTGGATTATGTTTCTTAATAGTTGGTTTTATTTGAGTTTGTGGTTGACATGTTTCTATGTGTTGTACTGCTTATAGGTGATGTTGCTCACCATTGATTGTTTTCACATTTTATTCCAGTTTCTAGATTTAAACAGTGCAATTATTTCACTGCATAGGTGGAGAATATGGTAATTCAAGTTGATATTTGTGAAGAAGCAGGATTTCAACTTATTTACCTCCTGCGTTGTTGAAATGTTAAATTTCTTTTCCCAATCTGAATTGTACACATTTATTTATTCTGTCTATGACAAAGGGAAATGTTACTGAGAGGTCAACATATTAAGTACTATGTACTGAAACAGTTTATTGGTTTGTAGGGTTGGCATTACAGTTGAGCCACTGGAAAAGATATTGAAACAACAAGAGCTACAGTCTCTCCCAGGCTAAATAATGTAGCAAATGGCATCACTTCAGAAAGACCATCAGAAATGATTGTTGGGAGGTCAAAAATTGATGCAGATAAACAGACCAATACCCGATTGAGAGACACAGGTAATTCAAATAATGCTAGTTCAAGTTTGTCTGATGAAGAACATTTTGACTGTGGAGATTCGGAAGCAAGAAAAATGAAGGGATTAGGGGATGAATACATGCAGAAGCTGAAAGATTTTATCTTACTAAAGAAAGGAGTGCTAAGTGATGGATGGGGAGTAGAAATTAAGAAGCGATCCAACAACCATGATTATGATGTAACATATTATTCCCCAGATGGGCATAAATGTCGTTCAAGACTAGATGTTGCTCGTTATTTGGGATTAATGGGCTGCAACACTGTTAATGCGTCCGAGGATAGGGTTGAAGGCAGCGCTTCACTGCAGAAAGGATTACCTTCTTCCCACCAGAGAGCTTTACCATCTTCAACATTACCAAGAAAGAGGAAAGAATTAGCTAGACGAAAATGCATTGATACACCTTTAGCAAAGGTACAAAGTTGCATTGTGAATGATGAGATCAACAACAGTAGTGAGAAGGAGGATCATTCCTCTGACATGGATATGGATCCTAATTTGCGGAAGGTAAAGAGAAAGAAAAAGACCGTATATTAACTGCCAGTGAGAGTGATATACATCAAAAAGAATCTAAGGTAATGTGATTTTTTTAATGCTTTCTTATTTTGTAGGGAGCATTTGTTTCTTTCAACCTTTGCAAATGATATCAATTGGACTGAAGCATGGATCCTGGATCTGTAGTGTTTCTCATGCTTTTCCACTGTTTGGCAATACAGGTTTTTGGTAATGTAGTAAAGGTTGTACTACATTATCTGATGTACTAATTATGCTATGTGAAGTATTTCATGAACCATTTGATGGAAATATAAAATCATTTATTCCATGGCTGTTTGTATTTTCAGGTGGATTTGCCTGTACAATATGAAGATTTTTCAATTGAATGTCTTGGAACCATTGATCCACGCCCTGCTTATCACAATAATCTTCATATCTGGCCTGTAGCATACCGATCCACTTGGCATGATACATTTACTGGGTCATTATTTACATCTGAAGTCCATGACGGAGGCATAGTTGGACCTATTTTCAGGGTAACAAGGCATCCTTGCACAGCATTGCTGAATACAAGTACATCAACTGTCTTATTGCTTTCAAGTTGCAAAAGCTCTGAAATTGATGGTACAGGCGAAAAGTGTGATATTCATTCTGAGACAACTAATGAAGGCATTGGTGAAATCGAGGCACTACTTGTAGATCCCGAGGACTCACTTTCTGCACATTTATCTGCATTCCAGGAGGAATTTGCAGCCGACAATGGCAATAATTTTGGAGATGATCTATTTAGATCAAGTAACAACATGGTAATTACTGAAAATGTTCAATCACAAGGACAAAGAGAACAAGTGAATTCTGATTTGAAATCTGTTGCAAATGATATTGGAGAGTTCTGGGTTGAAAGCAGGTCTACATCTGAAGCTTGGCGTTTAATTTCTAGGAGGTTTGTTGATGCTTGCCTTGTAGTTTACAAAGGGGCAAAAAGGCTGCAACTTATTTGTGACCATTGTGTTCCAAATGGTGCTGAAGCTAAGAAAAAATTAGGATTTCTGAGCAAGCTTTGTAGTTCAGCTGGCCCTGGAAATTTGTTAAATGCCATACACAATGAAAGTGGTCTGGTAAATTCATGCAGGGCATTGATGGAATGGTTAGAGCAGGACAGATTTGGATTGGATATACCTTTTGTGCAGGAGTTTATTGAAGGTCTTCCTGGAGCAGACAAATGTTCAAATTATCTTTTCCTGTTAAAGAGGAAGGATTATGCAACTTCCCTGACTGTTGGATCTGGTGCTCTGATCCTGCAAAAGAAAAGACCATATGAAGCTGACGAGTCCAATGAAGAAACTATACATGATCTTCTTAGACAAACAAAAAGGCTAGGAAAGAAATATTAACGGGATCCAGGAATACTGAGGAGCGGGCTGCTCCACCTCTGGGTCGACCTTTTGTGACAACACTTTCTGCAGACCTGGTAGGAGATGTAATACAGGTATGTCTAAGTTTTTAATTGCAGTGACTGAGGTTCTAAAAATTTGCTTCATGATATCAATAATGTTGTTGAGATATTTTATTTATTTTCTTATTTTCTCTACTGTCTTCTAATTTATAGGTTTGGGAGCTACTTTGGCGCTTTTATGAATTTCTTGGGCTCAAAGAGCCACCTTCTTTAGAGGAACTGGAAGAGGAACTTTCAGATCCTTGGCCAGAAGACCTCAAGATCATTGAGAAATCTGATAAGCAAAGTATAGAAACTAGAGATTTGAGTAGTGCAAGTAAAGTTGATGATAAAGGAATTTTCAGTGTGACAATTCACAATGAAGCCAATACACCGATTCACAGCGAGAATGGATATGAAGACATTTCTTTTGAAACAGGGCCTTCAAAAGACACTGGACAGGCTAGGTTTGCTGCTAATTTTTATGGTTGGTGCAATGGTGTAGCATTGGCTAGAGCTCATATTCCATTAATAAAAATTCTTCTTACCGAACTACAAAGGAAGGTCTCTGCAGTTTTAGAACCGAACACTGATATTGGAGAAGTGAAAAAACGTGGAAGGAAAAAGGAGACTGAAAGCATCGCATCTTTAAAAAAATCAAAGCATGCTATTCCTCCTGTCAATGAGGTAACTTGGCCAGAGTTAGCACGGCGGTATATCTTAGCTGTTTCTGCATTAGAAATGTGTGGTGATATAGGAGAAATGTCGACTCGTGATGCTGCAAAGGTTTTGCGTTGCATACAAGGAGATGGTGGGGTGCTATGTGGTGCACTGCATGGTGTGGTGGGCATGGAAGTAGATGCCCAGGTAATATAGGAAAACACAACATATGAGATTATGAGATATAAAGTGAATATGAAAACACAATTTATGCGATATAAAGTGAAGTCCTTTCGTTGTTAACGTGATGTATTTAGTAGATCTGAAATCATTGTAGAACAAATGTCTACTTTTTTGTGGTAACAAGCCTTTTTTGTTTCTTGATATCGTTTCAGTCTTTAGATGCAGGATTCTGTGTCTACAGATTATTAGAAAGTTTTAGAAGTGAAACATCAAACAACTACTGGTTTACATGTGGTAGTCCTCAATTTCTCTAGTGTCGAAAGTGATGTGGTTGTATGGCTGCCACGAATAAATCGATTGGTTCTCTTGCACATGTCCTTTTCTTTTATGTGTCATATTTTAGATCTATTTGTGAGATTACTCACCATCTGTGCTGTAGCCAAATTCTTGTATAACAATTTGAGTTTAACTGATTGATATTCAAACAATATTTACTTCTAGCTGGGATATCATCCTGATTAAAAGGTGGGGGTAATATAAGCAAGGCTGAATTACTTACTTTAATGATAAGTCTAAAAACTTAATAAGTTAATTTTAACAAAAGCAGGCCCAAAAGATGGGGGTAATATAAGCGAGTTTGAATTACTTACTTTAATAATAAGTCTATAAACTTAATGTTAATAGCAGCTGGCCCAAAATGTTGGTTATGGTAGTAATTGGATTCGTTTGGGAGTTTAAATGTACTTTCTAACCAATAAAATATTGAGTTTTTCCCTCCCTATTTATTATCTATGTTGCCAGGAAACGGAAACGGGCACGGGTACAAAATGCGGAAATGTCAATTTTCAAAAACCTCGGGCACGAAAAACTTACAATATATATATATATATATATATATATATATTTATAAAATATCCGTACTCATTTTATATATATATATATATATATATATATTTATAATAATATATTATACTCATTTTACATATATATATATATATATATATATATTATACTCATTTTACATGTATATGCATAGTACTCGTTTTATAATTGTACTCCATGGACCATAAAAGATAATTGATACATTAGACATTAAACTCTAAATTTAAAAAGTAGCCTATCTTAATTACTTTTTAAATAACAATATAACTTTTTTTTATATACATAGAACTCCTAAACTAAGACTTAAATTACATGACATTTAAATAATATAAACAAATAGAAAGTTAATGAATTTTAATACTAATACAAAACCTCGACTGCTCTCTATGGCACAAAAATTATTTCTTCTTTTGTCGTGCCCTAGCATATTCTAGTTTGCACAGAAAAACTTTAATGAACAAGCATTTTTCTGCACCAATGACCTCCCTCAAATCATGATTTCGTTTTCCTTCAAATCGTGTGCCTTAGCAAGAATTTCTGCCTCTGCAAATCATCGCGACCTCTTCTATTCTCCTGTTGAGAGGGCAAATACAAAAGAGACATCTTTTTCCACAGTTGCGAGGGCATTTTCAAATGATTTTTTATCAATCGCGACCAGGGCACGTTTCTATGGCGTTTCCCCATGTTTCCCCCGCGTTTCACGTTTCGAAACGTTTCAGGCCTGAAACACGCCCCCTTGGCATTTCCTGGCTTCACAGTTTATTATTTAACATCTCTTGCAAAACTATTTTATAACTTGCATGTAAGGTATCAATCAATCTTCTGTAGTTTCGTGGTTTTTTCTATATCATATCAAGTTGTATACACGCTATCATTCTAGCCGCATCAAAACTGACTTACTGCTCTCTGCAAAACTAAGTTGTATTAAACATCTAACACTTAGAAAATCTATGCCTGTTCAGCTCAATTGCTCTTTGCCATAGTGCCATCTGGTTTATTATGTGTAACTTATTCAATTTTTCTGGGAGCAATTATTACCTGCTAGTATTGACACTAATTTTAGTCAAATTCTCATTGTATGAACCTAGGAAAGTGTATTACCCTTGCTAAATTGATATATTACAATGACATATTCTCTTCTCTCCATTCCTAACTTTCTTATTATATCTATAAGAGACATAAGCCCATTAATATGTTGGTCCTTGATGTTTGTAGATTTGTTTGTATGTGTGTCTGTGTGTATATATTCATAGAACCTAATAAAAAGAGTTTATTCTAATGAGTCTAGTTCAAATCTGAAGCTGGAATCAAGTATTAGGTCTGTCTGTGGATCTGTATTTTAAATTAGGTAGACTCATGTGAATCCTAAATCCTCAACTTATTTGATTTCGTCCTATCCATGGCCTGTTTGATTTGATGGTATGCGAGTGATGGGTTAAATAGGCAGAGCATCCATCAAGTCCCAGATATTGGTTCCTTAGCATATTCTGCTTGCATACATATAACCCAGACTAATTTATCTGCTGCCATGAGATCTATTCTAATGTGTTTAATTAACCTAAAGAAGAAAACTACATGTACCTCTTTAATTGATATCATATTTCAAAAAATTGGCAGCCAATTTTTTTGATTCAGGCTTGGACTTGTAAAATAAAATAAGAATATAAATTCATAAAATAAATATCTTGTAAAGTAGGTCTATAAGACTCGAGAATACACCCAAATATAATAGAAAGTGCTAGGGTAAAAGAACCCTAGGAATAGTGATTAGCTAAATAAAGGAAAACAAAAAAGTGCTGAAAAAGTACATTGTACATCATAATATCACAACAGTCAGTGATGGTCACTTCATGGCAGCTGAAAAATAATCAAATATCCTTCAAATCCATAGCAAGGAAAAAAATTGAATTTGTTTTCGAATATATTTGTTCTGCTGGCTGGCATATTTCTGGATCGGACTCATGAGAACCCGAGAGTTCTTCAGGGAAATTGGCGAGCACCTGCCATAAACATGGTAACTCACCAAGAGGTGAGAAATCACTGAGTTTGAAAATTATGATTGGCATATTTTATGTACCAAATCTTTATCAATTCCCAATGAATATGGAGGTACACAAATATTTGTGTACCTGTTTGATTGGCATATTTGATGTACCAAAATTTATCATTCAGCAATGACTATGTCATCAGTAAAAAGGTCAAATTATATACTGGTATGTTTTGTAATGAATCAGAATGTTTTTTTAGATATGGGGATGCAAGTATTCAATTTTCTAACCAGATGTTGAACATGCTACTAGAATCAGACTAGCATGCCGAGTCCTTTATTTCCCGTGTTAAATTATAAGACCGTAATGTTATAAATTTACTCTTGTTGGAACATGATTCCTATTGAGTATTGATGTATGTAATTAACTTACAATGCTTTTAAAGCAGGTTTGACATATTTTCTCCTTTTCTCTGTCAAGTATATGTGTATATATATGGTTCTTGATGTCAATGCACAATTTATTGGGCTTCATGATGTAATTGTGTAAATACCATACCTTATTGAAAGGACTTGCTGCATGTAACTCAATTCATTAACAAGGCCATTACATGCTAAGACTACCAATTCTAGTACTGTTTTTCTCTGCAGAATCTTGTCTGAATTATTCTTGTCAGTGCATTTTGATTGGTTTTTGACTCTTTTTAATGTCACTACATTTTCAGCTGCTTGCGGAGGCAGACAAGATTGCCTCAAGCATACCAATGGCAGAAAAAGATGGCAAATTGAATGCTGGCAGTGCTAATGATGTAGACAAAACAATTACTGAGGAAAACCGGATTGGGTGGAGGTGTTGGAGCCTGCCAGAAAACTACCAACAAATGTTGGGACAAGAATCAGAAAATGTGTTTATGATGCACTTGAGAGGGATCCACCAGAATGGGCGAGAGAGATTCTTGAATGGTCTATTAGCAAACCAGTATATAAAGGGAATGCATCTGGTCCGACCAAGGTGACTCCCATCTGACATTGTTTATTTTTGCGAAGCTGGTTGCCTTAAATTAGGAGGAAGGTCAATTAATGTTAAGAATAGTATATGCTAAAAATGAGAAGTCTTATAATTTCTTGTATGGGAAGCAAAACTTGTTTTAATTGCCTAATTTTGTTTCTTAGAATTTTTTACTGCTTATCAAGGCAGGCTTATTTTATTCTGTGGATAAAGTTTTGATGCATCTTCTTTTCAAGATCAGGGTAGGTTTTTCCTTCAGTGAGAGGAAATGCAAACCCTGAAGTTCTTTGCTCAACTGCTTTGTCAAACGAGATTTGGAAAGCTCAATAAACTTGTTCTCTAATCTTACCTATTGAAACTGTTATATTCTGAAGATTTACTATAAAGTTTCTATTCTTTCTTTTTCCTCAATCATATATACTGGTGGTGCAACTTCTTGTGGGATGTTTTGATTCCAAACCAAGCCAATTGCTTTTTCCTTTTTGTACTTTAGCTTTTTTAATTGAATGCTATAAATCTTATTTATTTTGGCCTGTCAAGGATTTCCTCTGACTGAACTGAAGAGTCAATATAGAAGCATCCTAGCAAACAAGATTCTTATTTCTCTAACATTATTGATATATCTTAAGAGTGGGGTTCTGTCTAAAAATGATGCTAGTAAAACTGCACCATGAACCATAAAATTAAAAAAAAAAGGCATATTCTTCCCTAAGTATATTTTCAGTGAATCTCCAATTTGGTACATGCTGATACGCCACAATGTTCTTTTTTATTTGTCTCAAAGATGGACATGCGTTTAGCTGCCACATCACAATGGGTTTTCCTGTGTTTTGATTTTGTTGTCTCCTTCAGACTCCAACTCGAGGTGTTCTTATTGATATAGAGTCTCGTTCTGTAGTTTTAATATTATCCAATGCCACACTTCATGACAGATTTTGTCTGGTACATTTAGTATTTGTATACTATATGCCATAGTTCGCATACACATACTCACAAATACTCGCAGACCCATTTTTTTTTGAATTGGCAACTTAAAAATACCTAAATTTCTTTAAAAACATAAATTTTATGCAAAATATAGTTACAAAATGTATCAAATGAGTCTGTAAAACATTGGGGAACTGTTTTCTATTAGATTTGAATAGAAATAGAGTACAAAATCGCATCATCATGCGAATACAACAGCCAGCTGATTAAGTCTTATGAATTTATGATGATTGTCATTGAAATTATCATCATAAATTGCATATCTATGCAAGTGAAAAATTACAATAATTTACAATTTTCAAAAACTTGCCAATTTTTTTAAAACAATATTAAAATAGACTCCAAAAACTTGTGAGCATTTGCCAAAAACTCAGCTGCAGATTTTGGCGAGTACTCACCCAATGAAAAAAATGGCAAGTATGTATACTATGCTATATACATTGTCATGTATTTCAGCTTCACATAATTAAAGCTCATCTCGGTATCAAAAGTTGAGCTGAATGCAATTGCTGTATCCATGTATGTCCTGCAGTAGCAACACATTGATGCATTGCCTCAGTCTCTTAGACAAAAAAGTTATTTGTTGTTATTCTTCAATGCTGATGTCTATGGTTTGTGCCACTTCATTTGAGTTAACTACTAGCAATCACACATGAAATGTACAATGGAAATGCTGAAGGGGATGCGATGAAGCAGTTAAGAAGGGGGAGAAATTTAGCAAGAAACCAATGCGAAACTTCTCTCCTACATAATATTACGGGGAATCAATGCGAAACTTTTCTCTCCTACAAACACGTCTTTTTGGTCAGTCATACGTAGGGGAAAGGGGGTGTGGTGTGCAATTCTTTAAGGAAATTTATTTTGGAGATATTTCAAAAGAGAGGAGTGGTTGATCAATACCTCCAATGTGAATAGTTGTTCCAATTCCAGGCAGTGTGGTTATAGGGAAGTTAGAGCACACTTAAATGTAAGGAGATTAGCTTGTGTGAATCACAAGACACTGAATACACAAGGATATCTGAAGTGGACTTGGCATCTCGGGATAGTGATTCCATACACATTTGTTATTGGGGTTAGGGTTTCCTTCATCCATAGTCCAAATGGCGTAGTCTGTTAATGACCATTGGCATAAAATGGGTTTCACTATTTTTTTATTGTTTTACAACATTAAGGATTTTCCTTGGACATCATTTAATTTGTTAGATAAGATGAAGACATGAATGGAAAGTTGGAAATAAAAGGTGGGAATTAAATACTTGTATGTCTCATACATATTCCATGGCTCAAATTGTTCCTACGAAAATAATATATGCTATGTGTGATGCACATTATCGTTTCCAACTGACATGCTTTATTGACGTGAGTTCAATTTTCACCTAAAGGGGTCAAATAAAAAAATGTAGGCTCCATCTTATGCGTGCCATTGAAGTTGTGTTGTCTGCCCGCAAATGAAGAACAATGAGAGAAACCCAATGTGTGCCCTAATGCACGAACAACCATCGATAATTGAGCCCCTCCAGCAATTGGTCATATGAACGACACAACTTTTATATATTGCACGAGATTATCTATTTTGTAATTTTATTTTATTGGTTATTAATCAAACATATAATATGTCAAAACATAACTTTGACATTCATTTTGGATGGCCCTAGGTTTTGCAATAATTTCCATATATTTTGGTTGGCGCACATCTGAAAAGGGTAAGATGGAATCACATAACAAAGCAACATGAAGTGGATGCAACACAATAGAGGAGGCAATATAATCTCGAAATGTCTAACCCAACTCCAAAATGTCCAGTCCCTTCAGCTTGGTGCTCCTTTCAAGAGTATATACCATGTTTCACTTTATGTTTAGCTTTTTTGGTTTTGTTTCGACTCTACGTTATTAAAAACATAACAATGTGATTGTAGTAATCCTTAAAAGTTGCAAATTCCATAAAAAGCGGGATTTTCAAGTTTTTGGCGATTAAGACAAATTTAATGTTCAACAAACATTGCATTAAATAGACGATTCCATGGTTTACAGAGGATTAGTTATTTCCAACGTAGGTAGAACCTCGACACTTTTTAATATACTAAATTTGATAGGTTGCTCTAGTTTTTTTAATTTTTTTTTGAGAGGCGAAAAATTTGCAAAGATATTTTGACATATATCTAGAAGGTTTGATCAATGTATCTAAAATCTTTCAGGAGCAGTGCACAGATATGATGAAATAATTACTGGGTAACACAAGTCAACTTAATTGAAAATAGTATCGAGATTAAGAATAATGTTGTACTTCTTTTTCTAGCCACATGAAAGGGCTGTTCAGTCAACACCGTCAACTGGTCCAGCGGTTCTAGGACGCCATCAACTGGTCCTTACACAACAGAAGAAATGGAAAATATATTTATAAAATTATTTATGACGGGTGATTACAATAATACTTTGGATAAAATAGGGTATATGCGAGTAATGTGATTTGTCAATTTGATTA
Organism: Taxus wallichiana var. yunnanensis; assembly: GCA_018340775.1. Lineage (NCBI taxonomy): Eukaryota > Viridiplantae > Streptophyta > Pinopsida > Cupressales > Taxaceae > Taxus > Taxus wallichiana. The sequence continues at coordinate 917,662,510 of CM031240.1, read as the reverse complement.
TCTGCCTGAAAAATTAGGCAAAATGAAAATAAATCTTGCTCAAACAATTTAATGAGCTACATACGTGGTACTTTGATTATAATGCCCCCTTTTTTAATTAAAAAATGGTGTGTGTGGGGTTCGATCCGCACGGCCAGGGGTTAAATTTGACATCCAAGTATGCCTGTCCAACAATTTTTGGGTGGCGGTAATTTTCCAATGCTGCCTTTCAAAATACAAAACAATTTTATTTATAACTTATTAATAAAATATATAAAAGACCATTCTGTTTTTATTTAATCATATTTGATATGTACTAATATAATTTACATATAACTCTATATAAAAAAATGGCGGTCATGTTTTAAAAATGCAAGTCACCTACGATGGTTATTTCAAATATTGACAAGTATTTTATGGCTAAAATCACAAAAAACGTCTAAACGGCTGTCAAAGTTAACCTCTGCACATGGCACATCCCTTTATTAAAAGCATGGACATGCTTTTCTATCCATGTGGGCTAAGAATAAGAAATCCCAACAAATTAAGTTAGCATTAATTTATATTTAAGCCCAATTTCTAAAACCAAAACCAAATAGAGATAATAACTCAGAGACTTCTGTTTGATAGAATATTAGGGTTCCCGGACTTGAAAAACTATTTAATATATTTTAAATTTCCTCTCCATCTTCTGTTACAAGTAAAAATGACGTTCTCAATGAAAAAATCTTGCAATTCTGTGGCACAACAGTGACTGATGAAGAAACATATTGGCATAAAATTTCCAATTTAGAATTCTCTCTCATTCTGAAACCCACTATGGCAATTCAAAACCAGGGAGGAATACCATACTGAAGAAGAAATCCTTGAAAAAGGCTATGTTTTTGGCAGACTAATGGCACCCTTTGGTAAGCGTGTTACAATCCTCTGTGAGTGACTACAAGAGTCAAAGAGCTCAATGATTTGTGTTGCTGTACTGTGACCCAGCACAACTACTTTATAGGAATCTCCGTCGCCCACATTGCCTTCTAACTGCACAGCCCAATAACAATGGAGGAAGTTCAAAATAGTTGTGTATTCGGATTGAATAGTATGGGGCCTCTTGAAACGGCCCTTGACAGTAGTCCTCCGCCTGATCCAGTGGATTGGTGAAGACCACCTATGATTCTCTTTCATGACCATGTCCTGAAACAAAAACTGTGGGCTGTTAATAAAAAATAATATCGTGAATGTGTGTTGGGAAAGACAGTGACAGGGATGCCACTATGCAAACAGGACATGACAGATTCAATCTCTGTGGGGTTGCCCAGTCAGCGCCTGTAACTTGTCTGTCAGTTCTAGAAATGTGTGACTGTGATCAGAAGTGGGCTATGTGGACGGAGTACATTGTACCATACTGTCAACGTCCATCTAAATTTGATCTCAGCCATATGTGTCCTTGTCCGCTGTCAGAGAGGAGTCCTCGATCCAACTGTAAATGCCTTTGGCATAATTAATTCATAAAGGAAGATCGATACAGATTCCTTATAAATAGTCATATGCAATCCACTCCAAATCAAAATGTACTGGTTTGGAAATGGCTTTTTTCAACCAAAATTTGTTATCTGCTAGTTCTCTTTTAAAATCTGCAAAACAATATTCAACCTTGATAATGGGAGGCCAGAGACTCTATTTATTTTTAGACTCTTTCAGCTGTCCACAATGACAGTCTATTTGTTCTTTAGACTCTTTCAGTTGTCCACAATGACGGTCTAGGAGTGAGGCATCACTTTCAAGCTTTCTTCAACGAGGTTTACATTGACCATTACACTGGAAGGCCATGTACACAGGCTCAAGAATGGCTTGGCTTTTCCACTGCATGAGAATAGAAGGGGGCAGGTGCAAATTTACCAACAATTCATAAACTATTATCTAGAACTTTCTGCAAATATAAACAACCTTCTGGAGCTGGATCAATTAAATGAAAATTAGAACAATTTTGGAATGAATGACCTTTATCTAGAGGTTTAATCTTGTGGCTATGCATTTGTTTATATTTCTGGATCAATTGCGTATGTTTGCAAGTAGACATATATGCAGTTGATTTGTAAAAACTCATGCAGACTTCATGTTCATTGTAAATTTCCTTCAGGAAATATTGTGCTGCAATATCTTCCGGTGCTCAAGCTTTTTATGTACATACCTCTGTATAATTCCACATATACATGATCTTTCAATTCAACAAGCAATCCTTAGAGGCTCCTGACCTTTTACTCCAACGCACAATGAATGCCATGGTCTCTTGTGATAATTACTGTATAACACTTTCTTCGCAGAAAAGGCTTTTGTAGAAACTGTTAAGAATTTTATGATCATTGACGTTTCAGATTACATCAAGTAATCCATCATCAGGATGTAGAAATCATATGTGAGAGTGCTTAAAGGCCCTCATTTCAATGCAACCCAACCACACTGCAGTAATTGGTTAGTCATGGCAATGCAGTCGATGGTACCACATCCATATCATGAGTGGTCAATGCAAGTAATTGTGAAATGACACTCACACACACAGCTAAAATCCTAAAACCATTCATTGATTGTTTCCATAGTTTTATTCTATATATTGATCTTGGATCCTAGTTATGCGGGGACGCGTCCCCCCCAAATTTGACATGTTTGGGACGTGGGGGAAACGCTTTCCCCACGTTTCCCTCTTTTTTTTTGGGGAAACGTCCTGGGGACGTTTGAAAATGTTGGGAAACGTCTTAGGGACGGGAAACGTGGTAAGCGTGGGGGGACGTCTAGACGTCCCCCATGCATTTATTTCCTTTTTTGGCATTTCTTTCCTTTTTTGGATTTTTGGTGAAGAAAACACAAGGACTTGCATAAAATTTATTTCCTTCTATTTCCTTTTTTGGCATTTCTTTCCTTTCTTGGATTTTTGGTGAAGAATAAAATTTGCCATTTTTGGAAAGGGTCTGGGAAGATGTAGCAACAAAAACTTGCATGTGCCATAACTTTCATTCTGTGGCTCCGTTTCAGGTGCTGTTTTCTCTAAAAGTGCATATTTTCTCGAGCTCTACGCATTGATGGCAATATTTTTCTTATTTTCATAAAATCAATTTTTGCACCTTTTTGGACCAAGCAACTTCTTGCAATCTTTTGAAAGAATCATGAGTATTAAGGAATGTATTTGATGTTTATGAGTTCAAGTTTCACCTTATTTAAATCTCAAATGGTTTTATTTCAGCTTATTTATATAATTTAGTCACTATATCTTTATATTTTAAATATTTATATATTTTTTAATTAGCTGTCCCCCACCATCCCCAAAATTTAGAATTTTTTTGCCGTCCCGGAAACCCCGTTCCCCGTCTCTCAGGTAACTATGTCTTGGATTGCTGTCATTAACCAAATTTTGCTCAAGTCTTTTCACGGGTATTTTTGCTTTCTTTTGGGTAAAGGGCGTTTTTGTATCTATAGTTTGAATTGGGTATTAATGACATAGAATCTAATGAATATATCATCCCTGCAACCTAAGTAATGAAGCAGTAAGATCCACAACTCCTATCAACTACTGACAATCAATATCCTATTTCCAAGCCTGTCAAAATATCAGCATTTCTTGTTTATATAAATGGCCAGAGCAATGCTAGCTTCAAAAAACAATCTGGTTTGTGGTTAGGTGGTGATCTGATAAGAAGCCTTTGCATCTTGAATAGATTCCTTTGTGCATGTCTATTTTTCCCCAGAATATGTTTGCTAAGCTTTTTGCTTACTGATTTCTGATGTTTAGTCACTTTGCACAAAGATTGTAATAGAAAATCTATTTTCTTTAAGACTGTATAGACAATTTGAAATTTTATTTGACTTCCTTTTTCATGAGTTTCCCTATTCTGGTTAAGATTGTCTAAGAGATGTTTTGACAAAGGAAAATTGCACATTGTTTGCTTTGACACAGAAAGCTGTTCTTTCCATATTGGAAAAATTCTCTACTGAAGAACAGGTCCAAAAACCTAGGAAAATGAAAAAGCCGAAGAGACCACCTCCAAATCCTGAAGTGATCATGAAACAATGTCGAGTTGTACTCCGTCGTGCTGCTGCAGCAGATGAAGCAAAGGTATTTTGCAATTTGTTGGGAGTAACACTTCTAAATCCAAATGATAACGATGAAGAGGGAATTCTTGGCCCTCCTGCTATGGTTTCTCGTCCTCTGGATTTCCGAACAATTGATTTAAGATTGGCTGCTGGTGCATATGGGGATTCACATGAAGCTTTCTTAGCAGATGTTCGAGAGGTATATATTTATTTCTCTACTGAGTTCAGATTGTATGACAGTTAAATCAATAACAAATAGGCATGAATCAGTAACAAATATGCATGCATGTCCTCTTTAATTTCTCTTCTCAAACTCTTGTACAAAGCATTTTCACATTGAGACTTGTCTTGAAGATTGATGCCTGTTTGTATAATGCTCATTTACCTTCTCTTCATATGCTTCCCTGGTATAGTGATGCTGAAAATGTACTGAAAAATGTTCGGAAGAGCACGCTTTATAATCATAGACAAGTGATTCAATTGAAGGACTAAATTCCAAACAAGTTCATCTATCGAACCTAGAACTCGAAAAACCTATCTATTAATGCTAAAACCCAAGTACCTTGAGCCTAAAGCTTACTGTTAAGGCTGTTGAGATATTGTGCCTAAGTTGCATAGGATTTTATGCTCTGGCGGGTTCGGATTCTGGCACAATAGTTAATGAAAATTGCAATGGTCTGGCAAAACTCTTATCATGTTTTTGTTTTTTCTGGTTTTCGGTAATGTGTGAATGCTAAAGTCTTAATTTTGTGGGAACTTTTTGGAAGAACCTTAAAAATGTAGAAAGAGACGCTATGGACTCTGGACAATGTTGTTCAAAGATTCATAATGGAAGGTAGAATGCTTGGCTATTTACACAACCACTAAGGCTAGGTTCAAGCAAGGCAGTGACCCATCTAACATCTGTATCCCTGGTTATTGGCTAGTGATTAAGTGAGCGAACAATATTATGTTTGTTGATAGAAATGAATCTAAGTCAAATATATTAATTTTAATATGCTATATTATCGGTGGGTGCAAAGTTGTTCATAAGAGTCTGACATTTATATTCCTGGTTTTCAGTTAGTGAGAAAGAGTATATTTCCTTTGTTCACCCAAATTAATCAATAAGCTGAATAACATTTCAATTAGGTGTATACTCTATTTTGGTAATTATTGATTGTCCATGTGTTTATGCATAGGTTTGGAATAACATCCTCACAGCCTGTGGTGGTCGTTCTAATCTGATACAACTTGCTGAATCACTTTCAAAAACCTTCGAGTCACTTTATGAAAAAGAGGTACCGGTATCAATAAGTCAAATAATTTAATTTGCTTTTATTGCAAGCTCAAGTGGCAATTTTTGAAAAAGTTATATTCTTTTTCAAAATGTTTAGCAGTGCCTGATTTTTCTGACAGGTGGAGATATTTTGTAGTTCATTGCTAAAGGAAATGCAAGAATCCTGTTTGTATCTAGGATATATCAGCTTGTTTATTTTTTCTAGTGTTGAGTTATTTTGTTCATATAACTATGGTTTTGTCATTATCGTAATCACAATCTACCTATAGAAGTTTCTGACCTGAATGTGTGTGCTAGGAATTATGTCTTTGTGCAAACCCTCCTATACATTTTTGGCAGAGTAGTGACACACCAAATGGCCTTGTTAATGTAGGAGGCTAGTAATAGGAAGAAGTTTGGTGATGAAAAATGTCATTATCGTAATCACAATCTACTTGGAAGTTTCTAACCTGAATTTGTGTGCTAGGAACTATGTCTGTGTGGAAGGCCTCCAATACGTTTTTGGCAGAGAGGAGTGCTTACTCAATAAATGATCCTGCTAATGTAGGAGGCTAGTAATAGGAGGGTGGTTGGTGATAAAAATAACTTATAGAAGATCCAATTCCAAAGAGTTGCTTGAGGATGAACGTTGATAAACATTTCGATTTCCATGAAAAGAAGAACAGTCTGTCTGTCACAGGGTGTTAAGTAACACAAAGTTTTTCTTATATGCGGTCTTTTCAGCAGTAGAACATGTCATTGCATATATTCTTGGATGCCTTGACAGTGTTTTGACCAGCATCGATACTAGGATCAAATCACCAAAGGACCCAACAGGCCTTGGTACTAGACTCTTCACAAATTCTAAGACCATATTAAGATTTAAAACTCTAGTAGATTTCTTGGTTTGCCTGTACCTATTAGTATTAAACTGCTTTCTGTAGGGTAGATTTTTATCTAGTTTTCCTGTGGTCCTCATGTTTGAGTGCACAAGCTTGTTGTTGATGGCCTATATCAGGAAATTTGAGTCTCATATAAAGCAAAGGAACAATAATATACAAAGAAGTAGGGGAAACATGTCTCACTGGGTTAAGCAAATGGATTTTGATGTTATAAAAATGAGTTTACAGAAGTTCCTCAAAAATTTACAGAAGTCCCTCTTAATGCCTTAGAAAGTAACTTTGCACCTCTCTTTCAAAATAAAAGAAAGAGCCATAAGTTCAAGGGTGTACCATAAGAACAAGCAACTTTCCTACAAAAGCTTGTCATGCTAAATACGGAGAAATGAGCTAGAAGAGATGTTTTCTAATCTTTAATGTGATGTGCTTATTTTCCAGTTTTTGATTCATATTCATACAACAATACTTGGATTAAACATAACAGATTTACATTGAAATACACGGTATAAACATATCAATAAACACTGAATTCAATAAAATTCATAGATCAAATAACACAGATCAATATTGTAAACTTCTTATTAATAGTTTCAAGTTTAAAATACATATCTAAAGATAAACTTCTTCCATAGCCACTTGGTCTAGGTAAGCCAACAATGAGACCACACTCATCAACGAGGAATCAGACACGGCCTTGCGTCACAATGCAAAAACAACATTCACTTAGCCCTAGTGAGGACACTGAGATGTGCACTTTGTGCCACCCCTTGGACCCACTCTGTGGTGCCCCATCTCGTTGCTATTCAGAGTGTTACAGGTCTCCAGCCCTTTACCTAACGGACCAAAACACAATTTCTTGTCTTTTTCTCATATAGATCATATTACATTCACGTGATTTCCACACACTTACATGTATACATCATTTGAATAACTTTACTCCCACTTTATAGGGTTGAGAAGGTGGCTTTTCACCACAGATATATCTTTCCATTCACACTTTTTGATTTTAACACATCATAATACTTGATTATTTCCAGCATAATGCTTTAACACCCTTTATCTTCTCGGGAATATCTTTTATGTCTCACTTTAATTATCTTTATTCTTCACTTACCCACACTTGGGTAACTTTTAAATGATTTAATCCTTTTTATTTATTAGAATCTTTCCATGGGGATTTAGTCACATAACATTCTCCCCCTGTAAATTTAGCTGCTGTCCTTAGTAGCACAAGTTTTTATCTGACACACAAAACACAACAAGCATGATTAGTTAACCAAGATGGATATTGATCTCAAATATTTCCATCTTTCTTTCCAAGTTACACTATTACTATCACAAAGTTTATTTCAATTTTACTCTTAGTTCCAAAATTATTTCATTATGTAACATCTTACTTCATTTATTTTGTTTTTCTTATTAAAACACATCTATAGGATCAAGAAAATATCACACAATAAGGCACAAACTTGCTTGCACATCAGCTAACACAACATGTACTGCTATCAACTTCAAGATAGTATTAAATATATCACATTATTCAACACCTAAGTAAGGACATCACAAATAAGATTCACCATTTCATATCGGAGATAAAAATTATGATAAGATATTTTGATTAAGAACGGATTCAAGTAATGTGCCTTATCGTGTGAAAGATCCCCGATGGATCCTCCTTACACTCCAATGAGTCTTTATATCAAACAAAACAGCAAATACAGATTTTACGTATGTTACGGCACTTCCCTAATACAGATCTGAAAAAAAATGCGGCTAGTTTGGTATATTAAATTCCTTACAACAGCAATCAAACCAACATGTTTTCCTCCTAAACTGACCTGTGCGTATTGGTAGCGTAATATGCATATAAAATCTGACTTTTCTGAGTTAACATTAGGCTGGAATTTATATCAGAAATCTGCAGATGATAGAGGACTGAAACAACACTTTAAACCTTCCCAAAATTTACAGAAAACGCTTTATTTGATCCACACAAATTAATGCAACATACAGCAATAAGTTTCAGACCTGAAATGTCTTCAAAATACCTCCAAATGGCCAAAAGATGGGTTGCTTCATTGGATCAAAATGGCACAGCCCAATTACAATCTTTATTCTTCACACCCCGTACAAGATCTATCAACTACTGACTGAAAAGACTGAAAATACTCATGCTAGCCCAATAGAATTTCCTGTGTGGAAATCCCTCACATTCTCTAAGAGGGTTTTCGTCCTCCAGAGGCAATATACTAAGGGTTTTCGTCCTTAGAATACTTTAATACAAAAGCACTTGGCTTAAGATCAGATTCAGAAATGATAAGTGATTACAATGGTCCTCTACCCAAGCCGCCCCTCTCCTTTTTATAGGAAAAATATTACAAAATGACCTTTTCATCATCCAATGAGAAAAGAGTGCCAAAATACCCTAAAAGTATACCCAAACCTAGGCGCACTTCCTCCTTGAATAAATAAACATTAAATAATGTTTTATTATTTTCCCTAAGGTCTATTTGGCCTCCCATGCCCAGTCGCACTTTTCTTGGGAAGAGTGATAACTTTTATCCTTTCTAAACTAACTTTCCTTCCTTTGTCCAAGTCGCATTCTCTTGCCTAGGGATGACAAACATAGCATGGGTCTCTTTCTACTTTCCCTAGAAAGGATACAACATAATATTAGACCCAATGCACCTATTTAGAGATTACAAATTTATTATTAAGTCAAATAAATTAATACAAGTGCTTTATTAATATTTTTTTGCACTTTGTAATAACTTATTGTAACTTAAGTCACCCTTATATTTTTCCTTTGGCCGTCGGGTTGACAAAATGGGCCAAAGGTCTTCGATTGGGAAAAGGGGACATTACATCGTGGATTGAATTTGATCAACAAAATGAATTACTAGATCCAAGGGTTGTCTCTCTCCCCGTAGGAGTTCCATGCCCTTTATTTTGACTATATCCCATAAAGAAAATATTGTACACAATTCAATATTGGACTTCTCCGATATGGGTGAGATGGGTGTCCCCAAATGTCTTGTGATGCACATATACTTAACTATGGTGTTTTGATGGGACTTGTTGCACAAACGTTGGTATGATCACACCAAAATAATTGTATATAACCTTAGTTCACTCCAAATCATCTTATGATTTATCACCATTAAGAACATTTCATAGTATGAAGCAAAATTCCAGAGTTTACAAAATGAGTTCATTTTCTATGCCTTATCCATGATCACTAACTATCAAGGTTTCCAACACAGTAGAACAATCAACTTTCCAAAAATAACATGAAATGCTACCCATCGAGGACTTAAAACATGGGACTCCACACTTTGTCCTCATATTTATTATAAATAAGATTCATCAAACATAATTTTCTCTCGAACTCTTACGGGTTTTCCTTGTGAGAGCTTAATGACTCATACTACCACATAAATCATATTGCACTTTATGCATGAGAGTCAATCTAAACATATAGGATTGTAATGTAAAAGCAAAAACACCTTCCAATAAAAGTACTTTATTAACAAATGGACATGCATCAACAAGGAGCAAGGTTATCAACACTTTCCTTTCGCCACTTAGTTAAAAATAACACACTATGCTCAATTCCTCCCAGCTTAAATCATTCCCGTTACATACCTCACAATTATATGTTGCACTAGGATAGAGACGATTGAACCACAATCATAGCTAAGGATACTAAGCAAGATCACATCGATCAACATAATCTAAACATCATATCCATACACACAACCCTTATTTCATATTATCAGATATCCATAAAGGTAATCACATATCCAACCTAGCCTCTTAATACAATATGAAGTTCACAAGGAAAATTCCTAAATAGAGCTTAGGTAATGGAATATATATAAAGAAATCAAGTTTGAAACATTTTAATTGCACGCATTCATCCCTCTTCTTTGTCTCTGGACAAACTCATGGAACAAATTTCTATCAGTCATTACCCAATTCCATTTCCAAGGCATTTGGTCTATTGATAAACTCTTGAAAAGTTTTTCTTCCCTTCTCTATTTTCAAGTGTTGCTAAGATTTCTTCCAGACCTTATAAAAATTAAATGTAGAATTAAGTGATCATTTCAACTTGGAAAATAGTCTTGGTATATATTATACGTGATTGATATTTCCTTTTTCATAATTTAATGATGGATGGCCACGCCCAGTTTTTTTGGCTCCCATTTTTGGTATATCTAAGAACTTGTTCGAAAAGGTTGTGAAGTTTGTGTTAACATACAAAAATTGCATCCTTTGCATGATCATGAATGAAAATCAGAACTTTTGGTGTACATGTGATTGTCTCCAACTGTGGGACTTGCATCTTGAGACAAACCTCTAGAGAAGTCTAGTTCCTCTATTTACAAACGAGTGCTAACACTACTCCTATAGCTGGGAACACAACTATCTAAGCCTAAACTAGTCATTCATATGGACTAGAGTTAGAGAGATTGCATGTAAATGAAATCCTAAACTAAGACAGAGGTGAAAGCACGAAGAAAAGGGGGATGGGCACTCTCTAGGAGGGAAACACATAGGGGAACGATAAAAGGAGAGGTCAGACATAGGTGACACATACCAAAATTGCATGAAACCCTTCCATATTGCAAGCAAACACTCCAAGATGAAACCTTGCAAAAGAAATACATGCACAACATACCAACAACTGGATGGAGAGGCAAGAATGCAACAAAACACATGTCTAGGACAGAGAATCAGTCACAAAACAAGATTTTATTGACAAAGGAAATATGCACAGTCCATTAAAACAGAGATAGAAAGCAAAAATTGCTTGCAAAATACAAAACAAAGGCCTGCAACCTCATGGAAGCTTGGGACACCATTTTTACATCTTGCCTTTGCATTTTAGAGCATCCAACCCTTTATAAAAGAGTGATTTTGCAAATATATAGAGAAAGGGGAGAGAGAGCAGGGGAAAGAGAGTGGGCAAACCATTTCTCAATCGAACAACCAACTAAATGCAATAAATCACTGCAAAAACACATGGGCACCTCTCGACAAAGCCATTATCTTGTCCAATCGATTTGCAAGAGAAGGTATGTGCCATTTATCATTAGATTTGGTGGTTGAGGTGGTTGGGCACATGTAGATGCAAAAATTGCACTTTTCACTTGAAATCCCGTGTTTGCATTTTTCACTTTGAAGACAACATCAAAACTTGAGTTTCTTAATGCCAAAATGAAGCCCTTGAAGAGATGGTTCCAATGCCACCAATTTCATCAAATTTGGAGCTCGAGTAAAATGTTATGGCCAAAAACAAGATCTGCCTTGTTTCGTGACTCTTACAACGTTCCACAACTTTTTGAATTTGATGCCTTTGCGGATTTAAAAATCCTTGAGAGACTAGTCTCTAATCATCTCATGAACTCTCTTCTCCACATGCTACGAAGGTCTATTGTTTGTGTTGCGCGACATTTCTTAGCCGTGACCATGTTCTCGTTGTTCCGTGGTTTTGAAGTCCATGGAACACTATATTTGGGAAACACGTGTACCACTTGAATTTTTAGTTCTGCGGCTTCCGACCTTAGTCACCTTTAAACTTTTACACTTACCTTGTGGCTCTTTGCGGCGTGCTCCCTCTCAGTATTGTGGCTTTTTCCGAACAAAACCCATGTTTTGTTTTGTGACATTATTATTAGCTCATGGAACATTGATTTTTTCATGCCGCGAAGCACTAGCCTTTAACATTAACCTCCGCGAAGCACTAAATTCATCAAAATATGCCCAAGTCCTAAGCCTTAATTCCTTCATTCTGCGGGTTAGGAGAACCCACATAACACTAACATTGCTCCCTTTGTTCGTGGGATTATGAGGACTGCGAAGCACTAAGTTCTCGCATTCCACAAAAGACTAAGTTTCGCTTATCCGCGGCTTTTATGAGCACAAATTTTCGTCCAAAATTGAATTTGTAAGTTGTCAAAATAGCTTGGGGGTTATTTTGGACAACAATTTGGTTTTACAACTTCAAATGAGTTTTCTTATAAGTTTACAATTCCTTTTCAATAAACCCATTTTGTGCATATCCAATTATGATTGTATTCCACAAGATGAACCTTGTTTGAGGCATGTTGGTCAAACAGTTCCTATGCTTTGTATACGCTTCCACATTTTTCGAGTGAATGAAATTGAGACAAAACCATTTTCTATTATGTTTCGATGGATTCTACACCCTATTCCAAAGTTCTTATTTTGTCATGGACAAGGGGTATGGTGGAAGAAGAGGGATGATTAGGTTAGAAATCTGTTAATTGTGTTTGGTGAGACCGTATCAATGCCTCTTTAGGATGACCATATCTTCCGTAAGCAAAAATTATGACACTCCATGAATAGATATCTGGTTCTATCATTTGTCAAACACTTGGAACTTTTAATACATATGTATAAGGGTGTATTGTAAAATCTTGTGGCCAACATACTTAATTTCCCTCTCATTTATGTTTGAACAAAACCTCTCTCACGGTACTCCCACCTAAGACCACTATTCTAGGTAGGTGGAATTTTGTTATAATAGATATTTTATATTTTAGTCATATAACTATGAAAGACAATTTCTAAGGCTAACTTGGGTGCTGCCTTAGATGAGTCATAAACTAGGTTGCCTACTTTACCTAATTGAGACAATAGAACACCAATTTCCCTCGTTTATCTCACCATGGTTGTGACTACTAACACTACATGAAGCTTGGAATCTACATTATCATTACTTATTTGTAAGATGTTAACTTAGGTTCCTTGGTTTGGTTTTTTTATAATTATGATATGTATATTTATTGTAAGTATTGTCCAATAACTCGAGCTAATTTTTTCTATGTTTCATTTCTCCCATATGATTTCATGGGTTTAAAATCTTAACATAGAAACCAATATCGAGGTCATATATATGTTAGGGTTTACCATATAAATTCCATCACAAGCTATTAGCACCGAATGTTGCATCTCCATATGATGTGTAAGGAGAGATGATAACTTATACTTTGAATTGTGAGTAGAGATATCTCTGCAATTTTTTCCCCTTATACTTCAATAAAAGGAGTGTATATAGTTGGATACAATTCGTAAATGATGATGTTGATTTCATTTAGGTACCTAGCTAGTAGATCAAGGTTAAACCATGGAAGTTCCTAACATAGCCAAATGGACCATATGATAAAACCAAATTTCTCGGCGTGCACTAGTTTCCCCAATCTCATCCCTATGAATAGTAATCTACATGATTTAATGCAACCTTCACACTAAAATAAATGCAAATGAAAGTAACTAGGAAATTTTAGTTATTTGAGACGAGTTCTATGTATCAATAAAGCTTGAAGAACACGAGATCAATCTACAGTGTACGAGTAAGGAAGTTTCGCGAAGACAGTGTTGGTCACATTTTTATGTCTTTAATCCCACATTGATAAGGTTACATGAACCTTAATGTTTTATAAGAAAACACACCGCCAATCTAATGTGGAGATCGTAGGCTAGTGTCACGAGACAACATAGATATTTTAACAACGGGTTAGATAACCGTTGACCATAGAATGGACACGTGGCCCAATAACAGGGTCCCAATCATTAACCAATCATGTATTCGTTCACCAACCAATCATAATGATTTCAGAATTCCTGGGAGCTCGGGCGATGAGAAGATATGTTTCAATGGTTACTTGAGGGATACCAAGTCGCGAGATTAAGAGATTATGAGTGCACCGAATGACGTCTTCATAAAATTAGGCCAATGATAAGCCTCAAATGATCAACCATTCACACGGTTGCTTAGGCAAGGCTATTAGGTGGTGCCAATACAAAAACCATGACATATGTCCTCACCAGAAGGAGAGACAAATGGCGGTATTTTGGATTCTCTAGGATTTGGCGACTCAAACAAATTTTACAATGAGACGGATACACAATGACCAGGGATGAGGTATATACCCGAGATCACGACACGTGGTAGAATTTCATATACTCGGGGTTTCATGGGATCACGAGTTCATGTTGTTTTTCACTATTCACGAGATCTAAGTGTTTCACAGGGGTCACGAAGATCGGCCGATGTATGGATTGATACATGGTAGAATTCCGAGATTCGGGATACCGAATTGCATCGGGTGATGGGAATTGAGCTAAAGCCTTTTGGTTATAAGGCCAAAGTCAAGTGACCACTTTGAATCATAGAGGGACAAGTCAAATTACACCTTTTGTATGCAAGGTTGGGGTTAGGTATGTGATAAAAGACATGATTTAACAAGTTTAATAATGGTGCCCCATATTGTTGCTATTTAGAATGTTACAGATCTCCAGCCCTTAACCTAACGAACCAAAACACAATTGCTTGTCTTTTTCTCATATAGATCATATTACATTTGTGTGATTTCCACACACTTACACATATATATCATTTGAATAACTTTACTCCCTTTTTATAGGGTTGAGAAGGTGGCTTTTCACAATGGACATATCTTTCCATTCACACCTTTTGATTTTAACATATCATAATACTTGATTATTTCCAGCATAATGCTTTAACACCGTTATCTTGAAGGAATATCTTGTAGTCTCACTTTAATTATCTTTATTCTTCACTTACCCGCACTTGGGTAACTTCTAAATGATTTAATCCTTTTTATTTACTAAAATCTTTCCATGGGGATTTAGTCATGTAACATTTAATGCCTTGTAATATATATTTAATTCTCCACTTCACATGTTAAATTTCTAGTCACAACATATTTACCATTTATGTAATGTGAGTGGCTATCGACTTTCATAAACACCTGATTTTTCTAGCTTAGTGGTGGCCCCGAGTCCTTAGAAAAGTTGTACTTTACGATTTAAGGGGGTTACTTGTGGTACATGGCCTTCTAGGAATCTTTACCCATACTAATATCAATCTATTTGTACTATCAATACAAATACCGTTTTTCACTAGGTGGAGAAAGATGATGTAGAACGTGATGGCCCTTAGAATGGGGCAAAATGAAAAAGCGAAAGATGAATCCAACCTTGGATATAGACCTCCAATAATAAGAAAATGTAGAATAAGAAATTGTGTTAGTACAAGGAATAATCATAATGTATCAACAATTATGGCACCAAAGATTGTATTTGTCACTAGAAGAAGACAAGCGAGAATCAACAAAAGTATATGCAGATCGACACGTAATAAAGAGATCTTTTGAGGTTGGGGATTTGGTATTCCTACGTTTGCGACCCTATAAGCAGTCCTCACCAAGGCGTAGAAGGGTGTAGAGAAATTGAAACCACGGTTTTATGGTCCATGCTGGGTAGTTCGACGAGTTGGGCGATTGCATACGAGTTAGAGCTACCAGAGCAAAGTAAGATACATAATGTCTTCCATGTTTCGAGGCACTTGGGCAGCATATTGTACCATCTACGGAGTTTACGCCACTGGATGAGGAGGGGAAGTTGGTGTTAGAGCCAGGATCCATTATTGAGGTGAGACAGAGGATGCTGAGGAACAAAGTGATCACAGAGTATTTGGTGCGGTGGAAGGGATTGCCACTTGAGGATTCCACTTGGGAGGGAGAACAAATTTTGTAGCATCCTAGTTTGCATTTGCTTGAGGACAAGCATAATTTGGGAAGGGAGGACTGTAATGTCCCCTTTCCTACGCCAAAGGCCTAAGGGCCAAATTTTATTCTTAGCCTTGGTCATACCAGAGGGAGGACTCTGGAGGCTATTGGCTATAATGTCCCCTTCCTATTCGAAGGCTTAAGGGCCAAATTTTATTCTTAGCCTTGGTCATACCCATTGTTAGGGCTAAAGACTCTTAGAGGCTATTCGTTGGGGTCACTTAAGTCACTTTTAGTCCCACATGGCTATTGAAAAATAAATGACTTATTATAAAACGTTGTTTTTTTTCCTTCATGTTATATTTTGTCATTGACTTTAAGTTGGGTCCCTAGACTTGATGGTAATAATTGTTATATTTTGTCATTAGGGGGACTCATATTACTTTATTATTCTATTTTGTGGAGGAAATCAAAGGGTGACTTATGATACTTTATTATTCTATTTCTTCGTTCCAAAGGGTCACTTAAGTCACTTTTAGTCCCATTTTTAGATGGGGCTCCCAACTTGAAAAATATGTAATTTTAGGTAATGACAAGTTATAAAATTGGAGGTTGGGGGGATAGAGCTCATTCTTGCATACATAATTATTTTCCTTCATGTTCTTTATAATATTAGCTGTTCCTAAAAATTTCACAACTTGTGGGTGATTTGAGTAGTGAAATCCCACTCCCAGAAAAATCTAGCAAAAATCGGTGGTGAGAGATCCATCCCTAGGGCTATTTTTGTATGTATTGCTGTAAAACATTACGCGCCATCAATTTCAGCATTCTTTTTGTAATTAAAAAGCCATGGTTTAATAATACTTTTTGAGTGAGAGAAATAGATACTGCATCTACCTTAACTTGTCATTTTGGGGCTATTTTTAGTGGACTACCCGAGAAGCGGTCCGAGAAGTGATAAGCTAATTTACGATAAAAGATGTAAATAAAGATATTTTCATAGGTTTCGAGTAAGGGTTTGAGGGTTTTGTGTTAGACATTTTGTGGAGGAAATCAAAGGGTTTTAGATCAGATTTACGGCAGCGATAAGAGAACAGGGTTTGACATAATTTCTAATGAGGATTTCCAAAGGATTTTGACCATCTTCCAAAGGGGGCGACTTGTTTTGGAGATCGTAGCCCTTATTTGGAGGGTTTTCGGGTTGTCATTTTTAGATTTGAAGGTTGGAGTTTCATTCTCCATATAAGTATATGATCGATTTTTCCCGACTAGAATTTCATAATTTTATATTGCTTATTGGATAAGTTAAGATGCATGGGAATTTTAAAATTTACCCTTGTTTAGGGCTTTATGTAATTTTCTGGCTGCATTACATAATATTAGTTGGTGACCAAAAATTCCAAAAATAGTTTTCTTATGTTCTTTTTTGTAATATTAGCAAGCTCTCCTAAAAGGGAAGAATTTCGAGTGATTTGAGGGATGGGTATTTTGAAAGATATTAATTTTTTGAAAATGCAGTTCGCTGCCTAGCTGTTAAAAAATCTGCAAAAATCAGAATTTGTGTTTGTTGCAATTTTATATTTTTGGTGCATTTTAAAGTGGTATCCCACAAGGGATATTTCACGTGTTTCCTCAATGACATCTAAAAGATGTGCCAAAAGACAAGATTTAGCACACAACAATGATCAGGTGGGCTTAATAAATTTTAAGGGCTATTTTTGTATGTATTGCTGTAAAACAGGCGACTAATCGGCCATACTTTCGCCGCCATCAATTTCAGCACAAGCTTACCCTGATTTAAAGCTTTTTGTAATTAAAAAGCCATGGTTTAATAATACTTTTTGATTTATATGTTATAATTATGGTTTGATTTATATATTACTTTCTAATTTATATGTTTAAATATGGTTTGATTTATATGCTGAATGTGTGTATTGATTTATTAATATTGAATTACTTTCTATTATGTTTAGATTTAAGTTTCGATATTTAGATTTTAAAAGAATTTACTAATTTTTATGTTTTCTTGTTTTTTATGTTTATTATATTTTATTTTATATTTAATTTATTCGATGGTATATTATGGTTTCATTTTGTTTTTAAAAGATAAATTTTCATTAATATATTGCTGATATTATATTATTTTTGTGTCATTAACAAATGTGCAGAATTATTGAAAATAATCTTATTCATATACTTACACACATGTCTCGTATATATATTCATACACAAACATGTATATATATATATATATATATATATATATCACACACATATACATATACATTCCTCGCAAAACTTTACTATATTGCTAATACTATATTAGTTTTATATCATTAATAACTAGCAATTGCACACGGGTTGTGTGATGGCAATGCCAAAAGGGATGGAAGGGTTAGTCTACCACAAGTTGAATGAAATAGGGAGGATGAAAAATGTTAAACTTGGGAAGGGGGTGGAAGGAGCAAATGAGGGACACAAAGAAAGTGGGAAGAATTTATGAAGGGGTAACATGCGGGCGGGTAAAGATGGAAATATGAATTGTAGAAAGATGAAACAAAAATGGGGAATGAAGAGTAGGAGGTGTTGGATGATGCATTGTAGATGCTCGTGGCACCACCGCGGTGTTTTTCCAGCAATTGTAGTGTGAGTAAAAATGCCACGGTGCCACCCAAAAAATGCCTCGTTAAAACGATGTTTTCCCCTCAGATTAACAATTGACAAACACTCCAACAAAATGCTTTTCGCCTCTATCTAGAAAACCTAAAAATAACCAACATTAAATCATCAAGTAATGGAGAAAAAACATACAAAGCTTTAGACTTAAAATATTTTTTATACATGCGTGCATGACTCCTACGCCTAGGCTCATGGACCTCTGCATTAAATTTAGATCTGTGAGGGCATCTGTAAAGCTGGGGGGTGTTCCTACAAGCGACTATCATGTGATCGCTAGCTAGACTTTTCATGAGAAAACAAGGAGAGAATCTTTTGTGGGCAGTGTGTAGGTATGATGAAATAAGTATTGGGCAACATGAGGCAAGTTAATAAAAAATAGTATTGAGCTTAAGAATAACATTGTACCACATCTTCTTTAGCTATATGGAGGGGTTGCTTAGTTAGGGTTGTTAATTTGTTCGTCAGCTTTAGGGTACCAACAATTAGGCCTTACACAACTAAAGGAGAGTTGGAAAGAAAAATGTGAAAATTAAATAGCTGCATGTCCCACGACTCAGATTGGTCCTATGCAAATATATCTACTATCTATGCAAAACTGGGAAAGGAACGGCTCACATCACCTATGGGGAAAAATATGTGGTATACATGCTCCACTATATGAAACATTGAAATTGTAACCATGTTGAATATTTTGATATACTATATATATATAATTTTATTTTTTGTTTCAATTACTGTTTGAATTTAATGGCAATTGTTTTTTTTTGAAGTTTATCTATTGAGGAACTTCAACTGAATTTTATCCTCGTCAAGCTCAAACTTGAAGTGGAACTCAAATCTTGTGACTTAGTATTCAAGTATACACAGATCCAATTATTCTCAGCAATACCATAAGATCCCATATGAGGTCAACAACTCCCCAAGTATACATAATTTCAGAATCTAGTGGCCTTTCATTACAAACTTATTTCCTTCATAATCAAAGGAAAAAGAAAGTGGTCTCCTCTAATTAAATTTTGATGGTGTTGTTTACAGAATTATGGGAAATGTGGGAATTGACGGTCCACCCGAAACAACGGAGATTCTCTCCTGAACTTTCACAAAATGTTGGTTGAAACACAAACAAATTTGCTAATGTTTTTGTTTTGTATACAGGTTTGCAAATAACCTTGAACAATGAAATGGCCCACCTATCTATAGAGGGAGACTCCAAGATTGTAATCCAGGTTAGATAGTAAGGAGGGGAATCTTCAATTGAAGCTTGTAATACATTCAAGCCAGCCCAAAAACTGGCAGATGGAAGACATAAGCACCTGGATAGTTGATATAATGGAAGGAATGTCTGATGCTTGCATTCAACATGCTACCTGAAATCAGAGTGGTGTTGTGAATATTTTGTCAAAGCAAGCAACATATCAGAACCCGTTCGACGAGCTGGCTGTTATCATAGGGGAGGCACAACTCTGAAGAGAAATCCAAGCAAGAGTTGCCTTAGAGAAACATGCCATGTAACCCAACTGCCACAATAGTTGAAAACAACTTTAAGAAAACAATTACCGTTTTAAAAAAGCCATAATTCATGGTTGAAACTAATATCCATCACCTAGCCCAGAGGATTATCCACACTCTATCATTATCATCACTGCTTGTTCACTCATTATAGATTCCATTTAATTGGCCCTCACTGTTAGGACGAAATATGTAACCATTTCAAGGGTATTCTGTAATCAGCTCCAATGTATTTTGGAAAATGTTTTCCTGTGCATGAACATATTCAAATGTAATGTGTTGGCCCAAGAGTAGGAAAATTGAAAATAAAGACGAGTTGTAATGGCCACGAATACAGAGGAATGCTAAATAATAGAATAGGGAAGAACAATCAATTAATATGTGTTAACTCATTGAGAAGTTTTTTTAACATCACTACCAATCTACAATGGATACCAATCTACAATGGAAGAAACTTTGAATGAGTTTTTCTTAATTTATGTGATTCAGTGTATGTTATTTGTGTTATTCCACGATGTTCTCTTTCACTTAATTTGTATTCACAATAGTTTGATGTACTTCATAAAATGCTGAAGCTGCACAAAGTATGAATTAAAATACGAAATCATCCAAGTGAAGCTGCTATAAGATACATCTTTCAGAAAGTGGCGCCTATAGATTTGGTATGCTATCTTAATGGATCTTTTATTCTCTTTTTGACCAGTGCAAGAGCTTGTTGGATCTATAGATTTGGTATGATATCTGAGTGGATCTTTTATTCTCTGTTTGCCATTTGAAGTTTACAAGCTTATTAAATGGCCAGACTTTTCATTGGCTGGCAGCATCTGGGTTGTTTTGCTTTTGAGCTTATTATTTTTGTTTATGCTGCAGGTGCTTAGTGTGCTTGAAAGGGACAAAGAAGACCAGGAAGAAGGATTAAGACATCCTATTGTAGATAGTGCTGGCAAAATTGATGAACTTCCTAAAGCTCCTTGGGAAGAGGGTGTATGCAAAGTATGTGGAATCGATAAAGATGATGATAGTGTGTTATTATGTGACACTTGTGATTCAGAATACCATACATATTGCTTAAACCCTCCATTGGCAAAAATTCCAGAGGGAAACTGGTATTGTCCCTCTTGTGTAGCAGGTCAAGACAAGTTCCACGAAGGGTCTGCAACTTTTCCTGAGATGCCAACTGAAACTCTGTACAAAAAGAAATACAAAAACAGTGAAGCACGTGCATTTTTGAGTCTCGAGGCAAACTAGCTATATCACTGGCAGAAAAAGAGTACTGGCAGCTTAGTGTGGAAGAGGTTTGTCTTCTTTAATCTTTTACCACAGGTTCTCTTGGAAATTAAAAGCTTAGTCTGGAATTGACAGTATTAAAATTTCAAAGTCCGAGCTTCATAAGTAGCTATTAGTTGTTCATCATAGAACTGTAATTATGGTTACACAATTCATTGCTTTTGTTCATCTTTTGCATTCATTGACAGTTTTTGGGTGGCTTGCTTCTAGATGAATTGTTGGAATGCTGTTCTTGATGTTGTACTTTTCAGCGGAATTATTTTTTATAATGTAAGTTTTGCTTATGTTATATAAGTGACAAATATTGCTATAAACCAAGTTACAATGTACACATGTCTAGAGCTTTGCTGAGCCCCACGAGTGCTAGAGAATGAATGACCACATGTCTACTAGTCCCTGAGTACAATCAGATCTAATTTTACTAATGGTTTGTTGTGGGTAGCGATGAGTGCAGCGAGGTCTCAAAATTAATTGTATCTGAGCTGTCATAAGTGCTTCTATCGTGAAAGGAATCATGGAAAAGTATTGAGCTAAGTCTAATGTCCGCAAATAGAACAAAATAAGGCAAGACAAGGGAGTGGATTGTGCCATCCTTTCCTGTAAGTGTTGGACAAGGCCCCAAAAATAAGGAACTAGCCTTTACTAGCTCAAAATGAGTCCATCCACAAAAATTGCAATGACTATGTGATTCTCTCCTAAAATTTGCAGCATGAAAGCAATTGAGATGTGGATTCTCCAGTCATGCAGTGGCACCCGAATTTCTCTTAATCCAAGTGGAACAATCTTTTCTGGCCTGTAATGGGAGCTCATGGGTTTGCTTAGAGGAGAATAACATCCTGTAGTGTCTAAGACTGAATTAGAAAGCCCAAAGACATGACTTAGAAATAGTAAAGATATGTAACAGATGCAAGCTAGGTTAAATAGTGACCCCAATTCCTTTGAAAGTTGCTACCGGCCAATCCAACATGTTAAAGAAGGCATTGTCGGTAGAACTGACAGTCTATTCCTGCTAGTCCAACACATGGTGTTACAGGAGATCTCCTCTAGTCAGGAGAACCGTATGGTCTGCACATTATTTATTTCATAGTGCAGGGTGTGAGTGCAGTGGATTATATTTTTCGAGCTGGTCGCTTGGGTCTCAAATTTGAAATTTACTTATCTTCACTGTATCCCTAGTTGATCAGGCTGTTTTGAAGCTCTGTATTCTGATGACCTCTCAGTTTTCTTCCCTGTACCACAGGTCCTCCAATACTTACGCAAGCTCGATGCATTAATTATGTGGATGGACTTTATCATTGTCTGATATTGTCTCCATTCTGTCTTTATTGTCATGGCCAACTATTTGCTTTTATCTCCTGACTTTTGTGAGTTAGCCTTTTACTCCTTTCCCCGTATACTTTTATCATTCTAGATTGCCTTGCACTCCCCACTTGTGTCCTCCAATGGTCACCATACCTCAATCCATCAATCGTGCTGCTTGACTTGATGGTCTACCATTCTCTTTTTTATCTTGTGTCCCTCGTAGAGGCGGACATTTTTCCCTCGTGATTCTTACCCCACAAAATTGTTGGCACAATGCAAAGTGCAAATCTTTGCATTATAGGCTCCATTTTGTTGTAGCCCATGACCCTCTTTCTACGCACTTAACGCCTCGATATTACCATTGTCTACTTACAGTAAGAAATGCGATTTTGCTGTGTCTATTAGACATTATCTCCTTGGGTGTCTTCTTTCATTCTCAAAGAATTTCTAGCATACTCTCTTCCAGATGAAAACCCTAGCCTCAGATTTTGAATCCCAGGCTGGGTTCCCATGCTAGCACCCTTTAATATGTTCTAAAGCAGGTTGTAACTTGAGTCTCCAACTCACTCTGTTTTTCTTCTCTCTAGATAACAGAAGGGGAGAACTATTTGGAAGTTTTATAATATAGCAACATAGTGCAAGGGGATTTAGGTTGAGCTTCTCAAATATTGTTTGATTCTTGTTCTTTTACTTTGGGAAAGCTATTTAATGTGGTTGTTTGCTTAGGATGCCCCCTCTTGGTCAATTCATGTCATTTGCCCCATTCATTAGCCAGGGATATTTTAAACCTAAATAATGAGATTGCCATGATTGGGCATGCATTGATCTGTAACTAGGATTACTGTTCCTCTTCTAATTCACTAACACAGATCTAAAAATGTGTGAAATTGATTTTAATGTTATATGCTACTGTATATCAAGCATACTTACATCCAGCCAGATCTACACAAAATCTGTCCGCATCCAGATTTTTAGCTGGCCCAGAAATTCTGTCCAGGTTGGCTCTGTTGTTTCTTCCAAATTTTATTTTTAGTTTTTTGCAATAAAAGACACCCAACACCTTTATACATTATTTAATATAAAATATGTTAACATTTTACATTACATTATTAATGTTTTCGTTGTATTTGTCATTTTTGGCATATTTATAAATTATGCTTATATATAATATGTATAGCTTATAAATAATATGTATATATTTCACACTGGATTTTTTCCAAACTTTTTCAAGAATTCTGAATTTTGGATCTCTGCCCTCCGAAACGGATTTGGATTTACAGACTTGGTAAGATATTAAGTTCTATGCTTAAAATAAGCTTTGAAACATCAAATTCTAGTGCTTACTAAGTGCTGGAAATGGAATTGTAAATGATAACGAACATGTAAAAGCAAGAATTTCAATTCCACAAACAAGGGGGCACAAGATATTCCCTGGAAAAACCTAATATTTGAAAATATCATAATGTTACAATGTTCTTCCTAGCTCGCTCTTCTCTTTAAAACTTGCTAAAAAAATATCATAAATCTCATACACTCAACTGAATGTGCATATTTGAACTGTAGAAGGATTTACAAGAGCCCATTTGGCATATTCATGAGCAAATCGATCACCAAAATGATGCAGAAAGGCTCAATTCACATTTGATCTCAATAATTGAGATGTTGAACATCACAACTTCCATTCTGGGCACTTGATCCTCTGCTATCACAGCCAAACAGATTCAGTGCCTGACAAACATGTCTGTATTTTGCTGTCTTCCGGTGAAGAAATGGCCGAATTTAAATTTAATTTGTTTACAGGGGACAACTTCAGCAGTTGTCAAATCTGTCTTGTATGCATATAATGGTCCGCACCATCCTGAGGGCATCCTTCATCCTAAAACAAATATATTCTTCTACTACAGCAGTCTTTTCCATTATTCTTTGGTCTTCATCATTCTGAGTGCGAGTGTGATCAAACTGCATTACAAATGAATAAGAATGATCCATTATGGTTCACACATTTCACAAGCTTTATGCCACTGTTTTTGACATGATGCTTTCTTATCATTTGGACTGTGTAATCTCAGAGCAAGGGGACAAGCAGGCTTGAAAGGAGACCTTTGAACTATTGAAATGTTTACACTTGGAGTTATTATTAAGGAGGCTCATTAGTGGTGCTCTAAAGTATATTTCTGTTTTGTAGACCAGAGGAAAACTTTTGACTCTGGTACAAGACATTTGTTTTTCCAGAAGCTGGATTCTACTGGTACTTAAAATTATTTCATTATTGCTATCACAAGACTTTATGAGATTGTTGATGGCAATTTTTGGGCTTCCGTTGGTTTCTTCTACTTTTTAAGATTACTGTTGGAGTTAAACCAGGCTGCCTTCTATCACTAAAACTCTTTGGCAATAACATTGATGGGCTTGAAGCCTTTTTTCTACAACATACTTATCATGTTGGGTGCATATCATGTCATGTGTTGATCACCATACTACTTATTGCTGATTATGTGGTCTTCTCATGCTACACTATGTATGTGTCTCTCTTTCCTGCATGTGAGCTTGGTTTCTTTGGATTGAGACGGGTATGGTATTTTGGGATGCTGAAGATGTTCACTGAAGAATGCTGGTAGCCTGTACCTCTAAATAAAGAGCTGGCATATAAACAAGGAAAATTTTGGAACACAAAAACTAGTAAAATTTTCAAATGTTATTCTCTTGCTAATGTTTGTTATTTGCTGAGGCCCGGGGTGACTCCAAACAGAATTATCCTTTTCCTCCTCTAAATTTAATTAAGGCCCTAGTCTGTTATTCAGATCTTATTAATAGTCTCTCCTTTGTGCCATTTTTTTGCAGAATATTTGTAATGTCCCTCTTTTTCTTGGATAGTTGTTGGTCGAAGACCTTTGGCCCATTTAGTCTACCCGACGGCCAAAGGAGGAGATTAAGGGTGACTTAAGTCATAAAATTATTATAAAGTGCCAATTTAAAAATAATTATTATAAAGCACTTATAATAATATTATTATGACTTAATAAAGTGTCTTTTAAATGGCCAAAGTGATTTTATTTCACTCTAGGCTAAAAGTGCGACTTGACATGGTGGGCCAAAATAGACATTAGGAAAATAATAAAATATTATGTAATGTTTATTGGCCCAAGGGAAAAGTGCGACTTGGTATGGGCATGCTTTTAGGGCATTTTGGCACTCTCTTCTCATTGGAAGATGGAAAGGTGATTTTATAATATTTTTTCTATAAAAAGGAGAGGGGCGACTTGGGCATGGCATTGGATAATCATTACTATTCATGCTTTTGCATAATTGGAGCTGTCACAAGCTACAGGAATTTTTAGGGGACGAAAACCCTCTAGGAAACTCAAGGGAGGAACGAAAACTCTTCCTTTTTCTCATTCCCAAGTTGTATGAAGACTCAGGAATATTTCTGAGTATTTTGCTTGATCTATTCTGGCTGGAGCGACCTCTTTTGGGGTTTATTTGCAAGTTTTAGCGAGATTAAAAGTGCTGTTTTGGAGCTGCTGTCTGTAGGAACTATTAGGCATATTTTTCTACATAATTTCCAGCACTTTGTGGAAGGTTTCAGACTGTTTTCTAGCTGCTGTAATAAACAGGTCAGATCTGAAATTTATCTTATAAAGATTCAGTATTTTGTGGCCTGAAAACTATCATTTTGCTTGCTAAATTTCAGTCAATTACAAAAGAGGAATCAGAAAGGGTTAAGGTGATTTGTGTGGTTGAAAATACAAATTTTCTATTCCTACCCTAGTCGCATTTTCTGGAATAAAATACAGATCTGCATTCAAATTCAGTTTTTAAGTGTTTTCTAGTTATGCATTGTTAGGGTATTTTATTGGAAAATATCAGAAAATTATCTCCCATTAAAGGGGATCTTTCAGTGGTATCAGAGCAGCAATCCTCCCACCTGGAGGGTTTTGTTTGATGCAGCCTAGAGAAGTTGGGCCACACAGATATTATACAAGGAGTCAGGCACGTATTCTCACAGATTTAGATACAGGAAGTAGTACTGGAATCATGGACAGAAGAGACGGATCACACAGTCCCCACGACGTGAGCGAGTTGACCCAGATATTCTTTTCAGCGGTATGATCGATTCCCATCAGGAAATGATTCAGACCATGAGACAGCTGATGGAGAGTTTGACTATGAATAGGCCGAGAGATAGGCATAACAGAAGGGAAAGATCTGTATCAGTGGCTAACAGTCACGGAAGGCACAGCAGGGCACCTATAGAGGTGGGTAGCGTGAGAGGTTCCCCTCCACGTGATAGGAGACATACAGAGGAGAGGAGACCCACGAGGACAGCGGATAGACCTCTGCAACCTAGATTCCTACAAAGGGAGGAGCCACCATTAGTTGAGGACCCATTTGAGGGCACAGTCTTTCAGGATACTGTGATGGCAGTGCATGATGAGTGGAGAGCTCTACCACAGGAGGTACGGAATGCCTTTCCCCTCCACCAGTATTGTGTTCAAAGGAGGGAAAGCTTGAGAGCTGAGGCAGTGCAGAGGCCTAGAGAACATCGTAACAGGGAGTTATTATATTGATCTATATTATTTTTAGTTTTTAGTTTTTTTCTTTTACACGTATTTTTACTTTTAGATTAGTTTTAATTTTAGTTTTTACTTTTAGATGTATTTTTATTTTATGTTAGTTTTATTTTAGTTTTTACTTTAGATGTATTTTATAAATAAAACATATAAATAAATGTTTTATATTTATAATTAAAATTTAATAATTACAATTCTATATTTAAAATAAATACAAAGTATATTTAGTTCACAACAAACATTAAAAATATTAAATAAAAAACAAATATTTGAATTAATTAATTAAATAAATAATTATATTTAAAAATAAATATATTTGATATTTTCTTCATTTTTTTTTGGATTCGGGTAAAACTTTGAGGGTGTTGAAAGGACCCACATCCTTTTACAATTGAGGGTTTTTTGAGAGGAACTACAACCTTGGTTTTACAATGAAGGGGACCACCATTAGGAACCCAATTGAAGCAACCATGAAACCATAATGAAGATGCAGCGACCACAATGAGTGGAGCAACAACTAGCGACGACAACGAGTGAAACAGCAACCAACGACATCACATCAAGCAGAGATGTCGCATCTAGCGGTGAAACCACCTCCGAGAAGGATCATGCCTCGCGGGGATTTGAACACGGGTGGGCAAGCACACAACCATGTGACTTGACCGTACCACTCCCGACCCATCAAAGCAAAAGTGGTTTGGGATAACTCTCGTGCCTTAATGCTAGGACATGCCTCATCACATTGAACATAGGATTCATGCCTGACCTCGACCCCGTCGCATTGAACACCAAGCCGGCTTGGCACCATGTTGAGAAACCACCTCCGCCACCAAAGCAACCGATCCGCTTTGACACCGCCTAGCCGAGTAAAAATGAGCTATGGAGGTGGCTAGCTCGGGAATGGACCCCGAGACCTCCCACATATAACCCACATTCCCCACTACTAGGGTAAACCCAACGAGATGATATTTTCTTCATTTTTACATAATATATTTAGTTCATAACAAACATTAAAAATTCAAATAAATATTTAAACTAGCATAGATATCTTAAATACATCTATCTAAAAGACACCGAGAGATATCAATCTCGAGGTGCCTATCTAACTTATGTGAGAATACCAATATAGGCACCTCGAGATTGATATTTCTGTGTCTTTTAGATAGATGTATTTAAGATATCTATGCTAGTTCTATCTAATATCCTCAATCTTTTGGGTTGAAGATAATCAATTAACATGTTCCTCAATTTTCTTTTTATTTATTCTATCCATCCGATTTTAGACTCGTCGATTTTAAGGTTGCTTTCGATCGTTTCTAAATTGGATTCCTTGTGTAACCTGTGACTCCATTGTGATCCCCCAATATATGCATCGATTCTTGATTGGAATGTTTCAAAGCGGGCTAGATAATAGTTATGTCCTAAAAGCCATTTACTCTACAACTCTCTTTCTTCCTGTTTACGCAAACCACGTTTTAGATAAGCTTGAAATCCACTTGTCTTCATGTGGTATTATTTCAAATTTTAGCTTTATGGGGTTTCTAGAGATTCAAAATTTTCAAAATTTTCTTTCCAACAAGGATAAAGAGTTTCGACTTTACAAATACCTACTCGAATCTTGAAAGTATTTTAACTCCAATCTTTACCACTGAACTA
This sequence comes from Taxus wallichiana var. yunnanensis, assembly GCA_018340775.1. Taxonomy (NCBI): domain Eukaryota; kingdom Viridiplantae; phylum Streptophyta; class Pinopsida; order Cupressales; family Taxaceae; genus Taxus; species Taxus wallichiana. The sequence goes on along the minus strand of CM031240.1, from coordinate 917,633,733 downwards.
ATATAGTCTTTGGAATTTTCTCCAAAGATATTTGTAAAACACTTTCTTTGATGAGTATGTGTTTCACTTAATTTTACAAGCCCCTAGCACAATTTCAAAATTGAGTACAAAGTATTTTCTAGGTTGCATATTGACGTCTTGAGCCAAGCCGTGCGGTATTGTGTCTTGTAGTTTGAGGTAATCTTCTTTGTTGATGAATTGTTTTTTTTTTTTTTTTTTATTATTTACGTGAAAGACCTTTATTATGTAGTCTCTTAAGGTTTTGATTGGTTTCGAGTTTAACGCTCCGGGAAGGATTCTACATGAATAGAAAAAAATTTGCCAATAAGTCTAAAAACATTAAAATTAAATAAAAAATAAAATGTTTACACCTAAATCTCGATTAGTTATCAAAGGTTAATGTGTGATCTCAAAACCTTTAAACAGTCACATACCAAAAGATCATATCCCCTTGTATGCTAAGTTGCGAGGTTCGAGTTCGAGTTTAAGTTCGAAAAGGATAAAATTCGGTTCAAGTTCGCCCAATGGATAAAGTTCGAAAAAAAATTGCCAATAAGTTCGATGAATAGAAAAACATAAAAACATTAAAATTAAATAACAAATAAAAATAAAAACATTATAAAATCATTTAAAACATCATTAAATATATGTAAAATTAAATAAAAGCTATTTCATATTGTATTTAAAAATAAAAAATATAATAAACAATTTAAATTATAAAAATTTAAATAAAAGTTTTAAACTAATTTAAAATATATATAACAAATTTTAAAAAGATTAACTCGTTTGAAAGAAAATAAGAAAAAATAATTAAAAATTTAGAAATAATAATAAAGATTATAAACTAAAAATAAAACAAAACCTAAAAAGTGATTGAAATGAAAAAAGTAACATAATAAAAAGTAAACTAAAACAAAACCTAATATATTGTGTTGAATATTAAAAGTAAAAGGCAAGAATAATATGCATCGTGTTAGCACCAATGCCCACAGTGTTGGCGCCAATATCATAGTGTATTGTTTGTTGTTTGACCTAAAAAATATTTGATGTGTTTAGCAGAGTGCGAACTGCACAAATTGAAACGAACCTTTTAGGGCACAATAGAAGTTCGACGAATTTTGAATTTTTGGCCAATAATTTGGCGAACCTTGTGACTTAGCTTGTATGTGACCTTTGAATCAAATGCAAGTTTGTAACGCTATTCACCAATTCATTCTTTCACAACTTTTTGTATTCTAATTATTATTTACGTTTGTATATATTATATATGAGATTATTTAACACATTTATTATGTATACCAACTTGGCACACAAAAAGTGGTAATTAGAGGAGAAATCTACTTTGACAAGTTTGTTAACCAGTGGTTTTCAACAAACACTCCCAAATGAAAAGAGCATTTTATCTTGCTGTCATAATTGTGGGTATGCTGTGGGTACATTCGTACAAAACATTTTTTTTAAAAAGTAAAAATATTTAAATATATATAAAATTTAAAGAAAGCAATGTTTATAGTCTTTATAAAATTATTGCTAGCAAACAATTTTCTTAGGCTTGTTGCTTACTTTTGGCATGTGACCAAATTCAAACAACTTAAAATCCAGTTTAAAATCTAAGATAAAAATAGTAATTAAAAGACATCTAGCCTAATCTTATAGCTATTCAAAAGATAACATAAGAAAATTCTTACACATCCAGGGTTTAAAAGGAACCGTCCTAGGCTCGGGAAAGAACAAAGCAGGAGAACACTTCAAAACTTTATGTAAGGTTTAAAGTTTTTCAACTTTTAGAAATCAAGAATTTGAAGGAGAAAAAGATGAGACAACCAAAAGAAGAACAAAAGTGCGTACCTTGATAAGTGGAGCCATATTTTCAATATGAAAACCTGACCAACTTAATCAATGGAATTGTCTTTTTGATTATGAAAAATGCGCTCCTTGATAAGTGGAGCATATTGTTCTGCCCACTTTTTCATATCCAATTCATTAAAGCCTTTCAAAATGTTGATGGAAATATGGGGAATACAGGTTGGACTTAGTCCAGAGAAAGTAGAAAGGAAGAGAAGATCACGACTTGTTTCCCATGCTCACGAGGGCATAATATTATAAGTAGGTCTAAATGCTCCTGGTGCAGCAGGTTACCCCAGATGTGGTTTCCCACATGTCCGCTCCATTGAGGCTTTGGGCCATAGTGAATATATTGTGTCCCACTGTCTATCTGGGACCTCTAGCAGATTCTCCATCAAAAATTCAGGTCTATAACCTCAGAGGTGTCCATCTCCTTGGTGACAATCCAGAATTTTGGGATCATTGGAGGTAGTTACCCAATTATCAGGGAGAGGACCTGAGTATTTCCATGGTAGGAGGGACCAAGATTGGCTCCAGATTTCTTCTGTAGCTTGTGTCTCAGCTTTTCCCAGGATACTAGTGGGGGCAACTTCAGAGATGACTCCCTCAATTTTATTCCAAATTTGAGACTAAGGAAGGGATTTGCTAGAGAAGATTCTTTGATTACGCTTCAGCCAAATGTTCCAGATAATTATTGCAGGCCCCATAATGCCAAATCTGTCTTAGCATATTGTTTTCAATTTTAAGGTGCCATTGTTCCAGCAGTGCTCGGACTGAGAATGGAGTTATCAATTCAATCTTCCGTTTCTGATCCATTTTTCCCAGATTTCCTGGGAAAAGGAACAATGCAGGAAGGTTTGATTGCTTACTTTTTCGTGTCTTCACATAGTAAAGAAATCGATGGCCCATCAAACTCTCTCTTGATGGACTTATCATAAGTTAATGCTTTCTCAAGGGTGGCCAGCCAGATGAAAATAGCGGCCAGTGGCCTTTCGCAGAACCGCTCCCCCAGATTTGCTTGGCTGTAAAACAGTCTTCCTCTAGGATTGTTGGTGCTGTGATTACATTCTATGCATACTTAACTGAAACCTCATCAGTCTCACTGCTAATCCAATCTAGCCTAACTTGTTGGTAGAGGATAACAAATCAGCAAGAGGGAGAGCTGATTACCTTTATCCTGGAGTCTATCATCTGGCAAGATTAATTCCTTCCACCTCCATCGGTACCCTTCCTCTACTATGTACTCTGATACTGGGGGTCCCATTGCCTGCAAACAAATGGACCGAGCTGAGAAAATTCTTCATCCTATTGAAGGGGGAGCTTTGGTGCCAAGATTCTTACTTTCTCACCATTGGCAACCTGTCATCTCAGTTTCCCTGTAGTGCTCCTGGCTGCTCTGGATGAATTTCCAAATGGCAGAGCCTTTTCAGCATGGTCTTGAGTGAAGAGTCTGTTCCTGTCTGGAGAGTCAAGATATTTAGCCTGCACTATCTTGCTCTATAACCTGCAGCTTTCTTCATAACTTTGCCATGGTAGCTTATGTCCCAGGGCAGAATTTGTTTCTCTGCAGTCTCTTAGGCCTAGCCTTCCCATAAATTTTTGTTGAGATACTTTTTTCAGGCCGCCAGATTGTTTTTATTTTGCTCGTCAAATCCATTCCAAAGGAAGCTCCTATGGATGTAATTGATGGTGTTAACCATTGAAGCAGGCAATTTGAAGTTGAGACATGGCGTATATTGGGATTTGCCTGCAATGTTGATCTGATGATCTGTGCCATGCCTGCTAAGGATAGCCAGTTCCCTTTCCAAGTGGGCAGTTTTTTGAATCCTGTCTATTACTGGTCTCCATGAATCATGCACTGCCTTTCCTTCTATTAGAGGCATGCCAGATAGGATCCGGGTAGTTGATCATTCTCAAAATTCTGCATCCTCTGAATTCATTGTTGTAGTACAGGGTTGACATTTAGGAAATATATATTGGATTTTCTTGTGTTGACCTCTTCTCGTGCTGCCAGTGCATATTTGTTTTATATATCCTTTATATTTTTAGCTTCTTTGACAGTAGTGTCTCCAGCCAGCAAGGTGTCGTCTGCAAAACAGAGATGAAAACTGGCTGTATGTTGGTGGCTGTCAGATTTTTGCTGTATAAAATTAATTTGAAAGGTGCAATTCAAATAAAGCTGCTTTTGAAAGTCACCAACATTGTTTGGCGTTTCTATACATTGGCCCCTGGTAAGTGTTTTGTGGGATCCTTGATTTTCAATTATGGAGTGAGTTTTGCAAAATAATGATTTGCATTGCAATCTTGTGTTGTTTTCATTTCATATTTTTATGCGCTATAATTGATTGAAAAAGATTGATTTGCATTGGGATCTTGTGTTGTTCTGATTTCATGATTTCATGCACTATAAATATTGATTGACAAAAAAAATTATTTTGCATTGGGATCTTGTGTTGTTTTGATATTGTATTTTTATGCACTATAATTTAGTGACATAAGAACGATTTCCAATGCTTTCAAGTTTCATGTTACATACTCTTATTTGAAGGATTGATTCTTTGTTTGCAGCGACTTTTCCTATTGAAATTTCTTTGCGAGGAAGCCCTATCCTCAGTGACTATCCATGAACATTTGAACATTTGACCAGTGTATGGATCTTTCAGTAGGTTTGCAGCAGAAATTACGCTTCCTCAGAACAGAATGGATGAACCTAAAAGCAAAGGAAGAGCTGCAGAACTCCTAAAAGGTGAAGCAAAATGCCAATAAAGCTTGTACAACTGGTTTGAATCCCATGGAATTTAAACATATGTTTGCCTCTGCCCCTTTGGAGGAAGTTGTAACATATGATGATGTATGCAAGAACGGACAGAATATCTCCACACCTCTGTCCATAACTGGTAAACAGGTTTCTGGCATGTTTTTGGAAAATAGAATGCAGGGAAATGGCTCTGTAAATCTGGATCAGGGTGTAAATGATGTGTCTTTGCCGCGTGAAGTGGGAATTTACATTATGTGAATGACAAAGACTTTCTATCTTTGTGTGTTAGACAAGTAAATGGACAGGACTGCTCTGACATACCTGTTTTAAATGAGAGTTGTACTGCTGGAAAAGAGCCGAATGATAGAAACTGTATTATTTGGAAAATCTCTGGAAAATATGGATCAAGATGGTAGACAGACAAACCAACAAGTTGGAATAACAATGGGTCTGGGAAATGGCACTGGAGATAATTCTAAAGAGAATACACTAGAGCACAGGCTCTCTGTTAGTATGGATAAACAACAGCATTTGGGAAGTCCATCTGAAAACAGCAGCAACCCCTCGGCCAGAGAAATGCAGTAATTCTTTGATGAGAAGAAGAAAGAGTTAATAGAGTCTACATCAGATTTGATGTCAACACTGTCAGTAGTAGAAATTCAGGAGGCTGAACAGCCTAGGGTTATGGACATGGATGCCTTACAAATGGAATCACCAACTAAGCCAGCAGTAGAGTTGAAAACCCAGGAAGAACAGTTGGATGGAGGAATTGCATCTCATGTCAATAATTCTCTACCCATTATCTTCAAATGTCCAGAAAGACAAGATGTTGAAATAAATATTCAATCCCCAATACAGGGTGAAATTCAGGTTTTGCAAGAAGCTATTGACAACATAGAAGTCCAACTCTGTAAAGTTAGTGTACTTAAGAGATTTTTCAGGCACAGATGGTTTAGGTTGGTTGTACTGGGCCTTAAGCAGGTATGGTAAGCATCCTTGGATGGTGGTTGAAGGAGCTCCAGAAGTACAGAAGGAAGGAACTCTGCATGCATAAAATTTGAATTTAGCTTGTCTTGGGATGATGCCTTTTCAGAGAGCTACTGCAGATACCTTTTTTCAAAGCGATAACAATCTTTTGCAGAAGACTTCAGGAGACTGTAGAACTACTTCTGGGGTAAGGTTAGAGGTCGTTGAAAACAAGGGCATTGAACCTGGAAAAAGTCTGCAGGCGTAGATGCTGTTCTTTCTTCATGGGTTTCATATGAGACTGATGAAGAAATTGAGAAACTCCTCAACTGGTTGAGTGATAACCAGCCGAGAGAGAGAGAGAGAGAGAGAACTGAAGGCTGCTATTGTTCAGTGGCAAAGGTTAAGATCTCAGCAATCAAGAAAGGCCCAACAGAATGCTGTTCATATGGTCCAAGTGAAACGATACAAGAGTCTCACAAAAGGTGTGATATTTCCAAGCACTCGGGCTGCACTTTTTTGGGGAAGAAATTTGGTCCTTGTTTAGAATCAGAAAATTCTGAAGTTCCCAAGCGTCGTGGCAGGAAGCCAAAGGCTCAATTTGAAGAAAGAATGTACCGCTGTGATTGCTTGGAGCCTGTGTGGTCATCCCGAAGCCACTGTCTTTCTTGTCATGAAACATTCTTCTCTGGTTCAGATCTACAGGCCCATAATGAAGGCAGGTGTGCGAATACAGCTTCTGTTCAAGAAAATGGCATGGATAATTATCATGTAACACCAAAGGTAAAGAAGAGAAAAAGTGAAAGTAGCAAGATCGAGCTATCTTCAAAGTCTAGTAAAATTAAGAAGAAAAATTCTACAGGCAACACAGCATTTGATTTTATGGAGACATCTAAGAAATTTATTATTCCATGTTCAAACAAGGATCTAGTGCGTGAGATAGGCTTGCTTGCTTCAGATGGAGTGCCAAGTTTTATCTCCTCACCATGCTTTTTGCCTTCGCTTGATCCTACTTTCCTATTCTTCCCCCCCAAAGAAGATGTAGATGGTGCAGATTTTTCAGCACAAAGGCTTCAAAACTCAGCTTCTGCGGTGGCATTTAACATGGAGCAGCCTCAGGTCCACGGTGCTTTGGGTGCTTTCCATATGGTGTCCATGCCAAGCCTTCCATCTTCACATTTGGCTGTATTGGGTGAACACAATGAGGGTGAAATACATAAGACACAGATCAACCCAAGCACTGAGATGGACAATGAGAGAAACACAAGCATTTTATTGAAAAATCAACCTCCAAGTTACACATCCTTTGTAAAGCGCTTGATACCTGAAGCTTCAGTGAAGCCATTATCAGGAAGAATGTCTTCAATTTTAAGGAGACTGAAGATCAACTTGCTTGATATGGATGCTGCTTTACCTGAAGAAGTAATAGAACCATCAAAAGCTTCTTCGACCAAAAGACGTGCTTGGCGTGCATTTGTCAAGTCTGCGAAATCAATATTTGAGGTTGGAATTCTGGATTATTCTGATAGTTATTATATTCTTATTATGTTTTTGGCTTGTTTTTTTTTGTTGATTATTAATGTAAATTATTCTTGTACAAGTGTTGTTATCTGGTTGTTATGGTCAGTGTTGCTTGCTTTGCTTCTTGGAGTGGTTCTTGATGTATAGTGTATACCTTTAACATTTATGTTCTGGACGCCTCATCCTTTATTAAGCTGTATAAGAAAAATAGGGAGGATGACTCGTGTGTTTGATGGAATTATGTCAGAACTCTCCTTTTCAAATAGTCTTTTCAAATGTCCATTGCTTTATTTAACAGCATGCTACATTGTCTTGGGTGATCCGGGCACTTTCTGTTATGAGGTTTTGATAAAGATGCAATGGAAATAATTTGAAGTCTCTTTTGTAAATCTATGTTTTAAGAAAATTACATTGAAACTGAATGGCAACCAGCTGTTAGGTTGTGGAGCCTGTTTTCATGTGATGTAGTGTTGAAGACTGTACACTAGGAGTACTGTACACTTTCCACAGTTGTCTCTAAGAGTACTGCCCGCTAGTGATCAGTTGAAGACTGTACACTAAGAGTACTAAGAGTATGAGGATATCTCGAGATAGGAAGGAACAAAAGTTGACTTTATCTCAGGTAGAGTACATTAAGAAAGTCTTGGAGATGGGACTCCTTTGGCGAGGCCATTTCAAGTTATCAAAGGAGCAGTGTCCCAAGACAAAGCAAGAGAGAAACTAAATGTCCAAGGTACCTTACTCATTAGCGGTTGGCGCTTTGATGTATGCCATGGTGTGCACCAACCCCGATGTTGCCCGTGTAGTGGGAGCAAAGTGAGTAGATTTATGAGTGATCCAGGCAGAGATCACCGGTAGGCGTAAAGTGGATCCTTTGCTATTTGAGAGGGACCATGGGGACATTTTTGTGCTATAGTGGATCGAGACACCACTTTGTGTAGTTATGTAGATTCGATATGGTGGAGATGTAGACAGGCGGGAGGAGCACGACAGTTATGTTTACACTTGTAGGTGGGACAACGGTGAGTTGTATTTCACGACTACGAAGCCGGTGGCTTTGTCAACCACAGAGGCTGAGTATGTTGTTGCCACAGAGGTAAGCAAAGAAATGATTTGGTTACAACAATTGTTTGAGGAGTTGGGGCATAAGCAGGAGGAAAAAAAGCTGCATAGTGATAGTCAGAGTGCTATACACCTAGCTAAGAACTCTACTATTCACTCTTGGATGAAGCATATACGGTTAAGGTACCATTTCATCGTGGACTTTGGAAGAAGAGAAGTTGAAGCTAGAGAAGATTCATACCAGTGTAGAATCCTGCAGACATGATGACCAAGGTGGTCACAAGGGAAAAATTGAAGCTATGTTCAACTTTGGTTGGTCTTCGGGAAACTAGTGAAGGGTTGAGAAACTTGCTCAGAGGAAAACTAGTCTCCAAGTGGGAGATTGTTAGGTTGTGGAGCTTGTTTTCATGTGAGGAAGTGTTGAAGATTGTACACTAAGAGTATTGTACACTTTCCACAATTGTCTCACAGGGGTTTAGGGGCGCATCCCTCGATTATTTTTGGCCTTAAAACGTGTCCGATATACCGAAAACGTGCTTTTCTCATATGGGCGGGATTTTTGACCCATAGGTTTATGGGACAGTTTTGGCCCATGGTTTTGATACCCACGGTTTTGTAAAACTGCTTAAGCAATTGTCTATTTATATGGTTTTGTGCATATGGTAGGTATAATGTAACATTGCAGATGTGTTTTGAATTCGGGTGTGAATTCTGTAGAGTTTGTTGAGCATAGCTCTAAACAGATCTGGGTATTGTATTGAGAGAGTAGTGGCTTGTAATAAAATTTGAGCAAGTGATTCTTGGTGGACGTAGCCCAAATTGGGTGAACCACGTTAAATACTATCTCTTTGTGTTGTGTTATTTTATTCTGCACTTTTATTTGAGATCTGTAATAATTTCTGCATATTAGTTTCTACTATTGCAATTCTGTGAGGGATTATTCCACATATTTTATCCCTTATTTCCTAACACCAGCGATTGTAATAAAGATTATTCGGCACTTAATCTTCGACCATTTCGTATTAAGGCAACCAATATATGCCTAATATGAAGGAAAAGCTGCTTCTGACATCCCATGGAAACAATGATATCTTTGAGGGCCGGTTTGCATTTTCTCTTAACTAGGAACTATCTCGTGAAAAGCTGTAGTTTCATTGTGAAATTTCCCATGGAAATCGATGTGCTAAAAGATCTTGTAGGTAAGTAATATATTTCATGTGGGAAATCCTCCACAGCTTGGACCCCTGGCCCCTCTCATCCCAAATAAGTTAAAAACCTCATAGCTAGGGCGTTGATTCCTGCACCACTAATAGCGAGGAATAAGTTATCACTTGCCAATGGAAACATTGCAATACTGAATGGCTAGTCAGATTTAAACTCATTTCAAAGACATGCGTTGACTGCTCATGTTACTCTGGGTTGCCACTAGTTTTTCAAGGGTTGCAACTAGTTTTTCAAGGGGTTGTTGTGAATTGGGAGCAGCATGGGGAGCAAAAGGTTTGCAGATCATCATGAGCATGAGGAGGTGCAGAACAACTAGAATGTGCCAAGGTGCCTGAGTTTGAGGAAGTACTGGCTGGGTAAAGGTTTTTTTTTCCTGTTCCATTTTTAGCTGTTTTTCTAAAATTTTATAAATTTGATGGCTCAAATCTAGTGCAACTTCAGTTCATGCTGTCACCTCATGCTTTGCTAAGGTGATATATTAACCTATTAATCCCCCAAAACTTCATAAGACATGCTTTCCATGGCATAAAAATCGAACCTACATTTTTATTTTCTCTTGGGCAATTTTTATAAGTTTCTGTAGGTACTAACTAATTTATTTTTAAATGGAGGTTATTTTGTTACCTGTAGGCTGAGAATTAAAACTGCAAGCAAAATTGTAGACAGGCATGGAATCCCAAACAAGAAAATGCTCCCCAAAGCTTGCTCTGTACAGAATGAATGAAGACCCTTCCCCACTAGTAAAAAATAAAAACTCAATACTTGCCCACTGCTGAATCTTTGTGGAAAAGGGTACAAATTCGAAAATAAGAGTAAATGGAAAATTTGATTGGTGACTTTTAAAAACTCTTTAGAGGAATCTTTTTGTTGTCTTGAAAACCATTTTCTCCATGGCATAAAAGGGTGAAGAAGAATGAGTAGAGTGACAATTGTTTCTATAATTTTGCCTTTGAATTGTGCCAGCTGCGTCGTATGCTTAGAGTTTTTGAGTCAGCCTCCTGTCTTACTGAGTGAGGCTCTCTGAGCCGTATTTTGACTTGGAAGAGAAATGATTCAACTCGGGTTTGCGAGTTTTGAGAAGTCCAAGTAGAGTCCAATGACTGTCTTTGATATTCTATTACTGTTTCCTATGTAATGCATGCCTACTGAACATCATAACTGTTAAACTACCTTTTAACTGCACATTTCATATATTCTAGTAACAAACTATTTACAAAAATGCTATCTTTCATCCAAATATAATTATTATCCTAACAATTTTGACACGGAAAACTAATATAAGACTTATATTATGCTTGGACGGACCTTCAATAATACTGATCATAATTAAAAGTTGAAATCAGTCAGATAAAGTTCTGTTTGTGAATCATCCTTCCTATTGAACAGTTTTCTTCATTGCATTTAAAGCCTAATTTTCAGGCTTCTGGCCCGAGTGATGAGAGTTCTGTATATAATAATACTGGATGGTATTTAATATGATCCTTAATTGTTCGTTCGAGCTGAATGCAGAGGATTGCCATTAAGTAGTTTCCTAAAGAAAATTTGTTTGATTATGGTTTTGTCAATATACTAAGTGAACATGAGAAATGGAAATTCAATGTTAAAGATCTTGCTAGTCGAAATAGAATTTTCATGCCAATCAATGTTTGGATCCATCTTGTAAATGCGTTCTTAAAGTTTTATTAGCAAATGCTTTGCAGTGTATGTTACAAATTTTTATTGAATAGGATAGCTTCTGCAAGCTTGCTTCTTATATGGTTGAGGCCAACAGTGGACTCTTTGTTGACTGGAATTTTGATTTTGTATTGACTCTAGATGGTTGAAGCCACAATCACTTTTGAACAAATGATCAAGACAGATCGCTTGAGGAATGTCTGGTGGTATTGGTCTTCATATTCGGCAGCAGCTAAAACATCAACAGTGTCTGCTCTAGCATTAAGGATCTATGCTCTTGATGCAGCTATTATGTACAAGAAGTCTTCCAGTGATTCTGAGTCAGTAGACACATCAAAATTGAGTAAGCCTGGGAAGAGAAAAAAGATGAGGATGGGTAGCAATTATGATACTGTTTGCTGTATACTATATCTTCTGAAGGAAAGGCCCTGCAAGAATGTTCCAGGGTGATCCTTATTAATTTTTGATCTTGTTCCAATTTTCTTGACTAGAGTCCAATTGAAGATATTCGCTCGTCCATTGTCACGGGTCCTATCGCATTTTTGTAGGGAATCAATTTATTGGCTCAGGTCATGTACCATGAAAAGCAGTGTAATTGAGTTTTGTAAATAATCTAGACTGCCAGAAGTGATTCTGTGCTGTACGCAACATATGAGATTGGTGTCACCGCTGTTTATAACAAAGGTTGTAGGAGTCAATTTGACTCTTTTTCACTAACAATACCCGCAGAAAAGATATATTCATTCAAAGGAATTACAAGCTTGGTTCTCATGCCTTTCTTTATCCTTCGTATAGTTTCATTGTTGGTTGGTCTGTTGTTCTTTATGCCAATGCTAAGCTGTTTTGATGCAGTCACAGTGTACATTTTGGATATGGTAAGAAGGCATTGATGCTGTCGGTGCTTTATGTCAGACACCATATATATGGATTCTCAGTAAGGGCTTATCTTACATTTTTAGATATTCATTTGTAATTTGAGCACTGTGGCTATAGCATCTCAAAAGGCAAGAGAATCATGCTTTAATCCTCTTAATATTCACCGCTAAAGCACTTGGTGGCAGGTAGATTATACATTTATATTTTACTGATTTTGTATTACTGCAGTCCTCTATAAAATCTCTGTTATTCTAACATATAACTGGATGGTTGTACAGCATTGGAGAGATCTATTAAGTCAAAACAAGTTGTTTGAATGTAGTGTTTATGTACAGTCCCACTCACTGTTTGTTACTATCTTTTCGAGATCTTTCGAACTGCGACTGTTGAAGGTTTCAGATATCTTATAAAGCCAGTGGTGGAAGCGATTCCTCTCACCATGTTGACATGCATTCAAGTTGCAACAAAATAAATCTGCACAAAGGCTGGAGGAATGTATTTTGTTACTAAAGAAACTTCTGGAGACTTTATAAGCTGTACCAAGCCTCTAAAACAAATTCCTACCGTACTTATCAAGAAGGGTGGCCAATTGATGGATTTTAAAATCTGTGGAACGTTTTTCTGAAGTCATATTATCGAGCACATTTACAAAGTTGTTTAAAGTCATAACGTTGTTGAAGAAACATCCATTTTTGGGCAGTTCTATGCTGATTTTTCTTCGTCATTTTTTATCTGTGTCGATTATGTGGACCCTTTTATCACAAAAGTAGAGTATCCCTACTTATGAATTGGGTATATATAACAATCAGTATCAGAAATATCCTTACTGATAGCACGTGACCATAGGTGAAATGGAAGAATAATTACTTATAAATCTTTAATTCACCAAAGCTTTTATTATGAAATATAATATTGGTTACATTTTTAATCCATCCCACAAGCTTTAGGTTGGTTCATGGAACCCAACCAATTAACGGGCCCAACTAACTTGTACTACTAACATGCAAACAACTAACCAAAGTAAATTAAATATCAAGTTACATAGTATCCAGAGATGAGATTTGACGCCTACCCCTGCACGTCAGTTCAAAATTTGAGGACGATTTGCTGTTTTTACAAACCTTTGAAATAGGGTTTTCTTAAACTATTAACTATGCCAACATAAAAAAATGATAAACTGTGAAAACAAAAGCCATAGAGATAATCGATGTGGCTTTGAAGAACTGATATCATGCTCAGAGGATTGCGGAAAAGGCTAGATGGAATTGATAATGATGACAAATAGCTGTAAATACTGCCCCAGTGCCTAGCGTCTGATGTTCTGATTGATTGTTCCGTGAGTTATGGAGGAGAGCACAAGTGTAAAGTGAAGGATGTGAATTTGGGATGCTTATCACTGCCAGACGGATTATTGAGCAGCAAGCTGAGCCCTTCCAGTGAATTACGAATCACAAACTCACATTACAAACCGGAAGATGGAAGAGGAACCATATTCACACAGGTAAATCACGGCTACATTTTAGTAAATATTTGCACAATACAGACTGGCAGTAGGTAGCAATCGTGCCAAAAGTTTAATTTTTGAAACTTATTAAAGTATTTTGCTAGACTGTCACTTCCAAAATTTCAATATCCACCAGGGCAAAAATATTTGCAGATTGCATAGATGATAGATAGACATTTTTTTGAATCACATTAAATGTGAATGGCGGAATGGGTGTGGCTTGTGTGAAGAATCAACAGATGGTTTTAAACTTAATTGAGTCTTGGACTGTGGTGATTGCAATACCAGGCTGTATTGTCAGGGTCATTTCAGACATAAAGACAGTCCAGAAAACAACAATGTTGGGCCGCTGGCACACAGTAATAAAAAGAAACAGGTTTACCCGACGCTATTCAAACAGGCATAGGTCGAGTAAATGGTATTACTGTCGCACTGGGAGTTATGGATTTCAAGTTCATGGGCGGCAGTATGGGCTCGGTAGTAGGTGAAAAAATAACCCGTTTAATCCAGCATGCTACTAAGAATTATCTTCCAGTAATTCTCGTATGTGCTTCTGGCGGAGCGCGTATGCAAGAAGGAAGTTTCAGTTTAATGCAAATGAGTAAAATGGCCAAGTTGCAACTTGCAAACTATATGATAAATTGATCAGTACTTCCAAGTTCCAAAGTTCCAAGTTGGGGACAAATGTAAATGACGTTTGGTTAATATTCATGGGCGTCATTTTGACAGATTAAAAAAATGTTAAATGAATTTTGAAACAGTTTTCCAAGGCAAGAAACTGTAAAAAACATGTTTTCCCAGGGATGAGCATCAAATCTCGTCTCTGATGGTATCTAACAAGGGAATGTACACGTGCCCCACTAATACAAAGTAAAACATGGAACTGAACATTTGGATCACAATATCCAACAAACCCCCTCTTATTCAGAGGTGTATAGAAGAGTATGATTCAAAGAACATGACTGATTTTCAGAAGTTTTTTTGTTGTACCTGTAACATGCTTCATTGTACATTGTGGTATTTATCAACCTATGTCGTTTGATTTAGAAGCCCACTACTACAAATTGTGGTATGAATGATGAACATGTTTTTAGGCATGTTCATCCCTTGACCAGTTGTAGTGTACTACACTATAAGCATGATCAATGTTTGCTCAACTACATTGATCCACATAAGGTCTCACACAAAAATCTGTCCAATGATTCTCCTGTATTTTATATGATACATCACTTTGATGCCCAACAATCGTTGACAGTCTTTTGCTCAACACTTTCATATGTCAACTTGTACAATCATTGACGACTGATTGAAGGTTGCTGATAGTCTCTTCCTCCCCAATAAGCGAGAGGTTATAATTTCTTGTAGCTACAAAACCGATTAAAATGACCTTGTTTACCCCTATTCAAATCTCAATGAAGAAGACAAAAATTGAAACACACTACCAAATTGAAAAAACACACAGTACTACCAAAATTGTTTTTCAAACATTTAACCCAAACTCTGAGCGAATAGTTAAATGGAGAAGGGAATTATCCATCAACATTTGATGTCCTCCGACCTCCAGTTTGGCCTTGTGAGGTTCTTAAGGACCTGAAACCTTTGAAGTGCAATCACATCAACTTGGATAAATAAGGATGAAACAATTTCACAATCATGGTTTTGAAGTACATCAACGTCCATCCAAATGTTTGGTGTTAATTTTCATCGAAAATATATTCGCAATACATTACAATCTCTGTTTTTAAATTTTTAATCCAACCTTACATGTAGAGATGTCAGAACAAAAGTTAACCCTTCCATTTAAGTAAGAATTCATTTTCTATGAAAAATAAGTGGTCATATGACAATTTTGTTACATGAGTTCGAACTTTTGCTCTTGTTCGGGTAGATGGACCTTAAATTTTATAAATAGGTACTCGCCCCATTCGTACTTTTTTGAATTGGAAGTTCTTAGAAAAAAAATCATTGCCTTAAAAGAAAATATGGGGATGGTCTTAATAAATGAATGATCACCAACTTACCTGTGACACAACTTCAACAATTTTAGCGTATTCTCACTTCAAGTATTAAGTGACCCAACAAAGAAAATATGTAATAGTAATTAAATACACCCGGCAATTGAATCTGTAGGTGTCAAAGTAATTTCCAGCAAGCCTTTTGTCATAGAGGATTGATCCGCGCCTATTTCTTCAGCCCGCAAACAAACAAAAATAAAGTTTTGTGCTCCCTTTTAATGTGCAATAATTAATTTCAGAGTCATACTCTACTTCAGGTTTGCCTCTTTGCAAATTGCAATGTTTCCAGCGTAGAAAGCCATGTCCAGCTCAACCACATCCAATTACAACGAAATTTTATATCCTTAGAGCTTTCAACGCCTTTTCTTACGCAAAATATCTGAATTTTATTGGCCCAAATTATTTATTACAGCATTTCAACATCCAGGCTGCTCAATGCTGTTCCAAGCTATTTCCAATGATAGATAGATGTTCAGAGTTTTGGCATTTATGAATAGTTTCATTGTTTCCACACTTTAGGTAGATGATTTTCAGATTTAAGGATTTTAATGCTTTTAACCAACAACTTACAATACTCTTCCAACAAAATAAAGTGTTTCGAAAATATTTTTATAGGCTTACAAGAAGCAAAAGTAATTAAGAAAAATTCAAAATAAATTTTATCAAAAATTTCAAAGCAAAATCTTCGCTCAAAAGTCTTCACGGCTCCTCCATCTTTGCTTCCTCTTCACGGATCATGGGCAACCATTAGCTAGATGACAAGCCCAAGGGTTCATCGAGAGTGCATATAGATTGATCTGGGTGGATCTATCTATATGCACTTCTTATTGAATTTTGGAAGACAACATATTGAAGTGAATAGTCAGTTGTTTGGATAAAGTGATTCTAATCAATAAAAATACCGAGTTGGGAATGATGGCTTCTGTTGCGAGAAAATGCAACTCTTTAGAATCATCCAAATCGCTCCTTTAATATTGTATCATTATTTACTTGCAAGAGGCACTTAGATGTAGAAGGTCAAGGTTGAGGTTGAAAGTTGAGGAATTTAATGACAGCAGAAATTGTACGTCAAATTTTGAGAGAAAGAATTGGTCAGATACTTTCAAAGGAATCTTAGAACGGATTTATTAACCAAGTCTGTAGAAGGATGAATATGAGGTCAAAAACCTAGTTGAGATGGGTATTCACCTGTCTCCTAGTCTCTTAAAAGAAGCTAATTGTGGGAGGAAAGCCAAGAGAGGTAGAAAATCTAAGATTGAAAATATTTTAACCAAAGTAAAAGCAAGAACCCATGAGATCATAAGTTTTTCCTCACCTCTAAGAAGCGTGGGGTGGAAGTCCCTCACCTACAACTGAATGCAAGAAACACATCTAAGTTGTGGATAATGACATGGATAAATGGCTAGGACATAATGACACGGTTGCTAAATTGATAAGATCATCTAATAAAAGAATATGGAATGAACTTAGGTTGAGTTCTTGATGATAGGCAGAGACTCCATCTTTGGGTTCAATCTTCATGAAATTAGCACATAGAAAGTTTGATAATGGAATTGGGCTAGGATCTTTCACCTAGTTGCTTGTTTGGTGCTTTGTGGTTTGGTTTTTATGTTTCCTCTTAGTTTCATTTCCCTAAGTTTTCTTGTCTTTTGATAAGGATCTAATGATAGTTGTAATTATTCTACAATCTCTACTATTTAGAAATTTATTGGGAAAGGGCTCCACCAACCCTAATTTAGTTATACAAATGTAATATTAGTGATTGGAAACATTGTTGAAATAAGAATAAAAAATGCATGAAAATGCATTGCGGGGTA
The DNA here is from genome assembly GCA_018340775.1 of Taxus wallichiana var. yunnanensis. Classification (NCBI taxonomy): domain Eukaryota; kingdom Viridiplantae; phylum Streptophyta; class Pinopsida; order Cupressales; family Taxaceae; genus Taxus; species Taxus wallichiana. The sequence goes on along the minus strand of CM031240.1, from coordinate 917,616,471 downwards.
TTTATAATTGTCCATGAACCTTTTCGAAGTTCCCGGGTTGGTGCATAGTTGTTATGCACATGGTAGGTTCCGGAAGTTTCCATATATATCCTTTCCATCCTTGATCATGTGCCATCAAAAGTCCTTAACTCGTCAATAACATTTGTCCTAATATTTTAGTTATTGAATATTAAGGATATAATAGAATATGATAATACCATGTAATTGCATAAAATATATTAACTTTATCATAGGCTATCCTACTTGTAAGTGATATCCGTTTAGGAAAATAGTATTTTATCATATATGAGTATAATTGAGATATTATAATGATTTCTATATAATTGATATTATTATAGAATTTTATACATTTTTATATTCAAGACATTAAAATGAAATTGTTTCTACAAATGACATATATTGGTTACATAAATATTGTTGTCGTGATATACTTGTATTAGCATACGTATTTTTATTATTGTAAGTTCATTATTTGTTATTGTAAATTTAGATGTAGCAATGAGAGACTTGTAATATGTGTGACGAGTTTTAAAAGTCGGGTTTAATTCGATAGATATGCACATATTTGTAAGCAACGTGTCATACAAAATTATTTACTTATGCCCAATTTTATAGGAGTGGTGAAAATTTGGTTTCTAAACATAATGAATTTTTAAGAAAAAATTGTTGATTGAAAAATAAATATGTTTAATTGGTGGAAACAAACATGACATTGTAGTTTGTAAATATAGTAAACCAATGGTAACTATAATCTAAAGTGTTTCTCAAAACTTTGTTTATTGACTTTCCATCTTACATAATGATTTTAAATGTAAATGTCACCATCCCTATGGCTTGAGACGATACTTGATGCACATGTGTGTATTTGATGTCTTTTGACATGCATAAATTTGTTTATCAATTACAATGTAATCCTTGCCAATGGGGCTAGTTTTAATACTTCCCCATATGCTATATTAGTTCTTTATAATGTAGTGTCCACTCCTCTTCGATATTGTTTCATCTTGATATTGATATTGTTGACCGATATTCAGATATTTTGATTATGATACATTGATCAATAGATGATAGATTTCACTGATATTTGGACTATTGACATTATGATGTTTACATTTTATTATGATGCACTAGATAGTGATGTTAGACAGTTTGATATATGTTGATTTTCATGATATGGATTTCATACTGACACGTTATGTTTTGGGATGTTTTGAGTAGAATTGTAATCTCATGGATGTTAGGGTTAGATTTTGATATATTGATGGATAATAGAATTGCTAATGTCGAATGATGAATATTGATTTTATATGTATATTTCTTGATGTTGTTAATACGGCCGAAAGGCTAGAGAGGTATTTTGTTGTGTGCGAACTTTATCACATACATCGAAGGGGATAGGGAACCAACCACGAGAAGGATGTTGGGTGTTGAGCAATGAGGCCAAATTTGACAACTTGTGTAATGTTGTTTAGTGTGGTGTTTTGCATGTCTTGTTTGGAGGTCTCCCATGGGGGTGACTTCACATATGTGGCCATGGGGTGAATTGTGTTCCCTTTCTTTAATTTTTGTATGTGTTTATTTATGTTTTGTGTATTTAAAATTTAGAAATTTTGTCACTTTATTAGCATGTTGTAAATGTGTGTTAATTAAGCTTAACCCTTCTTATTTTAGTTAACCAAATTAAGGATGTGACAAATAGTTATGATGAGATTTGGTAGTCCTTGTGTAAGTAAAATTTATGTTGATTTGTGAGTATTTTACTCCACCCCAACTTCAAAATTCGGATTTTGACTTGGGGGCATTTTTGGAGGCTTGTGGGACAAGCAAGGCTTGTCCCATGCCTCTTAAATTTACCCAAAACCCTACCTATGGGTTGGGAATCTTATTTTTGACTTTTTTGTCCATTTTTGAGTGTTAAAGAAGGAAAATTATTGCACTTTCTTTCTACCCCAATTTATTATGTCCCTTGAAAGCATGGTGTGCAAGTTTTGAGCCATGTGGGTTGTCATAGTCCTTGCATGTGCATTGATTTTCTTGGTCTTGGTGTGTTGACTTGAGTGTGGGGATGGAGGAATGATGAAGTGGCATCCTACATGGAGCCACCTCATCATCCTCACATTCCATTTCTATTTATTGGTGATTTTTGGTTGGAATGGGGGTTACTTGTTCTTTTCTCTTCTTGTGCACTTTTGGAATTGGAGCTTGTTGGAGTGCTTTGGAAATTGTTTGGCTTGGAATTGAAGAGACTTGTGGAATTTTCTTGGAACTTGATGGAGAGGTAGGCTCTCCACCATTGTTATTATGTTATTTTGCTTGTTTGTATGCAATGTTGTGCTTGTTAAAATTGTTGTTGTCTTGTGAAAATGGTTTGTGTGTTGGTTGGGTAGTAGGCCTTAAGTTTGGGTGTGGGAGAAGGGATCATGGAACCATTGGGGAGGGAAAAGGGAGTTTTGTGAGGCATGCATTTGGTGGGAGTGTGAATGGGAGTCTTACCTATGGGGAGTGAAAAGGAATTCATGGTTTTGTTGCATGCTTGCAAGGGAGAGATAAGAATTGTGTGTGATCTTTTGTGCACTTGGAGGCTTAGGGTAAGACTCCCACTTCACTTGGGAGGCATAAGGAGGTGGTTTCCCATAGCCCTTGCTCTATTTGGTTTGACCCTCAAACCTTTGTATTGTTGTGAATGTGTAAACTTGTTGGATATGTATCTTGGTTGAGTTGAAAGTATTGTATGTATGTTTGTTGTGAAGCCACTTTGTTGAAAGTTGTCATTGTTGCTCAATACCCTCATGGTTCCTTGGTTGGGGATCGGGGGCCATTAAGGGGATGACTTCTCCTCTTAATGGATTTAAGGTTGGGTGAAGAGCGTTGCCTATCCTCCTTCTCGTGTTTGTGATCTCATTGTGAAGTTGAAGAAAGTCAAAGTTGGAGCTACTATTGTGATGAAGACATGCTTATTGAAAACTTGTAATTTGGCCTTGTGGCAAGCCCTTTTGTTGTATATTATTCAAATTTATACTTCCCACTTTGAGTGGATGTATTATAAAATTGTGAGTTTGTGATAAAGTTGTTGTATTCTTTGGAAATCATTCTATCTTGTAAACTCCTTTAAGAGTAATGTATGAGAAATGTGCATTTTAAATGTATTAGTATTGTGAAGGGAAAACTACCAATTTATCACCTTGCTTTGAAGAAGTAAAAAGTGAGAAATAAGTAAAAATGAGAATATATCTCTCTTTGTGATGAGAATCAGGGTGATGAGCAATATGATGATCAACTTGAGCACTTGAATGAAAGGGCAAATAAGAAAGCGAGGTCTGGCATTGAGTTAGCAAGGGACATTAAAAGAATATCCTCACCTAAATTTGATGGTACAACTCTTGGGGATGGTGCTGAAAATTGGCTCTCTGAAATGGAAAAGTATTTTGAGATTAGAGACTTTTCAGAGGAGACAAAAGCAATATGGGGAGCCTACCAATTGTCCCATGAAGCATCTTCCTGGTGGGATAACCGGAAAATGGAACTAGGAATTGATTCTAGTATGATCATGTGGGAGCAGTTCAAGGTCTATTTCCAAAGATGGCTACCTTAGCTATACTTTGACCAAAAGATGGCAGAATTCCAAAATCTAACTCAAGGAAAGTACTCAGTTATAGAATATTGGGAACATTTCACTCGATTGTTGAAATATGTTCCTTTGTATCAAAAGGATGAGAAGTTTAGAGTGAGAAAATTTATAATGGGATTGAATCCTAGTATTGGTGGTGAGGTAGATGTTCATGGACCTACCTCGATGGAAACAATGTTTGAAAAAGCTATCAAGCAAGAACTAAAGTTGCAAAGTATTTATGCCTCTAAAGAGGAAAACAAAAGGAAAAATAGCAATTTCCAAACATCAACCGCAAGTAAACCAACATGGAAAAAGGGAAACAACAAGTTCAAGCCTGTCAATAAAAGAGGAATAGCGGGTAGAACTATTGTGAATAATAATAAAAATGGGCAACAAGGAACAAGTTTTAGCCAGAATAAGATTGAGAGAAAAGGACCATTGGGAGGATGTTTTAAGTGTGGTGGTGATCATTTCACTAACAACTATCCGCAAAGAGGACAATGGAATAACCAATAGAAGGGATTTACTACTGCAATAAATAAAGAGGGGCAACAACATAAGATTTATGTTGCAGTCCATAATAAGCAAGCGAAAAAGCAAGCGACTCCAATAGAAACTTCAGGTAAGCTTTTTGGAGAACCTGTTTCTATTTTATTTGATTCCGGTTCAACAAAATGTTTTGTTTCATCTAAAGTTGTTGATAAACTCAAAATAAGAGTTGGGTACATGGAACACACTTAGACTATATAATATGGAAATAATGTTGTACACAGAGTGAATCAGTGTTTGTTTGAGGCACCACTAGAATTACCTGAGTTCATGACAAGATTAAACATGTATGTGGCACCTCTTGGATCCTATGATGTTGTCATAGGTATAAATTGGTTAAGTCAACATAATGCAACCTTGGATTGCTTAGGGAAAAGTGTAACCTGTTGTGATGATCAACAAAAAACAACAAGTGTTTAGGGTGTTAAAAGAGAGTTTGTCACTAGGTAGATTTCTGCCATGCAGCTAAAAAAGCAAAGTGGAAGGGCTGCCATCTATATGCTATAAAAATAACAAATTCGGGACAGGAAATTGAGCTTGAAATTGAAGCATTTCCCATCCTAAGGGAATTTAGAGATGTGTTTCCAAATGAGTTGCTGAACTTCCACCTAAGCGTGAATTTGACTTCACAATAGAGGTCAAACCAACAACGGAACCAATCTCCAAGGCACCATATAGAATGACAACAACTGAATTAGTTGAGTTGAAAGCTCAATTACATGAATTGTTGTCCTTGGGTCTGATTAGACCAAGTATATCACCATGGGGTGCACTAGTTATCTTCGTGAAAAAGAAGGATGGGACCCTCAAACTTTGTATTGATTACCGAATGCTCAACAAGGTAACAATGAAGAATCGGTACCCACTACCCCGAATCGATGATCTATTTGATCAAATGGGGGGCGCAAAAGTGTTTTCCAAGATTGATCTTAGATCCGGTTATCATCAACTGCGAATCAAGGATGAAGATATCCATAAAACCGCTTTTAGAACAAGGTATGGGCATTACGAGTTTACAGTTTTGCCCTTTGGTCTAACAAATGCACCTGTCGCTTTCATGAACTTGATGAACAACGTGTTTAGGGAATACTTAGACCAATTTGTACTTATCTTTCTCGATGATATATTAATATACTCCAAGAATGAGGAAGAACATGATGAACATTTAAGGATTGTCTTTGGGGTTCTCGAGAAAACATAAATTATATGGAAAATTATCTAAGTGTGTTTTCTATCAATACGAAGTACAATACTTAGGCCACTTATTAAGTAAAGAAGGAATCTTGGTGGACCCTTCGAAGATCAGTGCCATCATGGAATGGCCAACGCACCAAAGGATGTGCATGAAGTGAGAAGTTTTATGGGTCTAGCAGGCTACTATCGAAAGTTCATAAAGGACTTCTCTAGGTTAGCAAGACCTATCACTTCTTTGCAAAAGAAGGGTAAGAAATTTGTTTGGGACAATAAGTGTGAAGAAGCCTTTAATGAGTTAAAAGGTAGACTCACAAGTGCTCCAGTGTTGAAGATTCCGGATCCAAATGGGAACTTCTTAGTGGTAACCGATGCTTCAGGGAAGGTTTGGGCGGAGTACTACTACAAGATGGGCATGTGGTAGCTTTTGAAAGTAGGAAGTTGAGGGTGCATGAAGTAAATTACGCACCACATGATCTTGAGCTTGCTGCGATTGTTCATGCGCTTGCAGGTATGGAGGCACTATTTGCTAGGAAAACCTTTTGAACTCAAAACAGATCATCTTGGGCTCAAGTACATTTTTACGCAGCTAAATCTAAATGCAAGGCAACGAAGATGGCTGGAGTTCCTAGAAAATTATGACTTTGATATAAATTACATTAAGGGAAAAGAGAATAGGGTGGTGATGCCTTAAGTCGCAGAAAGCATATTGTTGCTTATAATTACATTAAGAACCCAGTTCAAAGATGAAGTTAAAAATGAGTTAACCAATGACCCCTACTACAATCATGTTAAAACAACTCTAGAAAAAGATCCAAGGGACAAAAGGTATGATGGTTTCAAGGTGGAAATAGATGGGATTCCATGTTATAACAACAGAATATATGTACCAGAAGGTAAAGAACTCATAAATAAAGTCATGAGAGAATTTCATGATGCTCCCTATTCGGGACATCCAGGAGTAACAAAGATGATGGCGGACATAAAAAAGTAATACTTCTGGAAAAAGATGAAAAATGATGTGATTCTTTACGTCTCACAATGCCTGGAATGTCAGCAAGTAAAGGCTTTGAACATTTACATCCAGCAGGACTATTATATCCTCACAACGTGCCAGAATATAAGTGGCAAGTTATAAGTATGGATTTTATCCAAGGTCTACCTATGTCCCAAAATAAACATGATGTTATACTTGTAGTTGTAGACAAGTTAACTAAAGTGGCACATTTTATAGCAGGTAATTTAACGGATAATTCACCCATACTGGCAAAAAGGTTTGTACAAGAAGTTTTCCGATTACATGGAGTTCCAGAAGTAATAATTTCAGACAGGGACTCAAGGATAACTTCCAGATTTTGGCAGACTTTGTATGCTTTGCTTAGGGACAAAATTGAACATAAGTTCTACCTACCATCCGAAATTGATGGTCAAACCGAAAGAGTAAATCAAGTGTTAGAAGATTTACTAAGAATGTATTGCATGGATCAGCAATACAAATGGGAAGAGTATCTTCCCTTGGTTGAATTTTCCTATAATAACACTTACCATTCTTCCATTCAGATGGCTCCTTTTGAGGCCTTATATGGTCGTAGGTGTAGAACACCTATAAGTTGGGATAATCTTGAAGATAGGGTACTGATTGGACCATAAATGCTTTCGAAATGGAAAAATAGGTTAAATTAATCCAAGAAAGATTGAAAGAAGCAACAAATAGACAAAAAAGTTATGCAGATTTAAAAAGAATTGACAAAAATTTTAACGTGGGAGATAAAGTTTTTCTTAGGGTCAAACCTAAAAAGAGTTCCATTTCGTTTGGCAAGTCAGCCAAACTATCTCCTAGGTTTGTAGGACCATTTGAAGTCCTAGAGGTCATTGGACCAGTAGCCTACAAGCTAGCACTCCCCCCGCTCTATCCAGGCTGCACAATGTATTTCATGTATCCTTGCTTAAGAAATATGTACCTGATTTAACACATGTACTTAATTGGGATTCATTGCAGGTTTTGGATCCAGGGGTAATCGCGGTTGATCCTATAAGGATACTAGAAACCCGGAAGTTGCACTTGAGAAACCATGAGGTTTTACAATGTAGGGTCCAGTGGGACCAATATTATGAAGAAAGTGCCACTTGGGAGAATCTGGAAGATATCCAAACTACTTTTCCGCATCTGTTTGACTGATTTTTATGAACATGTTTTGTTAAAGTACTAAATTCAGTTTTTCTGTAAAAGTGGTAGATAAGAAAATTCTGTAGATAAGCCTACAACTGAATATTGGGACTAAGATACTTTTTGATTAATAGTTACTGTTGAAGATTTTGTTAATGAACCCAAAAATCTATCATTTAGGCAGTAATGTATTATGTCTACAGATTATATGACTAATTTTCTATATGTACAAGGGTTGTTATGACCTTTATGATTCAACTGAAATAATATTGCTACAAATTCTAAGTTGATTTGAAAAATATTTATGCAGCAAATAAATAATGGGTTAGTTTATCTATTTATCCTGAAATCATCGAGATGATGATTATTCTAAGGGGTGGAGTATGTAACATCCCAAAATTTCTTGTAAGTTAAATTAACTACGGTTAAGTCTAAACATGATTAGACGAGATCATCATTGGGTGTAAAATTCATTTGGTTCGTCGTATCATGACCCACAACTTCTGCTGCGGGGCATGACATTGTGGAAACGAATAACCCCGCACCCACCTTGATGATCCTTCCTAAAACATGATTAGGCCTTAATCATAGGTAAAACGGTTCATAAATGATAGTGAATCTTTCGGTTATTTGTATTCCGGTTACTTTATTTTAATCGGTTTGGTCGTCTTTTGTTTTGTTTGACTTTTGCATGACCGTGATGATAATTGTCTCTATTTAATTTGACAATGCTATATCAAGCCAACTTTATGAGAATATTCAAATTATTATTTACGGACTTGGTGATTTTCGTATTGGAATGTTTTATATAAACCTGGAAATTCAACTAATTTTTATGGTAATATATTGTTGGAAATATGTGGACTTGTATTATGAAGGTTAATTTTAACTTAACCATTAAGTTGGGTAACAACTAAAGTAAAAAAAATGTATGAAATATTAATTAGTATATATATATATATATTAGAGGGATTTGGCATGTAAGCCAAAAGTTTTATTTAGTTATTGAAATTTATGGGTTTCATAAAGTGAAACACCTTCACATGGCACAAGTGTGCGGCATGCACTAAAACACGTACCAGCATTGGGAAGCCCAAAAATTCTTCAATATGTTGCCCAACTATAGTTCTTTCATTATATTTTTCTATTATTTTTCCTTCGTCTATTTTCATTCTCCCCTTCTGGAATACCTGCGTGAGTTTTGGAGGAAAGAAGGATTCAACTTGTTGGAGCGGGAAGAGTAGAAGGTTGCCGATTCTGGGTTTACTTCAGGCATGAATATCTTCTCCTTTCTCTGCTACATTATTTGTAAAAAATGAGGAAATACACATTCTGTTTTTAATGGCAATCAAGGAAATTGTGGACAACTTTTTATTTAATTGTTTGGAGATGAAGTATGAAAAGGAAATTGATGGATTATGTATTCTTTTTAGTTTTCTTTGTGTGGTTTTAACCTAACCCAGAAAAATACGCAGATGGGGTTTTGGGTTTTGATCAACAAAAATAAAGTAAAAGAAAGGTTAAAAATTCCTTCTCTGCATTATAATAAATTATACCCAAAAGGAAAAGAGTTGGGTTTTTCCTGTACAGAAAAGGAAAACGTTTTGTGAATTTGTGTGTTTAAAATCGATTTGTGCTTGTGGGTTTTCATTTTGTTAAACTGAAATTTGGTTGTGTGTTTTCTGTAAACAAATCGATTTGGGTATACAAATCAATTTGCATAAAGGAATCGATTTGGGTAATCCAATCAATATGGGTATGCAACCGGTTGGGGTTTTGTATTTTTCTTCTTGGTTGTTATATGCAGGTCTGATTTTTAATTTATTGAGATCTTTTGAATGATAATTTGTGGGTGTCAAAGCTCTTGCATGGGGCTGCATTTTCCAGAAATTTTATTATTATGGACCACTAAATCGGTTCATGTATAAATGAGGGTGTCTTGTTATGTGTGAATAATTAAAAAAAATGGCATTTAGCTCATAACTTCCAACCTGACAATATGACTTGGATTCTTGTAAGACTGTGAAAAAGAAATTGCTTGTCTTGGTAAGGGCATGAAAGCCAGGACAACTTGACCGAGATGCACCAAGGAGTAATTGGAGGCATGATTGGGTTTAAAATAATGATATCTTATGAAAGAAATTATTAGCTATTCTTTTACTAAAAAGAGTATGTTTAAATGATGTAACCATGGTGCTACTATATTGTTGGTTGGGCTTGTTTGTTTACTAGATAGAACATGTTAAAGTGATGTAAATATGGTGATATTTGTGCTAATTTGTAGAGCTGCTCATTGACTAAAAAAAATACTCTTCTTAATCATATTGTTTTTACGAAGTTATGTAGAAATTTTAAATGTCAAATGCTTATTGATTGAAGTTGGAATATAGATGTATTGACCTTTGTGATTAGAGGGAAACATGATCGCTAGAAATAGAAATTGGTTGTTCTATTTGTGTGCATCCATAGTTGTATCTTTATAGAAACCAGGTAGTAATACATTTTCAATTGTATTACCATGTGCTTGTTGATAAAACAACATGTATATCCTTTCATATTTTATTAATTAATTGCATCAGAAAATGGAGTTAATATTCATGCCAGTTCATTTTGAATTGACATCATACCACTACTCCAGTCTTACAGACCATTAGCCATTACATTCGGATGTGCGGAAACTCATGTCTTGTGAAGTTTTATCGTAGCATGGATCTAAATGAGATACTTGGATTTCAATTGGTGAAAGGATGATATCCTTGAATTTTTGGCTAAATTATTGGGATCTTGGACCCATTGTAAATATTCAAACCTCACTATGTGAGAATTATTATACCGGTTATATATTTCGCCTTAACGGCATATGTAATATATGATTTTAATAAAGAGATGATTACTTTGTGTGTAATAATATCTCAATATGAGTAAATGATGAATACTTGAGTTGTGAAATCTTACTTTTCACAAATTGTTGAATACATTTATTTGATAGTTATTAATGTATGAAGCAATAATTGGGCAATTATTGTAACAATCAATTGTATTTAATTTCTAAATTAAATAAGCTATTTAGTGGCGTAGCTAATCGAAAGGAATAATTAAATATACATGTTTTAATATATATTTAATTCAGCCTTTAAGGTAAACTTGGTATTAATATGATAAGATTGTAAATCCTGTTGTATAGAGAATGGAAGAGTATTATTGTAAAAAGGTAATTTAAGGTTAAAGAATCAAACATCATGAAAAAGAGACTAAATGGGATGGTAAATAGATGAAAGAAGATCCATTAGGCATAAATATAAGATGAAAATAGATCCATTAGACTTATCTTATAAAGATCCTAGTTGGCCTTTGGCATCTATCTCAATATAAACTCTTGCAAGATAGGTTTAATTGGAAATAAAATAAAAACAAACTATAAAGATCTAGATAACTATGAAAGGGATAGTTGTGAGGTGGCGGAAGACTTAAAACTCATAAGACTAGTGTGTTGTCTTGAGTTTAGCCATAACCTGCATGGCGGATAACTTTGGCCAAAGTAATGCATTGATGGTTGTGCATTGTCTGATCACCTAGTCCTCCAATTAAATAAAAAAAAATTTCTCTGTAACCTGATCATGGGAAGTTGAAATACTAAACATGAGGTAGACAATGGTCGGATACTAGAATACGAAGTCGGGAAACTAGCTTCGTGGTAGACCCAAGGACTTTCACATAGTTCCCATGACCTTTAAAAGGTTGAGCCAAATGCTAGTAAACATTGTCACTCGAAGTAGTGATGAATGAAGATCGTGGAGATCTTGATACACCCTTCTTAGCCACACATGACTTACATGGATGTTATCGGATAGATCAAAAGAGTAAAATTGATTAATGAATTTGATTAAATAAATCATATGATTAAACTATGTAATTTGTTATTATGTTTATGTGTTAAAAAAATCCTCATTTTTCACTTTGTAATTTTGAGCGTTACACAATTATATATGTGTATACACACACACACACATATTTGTAAAAAGTTTATTGTGTATATCTATTCTCAAAGGAAAACAAAGACTATAAATACCACAAAATGTAAATCTATTGGGCAAATGGAAAATACCCAAATGGGTATTTCCTTGAATAAAATTTGCACAATAATGGAAATTTACAAACCCTTGAATAGGGTAGAATAGATTAACTTGGAAATATAAAATAAAATGAAATGGGGTGTGAGTATCCATCCCCAAGCTTTCTCCCCCTCTCCCATGGCTTCCTCCTCTTCCATCTCCCCTTAACCTGCTAAACCAAAATGAATGAAATGAGTAAAAAAATGAATAAAAACCTTCCTTAGAGATTTTAGGTTGATTTGAATTTCCTTCATCCAATGGCTTAGATTGGATTCATCCAATGGCCCAAATTGTCTCCTACAAAACTTAGGTGGGAGTATGTGAGATAATCATTTGGTCACATGGGTCCTTTGAATGGGGCCACTTGTGTGGTTTAAAGTTAATTAAAATGTTTTATTTTCTTTGAATTATTTTTAGTAATCTCTTTCCCTTAAATGTATAGACAACATTGATATTTTAGATTTGAATTTAATAGTTGTGTAAATGGAAGGACTTTTAGAGTTGGACTTAATTATTAAATTATTGCATGACCTTAGAAACCTATGTATTAAATTAATTTAGGATTAATTGAATAAAATATTTTAAACCTAACCATAGATTAAATCCATTCCTTTATTTAATAATATTATTTAAGTAATTTTGTGGCGACCGTTTGAAACCAAAGGTTAACCTTACTGTCGCTTTCGTTTCCTTTAAACAAAAAATATATTCCATAATTTTTCTAGTATAACCTTTGTTTGGCTTTGGGTTTCGTGTGCAAAAATTGTGGGTGTTATAGTTTCTCAAACTTTGTTTATTATCTTTCCATCTTACAAAATGATTTTAAATGTAAATGTCACTATCCATATGGCTTGAGATGATACTAATGCACATGTGTGTTTTGATGTCTTTTGACATGCATAAATTTGTTTATCAATTACAATGTAATCCTTGCCAATGGGGCTAGTTTTAATACTTCCCCAAATTCTATATTAGTTCTTTATAATGTCGCATCGAAGACAATTAAATTTTATCCTCAATGTTTAATTTAGGTTGGTTGTGGTGTTAGAGATTAGAAAGGACAATTTTTGTTAATTAGTTCGATAAAAATACCGGTGAGGCTATACTATCTTGATAAAGAGATTAAATGTATAATAGAAAGATTGAATTCCATTATCTAAGTACTTCCAACTAATCAAATGTTTCTAGATTCAAGTTTGTGCACTTTACAAACAAGTGTGATCAAGTGGCCAATCCCACACTAATAAAACAATAACCCCATAATAACATGTTAATTATTAAAGATTCCATTATTTGAATCTAAAACATGTAGTTTGCATTTGAGGCCTTTTGAATTTTGAAACTTTGCATTCATTGTATTAACATTTGGTATTTAGAATTTGGAAAAGGTACTCGTCTTTAGTTTAATTTCCAAATAAAAAGAAAGATAAAGGTAGATAGGTTTGTCGAATCTAATTGGACTAAGATTTGGTTCTTGTTTTACTTTTTGCATTTACTTTATTGCAAATAAATATGAAATAGATTTATCTTTGATTGGGACTCACCAAGTATATGAGGCCAAGAATCCCACTATAGAACTAAAACCAAATTCTCTAGAACAAAACCCTAGCTTCTTTCTCTTCCATTTTGGTTCTTTATTAATTTTAGGTTAAATATTAGTTTTTACTAGTAAAGCCTACATGAGATTTCATGGTTTTAATTTAGTCTAAGTTGTTAGAGTTTATCCTTAGCCTCACTTGCTTTATTCTTGTTGCCTCATTCTCATTTTTAAGGTCTTAATCTCTATGCCACATTTTGACATACACACTGAACTCATTCTCTTTATATCGAGTGTCACCTCTTTTTCTTGATAGGAACAACCAATCCATTATTTCCTCCATTAGGTTGTGATGTTATGCATAAGAGAACATTTTTTTTTTATATCTCTTCTCACCTCTCTTGTACCAAAACAATCATATTTGAGTTTTCGGTTCACATAACAATTACAATGCACACAACTTTGTTCCTCACCTCCAATGCTAATAATCTCATAGGGATAATTTTATAAAGAACTTTAGCATCGATCCTCTAAAGGTCACAAAATCCAGTCTCCTCCTAGAAACCATGAACACCCTTCCCAAGTAAAGGTCATAAGGATCCATATCTTGAAGGAAAATACTTTTCTACACATTCGGGCCATAAAAGACCCTCTCATAGATGTTGTGATCAACTCCACACAGAAGAACCTCCTTATTATAGATCCTCTTCTAGAATTCATGGATATATATCTCCTCATAAAGTCATTATGGGTCCCGTAACGCCACAAAATCTCGAACACGAAACCCAAAACCAAACATAGATTATACTAGTAAAATTATGGAATAATTTTTTTTTTGTAAAGGACGAATGTAATGTTAAGCTAATCCCTAGGTTAATAAATGATCATCACAAAATTAATTAAATAATAATATTTAAATAAAAGAATTGATTTAATCTATGATTAGGTTTAACATACTTCATTCAAATAATCCTAAATAAATTTAATACAGTGGTTTCCTAAGGTCATGTAAAATTAAATAATTAAAGCCCAAGTCAAAATAACCCTTTCATTACACCAAGCTAATTATTTAATTCTCCATTGTAAAAGTAAACTAAACTAATAAGGGGAAAGTTTATTTAATTTAATTCAAAGATAAAAATGCAACAACTTAATTACTTTCAAAACACACTAGTGGCCCCATTCAAAAAGGGGACCCATGTGATCAAATGATCACCTCACCTACCCCCACCTAACTTTTGTAGGGGACAATCTTGGCCCTTGGATGAAACCAATATGGACCATTGGATGGGGGAATTCAAATCAACCCTAAAAATCCTTAAGGAAGACTTTTATTCTTTTCCTTTTGCTTATTTCTCTCATTTCTTGGTTTTGCAGGTTAAGGAAGATATGGGAGAGGAGGAAGCCATGGATGAGAAGGTTGCAAGCTTGGGGATGGATACCCACATTTCCCAATATTGTTTATTTAATTTTTAAATCTCCATTCTACCCTACTCAAGGGTTAGAGATAAGGAAAATTTCATTTTATTGTTGTAAGATTAATTTAATAGAATACCCATTTGGGTATTTTCCCCTTTTTTCTTCCATTTTTTTAATCATTCTATTTCTCTTTTCTTATAAAAAAACCCTCATTTTGAATAAATGAACACAAATATATACCCAAAATTTTATTTAACCTAACATTTATTTGTTCACAAAATAAATATTATTTGAAACAAAATTTTAATCATTACACACACACACACACACACACACACACACACACACGAGAGAAAAACATATTAAAGAACATGTTTCGCGGAAAAAAAAAAAAACAGCATTTTGTTTACAAAACCGATTTAAAAACATAGGTTGGTGGGGATCGACCCCCACCCATATTGTAGTTTATTTA
The DNA here is from genome assembly GCA_018340775.1 of Taxus wallichiana var. yunnanensis. Classification (NCBI taxonomy): domain Eukaryota; kingdom Viridiplantae; phylum Streptophyta; class Pinopsida; order Cupressales; family Taxaceae; genus Taxus; species Taxus wallichiana. The sequence continues at coordinate 917,601,414 of CM031240.1, read as the reverse complement.
TATAGAATGTTGGGGAGGGGTAAGTCGGCCCCACCCCCCAAAATATAAATGGGGGCCCATGATCAATAACAAAAACTAAATTTAAAAACATCTAATATTACTACTTAATAGTTGGTGTGTGTACACACACACACACACATTATAATAATAATTAATATTTATTAGTTATTAACATATTAATAGTTTATATATTATATATAATGGTATTTTACACAGAGGGGGCACACACACCACCTCCATATAAGCCAATTAGATGCTAATCAAACATATTTTACATAAAATCTTTGCAAATAAATGAGGCACCCTCCCCACCCATTTCACTTTAAAATCAAGCAAACCTCACAATATAATAGCCATCAAAGCATTCACAAAGAAGTTGAATTAATTTTTTTTAAAGATTTTATTTTATTTTAAACTAAGTTTTTGGGTGAAACACATATTAATACGTGTTCTAATATTACTACTAATAGTGTGTGTGTGTGTGTGTGTGTGTGTGTGTGTACAATAAGCCTCGAAAAAAAACTACCAAAACATGTGCACTCGGCATCCCGAAGCCCGTCTCACACACACACACACATAAATAATTAAAAACTATTTTCCTTCCATCGTAAAGTTATTAACATTTATAATAATATTATATATTAATAACCAAAGCAAATGAAATAATCGTGTCATTTAAGGTAACAAAAAAAAAACCCGGCATATCCATTTCAACATGTTCCATCTCTACTTTTCAAACAAACTACTCGAACAATGTAGTAAATTGGTAATCCTAATCCTTTTCACAATACTAATACATTTTAAAGGCACATTTCACACACAACACTCTTAGAAGAGTTCACAAGATAAAAATATTTCTAAGGAATACAACAACTTTCTCACAAATTTACAACTTACAAAATTACAATCTTCTACTCAAGTGGGAATAAAAGGGAACATGAAACAATTTTCAACAAGGCTATCAACAAGCCAATCTTCAAGTCTTCAAAGAGTATGCCTTCTCCACAAAGGTAACTCCAACTTTGGATTTCTTCAATCTTCACAATGGATTCACAAAATAAGGATGGGGGAGTAGGCAACGCTCTCTACCCAAACCTTAAATCCATTAAGGGAAGAAGCCATTCACTTAATGGCCCCCGAGCCCCAACCAAGGAACCATGAGGAGCATTGAGAAGCAACAATGACAACTTGACAAGGTGGCTTCACAACAACACATACAAGGCATTCAACTCAAAATGACAACATAATTCACAAGATTACAATTTCACAAAACACACAAAGGTTTGAGAATCAAACTAAATAGAGCAAGGGTTATGGAAGACCACCTCCTTATGCCTCCCAAGTGAAGTGGGATTCTTACCCTAAGCCTCCAAGTGCACACAATAATCACACAAATTCTTATCTCCCTCCGTAACAACAAGCAAAACAAAGTCATGAATCCCTTTTCTTTCCCCATAGGTAAGACTCTCATTCACACTTCCACCAATTTGCATGCATCACATAAAATGGCATTTTCCCTCCCCAATGGTCCCATAAGCCCTTCTCACACACCCAACTAAGGCTAACTACTCAACCAACCCACAAATGAGAAGCAAACACCATCACAAGACAAAAACTTTTAACATTCACAACATTATTACACAATATAAACAAAATAACATAATAATAAAAGGGTGGAGACCCTACCTCTCCATCAAGATCCAAGAAAAATCTTCACAAGCTTCTTTTCATTTAAAACAAGAAATCCAAGCCAAGCAATTTCCAAGCACTCCAAAAGCTCCCAAAATCCAAAAGTGCACAAGAAGCAAAATGAGCAAGTAACCCCCATTCCAACCAAAAATCACAAATAAATAGAAATGGGAAGTGAGGATGATGAGGTGGCTCCATGTAGGATGCCACTTCATCATCCCCCATCCCCACACTCAAGTCAAACACACCAAGACCAAGAAACATCAATGCACAAGCAAGGACTATGACAACCCACATGGCTCAAACTTGCACACCATGCTTTCAAGGGACATAATAAATTGGATTAGAAAGAAAGTGCAATAATTTATCTTTCTCTCAAACACTAAAAATGGACAAATAAGTCAAAATTAAGCTTCCCAACCCATAGGTAAGGTTGTTGGGTCAAATTAAGAGGCATGAGACAAGTCTTGCTTGTCCCACAAGTCTCCAAAAGTGCCCCCCAAGTCAAAATCTGAATTTTAAACTTGGGGTGGAGTAAAACACTCCCAAATCAACATAAATTCTACTTACACAAGGACTACAATATCTCATCATCACTATTAGTCACATCTCTACTTTGGTTAAACAAAACAAGAAGGGTTAAGTCTAATAAACACACATTTACACATGTTAATAAAGTGACAAAATTCCAAATTTTAAATACACAAATCATAAAATAAAGCACATACACAAATTAAAGAAAGGGACACAATTCACCCCATGGCCACACATGTGAAATCACCCCCATGGGAGACTTCCAAACAAGACATGCAAAACACACACTAAACAACATTACACAAGTTGTCAAATTTGGCCTCGTTGCTCAACGCTTGACATCCTTCCGTGGTTGGTCCCCTATCCCCTTAATGTTTTTGATAAAATTTCTGCACACAACAAAATACCTCTCAAATCATAAAATAAAGCACATACTCAAATTAAAGCCTTTTGGCCAAGACATATTAACAACATCGAGAACATATGCATATAAAATCAATGTTCATCATTCAACATTTAACAATTCTATTTTCCATCAATATGTCAAACTCTAAACATAACATCCATAAGATTACAATTCTACTCAAAACATCCCAAAACATGTTGTGTCAGTAGGAAATCCATATCATGAAAATCAACATATATCAACTGTCTAACATCACTATCTAGTGCATCATAATAAAACATAACATCATAGTGTCAATAATCCATATATTAGTACAATCTATCATCTACTAATCAATGTATCATAATCAAATGTCTAAACATCAGTCCAATAGTATCAATATCAAGATAGAACAATGTTGAAGAGGAGTGGGCACTATAGGTCCTCTCCTTTTAGTGTTTATAGAGATCCTTCTCTTAAGAGCCACAACCGAGCCTCAAAATGTACTATTCAAGTGAATAAAGGTCAAACTTGAGTTTTATAGTCACATAGAACTAGTAATAGTGGGTGGAGCTCTAATAAATCTATTCTCTCCTTTCTTGTCACCTATGAAGGGAAGATAACTATCCATTGAATTGCTAAAGATTTAGAAAATTAATGTGCAAACGATGCCTTACAATCTATTTACACTCTTGATGCTCACATTTATGTGAGGCTTTCAAAATTCAATCATCGGACTAAAGCATCTAGTGTGGCTAGTAGGAATCATGTGAGCTCCTCTATGTCTAGACCCTATCAATCACAATGTGTGAATCTTCCACTTTCACTTCATAGGCAAGATACGACATGACCCATTATATCATTTGGGATGCAACTCCTAGTTATTCATTACATATTAGTCCCAAATCATACTCTTATGATTACTCCTATGAAATCAAGAACCCTCCACCCGGGGCTTAATCTGATGCACCCCTAACTCTCCTCTCACGTATTAGTTCCAAGATCATCATACCGATGGTCTATGTAATGTGTCTTTCCTCGAGACATTTCCACCCTTATTTAATTTTTATGAATCACCACCCTCACACTCATGGTGATGCGAGGTAGGTTACCCTTAAAATATTGTTACACTTCACCCCTTCAACATAAAATCCCTCACAAAAATGATAGTGGGATGCATTTTTTTGGGGTTCCACTATCTTGTTTTGTTTATTAGGGTGTTGAAATCATAATAGTTAGTTGTGGTGATGTGAAGAGTGTAAATCTCAAAGCCCCAACACCCTTATTTTCTTCTTCTTATGTGTTTGAAAGGTAGTTACATATTTGGCGGTTCAAAGGTTTAAAATTCTTTCATGTATAAGTTTATAGCTTTCAAAGTACGTATTGTGTGACTCCTTGCTTTAGTCACTAATATGTATGTTCATGTTGACTCCTTTGTCATGGTATTGTAAAAACATTGAGTGAACATCTTGGTATTTTGGAACACTTTGTGTGCCACTCGACTTCTCATCTTCCCCTCTCTCGTTTCCTCTCATTGATTTTTCACTCTTGGTCTCCCCTCATACCAAGTTTCCTTTTGTTAACATCCCTAAACCACACACACAAACATATCATTTATTGGGACCATTGGTCAGCTCAAAAATATTATGAATTAGATCAATGACATGTACATGTGATTGTTTTAATTTAGTTTTATACACCCCATCTCTAATATTTTCTCTTTCAAACCATTAACTTTGATCCTTGATCATAGCCATCTATACTAGAAAAAATGGTCCAATTAGATTAAATTTCTTTTAATAGAATTTGGGAAGTCTTATGCTTGGAGATTGTTTTATTATTTTGACTCAATTATTTCATGATTGAATCACACTAGAAATCTAACATGCATTTTGACATACACATACATTTATGGTTCTTCATAATAGTTTTGAGTAATTTTCTCTATAAAGGCAATTTCTAGATGTAAATACATTAGTTACGAGACACAACTTTTCAAGGCATTGAGCTATGCCCTAACTCAACCGAGTCGAATTTCATTTAGACTCCTAGCTCAATTATGGTAAACCCAAAATTTTGAAAAGAATTATATGAAAAATAAATATATAATTTACTAAAAACATTGATATGAAAATAAATATATAATTTACTCAAAACATTAATTAGGCTTAAGTTTTGATCAATGAGTTGGGAGATATGACGTGACAAGTGGGCCTTCTATAATACACAATTTACCAAAATTAAGCTATTTTCCCACTTATGTACAATCATTTCCACTTCTAAGATTGATAGATGTCATCCTCATGTGGGTGACCTTTCGGTTCCATTCATTACCATTTATTTACATATCTTAGTAATTTTTGAGTTTTTATATTGTAAAGTGATAAAATAGATAGCATGGTGTGAAGGAGGTAAGAGTTTGACGTATACACCTCTCATATAAAGATCTCCCTTTTGTATATGTTCCAATTTTACAATAAAATATTGTTGGTTTTGTAATGTTTGTTTTGTCAATTCTAGTTTTACTTTATAATGCATCAAGCCCAATAGCTAGAGTGTTTTCACCAAACTACATATTTAACTCGAGTATGGGTACATCAAAGTGATTCATTTCATCCTTGCATGTCCCACGACACAAGATTGTAATATAAGAAGCAATGTCATGAGACTCATGATCCTCCATATTATCTCCCTTGCAGGTTTAAGCCATTTATATTACTTATAAGGAGGAAACAAAAATCTTTTCTAGTTTTTCTTGATGAAGCCTAGAAGAAACAAAGGAAAGAGATGATGGAACAATGCAATAATGTTTTCTTGCAATTTTTTTCCTGAAACTCGCCCCCAACATTATCAAGCAAACCATTTTGGGTCCAACATTCTCCAAGATACAAGTATACTTTGACATCCCTCGGTTTGAAGGAAAATTAATGTTAATAAATTGGATAAATGGTTGGACTAAGTGGAATCATATTTATCTATATCTTCTTTGAGAATGAAAAATATAACATTCACGCTATTTAGACTATCTTTACATGTGAAAAAATAGTGGAAATAATTATCTTCAAGATGAAGACGACGGTGAATTTCCTATCAAGTTCATACCACCCAAAAAGATCTCATATGAATTTACAAAAGCTATTAGAGAAAAATACTATCCAATACAAAATTATGATAACTAGTTCAAAAAGCTTCATAAATTATGCTAGGGTTGTGACCAAACAATGAAAGAGCTGAACCAACGAATTTCATTGCCTTTTTGGAAAATGTTGGACAAAATTCTCAAAGTATTGTAGGAGTCTACAATGTTACATCTAGGATGAGATGGAGTTTACAAACATTAGGACATTAGGAGAAACTTGTCAATATGCATAGTTGGATTAAAGGTTAGGAAATGATGAGCCTTTAGAAATTCCTATTCTAACAACTCACACAAATGAGTGCAGGGCTCACATAAGCCGAGTGCAAGACTCACCTAGTTAGCACAAAATTTGCACAATTCGTGGAACTACCTTGTCAACATCAATTCCATCACGGAACTTGAGGTCTCGCTTAGATGGAAATTGTCTCTTTTGACATAAAGATCATTCAAAATGACATGGTTTAGTCTTTGCATTAAAAGTATAACTGGCAAAAGTAGTAGCTAGTCCTTATTTCAATGAATCCTACACTTTACGAGGGGTGTGATTACTTGAGTTCGTCAAACTCTAAAGATATCTAGATTCAATTGAGTGTTATTTACAAGAACTCCACTTCCATCTATAAGAAAAGTTCGACCAACAATCTACATGCATGACTGCACATCAATTTGATAATTACCAATTATATTGTTATTCTGATATAAATCTATTTAGTTAACTCTTGCATGTAATCCTAATAATAAGTTATATTGGAAGAAGAAGCTGGACTTATTCATATATTGCTTAATTTAATCAATTTAAGATATTACAATACATAAAGTTTCTTGATCTCCATTATTATAGGAGAGTTTTAACAACACTAACAATACGATACCAAATCTAAGTGAGTTGTTCTAACAACTCAACAACTCTTCAACCCACTAAATAACATTTATTCTCGTATTTACACACACATAATTATCTATGTGAGCACTAACATAATATATTCGTAAAATCACATTTACGCCACCTTTTATGACATAAATTATAAGAAGAAACATGGTGAGAATCCCAAAAATTATTTTGATTGTAGATACAAATTTGATGCAAAACATGGCATTATTTGCACTTTATGTAGTAATGCATGCATTGTAGCCAACATAGGCACCCTAACCTCTCAAAAAAATAGAATTGGTCTTAGTAAGGCTAAAATTAGTCATCTATACGTAGAAATGGTGCCCCACCTCTTGAGGATGAATGTATAATGATTTGAACTCGCTTAAGTGCACATTCTTGAGTGCACTCTAACCGAAACTTCTAGTTTATTCATAGATTTCTAAAATAAAATCTTGCATGTAACCAAAAACGTATTCTAACAATAACTAATTAGGTGCCCATAGAGCATCATACTTAAACTGTCACACACTTGTCCTATAAGGAAATGATGTGGAAAACTAAAGTCAACACCCAAATAATAAAATCCGTCATTGTGTATTATTGTTTAAAATGGAGTTTGTAGAAAATCACCGCCTTTTCTTATTTTGGTGCTTCAATAATTTGTATAGGTTGTATCTCCTTTTGCCAACCCAATCTGATTAGATTTCTACTAGGTTCACTCTACCGGTCTATGCCAAAATTCTCGCAATGTGAGCTCACATTTTCCCATTTAGTCATGCCACCTGATTGTCCTTTCCATGGTCATTGTTGCCGTGCATTTGTAATCTTGTGATATCCGAGAAGCATTGAAATTTATGTCACCCTACTATGATGTCCCATCACATGAATTAAAGAACAATCATCTATGTGGGGAAACCATACACTTTGAAGATATTAAAATGGCTTCATTATTAGATTGTCTCCATGGAAGAACAATTTCTTTGAAACTTTGTTAATTCTCTCATTTAACACATGATTCTATTGATTCTTAACCTTCATCAAATAAAAGGTTATTTGCCCTTTATCTATAAAAAAAATGAAAGTGTGGCTAGTAAACTCCATCAAAGCTATAGACACTAGAATAACGTGGAGTAAGGCTAAAATTATAATGAAAGGCATCTCTATCATAACTCTAGATGCTCAAATGACAACAAAACAATGCCCAAGTCATCCTTGAGCTAATTTTTGCTAAATAAAACAAAGGTTGCAATGATATTTCCAAAAGGTTTCCTTGCAATTCAACTTCCATGACACAATTCAATAATTCAAGACCCAAGGTAAATGAATACATTGCACATAGTTAATTTCCTTAGTGCACGAGTTTAATATGTCATTTGATAGTGATTTTTCTTATATAGTGTCATTTTATTTCACTCCTAACCATAGTTTTGGGTTCTAAATGTTTGGCATTATTTGCCCATGAAAGTAGTTAATGGAGACCCACTTTTACAAAGGATGGAGACCCACATTTATATCTTTAGATTGGGCTTCTTACGTTCTTTCCTTAAAAGCCAAAAGGTTGTTATTTCACCCTAGCTATTCTTGATTGCGAAGTTGGTCCTTAACGTCACAAGTCTTTTAGTCAGTTTATACTGAATATTTATCTTTATCCATTTTTGGATATGCGAGGAGACTATAAACCAGTGCTCATATTTATGCCAAAGAATGTTTTAACTTAAGCATTTATGTTTTCAAGCTTCACAGGACCTCGCATCCTTAACAGAATTTTGCATCCTTTGCGTGGCCTCGCTAGCTTTGGATTTGTGACAAGAAATAGATTGGTTCTGCACCATAACTTTGGATGAGATTCGTTCACTAGGACCAAATCTTCGCTTTTCTCTCTCTCGAAACTGTAAGTTTCCAGGATTTTTAGTTCTCTATCAGATGCCATGCGGCGCTTGTCTCAAGAAATATTTTATCTTTATCATTGTATGGTGAATGCACCTTGATAACTAGGCTTCAATTAATTGATTTCTACCGATTGCAACCCTTCAACAACTATACCGAAAGTCTGATCTTCTGAGTTTTCATTTGCTCTCAAATGCTTTACCCATCCTAATTGTGTTTGATTACTAGTTTGATTGAGAGTATTGTGCTTCCATTCTCGTAGATTGTTGAAGTTGTGTGAATCTAATTTCAGCTCCTTGCTTTCAACTTCTTTGGTCTTCACTAATTTTTGACAGGCCGAGCAACAACCCTAAGCAATTAATTTTAAGAGAAATCAGTTGCATGGTATATCTACCATTTGAATCCATCGAGTCTCACCTCGATTTGGGCGAAGTCTGTAAGCACAGATGATTTCCATATATGTAGTTTGACATCTAGTCATCTATGTTATGTGAGGAGCCTCTTTCTCCCTTAACCCTATCCCTTTTATATTTCTTTGTCACGATTCGACTATGTATTCTAGGATATTTATATACTAGCAATCGCATGTGTACAATGCAATGTGAACGCCGAACGGTATATGTTATTTGATTTTGAGGGATAGATAATTACTTTTGTAGTTGATGTTGATAAGGGGTGTGATTGATAGTGTAAGTATAGGAATATAGATGAAGCATTACATTGAAAGGTTCTATTTGTACATATCAAATTTGTTACAAATTCGTAAGAGAAATTAGTTGTGTTGGGTCCTAAGTCTTCCAATCATTTATTCTGGAAGGAAGTGCAATTGGAAGGGAAAACATCTGCAACGAGTGCTCTATGGACAGATTGTCTAAAAACATGGAATGCAGAAACAAACATTTAGAGCCCCCCACCCATTTGAGTCGTTGGAACAAGTCTCCCTATACAACGTGTGCGTGTTAGTGTATGAGTCTCAACTCATACTCAATTTTAAGCTTAACAAGAACTTCAACAATGAGGTTCTTATTTTGACACAAGCTCTGCTGGAATCCATTGAGGAGGAGAAAATTTACCAATAAGGGGTTCTAATTGGTGGGAATTTACAGTATGTGAGCATTTAGTAACTGCTTGCTTAACACATTTAATAAGAGAAAATGTTGTATTGTATAAAGATATCCAACCGCTCATAGTTGCACAAAATGACAGTCTATACTTTCATTACAAAGTACGTAAAAGTGATAAAACCTTAATTTCTATTCAAATGATCTTTGTTTTGTCCAAATGCAGTTAAAAGTGTCCATATCTGATCCTATTTAGCAGTCAAGCCAACTCTGCGGCCTTTCTTGGGCTTCCTGCAAAGTCAAGAAAATGTTTATCATGTGGATCTTTTAAATTCGATGAATGTGAAAGGTGATGTGTTTTTGTAACTTTCTTATTTTTTATCATAAATTGTGTCTACTCTTGGATTCTTTTTTATAGATCCCTATATAAGAGCAGAGAAGTTGGTGTTGTATTTATTTTATATATTCATTCTTAGAAATTGTGGAATATTTTTGGGAGCACATTTTTCAAGCTCTTATAAGACTTGAATGAATACATCTGCAGGCCATTTTGGAAATATTCATCTTTCAACTGAGTTTATCATCCATTTGACGAGCTCTGATCCTATTCAACAGTCAAGCCAACTTTGCGGCCTTTGCTTGGGCTTCCTGTAGAGTCAAACAAATGTTTATCATGTGGATCTTTTAAATTCAATGAATGTGAAGGTGATGTGTTTTTGTAACTTTCTTATTTTTTATCATAAATTGTGTCTACTCTTGGATTCTTTTTGATAGATCCCTATATAAGAGCAGAGAATTTGGTGTTGTATTTATTTTATATATTCATTCTTAGAAATTGTGGAATATTTTTGGGAGCACATTTGACGAGCTCTTATAAGACTTGAATGAATACATCTCGCAGGCCATTTTGGAAATATTCATCTTCCAACTGCAGTTTATCATCCATTTGACGAGCTCTTATAAGAGTTGAATGAATACATCTACAGGCCATTTTGGAAATATTCATCTTCCAACTGCACTTTGTCATCCATCTCACTTACAAGAAGTAGTTTGCATTCTAGGAAGAATATGTCTTAACTGTTTCAAGATAAAGAATAAGAAGAAGAAGGTATATAGTTGTTAGGGTTGACCTTGTTTGTTTTGTGATTTGTAGGTGAAGTGGGAGTTATAGATAGACACGTTGAATTTCTCGGTGGTCCAAATAATGTTGTATATTTAATCATTTGGTCATTAGAGGATTGCATATATGTTTTGGATCACCTTCTAGTGATCCTAAAACAAGAGGGTATTTCCTCATTAATGTGGTGTGCATAAAACCATATCAACACCATCTATATGTCTAACACAACTACAATCAAGCTCTTTATGGCTCCACATGACACAACCCATTTCAATCTTTTCTTGGATTTCAACCACTATCCCTCATCAATGTAGCATTGTGATCTATAAACTCTACGTTGGAGCTCACTGAATCACAATATTTTTTTCCTACTTCAACCATGCTTAAAATGTCATTCAAATGCTCTAGTGAATGAGATGCTTAGTGTTTAAATTGCTTGCAAACATTAATGATGAATGTGAAATTACATGCACACATAACAATATGAAATAAATCACTCTATTACACAAGATTTAATTTATGGAAAACCCCCAATGTGAAGGAAAAACTAGTAGTGGAAGGAAAATGCATTCTTTCCTAGATTTCTTATTGACCAAAGATTGAACACATATAATGAAGACTCGGGATAGGGGATAGAATACAATGGCGTTGTTCCACTCTTGAGTTTACCTTTACATGCCTTTCCACACTTTTTCTATAAGAACAGATACAAAGAAGACTATAGAACATAATACAACAAAGTTGTTCCACTCTTGAACTTTCCTTCTCTCGACTACTACACCTTGTTTCTACAAACAATTATGCACAAAATTACTTTCCTACTCACTAAGTGCTCGAATTTGTGAGCCCTCTCCAATATCCTCCTTCTGCTCATAACATGCTTCATACCTTCTCGTGTGCACCGGAGAATCCAAAGAGTCACAAGAAAGGAAGGGACAACACTTCCCATTTATCATGGGTGCATTTTGTTTGAAGCATGGAGAAATTGTCAATGTAGTTGTGGAGCAGTCGGGAAGCTTGTACAACTACCGGTCAGCTAACACAATCATTGTGGTGGTTACCAAATCACCAGGGCAATTGTAGAAACCACCTCCTACATAAGGCGACGATTTCACAATCTTCTTTGAACTTCTTGGATCTATTTTCTCTTCTATATGTGTTTATTTGATGTAGTGTTTTTGGAGATCCCTATGGATCATAACTTCCCTTCTTAAAAGGTTTTGGTCCCACAAAATCGTAATGGGAGAGTAGTTGCGAAACATCTCCCTCACTTCCTCCTTTGGGTACCACTTGGCCTACCTTGGTGTTTTCTCCCTAATTCCAACATGTCAAGATTCGTGTGGTCCTTTGTTTCTCTCTCTCGATCTTCTATTGCATCTCTACATCCTCCTCCAATTTTCCTTGGGAGTCCAAGACACAATCTTTTATGGAAGGTAGTAATTGACATCAATCTTTTCATCTAGCATGGATGGCTCATGTAGGTGTGGGTTCTCACAATTTACTAATATGTACGTCTCGCATGAAATGTGGTAAGTCAAGCTTTAAGGAATTTTATCCAACTTTGCCAAGACTTTTTGTAGCCCAACAATGTTGGTCATGCCATCCTTTGTACTTGCGATTTGTTTTCTCACCTTGAGATGGATATGCTTGATCTTTTCAATGAATTATGGATATGCTTGATCTTGATAGTTTCTCACCTCCTTGGCATCCATTTGCAACATCAAGTTGAATGTCGGGAAAATACCTCAAACATGCTTCCAAATGTGAGTATTTGCAAAAGGAATCTATGACCTTGTTCAATCTCACCCAACTAACCTTCTTGCACTTTTAGTGTCTTGGTCTTCCTCTTGGTTGATCATCTTACCCCTTCAATGCATATGCTTGTAGGATAGAGTGAAGCTTCTTATTTTGAGAGATGTTATTCAAAGTCCTTTTTGCTGTCAATATTTCAAACACGTGAAGAAAATACATTGCATAATGTAAATGGTGTTATAACATGTCATCTATTTTAAAATTTTCCCTTAGCTTGGGTATTACAACACAACATAAACAAATACAATTCCACTTACAACAATGCCCTTCTTGGGTTTTACAATATCTTGCATAAAAAATGCAAATACATTGAAGGAAACATACTTCAATGGAGAAACATGGATGTCAAATTACACACCCATCAAAACCAACAATCTTCTTCTTTTGTGCCACTCACCGTGAGCGAATCTCTCACCTTTTGATGGCTTGCCACTTCTCCTCCCTCCACGGAAGAATGCTTCAGCTCATGAGCATGCTACAAGATGCCAAAACATCTTTACCTATTGTTGCCATACCCAATTTGATTTGGAGAACATATTGTGACCATCTTCTTGGTGAATACAACATGCTACAAACTTTACTACAACTAACTTCAAACTGGTTTGGAGATTTCTCTTAGCATAGAGTGCCTTCTACCCATCTTGCTTGCATGCTACAAGGAGCGGTAAACATGCCTTTTGACATGAACATGAAAATGTTGCAACCTCTTTGCAAATCTTCTCACATGATTCTTCAAATGGGATAGTTGTTCCACACCCACTCTCAATGAGTGAAATACCTCCACATTTGCTCATGTACAATGAGGTTAGTTCTAGCATGCATCTTTCAAAAATGGGAAAAAAGTACTCAAGAGGTGCTTACATACACATGCTACTCAAAATATGATTGTTGCAACTATCCTTCCAAGGATTGATCTCTTACCATTTTGACCTCTTAGCCATGGTGATGGGCACTCCTCTATGGGTTGCTCCTTTTGATGGATTTTTCCTTAGATATGTGGGCTTCTTCATGTGCCTCCTTATATTGGTGGGATTCTTCATGTATCGCCTCTTGGGTTGGTTCTTAAACAATTCCATCATTTGTTACTATACGTACCCAAAATTGTAGGGTATTGCCGCCGAAACGATGTTACACATACCCCAATGATGATACAGGTCTCCTTGCAAGGTGTTCGGAATCCAGAAAGGCTCGCCAAGTATACGTTTGTATCCCACATGCCCCGCTCGGCCTCCGCATGCTTTGTTTTGCCCTTTGCCCCCTGTTTTCTTGCATTTTAGTCTTTAGTGATGATGAAACCGCCACCTGCTCAGGTGGCGGTCTCGTGACCGCCGCCCAGGGGGTGCGTGGTCTGTATGCATTTTCCATATTCTTCCGACGATCGCGTCAAATGTAAATCTTCAATTTTACATGCTTTCTTCAACCACTTTGGCTTGCATTAATGTTTTTGGTTCCTGGTAATAGTGTTTTCCCTTTGTTTATAGTAAAAGAGTTCAATTGGGAGTTACCCTCTGGTAATTGCATTTGTTATAAATAGCCAGCTTGTTTTCAAACAAATGGCCCCTCACCTTCTCAATTCTCTTATTCAGTCTTTGAATTTCTTGCTTAGAATTCTATCAATTTCATGTTTTTCCTCCATTGTTGGTCTTTTAGAGGTCATTCGATCTTCTTGTTTCAGTCTTGCTTCATTGTTGTGCCATGCAAGTCAACTTAGCATAGAATAGTTTCATTTCTAGATTAGAATCCATTAAAGTTGCAGGTTTTGTTTTATCACAAGGATAGATTCTAAAACTCTCGGTACATTTGCGTTGTATTCCCGTAATAAATCCCGCTAGGAATTGCATAGTCAAACTCTGCTCACTTGCCTTTATCCCTCTCTACTCACATTGTATTTGAATACTATATCTTGTTGATACTATCATATACACGCTTTTACGGATTCGGGAGAACACGAAGGAATGAGGAGATCACACCGAGGACGAAATCACACACAATTGGATTTACCACTATTTTGTAAATGCCGAGGTTTGAGCTATCAAAGTTCTAATTCTGACATATCAAATATAGTGAATTATTTTATTTCGAGTCAAAAGCTCGCTCTCGATATCGCCGGGAAGCTATGGGGATTGATAGTTTAGAAACTATGATTCATTCCTCACTTACGGTAGGATCGAGAGTCTTTCAATTTAAAATAATTAGTTGCTTAGATATTTAGGATAAAATCACAATCGCATGACAAATAGCCACACCAAGGCTACTTTGTTTGTTTTAAATTATGTTCTAGATTAGTTGTTCATTTTCTAAATATACTAGAATAGATGCTCTTTAAATTCATTTAAATACGTCATCGAAAATACAAAAATAGAAGAATGCTTGCATAGTCTAAATACATCTTTAAGTAACCAGCTTTATTATGTTTAAATAAAAGTTGAATCATTTTGTATGACAATCATAGGACCTAGAGAGCCTAGAGAATATATATTCGAACCCATAGTGCCTCAACCAAATCTACCCACAACATTAGCAAATATAGATCAAGACCTTAGGATATAGGTCTTTCGAGTAACACCAAACCTACAAGCAATTAGTGAACAACTAAGAGGTTTAAACATCGAAGACGATAAGGCATACACATTTTGGTCAAATCATCCTAACTATAGATTGCCTTGATAAAATATCCAAATGATTTGCAGACAAATATTTGAAAGAGAAAAAGTATTTGGTTGCGATCCTTTAGTTCCACACCCGACGTAGGATATATCCTCATTGACATAGATACTAGCTTACACATTCAAGTTGTTAGAACACCGTTAGGTATTTCGAGAAAATTACACAACTTCTAGTTATAAACGTAGAAATTTGAAAAGGCATATGATTCTTGGATAATCGGAAGAAGGGATTGATTCTTCACATGACCATAACAGTCCACAACAACCACAAACTCATGGTTGTGATCCCCAAGTCCCACAACCCAACGAGCTGCCGCAAATCGGTTAAGCATTGACACGGTTTACGAGCGTTGGTATTTAGATCCCCACCACTCCCGCCGAGATATCATCACACAGTTCTTCGTATTAAATATAGAAGCCAATCAATCTAATATTTTCTCAGGCTAGACCAAAATACCACCCATAGTTCACTACAAATCCACTAAGCCTCCTCTCACCATTTTCATGACCTTGTCGGAGATATATACTGAAACTCCCACAGCCACTTCCCACGTATCCAACAACCAAGAAACAGGATCTCGGCAGAGCTCGACATTGATTGGAGCCTCCGAACAACCATTATATCCGAACGATCCATTACACCAATTTAGGTTAGGAGGGCCTTCTTTGCCTTAGATTCGTAGATTCCATTATTGCGTATTGAGGATATAAGATTACCCGATTAGCTTGTCTGTATCCATTCATATTCAACATTCACCGACTGTCTCGGCATGACCTCGGGAGGTTGGGTACGAGGAAGAGGTACTTGTAGATTCCCATGCTTGCATGTCACTTTTCCATCGTACAAAATTGGTGAACTCGACATGAAACAAACAATCTGTTTCATCTTATCTACCTCATTAGCCTTCACATTAGCTTCACCAACAAAATTGGTGAACCCAACGTGAAACAAACAATTCTTCCTCTTTTATTTTTCATTTCTTTCATCCACCTTCGCTCTTTCCCATTATTCTGCGGGTATTCATATACCCCCCGAATATGTCGGGATACGATGCATATGGCAGACCTCTCTCAGGTCTCGAAGTAAACTATAGTCAAACAAATAGACAACCATCGCCCTCGCTTTTTGCATGGGCTGATAACTATTCAAGTAATTACTTGTCATCTTAAACTCCCCTCACAGAACTAGTTCTAGTTCTTCGTTCCGAATTGAGGAATTTGATCAGCTCACACAAACACAATAGCCAGAGCCCTTAGGCTCTAATAATATGATGTTTACTGGAGAATCCACTTCATCTCCTCGGGTCTTGTTTAGACCACAGATCAGTAGACAGTCAGACCCACTCCCCTTTTTGGATGAGGAGTACTTAACACGCTTTGCTAAAAGTAAACAACGCTTCTAAAATATGTATCCACCTATAGGGAGTTTACAAATACAATTTGATACCCTATTCCAAAAAAACCCCCATTCCTCCACCTATGGGAATGCCCTTGAGTGAAACTTGGCGGTAACGATCAATTCATAGCAGGGTATCATACCCCTTTACAACCTCAAGGTATACAACAAACATCATTAAGGAAAAACATTGTGTCTTCACCAATAGAGGTCATTTCAGCCTTAGTTGAAAAGGTTAGAGGGTTGGAACTTGCTCAAGCAAACCAAAATTCATATTTGGGGCAAGTAGGAATACCCAACCCTCCGCATCATCCCAGTCAAGTTGACCTCCTTACAGGAACAGGCATGTTAGGCATGCCTCCTCAAAATCCTTATAGTTACCTGAACAAACATCAACTAGGACCGCGTTTCAAACGTCACTCCATTGAAAACATGACACCTCCGGCAAGGCACCAAACAACCCATACCAAAACAACACTCCTCCTTACTTAAACATTTATTCAAAGTCACCACAAAGAGATATGTTCTCTTCTCTGGGATGTTCATTCAACCACAAGGATTCCCTTACGTCCCTACAAATGCATATGCTATGACATATCAACAACCCATGCCACCACCACCCCCTCGTGACACCATCGATGGTCGAGGCCTACGCATGAGGGACTTATTCGAGAACATTTAAAAGAATTCCTAGACTTTACCATACGAAGTGTTATGCTTATGAGACCTCTTCCTGATTTACCCAAATATAAAGGAAAGGGGATCCAAACGCACACATTAAGGCCTATGCCACGACCATACGGGAATTACTCCCTTGGGACGGGTTGTTTCCAAAATATTCCTAAAACCTTAGAAGGTATTGCCCTTGATTAGTATTACGAGAATACCCCAAGCCTCGATACACTCATTTAAACAACTCGTGTCAGAGTTCATCAAAGCTTTCGACATGAACAAATTGTTAAGAACAGGAATCAGGGAATTCTTGCATATTAAACAAGAACAAAATGAATCCATTGCTCATTTTATCCAAAGATGGCATACGGTTCTCTACTCAACAGCAAGTGCTCCAAACATGGATCAAATGGAACTATGTGATTTATTCCTTAATTCTCTCAATAGAGAGATAAAGGAAGAAGTCCAGAAGTTCCCACTAAGAACTTATGATGAAGTACTCGAGAGTGCTCTCCAAATCGACCAAGCAGTGATAGATAGTGGTCGTAAGACATATGGGACAAATGGGAAATTAACCACTCCCAATCAAAACACTACAACCTATCCTAATACAATGCTAATCAAGGACCTAAGATCCTTAACAAGAACCACGAGTTACAACAAATGGGGTAATCACTGGGTTAAAAGGGCAAACATTGTAAACATTTCGCCACCTGCTAATAATCAGTGAAATAACAATTTTACTCCAACAATCAACGCGGTGGATTTTAATCGTCCACCACAACAACAACAATGAAAAATCTAAACACAAGGTCCAAATCGAAACCCAACTAAATATCAGAGTCAAAACCAAAGGCACCTCAAAATTTTAACTCTAACAACTAGCAACCTTATCAGAATTTTGGGGCACAACAGGTTTTAAATCAACAACCTCGAAATTATAACCCTAATTTGTATTGTGGCTTCTACAAGATTCAAGGCCACGATACTTAGGACTTGTCATGAATCTGATAAATTCATGCGGCGTTTGCCGAAGATCGAAAGAAACTCTTTATAGATATGTTTTTAGCAAATTCTCAGCAGCACCCACACCAAACACTTATACGGGGCAATTTCCCCTCAAAATGCACCCCTCAAGATCTTTAATGATCAAATCCCAAACCATTCTAACAATAACAAAGCTAGATCCTAGCTGCACAAACAAGGGTGTCGTAACAGAAATAATGATCATGAAGCTTCAACTTCATTAAATCCACCGACGCACCCCAACTATGAACTCGACCCCAAACTAAGATAGCTTGGTTTGGTAGAGTTAGACACCAAGCTACCCGTGGAAACCATAACAAGAACACGAGATTATTCTTCTCAACCTAGTCCAAGTTATCCTTAACAACAACATCAACAAATGTTGGTAAAACCCATAGGTGCCTATGATTTAATTAATGACTTAACTAAAACCTTCTCTCACATCTCCTTCTTGGATTTGTCAAAGAACTCTCCCCTACATTGCCCTCTTAGAAGCGTTAGGCCTTGGTCATTTAATCAACATCACTCCTCCTTTGAAAACACAAGTAAACCATGTAGACTTTGACATTTATTTGTCGGGGCAGCCGATAGGGATACTTTTGAGTTTATATTCGATATAAGGAAAATGCCAACAGATCTTGCTGAAATTGCATGAAGAGGCGACCCAACTTTACATATACGAGTATGGGTTTACAATAATTATGTTAAACATGCAATGGTTTACGATGGAGCAACAGTTAACATAGTCCCATTTGCTTTTCTTCAAAAGTTCGGATATGGAGAGACAAACTATTCCACAACATGAATTACGTTAAGAGGATATGATAGCCTTAAAGGCCACTTCGATTGGAACCATAGTTTTACTAGTCACTTTAGGACCCAAGACGGTCCTCATTTGAATTTTATATTATAGATCGGGAAACCAACTATAATATGATCCTCGTCGGTCGTGGATACACCGCATGAAGGAAATCCCTTCCACGTTATTCCAAGAAATAAGATTTCTACACTTAGGGAAAATATTTGTGGCACAAGGTGACCCAAAACCCTTCGATATACACCTAGCTGATTTGAAGAAAAGACCGGGCGTTCACTCCGAGTTTGAACTCCCAACAAATCAACTCATCAAACCAATTAATTCGAAACCAAAAGAAGAGTTGATACCCACCACAGAATTAGAAATTACAAATCCAATCGAGGACATTCCAGCACTCAAAAATGAGACCAATGTTATAAAAATAGTGTCACTAGGGACTACCACAAAAATTGTCGAGTTGTTAGAGAAGGACTTACCTATTCTCCTACCATTTAATTCTATGGATATGGGACACACCACAGGAATTGCTTCTCTTCCATTAGACAAAGTTTTTATAGTAGAAGTAACTTGCAAAATAAATAGATACGAAAGATATCCCAACATCTATTTTTCCAAGCGGGTATTGGATTCTCCACTTCGATGGAGCTAGATATCGCTTTGGGGTGGGGCCGGAGTAATCTTTACTTCACTCGGGGAAAGATCTTACCTTTCACCTTTAAATTAAACTTTGAATGTACAAACAATGGGCTGATACGAAGCTCTCCTCCTTGGCCTCATCCTAGCCAAAATAATGGGCGTCGAATAACATTAGAGTGCTTGGAGACTCAATTGGTTGCGAACCAAGTCTCTGAGGTATATGGAACTAGAGCCGAGCATTTACAACTCTATAAAACAACAAGATTGGATCTAAGTAAGGGATTTAACTTCATATCAATTGAAGCAATCCCACGAGAGCGTAACCTTCTCAGACTGATAACAACCTCGGCTTTCCGTTTCACTCTAAACAATGAGTTAGAAGATATAAATTTCACAAGATCACTTTGTACCGCACCATTAGTGCGTAAAATATCAACAAACTCACTCCCGGACTCATGAAGAAGCTGAGGATGATTTTTCTATCACGGATCACTTTGACGATGATAGAGTCACTCTTGAATATCTAAACGCCTATGTGGAGCTACACCTTGCTCACCGTATAGTTGATCTTTCGTTAATACCACATTCCTCTTCCTATTTGAGAAATCCCATGGTAGAGTCTTCTCCACGAAGGATCTCAATATCTACGAGATAGAAAATGGAGAAAGCTTGGAACTACATCCACCCCACTCCGACTCAAGAAGGTAACGCTTCTTTGATAGAAAAAACCATTGACATAAACATTGGAGCGGAGGAAGAACCAAGAATTTTGAAGTTGGGATCCTCGTTAACTCCGGAGGAGATAAAATACACACCAAAATCCTCAAAGAACATCAAAAGACTTTCGCATTTAACTATAAAGAAATGATGGGCATTGCACCACATGTCGCGGTACATAATCTTGTCACTAAACCAGATGCGAAGCCAATTAAACAAAAGTCAAGACCAATGAAGCCAAAAGTGGCTCTCATGGTAAAAGAGGAAGTAATAAAACTTCTCCAAGTGGGATTCATCAAGCCCGTTGACTATTCACAATGGGTATCTAATATTGTCCCTGTCCTCAAAAAGAATGGGAAGATACGCATTTGCATAGATTTTCAGGATATTAACAAAGCTTGTCCCAAGGATGACTTCCCATTACCATCCATTGATGTTATCATTGATGCAACGACTACATTTGAACCATGTCCCTCATGGATGGGTTCTCAGGGTATAATCAGATTAAAATATCTGAACAGGATCAAGCCAAAACTACATTCATAACCCCCTGGGGAACATATTGCTATGCTGTCATGCCATTTTGTCTTAAGAATGCCGACGCTACGTATTAGCGGGAAATGACATATATATTCCACGATCTTATCCATAAAATTGTGGAATCCTATGTGGATGACTTGTTGGCCAAGGCCAAGAAACGTTGTGATCATCCGGAAGTGCTTCGTATCATCCTCTCACGACTAATTGAATATGGCGTCACATTAAACCCAGAGAAGTGCGTGTTTGGTGTGACAGGAGGCAAACTTTTAGGCTACATTATATCTTCACGAGGGATTGATGTTGATCCAGCCAAAATACGGGTTGTTCTCGAAATGATCCCCCCATCGGACGATTCTGGAATCAGGTCATTTCTTGGGAAACTCGGTGCAATCCGAAGGTTCATCCCAGATTTATGTTTTTCATTCATCTAATCAACAATCTATTAAAGAAAGATTATAACATTAATTGGATTGAAGAATGCAATGAGGCCTTGGAAGCAGTTAAACGCTTCTTGTTGTCTCCACCCACGCTAATGCCTCCCAAACCAGACCGCCCTTTGATCCTATACTCATGAGCCACTCATGTCTCGCTAGCCTGCATGTTGGCTCAAGAAGACAATGATAAACGAGAATGTGCGGTCTATTTCATTAGCCGAACATTTCTCGATTATGAAACATGTTACACACAGGCAGAGAGAGAATGCCTTACCATAGTCTTTGCAACAAAACGTTTAAGACATTACATGTTAAACCAAGAAACAAGGGTCATTGTAAAGATAGATCATTTACGAACATTTCTCACGCAAGGGTCTTTGTCTAAAAAGGTTGGACGTTTCATAACCTTAATGGCGAATTCAAGTTGACATTCGTAAACCAAAAATCCGTTAAGGGACAAATCATTACAGACTGGTTGGCTGACAATCCATTAGATGGAGGCGATCCAGTAAATCTGGACTTTCCTGATGAGTGTGTGTACTTCATCGAAACCAGCCCCCCCATCTCTACATGCCCTGGTACACTGATATCATCAATTTTATCATAGACCATACATAGGAAGGTGCCACATCACAACAAAGAAGGTGGTTACGCATTATCACCTCTAAATATGTTGTTTTAGAACAAGTACTATATCGTAAAGCCTTCGACAACATGCTTCTAAGATGCGTTGACATAGAAGAATCCAAAAAGATTCTTCATGAATCCCACAGTGGGATATGTGGAGGCCACTTCGGTGGTCACGCCACTGCTCGCAAAATACATCGGATGGGCTACTTTTGGCCCACTCTTGAGCATGACACCGTGAAATTCGTATGTAAGTGCCACAAATGCCAAGAATTCTCTCACGAGATTCACATGTCAGCACAATCCCTACAACCAATAGTGACCTCGTGGCCCTTCTCCACATGGGGTCTGGACTTGATAGGGAAATTCTCTCCCTCATCAACCGATGGCCATAATTTTATAATTATAGCCACAAATATTTTACCAAATGGGTAAACGCCATGCCCCTCACCATCGCATTTCAGTTTGGTAATTGCCAAATTCATTCTGAACCAAATCATTTGCAGGTATGGTGTCCCACAAGTCATTATCTCAGATAATGGCACGTCTTTTAAAAATGATGAGGTCTGTGAGTTATGTGGCAAATTCAAAATAAACCATCACACGGCCTCTCTTTACTACCCTCAAGCCAATGGGCAAGCCGAAGCGACAAACAAAACGTTAAAATCTATTCTCCTCAAAATGGTCAAGGAGAACAAGCGAGATTGGCATTTAAAACTATATCCGGCCTTGTGGGCCCATCGAACCTCAATAAGAACACCAACAGGAGCAACTCCTTTCTCACTGGTATTCGGGCAGAAGCAGTTCTCCCACTTGAGGTTGAAATACCTAGTCTCCACATCTCATTACAAGGGATTTTGGACGAAGAAGCTTACAGGGAGGCACACCTCTCTCAACTAGAAAGCCTTGACGAGGCCAGGTTAAATGCCAAACAACGGCATAGAGCCTATGCTGACCGGATGTGCCAAAGCATATAACAAAAATTCTATGAGCGAGAAATATATGAGGGAGATCTAGTTCTAAGGCTAGACAACCGGATCGATAAGAAAACCGGCGAAGGAAGGAAGTTCGGCCCAAGTGGTTGGGCCCATACCGAGTCATGAAGGACTATGAAAACGGTGTGTATCTTTTGTGCACATTAGAAGGTGAGGAATTCAGTGAAACTGTGAATTCCTTGCATCTAAAACATTTTTACGCATAAGGAATCAAAATCACCACTTGTACATTATAGCTACCTACATTGCATCAATCATTTAGCTGTTTCATTCTGTCCACTCATTTCATAAAAATGGTAGTCCAGGAACTTACTCTTAAGCAATCTATTACAAATTTATGAAAATATTGGCAAAAGCATTCAAAACACATCTCTTCAAACATCAACTATTTTCAAATCTTCTCATCAAGTTCAACAGACAAGTATTGACGAAAACCATACCAAGGCTTGCATACTTGGTTTTGCTCTTTCTTTCTACTAAGTGAAGTTGTCCTTACCTACGGTCTGTTCTAGAAGCTTCTTGGTGTCACATCTATCCCTCTTAAAATCTCTTTGAACGAAAGGATATCCCGAAGTTATAGATCAGAAATGTCAAAATCAAATGAAATCAAAAGTGCCAAGCAAACAAAATATTTTATTTTACACACTTCTTTGCCCCATCAACCTTCGGTGATAAACCCACATCTCTTATTGGTGGTGTGAGGTTGGGAAAGGAAAGAAGTGCCCTTACTCGCCTATATCTTGCCTTTGGTGACAAACCCATGCTTCTTACTAGTGGTGTGAGGCGGGATGTGGGGGGTCCATTCAAACAAATTAACAAATCTTGGTATGTTAGAAGCACAAATCAAATTCTATTAAGAGAAAACAAATATCCAAATTCCAAATTCCGAAGAGATCAAATCCTCAAAACCGAATTTTGTCAACTAGGTTGCCATTTATGAATCTAAGTCTAGATAAACTGGAAAGTAAGTGGCCTTCTAAGCTTGGTGATAGCTCTGAGTAGGGTAGGTGTGTAGGTCTATGTTTGGTTTTGTTACTTGGTTTGTCTATCTCTCATCGTTCCATTCAGTCAAACTCATACAATTTGTGCCCTTCCTCACCCTTGGTGTTGAGCCCTCGCATCTTACTAGTTGCGTGGAGTTGGGAATGGGGCAAATTCATCTCTTTATCACTATACATTCATCACGTTTTGCCAACATAAGAAGAAATTACAAATATTTCCCAAAGAGTTTAAAAGTTCAAAGCTACCATATGTTTATATCATCGCATATCAGCATTACAAAAGCATAAAAAAGAGAAACATTCTACTCAACATTTGTTATCATTTGTCATCCATTGCATACATACTGAAAAACATGAAAACAAGTACTCTAAAAACATCTAAGTACACATGTGGAAACGAGTCACAAAATTCTAGGCACCAAAAGTCTAGATCCAAAATATATATATATATATATATATATATATATATATATATATATATCAAGTTTCATATACAATGCCATCATGCACTAGGCATGGTCAAAACACTCAATGAGCCCGAAAAGTACAAAAACACTCATATAAATATCTGACAAAATACTACAAGAGTGGCCTCTCAATCCCTATGGGATCCCTCAGAAGGCGCATGACCACATCTAGGACTCGGCTACGCCGGCGCTCCGAATGCACTAAGGGCTCGCGGTCATGACCAGCTGCCGTCTCGCTATGAGAGTGACTCCTCATCAAGCGCTCGACGTCCTATATCCAGCTACCTCAGCATGGAGAGAAGTCATGATCTTTGCCGCATGCCAGACATAGGTGAAAACATCGATATGCCTACTACTCTTCAAGGCTCCCCACATCTATAAATAGCTTAACACAAGTCTTCTGAGGGGAGCAACAAGGGATTTGTACATACTCGATGAATCAGTGTCGCCACTCATCAACCGCGGTCATTTGCGAGTAAAGGAGAAAAACAAGTTAGAAAATGATCAAAGATAAAACCAAGAGTAAACAAAACAAAAAGAAATAATGACTAAAACAATTCTAACTAAAACAAATGTCAAGAGAAGAGTGACAACTCACTCGGATCTCCGGGCCTCCAAGAAGGATCTCTAGGATCCACGCCGCCACTGATGCCGCCATTGACTGGTGTCCCTCTCCCACGTCTGGGGCAATGTGACGGCCTGCAATGGACTCGCCATCTCCACCTAAGTCCTGAGAGAGCAACTCCTCTGAGACCAGAGTCACCCTCTCTGCACTCCACTCCGCCCTCTCGACCCGTAGGATCTCCTGAGTATCATGCCACTCGGGATCACTATCATCCCCCCCACCCATCTCACTGATCTCCATCTCCTCTGTCTCCTCCTCTGTCTCTCCCCTAGTGAACTCCTTAGACTCGGAGTCCACGTCAATGGGCTCATCACTGCTATGGGCGGGACCAGCGGCAATCCAAAGTAAAGGTTCCTAAGGAGCACCGGCTCTCCCTCGAGCACGTACTACCCTCCTAGCCGCAATGGGAACACCGAGAGTAACAATAGTCCAACCCGGCCTCTAGGACCTCCCCGAGCCTCACGGATAGATCTATACACTAGCCCCACCGGAGGAAACATGTCAATATAGGGGAGGCCAAATCTGTGTGGTACTCTATCAAAGGGGTGGATCTCCAACTTCCCCGCCTTGTCTACTAGCTGACTGGTAGTTTGACAAGCAATCAATGTAATAGTCTCCTCTCCCCATACCCCTGTCATGGCCTGATAAGGAGTGGCCTCCATGTCTGCGGTGGTCAAAGAGGCCACTGGCTGGTGGGGTGCTCTAAGAACTGTCATCCCTGTCCACCTCGCTACCCTAATGGCCCCGGATCCTCTACCTCTACACCTCTCCCATATGGGGTGATATGCTCATACACCCAACTCATGACAAGAGTTGGGTGGCTCAGTGACTGTCCCTGTAATCGGACTACCCTGTATAAATCATGGTAGGTAGTCCCGAGGATGTCTTCTCCCCAAGCATAGACACGTCCATGGCCCTCAATATGTGTAATAATGGGGGCCCAGCAATATAAGAGAGTGTCTCCTCCCTTGTCCCCAATCAGTCTCGAAGCAAGGATGCCCATGATGGCCTTGCAGAGCACAAGAATGTCTGACTCAATAATGGAGTGGATCCTCACTCCCTTCTTCGATCCCATCGATACAACTGCATCCCCCATGTAGGTGGCCCACTGAACCACATGAGATCTCGATACTGCTGTCTTAAGAGACAGTACCGCCCCAAGGATCAGAACCCCTAGTATACGGTAAACATCCTCCAGGGTGATGGTCCACTCACCCCTAACTCCTAGCAATCGGAAGGTGTTCCAATCCGCATCCCAGTATGAAAATAAGTCACATAGTATGTGACTGGTAGGTGCAACGTGAGGGACCTATGCAATCCTCCAAATGCCAGCCCTCTGAAGAGTATTTTGCCATGCCTGGGAGAGTGCCTCTAACATTCTTTGGGAGCCAATCACACTCCCTCTCTCGGCTCCATCTAATATACTCTTCCTTCTTCTACATACACCCAAAAACACAAAAAAGGAGTGAGTTAGTATCAAAATCCAATTGGAAAGACTATTAAGAACAAGTAAAAATGCTAAACATGCAAAAATAAGTTAAGTATTGTTTTGGCTCTCTGTCGCGAACCGCCACCCTGTGTAGAGTAGCGGTCTTGTCCCGCAAACACAAACGACTTGAATACCCTAAAAATGCTTAAAAACAAGCAAATACACCATTTTAACTAAAAAGAAACCTACCCTATGGGCTCCCCCTAGAGACACATTTAAAACTAGTATTTTCAAAAATACCCCCTAGGACAAAGATTTCATCATTTCCACATTTTAGGTTCAAAAACAATAAATCGAGAAGAACTAACCTGAGACTTCGTGGGTCGATGTTCCGCTCTTGGAGGCATGATCACTATCTCACCACGAACGTTTTGACTATACTCTCGTCGAAAACCATCACCGTGGGTCCCAGAGCTCAAAAACTATCAAATCAATCCATGCAAATGAATAGTGAAATGAGTTCGTTTTATATATATAGCTTTCTAAAAATGATTTTGAATGTCTTTCATAGGGTCGGAGCATCAACGGAGGTAAGTTCTAAACCCCACGCGTAGATGGTAAGTCCTCATTTCATATCAATTTTGTTTTATTTCTCAATTTATTTTATCTATCTGCACTTGAGTCCCCTTTTTCACTTTTGCAGATAGCGACTTTGGATGGCGACTTTCCAACACATGGGCGTGTCAGGTATAACTCCTAACTCCCCATTTCGGGACCGCCATACTCGGATCCATCGTTTTACGCCTCTTCATGGCTAAGACGCTTCTCCGAGGGGGCAATATGTACGTACCCAAATCGAAATTGTAGGGTACTGCACTGCCGGAACGATGTTACACATACCCCAATGATGATACAAGTCTCCTTGCAAGGTGTTCGGAATCTAGAAAGGCTCGCCAAGTATACGTTTGTATCCCGCATGCCCCGCTCGGCCTCCGCATGCTTTGTTTTGCCCTTTGCCCCCTATTTTCTTGCATTTTAGTCTTCAGTGACGAAATTGCCACCTGCTGCAAGGCGGCGGTCCCATGACCGCTGCCAGGACAAGGCAACGGCTGTCCTGCTATCGCCGCCTTCACGGGCGGCGGTCCTATCGTTTTTTTCCAGATTCTTTTGATGATCGCGTCAAACGTAAATCTTCAATTTTACACGCTTTCTTCAACCACTTTGGCTTGCATTAATGTTTTTGGTTCCCTAGTAATAGTGTTTTCCCTTTGTTTATAGTAAAAGAGTTCAATTGGGAGTTACCCTCTGGTAATTGCATTTGCTATAAATAGCCAACTTGTTTTCAAACAAATGGCCCCTCACCTTCTCAATTCTCTTATTCAGTCTTTGAATTTCTTGCTTAGAATTCTATCAGTTTCATGTTTTGCCTCCATTGTTGGTCTTTTAGAGGTCATTCGATCTTCTTGTTTCAGTCTTGCTTCATTGTTGTGCCATGCAAGTCAGCTTAGCATAGAATAGTTTCATTTCTAGATTAGAATCCATTAAAGTTGTAGGTTTTGTTTTGTCACAAGGATAGATTCTAAAACTCTCGGTACATTTGCGTTGTATTCCCGCAATAAATCCCGCTAGGAATTGCATAGTCAAGCTCTGTTCACTTGCGCTATCCCTCTCCTACTCGCATTGTATTCGGTCTATATCCAAAGCCGCTATTGTTCGAATACCATCTTCTGGCTGATACTATTTTTTGCTAGATTCACGAGAACACGAAGGAACGAGGAGATCACACTAAGGGGATGAAATCACACACAACTGGATTTACCACTATTATGTAAACACCAAGTTTGAGCTATCAAAGTTCTAGTTACAACGTATCAAATAAAGTAGTGAATTATTTTATTTCAGTCAAAAGCTCGCTCTCGATATCGCCAGGAAGCTATGGGGATTGATAGTTTATGAGAAACTGTGATTCATTCCTCACTTCTGAGGTAGGATCGAGAGTCTTTCAAATTAAAATAATTAGTTGCTTAGATATTTAGGATAAAATCACAATTGCACAGGCAAATAGCCACACCAGGCTACTTTGTTTGTTTTAAATTTTGTTGCTAGATTAGTTGTTCATTTTCTAAATATACTATAATAGCCGCTCTTTAAATTCATTTAAATACGTCATCAAAATAGAAAAATAGAAGAATGCTTGCATAGTGTAAATACATCTTTAAGTAATCGCTTATTATGTTTAAATAAAAGTTGAATCATTTTGTATGACAATCATAGGACCTAGAGAGCCTAGAGAATATATATTTGAACCCATAGTGCCTCAACCAAATCTACCCACAACATTAGCTGATATAGATCAAGACCTTAGGATACAGGTCTTTCGAGCAACAACAAACCTACAAGCAATTAGTGAACAACTGAGAGGTTTAAACATCGAAGACGATAAGGCATACACATTTTGGTCAAATCATCCTAACTATAGATTGCCTTGATAAAATATCCGAATGACTGTACAAGGATTTGAAAGAGAAAAAATATTTGGTTGCGATCCTTTAGTTCCACAACCCGACGTAGGAGATCTCCTCATTGACATAGATACTAGCTTATGCATTCAAGTTGTTAGAACACCTATAAGGTATTCCGAGAAAATTACACAACTTCTAGTTCTAAACATAGAGGTTGAAAAGGCGTATGATTACTGGATAATCGGAAGAAGGGATTGATTCTTCACATGACCATAACAGGTCCACAACAACTACGAACTCACGGTTGTGATCCCCAAGTCCCACAACCCAACGGGCTTGCAAATCAGTTAAGCATTGACACCGGTTTACGAACGCTGGTATTTAGATCCTCACCACTCCCGCCAAATATCATCACGCAATTCTCCGTATTAAATATAGAAGCCAATCAATCTAATATTTTTGGGCTAGACCAGAAAACCACCCATAGTTCACTACAAATCCACTAAGCCTCCTATCACCATTTTCATGACCTTGTCTAGAGATATATACGAAGCTCCCACAGGCCACTTCCCACGTATCCAACAACCAAGAAACAGGATCTCGGCAGAGCTTGACATTGATTGGAGCCTCCGAACAACCATTATATCCGAACGATCCATTACACCAATTCAAGTTAGGAGGGCCTTCTTTGCCTTAGATTCGCAGATTCCATTATTGCGTATTGAGGATATAAGATTACCGATTAGCTTGTCTGTATCCATTCATATTCAACATTCACTGGCTGTCTTGGCACGACCTCGGGAGGTTGGGTACGAGGAAGAGGTACTTGTAGATTCCCATGCTCGCATGTCACTTTTCCATCGTACAGTTACCTCTAGCTTTGGGGGTGCTCGCAGAACTTCCCTTTTGTTTGTAGATGCTTTCTTCTACAAGGAGTGACCTTTGCAATTTTTTGGGCAAGGTTGTTTATGGATTTTCCAACATTTTGCTTTCCAATGCCCACCTCATGTTGCAATGAGTGCAATAGTTCTTGTCCATTTAGTTGGACAACATGCCCTTCTCCCCATCCTTATTTGGAGACTGGTATTTACAACGTGCATCCTTCCCTTTGAAGGACATAGGCTTCTATTTCTTCTAATAGATGGCTACACAATGGTTATTCATTCCTCAAAAATAACATGGACCTGCTTACCAACAATCTTGGCTATATGACCACTCTGCTTGCATTTGCAGCAAATAATGGAAGATTTGTTCTTTCCATACCTCTTTGGGATGCCCTCTGCATACAGAGCATGTTGAGGTGGAAGTGGTTTTTACCTCCTTATTGGGAATGTCCACCTCTCTTTGGAGATGCTTTGTATTTGTTTTTATTCTTCTTCTCATGGTTGAAAGACTGGCCCCTTCTTGATTCCAACTTGTATTCACCCACATGGAGTGACAAAATCTTATCTCCGTCTTTGAGGACGTGTTGTCCTCTTCTTAGGGACTCTTCTTTGGCCCTTGAAGGTGGCTCAATAATACCTTCCTCTTCATGAGAGACCTGCCCATTTTTAATTTAATAAAACTCTCATTAGATTTGACAAAACAAAAATTGTCATTACCTTACATGGGGTGTTTTTTTAGGCTTGTGGCTTGTGTGCTTTGCCTTTGGAACCTTTTCTTACTTCAGCTCTCTTGGAGTATTCTACAACTTCTTCTTTTCCATTGTCATATCCCAAACCTGCGTATTGAGGTCTTTCCTCAACCATTATGGGATTAGTCATCCCTTGGCCATTGATGCCAAGGTCCTTTCCATCACAATCCATCTTGGTTAGCAACTTGGAGCCAAAACCTTTAGTATGCTCTTCAAATTTACCAAAGGAAGCATCTATATCTTGATGGAAAGAGAGAATACGGTGGAGTGCTTACTATGCATACCTTAGTCATAGTTTGTGCATCTTTGGTGGAGGATGGATCTTGGAACTTTGTCAACATCTCTTCCTTTATTTGCAACTCAAGTTGCAGCTCTTCAATGAGGCCCTTGAGAAATTCTCCACAACTCATTAATTTGTCTTGCAGCTCTTGATTCTCATCCTCCAAGTGCTGCCAAGTCTTTCTTAATTCATAGTTTTCCCTTTGAATTTGTTGGTTTGTGGCTTGAAGCTCTTCAAGTCTTTCTCTTTTCATAGTTTTACCCATGGTTGTATGTTTGCAATCAAATCCCGGACTTTCTTGTCACAAACAAAAAGGCAAAATATATGATACACAATGCAGAAGTGTGTTAACAAACCCTTTCAAGGTAAAAAGAAAACTCACTTTGATACCGAAATGATATGAAAACTCTAAGTTGGAGCTTACTAAATCACCATAATTTTGTTTTACTGCAACTGTGCTTGAAATGACAGTTGAATGCTCTAGTGAATGAGGTGCTTAGTGTTATAATTGCTTGCAAACATTATTAATGAATGGGAAATTGCATACACACACAACAATATGAACAAATTCACTCTATGACAAAAGATTTTAATTCCTATAAAACCCCCAACATGAGGAAAAATCAATAAGGAAAGGAAAATGCACTCTTTCTCGATTTTCTTATTGGCCAAAGAATGAATAGATACAATGAAGATTCTAGAACAAAATATAACAATGTTGTACCAATCTTGAACTTCCCTTCACTTGTCTTGACACAATTTGGTGATAAGAATATAAATACAAAAAAAGACTCTAAAATAGAATACAAAATTGTTGTTCCACTCTTGAACTTTCCTTCTCTAACTTTGCTACACCTTGCTTCTACAAACAATTACACACCAAATTACTCCTGTACTCATTGAGTGCTTGAGTTCTCGAGTCCTCTCAAATCTCCTCCTTGCTTGTAACATGTTTCAAATGTCCTCCCGCACACCGGAGAATCCAAAGAGTCATGAGCAAGGAAAGAGACAATGCTTCCCATTCCTCCTCAACAGATTTTGTTTGAAGCAATGAAACTTCCGACATGATTGTAGAATTGTCGAGGCGGCTTATGCAACCGTTGTGGTGATTTCCAAACCGCCAAGGACAAACTACTAGTGCACTTGCACAAATTTGCTCTTGCACAAGGCGATGCTTTTCAATCATCTTTGAACTTCTTGGCTTTGTTTTATCTTCTAATTGTATTTATCTAATGAAGTAGTGTTTTTTGGAGATCCCTATGGATCAAATTACCTATTGCAACAGGGGAAGAGTCACCTCATGTTCATAGGGAAACAAATAAGACAACTAGGCTTGTCAACTAGGTTCAACATATTCAACAACATGCTCATGCAATTTTTGAGAAGAATAGCCAAATTTAGTACAAGTAGTATCATGATCAACATTGGGTTCCCCATCAATTCTAAGTAGGTGACAACGTTTGGTTGCATTTGAAGGAAGAGCAACTCAAGGGTCATATTAGGGAGCTTAGACCTTTTGATATGGGCCATACACTGCCATCAAGCAAGTGAGAGTAAATTCATTTGAGCCTCGAGTGTTTTATGTAGAATTGCTCTACCCATTCCTCCCGCCACTCTCGGATGCAACAAATATAGGTGAGGAGTTGTAGAGTACAACGTTGAACCCAAATCATGTGACACAAGTGACTATTGATAAGACCATTGATATAGTGGTCAACGAATGAAACATCAACACATCCCTCTTTACTAGAAAGCAAAGGAAGTAGTGTTGGCACACAAGGGAAAGTGGTTAACTAGGAACTAGATTCAACAAAAATTTCCCCACTTCGTCCAAATGTTATAAGCAATGAGGCACATTGCTTCTCAAGGAGGAACAAATTATCCAAAGGACCATTCAAAGTTTTTGATACAATTTTCTATTTTGCTTTTTTGGGGCCCTTTGGAGCAAAATCGAGAACAAAATTTTTGTTGACAACCTAAATGAGATGTTGAAGGCACACTTTTAAGGAATTAAAACTAGTTTGCTTGACAAGCTTTCAAGCATGTCACGTTTGAGTTTGTGACCAACTTAAGAGATATGACCCCTACAAGTGGATTTACTAGAATAGAAACGTAATTACCAAAATTTGACTATTTACCCACTTTGTCCATTCATTTCCACTTTTAAGGTGGATACATGTCATCCCTATACGGGTGACATTTTTGTTCCCATTTGGAACCCTACATTTACTATGTTAGCAACTTTTAAGTTTCAAATTGTAAAACTCTATGGAGATTTCCCTTTTGTATATGCTCTCATTTCACAATTAAATATTGTTGGTTTTGCCATTCTTGTTATGCCAGTTTCAATTTTATCGCCATGACACATTAAGCCACAATTAATATGTCATCCACCAACTTGCATACTTTAGATAAAATATGTTGGATGAGCTGAATTGGCTAATGCAAACACAGAGATAAATATAAGTTGAAACATTGAGATTAGAGGAGTAGTGTCATAAAGCATGCAAAGGTCGATGTCAAAGGGAGTTTCAAGGGTGATCTATAATACTTAGTAACAAGGATATTTTCTCAATGTTCATTTTTCTAATGATTCAACTGCAACACATTTTCTTAAAGTTGTTGGAAACATAGATAGTGATGGGAGATTTTTTTATTTTCTTGTTTTCATGCATAAACCTCTATTTCGGCTTAATTTAAGATAGTAGTTTTGGAAACCCCAAGCAAATCATTTGATACTTGGTCGTCTTATTCAGTAATTTTTTCATTGTTGATAAATGGAAGTGGATAATGACATAATCCAGATATATAGTCCAAATTTACTATAGATTCGACTTTCCTCTTCCCTAGAAGGTTATAAGCATTGATTAAATCCTAGCAGCGTAGTACATGTACTTCGCTTGTTTTTCTTTGTCGTAGTTGGCCTATAACATGGGTATATCTACTCACTTAATAGAATATAAGATATTTTACGCAATGCCACGAAAACATGGGGGCTTGACTGTCTTATTGACAAGTGGATAGTAAGGGTAGTATATAAGTGATATGCCCTACCAAATCATTTTTCATCAATGAATTCACATTCCATGAATAATATGTAGGCCCTGCCTTCAAAAAGTGTGGCAAGATTTGCAGGATGTTTATTGCACCGTATGCCCAAAATATTGTGATTTTTCAATCACCTTCTCCAAACAAGAAACATAATTGCATTATGATAATCAAATGGGCATCAAAATTAAGGTGAGCCATTTATATAGACATCACACTAGTATAACAATTGTTCTCACCACACCTCTCTTGTCTATCAACGAGTTGCACCTCGGAGAAAGATTATAAAAAATAATATATTTGTAAACTTTGTCTCTACTGTTCAACAATAATAGTTGGAGGCTCTTATTGCTTATCTTATCAATCCTCTTAAGCATTACTCCTCCCCAACTATTCTTCCAAATGAATTTGAATCCGGAAAAGCTTCTCCAAAAGCACAAATTTAGAGATGACTTTTGATTCCTTTCAAAACTCGATTTTAATCTTTGTAATCATTACCATTTGGATACTTCAATGCAATACATAGGCAGGAGTTATCAATAAACTACAACTAAGATTCATTCTAACGAGAAACTCATGGCCCTCCGTATATAATATTACTTTTAAACATGAAAGAGATATCCTTGAGGATAACAGGCATTTTTTCTTTCACTCAGAGTATAAAATAAGCCAATATTACATACTCGAGCTCTGCAAATTTGATCCCACTTCTATCATTTTGTACATCCATGATTGGCTTTATTTGCAACTTAATACGAGAAGGAAGATAACAGAATTCACAGTTATTGACAACTGGAACATATTTACATATCTCCCCATCTCCTCATTCTTCTAATAAGACTGTTTTTAATTTTGAAAACAATACATCACAAGTGAAGTGTTTTTAGAAAGTAATGTTTAATGGAAAAGCTAATCAAATCTAGAAAACCAGACAACAATGTCAAGATTCAAGAACATGGAGACTATATACAATCCTGTTTATGGATCAAATTTCAATTAATCGTTCATGGATGATATTTCAACTAATATCATATATTTGCACGTTGTCTGGCTGTTAAATTTCAGTCATCGTGATCAAACTAATAACTATGCTGTCAGACCTGCCCCCAATGATCATTCCCATAGAAACATAACAAAACAGTATTTAATACAGAAAAATAATGGGCAAAAGTTTCAAAACTGGCGTGACTGCTAAATTATAGGATACGTATAAAATTGATTATAACTATCAACAGTGCTTTCACTAGAACCTCTAAACTATTGAAACAAATATGGTACAGTTCAACTGTTGATGATCGAATCACTAGATTTTCAATGCACAACAAACCTCTGACAACCAAAGCAATAAAATACTATCATACAAAACCATCGAGTAGCCGCAAACTACTAAAAGCCTCAGAGTCTGCCTCCGTCTCATTTGACCATTCAACCAGCTTACACCCGGCCATTTGGTACTCAATATGATGTGTTCAAGTAAAGCATGCAGAAAGACGAACCTATTGCATGGTACTTGCCATAAAAAAATACTTTGTATCTTGACGTTTTAGCACAGACACCCAGGCCTTAATGGCGAAAAATCACTTCTCCAATTGTGAGAAGATAAATACATTCTCAGACCTGAGATATCAGTATCAATGAAAATCGTGTTATTATTGCACATCTTATTTTGAATGCACCAAAACTAAAACACAGCTTTACTAAGAAGTCGCTTGCTAACTAAGAAAATTGTACATTATCCACCATCAAAATTCACACAAAAGCACAAAAATACCAGCCAGCAAAACACTATTAGATAATGATGTTCGACATATGATCTCTTTCTAACTTGAATTGTGCCAGCTTGCTTTTAAAAGAAAGCCTTCTGTTTAATACAACAAACTCTGGCCTCAAAATCATGACAACTAAAGATAATAAAGCAAAGCCATTCCTTTTGCATGAGCAATAAAGCTGTATTTATCTTCTATGACACAGCAAATAGGTACACCACTACCAGAAAAAATTGGAAGACAAAGTAGGTTCAGAATCAAGAACATCTAAAGTATGAGTTCTCATTTATAGATGAAACTAGGGGTGATTTGAACAGCGTGAAAATTGTGAAATACCTTTGCAATCTCAGACAGAAGGTTATGGAAGATTCTGATCAAAGTTTGGAAACATATAAGATGCAATACATAAATGATTACAAACAATTAACACTCTCACTTATAGCCGCCTTTTTAAGTATTTATTTCAACTTTGGAAGAGAGGTAAATTAATTTTTTTGAAATGGAAATAACCTTGAAGATGTCGATTTGAATATTTTGATGTAAGATTGAAACCTTAAAATTGAATGACTGCAACCTATAATGCTTTCAAAACTTATAAAAATCTTTTGACCTCCCATCTCAATCACAGTGATGCTTTTTGTAATAATCCTAAATCCAGCTTGAACTGATGAAATCTTCTTCTACAATTGCACGGATACAAATTTGACTCCAATGTTTGTTATTACAGCGGGCAAGGTGCATGCAAACTCTTACACAAAGCAAGACAATTAACAACGTTAGCCTCCTTTCTTGGAGCCAACTCCTTTTCAGTGCCATTTTTCTCTACCATAACAATCCAAAATCATAAGAACTCAGACTTGGTTCACAACACAAGCCATGCCAGCATCCCCTTCAATTTATATCCCATAGGCTCAATACACCAGTCTTATACAGTGGTATGCACTTACCCTTACAACTCAGTCATGGTCCTTGATATCTGATCCCGAGCCTAAGGGACACATGGAGGAAAACCACACTTAATGAGTAAAATTGGTTACTGCGGAAGACATAGGAATGATAAAGGCCAAAACAATAAATCAGAGTGCTATGAGACAAGGAGACATAATAATAATAATAATAATATTATTTTATAGTCCACGATGCCGGGCGGCCTGTTTTTGGGTCTACAAGCGGCTTATAGCATATGGGACTACCTTGTACTCACATGCGGGAGGCAACTAACTTTGCTACAAACGAGGCGTACATACCCTACCCCCTGCAGGATTTGAACTTGTGACCTCTATTTCAAGAGCACATGTTCTTCACCATTAGGCCAACTCAGGTGTACTAAAACTGCAGAATGCACAATAGACGCTGTGTTAAAACTGTAGAATGCAAGGTTGTATTATGCAATAGTTCTGGACAAGATCATGTTACAAGATGTCCAACTCTATGCTAGTCTTTTACAAAGAATGGGAAAGTACATCAATATAAAAGTGTATAGGATCAACTGTCGGTTGAACAGTTATAAGAGTGAGTAACAACTGCTTCGTAACTAATAATGGTTTTGTTGTCTTCAAGTAACGCTACCAAGCAGCTGTGCAGAGCAGTATTGACATTGTCAAAGGTATGTGGCAGCAACGAAGAGGAGGTATCCACAGGTGCACTTGAGATGATGCTGAAGCTTCTGGTGAAGACGACACGTGGCACATGGCAATTCCTTTATACTGCAAATCGATCAAAGGCTCACATACTCCTAGATCAATATCTTTGAATGCATCTACGAAGAGAGTGCAATGTTATTTGGACCAAAGCCTTCAAACATGGACCCACATTGTACTTGAAAAGACATACATGGTAAAAAGAAGAAAGAAAAAATCAAGCCGAAGTACAAAATGAACAAAATAGGTCAATGGGACTCAAAACACAGCCCACAGTAATTGTGAAATCAGGGAGTACCTAAAACAACTCCCTTACAAAGCAGTAAAAGAAATAAGTAGATCCAAAACCCTCAAAAATTAAGAGAATACATAGTAATAAAAATAAGATTACAATCCCCACAAGACAACAAAAGTCAAATGACCTGATGTCCCAGAAAACTAGAATTAACAGATGAGAAGCAAGTGAAGCAAACACCTCTAATCCTCGCTGACAGAGAGTGAAATGATGTCCTCTATGGAGAAGCTTAAACTAAAAGAACCCAGTGGAGCTATTTCAGGTATCAAAGCAATATGTCTGAAGACATTCCTCCTTACACCCAAGGTTAATGATCTAGAAGAGGTAAAAATAACTGTTGATACATCCTCGGTTGTGAGATCTGAACCAAGTGCAAGGAGGACAGCAGCCACCCTATGCCAATTACTAGATCTAGCAATGTAGATCAATCTTGGAACAACACAAATGAAAGTATGTTCCCTGACAGATTTACTCTATATGTTGACGTCAGTACAAGTCATAGGGAACTAATGTCCCCACTAGCTGAGATAAGTTGGAAGATTAGTGTAATCAATCTGGTAGGTCTAAGAGATTGTTGCAGTGACTCACACCCAAAGATCACAACCACTATCAAAGGCAAATATCTTTGGTTAAAATATCGGAAGAAGAAGGGAATTTAGTGGAAGGCTACATTGACAGATCTACCTCTCCCCCTAAGTGGTCCTTGTAGATTTGGCAGGACTGTGATGAAACTCAGACTCATCTCTTGAATTCCTAGAGGGATCTGCTTTTAAACCAATTCATAAGCTTTTCTTTGAGCAATGATGAGATCATTTGGTCAGGGACCACCTCGGGTAGATTTTCGGTAAGTTCAGCTTACAGATCTTTATCCTTGCCTATGGTGGGCCCCTCTCTTAATCTGATATGGCTGTCTCATCTTATTCCTAAAATTGGTATGTTTGCTTGGCTGGTTTGGAGGGATGCCATTCTCACGGGGGAATCTTCAGAGATGTGGTTTCTCTATGCCTAGCAGATGCAGCTTATGTCAAAAGGCCTTTGAAAGCTCTTTCCATCTTTTCTTACAATGCTCTTTCTCCAGACAGATTTGGGACCTTCTCCTTGGGAAATTTGAGGTTTGTTGGACTTTCCCTGGATTTATTCAAGATGCCCTCTCCCCTTTTATGAATCAAGGCCTCTCCCTTTCTTGGAAGACCATTCTTCCTCATGCTTTATGGGGTATTTGGAAAGAACAGAATAGAAGAATTTTCAAGAACGAATCTGCCAATGCTTTAGATGTGTTCAGACTCATTACTTCTAGTCTGCAAGAGAACATTAACAACTCCTTCTGGTTCAACTATAAAAAGGTGGACCTGGGTGAGAGCTCTAATTGGAAATCTGATCTGTTCACTTTGACTGCTACCCCTTCCTCTGCTACTGCTAGAGCCTCCACCTTCTGGAGTCCTCCTCCCAAAGACTGGTTGAAGCTTAATGTAGATGGGGCTTTGAAAAGGAACCCGGGTCCTTTTGGTTGTGGAGGCTCCCTTAGAGATGCCTCTGGTAATCTTATTGCACCTGGTGCCTTCAACGTGGGTCTTGGAAATAATCATAGGGCTGAAGCTCTTGCAATTCTCAAAGGAATGGACATGGCTAGGAATTTTTCTACTGGTCCCCTTATCATTGAAAGTGACTCCTTGAACATCATCAACATTCTGCTGGATATTAGGGATCATGCCTGGACTATAAGAGGTATTTTCAATGATATTAGATCTCTAACGGATATGTTCAAGGAGATTCAACACATATACCGCGAAGGTAACAAGCTCGTAGATCTGCTTGCCAATTTGGGAGTTAATGCTAGGGATTCCAGCTTGTGGTTTGAAATATATCCAGATGAAATTCTGAAGATTGCTACTTCTGAAGTTACACACCTTAAAGATAAATGAAGCACGTATGGTGTCTAGGTTTAGGTGTAGCTATGGATATGGATGCATCCTTTCTCAGCGTTGCATCCCCTCTCAATGCTTCATTAGCGGGCATGGTTACTATTACTTCCCTTGTTGCATCCTACTAGACGATCTTGGTTACTATCCTTCTCTTTGCTGCATCCTTCCTGGTGATACCATTGTGACAAGTTGTCCTATTGCCAGTCTTTATTATGACAGGTCCTTTCTCGTGTGCAAAGCTCGCACGTTCTCCTAGGTTTTGATGAATATTTGCAATGGAAGGATTATCTCAAGGAGTTGTCTTTTCCATTCCTTGATCGGCACGTGTGCGAGAGGGGGCTCGTCCTACATATTTCCTCTGTGCACCGGTTTTTCCAAAACTTCCAGCACTGTCATTTTTGTTTTCCATTCATCCAACCATGGGCAGAGATATTCAGCGAATTGAACCTGACAATTGTAGTGAGGCCTTTTTGGATGCCGAAGTCTGGAACATCCTCAAGGAAGGTAACGTCACTGAAAAGTCCCCAAATGGAACTCCTTGGATCCTTAGTGGTTTTCGGCAAAGTCAACACTCAAGGTAACCCTTATATATGAATTTCTCAGGTTATACTTCTGTGGATCAGTTTTCAAGAGGACAAATGCAACTATATTTCTAATAGACCTATCAAACAACAACAATAATTGATAGTACTTTCCTAAAGATGAAATGCAGACTTTTTTATATATCCAGATCAGGCTTGGAGTGTTGAATATGAGCATACAGAATACAGTTTAACTGCTGCAATTATTTATACTGCTGTAATTAATTGCCAGAAATGGCGACTAGGAGTATGAGGGAAACCCTTGTAAAACATCAGCTAATAAATATTCTTCCCACGTTAGGGACTATAGCAGCTCTGTATTTCCTCCGAAAAATCTGAAAACATTATATTTGAAGCCCAGAATTACAGAATAAATGAAAGCAATTAAGGTCAGACCTGGAAATGAACTTCAAATACCACGAACTGTCCAGAAAGTGGGTCGCTCCACATAATAAAAATAAGACAAGACTGCTGCACTTTTATTGATTGAACCCTTGCCACAAAATTGCATCACAACTGCTGGAAATGATTGAGAAACTCGCTGCAAGCTCTATGGAATTGCCTGGGTGGAAATTCCTCTCATTCTCTAAGAGGGTTTTCATCCTTGGAATGTAATTTGCAAAAGCATCAAAGCTTAAGTGCAAGATCAGAAAATGATAAGTGAATAAGCATGCTTTCCTCAAGTCGACCTCTCCCTTTTATAAGAGAAATGACCCAAAGAAGCCTCCACAATGACCAATCAACAAAAGGTGATTTCCTCTAGACATATGCCCCAAATTCCCCTTAGGCTAGGTCACATTTTTCTTGGGAGGAATAATAATTTTTATCCTTTCTAAACTTCATTCTCCCTCCTTTGCCCAAGTCGCATTTTTGCCTAGGGATGACACAAAATTAGCATGGGCCTCTTTTCTATTCTCCCTAGGAAGGATACAACATAATATTAGACCCAATGCATCTATCTAGAGATTACAAATTTATTATTAAGCCAAATAAATTAATACAAGTGCTTTATTAATTTTATAAATATTTTTTAGCACTTTGTAATAACTTATTGTGACTTAAGTCACCCTTGTGCATACCCTTTGGCCGTCGGGTAGACAAAATTGGGCCAAAGGTCTTCATTAAGATCTATTCGAAAAGAGGGACATTACAGTCACTACCTACATGGAGAGTCTGAAAGGATACTCAGCAATGGTGACCAGTTGTGTTCTAGCATCATGGAATAATGGCAAAGTTAGGGTGGGTGACACCAAGTTCACCATATCTATCAATTCCATCACGAATGCCATAGGCCTGCCAAATTCGAGTGTTGATTTTGTCAAGGAACCTCTTGCTGTCATAATTACTGGTTTTTTGGGTGAAGATGAAGTTAAGGGCAAGAGTATAACCGGATATCAATTGGGGTTTGAGAGGCTCTCGCTTCAGTCTCCTTAGGGCAAGGTTGCAAAACCGGTTATGCGATTCTTCATAGTGGAAGGGCGGTTCAAAGTGCTACATGGTGTTCATTTCTTCCTGTTGTCGCACTTCCGCCACGGCAGAAAGGTGAATTTTGCTAAGTTTCTGTTCAATTCTGTTTTTGTTTCCATTAATGTTGCTAGAAAAGGGGTCAGTCTGATCTTACACCAAGGGTTAGTTTACCTTCTCTTCTCCTCAGCTGCTCCTATGTTGATCATTCCACATTTTCCCATGCATGTCTCCTGAGGTAAGCACAAAACTCTGTTCCCTGCTTCCTCTCCCGCACATGCTGCCACTTCCTCCTGCTCCCCCCTTGCTGATGCTTCTCGTCTCCCCATCTCCTCCACTCCTTCCTCCGGTTCCCCTGACCACCATGTTCGCCCTGCTGCTACCCCTTCTTCTTTGAACCTTGACTCTCGTAAGCAAAGTCGTCGTCTCAGACTCACTCGTTATGATTTTGACGACTTGGTGGAAGTTGTTTCTCCTCCCCACTCACCTCCTCCTCCTTCCCCTGCCCCTGAGATGCAGCATGTGGCTCCCCATTCCCTGTCAGCTGAGCACCACAATTCACTGGCCATTCTTGTTGAGCTCTATGAAGAGGATGATGTTGAGGAGATGCAGCAGGAGAAGGTTAATGTTCTCAAGGACCTGAGTGGATCTTCCTCCCCTGTTGTGGATCCTATTCCTTCTTTGGATGGGGCTGAAGACAACTACATTGAGGTCACCAATAGTATTTTGCTGAAAGTTAGGAGAGTTTTTAATGTAATCAATGATTGGAAAGCTTATACTGATAGAGTGGGTGCTGACCTCAGAGCGGACTGTGATGAGATGATCAATCTTGTTAACATTCTTGTAAAATCTGATAGATATGTCTCAGATGCGGACAAAGAGGCCACTAATATTTTGAAAGAAATTAGACAAATGTAATGATTGCCTCGGTGGTCTCTTCTCTCTCGAAGTCCTCTTGTTGGACTTGTTGTAGAAGGATGGGAATACTTTCAAAACCCCCAACTTCACCCTTTTCAAAAAAAAAATATTGGAAGAAGACAAAAT
Source organism: Taxus wallichiana var. yunnanensis (assembly GCA_018340775.1). NCBI lineage: Eukaryota > Viridiplantae > Streptophyta > Pinopsida > Cupressales > Taxaceae > Taxus > Taxus wallichiana. Next base: position 917,558,730 of record CM031240.1, on the reverse strand, counting down.
TAACACCCCCACATCTCATAATAGATCAGACAGCTGAAGATGTAGTGTCACTTAGTCTCCACCTCATAAAGGGAGCATATAAGGCAAATCCTATCCTTAAGAAGAATGTGCTGCTCTGTCTAGATACAAAGAAAACATGAACAGATCATGAGGGAATCCAAGACCAAGTAACAAGGGATATAAAATATAGTCTAGACAACAATAAGACCATTATAAATCTGCAGAAAAAGGGATCCTTGGTAAAATGCCAACTAGGGACTAAGAAGCTGGAAAGGAGAGAATCAAGTCATTGGATGAACGTTCAATAACTGTCCTCCTTGATTGCTTTATTAATTTATCCCTTCAAAAAGAGGTGGGACGAGCATCCGAGGGGTACTTGTAGGGAGGAAGATAATCAATTAAAATATTCAAAAATTGTGGATGCAAGGAATCCTTGAAGTAATAGTACTGTCTCTGCCCTATTGAAACTACTACAAAGGACCAAGAATCGGGTTTTCTAGAGGACCAAAAAGCCAAAGATACCTCTCACATTTAGAAGAACCGTGAAAGGACAATTGCCTATGTAGGTAAGAGCCAAGAAATGATCCTATTCCTGAGAAGAACAAACATAAGGCTTAAGCTTCAAACTTTGATTGTATAATGCTTTGAGGAATAAATTACTTGTACCAAATCATATGTTGGACCCCAGAGTATAATAGGCAGCACACTTTCGACAAGTGCCCAATCAATTGGCCAAAGGCTTTGAACAAATTTTATCAAAGCTGTCATAAACAATTAACCAGAAAGGATTCCAAATGGATTAATCAGGAATTTATTTTTAAAAGAACTAAAATTCAGGAAAAAGATCAAATTGTCGTAGAAAATAATTACAAATATTTTCTATAAAAACAGGCAAATAGATTGGGTTGGTACCACAATCACAATCAATTAAAAAAGTCCAATGTGCATCAATTTTTTTCCCTTTAGATTTTCTATTTGGTTTTAATTTACAAACAAGCCAACTTGGGCTTTTAAAAATGATTAAAATTTTGGAGAAACCCTAAAAGGCACTCTCGCATTCATTTTGCCAAAAGCAAACAACCAAAACACACTTCTATTACATACTTACCTCTCATTGCACATTTTCTCTCGCCTTCATTTTGTCTACTTTTTATAACTCAACACAGAGCTAGAGATTTTCATAGGATTTGAATAGAGCAGCTAGTGGGAGAAGCACTGTTACGGCCTGTGGTTCCAATGAAACACATGATAAAGAGCAATATGCCGATTTATTTTAGTTTTTGAGTATACATTTGCACCATGTACTTGTAGTTCTAAGTTCGACTATTGACTATTAATCTACTCGGATTTATATCATGGCTTAATAAGTAGTGTTTTCAGCTGTTTAGCAGTTATTTAACTTATTTTGTTTACTACATGCAAATTATGTGGTTAATTTTGCTTATTTCAATTTGTCTCTATTTTTGATCTTTTATATATATATATATATACACACACACACACACAATATAAAAATATACATATACATATACATGTGTGTGTATTGTACAGCCATACCAGGGGTAAAAAAATCATTATATCAGCATACCCAAACACTGTAGCCATACCTCTTTCAGGATCAGCTACTTAGCTTTAAACCGTAAAGAATATAAGGCTTGATAATAGTGTTGAAGTTATATTTATTGGACAGGATAGTTAGGAAATAGAGCTGAAAGCACTGGCACTGAAAGCAAGTGTAAAAACGCATTATCTTTTACACAATTATGACAAGAAACTTTCTATTCTTCCTAAACAAGGGACCAGTGAACTACAAGCTTAAGTGTGAGCTGCAGTGATCCTAGCCAGTTCAAAGCAATCTGGACAAGCATATTTGGAGGCCCTGGACATAATGAGAATGGATGATCAGTCTATATGACTAATGTACAACACTCATGTAGGGTGCAACATCCATCGGATGGATTGGTTATGCATGTTGCATAAGATCTTCTCTGTAAAGGTATTCCACAAGTTGGAATAGGTCACAAAAGTGAGCCAATGATTCCACTAGCTGCCGAGAGAGGACAGCATAAGGGCCTTGTAATGAAATTACTTGTATAATTCAGATCATGAGCAGAAATATAACACCAAATAACACAATATTCTAGAATAATGATCTCAATATGCAATTAGAATAGCTTCGCCACTTCGAGGGGGCAACCTCCAAACCATACAATAATACTCAAATGCTCCAATGATGATAAACTACTACCTACTAACCTCTATATATACTATTCCTATGCTATGGCCAACACCAAGGCCGACCCACTAATGAAAATATAACATATATGAAAGAGATACATAATGATAAGAAGTTATGATAGCCACAAGTCGGCTATATACATCCAATATAAGATATATGATTAAGGGCGTAGCATGCCCCTCCCCTTCGAAGCAACATTGTCCCCAATGTTGAGAAGATCTGGATGCTGCTGCAGGAAATTTGCATCCTCCCAAGTTGCGTCTTCATTGTCTAGATTTTTCCACTTGATCAAATACTCAGTGATGACCCTTGTCCTCAACCGCTTAGTGTGTGTCTGAAGGATGCATTCTGGTTCTAGGATGATTCTGCCCTCTTCATCAAGCTCGGGTAACACTGTTTGGGTTGATATTGTCTGTCCAATTACCTTCTTTAGGCAAGATACATGGAAGACTGGATGAATTTGAGTAGCCGAGGAAGTTCCAGTTTGTATGCTACATTGCCAATCTTCTGTAACACTTGATAAGGACCATAATACTTAGGTGAAAGCTTGTTATCTTTTTTGTGTTGTTTTAAGGACATTTGCTTATATGGTTGTAAACGCACAAAAACCCAATCACCGACTTCAAAATGTCTTTCACTGCGATGTTGGTCTGCCTGTTGCTTCATGCGGTTTTGTGACATGGCCAAATTCTCCCTAAGACTAGAAAGCACCTCTTGTTGGTGTTGAATATGTTCTTCAACTTCTCGAACCTTTGGCTGGACTCTCAAAGATGAAGTGATAGATGGTGGATGGTACCCATATAATGCCAAGAAAGGAGACATTTTAGATGAAGTATGAAAGGAGGTGTTATACCACCATTCTGCCAGTGGTAACCATTGGACCCATCTCGCTTGCTTATCTGATGTAAAACAACGAAGATATCCCTCCAAGCACTTGTTTACCACCTTTGTTTGCCCATCAAACTAGGGATGATAAGAGGAACTACGAGCTAGTTGTGTGCCCAAACATGAGAACAAGTCAGTCCAAAAATTACTAGTAAAGATAGGGTCTCGATCACTTACTATAATCTTTGGTGTCCCATGTAGCTTCTGAATTGTATCCCTGAAGGCCGTTGCTACTGTACTCAAAAAAATGGATGTGATAAAGCACAAAAATGGGCATATTTGGTGAGTCTATCCACCACCACCATGATTACATTTTTACCTTCTGATTTAGGCAATCCTATGATGAAGTCCATGACACCTCTTCCCACCTCTGGCTAGGAATAGATAGGTTGTAGAAAGACCCGGGGACTTAATTGTTTCGCCCTTATTTTGTCGACAAACCATGCATTCTGCCACAAACTTTTGGACATCTCCTTTTAGCCCTTCCCAGAAAAAAATCATGCTTGATTCGATGATAAGTCTTTAAGAAGCCAGAATGACCCCCTACTGGAGAAGCATGGAGCTTAGATAGAACCCTATTTTTAAGGATTGAATTCTTACATAGATATAATCTATCTTTATACCATAAAACATCTCCTTTCCATAAAATTTTTTTGACATGTTTGGATCTTGTTGGAGATTCTGAATGAGATTTTGTGTACTTGGGTCATTTTTCCATTCAGACCTTGCATCCTCTATCCAATCCTCCTGTAATACAGATATGGCACACAACAATGCCTGGGTAGATTCATCCTTCCGAGATAAAGCATCAACAACTACATTCTCTTTCCCTTTCTTGTATATTATCTCAAAATCATACCCCAACATTTTTGAGACCCATTTCTGTTGTTCTTCTGATGATAAATGTTGCTCTAAGAAGTATTTCAAACTATCATGATCTGTCTTTACTTTGAAATGTCTTCCCATTAGATATGGTCTCCATTGTTTCACTGCATGAAGTATTGCTAACATTTCTTTCTCATAAACTGGTTTAGAGATATTCTTACCTTTGAATTAGCAGCTCTCAAAGGTAATGGGTCACCCTTCTTGCATGAGTACTACCCCATACCATACCCTGAAGCATCACATTCAACAATGAATGTTTTTGAAAAATCTGGGGTGGCTAGAACTGGAGTGGTGCACATGGCCTCCTTCAACTTCTCAAAGGCCATAGTAGCTTGCTCGTTCCAATGGAAAGAGTCCTTCAATAAAGTTGTGAGTGGTGCTGCGATGCTGCCATAATTCCTTACAAATCTACGATAATAACCTGTAAGCCCCAAAAATCCTCGGAGATTTTTTAGGGTTTTGGGAACCTTCCATTCAAGCATGGCTTTTATCTTGTTAGGATCCACTTTAACACCTTCATAAGAGACAATATGACCCAGATATTCAACCTCCTTGACACCAAAAGAACACTTAGAAGGCTTTGCATAAAGTTGATGTTGTTCAAGAGTTTCCAACACCTTATTTACATGATGCAGGTGTTCCTCCCATGTTTTACTATAGATTAATATATCATCAAAGAACACTAAAACAAACTTTCAAGAAATGGCTTAAAGATGGAATTCATCAAGCTTTGAAATGTAGAGGGTGCATTTGTTAGTCCAAAAGGCATTACCAAGAACTCATAGTGTCCTTCATGTGTCCTAAAGGCTATTTTATGAATATCTTCATCCTTGATTCTAATATGATGATATCCAGAACGAAGATCAAGTTTTGTAAAGTAAACAACACCATGTAACTCATCTAGCAAATCATCAATTACAGGAATAGGAAACTTATCTTTAACTATGTACTTATTGAGTTCCCTGTAATCTGGACACATGCGCCAATTGTCATCTTTTTCCGTACCATCACTACAGGAGAAGAGTAAGCACTTTGACTATGACGAATAAGTCCTGCTTCTAACATCTCTTGAACTATCTTCTCAATCTCACTCTTTTGCATATAGGGGTACCTATAAGGTCTGATGTTGGGTGGTTGACTCCCTGGTACTAGCTGGATGGCATGGTCATGGTCTCTTTTCGAGGCAAACCCTTGGGCATTTCTCCAAAAACCCCTGAGTGCTCATCTATAATTGCTTGCATATATGCGGGTATAAATGTATTGGAATGATGTGCTTCCAATGAAAATAGTTGTGCTACAAACCCTTCTGCACCCTTTCTAAGCAATTTTTGCATCTGATGAGAACTTACCATCTGTGGGGACTTTGCTCTTAGTCCTTTTAGTTTAAAATTCCTCCCTTCTGACTGAAATTGCATGAACAACTCTTGGAAATTCATTTCAATGGTTCCCAAGGTGGTAAGCCACTGAACTCCTAACACAATGTCTGCTCCTCCCATGGCAATGGCATACATATTGCTAGTTAGCAAGTAATCTCCCATGGTGAGATTAATGTTATGGCATTTTCTTGAACAACTAACAGTTTTCCCATCAACGATCATGACTTGACATTCTGGAGCTGGATAAACAAAGCAGTTCAAGCGTACCGCTAACTTATGATTGATGAAATTGTGAGTACTTCCCGAATCAATCAACACTGTTACCCTCTGTTTTTTTAAGAATCCAACTACTTTGAGAGTTTGGGGAGTGCTAATACCAAAATTGCATGGCATGATATTGTTGGTTAGGATCTCCTAATTCCTCCTCTGCTCTACCTCTTCGTCTTCTTCATTTTCTTCTTCTTCAGTAGGTCCCTCAATGTAGAACAACTTCTTTTCCGCACACTTATGTCCTGGTCCAAATTTGTTGTCACAATTAAAACATAACCCTTTGGCTCTCTTTTCTTCAATTTGTTGAGGTGTCAGTCTCACTGGCCGAGGGAATGATGGTGGAAGGGTGCTACGATCTCTGATAGTACTGATAGTTTGTTTCCGACTTGAAAGAAATTTTTCCTTTGCCCTACGTGCCATGATCATAGAGTCTAAAACCTTATGAGGATTAAACATACACACCTCAGTCTCAATTTGTTCTTTAAGACCCCCAAGAAATAAGTCATTCAAATTATCTTCAGGAATATTTTCCACCCGTAAGGAAAGGTTTTAGAATTGATGGATGTAATCTTTGATTGTTCCTATTTATCTGAGCTTTGCTAATTGGCTGAAATAATTCTCTGACACACTAGAACTATAGTGCAATTGCAACTCTTCGGTGAATACTATCCATGTAACATTGAGGCCACTCTTTTTCCTTTGAGCACATAACCATTGATACCAAATGAATTGGTCAGGTTCAAGATACAACGATGCCATGGTAACCTTTTGTCCCAATGGAATCTGATGAAGATCAAAGAAATTCTCCATCTGGTTAATCCAATTGAGTGGATCCTTTCCATCAAACTTACATTTCCACTTTTGGAAGCATGTTACGGGCTTGTAGAGTGTTTGTATTTGGATTGGTCATGTTTGCAGATCCACCCTAGCTAGTTTGTTTATTACTTTGACCTAAAGATCCACCATGGTTAATATGAGTATGATTGAGTTGTGGCTCATTAGGAATGATATGATGACCCATGATATTGTAGCTAAATTGTTGAATGAAATCCTCCAATCGTTGTCCAATCTTTTCTACATCTTCTTTGCTTGGCCACTCTACCTTCGAGGTTTCGCAACTCTAACTCAAGATAGCTGACCTTATGGTCAGTTGAAGTAAACCCTAACCCTGAGGACTCTGTAGATACCCCTTTTGACTCTAACTCCTCAACTATTATCTCATCCTTATCAGGGGTTTTACCCGGAGTGATGGGATTCTTTTTGCCTCTTGTCGAAGGCCCAGCCATGATGCCCCAAAATGGTAAGATTTAAGGATCAAGGTCGAAATTTAGGGTTTCGGATTTCAATAGGAATTCGCCAAATTTTATAAAACTCAAAGAACGAACTCAAACTAATTTTTAATCTTCTTTCTGGAAATGTAAATAACTTTGAAAAATTCCACAAATTGCACCCTATGTAGCCGAATTATGAAAAAACATAAAACCGCTATAACTTTTGCAAAACAAGTCAAAAATTATTAAAATTTTGAGGGAAGCTTACTTGACTGATTTCACCACACCACAAAAAAATTGCAGAAAAATTCGCTACCGATGTTGAGATATGGACGAACCTTCAAAATTAGGGTTTGACGCAGTGTTGGCCGAGTTCAAGCTCTGATACCACTTGTAATGAAATTACTTGTATAATTCAGATCATGAGCAGAAATATAACACCAAATAACACAATATTCCATAATAATGATCTCAATATGCAATTAGAATAGCTTCGCCACTTCGAGGGGGCAACCTCCAAACCATACAATAATACTCAAATGCTCCAATGATGATAAACTACTACCTACTAACCTCTATATATACTATTCCTATGCTATGGCCAACACCAAGGCCGACCCACTAATGAAAATATAACATATATGAAAGAGATACATAATGATAAGAAGTTATGATAGCCACAAGTCGGCTATATACATCCAATATAAGATATATGATTAAGGGCGTAGCAGGCCTGCTAATTTACTGAATGATTATATGCTAAGTTAACATGAAATGCTAACCGTAGATACTTCATTAAGGATACAACTCTAGAGTCAAAAGATTGTATAAGATGACATACCACACTATTAGTTACTTATTGGCCCATCGAGATGTCTCATCCGGGACAGAAGTGTGTCAAAAGACGAACTCCCTAATTGTTATGAGATATGCATGTAAGCCAATGTCAAAATACGATCAAAGTCTGGCAATATTAAGAGCAGCAATGCATGCATGCAATCATATACATTTTGCAAGGAAAACATCCTAAAAGCGTCAGAAAAAAGGGAACTAGTGCACTATAGCAGTCCTGGAAGCCAACTGCTGAGTTGGATTTGTCTGCTGATATAATTCCAAATAAGTCCTGGAAGCCAACTGCTGAGTTGGATTTGTCCTCTAATGCATTTTAAGAGTCAAGATGCAAGTCAGATATATCATGAATGCTGCCAATATGGTGCTTAAACTTGCTGAATGTACAGGAAATTTTCTACTAAAAGAGGTCCGGCCAAAATGGTTAAACTTCAAAAATTGTATGTTTACTGCTGGATGGTATGACAAGACTGGTTGCAATCGTGTATCTCTGATACCTACATTCAAGCTAACAATGACTGGATAAATACTCCAAGATTTTATCAAAGATTCAATTTTGAGAATGCAGATTTAATTACAGATAGAGGTAACACAGGTATCATAGTAAAGACATCCTGTGAGATCATCTGGGCAGTAAAACTGAAAGCCAATGAAAAATTCAAACACTAATGGTATAAAACTGTAATACTTCTTTAAATTCAAGGCCTGCATTAAAAAAAAACCTATGCCAAGTAGTAGGCAAAGTTTACTAGCTTGTTAGGCATGCCAAATTCCATGCTCCTGCATTGGACAGATGGAGCAGGTTTTGAGGCTTTTCATGCTCACCTTATTTTTCTCATTCCTGTATGCCTGGAGTAGCACCATCTGTTTGAGGTGCTGCTGTTGCAGCAAGTGCTGATTTCAAGGCTGCATTTGTATCAGCAAGCTTTCGTTTGCCCTTTTTCCAGACAACAATCTTGCTATCTGTAGTTGAGTTTTAGCTATGATCTCTGTACGCTTAAGTTCCATCTCACTACGCCTAACTTCTGTCTCAGCCCTCAATCGTTCAGAGTCCTTGTACATTTCCATCTTTGCCTGCTCAAGCTTGAGGATTGAATCAGCAAAAGATCTAATGCTTTCTGCTACTTCAGTGCTTGAATTCTTCCTGTGTTTGGATGAGTGGCCCTTTCCTGAACCCTCTCCTGCATTTGCGATTTTGCTCCGAGGGGTACTAGTGTCACTATCCAATGCTGCACTCTCCTTCCTGTTTGGCAGAGTGTTGGATCCATCTTCCTGGTTGCTGTCCTGCATTTGTCCTTCTGCTTCCACCATCATCAGATCTTGATTTCCTTCAATGAATTCACCTGGATTAGACTGCATGTCTCGTGCTCTCTTAAAAACCAGCTCTGTATCTCCAATTTCCACCTTTGGCAGGCATTGCAATCCCAAATCAGTGAGGGTAGGCTGCCCGCCTGTATCAAGACATGCCCCACCAAGCTTGGCTTGGGGCAGTGCAGGGCATTTTAACAGTCCATCCATACGAGCAAAGAAGGGCCAAGAAGAAGGTCCTGAACCAGGATTGCATGTACTAGCAGACTCAGCTCTATAACGTTTCTTCATAGACTCAATTTTGTTTTTGCATTGCGACTGGGTCTTCATTGACTTGGCTCCAGAACTACGAGTCGACACCTGTTTTGCAACATCCTCCCAGTCATTTCCTTTGAGCTTGGCTCGATTTCTAAGAAGCCATTTGGACTCGTAAGCATCCAAAAGCGTGCCAACAGCTCCTTCACTCCATTCATCTCTTTTAATTCTATCAGGGTCTTTGAGACACCATTTTCTCCTGCTCTCGTATACGAGAGTTGCAATTGTTGATGCTGAGCCTGTTGTTTTGGGATTTGAACATGAGCCTGCTGTTGCTGCTGCTGCTGTAGATGGTTTCCGTTTTGCTGCTTCTCCATTGAATCCAGGTTTCCCATCAACAGCAAACATTCACTAATGCTTTCCTATACAGAACTTACTAGCCATGAAAGCTTGTTTTCACTCTAACTCCTAGCCAGGGAGGGAGGCCACCTTATAAAGCATTTTTCTACATTTTCCTTGCTTTTCTGATTATATAATTTCAGCAGACTAAGAATGTTCACCCTGGACATCAATCTGGATAACAAAGACCATTTCCATAAGAAAATTGCAGATTGGATGTCTAAAGTGACTATATAGTATGAAGACAAAGCAACAAAATCTTGGAGGGCAGATCAATGTACCATGATACTATTAAGCCCAGGGATATCCCCACAAACACTAGTGAACTGATAGAATAACTTAACAACTTTATTTTGTAGGCAGTAAAAATATACGCACATGGGTAAAATACTAAAATCCCACAAAAAATTAATAATCTAATTAGAATATACAAGTAAACAAAGAGCGTCAAACAACTATATACATGTATGATGTGCCTGGTAGAAAACAACAGAAAAAACTCTAGATAATAGATAAATGCTGGATAATCTAGAAAACATAAATTAAGGCCTTTTCACAAACATTTGGATAGTAAGATAATGCGGAATCAAAATGCTGATGGCATGCAAATTTAAAGATAAGATGGGGAGTTGGAGAAAAATTGATGGCAAGAAGGTAGTTCAAAACACATGGCTATATAACTTTATACCATGTGGATATTGGTTCTTAACTGCTTAACTAAATGACCAAACGAGTGTTTTAAGCAAGATACCCACTTTCCTTGTTACATATTCACACAAAGTATCCAATTTCTTGCTACAGTGTAACTACACTATGAATTGTTTATTGCGGCTTTCACAATTATAATGATATGGGATCCTAAATCATTAGAGCTACGCCAAATATTGGGGAAGAAGATGCATGGCTAAAGATGGTCAGATGCATATAAAATTAGAATACAAATGGATCAGTAAAATTAGGGCTGACATATAGGCAGCCTTCAGTCATAGGCATTTCAAACCATAAAGAAAGGGAATTAACTAATTAGGGTATTTAATAATGGACAGTACATTTAATGAGGTTGACCTAATAATGGCATCATTGTACTTAAATAGAGGTGTATATAAGTCTTTAAGTCTGCAATCCACACACAATTGTCCTAATCCTGGTCATGGATCAGGAGTGTGATCCAAAACGCTGATAAAAAATTCGTTACCCAGTTTTTCCAAAAGGGAAGAGTTTTTTCGCCCCGTAGGATTTACCATAATTATCAAGGGGTTTGTAATAAGAGACATAACTATAAACAGGTATGCCAAACATTACCAAACTAGTCTGCTCGGCTAACCCACAACACAATTTTCCACAAACCGATCACAAACATTACAATTATGACATAAATTCAAGAAAACAGAAATTATATTAATGAATAATTTAGAAATTCTTTCAAACAATTCACAAACATGTCCGTTATTAAAATCAAACCCTGATAATAGTTTGGGAGATTTTCCAATCCAAAAACTACCTTCACAAACAAATAATATGGTATTCGTCTTTTTGAAAAACAGCTGAATTTTACAAAGCAGACCAAAATTAAAAAAACTAACCGAAAATTATAGCTTTAGGGCGTGGCAGATCGAGAAGGATAAATTGACATGGGATCAGTCAAATTGCCAAATTTATGATAATTTTTACTGAGTAATAACTTGATGGGCTTGTGGAAAAAATTGCAGAAAATGTACCTGAAATGATAAGGGCACAGTCGCTCGTATACGAAGGCTATTCAGGTAGTGGCACGTATAGGAGCTCGATATTTAGTTAGTTTGATTATTAGGTAAGCAAGCGTATACAATCCAATCCACTGCAAAACAGAAGGGATTCCAATGTTATCGATGGATCCCCATCGATAATAGCAAAGAAAAAATGCGAGGATGAATAGCGAGGGTCTAGTCAAAATAAGTTATGGGATTAAGTTACTCCAGTAAGGAGTAGCGACTTAGTCTTTACTCTTCCTTCTTCCTTTTTCCTTTTTTTTTCTCCGGTTCATTTGTGTGTGTGTGAAAATAATAATAATAAAGTCTAATATGGTGGTTCTATGGAGGGGTAATTCGATATTTGGTATGCGAAAGTGGTTCTCTGGTTGAGTAAAATCTTAAATAGAGAGTGTTCTCTGTTATGGTTGAGTACACTTGAGGTGGTTATGGTAAAAGTGCTATTGAAAGGTAGGTCACACGTTCAAATCCTAGAGGGGATACAAGTGTGTATGTCTTGTATTTGAAGTATAGTTTGGTGCCTCCTAATGATGCGAAAAATATTTAGATGTTAATATTATTGAAGATAATATTATCACATTATAAAATGTTTCTATGTGGCATTTTATTAGATAAAATCTCTAGCCATCATTGCAAATAGTGAGCCCCCTCCATTGACCTACTTTGAAATTCATTATGAGCAATCGTTATTCCAAATTTTGGGGATTATATATTTTTATGTAATTTTTAACTTTTGTTTTAATTGAATTAGGTTGTATGCATAATCTAACTAAAATGGAAGAAAATCGAGGTCTTGGGCTATTGGTTGAGTTCAAGTAGTTTGTAATCATCAACTCAAGTTCCATTCCCATTGAGTTCATTGGATGCTTTCAATAAGTGGCCATGGGGACACCTTGAGGTAGGGGTCGAACTTCTCCATATGGACCAAGTGAAACATAGCGGGGTGCTCCAAATGTGGATCGCTCAGCAGACATTAAGGACCCAAGCCCACCCCATGTCCCACTTAGAGAAAGTTCTCCTCCACCACTCAAGTTCATAGCTCAGGTATAATAAAAGCGTTTACCATCCAAAGTTTTTGAACTCAAGGTCTTGGGTTCAGAAACACAACACTACTTCTAATGCAAGATAAAATGGCTATCTAGTCCTATGCTAACATTTCATGGGATTAGGGAAAGAGATTTGCAAGGAAATAAAACCTATACTAGAAGTGGTGATGCACCAAATTAAGGGATGTTTAACATCTGGAAGGGTTAATGTGGGAGGATGCTTGCATCACTTGACCACCTTCACCTATCGCAACTAGAAAGGGTACAAAATACCACAAACCAGGGGCGGACGTTCCTTTGTTAAACTTGAGTGTACATAAGGGTAGATCAAATCGATTCAACACACAATTAATTTATCATGAGGAAACCACACATGCATATATCAAACATCTATTTCTGTAACTAGGGATAATAATGACATAAAATTAATAATGAAAGGAAAATAAGATTTTCACAATTGACATAAAAGATAGTAGTATTATTCCTTCACAACATGAAATAAATAACTAATGAAATAAAGGTAAGATAATCACTCTCACTAAGGAATTGTAAATTCACAAAGTAAACATTGATTAACCATTCAACACAATAAATCATTTTTCAACAATAAAGAAGGTGTAACTCAATATAATTAAAAGGTTTCTTAGAATCTCATTTGAAGCACTCTTCCAAGCTTGAAAGAGCAACTCCTCTCAAAAATAATCTATATCCTTTGTTCTCTCTATCCTCTCAATACTCCTTATACTCACTATTTATAAGCCTTTTAGGTGAGCCATGACAGTTGGGCCCTTAACTAACACTTAACTAAAAATAGAAATGTCATTAATATTAAGGGAACATGCTCCCATGAAAATAGCAAATTTGTTGCAAAAGGTTTGACCAAGTCAACCCTACAACTTTGACTGATTCAGAGCTCAAATTTGTCCTCTCATGGCTGCTCAACTTGATCTGGGTTCAAATTCAGGTTGTTACTATCTTCATAAAATGCCTCATCCACTTTAGAAATGGTGGTTCTCACACCTCAGTAACTCACTGTATATCTCAACAACCTACTTCATCTTCTCTTTTCCCCTTGATGTGGAAGTAGACATTAAGCTCTGTGTTTCGAAGCCGAAGTTGGAGAAATTCTGAAAATAAAGTCTTCAAAACCCAAAAAAAAATCTCTAAAATTCTACAGAGGAAAGTTCCAAAAGAAATCTCCAAAGTCAAAAGTTCCAAAATTCCAAAATTTTCCGGAAAGTTCCAAAAAATTTCTAAAAAATTTTCTTTTCAAATTTTTTCCCCAAAAATTTTTCCAAAAATTTTTTCAAAAAATTTTTCCAAAAATTTTCCCAAAATTTTTTTTTTTGGGTTTCAAATTTCGAATTTCGGTTTCTAAAAATTGGAATTTTCAACTCGCTCAACATTTTTAATCCCAAAAATCTCTGAAATTCTAAAATGGAATTGTCCGAAAAGAATCCCCAAAATTAAACTCCAAAAGCTTGATTCAACTCGGCCTTTGCCTCATTCCCGAGCTTCTAGTCCTTGCGATGACTCCACGACCTTCATTGCTCACTATCCCGATTTCTTGATTTCTGAATGTAGATTCAACCACCAAATGAGCTTCGGTGCAGAGCTCACTCTACTGTAAATCACACTAACACATGCCAACTAACTCAACGAGCAGCTCGACCACTTTTAGCTCGTGCCCATTTGTGATTGGTGTTGACAAATTTTCAAGCCTTACGTTGTCCTTTCTTAAACTTCTAAACTTTTCTATGAACAAATGGGACATGAGGGTATGACAAGACACCTAAAAAAAAATATGCCAATTTTAACTGTGTCTTGCTTGAGTTGAGCAAGTATGGGCCCTTCCAAAGGCAATTTTCTCATTCCGAGACCAATTTGAACCTCCAAGATATGAAAAAGAAGGAACAATCCCAGAGGATCCCGAAACCTTTTGGAATAACATACAAGGCTTTCAAAGCTTGAAGTTATCCTGATAACCCCAAAATCTTTATGGAAGAATCTTCGGTCTCAGGGTATTATCATATTGTCCATTTTTTCCTGGGGGTAAAAATTGACAACATTTTTGGTGACCTCTCAGGGATGCTTTCCTGCTAAGCATAATTCCAGTAGCCTTAAGTCATCCATTGGGCATGGAGTCAATATTTGTAATCTAAAACCAATTTGATCCTCTGTGATACATCCTGAAATCCCCTTAAGCATTGCTGATCTTGGACCTCCCTTGAATGCTAAGCATGAAGTATACTAAATCTGATGAACACTTGGCATCTATGGAAACTTTGAATGATAATTTTGAATGAAGTAGATCATGAAACTCTTATGGAAACTTTGAACCTTCCTTTTCCTTGACACCTTCCAATGATGCAACAATGTGTGCAAAAACAACACAAGAGTGACAATGGAAAACAAACACACACAAACAACTGAAAACCATACATGCCCCAAGTGGAAACATGCAGGGTGTGCAATGCACTTATTCTACTAAAAGAAAACCTATACTACCCTACACTAACCAGAAGCACAGTGAGCTAAACAAAACCTATAACTGGTTGTGTAAAATAGCTTCCTTTCCTCACAATGGATTGCCATGAAGATGATGTGATAATGGACATGGCTGAAAATGAGAGTGAAAAAATGAAATAAGCCCAATTCTCCACTTGATCTATTAAGACATCAATTGAAAGAGAAAGAATTCCTCTTTTAGTTGCTCTACATTTGTCTTGTAGAAGCATTGCAACTGATCCTCATAATTTTGAAACTCATCCTCACATTCTGAAGTGAATGTGACTAGGTTTTGGCTTCTCTTCTGGCTTCAATGAAGCCAGGTACCTGATAGGACATGGTCTAAACCGTTGAATATTCCTTCTTGTCTAAACTTCAATTTTAACAAGAAAGTCTTGTTGAAGACATCCTTGAAAAGAATGATAATCCATGAGATGATTTTCTCTTGTTTCCATTTACAAACAAATCTTCTCCCATATGAATGAATGGTATGAAAGTGATGTCCTCTCCATTTCTTTTTCCTTCTTTGACAACAAGGAGTTCCTCCATGACATGCAACTCTTTTTGGACCACTTACAACCTCAAATGAAGTTACTGGAAAGTCACTGCAAGTATTCGAAGCATATTGATCATATAGGAGTTCCACTTTCATCTGAAGGCAAAGTTGTTCAACAACTCTAACCTCTTCATCCCACATGAAACCTACAAGATCAAATCCTTTCACCTATTGTTTTTCGGATAATTAAGGGAAGCAAGATCTCCTTGTTTTTCTTCCACCATCACTTGTTCATCAAACAAATTTGACCTCACAATTGAAAGTAAGAAACTCTCAATAATATCATCTTCACCCAAAACCTTCAAAGTTGACTTAGTTTCTCCCGCATGCTCCTCTCTTTCTTCATTCAATGAATATTGTAGATGATCCAAGTCTTCCCATTCAAGGAGATAACTTGAAACTACAGTGTTCCAGAAGTGGGTATTTCTATAGGCTCTTCTACATCCAAATACTCCTCCAAATCTGACAGAAAATCTACTTCTTTGTTCTCCAAATGTGCAAAGGGTTCAACCTCCCTTATGGTGTTTCCTGAATTAGCAACTGATTCCCCATGACCTTCTCTCATCTTCAAACATAAAATTTGCAAGATCAAATTCATCTAAGAAAATAGAGTTTTGAAAAGATGAAGAAGGGAAGAATCAAAACTTCTCTGCATGGTATAATCTATACTTGAAACTTCTGAGTCCATCATGGAAAGAATCCCACTATGATCAGTTGTTGTATTCGATGATGATGTTGGAAAGTTTACAATGCTCCAAAAGTGATGCAATTTCTTGACATGCTTGACAGGTAGGATCATTACACTCATAAGAATCAGCTTGTACACTTGAGAGTCTTTCTTCTTCAGCTTCCACATTCTCTTCTCCAACAGACTCTGCCACCTTTGGTGATTCAAACTCCTCTGATGGGACTGAGCCAATATGAATACTACATTCTGAATAAGTAGACTACTGGTCCTCTTCTTGTTTCAACTCTAGATTTGTTTCTAGTACAAAACTAGTTTGTTCCACTTGTTCTTGAGCCTCAACTTCTGCAAGAAGGTTTAGTCAGGAACAAAGTTTGCTTGATGTTAAGTTTTGCAGCCCATTTCCTTATATTATCTGCATGCTCTCTTTTTCTATTCTCTTCACCACATACTCCTCCCTTTTTCTCATTTCTTGACAATGCTCCTCCCAAAATGGATTTGGGACCACAAGAGGAGGGTTGGGTTGGGATTTAACTAATTCCCTCACTATTTGAGGAAGAGATTCATTATCTTGTCTTGATGGCCCTTGTAGAAAAGAGGGAACTTTAGAAGGATGAGGCATGGAAGATTCATGATGGAATGGAGGAATAGAAGTGAAGGAAAGGAATTCTCAGTAGGGTAGAAAATGGAAGATTAGGACTATGGGGTCAAATTGAAACTGCATGGATGGAAACACGGGAAGAGGGTTGTAAGGTGGTAATGTAGGGGCCTCCCATTGACAGGATTGACTAACACTATACATTCATAAATATCCCTTTTCTTGATCCATTCTCCAACTTGAGTCATCATCTTGATTATGAATTGAAGCTTTTGTTGAGGGCTAAGCTCACATGGTATATGGCCAGTCCATGGGTATGGAATTCTGAAGCCAATCTGGGCTGCCTTTGTCATTTCATTGATCCTTATTTGCATACATGTTATGCTCCAACTCTCGAACCTTCTTCTATAAGTGATCCTCTTCAGTGTGGAATAGATTCCAAAATCTACATGCCATTGTTCTTCAGTAACCCCCATGTTTGGTGGATAACCAAATTGATCTGCATCTTGCTTATGTGAACATGCATGCTCAAACTGATATTCATCATGAAATTGGTTTGGAGGTGGATTGTAATAGCTTAAAGATGGAAAGAACCACCACTACTACAAGTGGGAATCCCATTGTGGAAATGAAGCCATGATTGCACAACTTCATGAATGAGAAAATGGAAAGATATGGAAGAAAACTAGATGGAAAATGGGTAAAATGAAAGTCTACAACATAGAGAGTAGGGTACTTAGACCAATGGAGTCACCAATTGTGCTTGGGTATACCTCCTAAGGCTGAAATTTCACTAAGAGCACAACAACTTAATGAAATGAAATGAACACAATACACACACCTATGAAATATGTGCCTCTTGTCCCACTGGCATGCCAAAAACTGTTGTCACCAAATCACTGCACCCCCCAAATGGCCTAAAAATGAATCACATTTGGTGTGATTGGGACACATGGGATCACCTCTCAAGTTGTGGGACTTGGGCTCGAGGTGAACCTCCGAGAAGGCCGACTTCCTCTTCCTAAACTAAACACAACACTACTTCTAATGCAAGAAAAATGGCTAACTAGTCCTATGCTAACATTTCATGGGATTAGGGAAAGAGATTTGCAAGGAAATAAAACCTATACTAGAAGTGGTGATGCACCAATTAAGGGATGTTTAACATCTGGAAGGGTTAATGTGGGAGGATGCTTGCATCACTGACCACCTTCACCTATCGCAACTAGAAAGGGTACAAAATACCACAAACCAAGGGGACGTTCCTTTGTTAAACTTGAGTGTACATAAGGGTAGATCAAATCGGATTCAACACACAATTAATTTATCATGAGGAAACCACACATGCATATATCAAACATCTATTTTTTGCAACTAATAGGGATAATAATGACATAAAATTAATAAAAAAGGAAAATAAGATTTTCACAATCTGACATATAAAAGATAGTAGTATTATTCCTTCACAACATGAAATAGATAACCTAAAATAAAGGTAAGATAATCACTCTCACTAAGGAATTGTAAATTCACAAAGTAAACATTGATTAACCATTCAACACAATAAATCAGATTTTCAATAGCAAGGTGTAACTCTGAATATAATTAAAAGGTTTCTTAGAATCTCTGAAGCACTCTTCCAAGCTTGAAGAGCAACTCCTCTCAAAAATAATCTATATCCTCTGTTCTCTCTATTCTCCTAAATACTCCTTATACTCAACTATTTATAAGCCTTTTAGGCTGAGCCATGATAGTTGGGCCCTTAACTAACACTTAACTAAAAATAGAAATGTCATTAATATTAAGGGAACATGCTCCCATGAAAATAGAAAATTTGTTGCAAAAGGTTTGACCAAGTCAACCCTACAACTTTGACTGATTCGAGCTCGAATCTGTCCTCTCATGGCTGCTCAACTTGATCTGGGTTCAAATTCAGGTTGTTACTATCTTCAGAAAATGCCTCATCCACTTTAGAAATGGTGGTTCTCGCACCCTGTAACTCACTGTATATCTCAACAACCTACTTCATCTTCTCTTTTCCCCTTGATGTGGAAGTAGACATTAAGCTCTATGTTTCAGAAGCCGAAGTTGGAGAAATTCCAAAATAAAGTCTTCAAAAACCTAAAAGAAAAATCTCTAAAATTATAGAGGAAAGTTCCAAAAGAAATCTCCAAAGTCAAAAGTTCCAAAATTTCAAAAAAAATTTTCAAAAAAATTTCTCCAAAATTTTTTTCAAAAATTTTCGAAAATTTTTCCCAAAATTTTTTTTTTGAAATTTTTTTTCTCAAAAAAAATTTAATTTTTTTTCCAATTTTTTTTCAAATTTCGAGTTTTGGGGTTCCAGCTTCAAAATTTTCAACTCGCTCGACATTTTTAATCCCAAAAATCTCCAAAATTCTAAAACATAATTGTCCAAAAAGAATCCCCAAAATTAAACTCCGAAAGCTTGATTCAACTCGACTTGCCTCGCCTCATTCCCAGCTTCTAGTCCTGCGATGACTCCACGACCTTCATTGCTCACTGTCCCGATTTCCTGATTTCTGAATGTAGATTCAACCACCAAATGAGCTCGGTGCAGAGCTCACTCTACACAAATCACACTAACACATGCCAACTAACTCAACGAGCAACTCGGCCACTTTTAGCTCATGTGCCCATTTGTGATTGGTGTTGACAAATTTTCAAGCCTTACGTTGTCCTTTCTTAAACTTCTAAACTTTTCTATGAACAAATGGGACATGAGGGTATGACAAGACACCTAAAAAAACATATGCCAATTTTAACTGTGTCTTGCTTGAGTTGAGCAAGTATGGGCCCTTCCAAAGGCAATTTTCTCATTCGAGACCAATTTGAACCTCCAAGATATGAAAAAGAAGGAACAATCCCAGAGGATCCCAAAACCTTCCGGAATAACATACAAGGCTTTCAAAGCTTGAAGTTATCCTGATAACCCCGAAATCTTTATGGAAGAATAACATGATCAAACTAAATGGAAGTAGAATCAAACCATGAATAACATCAAGAAAACCAGTAATATGCACATGAACATAAAAGGAAATGTACAGATCAAGATCCATCACATAAGTGCTTCAGAATCACTTCATTATATTCATTAGTCAAAATATAATAGCCAAGATTACATCAAAAAGAGTTCCATCTATGGGAATGTTTACAATAGTAGAGCTTTTATACAATACAGAGCTCGCCATTACACATTACACATTTCCAAAATATATTTGTCTCATTTACTCATGTTCTCGTACCTCTTCTTTAATGTCTCCTAAAACTATCCATAAGAGAGCTCAAGGAATCCCCTCTTAATCGTTTATCATTGCATGGGAACGCCTGAAGGAATCTTTTCATGATTTCCCTACCACTACCCAGGAACATGCCAAATGTCATCATGTGTTTCCCTCAATCGAGTATCCTTAGCATGCATGTGCCAGCTAATCCATAACAAACTCAACTCCTTATCCTTTCATGATAGCCACATTGATGCCTTGGAATATCCTTTCCTTGAGCTGCAAGTCTCCATAGCTTATCCACATATGTATCTAGTCGCTTTTCCATTCTCTCCCTATACATGTCTTTACATGTTGTCCAAAAACTCACTAAGTCCCGAATCCATCCCGCCCGGGCGTGAGAACTACTTTTCGCGTGTCTTCGTGCCCCGCTTTCACATCCATAAGGCTTCGCACCTTAGGTACTTAATTATTTTAGGGATCCAACATCCATTCCCATTGAATTCATTTGATGCTTTCAATAAGTGGCCATTTGACACCTTGAGGTAGGGTTCTAAATTCTCCATATAGACCAAGCGGAACATAGTGGGGCACTCGAATGCGGATCGCTCGATAGACATTAAGCACCCAAGCCCACCCCCATGTTCCACTTAGAGAAGGTACTTCACCACTCTAGTTCATATCTCTGGTATAATAAAAGCATTTACCATCCAAAGTTTTTGAACTCAAGGTTTTGGGCTATTGGTGAGTTACAAGTAGTTTGTAATCATCAACCCAAGTTCCATTCCAATTGAGTTCATTGGATGCTTTCAATAAGTGGCCATGTGGACACCTTTAGGTAGGGGTCAAACTTCTCCATATGGACTAAATGAAATATAGTGGGGGCACTCCGAATGTGGATCATTGGGTGGACATTAAGGACCCAAACCCACCCCCATGTGTACCACTTTGAGAAAGTGTTCCTCCATCACTTCGATTCGATCTCTAGTATAATAAAAGTGTTTACCATCCAAATTTTTTCTTTTGCCGATGGGGTCTGGGTGGAGTGGTTAAGACGGATGGTTGTATTCGGCTCCACCTAGGTTCAAATCCCACTTAGGCACGATCCTCGTTCGGGGTGGTAATGTCTGAGGTGGTGTGGTTGGCAGGTTGATTTAACAGAGGTGGATTTTGGTTTGATATTATGCTGCTGCTTAGAAGTGTGTTCAAGTGTGGTGGATCTGGTTTGCTAATTGTTGAGCTTAAATGCTATATCTTGGCTGAATGTACTTTGGTTCATAGCTTTGGTCAAAAGCATTTATCTATCTAAAAAATCTAACTAAAATGGAAACAAAAATTCAATATGAATAAATATAGTCCTAAAACATACTTGGATTATGTTGAAGATTGAATTTTTAAATGTTACAACATTTATAATTTGACAAAGTGTGATTAGGATTAGAGAATGAAACAAAATCACCAAAATGTGTAGACATAAGAAAGACAATGTGCTCAAATGGTGTGAAGAGTCAACAAATAATATCATAAAGGTGTTAAGAAAAAATATGGATTTGGAACTATGTTCTGCACAAGTTTATAAGCATGTGAACAAAACCATCACCAAATATGTCTATGTTAGACAACTACGGATACGAAAGCATCCAAGGACCCACAAAAATGTTTTTATGGAAATATGTGCTTCTTCACTCTTTTATGTAGGTTTACACAGTAATCTATAAGTTTACTTTTCAAATATAAAATATTGTAATGATTGCGAGAGAATATGATATTGTCTCTTTGATCAAACCTCCTAGCTTTTGGCCTTGACCTAAAAAATGGGTTATCATGTTTGGATTAATGCCTCACCACACCTCCACCGATGTGATGAACATTTCCTACATATCAATACTCAAGAGAGGAGTAAGCCACATGTGACTCTCTTAATCCCATTTTGATATGTAAGAGAATATATAAATATGCAATCAAGAATGAGCCCTTGATATGATTTGGCCCTTACACTTAGCAACACACACTTTGGACCTTATACTTTAGAATTAAGCTCAACATCGATCTAGGACTACACGTGGATCATTGTAAATGTGTATCTTGTTGCTTTTATGATGTTCTTTAAGGACTCTAATATGTTTCATGATTTCTCTGCCCTCCCCTAGATACCCCTAATAAGTTAGGGTCTATTTGTATTTATAGATGCCTTTTGTTAGTTTCCCTTTCAATTGGCCCTAGAATCACACCTAGGTTGACTAAGTGAAGTTTCCTATTTGAAATTATGAGTTTTGGAAGTTAGGAAGATGGGTTCATAATAAGTTGACAAGTTTGGAATTGAACCTATGTATGACACATGAATCTATACATAAATGACAACAATAAGAACTAAGACATGAAGGACTATGTACAAATATTTAATGGTAGATCGGGGATTCTAATAAGTTGAATGGAGTAGGGTTTCAACCTGGAGGTGTAAATGGTATGGGAAGAGTGGAAATATGATTGAGTTTGGTCAAATATGTGTAAATGGACTATATATTAAAAAAGTACAAAAAAGTGTTATTGACATGTGTCAAACTAAATTCGAGGTACTACAGATTGCCCTCTTTAAATATAATACGAGATGAATGTTTGATTAAAATGCAAATGCAAATCCAAACCTTGTAAATCTCGATCATAGGATGGTGACACAAACTTATAAATGTATTTTCCCAATCCATATAAAAACTTGTAAACACATGAAAAATGGCACGTAAATCAATGCTTGATAAAAATGTGTACTAATTTGTAATATGTATTTGCAAACAATTGAAAATTTTGTAGTGAAAATTTGTAATGGGATGAAATATGCACTATAATGACTACAAGTATTTGTTCACTACTACACAATGTTCATATAGTGCCACAATTTGGGTAATTTGTGTGTTAATAATTAACCTTTTTGGGCGGTTTCTAATGTGTTTCTTGGAATAATTTGCATCCGTTTGTGTAACGCTAAAGTGACGTAAAATCCACATGACTAGACAATTTTAATTGTGTCCATTTTGCATCACGTTTGCACCACATTTATGCTTAATTTATGTCTACTTTCCGCCATACAAAATTGATGCAAGACCTACAATATTAACAACATAGGGTGGCTCAAAGATGACACATAATTCATTCAATCATTTTTATAAAAATATATAATTAATTGTAATTACAAATGGTATAATTATGAATAATTATATTGCATTTCTTTGTTTGTTTAGAACTATTAAACATTAGATACTAAAATATTGAGAAATTGTACAAGAATTTGAAAAGTATCCAAATATTATTATTAATAATAAAATATGACATTTTTAAATTCAAAATGTGATTTACAATAATATATAATAATGTAATTTCAAGGGAGTATTAAGGGGCCCATTCTGAATTACAAAACAAATATATGTAAACTACATCCTAAATATCAAAGTGATTAGTCTCGTAGTCCTCCCCCTGATCCTCACAATTTTCTTACTCTTATTGAACTCGATCTTCTTCATTGTCCTCATCATCCTCTTCATCGTATTCCTCATCTTTGTTGTGATCCTCACAATCTTCTTGCTCTTCTTGAACTTGATCATCCTCATCCTTCTCTAAATCCTCTCCATCCTTCCAATTGTTTTACCCTAAAAATTTTAGAGATAAAATGTTGAAAGTATGAAATTTTAATTTATAGATTACGTGTACAACAAATTGAACACTATATTTATTACTAGTACAAACAGATTATCTTGCCCCACTGATTAAAGGATTTTGTGATCCATCCCAAATCTTTTAATCCCACATGAACTTTGTTTTGTGCTTCTTAGAGCGCTCTTCCTATGAATACAAGTATATGATTAAATTACATATACTAATACTTTTATTTAAAAATACATTAAAACATAACTCTATAAATAACTTATATAGAACTTACAAATTTATTAGCAATCTCTTCTAAGTTTTGTCAGCCCAAACGATGAGTCACCAACAACCCTTTTCGGACTTTGACTTCATACCCCTTGAGCACATTACTTTTAATACATGCATCAATTGTAATATGTATTAAATTTTTAATCGATCACCATGTTATATAATTACCATTGCATTTTGATCATAGACCATATTTGTCTTTTATAAGATGTTAATGGAAAGTAGACAACATAAAATATCAAATTAAAGAAAATGTGTTTATCAACCAAAGTGCAAATCTTTAAATAGTCCTCTTTACAGTTCAAATGTCAACATATATAATTTCTTTTGTTAACTAACATGCAACCCTATTAGTGTCCTCTACTAGCCACTTGTCACACAAATTGAACCAAGCATCTTTCTCTATTTTGGGAGGTCGAAGACATCTCCTCTTATCATATGTGTTTCCTTGAAGTGAGCCCATAAATTTTAAATATAAAAAATTATTTTCAAACTATATACTATTTTATTAAAAATTATTGATGCAACATAATTACCCTTAAATTCCTCTTTATTCTCCTAAACCCTTCTAATGCAAATTTTCCAATTAGCTTTAGGTCGTAGTGGGTCCTCCCAAACTCGATGAAAGTTACATTAACCAACATTCTTTGTCTCTCAAGTGGGATTTGTAGCCACTCTAGATGACAATATGAATGAATCAATTTTCATGTTCGGTCAACTATTTTTTTTAAAATACATGCAACAACAAAATTAGAAATCACTAAAAATGACATAAAATAAATAGAATAAAACTTAAACTAATCCAATGATCTCTCTCTCTCTCTCTCTCTCTCTCTCTCTCTCTCTCTCTCTCTCTCTCTCTCTATATATATATATATATATATATATATATATATATATATACTTACTTTTCCTTAAGTCCATTAATATCTTTGTGTAATCATTTACATATAGGTCCATTTTGAGGTCCCCTTGCACCCAATATTTATAATTACTACAAATAAGGTGAGAGGGTCTATTAATTTTTGTTATTAGAGGGAGGAGAGTGCATTGTCATCCCCCTTAATCCACTAGGGATGATGTCACTCATACTTTTGGGTCGGTCTCTTTCCATTTCACTTTTTTAATATTTTTATTGCTAACAAGATGAGAGGGACATGCCTCTAACGAGGATCTGCAAAAAAATGTCGACTCGTTATAAAAGAATAAATTAAAATCACTTTAAATAATAAATGAAGATTTTATACCTCAACGTAGATGAATCACTCATCATATGACTACTCTCATCCTCGTGTCATTTGGTATGGGATGTAGACCTATCATTATCAAGTCGTATTATAATCATTCAATTACAAGAAAAAAATTATATTAATAAATAAATATGTAAATTTATACCTAATTACAGAGGAAACCCTAAGACCAAACGACTCTTGTAGGTCTTTATAAGTAGTAGACATGTCATTATGAAGATGTATAATTATAATTTTAAATATGAAAAATTATTATTAAATTATAAAAATACATATTACCTTATACCTCCATGGTGGGTGCATAGAGGTCGATGAACATCAAGGTGGCACATGGGTTTCGTCTAAATCCTCATCCATGTCATATTGTGTCGGACCTCGATTGTTAGAGCCGCCATAGTAAAGGCATCAAAATCCTTTCTAAATAGGTTGTGTCCTCTCTAATATCAAAACCAAAATTATAGAATGCATTGAGTGAGAAAAAAACTTTTAAGTGCATTAAGTACAAATTTATGCCAAAATGTATTTTCTAATGAACATGAGAATTATTTTTGAATTCTTTGACATCTTGATCATAATTATATACTATATTATCCATATCAAAACATAAAGAGGGAATAACATGTCTTGCAAAATCACAAGTGGTATAGACCCGGTTAAAGGGATAGTAACCACTATGTTTTTCCAAGGCATGAAAGCAAGCCATGGTCACTCAAAGAATAAGATATGCACTATAAAAACCATAAACATGCCCCAAGGTAATCCTAAGGTGTGGAAAATAACAAATCTAATGTGAAGGAGTTAGCAAGATATTTCTTATATTCCACTTTAAAATTTGTGTTGATCAAATATTATATTATAACTTAGGGTTTACACAATTTACTCTAGGTCTTACATAACATTCCCTATGATTTACACAATTTTCCCTAGGGTTTACACAACTTTACCTAGGGTTTACACAATACACATTAAGGTTTACATAATATTTCTAATATTTACACATAATTTACCCAGGGTTTACACATTTTACACTATGGTTTACATAATTTATCCTAGGGTTTTTAGATTTTATTTAGGATTTACATAATTTATTTTCAAATATATTATAGGGTTTACACAATTTATACCAAGATTTACATTTTACATCCTATAGTTCATATACATTATTTATCAAATTCAAATCAAAATCTGCATAATTGTAATATAAGATTTGTCACATACTCTTCTTCTTCTAGTGGAGAATTTTCTTGCCTTATAAGTGTTAGTTTTGCTCCATATTTTTACCAAAGGCCTCATTTTTTAATATATTGTCCTTTTTGATTTCATTATTCCTTTCTTCTTCCTTTTTAACTATTTCCTCTTACTTCTTGTTATCCTTTGTTTTTTTCCACTAGGGTTCTCCTTTCCTCTCCATTTTTGTTTTCTTCTTTCCTCTTGTCATTGCCAAAAAGAAATGAAATAAAGTGGGATTTCCTTTTGGCATCCCATTTTATGTTTTTTAGGTTAGAGGTGGTTGTGGAGAAAACGTGGTAAAATTTGTGCCACATTTATGTTATCCCCGATATTTATAAAAAAACACAAATCACTAGACACCCCAAACAAATATAGAGTATATAAGAGTCTAAATAGGCCCTCTCTTTATATTTGGGTCATGTTTCCCCTATATCCATATGAGGATTAAGAGAGGGGGATACCAATTATCGATTTATAATGTTTATGATCCCAATTATGTATCTATCTATCTAGGGTTTATTGTGGGAAAGCTAGGATAAATAGGGAGGGGAATAATTATAGCTATATATAATCGGGTGGATTTATAACGAGAAACCCCCTTATTACTATTTAGGGTGGCATATTAGTGTTTAGTGTGTTGTGTGATTGTTTAGTTTTATGTATGAGTGTTTAATGTGTTTAAATTATGTTATTGAGGGTGAAATCTTGTGATGTAATATTCGAAACCCTTCATATTATCAAATGAAGAAGCTATAATGTTTATAGACATTGTACAATAGTAACAACATCCACGAAAAGTGGATCAAATATACTAACTACGAAAAATATGCAGAAATAGCATATTGCCCCTAACTAATCACATCTAGGAACATTCCAAAGCAGTAAACTAACAATAGTATAGCCCCCACTAATCTAGGGATGTGACAACTAGATAATAGCTAACTAATAACTAAGTTAAAGTAATTAAATTTAATTACTTTAACATTACAACTTAGTAAATGATGAATTAACCTAAGTTTATTCCTAACATCCCCCCTTAATTCATCATGGCCTGAAGTGAATAGGAGAGAAAAAATCTAAAACAAAATATGTTTACATCAGGTAAACATTTATTAAAGACACACATGCTAAAGAAACATGTTCTAACGTGAATCAAATGAATTTATCATTCCCCCTTAATTCAGTATGGTCTCTCTGGATCTCATCTGAACAAGAATAGTTGGATGAAGGTACTTCCTCTGAAACGGTGTGCAAGAGATGGAATAGGCTCAAGAATTGTCTCTAGATGTCTAGAACCTCTTTTGGGTTGGCATGTGTGCTCGAAAAACAAACGAGTAGCTCTAAATGTTTTGAAAACCTCTGTTGGGTTGGCTCTTGGCTCAATAAAACCTTTGTTGGGTTGGCTCGTAGCTCGAAATTGGCACTAGCATGAAAAACTGCCCTCCATTCACTTTTCTCTAATCATGAGGAATACCACTGTTGAGCGATCAATGAAGAATTTGCAAGTCTTTCATCTTTTCCCCCTAAATTCTGAGTGAAAAGCGAAGACAACTAGCTCCATGAGAATGAAAATGTTTTTTTGGCACTTTATAATGATAGTGCATTTACAATTATGTCTCTTCTTCTGTGGAAAAATTCCCTTTTGGGATACATTGTGAGTACAAAATAGTAGTTTTTTTTTTTTTTTTTTTTGGGCTCTTTGGCCTCTTTGCCTATACAAAAATCTAATTTTTGTAATTTTTGAAAATTTTACCAAAACAATCTTATAAAAATCTGGACCAAGATGTACATCTCTCAAAACCACACACTTTAAAAAAACAACACCTCAATCCGAGGTACCAGTTGAAAGTTATGAATTTTTTAAAATGTAATTTCAATATCTTTCCGGGACCCTTTCCAAAAATGGAAAAATAAATTCTTTCCTTGTATTTTTTCCACAAAATCCAAAAAAGGAAAGTTTTTTTTTAAAACGGGTTTTTAAAACGTGACCCAATTAGGGCTTACCGGCTCATATTCATGCGGCCTTGCTTTCTTCATACTTCATGATATCCCCATCCACAATAGCTCCTTATTTTTATTTTCTCCTCTGCTTTGTGCAGTCGATGGATTTGGGAAGTTTACTTGGAGCAGGTCTACGAAATGCCTTTGGGAGGTCTGTTTCAACTATGGAGCACTTCTGTGTGATTGGACACTTATGTGCGTGGTGAAGGAGAGATCTGAGCCGTTTGGTGGAGAGGAACTCATACCAATGCACATGATTGAGATGTCTTTGCATGTGGGTTTCTTGTCATTGCTTAGGAGGAAAGGTTGGTTTTGATTTAGCATAGTTGCTTGGAGTTCAAATCTCCTAATTATTTTTGTACAGAGATCTGAAACCAATGTAAGGCTCAACAAATCTATCAACAATGCTAAAACTTGGCCCAATCCAACCCGTTGTGTAACTCAATGCAAGAATTTGGCTGTGTGGCTCTTTACACAACTCGCTCGGTGATGTATTT
Organism: Taxus wallichiana var. yunnanensis; assembly: GCA_018340775.1. Classification (NCBI taxonomy): domain Eukaryota; kingdom Viridiplantae; phylum Streptophyta; class Pinopsida; order Cupressales; family Taxaceae; genus Taxus; species Taxus wallichiana. The sequence goes on along the minus strand of CM031240.1, from coordinate 917,529,705 downwards.
TCTCACAACTCCTCGGTGCAAGCATTGAACCTAGGTGGCCTCTAAATTTGGTGTTTGTAGCTTGATGTAGAGTAATGCACACTCTTGCAACAATATGCTACGTTGCACTTTCAATTTTTTTTTTAAACTACGCAGATTTTATGTTGCTGCAAATGAATCTGCAGAGTTTGCAACACTATGTGTAGAACTCTAGGGATGATGAAGTAGGGCAGGTGCTTCCAAGAGGCCGGGGAATAGCTATGGTTCCTCCAAGCTCAAACTTGCAGCAATGAACCCTTAACCTTCTGCAACACACTCTCCTTAGAGGATGAGGGATCCTCACAGAGACTGGGATCAACCAACTCTGATACCAAATCTTGACAATGTAATATTTTGGAAACCCTTCATATTATCAAATGAAGAAGTTGCAATGTTTATAGACATTGTACAATAGTAACAACATCCATGGAAAGTGGATCAAATATACTAACCACATAAAATATGCAGAAATAACATATTGCCCCTATCTAATCACATTCCAAAGAAGTAAACTAATAATAGTATAGCCCCACTAATGCGGGAATGTGACAACTAGATAATATCTAACTAATAGCTAACTAAGTTAAAGTAATTAAATTTAATTACTTTAACATTACAACTTAGTAAATGATGAATTAACCTAAGTTTATTCCTAACATGAAACACTAGTGTTTAGTTGTCATATTAGTCTTTGGGGTGTCATACTAGTCTTTAGGGTGACTCATTAGTGTTTATCATGTTGCATTAGTGTTTATGATGTTTGAATTATGTTATTAAGGGTGACCCATTAGTGTTGAGGGTGTCACATTAGTATTTAGGGTGTCATATTAATGTTGAGTGTATTATGTGAGTGTTTAGTTTGTTACATGAGTTTTTATGGTGTTGCATTGGTGTTTAGGGAGACTAAATTGTGTTATTAAGGGTGGCCCATTAGTGTTTAGGGTGTCATATTAATGTTTAGGGTGTCCCATTAGTGTTTAGTGTTTTTATGAGTGTTTAATGAGTATCATTAATGTTTTGTATAAGTATTTAGAGAGTCCCATTAGTGTTTAGTGATGTAGACACAAAATCTATGCACTTGGGTAAATTTCTAGGTCCTAAAGCATACTAATGTATACATGATTTCTAAGGAAGAAAACTAGTAGTTGATAACTCCTTTTGACCTTTTGGTTATTTTATCTCTTGCACTTTATTGGCTTTGCACATATTACAGTTCTGTCGGTACTTGACTGATTTACCTTTTGATGGCCTCAAACATTAGCGCACCCAATTATGAAAGAAGCACATAGGTGCTCCTGTCCCTCCCAGGCACTCTTGTCCCCCTATTTATTCTTCTTACTATTTTGGGTACATTTCACTTTTGGTCACCTTTTAACACTTTGGGCTGTCCTTTCAGTTATCAATTACAAAATTTAAACAAGGGACTCATATATATATATATATATATACTTCTTCTAAATAAAGGGCCAAACACTATAAGCATTATGTATCACCACCTAAGATTGAACAAAGGCATGAGAGAACTAAAAGTACATATCTAGCACATTCATACAAGGGATAAGGGTTACATTGGTTTGCATACACTACATAGGAGGGGAATTCATTCTATTCCATCACACACATTTGTGCATACTCATGAAAATCTAGATCTAACCCGCTATCATCGTGTAACTTGCACAAGGGCAACCTAGGGAAAAAATACACACATATGGAGAACTGCATGGAGTCTTGGATGTAGTGAAATGCTCGGTCATAAGTTCACTCTTCGGGTGACCTTCAGGGTCAGTCCAACTCCCCATTTTGCATCTTTTTAATTAGATGAGATGTGGTTTGTTGGCATGTGAAGTTAGTCATTTGTTTTACAAGTTATAGGCATGACCATCGATCTAACAGCAAAACCAAAGCAATAAATAACAAGCAATAACGAATACCTTCCGACCCTAAAAAGACCATTTTCTAATTATCTAAGCGGACATAGGCACCCATATCTATCATTAGCACTTAAGGGTGGTCTTAACCTCTCACAGAGCCCCCAACAAACCATTTTGACATTGTTTCCAGGGTTCTAATAGATACATAGTCTTGATCACTATCAGGTTGCATAGAATCAACTAAGTCATCATCCCTCTCTCATTTTCTTAGGGTTTTACATCCTTGAATGCTTAGTGCTTGCATATTGTTGTACTTAACCATCTGAATATCATTTATTATAGTAAGTTACTATGAAATAAGATTTAATTCAAATTATATTAAATCATTTGGTGAACCCCAACTTGTGATCAACCACTTGGATCCTTATTTTCCTTTTCTATTGGATTTTTTTTCACCGACCAAAAACCTTAGTTGCATCAGGGATTCATATTTCCATGTGTTGTTTATCATACATCTGATCTCTATAGTTATTCCTAGGGTGTCATCCTTGGGTCACTTTCTAGGACTTTTATTTCACAAATTACCTTTTCTTTTATATAATGGCCTCTAAATTTCCTCAAGTCTCCTTATATCAATTACTTCAAAAGAACCCAGTTTGCAAATACTCTCTAAAAAAACCATACATACAATGTACCTCCCTTGTGATATGTCACCTTCACAAGTAATTGTAATTTTCAATCATATCTCTAAGCCCCATATTAGTTATTGATAACACAACTAATCAATCTATATTTGAGTCAATTCAAGCTTTACACCTTTTTTCAAGATAAATTTCAAGCTATGGAAACCATGATTACATCCCTCACAACTAAAATCCAACATCTCAAGGATGTTTCTCATGCCCATGCTAGTTCTTCTTCTACACCTCATCCTAATCCCATGTCTACTACATGTGCTCATACAAGCAAGGTCAAGGTCTTACCACAACAAGAACCTCTCAAGTTTGATCAAAATCTAGGCAACACAATATTCTCTCTAAGCTCCTCAATCACCAGTTAATCACCTTGCCACCTACTCATTACTACCCTCCTTATTGGATTACAAAATATAAAGGTCACCCGTTTTGTAATTATCATAGAATTAATGGACATCGTGACAATGATTTTTATGCTTTAGAACAAAGAATTGGCAACTTGAGCATCAAGGCTTTATTTCATTTTCTACACAACATTTTGCTACACGCTCATCTCCAATTACCAAACCCCAATGGGTTCCCAAATATGATCCCTCTATGTCTATTTAAAATCACACAATAGTCACTCTAGTTATTTCCCCAGTAATGTAAGAGTCACCACAAGCCCCATCTAAGGCCAAACCATCAAAGGAAGAACAACCAATTCCCTCACCACAAGATGAGATCCCTCACCAACCTCCTAAAATTAAACTTATAATTCCCCTTTTGATCTAGATAATGCCTATGTCGATGACTAAGACACATTTCAACATCTCGCCACCATGACATGGTCTCTTTACCATCATTGGATAGATCTCCATCACTTGCACACTTGGGGGCATCGAAATTTCCCCATTATAGTCACATGTTCTAATCAACAATTTCCTATCCATACTACTCACATACACACATATACCTTACTTTTTCTTTGCACTTCAAGTCAATCTTTCTAGCAACACTTTCTCTTATCTACACTATGAGCATACCTTGCTACATCTATCTATGCTTACAGCTTCCCTTTCTACTCCTATGCCACTCCATACACACTTTTCTCCTCATGCTTACTTATGGATCCTTCTATTCATGATACACATTCTACTTCATATATATGTATACATCCTTTCGTTTACTATACATACTTCGGCTATTCTTGCTCAAAATGATCACATCCATTTGCAACAACTTTTTGATATACACACTTGGGGCATCAGAATTCCCCCACCTCACTTGATTCTTATAATATTACTTCTTCCTATTTATACAACACAATGTTGCTATTACATACTTCTACCTCGTTACTGATGACACACTCTTGTTATATTGTTTATACTTGACTGTTGAGGGTGCAATTCCTACATGAACCTCATGTCACACACATGGATGGGGGAAACTTGGCTCCCCTCATCTACACATCTTTCATATTGCATCACACCATCACATTCATATGATCTTGTTTCCTATGTTAATTGGATTCATGGTATGTCATTATATTTTAGTATGTCATTATCACACACATATGCATTCACATGGTATCTTGAGGTGAATGCATGAATTTCACAAATTCTTACATGACTCATGATGCTCAAAACTACTCTTTTCTAGTCCCGCTGAGGCTCCCGGGGCATCTACCTTTGCTACTCTCCTACTCCACAATCACATGTCCTATTGTTATAGTATTTACTACTTCTTATTACTATCACTTTACTTTTCGTTGCTTTATACATGCTTTGACATACCATTTATCTTTCTAACATGTTAATAGGTTCTCATGTGTAACATTTTCCTCACAGGATACTATAATTGTTACTTCTTGTTTGTTATTGTTTACTACTTTTTTGTAGGCTATGCCCTATGTATTAATTGATCATTATTTGTTTATGGAAGCTTTAGCCCCGATTGTCTTATGACATCTTTATGAGCGATGTCCCATATATGTAACCCACTATTTTGTGGTACCTCGTGTCTTCATATTCTATTGTTAAATTGTATTATATTGCATCTAGCTCTTTTACACTAGAACTTTTTTTTTATGTGTGCCTTGGTTTCTACCATGCACATCCCCTACCCCCGCAGGTATCCAATCTACGATATACATATCAATTTTAGGTCCTCTCATTTGGGCTACCTCTTTTTGCATTCGTCACGTGCACCCCAAATGAGGGGGCAACTATTGGGTGAATAACTCACCCTTTCAAAAACACAGAGCTCCAGTAGTAGAACAACACAATACAAAATTGGCAAAGGCACACATTTATAGAGTGATCCAGAATCAAACTTAGATCACAAACACATAGCAGACACACTAGCGCTTAGTATCGTACATAAACGATGGGCGCTTGTGTCCTGGGGGAAAAATAAACAGCTTTTCAATTTAACACAATTTCCAATAATTTATAGTACAAATCTACATTATCGACATGGCTTTAGTTAAATATTTCAGTCATTGAGATACAATTTGACTACAATTGGTTACAATTCGATTTAATTTAGTTATAATTTGGTTAAAATTTAGTTACAATTTGGTTAAAATTTTGATTACAAATCAGGATGTGCCAACCTACAATGGAACTTATCATCTAAGAAGCATCATGGATGGAGAGAAAAATAGACCTCTCTCCCCAACACTCTTATCTTGGTGTGAGATCGCATAAAAACTCATTCTTAGCGTGAGATAGCCTAAAAAGTCCTTAGCATGAGATCACCCAAAAACCTCATCCTTGGCGGCAGGATGCTCAAATTTGTGGCTCAACCTCATCTGGCAACATCTCCAAGACCAAACAGGACAATTTTCTATCTTATACTCTCTCATACATCAGGTGCACTCTTTCCTTAGCTACTACTTTTACATACTTTTTACTTACTTATACATATGTTACTTTGATTTTTCATATACGAAACTTTGACTACTCTTTTTCTCTTCTTTTATAGGTCCATCCTTACAAGCAACAAGAAACAACTCACATCAACAAGCACAAGCTTTAACAACATACTACTAAACATATGATGCACCCCAAGAGTCTACCTCCCTTTCTAGTTGCCACACTTCACATTTTGATCACTTCGCGTCACATGCCTACTTGTCCACCCGACACACTATCGACTATACTCCTCTCCAATTACAAAGTACACATCTTTACCTACTTTATGATATCAAGTATTCACTCAACAACATAAAGTGGGTGCAAATGTAGACACAATATCTATGCACTTAGGTAGATTTATAGGTCCTAAAGCATACTAATGTATACACGATTCCTAAGCTAGAAAACTATTGGTGGAAAACTCCTTTTGGCATTTTGGTTACTTTATATCTTGCATTCTATTGTCTTTGCACATCTTATAGTTCTACCATAACTTGACTGATTTACCATTTGATGGTCGGACACTAACACCTAGTTAGGATAGAAGCACCCAAGTGCTCATGTCCCTCTTAGGTGCTCATGTCCGTATCTTTTTCTTCTTACTCTTTTGGGTCATTTTTGCTTCTTGGTCATCTTTTAACACTTTGGGTCATCCTTTGAGTTGTTAATTACAAAATTCAAACAAGGGAATCATATATATACTTAGTTATTTATTCTAAATAAGGGGCCAAACATTATAAGCATTATCTATCACCACCTAAGCTTGCACAAAAAGGCACAAGAACACTATAAAGTATATATCTAGCACATTCATACAAGGGACAAAGAGTTGCATTAGTCTGCATACACTACATTGGAGTGGAGTTCATTATATTCCATCACACACATTTTTGCATACTATGGATGAATCTAGATCTATCCCACTATCATTTTGTAGCTTGTAAAAAGGGAAACCTAGGGCACTCGATACACACATACAGAGAACTACAAGGAGTCCGAGATGTAGTGTAGTGCTCGGTCATAATTTCACTCTTGAAGTGACCATGTGGTCGATCTGACTCTTCCCATTTGCTTCTTTTTATTAGATTTGATGTAGTTTTGGGCATGCATAGTTAGTTATTTGTTTTTCAGGTTACGGTGCGCACTGATGATCTAAAAAAAAAAAGTGGAGTGAAAAAGAGAGAGCAATAATGAAGACCTTTGACCCGAAAGGAATATATTCCAATCATCTAAGTAAACAAAGATGCCTAGATCACTTGTTAGACCTGGGGTGCTCCTCCCTCTTTGGGTGCTTCTTTCCAATCACGGCCCTATTTACAGAGCCTCAACAAACCATTTTGACATTTTTTCCAACCGGTTCCAACAGATACACACCCCAATCACACCAAGGTTACACAAAATCGATAAGTCATCATCATTCTCTCGTTTGCTTAGGGTTTTACATCCTTGAAAGCTTAGTACTTGCATGTTGTTTTACCTAACCATTTGAATATTATTTGTTACGATAAGTTACTCTAAAATGATATTTAATTCAAATTAGATTAAATCAAGTGTGTTGTATGAGTGTTTATGGAGTCCCATTAGTGTTTACGTGAATTCAAATTATGCTATTATGAGTGAACCATTAGTGTTTGTTCTATTGTTTGAGTGTTTTATGTGTCATTTGAGTATTTAGTGTGTCGTGTGAGTGTTTAAGGTCCTCCATAAGTGTTTAGGGTGTATATATTAAGTTATTAAGGATGATCCAAAATGTTTAGGTGTTTTATTAGTCTCAAGGGTGCCCCATTAGTGTTTAATGTGCTTAAATCTTGTTATTAAACATGTCTCATTAGTGTTAAGGTTTCATATCAATGCTTAGGGTGTTGTATCAATGTTTAGTGTGACTTGTTAGTGTTTACAATGTTATGTTATTGTTTAGGGTGTATGAATTGTGTTATTAAGGGTGTCTTATTAGTGTTTAGGGCATCACATTAATATTTAACACGTTGTGTGAGCGTTTAAGTTATTATATCAATGTTTAGAGTATTTACTCTTGTGTTATTAAGTGTGAACCATTAGTGTTTAGGTGTTGGATCAATGGTTATGGTGTCATATTAATGTTAAGGGTATTGTTAGTTTTAAGGGTGTCTTATTTGTGTTCTTAAGTGTGACTCACTAGTATTTAGGATGTCATATTGCTATTTAGCATGTCTTTAGACATGAAATTATGTACTTCATACTATTACATCACATCTATATTATGTCATTATATACACATGATCCTAAGCACGAAAACTAGACATTGGCAACACTTATTTTGCTTTATATCGACATTGTTTTATTTTTCTATGCTTTTGTCCTTTATGTTTATATAATTGTCCCTTTAATTTTGGACATTACACAATGTATTAATTATCTCAATATTTATTTATTTTATCGTTTGGAGCTCCTCGAACACTAGCACCTAGTAAGAGACGGAGCGCCTGGCCAGTGCACTCCTATCTCCTTTGGGCGCTTATGTCATTTTCCCCTCTTTTTTATGTTTAAAATGCCACATCAATTGCTATATTATTCTTAAATCCTACATGACCTACCATCTATTCTAAGTAATGGAATCATATATATACATGACCTACCATATATATACATGACCTACCATATATATACATGACCTACCATCTATCTGATTTTAGGGTGTTAATGACAAAATTCAAGTAATGGAATCATATATATACATGACCATCTATTCTAAGGGGTAAGATGACAACTAGGTAATTGGGCTATTATTTTTTATCTACTACTGGGGTAAGAGCAACACTCAAGGACTGCATTTAGGTTGTGTTATTCACTTCACTAGAAAAGGAAATTATGAATTCCATCACACACATTATCTTGGGGAAAAATTAGTTGTAGCCCACTATCTTGGTGCAATAGGCACAAGGGCAACCTAGCTTCAAGGAAAATGATTCTATCACAATCACACACCAAAAATGCATTGAGTCTAAAATGTAGTGCAACACTCAATGAAAATAACATTGGGGTGAACTACAAGGTCAATATGACTCAATCATATGCATATTTTTTCCATTTAATTTGTGTTTGAGCCTTGTGTAGGTAGCCGGGTTTATTTTATAGGTATATGTACAACAAGAAAACCCTATGGAAAATTTGAAGCGACACAAAGTAAAGTGAAGGTGACATGATCAAACCCTAAAAGAACCAGATCTAAACTCACTACGGGACACTAGTGTTTAGTTTAGACACTTTGCACCTTTCTAAATATACATGTAAATCATTATTTTCTGACAGAGCATGCATAACCTAAATTGAGATTGTTCCATCATATTTATAGCTTAGATCCAACATAGATAGTAAGTTATTAGCTAAGCCACTCTTAGCCTCTTATTACTTATACTTGTTTTCCATTGTCATGTTGTATCTTGCATGTTTCGATATATATATATTGATCTCAAACCTCTGATTAATATTTAATTTTGTTAAATCATTTGGTGAACCCACTTATTGATTGAACCCTAGATTGTCATAGGATCCCTCATTTTGTTTGCTTCATCATATCCCTAACCCTAGTAACCTTAGGGTTTCTTTATTTGGTTGTGGATTTCAATATCTTTCATTCATTATGCAAACTCTCAGGGATCATTATCAATATATATCTAGCTTTGCCACATCTCCTAACTATTGTAGTTCCATGCATCTTCATCTAGCATATAGGATCTTGAGTCTATTGTTCATTCCCAAACAATAGTTGACAATGCTCACCCATTCTATATTTAGGTTCACATTTATAATATGCTTGTTAAATTTACTTTGGTTGATCATAGATCTAGTCTTAATGTATGAAATATATTTTTTCTCCATCAAATAAGATTGTTTCTTTACTGATTAAACCCTATCTACTCTATGTATTCGTGGTTTTGATAATACATCTAAGCGAGTGTTGGGAGATATCACTCTACTCATTACTATAGGACCTACACTCTTAACGTTCTATGTCACTTTATGCATAATAATCTCAATTATAATATCCTTCTAGATTGTCGTTGGTTACATATTGTGCATGCAATCCCTTCTACCCATATCATAACACACAAGGCCCTTCATGACACCTTATTCCATGGATAAGTCTACAATATATTCTATACTTCGAATTGCCAATATTTGTGATATCATCCTTCACAATGTGACCATGATTATGGATTTCAAATTTGTTTCTTACCACAAACCTCAATACAATTCTAATGATCATATGCTTACTAATTCCAATGTTACATAGCTTGCACACAATATCCTCACCATAAGTAAGAACACAGTGTGTTGATTTGATAATGATTCTTAATGTTTTTCACTCTCTCACTTTCCAAAATTCTATACATGACTCGTATGCTATGTATACACCTCATCTTGTTGCATCCATGGGGCCCTCTAATCCCCTCTTTGAAAATTTATGTATATGGTTTCTTCTATGGTCATAGAGGCTATTACATATAGTTTTAATAATTACTATATTCCCAAATGGCACACATTTCTTACTAATGTTCCACCTATTCTAGTTTCTCCTAATGGACACACTCTTATTGTTTATGTCATTACACTTACTACTCATGTAGTTGGAATCTTAGACTCTATAGGGTTCTCCCCTCACTATGTTGACATTGTTCTATGGTAGCTCTTACGTTACCCTTACTACCTGATGATGTAGCCTTGTTTTAGGTTCAAACACAACTCTTGAGGGAAAAATTACCTACATGAACCTCAATTTTCACACACACACTAGGAGGAAAGCTTGTTCCCCTCCCTAGTCATAGTATTTCATATTTTAATAATACAAAAACATTCATATATTTTCATAAATACAAAAGCATTAGCTCAGATCTTGGTTGGATGTCTCCTTGCTTGCATATACTATTTCTTGTTGCACTTTTACTATATCATGTTACTTTGATTCAATATGTTCTATCATTTTACATATACACATGTGTGTTCACATGGTACTTTGAGGTGAATGTAGGTTATCTACAGGTTATCATATGATGCATGATTTTTGACACTAATCTATATCAATCCCACTCGAAATCATATGGGCATCTACCTTTTCATACCTTTTCCATAATTAGGTGATATCATTATAATATATACTACTTTTATTTCTATTTAGATCTATACAATATGACATACTATCAAGTATAATAACATGTTAATGAGTGCTTCATGTGTAACATTAATCTTACAGTTTCACTTCCAACCATGGTTATCTAATTTGTTTGTATCTTGTCTATGCTTGTGTCTTGATTTTTATTGTTTACAAGCTATGGCATATGCTCAATTACTTATTGTTGTATGAAATAAGGGATAAAATATGTGGAACAATCCCTCACAAAATCACAACAATAGAAACTAATATGCAAAAAATATTACATATCTCAAATAAAAGTGCAGAATAAAAATAACACAACATAAAGAGACAATATTTAACATGGTTCACCCAATTTGGGCTATGTCCACCAAGAATCACTTGCTCAGATTTTATTACAAGCCACCGCTCTCTCAATACAATACCCAGATCTGTTTGGAGCTATGCTCAACAAACTCTACAGAATTCACACCCAATTCAGACACATCTACAATGTTACATCAATCCTACCATATGCACAAAACCACATAAGTAGACAACTACTTAAGTAGTTTTACAAAACCATGGGTATCAAAACCATGGGCCAAAACCATCCCATAAACCTATGGGTCAAAAATCTCACCCATATGAGAAGAGCATGTTTTTCGGGTGAGAAAGCTGTGGAAACTATATAGTACTCTTAGTGTAAAATCTTCAACACTTTCACACATGAAATCGGGATCCAAAACCTAACACTTGTATGCTTGTATAGAATTAAGGCTTCAAGTGTCCTACGACATCTTGAGTGGTTTCCCCTATATTCTACTAGCTAGTTGTTGTCTCTTTGCTATATTATTGTGTGTTTGAATATTTTTATTACATTATGCCATGTTAGTTTGTCACTAACACTTTTTGCTAGATTTCTTCCCATCATTTTGAATGTGTCATGGTTGATACCATACACATTCCCCATCTCCTCGCATGATTCCTTCTTCGATGTGCACATTAGCTTCATATTTCCTCATTTGGGCCATGCTCACATTGTTTCATTTCACGCACCCCAAACAAGTGGGGTAAGTTATCAGTGATTATTTCACCCTCTCAATAGTCTAAAAACTAGATACAAAATGGTACACAACACAATTTAGCCAAATATGAGCTGACAAAAAATTTAGAATCAAAATTGGGCCAAAAACATCATAGGGATATATGTTCCCATAGTAGACAGAACGATGAGCGCTAGTGTTCCACTTGGGCGATTCGATCTAGGGAAAATCATGTACTTTATAGATTGAATAGGTTCTCGTAACAAGGTTTTGAGAATCCAACAATGATACTCCAAAGGTAATTACTATTAAGTACAACAAGAATTAAATCAATGGCAAGTTTCATATTTTGAGCAAGGGAACTAATTACTCTTCTTTATGATTCTATAAAATCTGAATTTTAGTATGAATCTAAATGTACAAGCTGAATTGGTATGAATCTAAATTTTATTATGAATCTAAATGTACATAACTGGTATAAATGAAATATACTAAAATATGAATGCTAAACAATTTATTTGATTTTATAAATGAAAGGAAATAAGAGGGATAAGGCACTTACCTCAATTTTTCTTACCTCATAAAGGGTGGCACATGTGATCGAGCAGTGTGATGAAATGACAGAAAATACTATCACAACCGACCATAGGAAAATGTAGTAGAGGTGGAAATGGCTGGATTGGGGTGCCTGGAGAAAGATGGGATCATTTGGGGTGCTCGGTTTGAAATCAAGGTGCCCTGGTCTCTCAGTAGAAATGGTTGGAACCTAGTTCTAATTTGGTTGTTAGGGCTTCGAGCTTATTCACATTTTTCACATGAATGTCACACTTGGATCAGCGAGGTACCTATAATGAAGAAATCACCTATAAACTCCAAATAAAGAATCAAACCCTAAAATAGAAAGATTTTAATGAAGGGGTCAGACTTTCCTCAGCCCACAATGGTGGTCTTACTACTAAGCATCGTACTACATCTTAGACCCAATGTCATTCTATGTGCTTGTGTGTGTAATAGTGCTCCTAGGTCACCCTCACGCTAATGACACCAAGATAAGGGGAAATAACTAGATAAAAAAGTAAATTGTGGATGGAATAAAATGAAATCCCCTTCTTATGCAATGTGTATGTAAAGTAATAGCCCAAATGCAGCCCCTTGCTCTCTATAGATAGCTATCCCTTGATAAGAATAGTTCACCCATATAATGGTATATATGTTGTGTTTATATAGGGATCTCTTGTTCGAATTTCAACACTAATGACCCGACATGCCAACTAGTACCTCAAGATATGAGAGGGAAAACTGAAAAGACCGACCTCAAATGTCAAAAATAAGATCAAACACAAAGAGGAAAAGGGCGGCCATGATGGATGGGAGCGCTTGGTGTTAGTTTCTAGCCTCTGGGTGTAATGTCTAGAGACAAATGAGGGAAAGTGAATAAGAACTCGACCGAAAAGGATCTTTGTGACGTGACCAAAACTATGTGTATGAGTGACAAGTTATGTACAATACAAACAACAACAAAGAATAACAAGATGAAAAGATGGACTATGTGATGGGTCATCAATGAATACTTTTCTTATGCCAAATCCACATATAAAAAAAGATACTTGGCAGTATAATAATAATAGTAAGTGTGTGATTTTGTGTCTACATTTTCCCCCACTTTATGTTAGTGAGCGAAAGCTCGGTAACATAAAGTAGATAAATATGCATACCGAGAGAAGTCCATGTCGTTAGAGTACGTGAAGAGTGTAGTAGAAGTATGTGCGGAGTGAGAACATATAGCATGAAAAAACCACGATCAACGTGTTAATCCATGTGGCGTAATGATAGACGTGAGATCGTTATGAGGAGCACTAAGCGAGATTGATGATTTTATTGTTAAACGATCAAGATTTTGATTGTCATCATTGATGGAGATGTGATGGGGAAAGAAGTGATTAGTTCCCAACCCAATTGCATGTTTGTATGTGTGAGAAACTAAGGATTTGGGCATACTATCACCAGAGGAAGGGTGTAGGGAGATAATTCTAGTGTATCTCAAATTTAACTAAATCCTCAAAAGATTTAGCCATTGTAGACGGACACAAATCAAAATTTTGGTGATTTTTGGATCCATATTTTTCAATCAAGCGTGTTGACCCATATAGGAGCAATATAGGAAAGGAAATGACATCTCATTTCCCCCACTCCAAGTGTTTCCTCATAATGTGTGTGTGCTGGATTCCATGTTAGGTCATATGGAAGCAATTGCGAAATGTAGAATAACTTCCCATGTTAGGTCATCTAAGAAAGTGGTGATATAACTCCCAAATTAGGTCATATGGGATGATAAATGCACTGTGTTGACGTTGATTTTTATTATTTTAGAGATTGAAATATGTGTGATTGATTGATTGGTTACTCGTGGAGAGATTTTATGGTTGTTTCCCCTAGGTTAGGTCATTAGGGGGGGTTTGCTAGAAAATGATGTGAAACATCATATGGTGTATGAGAAATTTTTCAATAATGACGAATTATGAATGTAGATTGATCATGTAGTGATGCCATGGGAATTATAGGATGACCCCAATTATATTCCCCCTTTTAACGAAAGGGGAAGTGATGATGAGAATGAACGTTGCCCCGAAAGTAAGCGCATGATCAAGTATGTGTGATAGATATCATAAAAGTGTGTGTATATCTAATGGGAATAATGTCAATGAGAAAAATTGTGTGTAATATGTGTATAATACAATAATAGGGTAATTTTGATGAGAACGACATGAACAAGATAGAAATCGGAGTAAATATGCTCAAGAAATGATCAAAATCATGCGGTGTGTTGATGAACCCCTATTTTGTCATGTGTAAACCTATGTGAAACCTTGTATTACCTTAGTATAATTTTGAATGATGATGATATGATATTTTAGCACTTTATAATTAATACTTTGCTATACTTGGAATGAAATATTATGCATATTCTTGTTATATTTATCTTATTAATGTTTCTTCAAATATGGCTAAATGAAATCTTTTATGGGTATTAATAATCTATTTGGAAAAGCATGTGTTAAGTCATCGCAGGAGTTAATTGCAAACTAGTGCTTATAAACTTGTGCATGAATAATTGGTGTACAGAGCAAGACTTCTCTTATAGCGCAGAATCACCTTTGCATTAGTGCAGAATCACCTTTGCATTAACACGGGAATCAACGTGGTGCACATGACTCATCCATATCATTAATTCAAACTTCCTTGAAACAAGGAACTTGCACAAAAGAAATGAGTAATTCGATGGCTGAACTATAAGTTGATACAACTGGCAGCACAACGACATGAGCATGAAACATGTGCCACATCTCAACCTACCTTCATGAAGATTATGAGGTCCAGTTATCCCTAGTTTAACTCCACTTGGAAACATGGTGAAGATAGACACTTATGGATTTATGATCGCCATGATTCTCTGTAATCAATTTGAGATCTACAATATCTTCCAGTGCTGATTGACTCCTTCAAAGGATCCAATTTCAGTCTCTTCCATAGTAATAAGCATTACATAAAATACTTCTTCTATAATTGTAATCCTTAAAAATAGTAGTCATTATTTTAGTCAACGTCTAGTTAAGTAGATGATAATAATTACAAATAAACTAGTTCTCTCCTAAAATAACTAGGACTCCTCTTGTATAAGAGAGATAATGTATTAAGATTCAAGTTTGGTTTAATTAGTTTATGATTGTAAAAGGTAGTTCTTTCAATTCAATAAAATTATAGATTTAGGGGGAAATTTTGTTGTGTAACTTTGGATGCTAAACTTGATCGAAGGGAAGGAGCAAGGGCCACTCCTCCCCAACAAAAGGGAGATTTTACTTGTTGTTTCCTTTATGTTATAACGCAACTATTTAATATTCCAACATTGAATTGTTTTTCGTACTATTAAGATTTTGTCTTTAATATTCTTGCTTTCAATGCATTTCATTTTATAATTGCAGTTAGTTATTATTTAGTTAATTCCATTATTAAGTACGTGTTGAGAGCAATTCCTATTGTTCCCTTTGTTGTAAAAAACCATGGACACCGCCCTGGATTGACATATATAATATAATTAAAGTATGATTATTAATGATGCTCATCACTTTTTGACGCCATTGTCAGGGAAATTTCAAGGTGTTATCAAAGGTTAAAGGTGCTAGCTAGAAGTGTTTATTGGTTGTCTGGTAAGTTTCCATTCAGAAATTTTATTTCCATAACTCTTTTCTTAAGAAGTATAGAAGACCTTGTAGTGATAACAAGAATCCTCTATGTTTTGGAGTATGTGGAACACAAACAACCAGGTTAAGTGTTGATGGTTAGGAACTATCCTTAGTATGATAGGATTTTATGTTTAGACCTAGAGACCATAGAGGTAGATTCATTAGGATAAATTTTCAAAACCCCCCTCAAAACTAGCCTATGGAACAACTTGTTGACCAAGGAAGGATGGCTGATGAAGTAGAAAATCCTAATGGTGTAGAAAATGGAAACCCTCCAATTGGTAGAATGTTTACCTACCCCATACAACTAGATCCTAATGACCAAGCTCCTATGAAAAATATATCCCCCTTAATTTTACCAATCTTTCGGGATTAGTCTCAGAAGACCCTGACCAATTCCTTTTTGAATTTAAGGTCTTATGCCAAACTTATGATTACACTTCCGATTCCCAGAAGCTCAAGTTATTTCCCTCCACTTTAAAAGATACAACTATGAGATGGTTTATGGGATTAACTCCTAACTCCATCCATAGTTGGGAGGAGATGGAAAAAAATTTCTTGGACAAGTATCAAGACTACTGCAGAGTCCGGGACAAGAAGGAGAAATTTTTAGAATTCAACAAAAGGAAGATGAGAGTGTGGAAGATTATCTAGATCGGTTCCTCTTCCTTCACAAGAGGTGTGGGACTGGCCTAGATATTAATCTTCTCAAAACCTTATTTCTTAAAGGGTTGGATGAAGACACATATGAAGCCTTCAATCTTATGGGAAAAGGAGACATGAACAAAAACTAGAATTTACGAAATCATTGACCTCTATAGGAACTACTCCCAAAATCGACCTAGCTTTTGTAGGCAGAAAGGAAAAAATAGTCAGTGGTGATATATCCAAACTAAGGGAAGAAATCACAAATTTAAGAATAGAACGTTTGGTTCAACTCAATATCACTATAGATAGGGAGAAAGCCAGAAATACAGAGCCTTTGTTCATCTACTACCCAAGATGTAGAGACAAACATGGACTTAAAGACTACCCCTTAGACAAGATAGACATTTGTCTTCTTTGCAAACTCAAGCATGCCACGTTAAGACCATTTGATCAAACACACAAGATGAAATCCCAGTTGAATTATATGGCTCGAGGAAACCAGGAATGCAATCTAACCCAAATATCCTAACCTTGGGCCCACCATTGCCATATCCCCAACCTTGGGCCCAACAAGCCCCACAATAGTAGAGCCCACAGTGGAATGCACCACTAAGTTATTATCGACAACCCTAGCTCCACATCCAAACATTCCATTGTTTCAACAGTTTAACCCTCAGTACCAATAGAAGTGGAATGTACCTCAAGGATCTGAGTAGAGTATTATAATCAAAGAAGATACCGAGGTCAATAAGCCTTGTTGACTAGACCTACAAATGCTGCCCCATCCTATGAACCTGCCCAGCCACACATACCTGAAAAAACCATGGAAAATCCCAAAAATGTGAGGTAGTGTAACCCGATATACACTATGGAATTAGATAGAAACCCCATAGTCAATTCAGTGGATTGTAAGAATATCTTGTTGTGCTCAGGGAATGATACCTCAAAACCTTCATCCCTTTTGATAGAAGAAATCCCTGAGGACATAGAAAACCAAAAGAAATGTAGCCTAGTCCTGTCATTGAGGAAACTCCTCAACCAAATGTTGACATTCCTTTTCCATCTAGACTCTTAAAAAACATAGTATTGTAGTTCTCAAACAACTAGAGTCATATTTAATTCAGGGACTAAGGAAGTTGAGTATTGACATTCCCTTTTGTTGCAAGCTCTTAAGGAAATTCCTAAACTAAACAAGACAATCAAAGAGCTATGTTTTAAGACTCTAGGAAGAAAAAGAACTAACCTAAAACCATCCATGTTGATGAGAAACTTGCTATTATTCTAGAAGGGAATATGACCCCTCCTAAATACGGAGACCCTAGAAGTCCTATTGTTACAATTTTCATAGGAGATGTCCATATTCCTAACGTCCTAGTAGACCTAGGGGTTGCTATCAACGTTATGACCATAAATACTCATCCACCATGAACCGCCTAAATCATAATCAACCTCCGTAGTCTTACGAAATGGTTGATCAATTTATAAACAAGCCAAAGGGAATTATAGAGGATGTCATTGTTACTATTGAATCCTGGGACTATTCGGTAGACTTCATGATCATAAAAATGAAGAATAGGAATATTGGATACCCCATAATCCTAGGACATCCTTGGTTAGCCACAACTATTTCCCTCATCGATTGCAAGACAGGGAATATGGTGATTACAAATGGAGGATTTGAAAAAATTATCATTATACCATGCTACAAAACCATTTGCTACAGATAACAAAAAATGGTGTAAGGACAATTTAGATGATTCAAATGACATCATATCTTCTCTAGCCATGGTTATAATCTAAGAACACTCAGATTAAATTCAATATGGTGACCATGATTCTTGTGTTGGACATACTATAAGACCTACGATTGAGTCTTGTGCTAGATTCATTTTGATTCTGCATTAGGTAGGGAAAAATTTAGTGGCGAATATTCGTAATATGGTGAATATTCCATTTTTGAAAATTTTGAAAGGTGAATTTTATGGCGGGTCAATGACCTTTGTTTGCCTAAAAATTACACTTTAATTTTTTTCGTGGGCTCGCTTCACCTACCCTTGAAAAATATCCCCTATATAATCCTAGATTTTTCACCAAGTAGAACACTTCTACTTCACATTTTGTCAACAATATGATATATCCCGTATTGCAGATGAGCAACAAGGGGTAAGTTATTGATGCACGACAAAGGTACCGTAGATATTGACGCATAGATGTATTAAACATGCATGACAAAGAGTTTGTTGACGAGTGACACAAAGATATTTTTGATGTGCAAGCAGGGTGGAGGCTGCAGACGCCATAGCGGAGATTTTCACGTGTCCAAAAATGCATTAACGCACGCCAATGAAGGATATTAACGCATCAATAACCTTATTTAACATGCGTCAAATCTACATGTCAATGAGGATTATTTGTTGATTTAGCATGACACCGATGGATAGTGACGCGTAAAGAAGGTATAAGATATTGACACATAGCAAACGCATGACAAAGAGTTTGTTGATGTGCGAAAACTATATTTTTTGATGCGTAAAAGAGGGCGGAGGCTCTAAAGGTACATGAGATTTTGCTTTCCCACGTTAGAAAAATGCATTGGCGACGCCATGAGGTCTCATTGACACTAGCCAATGCATTTTTTTGAAAAAAATGCGATAAAAAATCTCCCATCGCGTGCTACATGATTATAGGGACCACTTGAAAATCAGGTGAAAATTTTTCATACAACCCCAAAATTATCCACCTTTCCTTTATTCACGGGTATTTTCCACCTTCGATTTCTAAGAGGTCTCTTAAAATGAACCACCGGCGTTAGGTCTAATTCAAGTCTTTGCCGCTGACTAACGAAACAAGAGATGATTTTATGGATGAAAACAACCAACCCATCATCTTTCCCTATGCACGAATATAGACTCGACTAAGTCCATATTTCAAAACATCAGTATTGTTCACATATTTATCCCCCACAGGTGTCCATTGAATGCATTATTGAGAGAGTATCATGTTGTAGATTCCTTTCATCCAGGTACCAAATAGCTACCTATTTTCCTAGGGAAGATTTACGATAGTTAATAGTTGGCTGACTAGTTAGGAGGAGAATACCCTATTTGAACTCTTATGCTCTCATCCCCAAGATTTTGCTTGGGAATATAGTGACATGAAGGGTATTCATCCTAGTATTTTTACACATCACATCTATACCACTGATTCCAGACTAGTCAAGAAACCTCAAAGAAGGATAAACCATGCTCTAAGAGACATTGTGAAAACTAAGATTGAAAAACTTCTAAAGGTAGGATTCATTTATCCAATATTAGACAGTCAGTGGGTTTCTCCATTAGTCATAGTTCCTAAAAAAGAATGGGAAATGGAGAGTTTGTGTGGATTATAGGGAACTAAATAAGGCAACTCATAGGGATTATTTTCCATTACCTTTTATTGACCAAGTCTTAGACAATCTATCTGGAAAAAGGTACTTTTCATTTCTTGATGGGTTCATGGTTATAATCAAAGAATAGTTTAAAGACCAAAACAAAATAACTTTCACCTACCCATGGGGAACATTTTCTTACAAGGTGTTACCTTTTGGTTTATGTAATGCTCCTGCTACTTTTTAAAGGGCCATGTTGGCAATATTTTCTGATCTCACTCATGACTGTGTAGAGATTTACATGGATGATTTCACAGTTTATGGAGAAACATTCCAAGAGGCGGTTGACAAATATAAACAAAGTCCTTTCTCGGTGTGAAAAACATCAATTATCCTTAAACCATGAAAAATGTTTATTTATGATGGAATAAGGGATTTTCTTAGGCCATCACGTTTCAGCTGAATGGATTAAGGTAGACCTAGACAAGCTCAATATCATTATAACACTCCCATCTCCCACAAACCAAACAGAGCTAAGAATCTTTCTTGGCCATGCTAGTTACTATCCAAGGTTTATATCGATTTTAGCAAGATAGCTTGTCCATTATTTGTTATTCTAACTAAAGATTTTGAATTTGAATGGAAAGCATGCCAACAAGATTTTGATGTTATCAAAGGTAAGTTAATAAGCACACCAATACTAAGAGGTACGAATTGAAGGCTTCCCTTCCATATAGAACCAAGATGCCTCCAAAGAAGCAGTAGGTGTTGTCCTTAGACAACAAGAGGAGGGAGAGTCTATACATGCTATTTATTACATCAATAAAAATCTCTCCCTTGTTAAAAAAATTACACCACAATAGAGAAGGAATTTCTTACAGTTGTATATGCAATCAATAAGTTTCACCATTATATTATAGGATATGAAGTGATTGTTCACACTGACCACTTTGCTATCAAATATCTAATGAACAAACCTTTAGTGCATGGTAGGATTATAAGGTAGTTGTTCCTTGTTGTAGGAATTTAACATTAAAATCATTGACAAACAAGTAAATCCAATGTGGTAGCTGATTTTATTTCAAGACTTACTACTTCAAAAGAAGAAGAGCAGGTTAATGATGACTTCCTAGATGAACATCTGTTTGTAATTTCCACTACTTCTCCTTAGTATGCAGATATGGCTAATTACTTGGCTACAGGGAAGTTCCCAACCTTTCTCACACAAAAGAAAAGAAAATAATTAATTAAATAGAGTGTGACGTATACATGGCTAAATGGAATTATTTTTAAATGTGGACCTGATCATGTTTTACGTAGGTGTGTAGCTGAGGATGAAGTATTTGACATACTTAGAGCATGTCATGATGATCCATCAAGAGGACATTATTCAGTTCAAAGGACCATTCACAAAGTTCTAGGAGCTAGTTATTATTGGCCTTCCTTGTAAACACAAGAATTCATCACCATAGCACCTAGAGTCCAATGGTCAAGTCGAGCTTACTAACATAGAATTGAATATCCTAACCAAAATAGTGGACATCTTAAGGAAGAATTGGGTTCAAAAATTCTTGAAGCAATATGGGCATACAACACTACTTGGAAAATAACCACAAGATTTACTCCCTATGAATTGGTCTATGGGAAGAAGCCCATTCTCCCTATAGAGTTTGAGATTCAAACCTTGAGAAAAGCTGCTTATGTGGGAATTGAACTATCTGAGGCACAACAAGCAAGGATTGTACAACTAAATGAGCTAGATGAAATGAGACTTCAAGCATTGCATCAAACTAAAATCATCCAACACCAGAGCAAGTATGGCATGACAAACACATAAAGCCAAGGAAATTACAAGAAGGGGATTGGGCTCTGTTATTTGATTCAAAGTATAAGGATTTCAAAGGAAATTGCAAACACGATGGATGGGACCATATAAAATTGAACAAGTATTCGAAAATGGGACCGTCCAACTGATTCCAATTGATGGAGAGAAGAAATTAATGTTGGTTAATGGGCACAGCTGAGGCTGTACCATAAACCAACATCCAGAGAAGAGTTTCAAAATGAAATTCAAGAAGATTTAGCTCTGAAGTGTTTGGAAAAAGTCTCTTTTTCCAACACAACTCAAAACTGAGCTATTTGTCACAAGAAATAAAGAGGAGATGACTAAAAACTAGAAATGGTGGTCATCATCCTCTAAAGCATTGGTTGAAAACCAACAATGGTGGCCATTGCTTTCTAAAAAAATAAAATATATATATATATATATATATATATATATATATATATATATATATATATATATATATATATATATATATATATATAATAAATTCAAGTGGTTGAAAACTAGAAATGGCGGCCACCACCCCTGAATCTTGCGAGCAATAAATGAAGGATGACGTGTAGATGGAAGATCAAATCAACATGAAGATGGTGATCAATGATGGGACAAGAAAATTTAATAAGGTATGTGCAATATTCCCCTCTTAAATATTGAAAGGTTTTAATTTATGAACTGTTAATTATTACATTCATGCACATTGATTACTTTCTTCATTTCCAATGTATTCCCACGCTTCACATATCCCCACAAAATCTTCCATCCCTCTCCACATTAACCACCACACGTACCAATAATTATTATCATCACTTTGGGATTTGATTAAACCTTTCCCAATTCGGTTGTTTTATTTGTAACCATTTCTCCATCTCTGTCACTTTCCAAATTCCAGTCTAACACTCTTGCACTGCTACCATTCTTGTGCCCACTTCCATCTCTGTAAATATTGTTGTCCCAATCTTGTGCCCCTCTATTTTTCACTTATCAGTCATGGGACCTAGACTAAGGCATGAACCAACCAATCAACGGACACCTAGTAGCCAACGCAGAGTCAATAGAAATCGTTGAAAAGCAAGATGGCTAGACTTACTTTGCTTTCATATGAGGAATTCAACATCAAGATGACAAAGAGTTCACTAAAAACATGGAGGAAGGGTACTCCCTTGTGCAAGGTAAGAAAATTCCATTTACCCCCATTGTAATTAGTCATATTTCTAGTATACCTGACGAAGGAAAAATAGTCAATGATAGGACATTATATGTTGAGCTTATTAAGAGGTTTTTAGTTGGGAAAAGGAAAATTGGAATTGGTGGTAGACAACAAAGGGAAAGAAAAAGGTATAAAAAGGAATAATCTTCCACAACCTTGGTCAAGAGGTTCTAAATGGGTAATTAAATATTTCACCTCATGAAGGGCAGTATGAGATCATTTTGGGCCCTGTGTTGAGAATTCGATACACCTTCGCCATGGCCAAACAAAACCCAAGTATAAAATAAATTTGCCTCATTTTTGTATGAATATGTTGATTCTACCACTAAAAATTTATTTGGGGCCTCCTACCTAAAATTCCAAGGCCTAATTCATTTGATTTAAAAACATCAATTTTTTTGGAGGAGGAACGACCATAGGAAATAGTTGAAATTCCAAAAGAAGTGTTCCTAGAGTCTGGTTTAGTCCTAGAGAAAAATCCCTCTACTTCAGAAAGACCTAAGAAACATCCTAGGACCTCTAGGCATGCTCAAGCTCTCAATGAAACACCAACTAAAATTGTTCCTTCTCAGGAAGAACAAGAAACAACGACTATTATGCAGACCATACTTAAGACACCGCCTATGTTTCCTCATCAATTTGTGTTACCCTTTGTCCCTATTGGTGAGAAAGAAGTTGAACACACTCCAACCACTATTGTAAATAAAGGTAAGGAACCTATGGTGATAGGAGAACCTAGTTCTCCCCGACCACGACACGGTTCTATAATAAATATTGCCCTTATCTAAAATTTAGTTTGAGCTACAAATAGCTTAGGAAAGAATTACACATCTCCAACTGCTTCTTGAGGCCAAAGAGGCCAGTTTATCATAGCTGGAGGCTGATAAAAATTAGAAGATCCAACAGTTATAACATAATTTAAAGTAGTGAGGAGGTTGTTCTTCAACTCTAGCATGCCTTGGAAGAAAGAGAACAACAAATTAACTCCCTTCAGGTCAAAACAGATGAGTTGAATGCATCCCTTGCAGTTGTGCAAGAAAATAGGCAGGAAATAGAGTATGTAGCTACTGAAGAGAAAACCACTCAGACATACTTTATTTTTACCCAAATTATTATCCTGAAGGGAATGGTTAAATAGATACAAGAATGTTATAGGCTCAGAGAAATTGCTGATGAGAACAAGGCTTTGAAGGATGAAAACAAACTGCTCAAGGAGAATGTTCTTATTGTTTCTTGGTTATATGATCAAGTTCTTTCATGTAGGCCCCCTTCCAATTTTTATGCAATATTTTTGAAAGAAAAATTTCTAAAATGGCAAATATCTAGAGCCCATGCTATGCATGATATTGATTTTCACACCTCTTCCAAATCAATTAATTTCCCCACTCCATTTCCCACAAAAATCCCCATTGAATTAATCGATGTTAATTAGTTAATTAATCCATTTCAACCCCTAAATTAAACCCAATCTTCCTCACATGCCAAATATTCCCTATGTCCCCCATTTGAGAATTAAAAATACAAGTTTAATCCTCACCCACTCTTTTGGCCCCCACTCACCTAATCATGCCCACATTTTCAAACTGTGATTACTTAAAATCCTCTAAGTTAATCCAATTCCTAGGCTATAAATACAACCTTACCCCCTCTAAAACACATAGAGAATAAGCTTGGATATACTATCTAGAACTCTTGCATCCTTTGAGCATAGAACATCCTTCCACCTCCCTAATGCCCAAATAGCCTCATCTTGAAGCATCCCAAATCCATAATCCCTTTGTCCATTGGTGCAAAGTAAGTTGATCTTGTTGAGAAGGCCTTGCTCTGGTTCGAGGAAAGCACCTACATTTCACGCAATCAAGGCTCATCCATGTTTCACTACCCATTTTGAGGTTTGCTAAGGAATCACGAAGGAGGAGGTATCTAGCTAGTTGCTTTACTTTCTTGATTATCAATGTATTTTCCTAGCTCACATTCTAGCACGCCTAGGTGGGACTTACCCACGACTTATTATTTTTAATCTCACAACTCATTGCTTTGTCCATAGTTTTCCTACTGGTATTTGTCATTATACTCTCATTTTCCATTCCATATGGCATGTTGTGGCTAATGTTTACTTTATGGGAGATAGTATTGCTTTGTGGTGTCCTATGTTATCTATGTGGGTTCTGATGGTGATGGACACTCTGCCTGCCACATCGTAAACCTCTTTGAGGGGTTATTCATCTGTAAATTTATTTGTTGTCACATGTCTTAATAACCTCTTTTGTGCAGCTATTTTGGGATCCATTGGTATTCGCATGTTGGTTTATTTCTTGTCATTCTGTTTCTCGTTGCGTTATTCTACTTTGTGCAGGTATCAGTACCCAAAAACAAGAATCGACTAACTTTTTGTTCTCCATTTTGCTAACCATGCAGATTTCCACAATCTAAAAATCTAAAACATCTTGATTTATAGTCATTATTTAGTGTGATATTTTTTTGGAATATTTCACTTTTGATTCCTAACTTGGTTGTAGGTTGTCAAGGGGTTAGTTCATCTTAATTCACATTATACATTTGTATTTTGATGATATCAGAGAAAAAAATCATACTTTGAGTTCTACTATCATGGGAAATCAATCCAAAAAAATTTTAATCTTAGTCTCTGATTGATATCAATCTAGATTTCTAAATAAAAAATCCATTTTAATATTTTCTAGTTTGATTTAATACTCATATTTTGTAGTTGGATTTAGTTTTATTTTTCGTTTTCTAGATTTTCTATTTTTCATTTTGTGGTTTGTACTAATCTGTGATCTATTCTTTGTGTTTTGTGTCTAAAACCTACAAACAAAAATAGTATTAAATAAATCAAAATAAAAAAACTATTCTAAACAACCTAAACTACTAACCCTTCCCCCTATCATCTCAGCTCCCCAGCTCGGTTGAGTTGATCCTATCACCCATCCCCCCCTATCTCATCCCCTAACCTATCTCCAAGCTCTCACACTCCCCCCTAATCCCAAACTCCCCGCCACTTGACGTCCAGCCTCCCATCCCTTGGTCGTACCCGATCCCTTACCCTGATCCCTTACCCACTGTCTCTCCCATACCCCATCTCCCTTTTCGGACGTCCCGTATGGAACCCCATCTCCATTTCATCCCCTCGGCCTGCTATTTGTCCACATTACTTAGATCCAACTCAACCCATCCCTTCCCACATGTCCCCTTTACTCAAAAACATCCCCGATCCCCTCGAGATCTCCGACTTGACCTATCACAAACCACTCAACCAAACCATTACACGACCCCATGACCTTCTCCCACACACTCATTCCATAATTCATATCTCCATGTCCTCTGCACCCACCTTCTAATCCCCATATCCATTACTACCTCAGATCTCCCACACCCCGATCCAATACTCCACACTCACTCACATCACTTACCCTCCACAGCCACTCCATTCCCAAATGATGACTTAACCAAGACTTTGCCTCCCATGCATTCACACAAAAAACTCCTACTATGTAGCTCACGTTCCACACACACAACTTCCCTTTACCATCCTTCGATTCACATCTCCTCCAGCCCTACCACCATAAATAATCAATCAAACACACAACCACCACATTTTTTAGGTTTCGGTTTCACTCATTCGTTTATTTTTTCAAACTTCAATTATGCCCTAATGTTTCTTTTATTTTTCATCTAATTTCATTACATGCCTATTTCTTAAGATAGACAATCCTTCATTTTTTATTTAGTTTTTATTAGTTAATCTTTATTTAGTCAATTGGCTCAATTCAAGCTCACTTAACTTTTAATCATTTTGCATTATTTTCATTTGTTAATATTTTCTTTTTGATGCTTAAATCATATTTACTTGATTAATTTCATTATGTAATTGGTATAGGTACTTGCATTGAATCAATTACGCTTGTTTAGTTTTCCTTTGTCACTGTTTGTCAATTAACAATTAATCATCCCGATCATTTCTTTTTACCTTTTCCATAACAATAGTTTTTGTTCATTAATTAACTTCATTATCTAATTAGAAACTTTGCATTAATTAATTAGATTAATTGATTTAATTAGACTTTGTACTTAATTTTCTTAGATTAATATATTTAAACTTTGTGATCAGTTAATTAGCTTATTTAATTTAATCGGGTCCTTTCATTTCATTATGACCTTCAATTATTTTTCTCATATTTTCTAACCACGTGCACTAATTGTGTTGTTTCATTTTATAGGATTTTACGACATTTTAGTTCCCTCCCTATGTTGTCAAAGACTATATTTCGAAACCTATACATGACACACACCACTTTCTTATGACCTTTTTGCCACTTACACCGGTTGCTTGTGAATTTAGGGTCACAGGACGTTTCGAAACCCCTTGGAGTCACTTTTTAATCATTTTGTCATTTTTAAACACCTTGCATTGTTATCTAACACTTTTGGGTGAATCTAGTTGTCATTTTCTTTTTTTTTTTTTGTGAAGCTAGTTGTAATCGCACCCCCCCCGTGTATGCTTTTCTCTTGCGCTTTTTAAAGTGACCTTGAGAACCAAAAATGCGGTGTTGGTCTTTTATCATTCTCTTTTTTTTCTTGTGTTTAAAAATTAGAAACTATTAATCTTTGTTAGACCACATCATTTGAAACTTCATTTGCTAACTGTGTCTGTAAGATCCATTTCCTTATTATTTTTTGTCTCTAACTATCATTTCAATCGTTATTTTATTTCATCGCATTATTAATATTTTTTTGGTCATTGGTTGTGTATGCTCTTTTCCTATGCCTTTGAGCGATCTAGAAAATAAAAAACAACCATGATCACTTTTCTAACACTTCATTTGTAGGATAACTACTAATTTGTTTTTTTCAGGACCGCATTGCATGTAGAATATTGTCAAAAACACAAAAAAAAAAAAATTTTTTTAACCTTCCCACAAAAGTACCACCATTCAAAGAAAATTGTTGAAACCAAAAAAAAATTAGCACGCTCAGGTACACTTGTCATTTTCCACCGGTGATTTATTTCAAGTTGGAAAGAACTTTGTTGTTAATCACATCATCATTTTGTTTTTACACATGTAGTAGAGGTGGATTTCATCACCACCAACACTACACCGGTGATGTGGACTTCACTACCACACACCAACAACATTCACATTTGCATTGCACTTTGAGACCTAGTCTCATCACAACGTTCGATATCTACCTCGCCCCTGGTCCCCACTTACAGGTGATGTTGTCATGTGGAACATGCAAGTCACGCCTAAATAGTTGTAACAACAAAGCTAAGACATTTTCCCTATAAATCTTCGGGAGTTATAAGGACACCATACACATTCATCCCCCATCACCTTCCACCTTTTCCCAACACTTGCCTTGGCGTGGTGATTCACTCCAAAGCAGGTAAAGTAAGAATTGGTGAGTCTTTTTGGAGTGATAAGAGCCTACATCCACCATTCCACAACATATTGTATGATTGCATGAAACAATGATCATTCCCAAAGAATCTACCTCTTGAGCCAAAACAATTTGATACACATGATTGCTTGTTGTTTGTAAACAAAGTAGTTTAGCATTGTTCTTATCATAAAAATTGGTTGATATCAATGTGTTCATTGTAAAGTTCAAATCCTAGTCATGTTCCACAAAACCATTTCTCAACAAATTCAATACCAAACAAAACATTGAATCAATCAAACAACGAAGATCAAAACATCACATTGATTTCATTAGCTTGCTTCATCAAAAAAAAATCCTTCATAGCTTGTTTCTAGCTATATCAAACTGATATTGAGTGACTTGTGTTCACTCCTTATCTCATCAATTGTCAAAACATCCTTCATAGCTTGTTTCAAGCTATATCAAACTATATTGAGTGACTTGCATTCACTCCTTATCTCATCAATTGTCAAAACATCCTTCATAGCTTGTTTCAAGCTATATCAAACTGATATTAAGTGACTTGTGTTCACTCTTTATCTCATTAATTATCAAAACATCCTTCATAGCTTGTTTTAAGCTATATCAAACTGACATTGAGTGACTTGTTTGAGTTCACTCTTATTTCATCAACTGTCAAGTTTATCAAAACCACATTTGACATAAATCCCTTCATAGCTCATTTTGAGTTATATCACAATCGTGTTGAGTCACTTGTTTGAGTTACTCTTCCTATCAAAAATCTAGAGCTTGTTTAAGCTAAATCTACACAACACAACACAAATCCCCTAATAGCTCATTTTGAGTTATATCACAATCATATTGAGTTAACTTTCTTGAGTTACTCTCCCTATCAACAATCAAGAGCTTATTTAAGCCAAATCCAACACAAGCTTGTGCTAGCTTACACCAATCTAATCATGGTGGTCACACGTAGTCACAAAGAAACCCTCTACACACTAAAAATGATGATGAAGAAGTCACGCAACCATAACTCACCAACAAAGAACAAGAACAAGTAGATAGGGTGATAGAGAAAACAAGAACGAATACCTACTACGCATCCTAGCCATGGGGGAAAACTACCCCTAACTTCGGGACTAAAAATCTAAACAAACTTATAGACAATGGTGAATCGAGTCACCACAATGAAATACCAAATCAACCCAAATAACTCTTCAACCAATGAGTTATTTACCAAAATCCAAGAGTTAACAAGGAAACTTGAGGAAGTAATCTTACTAGAGCTGAAAGGTTAAAAGACCCCAATCCAGAACCACATACTCACGAAGTCCTTGATAACCCATCCCCGACTCTCCATTCGCACAAGAATGGAAACATATGAAAGACACCATTTAGGGGCTACAAAAGCAATCAAAATAGTTCAACTTTGAAGAACTATGCCCCTACCCATTTGATATGAAATGTTACACTTACCACTTTCCATCATCCTTCAAACTCCAAAATTTGATAAATACAAAGGCAAGGGTGACCCCCGTGAACATGTCAAATAATTTTACATGTAATGTCAGAAGTATCTTATCATGACACATATCTTTTATGATTATTTCCTAAAATTTTAGGAGGACATGCCTTAGACTAGTTCCTCCATCTTCCCAAAGGGTCAATCATGACATTCACAGACTTATGAAAAAAATTGTTAAACATTTTTCCTTCAACCTAGACTCGAAGTAACCATGCTTGATCTTTGTAACACTAGGCAAAGGCCCAATGAAAAACTTTTCCTCCTTTTTACAATGATGGCGAGGAATTGTGAGAAAATTTCCTTGCTCAATACCAGAGAGACAATTGGTCAACATTTTTGTCCCAAACCTCATTGCAAAATTATCATTCCACATGCAAATGAACTTGTATAAGTAATTTCAAAGAAGTCATTGAAAAGGAACATAGATCAAGAAATCCCTCATTTCTAAGGGCTTACTTAAGACACCCTTTAGGGACCAACCTCATAGGGACACCCCTCAGAACAAGGACAAATCCAAATTCTTTAATCGGAACCAAAATATATTCAACAAAAGTGTTACTGATTCTCACCATGTCTGAAACATTCAAAATAATCCACTCAACACAATTAAATCCAACAAACAACCAATCGTAATCCCTAGAAAGGAAGCTCCTTCTCGTGACAGGTGAAGACAATTCACTCCACTTGGAGAAATCCTATCTAGCATCTTCCATCACTTAGAAAATGCCAACATGATCACATACCCCATTGTTAAACCCTTTGAAGAAGGGAAACCCAAACCAAATTGGTATAAGGACAATGAATATTGTGATTACCATCACATAAAAGGGCACTCTACAGATCGATGCATGCAAATTTTCCATTACACCCAAGACTTGATCAAATGCGAGACATAGAAGTTGAAAATACTTCCAAGACAAAGACCCCCAAAAAACTCAACATGTTAAAAAACCCTTCCCTAACCACGATGATAATTCAAAGGACAAGGGCCAATCATCAAGCAACATTGAGTATGACTCAGTCATCTCGACCATAGACTACGACCAAGACCTAGTGGCTACCATAAAGATCGGAGAACTAACATGCGGTCACCACCAAATAGAAAAAGTGTGGGTCCCCACCAAAAACAATACACTACTTCTCCCTCTCACCACCTCTAATCCACCATCTAACTCCACCACCACTTCCACTTCACAACCTACGTCGTCATTCAACATTGTCAAATAATTGGAAAAGACCACAACACAAATTTCCATCATGGAATTACTTAAGTCTTCTCCCACACTACAATGCATCCTTATGAAAACATTGAATAATGCTTGTGTCCCAAAGGACATCAATTCACAACAATTCTAGGCTTTAATCACATCTTTTTCGGTACCCAATCCTATTCTATCATTCGGTCCCGATGACCTTCTTAACCCCAACATTGCTAACAATCATTCTTTATACATCGAGGGTTATATAACTCATCATAAGATCAAGCATGTATTAGTCGAAAATGGATCCACATTGAATATTTGTTCCATGAAACTCTTATGATGTCTAGGTTACACTAAAATGATTTACAAAACAACATCATAACCATTCGTGGGTATGATAATAGTGAAAGAAATTATGAAGGCACAATCACATTACCTCTCAAGGTTGGACCAGTCACTTTAGAAACATTATGTCATGTGGTGGATGTAGAAGTTGCATATAACATTCTCATTGGTGACCATGGATTCATGCCATGAAAGTTGTCCCATCAACGTTCCACCAATGTATTAAATTCCCCCACTTGGACAAAGAATTTACATTACATGTGGATTCCAAACCCTTTGAGTATTGTAGATTCCTTGAAGGGCGGTATATAAATGATCACTATTGTCCATCGGCAGATAAGTACACTCCACCTTGCATAATCCCTAACTAAACATGTGTCGATCCAAATACGCTTCCCAAATATACTCCAAAACCATCATCTTTTATTGACCATCACCTTCTAATCAACCAACGTCTTCCAATCCATTCTCTTCTGCTAATCAACAATCTTCAACCAGTCCCCCTCCCACTAACCAATCATCTTCTTCCACTAACCAACCTTCTTCTTATAACAACAATCCCTCTTCCACTAAACAATCCTCTTCCTCGCCTAGTAAACCTTCTTCATCTAACCATACCTCTTCTATTAGGATACCTTCCCTTTGATTAACCAAGCTTCATCCTCTAATCCACCCCCTCTTCTTATAACCCATTCTCTCCATCTTTCAAAACTACCAAACTAACTTCCCCACCACATGAGGTACCTACTTGTCCCCCTATCACACACATTCAAAATCATTGACAAAGGATGTGGTGAATATAAATTCCAAAAGGTTGCAGACTCTTTTTACATCAACAAATCCCCACACACCTATGACAAACCCAACGCTCTGCATCTTAGAATCCATCCCACTTACAAATTGGGTCAATCAGTTTGGAAGAAATTTGGTTATCTAGACAACAACATATTCCAAGTTCTTTAGGATCTTGGTTATACAATGATGAATTTGCTCCTGTAATGATTCCCTCAATTTACCAAAGCTCATCGAATGATGAAAAACATGCGATGGAAGGGTAAAGGACTCGGTCCAAATGGACAAGGTCATTTAGACCCAATAACTTGCATCGAACATCATGGTAAACATGACTCTGGTTTCAAGATATTCAATATAGATCTTGCATTAATTTCAAGTAACAATGATGACAAAACTCTGATAGTGACACCAGGTCTACACACAACCTTTTTGAAGACCTTGCTTTGAAACAAATCTTTACTTTGAACATTTATCCATCAACGTCATCGATTTCAAGCTTATGCATCCAAATCTCATAGACCATGACCAATTACATCATGTGGCCATGGACATGTTCCAAAATGATGAGGCCATTGAAGAGTTTCCTTGAACTCATGATCAAATCCCCATTTATGACCATAAAAAAGGATTTGAGATCAACCTTGATGAATCTACCTATTTTGGTGAAGAAATAGAATATTCGGATCCTTTACCTTTGGAAACCTTAGATAAGAAGTGAAAACAAAAAATTCCCATAGTCAAAATCTCATCACCACCTTATCAAAAAAACATGTCAATAAAAAGTCTCAACATCACAAACAAAAACCCTATGTTGATTCCCTGAATCACCTAACACCGATGAATTACATCAACCATTAGCATCATTTTCCAAAAAGATACATCTAAAATGCTTGTTGAAGAAACCAAATATATAAACATCGGTATCACAACAATATAGAAAATTTTACAACTCGACATCAGTCTGTTTGACCAAGAATGCGTAGAGTTCACAACACTCCTCATTGAATTCCAAGATATTTTTGCATGGACCTATAAGGACATGCTAGGTTTAGATCCATCTCTTGTAGTACATCACCTTGTGGTGCATCTGGATGCAAAGCTGTAAAACAAAAACTACACAAAATGCATCCCAAAGTAGTGTTTCTTGTCAAAGTCGAACTCGAGAAACTCTTAGAAGTTGACTTTATCCGACCTATTGATTATTTTGAATGGATATCCAACATAGTTCCCATAGCCAAGAAAACCTCGATATTAGAATATGTACATATTTTCGTGATATCAATAAAGCTTTGCCAAAGGATGACTTTCCCTTGCCAAACATAAACATGATTGTCGACTCTACGGAAGGCCATGAAATGCTCTCCCTAATGGATGGATTTTCTAGCTATAATCAAATACGTATTGTTGAAGAGGATCAACACAAAATGAAATTCACTACACCATGGGGCACCTTTTATAAGGTCATGCCTTTTGGATTGAAAAATGTAGGTGCCACATATCAATGAGCCATAATGGTCATCTTTCATGATATGTTGCATGATATCATGGAAGATTATGTTGATGACATATTAGCAAAAATAAAACATGGATCGAACATCCAGTGTGTTAAGATGCATCTTTGAAAGGTTGTGTGAGTATAAAGTTCACCTTAATCCAAAAAAATGTGTATTCGGTGTGACCTCCGGAAATTTGTTAGGGTTTATTGTCTCATGGAGAGGTATAGAAGTTGATCCCGCAAAGGTCAAAGCCATCATGGAAATGCCTCCTCCCCAAAACCTAAAAAATTACACAGTCTTCAAGGAAAAATCCAATCCATTCGATGCTTCATATCATAGTTAGCCGATAAGTGTCATCATTTTAATCAATTACTTAAGAAAGATGTGCAATTCCACTAGAACCAAGATTGTCAAGACTCTTTCACTAAGTTGAAATAATACCTTTCCATCCCACCTGTCCTTATGTCACCAATTGCAGATAAACCCATGTTGCTTTATACATCTGCCACTGAACATGTCATAGGATATTTGCTAGCACAACACAATGATCAAGAAAAAGAACAGGCTATTTATTACCTTAGTCAAACACTTATTGAGCATGAGGTACGATATTACTAAATCGAAAAGGTATGTTTGGTAGTACTTTTTTGCATTCTACAAGTTACACCATTACCTTTTAATCACACTAAATTGATCGCTAAGGTTGATCCCCTCAAGTATCTCTTGTCTCGACCTATTCTCACAGGAAGAATGTCTATTTGGGTCATCCTACTTAGTGAATTTGATGTCGATTTTTTTCCTTAGAGAGTAATTAAAGGACAAGCCCTCGTAGACCAACTTGTTGAGGCACCTCTTCCCGGAACAAAACACTTCATTTTACATTTCCCAATGAAGATATTTTGTATATAGACATCGCACCACTGGACTCTATTTTTATGGATCTTGTAATCTCCATGGATTAGGAGTTGGTATTTTGCTTATCACACCTGGTGGACATGTTATCCCTAAGTCATTTTTATTAGCATTCATGTGTACCAATAATATCGTAGAGTATGAAGATCTCATAGTAGGATTAAAACTAGCTATATCTTGGAACCTTAAAGAGTTGGTTGTATTTGGTGACTCTTTACTTATCATTAAACACATTACTAATTAATACTAGGTCAAGGAAAAAACCTTATTCCATATAAGACTTGGTGGATAGCCTTGAAGCTATTTTCATTGATTATTTTGGTCAAATCCTAGAATTTATAACAAATCCGCAAGATGCCATAACAACTATTGGATATCATTAGAAATTACATCTAATCAACTTGTTGTCACCCTCAAAATCCCCCCCTCATTTTCTAAGTCAAATTCAAAATTTTGAGCTCACACCCTCCATAAGTGTTCAAGTAAAGTTGGAAGTCTGAAAAGATAGAGAAATTCATGCTTTGAAGTTGTTTAAACTCTCCATTCTGCACGTTTTGATAAATTTTCCATTTTCTGTCTGGACGCGTGAAAATTTTATTGTTGTCCTCATTTGAATGAAATTTTCAATCTTTCTATGGCCATGGATCATCGAAACCTTGTATTGTTTTCAATTCCTTGGCTCGTGAAAGAAATTTGAAAATCAAGGGCGCGAAATGGTGGAGTTTTCTTCTTCTCTGCATTTTTTCCATAGTCGGAATGATGGGCATTTTCTTCCCCATCAAATTTTGGCTCCATCATCCATGGGTACATGGACATATCTAATTGGAAGTGGGTCGGAGAACTTTGAGGTTTTTAGCCTCTTTGTAAAAATGTGAAAAGTTAAAAAGTGACCCACACCTCGAGCTTAAAGGAAAAAGTCAAATCTTGGGCCCATCATTGGAAAGTCAAAGTAGGGAGGCGGACCATCAGGAGATTTGAGATTTTGAGCCTCTTTGTAAAAAAGGTGAAAATTTAAAAAGTGACCCATGCACCCGATCAGGCTTAAAGGAAAAATTCAAATCTTGAGCACGCCATTGGAAAGTCAAAGCGGGGAGGCGGATCGTCGGGAGATTTGAGTTTTTGAGCCTTGTTTCCAAAAGGGCTAAAAGGCATAAAGTGACCCGCAACCCCGATCATGCTATAAGGGAGAAAGTCAAATATTAAGCCCGCATCGAAGGTCAAAGCGGGAGGCGGGCTGCGGAGCAATTTGTGTTTTTGAGCCCGCATTGAAAAAAGGTAAAATTATAAAAGTGGCCCGTGACTCTGTCTCCACTCAAGTGAGGCCACGTGTCAAGACCATATCAAAAGCGGGTGAGCGGGCCAAAATGTTCCAAAATGCCAAATCTCTATAAAGTCACAAAATGCAAAAGGAATCCTCCACGCCCGCTCCAGTAAATTTCTCCCACATGGATGACTCTGGTTTAAAGTTTCAAAGGCAAGATGAATGGTTCAAATTCAAAGTTGCAAAACAAGTGTAATGGCTGCATTATGAAAAGTCTAGTTTTTCTCACCATTGGCGTTTCTTCACGAATCAAGAATCTAAACAGACGTGAATGATTGAAAAGAAATTGTAAACCATTTCTTGCTAACAAAGAAGAAGTTGTAACCATTTCTTGGAGGATATTTAATGGCTTCTTCATGCCATTGTATAAGGTTGGTGATTGATCTTGTAAACTCACGAGTGCATTGTACTTAGAGAAAAAAAGGAGATAGCCATTTTCTTCCTTTCCCCCCTTTCTCAAATTTCTTCCATTCCCACATATGTACAACTTTTGTTTAAGCATCAATACAAGAAGAAGGATTTTTAGCCTCTTTGATGAGGAGATTTTAGAAACTTTGAGTTCATAATCTTATCTCGTCTTGTTTCCATTTGCAGGGTTGTTTCTTCTCATGAATGCATGTGTTGAAGTTTCTAACTAGTGTGTGCAGGAATCTGATTTTCTACCTGCAACATTAGTTCTCCTACCTCTTTTCTCACTCCCTTTCCCACCTTCATAGAAAATTTCTCCCCTTGCAGATAACTACAAGCATTTTCCACAGGGTCAGTGGAGTGCCCCTGTTGGATCCCCGGTTGAAAGGCCACCACAGAAATCCACATTTTCTCACATGCATGCATATATGCAAGTTGCACCAGTTAAGTAGAGGGACTTAGATTCCCAGAGCATTGGCAAGGAATCACAAATTTTCCACCCAAAAAATTTCCTCCAAATAGTTTTTGGCACCCACCATGGGGCAGATTTAGTAGCATCTACACTTGAATGCGACCATAAGGTCAGAAAATTCAAAATTCAAAAAAAAAAAAAAAAAAATTTCTGGAATTTGAATGGCTATATGAGCCACATGGATTCAAATCATGGCTATTCTAGGAAACCCTCTGTTGAAAGACCTAAATTGCTCTTCCACATCCAAGAAGATGTTGCTTCAGATTTGAGGGAAGCTATCTGGCATAATAGACAAAGTGCCAATCACTACTTCATTGCCACGAGAATTATGGACCTTGAAGAAGAACACGTTGCTTTGAATTGGAGAGGCAAAGAAAATTCCAGCACCACGCAAAGAAGAGCATAGATTTTCAAGCTGGCGGATAGAAGATACACCCGACAACAAGAGACAAGGAGGACAAACTGATCCCATTTTTGAGGAACTTCAAAGGAGACAAGAGCTACTCGGAATCTAGAGGCCTCCTTCTCAAACAACCGGTCACGTTGGGAACTTGAGTGTTGCCAATCCTTTGGATGGTGAATTTCCATACATCAATGAGAACCTTGAAGATTTCACCAACGTAGAGACCGAAGAAGAAGCTAGAGAAAGAGAAGCAAGAGCTGAACAAAGAAATAAGAGCTCAACTCAAAGAAATCGAGAGACTTCAGCGAGGTAGATGAAAGAACAACAACAAAAGCCACACCTTAGCAAGGTTGGAAGATAGAAATAAAAATAGAATGGGGATCATGATCATGAGTGTGAACGTGATCGTGAGGCCCGTAGGCCTAATGTACCATGGGGAGGAAACACTGGTCCACTGGCTCTTGCTCAACCACTCCATGAGCTACTCGAGAGGCTCGAGAAAAAACTTCCCAAAATTCAGAGGGGATGGTTCTCAACTCCTTGAAGAGCATGTAGCAACATTTATCACTTGCTTGTGGTGTGTTGGGTGTTGAGGATGAAGA
Source organism: Taxus wallichiana var. yunnanensis (assembly GCA_018340775.1). Classification (NCBI taxonomy): domain Eukaryota; kingdom Viridiplantae; phylum Streptophyta; class Pinopsida; order Cupressales; family Taxaceae; genus Taxus; species Taxus wallichiana. The sequence goes on along the minus strand of CM031240.1, from coordinate 917,491,872 downwards.
TGTGTCAATCTGACTCTTTGTGGAGTCACTTGAGAAAAAGGCTGTTGAATGGTTCTACATGCTACCCCGAGGTCCATCACATGTTGGGAAGATATAAGAAGTGCATTCGAACACAGGTTCAAGACACATGAAAGATTACTAGATCTCTTGGTCCAATTGGTACAAATGAAAAAAGAAACCTCAAGTTAATGAGAGACTTCGTAGCAAGATATGATAGAGTGATAAGAAGGATCCTTGAAGATGTGGTGCCTTCTAAAAATAATTTGAAGAGATTCTTCATTAGTGCTTTTCCATCAGTAGGTTTCTTCCTTAGAAGAACCCAACCAAGAACATTAAGGGAAGCTCAAGACTATGCAATAGAAACCGATGATGATCTAATCTTGTTTGGTAAAGTGAAAGGCCCAAATGGAAAGCAAAAGGGTCAGAATTCAAACTCTGTCACCATAGATCCAATGTTCCAAAAAATGGCAAATGACTTGGTTTCCTTGAAGAAGCAGCTATCTCATATCACAATGCGGAATGCTTCAAGAAACCAAACCCTCCAGATAGGCCAAGGATTGCTCCACCTCCTCGTTGGCTTGCTCTTGAAGCACCACTAGTCAATGCCATCTATGACACCACAGAGCCGAGAGGAGGAAGCAAAATTGATGAAACTAAAGAAGAAAATATGGAAGACTATGAAAACTATCTTGAGGTCGAAGAAGTTGATATGCATAATGGCCTAATTGAGTACGTTGATGATGAAGATGAGGATGATGAAGAAGCTCCAAGTTTCTCATGTGTTGTTTTCACTCGTGCACAACCCAGGAAAGGTGCTTCATCCTCAATGGTTGCGGTAAAGGATAAGAAGAATAAAGAAGATTCTCCTCCAGAAGTCACACAAAATAAAATCATCAGCAGAGGATCACCATTACCACCTTCTATGGAGTCGGCCAAAGAAAAACCAGACTCACTAGTTGTCAGGGATCATGCTACTATGCCAAGTAAGTCATCTAATTCTTCTCCCAACTCAAAAGTTTCTAAGAACAATTCTCCTTTAAATGTTGTTCCTGTAAAAAAATCTAAGGTTCAATCAAAAGCTACACCCAAAAAGGAGAATTCAACACCCAAAGTAGCAAAGCCTCTACCATTTAAATCTTCCTCCATTTCGGAACCTCTTCCTCACTCACCATAACCCCATTTGACTTTGTGGAACATGCAAGCAAAACCAAAGTCCAAGCTCTCAGAAATAGAATACCTATAAACACACCTTGCCTAGTTTGATAGGTTCATTAATACAGTTCATGGTGGTAACCTTATATCCTCGAGTCCTAATTCTAAAGGCTTACTTCCCACACCATCCACACCACCTTCCCAAAACATGCTAGCCCTCAGTGCCTCCAAAACCAATAGGGTTGAACCTTTCTACCTGTCACTCCTCATTAAAGGCTTCCAGCTAAATAATTGTATCATAGATTCCGAGCCTCAAACAATGTGATGCCAGTCAAAGTTGCAAATGCTCTAGGCCTCACCTTGACCTAGGTAAATGGCACCTACTACTTACTCAATGGAATCCAAACAAGTGCCATTGGTAGGAAGAATCAAAGATGCACAGTAGCACTAGCTGATTTTCCAGACAAGAAGGTGCTCCTAACCATACTGGTAGCAGACATCCCAACATCCTTTGGTATGTTGTTGAGTAGGAGTTCTGCAAGAGACCTGGGTGGAGAGATAAAAATGGATTGGTCATCTGCAACTATCCTAGTAAAAGGTGAGATGAAGAAGTTTCTACCAGTAAGAAAGATGAAGTTCATAGTACGAAAGTCTGATGATCCGAAAGCAAACATTCTCTTTCAAGATTGTGGGCTAGGAAACTACTTCCTCACATCAAAAAAAGAGGAGAACTTGCCACTTCTCATGGAGGAAGAGGAAGATCAAATTTGGACAATGGAATTTGATGGTAGTCATTCCAGAGTGGGCTCGGAGCTGGTGTAGTATTGTACTCTCCTTCCAATGAGTTGTACCCATTTGCCTACAAGCTGCAATTTGATAATACAAATAACAACTGCATGCAGTATGAAGCACTACTCTTAGGCATGAGTGCAGCAGAGAGGACATGGGAATCAAGAAACTGAGATGCTTAGAGGTGATGTAGAGGTTGTAGTAAAGCGGTCCACAACAATATCGGGTGAAGAATCCAAGACTCGGCATTACGAAAAGAGTGTGGGATTGCATTGAATCTTTTGATGCATTTTCCATTGAAGCTATTCGAGGAACAAAATGAAAAGGCTGATTCTCTTGCGAGTGTCGGCTTCCTAGTGACACCTCATCCTTCTTTTGGTAAAGACAAAGTGACCATTGAAATGGTATTCAGGCCTAGTGTACTAGAAAAATGCAAATCATTGGCAAGTCTTCAATGATGATAACCAAATTCTAGCCTTTTTAGAGCAAAGGGATAATTTCAATAATCTCTTCTTCGAAGGAGGTGAAAATCCACATTGAGAAGCAGTCCCCAAAGAAGAGAAAGAAGGAATTGAAGGGATTGATGATGAGGGAGTAATCAAATTGAAAGGAAACAAAATTCCCAAAGGCCTAGTCTCTTTAGAAGACCTCTTTGACAAACATGACAAATTCATTCAAGAGAAAGAAAAGCAATCTTCTCGGTGCCCAACTGATTTTGATAAAGAAAACATTGGTACCCGGAGGAGCCAAGGATGGTCAATATTGGAAAATGTTTCTCACTTGAAGAAAAAGAAGGTTTGTTGCATTACTCAAGAAATACTCAGATGTCTTGGCCTACTCTTATGATGAACTCAAATCCTTCCAGCCAAAGGAAATGCATCACTCAATTCCTTTGAAGTAGGGTGTTAAGCCCTTCAAGAAAAAAAAAAGGCCATATAACCCAAAGATTGTTGATACCATCAAGGAGGAGGTAATGAAGATGCTTAATGCAAGGATCATCTTTCCCATCCACCATTCAACGTGGGTGGCTAACATTGTGCTAGTGTGGAAGAAGAATGGTGAAATAAGGATATGTGTAGATTTTGCAACTTTGAACTAGGCATCACTCAAGGACAATTATCCTCTTCCTATCATGGACCATATCCTGCAAGTAGTCACTGGATCTGAAATGCTTTCATTACTTGATGGATTCTTAGGATATAATCAAATCAAAGTGGCAGAGGAGGAGACCACACCAAGATAGCCTTTACAACACTTGGGGCACTTTTTCCTACAACAGAATGCCTTTTGGCCTAATCAATGCGGAGCTACATTCCAAAGGGTGATGGATTTGGCCTTCAAAGATCTAAAAGCATTGCATTGTCATATATCTTGATGATCTCACAGTATTTTCAAAGAAGAGGGAGATCATATCTATCACTTGGAACAAGTACTTGCAAGGTGTAGGAAACATGGCATATCACTAAATCCAAAAAAGTGCATTTTTGGAGTCACAGAAGGCAAGTTATTGGGGCACATTGTGAACAAACATGGAGCACACATTGATCCTGAGAGGATTAGATCCATTCAAGCATTAGCCTTGCCCACAAGTAAGAAAGGAGTTCATTCATTCTTTGGAAAGGTGAACTTTCTTCATCATTTTGTGCCTGAGTTTGTTGAGTTGATGAAGCACATCACTTCCATGATGAAACCACAAGAAAACTTCAAATGGAACAATGAAGGGAAGGAAACATTTGAAGAGATCAAGAAATCCATTGCCAAGGCTCTGACTCTTGTATCTCCATATTTTAACAAAGAATTCATCATGTATTGTTATGCATCAGAACATACACTCTCTGTTCCATTCTCGTTCAGAAAAATGATGAAGGCGTGGAAGCACCTATTGCTTTCATGAGTTGTCCTTTGAAAAAGCATGAGCTAAAATACAGCCAATTGGAGAAGCATGCCTATGCAGTGGTCAAGGCTATAAAAAACTTCAGGTTTTACATCCTCAATTCCCATATGGTGGTGATGGTCCTCGGCAGTGCAATCAAGTCCATCTTGACACAGGATCCCGAGAGCTAAAAGAGGAAATTGGATTGCAAAGACTCAAGAATATGACTTGGAGATTCAACCCTCCAATTTGGTAAGGGAAATGGCTTGTGCAAGTTGATTGCTTGAAGATGAAACACTCAAAGTTCAACATGGTGAAGAAATTGTGCTTGCTCAACTTGTTCAAAAGACAACCCACAAGTTCTCTTTGTCACCACTACTGATGAGTGGTATGTTGATATTTCCTATTACCTGACTTATGGAGAATGCCCTCCCCATCTTGATTACAAGCAAAGGAGAACACTCAAGCTGAAGGTAGCTAAATTTGTAATCTGGAATCATGCACTTTACAAAAGAGGCTGGATGGTTGTTTCCTCAGGTGCGTAGATAAAGAGCAACAAGAAAAGTTGCTTAAAGCATACCATGACCAAGCATGTGGTGGAAATTTTTCAGCAATGGTCACTGCACACAAGATCCTCTGAGGAAGGTATTATTGGCCCACCATCTTTGCAGACACTCGAGATTGGGTTTCTAAATGCAAAGCATGCCAACAGTTCATTGGAAGACCACAACTCACTTGCATTACCACTCGGCTGTGGTTATTGAAGAACCATTTCAATAGTGGGGGATGGACTTCATTGGTGTTCTAACCCTCACTCAAGCATGCAGGGCACACCTATGTACTCACAACAACAGACTACTTCACCAAATGGGTGGAAGCCATTCCGGCCAAACAAGCCAACACTGAAACAATATGCAACTTCATCAAGGAGAATATCATAGTCCATTTTGGAGTGCCACAAAAGATTGTAACAGATAATGCTACCTATTTCTCTTCAAGAGAGTTGACCAGTTTTTTATAGCTATGGAATCTCCCTAGCTCATTCTTGACTACTATCCTCAGGAAATGGACAGGCCAATCAAGCAACAAGAACATTGTGACCATTGTCCATGCAAGCTTGTAGATGAGAATCAAAGGAATTGGCACAAAAGGTTGTATGATGCATTGTGGGTGGATAGGATCACTCCCAAGAAGGCAATAGGTATGTCACCATTCCAACTACTATTGTATGGATTCAAGCGAAAATTCCTCTCACATCGAGATGCCGGCTCTCAAGTACTGCTACGGCAATAGAAGATGGTCGATCTGAGGATTCCATTGACAAGAGGATCCTCTTTCTTGAGAAGCTGGAAGAAAATAGACTCAAGTGGTGGATCATATTAAGGAGCACCAATTGAAAGTAAAGAATATTTTTGATAAGAAGGCCAAGGAAGAGAATTCAAAGTTGGAGACTTCATCCTGCTATGGGACAAGAGAAGAGAACCAAAAGGTAGCCATGGAAAGTTTGACTCATTATGGCTCGGCCCATTCTAGATTCGTGAAGCTTGCGAGAAACACTTTTCTTCTCTCATATTTGGATGGAACACCACTGGAATTGCCTCGGAGTGGGAAATACTTGAAATTGTATCATCAGTGAAAGTGGGTTGTCCCCACCTTGTACCATAGGTGATTGCTAGGTGTGTTTCCCTTTCCATTGTGTGGTTTTGTTTCCCCTTCTATTGTGTGTCATGTGTTTCCTTCCTTTTGTGTGCTTGTGTGTTTCCTTCTTCGATCTTTCTTTCTCAAGTTGTATATGACTCTGCAAGGCCCAATGGATAAGGCACTTTGGTCAACAAATTACAGGGTCTAGAGATTGAGATTCTGGATTCCCATGTCATGTCTTCACTATGCTCAATCCATGTCATGTCCCCAAGCTAGAGCCAGTTGTTGTCACCCTCAAAATCCCCCTCATTTTCTAAGTCAAATTCAAAATTTTGAGCTCACACCCTCCAGAAGTGTTCAAGTAAAGTTGGAAGTCTGAAAAGATAGAGAAATTCATGCTTTGAAGTTGTTTAAACTCTCCAGTCTACACGTTTTGATAAATTTTCCATTTTCTGTCTGACGCATGAAAATTTTATTGTTGTCCTCATTTGAATGAAATTTTCAATCTTTCTATGGCCATGGATCGTCAAACCTTGTATTGTTTTCAATTCCTTGGTTCGTGAAAAGAAATTTGAAAATCGGGCGCGAAATGGTGGAGTTTTCTTCTTCTCTGCATTTTTTCCACAGTCGTGAATGACGATGGGCATTTTCTTCCCCATCAAATTTTGGCTCCATCATCCATGGGTACATGGACATATCTAATTGGAAGTGGGTCGGTGAGAGAACTTTGAGGTTTTGAGCCTCTTTGTAAAAAAGGTGAAAAGTTAAAAAGTGACCCATGACCCGATCGGGCTTAAAGGAAAAAGTCAAATCTTGAGCCCACCATTGGAAAAATTCAAAGCAGGGAGGTGGACCATCGGGGAGATTTGAGATTTTGAGCCTCTTTGTAAAAAGGTGAAAATTTAAAAAGTGACCCATAACCCCGATCATGCTTAAAGGAAAAAGTCAAATCTTGAGCCTGCATCGTTGGAAAGTCAAAGCGGGAGGTAGATCGTCGGGGTGATTTGAGTTTTGAGCCTTGTTTCCAAAAGGGATAAAAGGCATAAAGTGACCCATACCCGATCCCACATCATGTTATAAGGAGAAAAGTCAAATATTAAGCCCGCATCAAGGTCAAAGCGGGAGGCGGGCTGCGGAGCAATTTGTGTTTTTGAGCCCACATTGAAAAAAGGTAAAATTATAAAAGTGGCCCATGACTCTGTCTCCACTCAAGTGAGGCCACGTGTCAAGACCATATCAAAAGTGGGTGAGTGGGCCAAAATGTTCCAAAATGCCAAATCTCTATAAAGTCACAAAATGCAAAAGGAATCCTCCACGCCCACTCCAGTAAATTTCTCCCATGTGGATGACTCTGGTTTAAAGTTTCAAAGGCAAGATGAATGGTTCAAATTCAAAGTTACAAAAATGAGTGTAATGGCTGCATTATGAAAAGTCTGGTTTTTCTCGCCATTGGCATTTCTTCATGAATCAAGAATTTGAATGGACGTGAATGATTGAAAAGAAATTGTAAACCATTTCTTGCTAACAAAGAAGAAGTTGTAACCATTTCTTGGAGGATATTTAATGGCTTCTTCATGCCATTGTATGGGTTGGTGATTGATCTTGTAAACTCAAGAGTGCATTGTACTTAGAGAAAACAAAGGAGATAGCCATTTTCTTCTACTTTCCTCCATTCTCAAATTTCTTCCATTCCCACATTATGTACAACTTTTGTTTAAGCATCAATACAAGAAGAAGGATTTTGTAGCCTCTTTGATGAGGAGATTTTAGAAACTTTGAGTTCGTAATCTTATCTCATCTTGTTGCCATTTGCAGGGTTGTTTCTTCTCATGAATGCATGTGTTGAAGTTTCTAACTAGTGCGTGTGGGAATATGATTTTCTACCTGTGACATTAGTTCTCCTACCTCTTTTCTCACTCCCTTTCCCACCTGGTACTATGATATTTACATCTTTATCCATGATAAAACATTTCCTACCGACATGAAACTTATTCATAAACATGCTTTAGCATAGCGTGCCTCTCGTTACACCATTTTAACAGACACTCTCTATATATGAGGTTACAATGGCACCCTACTTCGATGTCTTAATCAAGAGGAGGCCTCTAGCGTTCTAATTGAAGTCCACTATGGTATCTATGGAGTGCACACGAACGGTATGGATTTAGCCAAGAAAATATTTTGTGATGGGTATTACTTGGCCCACCATGGAAAATGAGTTATGCTATTTTGTCAAATGATGTCAAGTTTGTCGAAACATGGTAACCTTATCCATGCACCTTCCCAAGCATTGCAATCAATCACCACACCATGGCCCTTCTCTCAATGGGGGCTTGATCTCATCGGTAAAATCAAACCAATGTCATCCGATGGACATAAGTTCATCATTACCGCTACCGATTACTTCACTAAATGGGTAGAAGCTATGCCTCTCACCTATGTTACCGATAACCAAATATCAAAGTTCATTTTTAACAATATCATTTATTGATTTGGCATTCCATCCTCTCTTGTCATAAATAATGGGAAATCATTTAAAAACTAGGATGTAAAAGACCTTGCCAAACATTTCGCATCAAACTTAAGTGGTCTACTCCATACTACCCCCAGGGTAATGGCCAAGTAGAGGCAACCAATAAGACTTTAAAATCCATCATGGAAAAAATGTCAATACACATGGATGAAATTGGCACACTCAAATTTACCTTGATCTTTGGGCTTACCGCACATCTTACCGCACACCTATAGGGAGCCACCCCATTCTCCCTTGTTTATGGTTGTGAAGCCATTTTACCTATTGAGGTTGAACTCCCATCTTTGAGAATATCCCTTAAATATGTAATTAATGAAGATGAATATCGATAATCACAACTTAATGAGCTTGAGTTTCTCGATGAAAAATGACTTAATGCCCTTAATCATCTTCAATCTATCAAAACTAGTTGAAATACGTTATTATAAAAATTAAGACTCGAAAGAGTTTGAAGTTGATGATCTTGTTCTCAAAGAAAATCAAAAGAATACTACTAAAGAGTGAGAAAAACAAGGAAAATTTGAACCTAATTGGTCAGGACCCTATGTAATAACAACTAAATTTGGCTCTAGAGCCTATAAATTGGCCACTGAAGATGGTCGGAACTTTATGACCAATGAATGCATTACATTTAAAGAATATCTATTCTTGATGTGCTCCTATTTCATGAGACAACCGCTTGTACATTGTTCCTTATGTATTACTTATCTCTGAATAATTTAACATTATTCATTCCATTAGCAGATATTTTCATTATCAAAATCACATCTTCATATTCATCATCATGAGATAGGTGCTAATATAGATCCTATTAAGTTTTGAGAGTATTATACTTCTTATAATATCTCCCATTTTCAGCACTTTCACCTATGGTCATACTTAGAAGCTTACTGATGGTAATATATCCCCTTCAAAGAAATTCTCTCTTTTATAACAAAGCTCTAAACTTCTTTACCCGGTTCATTTGATCGTCCATCTCAGTCTTTGGTGTTGAACCCTCGCGTCCTACTAGTCATGTGGGGTTGAGATTGGGGGCAAATGTTCCTTCCCAAATAAAAAGAACTATTATATAATTCAATAAATTAAATAAATTATGAATAATTCATTGTCACACCTTTCATCCTTCATAGTCTTTGGTGATGAGCCAACACTTCTTACTAGTAGTGTGAGACTGAGAATGGAGGGAGATGCGCTTACTCATTTATGTTTTGTCTTCGGTGATAAACCCTTGCCTCTTACTGGTGGCATGGGGCAAATCATAGAGGGTCATTCATAAATCACAAAAACATAAAAATGTTGCAAAAAAATTCAAAAATTCAAGAAAATCAAAAATTCAAAAAAAAAAATTTTTTTTGCTCGTTTATGTTTTTGTCTTTGGTGATGAGCCTTGCTTCTTCTTACTAGTAGCATGGGGCAAGGCATAGGGAGTTTTTGCAAAAATACAAAATCTTATAATTTTGAGTGTGTTTACTATTTTAAATCCTTAAGAAGTAATTTAGATGCCTAAGTGAAGAGAGAAATATCCCTTTACCACATATCTTACCAATTAGTAGGCCATGTAATTGTCTAAGTCTAGTACGTGACCTATAAAGTGAAAGTCATTTTGAAACTAGTTTAGTAACCTTAAGAAGAATTGAGTCACAATTTCCCAAATGGATTGTTGTTAGCACTTGTCTCTATATTCATTATCTACATCTTGCGTCCTTCTTGATTCTCGGTGATGAGCCCTTGCATCTTACTAGTTGCGTGGAGTTAAGAATGAAGTGGACTTATTTCCATCATATCATCACCAACATATCTACCAATGGAGTGAGAATTTTTGTATTATTTGAAGCATGAGTTACTACGAGGAATGCGGTACATACGAACGATACCCTGGTTTATCACCTCTCATAAGAAGTTTGCATTCTGGTCCATAAATTTCCAAAACAAAATCTCCAAAAATAGTGTAAAAATCCAAAAAAACCAAAAAACATTAGAAAATTCTAAAAAATCTCCAAAAATGTATAAAAATCCAAAAACATTAGAAAATCCCAAAAAATCCCTAAAAACAATATAAAAATCCAAAAAAAAGTTATAGAATCTCAAAAATTCAAAAACATTAGAAAATCTCCAAAATACAAAAACATTGGAAAACTCTTCAAAATCCCAAAAACATACAAAAATCACAAAACTCTAAAAAATTGTAAAACCATCAAAACCCCAAAAACTTAATAATCAACACAATTCATCCTTTGAACTATTATCCCCAACGAATGTTCCAACCACCTTATGACTATCAAAACACTTCCCCTCGTGTGAATCCCCTCTTGGGGAAAATCCAGCTCTCATTGTTTCCTTGTTTGAGTAAAATGACCTAATCCATTCTACGCCCTTGTACCCCTGTTTGAGGGCACATCCAATCAATCATCAACTTTGTGGAACACGTTAGGGACATGCTTACTTGGTTCTTGTGTTGCATTATTAGTTACAAGTTATTAATTGTTTTCTTGTATCTTGATATATTACAGGGGGCATCTTGATTTTAAGTATTCTAGTGTTCTCTCTAATATACTTTTGTTATGTGATTGCATATCATACTGGGGCATCATACCTTCTTGATGGCCTCTTTCTATGCTCTCTTACACTTGCATATCATACTGGGGCATCATACCTTTTTGATGGCCCCTATATGCTCTCATGCATATTATAGTCTAGTCATCTTGATCTTTTATATCATGATGCATCTTGTTATGTGCTATATTAAAATTAAGATGCTTTCATCACATGAGTATCTTCCTACATGATCAAATCTTACTTTGCACCCCATCCATTCTCCCGTACTAATACATTCCCCAATTTGGGAATCCTACTACTTGATCACCATTGCAGTTTGTGAATCCTACTTGAGGATATTTCTCAAGTAGCATTCACTATCCAGAAACTCCTCATCCCCCACCATGGTCACCATGTATTTGATCCATTCATCCTTGCTCCTCATTTCTACTCATCCACCACTTATCCCCACATTACCCTTCTCACCATTCCTATCCCCTTTCACCACTTTATGTTCTTCCCTTTCACTCTTCCACTTTCAGCTTGAAAATCTTACTTAATCACCCCTTTCGTGTGGGAACTCTTGGTTGAGGTATACCCTCTTCCTAAGATCTTCGTTGTAGAAACTTCTCCACCATCTCCTCTTTCATCAGACAACAATCACCACCACACACATCTTTCCACTCCACCTCTTACACTTATCATTATTACCTCATCACTCTCACCGTGTGGGCATGCCAATTAAGGATCCCCATTATACTCTCCATCCTCCACTGCATATGTTCCTCCATCCATTCATGTTACACTGCTTTGTTTCATTCCTTCCTTGTTATCACCTCCTCTCACCTATTGTTCCATTCTAGTCTTCATCACTCACTTTATTTTCTCATCCTTCGTAGTATCTATCTTCTATTTGGTATTCTTACTTACTTACTACTATCGCAATATGGAGCATTCACTTGAGGGTTCTCCTTCATCCATCTTGTCATATCCTCTTCCCACTAACTCCATTAATCACTTCTTCTCATCATTCTTCTTCTTTGGCTTAGCGATCCTACTTAATCATCCCCTTCACATGGAAATATTACTTAAGAATATCTCTTTAGGTTGATCTACCATCCCACCCTCTCCCACCCCATCATATTTCCTCCATCTTACTTCTCCCACCTCTCAGCATCATCATCTACTCCAACCAACCATTCCACCCCTGTACCCAATCCATTCTTGTCTTTCCCCTTCCATATCATCACTTTCAGTTTGGTGATCTTACTTAACCACTCATGTGGCATGGCGATCTTACTTAAGAGTCCCTCTTAAGGATGATCTGTCATCTTTCCTTTCCCCATCACTACACATCTCTGCCTTTCACTTTTTCTTGGCATTCCCCATCATCCCATCCTCTCATCATCTTTATCGCCATCTTCTGCTTGGCAATCTTACTTAACCACTCGTGTGGCATGATGATCTTACCTAAGAGTCCCTCTTAAGGATGATCTGTCATCTTGCACTCCCCCATCAATCCACATTCTCACCATCCACATTTTATCATCAGTCCCCATTATCACATCCTCTCACCTCCTCTTTCATTCTCACAAACACCACTTCCTACTTTCCCACTTTTCATCTCCATCATCCCTCACTTGAAATCTTACTTAACCACTTCCGTCACATGACAATCTTACTTAAGGGTCCTCCTTAAGTTGAACTCATCATTCTAAACTTCTCCCTCGCCTCATTCTTCATTCCCTCTGTTGATCGTTTCTTCCACCTGGTCTCCCCTACCAACCACATTTTCCTCCTATCATTATCCTTTCTCAACCTATCATATCACAGAGTGCATCTACTATCTTCTACCTGTAATCATGTTCCTTTCCCCCATTTTCTCCTTCTTGATCCATCATCCTTCATACCATTTCTTTCCATTCTTTTCATGTCTTGTTTCTTCATCTTCACCTCGTTCATCCTCATCCTCCGCATCCTCTCCTTGCCTTCACCTTATCACAACTTATCACTCACCTTTTCTTCACTCTTCTCATTCCATCTTCTTGAGTTCTCCCACATATCTACCCCCATGTTTACCCACCATTGTTGTTGATATTCCCTAACATTATTTCATCATCATCTTCCATTTCCATGCTAATAATTATTGGTGGACTTCTCCTAAAATTCACTCATCCCCATTCTGTGTGGCCTTGTTCCCTCTCTTTGAACTTCTCCTTTTTTTTTCATTCCTTCCTTCCTTTGTGCCCACGATCATTATCAGGGGACTTCTCCTAACATCCCTTCATTGGTGTTTCCTCTTCCATTCCTCATTTACTTTCTCCCTTTCCTCACTTTTCCTCCCATCCTTCCCTACCGATCATTATCAGTGGATTTCTCCTAACATCCCTTCACTGGCATTACCTCTTCTATCCCCCATTCTCTCTTCCCTCCCCTCCCTTTTCTCCACTCCCACCCTTTCTTGTCACTTCTTCCCCACCTCTCCATCTTCCCTTCGCCCTCTTCAGTATCTTTATTGTCTTCATCATACATCCTCTATTTATTGTCTCATAATCCATGTATCCTCATTTCACGCATCTCTGCATATTTTTCAATCAATGTCATTCTTCCCCTCTTTCTTCTCCTTACGTTCCTAATGCCGCTCACTCTACACTTATTTTCCCCATTCTTGATTTCCTTCCTTATGCATCATTTTCTCTATTATCCTCTCTTCCTTCCCACTCTTCATCTCATTTTATCTTCTCTTTATCATCTTCTTCCCCTCTTTTCCTCATGCCTCCTTCATACTTCCCCATTAATATCCTGTCCCTTTTTTACGATCGAGTCTTTTTTACCCCATCCTCATCCACATACATCTCCATACAGTTTGTACCATATTATCTACCTTGGTCTTCCCCACGACAACCAGGTTCCTTCAATCTCCTCCTATCTATCTTCTTTGTTCTCTCTTTTCCCTATCATTTTCATCTTCTTCTTACCCTCCCCTTCCTTTCTCTATCACCCCTACCATTTCAATCATTTTGTACTAGTTTCTCTTCTTTTCTCTAATCTTCTCCACACTTTCCTAGTCCCTCATAGTTTCTTTCTTTTCTCCATTCTACCTCCTCTTTCGTCTTCTTTAAATTCTTCATCGTCCTCATATCCTTCATTTTTCCATCCTTCTCTCCCTTTTTCCTGATTTTACCCCCTACTCTCATCTCGTCTTCTCCTTCTTGTTCATCTTTCCTCATTCTCCATACCCTTGTCTTCTTCACCTCCTACTTCTATAGTTTATTGCTTTTCTCAGCTCTATCATCTCTTTCATTTTTCCATCATTTCTCTCCCTTCATCTCCTTTATACTCCCTCCATTTTGACTCCCCCCCTTTTTCATAATTTCACCCTCTGCTATGTCATTTTCTTGTCTTCTTCTTGTTTTCCTTCATCATTCCCTTATTCCCCTATCATCCCTCTCTCTTATTCTCTTCTACCTCTTTCATTTCTTTTTTTCTCCTCCTTTGTCTCCGTCCTCTATTCCATACCCTTGTCTCCTTCACCTTTGAATTTTCTTTCTCTTCTCATAATCAACCACTACTCATGTCCATTCCCTTTTCTCTTTCTCATTACGTCCTTCCACACATCCTCACACCTAACATTCAAGGCCAATTGAATCTTTTCTCCATTTGCACCGTGTGTTCATTCCATTCTCTTACACCCCATTCTCATCCTCCTCTCTGCAGAATTGACCTCTCCTCTTTTTGAGAGCTTTGTTGTATATTTCATCCTTGTCAACCCTCTCGAGGGAGAATCATCACATCTATCCATAATCACATCTTCTCATGAAATTTTCATCTTCGAGGATACCATGACATCCATCGCCTATCACCTTCTACTCTTCCCACAAACATTTTCTCTAATTTTTTCTTATCAAAAGTAGATTGAATTCTTCCCCCATTCTTACAAGAGAAAGTTTGTTTTACTTCTTTCTTAAAGAATGCTTTCTCTTTTCTTCCTCTAGATAACTTCTTATCAAAGGAACACCTTCTTTAAGAAGAATCTCTTCAAAACCTTCGATCTTGCGGCCTAGGGCATATTAATCAATCTCGTCTAATTTCTTTGAAATGAAACTACTTTCATAATACCCTTCAAAAGAGGGTAAATCATAGACACCCTAATTTCACACCTCTTCCAAATCAATTAATTTCCCCACTCCATTTCCCACAAAAATCCCCATTGAATTAATCGATGTTAATTGGTTAATTAATCTGTTTCAACCCCTAAATTAAACCCAATCTTCCTCACATGCCAAATATTCCCTATGTCCCCCATTTGAGAATTAAAAAATACAAGTTTAATCCTCACCCACTCTTTTTGCCCCCACTCACCTAATCATGCCCACATTTTCAAACTGCGATTACTTAAAATCCTCTAAGTTAATCTAATTCCTAGGCTATAAATACAACCTTACCCCCTCTAAGAGACATAGAGAATAAGCTTGGATATATTATATGAACTCTTGCATCCTTTGAGCATAGAGCATCCTTTCCACCTCGTCCTAATGCCCAAATAGCCTCATCTTGAAGCATCCCAAATCCATAATCCCTTTGTCCATTGGTGCAAAGTAATTTGATCTTGTTGTAGAGAAGGCCTTGCTCCGTCTTGAGGAAAGCACCTACATTTCATGCAATCAGGGCTCATCCATGTTTCACTACCCATTCTGAGGTTTGCTAAGGAATCATGAAGGAGGAGGTATCTGGCTAGTTGCTTTACTTTTTTATATTAGTTTATTTTCTAGCTCATGAGTTCCAACCCCATTTGTTTCTTCAACAAATTTCAGTCTTAAGTGTACTATCTATGTTTGGTAGTTAGATACAAAGATATTCTTAAAAATTATGTCTGAAATTTTAGGAACATGTAATTCCAATGTTTAATGTAAACTTCCTTGCATGTCAAGTGAGATATCAAGTTCTTACAAAACATTATAAGAAAAAGGAGGTAATTTCACCTACCAACCTCCACTTGGTCACTCAAAAGGGCTAAAGACCTATGAAAAATCATTCTACATATGTAAGAGAAGTGGATTTGGATGCGATCATCCTACATTAGTAATTGTACGGTTGCCACGGTGGGATTCTACAGATGATCAACCAGAGGGTAGTTATAACACTTGGAGGAGAAATGTTATTGATTACTTTGGGTTCTATAATACTGGATTGGATGAAACCTAGAAAACATTTTCCAATGAATATAATTGTTCAAGGATAGTGGAACAATTGAATAGGTATCAAGAAGTCCTGCTAAATATTAAGTTTGGGGAGTGATAAACCCTATTTTTCATCATGTAAACCTATGTGAAACCTTGTATTACCTTAGTATCATTTTACATGATGTATGATATTAGTGGTTTATAATTAATACTTTGCTATATTTTGGAAGGAAATATTGTGCATATTCTTGTTATCTTTATCTTGTTAATGTTTCTTCAAATATGGCTAAATGAACTCTTTTATGGGTATTAACAATCTATTTGGAAAAGCATGTGTTAAGTCATCACATGAGTTAATTGCAAACCGGTGTAGGAATCATTGGTGTATTGGTGCGGAGAATCACCTTATAGCTAAAACTCACCTTTGTATTAGTACAAGACTCGTTGTGGTGTGTAGGACTCATCCAGATCATTAATTCAGAATTCCTTGAAATAAGGAACTTGTGTAGAAGAAATGAGTAACTCATATGGCTAAACTATAAGTTGATACAGTTGGCAACACAACGAAATGAGAATGAAACATATGCCACTGTCTCAACATACCTTCATGAAGATTATGAGGCCCAGTTATCCCTAGTTTAAATCCAATTCTTGGAAACATGGTGAAGACTAATACTTAGGGATTTATGATTGCCATGATTCTTTGTAATCAATTTGAGATCTACAATATCTTCCAACATTGATTGACTCCCTCAAAAGAGCTAATTTTGGGCCTCTTTCACAGTTACAAGCATTGCATAGAAGACTTCTTCCATAACTATAATCCTTAAAAGAAATAGTCATTATTTTAGCTAGCATCCAGTTTAGTAGATGATAATAATTACAAATAAATTAGTTCTCTCCTAAAAACTAAGAATCCTCTTGTATAAGAGAGCTAATGTATTAAGATTCAAGTTTGGTTCAATTAGTTTATGATTGCAAAATACAGTTCTTTCAATTCAATAAAATTTGGATTCAAGGGGAAATTTTGCTGTGTAACTTTGGACGCTAAACCTGATCGAAGAGAAGGAGCAAGGGCCACTCCTCCCCAATGAAAAGGGAGATTTTATCGTTGTTTCCTTTTTGTTATAACGTAGTTATTTAATATTATAGCATTGATTTTTTTTTCATACTATTAAGATTTTGTCTTTAATATTCTTTCTTTCAATACACTTCATTTTATAAATACAATTAGTTATTATTTAGTTAATCTCATTGTTAAGTACGAGCCGAGAGAAATTCCTATTATTCCCTTTCTTACAAACAACCATGGACACCGCCCTAGATTGATAAATATAATATAATTAAATTACAAGTATCAACAATGCTCGTCATGTGTATTAGTAGAGAAAATGAGTGTGAAGGATGACTATAATAAGGTGCATAATGAAAAGTTGATATAAATAGTAATGTGATAAAGTGACTAGGAAACTCATTTGTCTTTTGTGTGAGTGTGTGAGGATGTCACAAGTTAGAACACCATGACTAGTTGATTTGAGATGGTGGTGACATTATGGTGTCACGTATGTTGATAGAGTTGGTAAGCGTGTTTTTTTAGAAAAATGTGTTGATATTAGTTGTTTTTGATGAATTTTTGTGAAAATTTGGTTTTAAAATTCTCGGCATTTTAGACCTAGAAAAAAGTGGTGAAGGTGCTAATGACCTTCGGGACAAAACGCCCAAACATGGGTGCTAGGGTTCTTGCTCATTGGTGCCCTAGTCCTGTGCCTAGGCACCCACGACTAGATAGCGTACTCTAGAACGATGTAAATGTGAAAATTTGATGTGTGTTGAGGTTATATATGGGTAGTGTTGTATATTTATGATGTTCTAACACATTTTTGGTGTTATTTTATGGTGTGCAGAGGGATATCCATTTGAGAGAGTTTCGTGGTGGCCGCCATTTGAGTACATTGCTCATATTGGGGTTGTCAGATGAAGAGTGGGATGTGTTGGACCATGCCGACCTGTAACACATAGCAAGGATGGGGGATGTGTCCCATAATATGCCTATGCTTATAGCATTGTACGAGAGATGGTGTGTAGATACTTGCATGTTTTGGCTACCTACAAGTGAGATGACAATTACACTAGAGGATGTGTATCACATACTTGTTATGAGGGTACTTGTTATGAAATGAATGATATGTAGAGACCTATGAGGGCTGTTAGGTGGTATTTTGTGGGGACTGGAGTTCCAGTGAGGCCCATATTAGTCGAGATGCTATTATGATATGAGGAGTTTTGCGATTGTAGAAGTTTATTTCTGTGGTGATAGCATCATTGATTGTAGTAGAGGGTGGTGGCATAGGAATCTTATATAAGATGCATGATATTTTCACTCGGATAGAGGAGGAGAGTACTAGGTATGCTTGGGCACGATGTGTGTTGGCCCACCTTTATAGGGATCTATATAGATTTACACAGGAGGAGCATGGTGGTGGTATTGGAGCTATGACATTGTTGCATGTATGGGCCTATGAGCATATTACAGTATTGAGGCTAGTTGGTGGCACGTGGAGATTGGGTGAGGCCAGACATATTTTTTGGGAGATGGGTAGGTGTACACTGACAGGAGGATGGATATTGATGCCTATAGAGTGATGATAGATTATTTAGGGCCGAGGACATATTATGGAGGCCATATTGAGACTATGGAGGATGGCTAGAGGATGTTATAGAGTTATGATGCATACAATGAACGATGTGGTTAGAGGATCGGTTTCCAGGGGTGATTGAGTTATTTTAGGTTGAGCGAGTTTCATGACAGCTTTTTATGGACCATGACATGCCCCCGAGCCTTATATATGGTTGTGAGGCATTAGGGCACTGAGGAAGGTGGGAGATAGACTAAGGCCCATAGGAGAGCAACTAGTACCTCCAAGGCAAAACGAGGTGGATGTGGCGATAGAGCTGATAGAGATGGATGATGTGGGGTGTATGGAGCCATAACAAGCATGGTGGGCCTCACATTGGTGGGTGGTTTTATATCCAGTATTGGTGAATGTAGCAGGATTACCACCACGAGGAGGATCGGGGGCAAACAGATGGACCCAATAGTGTAGCGGCGACGATAGCAAAGTGTAAGTATTTGTATGGTGTTGTTGTGTGATTTTTTACATGGTTTGTGAATTGTTATTGTTGTCTAACACATGGATATATGGATGTAGGAGATGCATATTGGTTATTGATTGTGGACACATCCATCCACATATTGACATAGAATGTGCCCACATAAATACTCATGGGTGGAGGCATACTAGTGCATATAGATGATATTGTGGGCGAGAACACCCATTTGTTTGAGCTAGTTGTGATAACAACGATGACGTGTATAATATTAATGAGCAAGCGAGACAAGGAATAAGAGGAAACACAGTGAGCTAGAGAGGCTTTCAGGAGGTCCTTTAGCTCAGGATGCATTCGCGTGGTTTGTGGAGCTGAAGAGTCACTTTACGAGAGCGGTTTATGGAGAACACACTATTATTGCATAGGTAGAGAGATATAGAGGTCACGATCATGTTGGAACATAATGATTAAGTGAATCGAAGACCCTTAATGTATATGGGTCCATCACTAATATATATGTTAATATTTAATAATATGAAATATTTATATTTCTATTATTAAATATTAACATATATATTAGTGATGGACCCATATGTATAAGGGTCCATCACTCACTAAATCATATGTTCCATATTTATGATCGTGACTCTATATCTCTCTATTTCATATTTCTATTATTAAATATGCTAACTTAGGTATATACTTTTGGTTATATATTTAATATCATGAAATGATTATATTTCTAATATTAAATATTATAAACCTAGGTATACGTGTCAACCGATAAGGTTGAAAATGTGGGTTGGGAGACATACCCGATCACCTAATATAAAAAGGACTTTAGATCCTTATTTGATATGTTCGAATGAAATATCAAAGGTGAATATTATTTTACCCTTGTGATTAGGGTTGAGAGGAGGAGATGAAAGTAATCTGGATGTAAGTTTGGTTCTTAGAAAGTAAAAGGTTATTTCATAGTGGTTTTTACCCTATTTGGGGTTTTCCACTATAAATATTGTGTCATTGTGTTCTTACTTTTGGTATGTATTACTTAACTAATATGTTAAGAAAATTTATTTATTACATTGCATAATGTTTAACATTTAATGTTTTATGGTTTATGTTAATATTTAAATGCATTGGTTGATTAAATTCGTAATAGTTAGAATCCTCTAAATTCTAACATGGTATCAAAGCATGGTTTAAATTAAATAGGTTAGGTCTAAGTTATTGTATTTAATCTATTTAATTTTTATGGGTTTTTTCAACCAACCCGAAAGGGTATTTAAAATGATCAAGCCCCCTTCTTTCCATTTTTTGTGCAATCTAATATTTTTGTCTTGTGAAGAACTAATGTGAATGCATAGGAGAAAAAAATTGGAAAGATTATTACCTTCCGTGAAAACTCGTGTGAAAGACCTGGTAAGGGCTAAATAATGTGTAAAATATTTTCATATATTTCTATAGTTTTAATGTGTGTAGGTTAAATGTTTTCAATTGTAAAAATCAAGAGTAAATGAAGGAGGAGACAAGGTTCATGAAAATAGGGATTTCAATTTATTTCATTGGCCGGGTGAAATTCTTGTCCCCTGTAAAATCACCAGGTTAATCTATACTCTCATAAATCTACTTGCACCTGGTAAAATTCTTTTAACCTGGTCTATGTCCTTCAATCCCCTTTAATAAGGGTTATATGTTTTTTTTTAAAATACTATAGTTTATAATTTTTATAGACTATATGTTGTTTTTTATTTACATTATATAAACTATATACCTCTTTTTTAAGTGTATTTTTTTACATTATAAATTATAATAGGTTATTATAATGTATTAAAATATAACCTCCCTAATATTATATAGAAGAAGAAATTATGGAAATACACAAATTTTGGATCCATTAAATTTGATGGTCAAATGACCGTCAAGGAAAACCAAACATAAGACAATATGATGGTCATTTAGGCGTCAAATTTAAGCTCGTAGGTTCCAGGAAACTTTCACCTTGTTAAAATTGATGGTGAAATGACCATCACAACATATCAAAAATAAGTCATAATGAAATTCATTTAGACATCAAATTTAAGTTGACCGGATATTTGTCTACATTATTTTTTTCGTAAATTTGTAGTTATGCATTATTAGGGTTTCTTCTTCACTTCGTATGGTTGGAAATATTTTGTATATAAGTTTGGGGTATAATGCATAGCCCTTTATATTGTATGGGTTATTATTTTGATAATGAGAGTTAATTAGTATGCATTGTAATGGCAAAATTAGTTATGATCAAATATTTTCTTTAGATCTCTAAAATTTAGATATGATTCTATTAAAAATATTGTTTTTTTCATAAATATGTATCAAACTCAATGGTACATTATATATTATAATGGGGTGTGTTTTATAGGTTTATGAAAACAATGACGTCAGAGCTATTTCTATCTTGACAAAACCCAAATCCCGAATGGAACCAACTACAACATTTGAAGATCGGGTCAAATCGGAATTTATGGCGAAGAAACTCTAGACATTTTTTTCGGATCTAAGGTAGCTCCCATTGGTCGTTAAACAACTATAGATAACACGAATGCATTCTCATAATGAATGTAAGAGACTCTTTCCATGATTCTTTGTAATATGAATGATGAGTACCTTCTACACATTGGTAATATCAAACATCCGAAAGAGGTATGGGCGCAACTAGAATTCATGCATGAAGGTACATGTTTATCTAAAATTATTTTTTTTATAATTGCTTACAACTCCTATGAAAGGAGATGAAAACCTAGTTAATTTCTTAGCCAAAATTAAAAATATTAAGACACAATTAGATGGATGCAATTGTGATTTAATTGGTAAAAAAATAATCTACTTTATTGTTCAATTAAATATTCATGAAAGATTATGACATGTTAATTATTGAAGTTTATATGAAATGGATAAATATAATCCCATGAAAGGTTCGCCTATGTTGTTTTCTTCTCATGATGCGTGTAAAGGGTGTTTACGCTTAAAACAAAGTGTTAAACCCTTTCACTCACATCTTGAAGAGATTTCCTCTTCACCACTAGAACTTATTCATAGTGATGTTAGAGGACCTCTTGAAGTAGCTTCATTAAATGGTTCTTTATATGTTATGACTTTTATTGATGATTTCACCAGGATGATTTGGTCATATTTTCTTAAAAATAAATATGATGTACTTAGTAAACTTAAGGAATTTAAAACATCTGTTGAAAACTCTTCAAATTATAAAATTAAGAGACTAAGAAACAGATAATGGGGGTGAATATGTTAGCAAAGCATTTGAAATTTTTGTATTAATTATGGTATTAAAAGGAATTAACTTCTCTTCATTCTCCCCAATATAATGGTGTTGCCAAATGTAAGAATAGGACTATTTTAGATATGACTCGCCCTATGCTTTATTTTGCTGGTCTTCCTAAATTTTTGTGGGTAGAAGCAATGAACACATCAGTCTACATTCTAAATAGGGTTCCCACCAAAGCTATTCATCTTTCAACTCCTTTAGAAAAATGGTCAAAACCTGATATTTCTCATCTAAAAGTTTTTGGTAGTCCTGCTTCTTTATACATTCCTAAAAAGAAAAGAAAGAAATTTGATATGACTTCTTTTCTCGTGTTTTCATTAGAATATGGTATTAACACTACAGGTCTAAGGATTTACGACCTTGTAAAAAGGGAAGTAACTAAAAACCGCAATGTGGTGGTTTTGAAAAATTATTTTGTTCATCTAATAATGGTAAAGATGTTCCTAACTCTATCAATATTTCTAATGATGGTTATGATTCTGATAATGAGAATATAGTAAATGGTCATGATGATGTTTCTTGTGTTAATAATATGGATAAATCCCCTATCTCCTTAGCTAAGAAACCAAAATGGGCTCAATCTATGTGTCGAGAGTTCTAATCCTATTGACCTTAGGAAAATGACCAAAATCCATAATACCTACCATGCATTAATGACCTTGTATGAACTTGAGCTGCAAAACTTTGAAGAAGCTTCTCGAGATGAGAAGTGGATCAATGCAATGCAGGCTGAATACAATGCCCTAATTCAAAATCAAACTTGGGAGTTGGTTCCACCTCCAGAAAAAAGAAGTATTATAGGGTCTAGGTGGTTATACAAAGTAAAATATAATGCTAATGGTAGTATTGACAAACATAAAGCTATACTTTTTGTCATATGGTTTCACTTTGAGAAACATGGTATTGGTTATGTTGAGACATTTGCCCCTATAGCTAAAATGAGTACTGTTAGGACCTTATTTGCAATTGCCACTCAATTTGGGTGGGAAATCCACCGAATGGATGTGAAAAATACTTTTTTGAATGGTGATTTAAAATAAGAACTTTACATGTCTCAACCTAAAGGATTTGAAGAAACTAGTAAAGAAAACTATGTTTGTAAATTGAAAAAATCTTTGTATGGTTTAAAGAAAGCTCCTAGAGCTTGGTATGTAAAAATTAATTCTTTCTTTAAACAATTAGGATTTGTTAATTATTCTTCTGACAATGATCTATTCATTAAGCAAGAAGGATCACATATTATCATTGTTGATGATATATGTTGATGATAATCCTACTTTAATTTGTAGAATTATAGAAAAAATGAAACAATACTTTTAAATGAATTATTTATATCTATTACATCATTTTCTTGGCATGGCTTGTATTTTAAAATAAATATTCTATTGTTGTTTCTTAAACATAGTATGCAAGAAATGTACTTGAAAAGTTTAACATGATTGATTATAAACCAATTTTTACTCCTATGGAAGTTGGACTGAAAATTGATCTTAAACTTGCATGTGAAAAATTTGATCCTACTTTATATAGGTAGTTAGTTGGCGTTTGATTTATCTAACTATCACTAGACCGACATATTTCCTATATAGTATGAATTGCTTCTAGGTTTATGAGGGAAACTTATAGAGATCATTGAAATCTTACAAAAAGGATTCTTAGATATATTAAAGGAACAATCAATTATGGATTGTATTATACTAAGAATAAAAATGCTAACTTATATGGATTTTGTGATTCTGATCATGCTAGTGATGTATTGGATATAAAATATACTTCTAGTTATGTGTTTAAATTTGGTGCAGGTGTCATTACTTGGTGCAACAAAAAACTACCAACTATTTCTATCTTTTCAAAAAAAGTTGAGTATAGAAGTGCAATGGAGGCTACAAAAGAGGCTCTATGGCTAAAGAGGTTATTCGATGAGATAAAGATGAAGGATCCAGGTAGTGTTCCTTTGTTCTGTGATAACCAAAGCACCATAACTCTTACACATAATCTAATACAACATTAGAGGATGAAACACATTGAGATACATATGCACTTCATCCGTGAGAAGGTGCTAAGTGGTGAGATAGATCTCAAGTTTATGTCGATTGAAGAGCAAGTTTTGATATCTTCATAAAGCCCCTGAGTGCTCCAAAGTTTTGTCACTTTCGTGAAAAGCTTGGATTTTCAGAGTTGTCATTGAGGTGGAGTGTGCATGACAATGTCACCTCCTAATGGAACTTGGTATTTGTAAAAAATACCTTCCACACATTTATAAAATACCTTCGGAATTTGTAAAGACCTTCGGAAAGTGTAAAAAAGACCTTTGGGCAAGTGTAAAAAGACTTTTAGGCATGTATACTTCCTCGGCTTCTTTTTAAGAAAGAAGTTTAGATATATCTTAAAGGCGGTTTTCATAAAATCCTTAGTGTTATTGAGTTTACTTGGAAAACATCCAATCTGAAGCATATTATTAAGGAGGTCCTTGGTTATAAAATGATCCTATATGGTTGGGTTCAATAACTTTTATGAGAACCAATGAGAATATGTAAAACTCACAAATTATACTTAACCACCGATCATGGGATGATATTTGGGATTCCAAATCTTTTTGTACCAAAAAGTAACTTGAGTATGATGAAGGTGTTATAATTCCTTCACCCGATATGCTAGCCTAAAACCTTTTTGTTTAAGGATTATAATCGTATGTAATGTACCATGGGTAGGTAATCTATTGACATATGTTATCTTACTTAACATTAAGGGGGAGTGTTGGAACATAATGATTAAGTGGTCTGGCCAACCCTTAATGTATATGGGTCCATCACTAATATATATATATATATATATATATATATATATATATATGTTAATATTTAATAATATGAAATATTTATATTTCTATTATTAAATATGCTAACCTAGGTATATACTTTCGATTAAATATTTAATATCATGAAATGATTATATTTCTAATATTAAATATTATAAACCTAGGTATATGTGTCAATCGATAAGGTTGAAAATGTGGGTGGAGACATACCCAATCACCTAATATAAAAAGGACTTTAGGTCCTCATTTGATATGTTTAAATGAAATATCAAAGGTGAATATTATTTTACCCTTGTGATTAGGGTTGAAAGGAGGAGGTGAAAGTTACTAGATGTAAGTTTGGTTCTTGGAAAGTAAAAGGTTATTTCACAGTGGTTTTTACCCTATTTGGGGTTTTCCACTATAAACACTGTGTCACCGTGTTCTTACTTTTGGTATGTATTACTTAATTAATATGTTATGTAATTTTTTTTATTACATTGCATAATGTTTAAAATTTAATGTTTTATGGTTTATGTTAATATTTAAATGCATTGGTTAATTAAATTCGTAATAGTTAGAATCCTCTAAATTCTAACAAATCGGTGACATAAAGTTAAAGTTTAGTGGCGAGGCTTCTAGTTCTGGGCTCTGTAGTTTCAAAGAGTGATAATGATGATGAGATATGATACGTATATGATGTAAGATGATGTCCCCGGTGATGAAATGTTTAGTATGTATGATTGTAAATGATATATATATCATTTATCATATCCATACATTTCATTATATATATATATATATCTTACATCATTTATATATGACTATGTATTTGATGTGATGATGTATGATATATTTGATTGTATGTTATTATATATGATGATTGATGTGTTTGAATATTGTGTGTGTTTAATACGAATTGATTCGTATGCACCATTGTTGATGTTGACTAAGGAAATAATTGATGATTAGTGTGATTATAAATAGATAGATAATGAGATAGCATATATGATGAGAGATAATGTATGTAATGTGATTGCGTAAAGTGTAATTGTATGTATAAATAAAGTTATGATGAAGAATGGATAATGTTTAAGAGTAGATGATAATCACATGTTAGTATGATGAGGATAGAGGGGGGAGATTAGTGATGCCCCTCAGTGTATAAATGATGAGGTTCATTTAGATAAGACCCCTCATAGTCAAGAATGAACCATAAAGAAAGAGTATCATTGGGAAATGATTCGATAATGTGTGCTAGATGAATCGAGAAAGCGTGTGAAGAGAGGTTATTATTGTAACAGATCCCTCAAAATTCATGTAAGAACCATAAGAACATGAATGCATCATTAGGGGGAAGGTGATAAAAATCACCTACCAAAGACCAAGTATGAAGCGAAGTGGAAGCAAGTGGGATGAAAGCAATATGAGTGTATGAGCCAAACTGAATGTCATGTGGAGTATATATGATGGGTGAAGTGGCGTATAAATGTCAGGGTTGTGAAAGTAAATGTGCATACGAGCATAACGTGGATGAGATGGTGCATGATGTATGGATATGCATGAGTGATAATTTGTGACAATGGATGAACAATGACCTTATATGAAGGAGATAACACCATTGGAGTAACAATACACCTACGAGAAAGTAGAGATAGATCGTTCACATGAGTGAGAACCAAAATAAATGACGTTTTTGTCTTATAGTTATTTCAAATAAGCATGAAGGGTATATATCATTGTCCCTATGGACATTGATGTGGTGATAGTTACAGTGAAAGGTCTATCATGTTGGAATTGCAAGTGATGTGGTAGATGGTGCTGGTTAAAACATAGGTGAATCAGAACCTATCAAGTAATGCACACAACACATCATGAGGTCTAGCGTGATGAGAGAAATGTAATGGTCCTCATGAAATAGGTGTAGAAGTTCGAGGTATAACTTGACATGGAGTAGGAAATGGTGGACGCTTATGTGATGGAGCAGACTAAACTTGTTTGTGAGGTGGGGGAGATGGAGACCATGTAGGAAACTCAGCGGATGGGAGTGGAGATGAACTAGATGATGTAGCAGTAGTAGTAATAGGAGGAGGATCTATAACATGTGAAACAACGACATCTTGTTCTAAGTCAATGAACTTATAACATAAGAGCATGAATGATTCAAATGTGTCATACTCTAATTATTATTTCAAGGCATGAATCAAACCATGATGGAAGATAAATTGCTTCTCTAAGTTAATAGGATGAAAAACTTATCGGTGCATGTAAGTATTGAATCAAAAATGTAGTCAATGATAGGTTCTATTTTCCCCGATGTAAGCTAGGTAGATGATCATATGTGACTCTAGGGCTATTGTTGACTATGAATCATCGAAAATCTACTTCCATCTCACGATAGGTACAAATATATCCAAAGGGTATATGAGTGTACCATTGAAAGCGTCATCTGTGAGACTATGGAGAAAGGATTTAAATAATAGTTGATCATTAGAATATGAATCCATAACCATATGACAATGCTTGAGATGCAAGTATGGATTTCAAAGATACCATCGAAACATGAAAATGTAGGCATAAAAATCATTAGGAAATTTAGAGTTATGAATATTTTTGGGAATAGTATTTCCATGCAATGAATTATTATCAATCAATCATAATAGGCCTTGCTTTCTAATGTAAGAGATTGGACCTAAGATTGCAAGTGACCGACAACATGTGATATCATGTGATGGAATAGTAGATGGTGGCAATAATGTGTTAAGTAGTTGTAATTTTCATTATGAGTAATAATAGGAATATCAAGAGGAGACATGAGATTTTAATGCTAAGGGAACACTAAAAGGTGGTGCGAAAGGAGTAATAGGTAACGAAAGACATCGAACATCCATAGAAACAAGAGGAATAGCATCAGAAACATCCATAGGAGATGAAGTGATAGATAGAGATGATGTAATAGGAGAAGATGATGTAATAGGAGGAGAAGAGCTATCCTTAGCCATTATGGTTTTTAGCAAATCCTAGGGAAAATAGTCCCGAGCTACGGGTTCACCAAAACGATTCTATAAAATATAAATTTTATTATGAATCTAAATGTATAGAATTGGTATGAATCTAAATTTTATTATGAATCTAAATGTATAAAGCGTAATACAAATGAAATAAACTAAAATATGAATGCTAAAATTTATATTTGATTTTATAAATGAAAGGAAATAAGATGGATAAGGCACTTACCTAAATTTCTCTTACCTTAAATGACCTTGGACTAAGAAGTGTGATGAAATGACAAAAATCATCATGCAGTGACCATAGGTGTAAGAAAATGCATAGAGGTGGAAATAGTGGAATGAGGTGCTTAGAGAATTATGTGTTATGTTTTGGAGCATGTTTTCATGTGTGGAAGTGTTGAATCTTGTACACTAAAATTGTTGTACGCTCTCTACATTTTTCTTCTTGGAGTTTAGGCTCGGGTCGGGCTTGTCAACATTAAAATTTTCCTCCGTAATTTCTATTTTATTAATGTATGTATTAGGAATAGAAAGTTGTTAAGTATAATTAGTAGTGGCGTCGATAGAAGATAACGGCACCGTCGAGGAAATGTGATCAAAGTAAAGTACAATAGGAATGTTGTGGTAAAAAGTAAATATTTGTAGTAAGTGGTCCAAGAATGTTAAAATGTCAAAGTTGGGGTAAGTAGAGAAGTAGGGTCTACATGATTAAGAATTAGAAATATTATATTTGTAATAAGGACAAAGAGTGATGTCATAAATATTTTGTGTATTTTGTTTGTGGAAAAGACTAAAAAGGGTGGAACCCATGTGAGATGATAAGGTTTATTTTATCTTAGAAGATAAGCCTACATGTAAAAAGGCAAGAGTTTATACATGAAATATGATTGGCGGAAGAGATTTCATCCTATCTTAAAGATATGGTGGATAAGCACTGAATTCCTATAAATAAAGAGGCCACCCCCACTCATTTAATATAGAGGAAGTAGTGAGAAATATTGTATGAGTAAGTGTGTAAAGGAAGCCATCATTTAGAAGGTGTGTTAAAGAATCCATTGTGAAGTTTCTCCCATACTTATTGTTGGAAGGCAAGTGAAGTCAGTAACACTTGAAGTACCTCATGGGTGAGATTGTAACAATTTCATGTTGATATTATAATTTACACTTATATTTCAGATTTGTCATTATTTCTTCATATCATAGTCTATGGTATTCGTGTGTTATGTTTGTTGTTGTGTTTCCAGATTACATCCACAAAACTAAAGGCTATGCATTAGTAAATAATCATAGCAGGAGGTCCCTGGAGAATTATTATAGTCAGGATTCGTGTTGACATTTTGGTTCCGTTCTGGACCATTCCTCGTTAGTGGATTTTACGGAGAAATATTCCTCCTTCATCAAATCATTTGGAGGGTAACCTTGTTTTTACATTTGAGTAGTTACCATGGTAAAGTCACTTTTTACCATGAATAGTATTTACCACATAACTTTATTTTTACCGTGAATAGTATTTACCACATAACTTCACTTTTTACCTTGAATAGTGTTTACCACGGTAAAGTCGGTTTTTACTGATAAGTCAAGTTTTACCATTGGTCATTCCTATTTTTGTGGAAAGGTGTAAAGTCACTTTATTGTAGTGAGTCAATTATTTGTACACAAGTCTTGTTGATTGTATTGTAAATTGGTATTTCACCGTGGTTACTTTTAAAAATGGGGAAGATTCCTATTTTTTTCAGCTCAATCTAATGAAGATGCTTCCTCTTTCATTCAAGAATTTAAACGATCTGCATTTGTAATGGCCTCATAAGAAGGTAACAATGGACTGAATTTTTCCTACCTTTTTGGATGGTTCAGCCCTTAGGTGGTTTGAAACACTAGGTGATAATGTGAAAAACTCATGGGATTTATTAACTGAAAGTTTTCTTAAAGAATTTGGTGAACAACAGAAATATGTAGATCTCATGACCGATATCACAAAGCTATCCCAATGAGAGAAGGAGAATATAAGGGATTATCATGCTCATGTTCTAAAGCTAAGGAGGAAGCTCGATGCCCAAATCGGAAGGAAGGTTTAGCGGATGGGTTGATGAATGACATAGATAATCTCTTATGTAAGCACTTCATTCTTGGGATGAAACAGGAGATCGAACAACGAGTGAAGTATGACCGCTGAAGCTACCATTGAACAAGCAAAAAGGAGATTGCAAGAAGGTAAGAAGAAAGCATGGAAGAGAGAGCCCAAAGAAATTGTTGCTAAAGTATAGCCTACACCAGCACCTTTGGTCTAGAATCCACAACCACTCTCGGTGAGAACAAATCTTTTCCTAGTACATCTGAGTATGAAGATCTGCTCAAGAAGATGGGTCACTAACTATTAATCTTCCTCAAGGAAAGGAATTTAGTTCTTAGGGAGGAGATAAAGGTCTAAAAAGAAATATTTTTGAAGTTGTATGTTATGGTTGTTATAAAAGGGTCATTATAAGTATAATTGTCCAGATAGAGCTTCTACATCTGTATGAGAATGATAAAGGAAAAGCACTGTGAATTCTTTTGATGTAGTAGATAAGAGCATAAATAATGAAGTAGATGTGTTTGTAACAAAAAGAAAGAAAGAAAAAGATAACCAAGATGGAAATGATCATAAGAAGATGAAAGGAGAAACTAGTAAGAAACATAGGAGAAGAAAGTTGGGTGTGTAGTATTTTCAAATTTCACGGGGACAAGGACCATACTCCATCTTAGAAGATCTCATCCAAAATGCTGCAAATATTACATATAATCAACTTCGGCTATGTCTTACGAGAAGAGGCGGGAGGCTGCTGCGAAGTGGACTCAATTCATGACGAAGTAAAGAGGTTGAGGTACCCGCTTTTGGAGGCAGAGGCGGATCCCTACGCTCCACAAGCTGAGGTATAATGTAATGGTATTTCAATTCATGATGTCTTAGTTAATGGAGGTGTTGCGATTAATGTAATGGCCAGTCAGTAATGAATATGTTGGGTTTAAAAATTGATCGCCTCTCATTACTTATGTTAAGGTCATTAAATAAAGGAAAAACTAAACCGAGAAGGTGTAGTTTCAAATGTGGAAATATTTGTTATGGATGTTATATGTGTGGTAGACTTTCGGTGATGAAAAATGGTATTGTTGCATACCCAATGTTGTTGGGAAGGCCATGGCTAAGGAGAGTTCATGCAAAAACTACTAGAATGAAGGCTTCATGACACTTGGATGTGGCGAGAGAGGGTGAAGATAAACGTGATCCCTCGGCATCATAAGGCGAGAACCTATGGATTCAAGTGATGAAATTGATGATTGGACATCCTCTTATTACTCTAGTACCCGATGAAGTGGACACTAAGATGAAGAAAGTGAGGTTGATGTTTTAGTCATGGATATCCTTCCAGTCCACCGACTCGGGAACCCATAAAATTATCTGAAGAAGAAATTGATGATCGTCTCCAACAAATAAAGATTGGTGATCTTTGTGATGGAGAGTGATAAGGAATCCTACCTCCATCTCTTTGAAGGTACATACACCTATTCACTTTTGATTACAAGGAACTCTATCAGTAAGTTGGGTAGAACATTCTATTGAGGGTAGATGGTGCTAAGCCCATAAAGCAAATGCCATATAGAATGAATCCTAATTTTTCTAAGAATGTAAAAGAAGAAATAGATAATTTGCTTGATGCGGGATTCATATTTTTGTGGAGAATTCGAGAATGGGTTTCTCCCATTGTGATCTCAATAAAAAAGAATGGGAAGCTACGCATTTGTGTTGATTATAGGAAGCTCAATAAGGCAACAAAAAGGATCATTACCCTCTTCCATTCTCGAGATCGATCTTAGATGAAGTAATAGTGATAGAGTGCTATAGTTTTGTTGATGGATATAACGGATACAACCAAGTTCATATAGCGGAGAAAGATCAGCTGAAGACCACATTCACCACTCCTTGGGGAACGTTTGCTTATAAAGTTATGCCTTTTGGGTTGTATAATGCTTCGGCAACATTCTAGTGTTTGATGAATAGAGTGTTTGAACCCTACATTGGGAACTTCATCAGAGTATTTCTAGATGATTTTTGCATCTATGGGAGCAAGATGGACCACCTACACCAGATGGAGATAGCATTTCAAAGGTTAGATGAAGCACAAGCCTCACTAAACCCTACAAAGTGTGTCTTTGGATGTTCTAAAGGCGTTTTGTTAGGGCATGTTGTATCTAGAGATGGTATTGGTATTGATCCTAATAAAGTTTCAAAAATCAAAGAGTTACCATTTCCTATGAATATAAGTAAGTTGAGATCATTTTTAGGCCATGTGGGTTCTATAGAAGGTTCATCAATAATTTCTCAAAGATTTCACAACCCACTAACCCGATTCTTGAAGAAGGATGTTACTTATGAACCAGAAATAAGGCACATGAAGCTTTTGAACAATTGAAGGAAGCTTTGGTGTCTTCACTGTTTTAAAGAATCCAGTTGGAGCAAGCCATTCATTGTGTATAGATGCCTCGGATGTAGCACTAGGAAGTACTTAGCTAAAAAGATGAAAATGGGAATGATCATCGAGTTTACTTTGGGAGCGAACAAATGAGCAAAGTCTTTGAGGTAAATTATCTTATGTAACTAAAAAAGGAGGCTCTAGCTATCATTTTTGTTGTAAAGAAGTTTAGAAATTACTTGCTAGGGCATAAATTTATAGTTGTAACAGATCATCAAGCTCTAAATATATTGTAAAAAAGCCTAACCCATCGGGGAGGATAACAAGATGGATAATTTTGCTACAAGAATTTGAATTTGATATTATAGATAGGCAGAAAGAAACATGTCAATGCGATGCACTCTCTCGAGCCTATGATGGTTTAGGTTCATCTTGTGATAATGATGATTTCCCGGATGCATCATTGTTATCCTTGAGACAATACCTAGTGAATACATAGATATTTGGAATTATCTCGAATGAATTCAAGTTTCTGATGGTGCCAATGCAAAAACTAAGAGGAAGATTACTCAAGTCGATCGTCCATATTATATTCTCGTATGGAGTATTATTTCGAATAGGACTCGATGGACAGAGATCAAGAGGGCATTGGACGTGATCAAGGAAGGAGCTGATAGAAGAATTCCACAATGGTACATGTGGAGGACACTTCTCTAGAAAACTTACAGTAAGAAGGATCTTGGATGCAAGTTATCACTGGCCACTCTTTTTAGAGATTGTTATAATTATTGTAAGACATGTGATATTTTTCAAACACATGGTAACCGTAAAGACTTCATCAGCTCCATTATGCCCTATTCTTCCACTTGGTCCCTTTGAAAAGTGGGAAATAGATATTGTAGAGTCCACTTCCAACTACCCCACGCCAAAATAAGTATATTGTAGTTGCCACAGGGACATTTAACCAAGTGGTTTGAAGCTAGCCATTAAAAACAACTTCCATGGATGAAGTGGCAAGGTTCATATATGAACGCATTGTCACCAGATTTGGTTGTCCATTAGAAATTGTAACATCAAGGAAGCCACTTCATTAATGTGGTGGTAGAAGCCCTATCAATAAGTTTTACTATTAAGCACGGGAAGGTAGTAACATACAAACCGAGCACAAATGGACGGTGGAACGTGCAAATTTTGTGTTGTGTCAAATTCTAGCAAAAGATGCGCCTTGCAGTACATAAGTGGGATAAAAGGATTCATGCAAAGCATTGTGGGCATATAGGGCAACATCAAAGTCGAGCAACATGATACTCCCCATTTCGGTTGGCTTATTGCATTGATCCAGCTTCTTCCTATTGAATTTGATATTCCCAATCGTGAGAGTTATGAAAAAGGAAAGGATGGATGAAAGTGATTTCGATAAAAGAAAGGTTAGTGCATCTTCATTTGCTTGAGGAAATGAGGAAATAGAGAAGGATACAAGGTATAAGAAGAAAATGAAGCAAAAGGAATACTTTGATCAAAATATCCATTGGTCTCCATTTCATGTGAATGACTTGGTTCTAGTATATGATTTCGGATATAAAAAAAAGAAGGTAGAGAAAATTTCTTCCCAAATGGATGGGGCCCTACAAAATAGTAGTTATGCATGAAAATGGTACATATCGATTTGGAGAATTGGATGGCACTCCCATTACGAAATGGGTCAACCATGACAAGTTAAAGATTTTCTAAGCACCAGCTTGAGAATGTCCATAAGAGTCTACTCTGAGGACGGAGTAGAAGTTAGGAACGGGGAAAATGTCGACATTAAAATTTTCCTCTGTAATTTCTATTTTATTAATGTATGTATTAGGAATAGAAAGTTGTTAAGTATAATTAGTAGTGGCGTCCAATAGAAGATAACGGCACCATCAGTATGGTGCCACCAATAAAGTAGAGTATGGTAACGGTGAAAGTACAATAGGAATGTTGTGGTAAAATGTAAATATTTGTCGTAAGTGGTCCAAGAATGTTAAAATGTCAAAGTTGGTGTAAGTAGAGAAGTAGGGTCTACATGATTAGGAATTAGAAATATTATATTTGTAATAAGGATAAAGAGTGATGCCATAAATATTTTGGATATTTTGTTTGTCGAAAATACTAAAAAGGGTGGAACCCATGTGAGATGATAAAGTTTATCTTATCTTAGAATATAAGCCTACATGTAAAGGCAAGAGTTTATGCATGAAATATGATTGGGTAGGAAGAGATTTCTATCCTATCTTAGAGATAGGGTGGATAAGATTGAATTCCTATAAATAAAGAGGCCACCCCCACTCATTTAATATAGAGGGAAGTAGTGAGAAATATTATATGAGTAAGTGTAAAAGGAAACCATCATTTAGAAGGTGTGTTAAAGAATCCATTATGAAGTTTCTCCCATACTTATTGTTAGAAGGCAAGTGAAGTCAGAACACTTAAAAATTCCTCATGGGTGAGATTGTAACAATTTCATGTTGATATTATAATTTACACTTATATTTCAGATTTGTCATCATTCCTTCGTATCATAGTCTATGGTATTCTTGTGTTATGTTTGTTGTTGTGTTTCAGTTTACATCCACCAAAATAAAGGTCATGGCATTAGTAAATAATCATAGCATGAGGAGTTCCCATGGAGAATTATCATAGTGCCGATTCATGTTGACAGCCCTTAGTGGTGAGTCCAGGGCGTAGCCTCAGAGAGATTTTTTTGCCTCGAAAATGTGCCTATTATATCGAAAACATGATCTTCTCGTATGGGCAAGATTTTTGACACACGTGTTTATGGAGCGGTTTGGCCCATGGTTTTTATACCCATGGTATTGTAAAACTACTTAAGCAGTTTCCTATTAATGTACTTTTGATAGGTGAGACATATGATTATAGATGTGTGTGAATTCGGGTGTGAATTCAAGAGAGTTTGTTGAGCACAACTCCAAACAGATCTAGGTATTATATTGAGAGAGAGGTGGCTTGTAATAAAATATGAGAAAGTGATTCTTAGTGGATGTAGCCCAAATTGGATGAACCATGTTAAATATTGTTTCTATATTGTGTTCTTTTATTTTTTGCACTTTTATTTCAAATCTGTAATATTTTCTGCATATTAGTTTCTACTAATACAATTCTATGTGGGATTATTCCACATATTTTATCCCTTATTTCCTAACAGGATGGAAGCATCTAGAGCACTCTAGTCTCGAAATAATGGTGCCTTTGTATGTAGAAATGGTCAAAACCAAGTTTTGATATGGTCATTAGGGCTTCATAATTATTCGCCTTTTATCACGTGAATGTTACACTTGGATCGTTGAGGTACCAGTAACCTATAATGAGGAAATCACCGCAAAACCCTAAATAAAGAACCAAACCCTAAAAATAAATATGTAAATGAAGGGGTCGATATCCTCAGCCACCACAATGTGGTCTTACTATCGAGCGTTGGACTACATCTCGGAATCAATGTAGTTTTGTGTGCTTATGTGTGTAATAGTGCTCCTATGTCACCCTCGTGTCAATGACGCCAAGATAAGGGGCAATAACTAGATGGAAATTTAAATGGTGGATGGAATAGAATGAAATAACCTTCCTATGTAGTGTGTATGCGAGAGTAATATCCCAACTACAATCCCTTGCTCTATTTAGATAGCTAGCCCTTGAAAAGAATAGTCTTCCCATATAATGGTATGTATGTTGTGTTTATATAGGGATCTCTTGTTCAATTTCAACACTAATGACCCAAAATGCCAAATAGTCATCGAGAGATGGGAGGTAATACCGAAAATACCAACCTCAAATGTCAATAATAATATCAAACATAAAGAGGACAAGGGTGCCCAAGATGGAAAAGAGTGCACGATGGCTAGTGTCCAGAGATAATTGACGAAAAGTGAGTGAGAACTTGCTGATAAGGATCCCCTGTGACTGACCAATCCGAGAAATATGTGTATGATTAAAAGTGTGTAAGAAAAAAACAACAAATAATGACAAGCCAAATGGATGGACTATGGGATGGGTCATTAGTGAATACTTTTCTTATGCCATATCCATATATAAAACAACATACTTGGTAGTGTAATAATAGTAGTAAGTGTGTGATTTTATGTCTACACTTTATCGGTTTACATCTTTTCTATTGGTATCAAATAAGGAGTAGAGCTTAGGGCATATGTAGAGACAACGATATGCTTGAAACAATGTGTCATTTGTGACTAGTTACTATTAGGTTTGTAACCATCTATAGTGGCACTTATCATGGGGTAACATCAATGGATGGAGGGAAAACCCGATAGATCTCCCAAAACTCTTCCTTTAGTGATAAGATGCCTAAATCCTTGGTATATTCACATCTCTTAGGGAATTTATCACTCTCGATTCTCCCAACCATCTCTAAGGAAACAAACATACATGAAAAATTATATCTTTTTCTCTCGCGACATTAAGGTTTATTCTATCCTTGATTCACTTATTTTTCATACACATTTTAAATCTAATTTTATAAGTTAAATGTCAATTTCATATACCATGAGCATTGACTACACTTTTATTCTTTTGTAGGCCTCATCCTTATCCCGACGAAAGACAACGCAGATGGAAAAAAGAGTAATCTCAAGAAAAAGAGCTTATGCAAATGCAATACTTAGTTACAAACATAAGTATCATTTTCACTACCCATAGGTCACCATAGGGTTCTTATCCCCTCTTAGACTCCATGATATACATCCTATGATTTCCATGTGACACGTTATAATTTGGAACCTCCTTCTAATCTTTAAAAGGTACACTCTTCCTATCTATTTTATGTTATCAAATATTCATTCATCAACATAAAAGTTGGGGCAAATGTAGACACAAAATTATGCACTTAGTATTATTACATCATGCCTATAGTATGTCATTATATGCAAGATTCCCAAGAAAGAAAACAGGACATTGACAACACTTGTTTTTACTTACATCAACATTGTTTTATCTTTCTATGATTTCATCCTCTTCTTTTTGGAACTATCCCTTTAATTTTAGATATTACACAATGTGTTACCCAACTCAATATTTAGTCTTATCTTTAGATCTCCTCGAACACCTATTCTCAACAAGGGACAAGAATGCCCAAGCAATACTATGCCTTTTGGGTGCTTATGTCCTTTTTCCCTCTTTACTTACATTTTAAAATTACACATGCTCTTCTCAGTGGGCATCCTGAAACAATTATGCATGTCTTCCGGTTTTGTCCTAATGCTCAAAGTACTACAGAACCGGATCCATACTTTTTCTTTCCCTCTTGGCCCCAACTTTGTTTCACTTGGCAACATATCCTCTTGGGAGACAATCCCAAACTTCTACCTATGTTCACCTAGATTTGGTATGTTTTTAGAGGGGAGATTTTATTTTGGATATGGAAAGAAAGGAATGCTTTTTCTTTTCTAATTATTCGATTGATCGACCTTGTTAATTTATAATAAATCTATGGTGATCTTCAATTGCTTTATGTAGATTCAAGTTCAAGCGAATAAGGTGGCGCTGGAGGTGGACCACATCCAAAATTTGTTACGTCGTTGGGAGAAGCCCCATGTAATTTTCCAGGTGCCTCCTTCTCCCCCACTAGCACTCCTCACCTTCATCGTGGTGGTCGGCAATGCGATCCTAGCGGCCAGGTGTTCGGTCGCTCCCACCATTCTCTCGACCGAGCCCCAAGCATAGTCATTCACGTGGGCACCATCGCGTGGTCAGGGCTCGCCTCCGCATTCCTCGGCTTACCAACAGGGTTGGGGCTTACCACCTCAACAACTTGGTGGGGTTCTCCTCCTCATTCGTTGGCTCACTAGTAGGGTTGGGGCTCTCCCTCCGCCACTTCTCAATAGGCCGCCTGACATCCACCACCACCCCTACCCTCTGCTGGAAAATTCCCCCAGCTTAGCTTAGCCATTCCTACGTGTGGGGAAGCATACCCTAAGGAAGCACCTGATGATGGCTAGGAGATTCCTAACACTAGCAAGGATCTAATTGGCTCAAGGGTGGCTGATGATCAAGATCCGCGCGCCTGGGCATGTTTTTGTTGTTCTTGATTTTTTCTTTATTTTTTATCAGGATGTTTTGTTGTATCTTCCTATGCTTGGCCTAGTTTGACTTTTAGTTTCCTTGGCTTGTCCTAATTTATTCATGGTTTTGGGGTGTGCTCTCATACCTTCGCTTTTTTGTTGAAATCTATCTTGTATCTTATTGCATTAATATAATATAAGATCTTTTTCATAAAAAAAAATTCTACATAAATTGTTATCTTTTTCTTAACTTCTACCCATCACTTTGGGTAATATTTTAGGAGTAGTTATGGATGAAATTAAAGTAATGGAATCATATAAATACATGGCCTATTATCTAGTCTAAGGAGAAATAAGAAAACTAGGTAATTTGATTATTACTTTTATCTACTACATGGGTAAGAGCAACACTCAAGACCGTATTTGGTCTACATTATTCACTACATAGGAAGGGAAAATTCTGAATTCCATCACACACATTATCTTGGGGGAAAATTAGTTGTAGCCCACTATCTTGGTGCGAATGAAACAAGGAAACCTAGCTTGAGGACATTGTTCTATCACACACACATACACCATGACTACATTGAGTGTGAAATATAGTACAACTCTTGGTGAAAATCACATTGGGTGACCACCGAGGTCATTCTGACTTAAGCATATGCATATTTTATTCCATCTAATGTGTGATTGAGCCTTTTATATGTAGATAGGGTTTGTTTTTAGGTACAAGTGTGATAGGAAAACCCTACAAAAACTTAAAGTGACACAAAGTGAAGTGAAGGTGATATGATCATACCTTGAAAGAGCCAAATCTTGTCCCTTTCTAAAGGATTCTATCCACTATACTTGTAGATCACAATTTTCTAGATGGAGCATGTACAACCCAAATTAAGCATGTTCCATCAAATTTCAATCCTAGATTCAAGTACATACAAGTCATTAGCTAAGTCACTCTTATCCTCTTGTTACTTGTACTTGTTTTCCATTATGTTGTATTTTGCGTGTTTTGATATATATATATATATATATATATATATATATATATATATATATATATATATATATATATATGATTAATCTCAATCCTATGATAATATTTAATTTTGTTAAATTAATACCTATTAGATTTTAGGGTATCCTAATTATATTATTAGGGGTGACCCATTAGTGTTTAAAGTTTCATATTATTGTTTAAGGTGTCATATTAGTCTTTAGGATGTCATAGTTGAAAATCATATCATTAAAACCTTTTAAACATGTATTATATATGTTCATGCCCCTAGGACAAAACCACCTAGGTGGGACACTATCGCCCATCCGTCCTTTCTAATCAGGGTGGTTTGTCCTTGCACATTTTGACCTAAGTATTATTCAACCATTTTTTAGATCTTATTTATTCTTATTTTGTAGTGTAGTATATATCGGGTTTCTTGATTTGCTTTGGGAGGGTGAAATAATCACCCGATAATTTCCCCCACTCATTTGGGGTGCGTGAAATGAACAAATGCGAGCGTGGCCAAAACAAGGAAAATGAAGCTGATGTGCACATTTGAAATAGAACTCTTTTAGGGGAGGGAACTATGCATTGTAACAACCATGGAAAATGCAAAACAATGGGAAAATATAACATGAAGTGTTAGTAAAAAAAAATGGCATGATGTTTTAAAAATTAGTCAAAACATGCAATAGTATAACAAGATATCAACATTGTAGTTGATGGAAAACATGGGACACCACTCAAGATGTCACAAAACACACAAATGATTCAAAGCTATAAAAGTAAATGAGTAATGAAGCATATGGCATAACTGCAAAACAATGTCAATCAAGACACATGCATAAACAAGGTGTAGGAAAATCAAATAACCATGGTTGGAAGTAGGTTTGCAAGATAAATGTTATACATGAAGCACCCATTAACATGTTAGAAAAATTGATAGTATGTCACTAAGTGTATAACTGAAATGGAAATGGAAGTAGTAGATATTGCAATAATAGAACATGAATATAGAGAAATATGGAAAGGTAGATGCCCCAGAGCCCAAAGGTGGGGCTAGGTAGAGAATAGTACCAAACATCATACATCATGTGATAGCCTATAAGTGTTATAAATTCACCTCAAAAGTACCATGTGAATGCACATATGTGTATGAAAAAAAAGGATAGAGCATACTATGAATCAAAGTAACATGATAAAC
The DNA here is from genome assembly GCA_018340775.1 of Taxus wallichiana var. yunnanensis. Lineage (NCBI taxonomy): Eukaryota > Viridiplantae > Streptophyta > Pinopsida > Cupressales > Taxaceae > Taxus > Taxus wallichiana. The sequence continues at coordinate 917,451,211 of CM031240.1, read as the reverse complement.
AATGTGCAACATAGAATAGTATAAACAAGCAAGGATACATCCAATCAAGATCTAAGCTAGTGTTTTTGATTTTTTTATAGATATTTGAATTTAAGATATGAAATTTTATGACTAGGAGAGGGAAATAAGGTTTCCCCGGTGTATGTGTGCAAAGTGTGGTACATGTAGGTTAGTAAACCCTCAACAGTCTTGTTTGAACCTAGAACAAGAGTGTGTCATCGAAATGAGGGGATAACACAAGAGCTACCAAAAACATTCTCAAATGGTAAGGAAAAACCCTATAAGACCAAGATCCCAACTACATGAGTAGGAAGTGTAGAAACAACACAAGTGTGACCAAGTGAAAACAAAAGTAAGTGAAAACATAAGGATCTTGGTCTCTATAGGTGGAACATTGGGCTTGTTGGCAATAGTGGAAAAAGTAAGTGAAAACATAAGGATCAATGTTTGATTCAATAAATGTGTGTTAGGAAATAAGAGATAAAATATGCGGAATAATCCCTCAGAATCGCAATATAAAACTAATATGCGAGAAAATATTATAGATCTCAAATAAAAGTGTAGAATAAATAACACAACATAGAGAGACAAGATTTAACGTGGTTCACCCAATTTGGGCTACGTCCACCAAGAATCACTTGCTCAGATTTTATTACAAGCCTCCACTCTCTCAATACAATACCTAGATCCATTTGGAGCTATGCTCAACAAACTCTACATAATTCACACCCGAATTCAAAACACATCTGCAATACATTTGCTTATATTTCTATCATATGCATAAGACCATATAAATAGACAACTACTTAAGCAATTTTACAAAACCATGGGTATCAAACAATGGGCAAAAACAAAACCGTCCCATAAACCTATGGGTAGCCGAAGAGGCGGTTTTACAAAACAATGGGTACCGAAAAACCATGGGCCCAAAAACAGCCCATAACGGTTACCCATTACCCATGGGTTAATAAACCACCCATGAAAATTTGCTTTGGGGCTTCACCCCCGAACCCCCTGACCCACTCACCGGCGAGCGGGACCACCGTAAAAATACTTGAGTGTAACACATAGAAGGTGTACCACACTCTAACATGAAAATAGGCTCCACAAACATAACAATCTCCCACTTGGGTGATTTCCACTTTGAAGCAAGCTTCTCGACCCTTCACTTGTCATCCATGAAGGCCAACCAAAGCTGAACATAGCTTTAGTTTATCCCTTGTGACCACCTTGGTCATCATGTCTGCGAGGATTAAGTGGTATGAATCTTCTCCAACTTCAACTTATCTTCCTCCAAAGTTGTCTGATGAAGTGATATCTCAACTTGTATATGCTTCGTCTGAGTGGAAAGCGAGTTCTTAGCTAGGTGTATAGCACTCGACTATCACTATGCGACTTACATTCCTCTACTTATGCCCCACTCCTCAAGCAATTGTTGTAACCAAATCATCTCTTTGCTTGCCTCTGTGGCAGCAACATACTCAGCCTCATGGTTGACAAAGCCACCAGCTTCTATAGTCGTGAAATCCAGCTCACTTTGCTGTCCCACCTACAGTATAAATATAACTTGTCGTGCTCCTCCTGCTTGTCTACATCTCCAGCCATGTCTGAATCTACATAACCATGTAAAGTGGTGTTTGATCCATTGTAGCACAAAACTATCCCCATGGTCCCTCTCAAATACCAAAGGATCCACTTTACTGCTTGCCAATGCTCTTTACCTAGATCACTCATAAATCTACTCACAGCTCCCACTGCATGGGCAATATCAGGCCTAGTGCACACCATAGCATACATCAAACTACCAACTACTGATGAGTAAGGTACCTTGGACATCTGGTTTCTTTCTGCTTTGTCTTGGGACCTTTGCTCCTTTGATAACTTAAAATGGCACGCCTAAGGAGTCCCAACCGGTTTAGCATCCTGCATGTTAAACCTATCCAATACCTTCTTAATGTACTCTTCCTGAGATAAAGTCAACTTCCATTCCTTCCTATCCCGAGTTATCCTCATACCAAGGATTTGTCTAGCTGCCCCCAAATCCTTCATATCAAAGGATTCACTTAGTTGTTTCTTGAGTACTTTTATTTCTGCATGTTTTTACTGCAACTGACCAACATGTCATCAACATCTGAGCACAAGGATAATATAACTTCCATCCTCAAATTTCTTTGTATACACGATGGTCGAATGACATCTAATATAACCTTGCTCCATCATGAAGCTATCAAACTTCTTATACCATTGACGTGGAGCTTGTTTGAAGCCATCTGAAGCTCTTCTTCGTTTACACACCATCTCCTCTTTACCTTTGACCTCATAGCCCTCTAGGTTCTTTGCATATATAGTTCCTCCTCCAAATCACCATGGAGAAATGCGGTCTTTACATCTAAGCTGTTCTAAGTGCAAGTCTTACTGCTTGCCCTTATTCCAAGAAGCAGTTCTAATAGAAGTCATTTTTACTACAGGAGAAAATATCTCATCAAAATCTATACCTTGTTTCATGCAAACCCCTTGACCACCAACCGGGCCTTATATCTTTTCTTTCCTCCTTCTTCATCTTTAACTCTATACACCCACTTGTTCTGCAATGCTCTTTTGCCTTCCGGTAGCTTCACCAAATCCCAAGTCTAGTTCTCCATGAGAGACTTATGCTCCTCATCCATGGCTTGCTCCCACTTCTTACTGGCATCTACCTGCATTGCTTCATCAAAGCTCTCTGGCTCTCCACTATCAGTGAGTAATAAATAATAAAGAGAAGGAGAAAAATGTTCAGGTTCTTTTCTTACCCTAGAAGACCTCCTCACTGTAGGAGTTTGGGGTTCTGTTGAGTAGGTTCTGAACTGATTCATGGGTCACTTTCCCATCTGGAAGATCCTCTACCATTGCATATTCTTTCTTGGATTCTTCCTATTTTTCCTATGCATTGTTGCTTATACATGACTTTCTCATTAAAGACCACATCCCTAGATCGAATGATTTTCTTGTCCTTAATACTCCAACATTTAAATCCAAAGTCATCACCACCATAACCAATGAAAGTACATTTTTCTGATTTAGCCTCTAGCTTGGTCCTATCATCCTTGTCTATATGAACAAACACCTCACATCCAAAGACTCTAAGAAATGAATAATCAACTTTCTTACCATACCATGCCTCCTCAGGTATGCCTCCATCCAAGGCACTTGAGGGTCCTCTGTTTATCAAGTACAGTTGTGCTCACCACTTCCCCAAAAGAAAGAGGCAGTCCTGCATGTAACCTCATGCTCCTAGCACGTTCCATTATTGTTCTGTTCATCCTTTCTGATACCCCATTCTGTTGTGGAGTTCCTGGAACCGTCTTTTGCCTGCGGATTCCATTCTTAGAACAGTAATCATTAAATTCATTGTTGTAATACTCCCCTCCATTATCTGACCTGAGACATTTTAGCTTAAGACTGTTTCATTCTCTACGAGGCTTTCCATTTAACAAAAGTGTCAAATACATCAGATTTGTTTCTAATCTGACAATAAACCCAAACTTTCCTTGTTGCATCATCGATAAAAGTAACATAATAACTTGAACCCCCAAGAGATGATACACTAGTGGCCCCACACATCGAGAATGTACCAGCTCTAACTTACTCTCTTTCTTCATAGGTCAACCTTGAGAAACCTTACTCACTTTGTTTCCCATATATATGCGGTTCTCACAGAAATCCAAACTTGTTTATGTATATCCGGAAAATTCTTCTTTATGATGTTCATGCCCTTATGGCTCATATGACCAGCCTATAGTGCCATAATGTTGTATCTTGCATATGAAGCCACAAGATTACAATCATTAGTACTATCGGTGGTTAAATACAAGGTTCCACCTTCTTACCTCTTGCCACCACAAGAGCACCCTTGGTAACCTTCGAGTTAGTTGTAAATATCACGATCTGACCATCACTTCCCAATTGCCCCGCCGATATCAAATTTCTCCTTAATGTAGGCACATGTTTGACATCCTTGAATAGCCATGTATTCTCATTACGCATCTTAACTGAAACAGAACCTTTTCCAACTATCTTAGAGGCTCATCATCACGAAAAAAACATGCCCAAAATCCTCTTGAACATAATCAACAAAATAATGCCTATGTGGAGTAGCATGAAAAAAGCCCCTGAATCTAAAACCCAAGATTCGGTAATATTATGTAAAGAAAGAATCAAAGCATCTGACATACATTACCCGATGCCACATTTTCCTCCTTGTTTTCTTCTGTTGTTTCTTCTTGTCCCAAAGCTCCCAACATCCTTCTTTGCATGCCCGAGACTTTCCACAGTTCAACATACAATCTTGCTCTTGGATTTTGACCTTGCCGATCTTTCGATTTTCCACGGTTTCCTCTATTCTTTGTCTCCCTCTAGTTTCCTTGTCAAGCATTCCCTAAAGTAGAAGATTCCCGAGAGATTTTTCTTCACATTTCCTCATAGAATCACCCCTACTGACATCCTCAAACTTGACTTCGAGTTAGGCTGGAACCGAGTTGCTTCTTTGCCATTACCGAGGCTATTCCAACTTTCGGGTAAAGAGCATAAATTAATAAAGCCCTAACTTCTTCATCAAATTCTATTGTAACTTAAAAGCTAGCATATTCACAACCATATTGAAATCATTTAAATGATCTAACTCTTTGAAACTATTCTCGAGACATCTTCATATTAAACAACTTTTTCATTAAAAATATCTTGTTAGAGGCGAGGGTTTTCATCTGACTTCCTAATGCATCCATTAGATCTTTTGTAGTCTTTTCCTTTGAAACATTAAATAATACCGAAGATGCAAGACACATGTAGGATCGTTCCAAGTGCCTTCGATCCAAAAATCCCATTCCATCTGTCATACTTGAGGGTTTGTTCACCTTCTCGACACAGCGGAGTATAAAGATCCTTTGATAAAGGTAATCTTCCATCTGCATCTTCCAAAGACTAAAATTATGCCCATTGAATTTATCAACCTAGATCTTCCATCATCTGTCATAGCTCCCACTCAAGATAAAACTTTCCTGTGATTGAACACTTCAGCAAAAACCAAACCAGGCTCGATACCATTGTTAGGAAATAAGAGATAAAATATGCGGAATAATCCCTTACACGAATCATAGCAGTAGAAAACTAATATGCGAGAAAATATTACGAGATCTCAAATAAAAGTGCAAAATAAATAACACAACACGAGAGAGACAAGATTTAACGTGGTTCACCCAATTTGGGCTACGTCCACCAGAATCACTTGCTCAGGATTTTATTACAAGCCTCCTCTCTCAATCTGATACCTGGATCCGTTTGGAGCTATGCTCAACAAACTCTACATAATTCACACCCAAATTCAAAACACATCTCGCAATACATTTGCTTATATTTCTATCATATGCATAAGACCATATAAATAGACAAATTGCTTAAGCAGTTTTACAAAACCATGGGTATCAAACAATGGGCAAAAACAAAACCATCCCATAAACCTATGGTAGAAGAGGCGGTTTTACAAAACAATGGGTAAAAAAAACCATGGGCCCAAAAACACCCATAACGGTTACCCATTACCATGGGTTAATAAACCACCCATGAAAATTTTCTTGGGGCTTCACCCCGAACCCCCGACCGCTCACCGGCGAGAGGACATGAAGGTGTACCACACTCTAACATGAAAATAGGCTCCACAAACATAACAATGTGTAACATATATAGTGTTATGAGGCTCATCAATATCAACCGCAAATAAAAGAGGAAGATACATAAGACTCATAATAAGAAATAGGTTCAATTTGGGAAGATTAGAAGCATGAAAGTTGTATGAACTAGCCACAAACTAGCACCTATGACCATAGACATAAATGTGTAAATATGGTAATTAATTTTTCCCATGAATGTAACAAGATGAGGTGTAGCCATAGTAAATGAGTCATGCATAGAATCTTGGAAAGTGAGAGCATTATGAATCATTATCAAATCAACACATTGTGTTTTAACTTTTGATGAGGAAGGTGTATAAAGTGATTAACATTGGAATCGAAAGCATATGATCAACAGATTTACATCAAGAGTTTTTCCAAGCAAAAATTTGAAAGCCATGGTCATGGTGACATTGTGGAGGAGGATATGAGTTTCTCCCAACACATTAGGTATTTCGAAGTAACAACTATCATAGGGGACAAAGTTTTAGATATAGGTAAGTGTGTAACTATATGCATAAGGGATCGAGCATCATGTGGATAAGAATGAAACATAGTGGGAGGAGTATCATGGGTGCCGATAGAAAGTTCATCATGTAAAACACTAGCATTGTAGTCCATCACATGAGAGGAACGGTGTATAATTTAAGTAGTAACTCCATTATCATGTATGAGATGTATATCAAAATATTAGCAACACAAGATGTGGAACATATTGTAACGTTATCCATGGAAGAAGGTGTGGCAAGGGCATGGGTAGAAAGAGTTGCATGCATAGTACATAACCAAAAATGACCTAGAAGGATATTATAATTGAGATTATTAGGCATAACATGACATAGAACATTAAGAGTGTAAGGGCCTACAAAAGAATGGGTAGAGTGATTTCTCCAAACACTTTCTTAGGTGTGTTATCAAATCCACAAATATATAGAGTATATGGAGTTAGATTAGCAGTAGAAAGTCCTATTTTATGGAGAAAGGAAATGTTGCATACATTAAGACCAAATCCATTATCAACTAAAGCATGCTTAAGAAGCACATTACAAATTTGAACTTGAATATACCATGTAAAAACATTATCATCAATTGTATGGTAAGCCATAAAATAATTTTACACAAGCAAGCCAAACAGAAAAATAGATTTGTTTTGAAAATGATGTCGATCAAAAAGGAACCTGTCATCAAATGAATAAAATGACCTATTGGTGAAAAAAAAATTGATATGGAAAATTAGGTGTTTCACTTAACGTTCACAGTATGCCCCTCTGCATTGAATGGTGTAACTAGCATTATTGAATGTAAAATAATCCTAATATTATCTAATCATGTTGTGGGTTTGCCAAATAGATTTGGGATAACATAAGAACACTTCACTAAACCTATGGAAAATTTCTCTCTTTTATGCACTTTACAAGCATAGTGTTGAAAAGGAACCTTACATCCTTGATATATGAATCTAAGGAGTTGTGTATCTTTAATTCATTGGTCCCATTGATGAATTCAATGTTTCCTTCTTCTATATTGAATGTTGAACTACTCCAATTATTGAGTGTGAACACTACAATTGGCCTACTCACAACAATAACCTTACTTACCTAATTTCTCTACTTCACCCTTCATCATGCATAGGAAAAATGGAACATAGGAAAAATGGAATGGAAGAAATGTAGCTTTATTTCATGTGCTTGTGATACAAAGCTCAACACCCAAATCCAAATCCATAATTGCTAAAACATAGAACCTATTAAAATTTAGATTTTTTTGGATCCATTGGAATGGAGAAGCCACCCCAATTTATAACAATGTGAATTGACCTCTCATCTACCCCCACAACTCTTCATGTTCATATTCAAAATGTGACCTTTCAATTTCCCTTAGAAGAGGAAAATTAATTATTTCTATTACAATTTTAAGAAAATAATCTTACAATTTACAAATATGTCACTTAAGTGAATAGGAAAAAATACAATTATTACGCTCAATGAAGAATTAGAAAGGAGGTAGAGAAGAGAGAGAATGAGGAGAGAAGAGAAGGAATGCTCCAAAGCATGGATTTTGATGAAGATCAACTCCGATGGTGTTAAATATGACTTAATAACTCATGATGAACCTCCACAAGTAATATAATGATGAACCTCCACGGTAATATACCGATGAAGATTTTTATGAAGACCACTTTGAACACCTTGCCCCCTTTTGAAAAATCTTGAAATGATGAGACTTTGCAAATAATACTTGAACACACCGTGAAGAGGAGTGATGAGCTCTTGAGAAGTAGACCACTAAAACATTGGAAGATGAATCCCCCTCATTGAGAAAATCCTTCTAATCCTTGTGACACTATCACATCTTCATGATCAACCCCTCACATGAGAGAAATTGGATACACTTTATTTGCTAAAACACCGATCTTGATTTTGTCACCACGAAACAACGATGATGAGTGAAGCATGAGACAAAATACTTCTGATTCTAGAGTGAGAAGAGGAGAATGAGACCAAAACCAATTCCATCCACCTTCTTGTCATGTACTCATGTAAAGTGAGCTGAAATGGATTTCGATACAAAATTGGCATTTCTCATTTTGACACACTTTGCCAACCACATCGGGAACATAGAAATTGAATTGAAAACAAAGAGAGAGGATACCATGAGTGTTGAAACCATTTTAGAATGTGTGAAGGACTGAAATGTAACAACTTTTAGCTCATTTCACCTATTTACTAATTTTAGAATATTCACCATTATGGTCCCATTTAGCCAATTTTTGTCATTTTTGTCAATCTTGTCAATTTTGAGTGTCTCGATCATGGGGGAATGGAATGAGGAGTATGAATGCACAATTTTCTTAGACTTAATATTTTTAGTAGGTGCTCCCATAGAGACTTACTAAAAATAGAAAGTGGTCTTCCTGGTGTCGATTTGAATGAAACCACTTGCAGAAGTTTACATAATTCATTTCAAGGCTCCACCCCAATTTTCAAGAAAATTCACTTACCAAAGTTCTTTCAGAGATATGAGAAAATGGGTTTTTTTGTGGAAAAATTCATGTGTATATAAAAGATACACAAGTAAATGAATGAGGGCATGCAAATAATCTTCTTGAAGTCATGTTATCCCAATTTTACCCCTAGGAAAAAACGGTCAAACGTGACCTTGCATAAGAAAATCGGAAGGGTCGGCTCATCTATGCGAGCTCACAATTGATCCTAAATCAAGGGGCAGGCGAGGCTCGATAATGGAGTAGAAAGGTTCGGTGAAGGAGGCCAATGAAAATAAAAGACATCGAGCTCAACAAGATAAAATCGTAGAAAGGGCTTGAAGTTTTAGGGCTTTTCCGCATATGAGTTGACTTGGGGTAAATCATAGCAAATCAAGCGAAAGCCTCCACGTGTCTAATAGGCACACCTCTAAAGGTCAAGTCCAAACATGGTCTCCAAATGAGCGTGAATCTTCCACATTTCTAGGACTTAACATAGTTGCTCCTAAATAAGCGAAAGGGACCCAACCAAAAATGGAGAAAGAGGAGCATGCCCGAATTGGCTAAGTAAACAATTTAGTCAACGGAAGCCTCCACACGTTTAATCGACGCATCTTCAAAATAAAAATATGGAGGCGGTCTCCAAATGTGTACCATCCTGCCACATGTCAAGGGTCTACAAAAGGGTCTCATTAGCAATTGAAAAGTTGCGAGACCTACGGAGGGTGCCACGAGCCTCATCGGCGCAACTTCAAAGTGCGGCCCAAAGAAAGACCTCAACTGAACTACGACCCTCCACGTGTCCAAGGTCCGAAAAGGGGGACACGGCCGTTGAAAAGTCAAAACTCGGGACGAGGCCGGCCAGAAACTTCCACCCATCATATTACCACATCTTCAGGATAAAATTTGGTGCGGTCCCTAAACAAGTGCGGGCTCGCCAGTGGCCGGGTCAAAAGGGGCGAGCCATTTGAATCAACTAGGTATAAAAGGGTCACAAGCATTTGCATGCCTCATCCACGCAACTTCAAAGGGAAAATCTGAGACAGTCCCAAACGTGTGTTGAGCCTCCACGTGTCTCGGGTCAGGCATTGTGTCTCCACCAACAAGAGGGGCTTATGTAGAAGTAAATGAAACAGAGTAGGCCCATGGACGGTGCCACATGCCTCAACGGTCGCAACTTCAAGAGTGAGAGGAGGTGGCTAAATCTTCAAAAAGTGCGGGGCCACCACATGAACCTTGTATGGGCAGAATCGTTCAAATATTGCAAGCCCACATTAAACACCCAACCCAGGCGCCTTCGAGACGACCATATCTTTACACTAGAGCTCGAATTAAGCGGAAAGGACTTTTGGAGAGCTCTCGACGCCTACTACTCACTGCACCATTAATGATCTAGTCTACCATTTTCAGGCTATCAAGTCTCTCACCTATCGCCATAATGAAGGACATACCTCCTTTTTTTCCCAGCAAGGAACATCACATGGGGGCATGGGTCTTGCAGTGAAGCCCATCATTGTTGTAGGTAGATTTAAATGCTTTATGGGATGGTTAGAGTAGGTGGATTCAATGAATTGTAGGGGTGGTTGAAGTAGGATCCGAAGTCTCCCTCTCTCCTTCTCTCTTTCTTCTATATATTGTAAAGGGGGGCATATTTCCATCTTTTTCTCCCCCCCTCTCTCTTTCTTCCTTAGGGTAGAATGTGGAGTCTAAGCCTCCTCTCTTGGCTTTGTAATGGCATTTTCTTACCTCTTGCCCACTAATGATGTACCATGTGAACTCTTGGAGCAATAAAATATGTTTTGTGATGCATTTTGTCCATCCTTTCTTATTTTATTGTCTCTCCTCACCTCTCATCGTTAGTAGGTATATTGTGCATACTTTTGATGTCTATTGCAGGTTTTGGGAGCTATGTTTAATGGGTTTGAAGGTGTGTTCTGTGTGAACTCTATATTTGGTATGTGATGCATCTATCAATCCTCTCCATTGCTCACCTCTCTCCACATCGGGAAGTTGGATTTGTGACCATCAAGTTCCTTTTCGGTGTATCACCGCTTTTAGTGTAGGCTCTATTTTTATGCATTTCTCTCTCCATGTCTCCTTGGAAGGTTAGATTAGGATTAGATAGTTTTCTTGCACTAGAGTAGCTTGTGGCAGGTAGTTTAGGAAGAAGAATCTAGCTTTCTTTGAGGGCCATCTCAAGTTCACAAGTCCCATAGCTTGAGAGATGGTCCCATGTTATGCAATCACACCAATGCCCCACTCAAATCGAGGCCATTCGAGGGTGCTGTGATTTTGCACTAATAGTTTTGGCATGCCCAGTGGGACACCGAATTAGATTTTTCTTATATTTCTGAGGTGTCTCATTATCAACAATAAATAAAGCCACCATGTGACCACACTAACAGTTTTGGCACGCCGTGGGACCAGACTAAAGAGCTTACATCTTCATCTCAGCAGGTTCGATGTGTTATTGCTAAGATCCATCCTTTACAGGCATTTTTCAACACATCTGACGACTCCATCTGGTCAACAACCCATTCTCTGAGTTGCATACCTTCTCCCATCCATTTCATCCATTATTCTTTCCATATCTTTCATTTTCTTCCATTCCATGAAGTTGTGCAATCATGACTTCATTTCCATCTTGGAACTCACACTTGCAGCAACCAGTAGTGCATTCACCTCCAATGTATTTCCCAACTCCTCTAGATCAACATTATGATCAAATTCAACCATTATGCTTACCCATATGAGCAATGTCAAAACCATTTGGCCATGGAGCTTATCAAGAACAAGGGGCACATATGATGGTGACGATTATGTGGAGAATGTTGGTTTGTTGAGAAGATCCAAAGAATGGAGGCTAACATGGTGCAGTCTAGGGCTACAACACAAATGAAGGCATTCAGGATTGGTTACAAGGCACCTTGTCCATGGGTCGGCCCTTTTCCAAGACACTATATCCCATGGAGAAGCTTGACTTCATGGTTGAGATGCTGCCCCAACTTGCGCAATGGACCGAGGAGATTGAGGCTTATGAGTTTGGAAACAAGACAACTTTTCAATGGGTAATTCCACCACCTCATAGCTTTTCTTTTCCTCTTCCTCAATCAGTATCATCGCAACAACATCATGAATCTAGTCTCCCACTTGCTGCCCCCCAAGTGTTGATTTCCCTTCTCCATCCCCTAGTCTTCCATCTCATCTCATTTCCTCTTCCCTTTTCCCTTCCAAATCCAAGTCCCCTCCACAAGAGCCAAAGGAAATGCCTTCCCCTCCACAAAAATAAAGCAACAAATAGTGGAGACCCCACCCACCACTCCTCCTACTCTCTCGAGTCCATGTCGGGAAGAGACTCAAAAACCAACCAAGAGGAAGAGCCAACAAAAGAAGAAATGATCAAAAGCTTAGTGAGCTTGGCTCTTAAATTCAGAATTGAAAAGATTCCCTTGTTGGTTAAGCCCATGGAGGAGGTGAGGTCCAGACCACAAGTGGTGGAAGCTTCAGCTGTAGCACAAGCGAGGGAAGAACAACCAGCTCCAAGTCCCATTGAAGAGGAGCAACTGGAGGAGATCAAATCAAAGTTGAGGCCACTTAATGAAGAAAGCATTATTGAAGATTTTTTGCTTTCATTTGAAGGGCCTAATTTGATTGATGAACCCATGATGGAGGAGGACCATACAGTTCCAGAAGCTTCAAGTGTAGAGCAGGCCATAGAAGAACCTTTAGTTCTTCCTCCCACTTCATCCCCTTCAAACTCTAATGTCGAAGAAGAGTTTGAGCTTTCAAACTTCATGTTTGAGGAAGGGGAACCATGGTGAGAAAATTACATAGATCCGAGGACACCATGGAGGAGGTCGAGCACACACAACAGGAAAATGAGGAGGTAGATTATCTGTCGACTTGGGGGAGTGCTTTGATGGAGAGGATCTTGAAGGAGATTACATCATTTTCTCCTCCATCATCCACCTCCCAAGCACATGAACTGCTGCCATAGAGGAGAGCATTCAAGAACAATAGCCTGCATTTCACAACAACCCTCTGGAACCAGGTTGGAGGATCATAATCTTCCATGTTCTCTCAGGAGGAGGAAGGAAAAGAACACAAGGATCCCATCTCTCCCACATCATTCACCCAGAAGGTCCATAGAAGACTCCATCCTTAGAGTTGAAATTCAGAGCAATGGGCACATCCATCGGATCAAACCATGCCCAATCAAGTACTTGGCTTCATTGGAGCCAAGGGAGAAGCCAAAACTAGTCATGCCCACTCCAGGGCATGAGGATGAGTATCAAAGCACCAAGGGTCACCATCAACACCTCCAGGAGTCCAATGTCAATCAACTTGAGGAGGTATTTTTGATTGATGTTGATACCTTGATGATTTGGGTGGAAGATCGACCTCTTGTCGGTTTCTCACTCATTATAACAGCCATGTTTAGTGCCAAATCATATACATGGCCACATTTTTTGAGAAAGGAAGTTATTTCTCCCTTCTGTAGTAGATTTGTTTAGCTTTTCTTTGTTAGGGTTAGTGTAGGAGTAGGAGTAGATTTTTTTCAGTAGCAAAAGAAGTGCTTTTGCACACTCTGCATGTCTTATTTGAGGCATGTATGATTTGATCTTTGTATATAAGTTTTGTTCATATTGCTCCGGAGGTATAATGTGCTAGGCCCTTCAGTATTTATGGTAGAGAGACCCATAGTTTCCTATAACAATTACTAATTTCAAAATGAAACAAATACAGAGAAACTAAAATCAGTTTTGAGGCGGTCCATTTCCAGGAGAATGGTGAAGGCCCTAGGTCAATACAATTTTCTACTCTCAAACACCTCATTTTCAAGATTTTCTTATGAAAATTGAGAGTGCGGACAATGGGGCAAGTTCAGGGTCACCAAGTGCAAATCGGGAGTTGAGTTTCAAGGATAGGATACGTACTAGGCTATCATTCATGACTCCATGCCCAATGGATGCAACAAGGTAACTGGTCTCTTCATCTAGCAGGCAGATGTCCCCGTGAGTCACCAAATGTTATCCCAATTTTACCCCCCTAGGAAAAATTGGTCAAACATGACCTTGCATAAGAAAATCGGAAGGGTCGGCTCTATCTGTGAGCTTACAATCGATCCTAAATCGAGGGGCGGGATGGGCTCGATAATGGAGTAGCGAGGTCAGTGAAGGAGGTCAATGATGTCAAAGGAGATCGAGCTCAACAGGAGAAAAATGGAGAAAGGGCTCAAAGTTTTAGGGATTCACCGCATACAAGTTGACTTGGGGTAAAACATAGCGGCCATGTTAAGCGGAAGCCTCTAAGTGTCTAATAGGCACACCTCCGAAGGTTAGGTCCAAACAGGTCTCCAAATGAGCGTGAAGCTTCCATGTGTCCAGGACCCAACATAGTCGCTCCTAAATAAGTAGAAGGGACCCAACCAAAAAATGGAGAAAGAGGAGTAGACCCGAATTGGCTAAGTCAACAGGGGTCAATGGAAGCCTCCACACGTCCAATCGGCGCATCTTCAAAAGTAAAATCCAGAGGTAGTCTCCAAACGTGTGTCATCCCGCCACATGACCAGGGTCAACAAAATGGTCTCATCGGTAGTTAAAAAAGTCACAGACCCCAAAGGTAGCCACGTGCCTCATCCATGTGCGACTTTCAAAGGCGTGGCCCCCAAAGAAAGACCCTGAACTAGTGCCAACCCTCCACGTGTCCCAAGGTCCGAAAAAGGGGGACACTGGCCGTTGAAAATTCCAAGTTTGAGACAGAAGCCCGCGGAAGCTTCCACGCATCAGCTCGGCACATGTTCAAGGTTAAAATCTGGTGGCAGTCCCCAAACAAGCGCAGGCTCGCCACATGGCTAGAAGTCAAAAGGGTCCCTAAATGAGTCGGGTTGAATCGGCTAGGTATAAGAGGTCAATGGAATCCTCCACGTGCCTCATCCGCATGTAACTTCAAAGGGAAACTCTAGAGATAGGTCCCAAATGTGCGCTAAGCCTCCATGTCTCGGGTCAGGCATAATGTCTCCGCCAATAGAGGGACTTAGGTAGAAGCAAATGAAACAGAGTAGGCCCATGAATGGTGCCACGTGCCTCGTGCGCAACTTCAAGAGCGAGAGGAGGGGGCTGAATCTTTAAAAAAGCACGGGGCTGCCACGTGAATCCTCGTATGGGTAGACTCATTTGAATATTGCAAGCCCGCATTAAATGCCCAACCTAGAGCACCTTCAGATGGCCATATATTTCAACCAGGAGCTCAAATTGAGTGGGAAAGGACTTTTTGAGAGCTCTCGGTGCCTACTACTCACCTGCCACCATTAATGATCCGGTCTACCATTTTGAGGCTATCAAGTCTCTCACCTATCACCATAATGAAGGATAGACCTCCTTTCTTTCCCAGCAAGGAACAACACGTGGGGGCATGGGTCTTGTAGTGAAGCCCATCATTGTTGTAGGTGGATTTTAATGCTTTCTGGGGTGGTTAGAGTAGGTGGATTCAATGCATTGTAGGGGTGGTTGAAGAAGGATTCAAATTTTCCTCTCTCTCCTTCTCTCTTTCTTCTATATATTGTAAAGGAGGGGCATATTTCAAAAGGTTGGTCATCTTTTCCTCCCTACCCCCTTTCTTTTCTTCCTTAGGGTAGAATGTGAGTCTAAGCCTCCTCTCTTGGCTCTATAATGGAATTTTCTTGCCTCTTGCCCACTGATGATGTACCGTGTGAACTCTTGGAGCAATAAAATTTGTTTCATGATGCATTTTTCCATCCTTTCTTATTTTATTGTCTCTTCTCACCTCTCATCATTGCAAGGTATACTATGCATACTTTTGATGTCTATTGCAGGTTTTGGGAGCTATGTTTAATGGGTTTGAAGTGGTGTTTTGTGTGAACTCTATCTTTGGTCTGTGATGCATCTGTCCATCCTCTCCATTGCTCACCTCTCTCCACTTTAGGCGCTTGGATTTATGACCAAGCAACTTCCTTTTTTCGGTGTATCATCGCTTTAGTGTAGGCTCTTTTTTATGCATTTCTCTCTCTCCTGTCTCCTTGGAAGGTTAGATTAGGATTAGATAGTTTCCTACACTAGAGTAGCTTGTGGCAGGTAGTTTAGGAAGAAGAATCGACTTTCTCTAGAGGGCCATCTCAAGTTCACAAGTCCCACAGCTTGAGAGATGGTCCCATGTTATGCGATCACACCGGATGCCCCACCCGATCCGAGGCCATTTAGGGATGCTTGTGATTTTACACTAACAAGTCATTCACGCAAGAAATCCATTAGTTCAAATCGAGTTCGGGAACACGAGTTTTGAGCATAACAAGATTTGGAAGTCTAGGGCACGAGAGGATTTTTTTGTTTGAATGGTATGAACCATATTTAAAAATTGCTTTAATGGCTTCCAAGGAGGTTACTTTATGTTTTCAAGTTGTGAGTGGTGGTGAGCATGAGTGGATACATTCATAGAGCATGGAGGATGGAGGGGGGAAGCACATAAGAGTTAAGGACTTAGCCATTTTTGGGTATTTTAATAAACTTTCTCATTGGAGAATTTTTCTCGTCCTTGGGATGAGATAGAAAAGTGTGCCTTATCTTATGAAGACAAGTGGTAATCATTGATTCATTGGTAGATGGGGAAAAGAGCTAGTTTTTAGCACCCAGAGATTGGGTTTGGGTCATGTGAGATATCATGTGGGAGTAAGGTGGGAGGGATTTTTTTCCCCACTATCCCTTTGGAATGATATTTAAGGGACAAAAAAGTGTGCCTTAGCTTCATGATAACAAGTGGCAAGATAAGTTTATACGAGGCGAGGGCTCAAAAATTAGGAAAGATGGCTTACTAATGCTTCCCAAGGTAATGTGATGGGTCTCAAGGCTCAACTTGGCATGGGGAAAATTTTTGTGTCCCCTTGGGATGGGATGAAAGGGAAAAAAAAGTGCACCTCATCCTCGTGATGACATGTGGCACTTGGAAAATTTGGCTAAGTATGGAAGGCTTACCTTGGGAAGGACCTTGAAGATGAAGTTTCTAGAGCTTCGAGAAGAAATTTTTGATAAAAATTATATTATTTTGAATCCAAATATACTTTTGAAGAAAATGGATGGGTATCAAGATCTAATTATTCCTAAAACCCCATTAAAAATAAACTTATTACTTAGGATTGCGGGGTGTGCATGCCAAGAATTGGCTATGGAAAGATGATCCTAGGTCTTGTAAAAAATATGAGAATACCACCATGTAGGTAATTGAATTACCTTTCTAATGATCTCTTATTTGACCTCCAACTCATTCTATATCTCCCACAATCATCTTCCAAAGCTTGGGTTCTTTTTTGAATTGCAAGCTCCTTCACCTTCAAAAATTGGTTTTACCAAACTATCCCTAGACCTATGAAACTATCTAAAATATTCCTAAATCATTTTCAATGTGTTATCAGCTCCTGGAAACACTCTCGAGATGATTTTGAGATTTACATCTACCCCGGAAGGTGCAAACACAACGTCGTGGGAAATGCTAGAAATAACTTTTATAGGTCTCTTTGAAGAGATCACCTAGAGAAACACCGCACTAGAAGAATTATATGAACTTGTTTAATATTTAAAACACTTTTACAAGTCTATCACAACATTTATGACCATTTTAGTATGTGAGGATATGCATGACACATGGGAAGAACTGATTCAAAGAGTGCTCACGAGGGTCTACAAACAAAAATTTCGACACTAGGGTATAGTTGTCATGTTTTCAACATGAATTTTTCCCTTGCAAAATCACATGACAAAAAATGGCTCTATCTTGGGAACTTATTCTAGATCGAAGCACAACAAGGACAAAGCAAGCAGGGAACCCTAAAATTTCAATATACAACATGGACTAGTGCCTTATCTATTATGCTATATGGTATGGAGTCACTAGAAAGATATATTACACAACTTCCTTTATTGAACACACTCACACTCACGAGAAGAAACAAACACAAAAGACAAGGAAGGAAACAAACAATACAAGGGAAAATGAAGGATAAAGGAAACATGCAACACTAAAAGGGAGACAACCTAAATCACCTACGTACATACGGGGGATAACCTACTTTCATCAAGCACAAACGTGAATTGAGTGCTTACCCATAAACGGGTATCACGCGAATGTCATTCTTCATTGAATTAATTGACAGGTTCATTGAAGTATGAACCCCTCCTCATCTTATTGAGAAATCTAGTATGATCACTAGTCCAATTGATGATCCATTCATTCATTCTACCACCTTTGACATTGTGACATGTACTTTTCATTTTATCATTGATTTCCAAGATTATCCTACTTGTTGACTTTTCATTACTACCATGAAGGTGATGCTTGATTATACTTGACTTATCATTTTCATACCAAGATATTTATGTTTTATTCTCAATCTACTTCACAACCACTAATTTTATAGGTTTATTCTCAACATATACTTGTGAAACTTTGACACTATCGTCCATCTCTTAATTCTCTTTATTCATGATTGTAGCAAGAAATCATATCCCTTATACTCTAACTCTTTCTCTATATGCTACCTTATATGATGCAAGATTTCAATTTCATCATCTTCTTGGAAAAATAATGAGCTCGTAGGATTGGGCATGCAACTTGGAAAATGTCATCTTCTTCTCCTTGTCCATTTTGGACTTCCTCCTCCCTTTTGTTGAGGGCATTCTTCTCTCGAGCAGAGTGAACACTGAAAGGTTGAAGTTTGTTGAGAATGCTTTCATTTTGAACAAAATCCACCTCAGGACCAAACAACATTCCATTTCTCCATTTTTCATTGAGAATTTTTCCATCTTCATGAAAGGAAATAAGCACAACATTGGAGCTGAAATGTTGTCATTATCATTTTCCCATTCTTGGTCACCAAGAACCAAGAAATCCATTTCCGCAATGAAATCATCATCTCCTTGAGTATGTTCAAGTTCAAGAGGTGGAAGCATGCTGTCATTCTTACATTTCTTTTCATCTTCTTCTAATGAGAAAGAGAAGATTTCAAGTTCACCAACATACTCATCACATGGAAACTCATACTTGAGCCTCAAGAACATGATCGGAAATATTGAAGTTACCTTACTCCTATCACAAAAGGAAGAACCCCATGCATGCGCTCGGCCTATCACCCAACAGAAGCTGAGAGCGCTCACCCGAGGCACGCGCGGGTGCCGAGTCTCTCTTTTATGTGAGTTTAGTGGGAAGCATTATCTATGATTAGTGTAAGAGTATTTAGGAAAGAAGTTGAGACATACAAGAACCATAGGGCTCAGAATGGCCTCCAGATCCTTGCAGTCACTTCAGACCAAGTGCTTTAATAGATTCCAGAACATATACTATAACAGAAAGAAAGATACAACCATTCATTCATAGCATGAAAGGAAAGAGAACTCATATGAATGAAATATACATTAAACCCATTGATATTCATATCTATTTATAATAGGTAACCTCAATATATTCATTGGTTCATTACAGAGTGTCACGAGAGCAAGACCACAGTCATGCACATCACTGGACATATGTAGCTAAGCTAACAAAAAAGAAAAATAACAACTCCATGCTTAGTACATCCTTTCCTGAACTAGAATATCCACTCATAACAATTCTGCAGAGCTTCACTTACTCTCTAACCCACTTATTCCCTATGTATATCCAGATGATATATCTCTCTCTGTGTGTATATCTTTTCTGTAGCAGACACTTGTATTTATCACTTTCCCGGGCTGCCAACTCACCTTGCCATGCCCTCAGATCCATCGCCAAGTGTCGAATGTGGTCCTCCATGCGAGCATGTTCCTTCAGGCCTGAGCTCTCCACTCCATCTCATGATGATCTTCTAGAAGATTCCATCCAGGGCATGCTCTTTCCTGGGCCAACCTGTTGCCAGGATGGCATCTTATCCACGTGCAACCGATCACGCTTTTCACGTGTTCTACCTTGGGCTCAAATTGGCTAAGTCCCGAACCTCCTTTCACATGTCGCGCATGCTATTTGCTTCCTTAAGCCTTTCTCTTGCACTTTTTCCCTTGCACACCATTCTATAACTGGGATCCCACACTAAGCGCCTTCATACTTGGTCAATATTCCAGGGGCCCAACATCACCCCACACTATGCCTGTTCTCTCATCCTCGAAACATTTTACTTGACCAAGATGCAAGTTGTTTTATGGAACCAAGATGTAGACTTATACTTTACAAAATGAATAAGGAATGAAAGAATAGGGGAAAGAATGAAGAATGGGGGGGACATCAATTCAATAGGCTGGGAAAGTCCTTTCACAGATCTACCTCTAGCTTGTTCCACACTTTGACCTCACCCTTCACCTTCTGGCATAGGTCACCCACCAGGGTGCTCACTTCATCAAAGCTTAGGCCAATTCCCTGGGTGCCCAAAGTGTCCACAATCTGCTCCATTTCCTTACCCAGTCTGTGAGTTTATCCATTCTTCTTGGTAATTTGGGGGTATAGTTCCTTGATCATGTTTTTATTGAGCTCCTTAAAGCCTCGATCTCCTCGATTTCTTTCTACTTCTTCCCAGAACCTTGTCCCTCTCTACCCTGTTCCCTTTATTCTTTTCTTGGAACTCTTTCAGCTCTACTTCAAGTGTGGTGACCAAGGAGCTTGCCACCTTATCTCTATCCATGCATGTGTCATATGCGGCTTCTGCAGACTAGGCAGTCGACCTTAATCTCCATGAGTACTTGGTTGTACTCGGCAACAAGTGCTACCACCTTCAACCGGTCTTCCTCTTTCAAGCATGTGGCCACTTCTTCTAGATTCCAGTGCCAAGGGTCACCTCTCCATAGTGAGGATGCATGTTAGGTCTTCTAAGCATTCCAAAGTTGATGCGTACCTCTTGAGGGATTGGCGTTAGGTCTGGGTGCTTTAATATGATGGCACTCTTGATCGACTCCACCTTCTTGTAGACCTCTTGCACCTTTACTTTTTCTTCCTTTAACTCATGCCTTAACTACGCGATTAATTCCTCCTATTTTAAACTCTTGGCCTTCTCCACTAGTTCTTCCTCCTTCTTCCCCAACTTCACCTCCAATGCTCTGATTCTGATCATTTCGCATGAAAATAGCCTAGCCTCGGTCTCGACCATGACTTTGTTTAGAGCATTGCATACTTGCTCGTCTGAAAGTTCTGAGCATTTACTAAGGGGTTGTCTCCCTTAGACTCTGGCAACGTGATGAGCACTTTCTGGTAGACTTCAAAGTCTGGCTCATCAATGTGTGACTCGAATGCCCAAGAGAGCATCTTCTTGGTCTGGGGTATGCGCCATCCTTTTCAAAAGACCCCATGGCTAGGAGCCTTTCCGTGGGTATGGTGCTTTGGAACCATGCATGCATAACACCTTCTTTGTGTCATCCACATAGCCCATTACCTATCTCTATTCTATATCCAGAGTTCTTCTACCCGAGCGTGCATGCCTTTGGGAAGCTAACTATTAGAGTGGGGCCTCTAGGCTGTCATGTTCCTTTTCAACACTCTCCTCCTTCCCTTCCTTAAGCACTATGTCCATGTTGCACTCTAACTCTTGGTCTACAAGGGCTTCGAGCATCTTTTTCACTTCTCACTCTGCTACCTCAGTAATCTACTCTTTTGTAAAACTTATGGCTCCCTGCTTCTCCTTGGCATCCTTCTCATCTTCCTTCGTGTCTTCGGTGCCTTCCTCATCTTGTGTGCCCTTGCGCCACACAAATACAAACTCTTGCTTCTCCTCTCCACTCTCTTCCTCTGAGTCATAGACACTAAACACATGTGGTTCCTTGTCTTTCTCAGGCTCTTCTTCCTCATCATCATCTCCTTCACTCTCATCTTCTCCTTCTCCCAAGTATTTCTCCAAGCTGTCGGTCACCTCCGAGTCAGCTTCTTCATCCACCCTCTGCTTCTTCCTGAGAGGTGGCTTCTGATCAGGAGATTCGGCCTTCTCTTCTTCCTTTGGTGATTCTTCCATGGTGGTGGGTTGCTCGGGTGCCTCTACTTCTAGCATCTTCTCCTTCACTGGAGACTTCTTTCTCCATATGTAGGTGCTTGGCTTGGTGCTTGTAGATGGCATGCTCACTGTCTGAGTAGTCGGCACACTTGGTGCTCCTTCCTCTCCTCTGCCTCTCTTCTTAGACGTTGGCTTCTTCTTCCCCAAGGGGTCTTCAGGTATGGAGATTTCATCCTCCAAATACGTGCCCTTTTCGAACTTTGGCCTTATGCGCATGTACACGCGCACCACGGATCCTCCAGCGATGGGAAGCATCATCGGCCTAGTCATTTGGATCTCGTGTGACACGTACTTCTCCACGTATGTGCACTTACCACCGGGTAATTCAACTTCTTCCTCATCTCCCTGTGTTCCCGGTCCAACCTTCCTAGTTCCAGCCTTAGCTTCTTTGATTCTTTAAATTTGTTTACTCCCGCTTGGAAGTATTGGGCAGTGAACGTGAAAGGAAGCTTGCACCAAGGGCTCCATGATTCATCAATAAGCTTGAATCTACCCAAGCAGTAGTGTTGGTACACCACAACTCAACTTCTCCCTCAGTGGCTTTGGGAGTTGTTCAGGGATCCTCCACTCTACCCCGAATGCATTCCTCAAGCACGTATACCACTTTTCTAGCCATGTGCTTTGTGGGGAGCCATCATTGTATCACAAGCATACTTCTCGAACCTCTTCGTGGGTGAAGGGTCTTTGGCTGGGTACTCCCACATGAACTTGTCTGATGCATCCAACACTCCAATTTCTATGAAACACTATGGTGAGCAAGACATTGCCAAAGAGGATCATGTCCCCTTCCTTCACACACTTAACAATCTCCTCTGCAATGTATGTGGATAAGTTGTATATCGTCCCCTCTGCAATCTTCCTGCAGACATGTAGCCAAGGTTTGTTGACCTGCGTCCATCTTTCTTGGCCATTCAACTTAGTCACCAGATGTGCGGCCATCTTCATAATGGGGTCCTTGATGTCTAAAATATCATAGTACCACGACCCTTTCTTGCAGGCATACTCAGTGACGGTCTCTTGAATAGCCTCCTTGTCACCAAGGTCATCTTCTAGGCTATCTCCCTCACATATGAGGCCTGTAAATTGTGAAATCAACTGGGAGTCACGCGCATCTTGCACCCAGAAAAGTGGAAATAGTCTTCGTGCACCAAGACATCAACCACTGGTACAAGTGATCTAGGCTTCCCAAAATAAGGCAACTCATAGAGTTGCAACAGCCCTGCCTTCACCAATTTAACCTTAACGTCATCATCATATATGGGCAAACCTTCAGGTGTTCACTTGTTGGTGGGGCGTACCAATTCCAATGCCATTTCTTTCTCTATGGTGTTTGTGTGGTGATTATAGTCACTAACAGGTATGCTTCTCAAGTGGGATTCCCATTCCTTTCCCATCATCACCCCATCTGGGTATTGCATCTCTGCATACCATTCTTCATTTGTGTCTACTTCGGGTTCTAGTTGTTTAGCCTTGGCTTTGCCCTTTCCTTTCTTGGGTGCCATGGTCGAGGTATTTTTATCACTCCTACCCTCTCTTTGTTACTCTGTCTTTCTTCTCCCAACCTTTGATCTCAGATCCATGATATAACTCTTCTAAACCCATGCCCTAGTTTGTCGAACCCTAACTTGGATAAACTCTTCACAAGACAATGCCTTTTCAACTCCTTCCATGCCCATGTAATTCCTTCTGGTCCACAATCTCAAACTGGCTCTTCATGTTTTAATCACATAGATCTTCCACTCGATCGAATCTGAAAACCCTAGTTTATAACACTCACTTATATCTCCAACTCTTCATTTTTATAAAGTAAAAAATGAGAGTGCCCCGACCCTTTATTTATAGTTTTCCTTTTTCGATCATTAAATGCTACTTTACCTACCCCCATACTTTGTTCATTTAATGCGGATTTTTCAAACAAAGTTTGTCTTGGTGCCCTTCACTCACTCACGCCCTTCTACGTGAAAAAACTCCTCCAACCTTACGCGTGCTAACCAACCACTTTGACGAGAGACTCTTGCATGCTTAACTGCCTGCGCCAAAGGCACTTCTTCTATCTAGATTCTTGCTTTCACCTACCTCATGTTGCTTTAACTATGCTTCCTTTTCCTTTGTACGTGGGATCTACCAGTAGCTTTATCCTGGCACCAACCATTCTATCTTTTCTCTTCATCTACCTCTTTCAATTGGGCTACACAACAAGGCTCTTCAACACAACTTCCTTGGTACTTTTAATCACACTTCTTCACTTTTCTCCACCCCACACTTAAACGATGTGCGGTCCTCTGCACACTCACAAATTCTCCAAAAATAGCAATAAGGTTACCGGCGCCCAAGGCACAAAACCAAAACAACAACGCGAAAGGGAAACACAAGAAAGGAAAATGCATAAAGGAAACTTCTAAACTAACTAGAAAAACTACCTTATTTACAAACACCAAGAAGACTTATTTATAGTAGGGCTTCAGCCTACTACCATTGAAGTGTCTAGGAAACTTCATCCCATCCAGCGCTTATAACTGCAGCACACCCGAATCAAGGATGTACAAAATTGTGTAGGGACCCAACCAATGGACTTTCAACTTTCCAGGATGGCGCAAAAACTTGGAATCATATAGTAACACCATCTTCCCAACCTCAAACTTCTTGTTTCTAATGTGGCGATCATGCCAAGCCTTTTGCTTTTCCTTTTCCATTATTTGGCTCCATCGGGCAAGTGATCGTCTCTCATCCAGTTTCATTAGCTCATCAATCCTTTCTTCCAGTGCTTGTTCATCGGCTAATCCTCCTACCACGTGCTTATTCGTAGAGAAGGTAACATAAATTCAACCATAAAATGGCTTCCATGCCAAACACCAATTGAAAAGGTGTGGCTTTATTTAGTCTTTTATACGTTGTTCTGTAAGCCCATAACACTACCGATACTTTGTCATCCCAATCTTGTCTTCCAACATCACAGATTTTGGTCAAGGTATGACTCAATATTTTGTTGAATGCTTCCACGGTTCCATTTGCTTGTGGGTGATAGGGCATAGTCTTGTGATGAGCCACCATGAACTCTGATAACAGGATCCTCATGGTCTCATTCAGAAAATGTGTACCCCTATCACTGGTCAAACTCAATGGACATCCATACCTCGTGATAATGTTCTCCCATAAGAACCTTGCCATTGTTGCTTGCCATGTAATCTTTAGTTGGGGCTGCCTCTACCCACCTTGTGAGATAATCCATGCAAGTGATGACATAACGTGACCCAGTCCTACATTGCTTTGGTGTAATAGGTCCTACAAAATCTATCACCCATTTTTCAAAGGCTCCATGCTAGGGATAGGATCACAAAGCATTTCATCTCTCCTTCCTGGTTTTCCAATGCGCTGATAGTGGTCACACGCTTTACAATAATCTCTATAATCCTGTATAAGGTTTCCCACCATAATCCTACCATTAATATCTTGTGCGCGGTGGCATCACCTGCGTAATGCCCACCCGCACTTCCTCCATGTGCTTCCTCCATGATGGCCAGAGTGCTCATGCTCTAATACACACCTGCAAAAACTTCATCTCATCCCAACTTGTATAAGTCTCCACTAATCAACATGTAGGGCGCAGCACATATGGCCAACTACTTCTTCTCCAATGCCTTCATTCCATCTGGTGCCACACCTTCTTTTAAGAATACTTGCAATCTCCTCCAAATCCAAGGGCGCACCTGTAATCTAAATAGTTGGGTGTCTGGCATTGCTTCCTCAATACTTTGTGTCCTCTCCTGAATCAATCCTTGATAGATGATCAGGCCCATAGTTGCTTTTTCCAGGCTTCACTACAATGGTGAATTCAAACTCTTGAAACAACAACACCCATCGACATATGCGCCCTTGAAGAATGGGCTTGTTTACTAAATACTTTAATGCCATGTGGTTGGTGTAGAATACAAAGGGTGTTGCCAGTAGATATTGTCTAAACTTGAAGAGCACGTAGATCATCGACAATGCCTCGCGCTCGGTTGTGGTATAATTCTGCTCTATTGGTGTCAACTTCTTGCTTGCAAAACTGAGAGGATGATCAACAATCCCTTCACCTGGTTGTGCAAGTACTTGCTCCAATGGCGGTCCCTGAGGCATCTACATGGACATGGAAGGGCTTGTCCCAAGAGGGAAAATGTAAAATAGGCATGGTAATAAGCCTATCTTTTAATGTATCAAATGCCCTCTCTTTGCACCTCTCCCCAATGGAAGGCACTTTTGTGTCTAAGCAGCTCCTCTAAAGGCACGGTGATCTTGGCATATCCCTTAATGAATTTTTTGTAATACCCCATATGCCCAAGGAATCCACGCACTGCTGCTCTAGCTAGTAGGCTCCCTTAACCCCACAATAACTGCAACCTTAGCGGGATCTACCAGTAAGCCCTCCTTACATATGATATGCCCCAATAAGGTCCCAAAGGGTGTAGAAAACACACACTTCTTAATGTTGAGGGATATCCTCAACTACCTACACCTCTCAAACATTAATCTCAAGTTGTCACAATGGTCCTTAACCAGACCATATATTGTCCAATCATCCAAATAGACCTGAAGAAATTTATGGATGAAGTCTTGAATGCTTGCACCACTATGCGTGAAAAAATAGCAGGTGCATTCTTCAACCCAAAGGGCATGACCATATATGCAAAACTTCCCCATTCGGTGGTGAAAGTTGTCTTCTTCTGGTCTTCCTTTGCAATCCGGACTTGGTGGTACCCTAAAAATCCATCCGTAAAGGAGTAGATTTCACGCCCAGTGACTCCTTCCAAAATTTCTTCAATGAAGGGGGTTGGAAATGGATCAATGACACAAACTACATTCAATTCCCTATAGTCCACACAAATCCTAATCCACCCATCCTTCTTGATGTTGATTACCATCGGACTTATCCACTCGATTCTTCCACTACCTCAATGATCCCAGAAGCTATCATTTTGTCTATCTCCTCCTTAACTTTCACGCGTGCAAATTGGGATTCATCCGGTAGGGCCTTTTTCTAACCGGGCACACACCATCCTTTAGTTTTATCTTCATCTCCCCCAAGGAATGGTGAACGCCTTTGAGCTCATGGTACCCACATGGGAATAAATCCTCAAATTCATGCAACGAGATCAATGATCTTTGATACTTCCTTCTCTGTCCAGTAATCCCCAATAATAGCTTCCTTAGGTTCTTCTTCTAAACCAATGTTAACTTTCTTCATCTTTAAAGGCTCATGGTAGGCACGCACGTGCGAGCATCTACACTATCCACTACCTCACGCATCCCTACAGAATGGCTAACATCTAAGCTTTCTGATTCCTCTCCATCAATCACATATACCAACTTTCCCTTCTCCTTTTCCAAACACACGCGCTCAAGTTGTAACTCTTATGTTTCCTCAACTTCTTCAAAGCGTGCCCCTATACCTGGTTCACCTAATAATTCTAACAGCCTATCTTCCATTCTGCACTATCCCCCATGGTAAGGTGCTTGATACCCTACAAGGCCTTATCAATCGATGGCTTGGTACTCTAATACTCAAAGGTTTGAATAAGGTCATCCATGAGCTCTTGCCAATTCCTCGTCTAGCGGCGTGTCTCTGAATGAATGTACCATGTGCGCGCACAACCCTGTAGTGTAGAATACAACTTGTGCACCCAGAGGGATGGTGGCAAAGCTTTTGCCTTCTCTCTAGACCCGTTCACACTCTGGACATGGAAAGAGGTGGGCTCCTTCCCATGGTAGTCCTTGATGATGGTGGGTACATTACTCCTAGAAAATCTGACAGAGAGAGCAATTCTTACCTCGCGCCACTCTAAAAGGCTCTCCTGATGTGTGGCCCACCAATGAGCTGTTGTGCCAAGCAAGACATAACTTAACATCTCCCTCCATTCCTTCTCATTCTTCCACTAAGCTTCTACCTCCTAGAAAAGATCTCAGGGAAGGCTCCTCCTGAATACTTGGGTAGTTCTTTTCCTCCAAGGTGCCTAATAGTGCACACCTTTGTTACCTTGGTCACCGACCCTCTCAACTTGCCATCCCATTAATTCATAAGTTCCATGTGCCCAATTGTCACAAGCCGATGGTGGTATCACTTACTGACTGAGCATCTTCAAACTGGATAACTCCATTAGTAGGGTGTACCATCTCAGGGTCTCTGATTGAGCACACATAAATCTTGTCTAGAACTTCTTCTCCCAATGGTTCAATATAGGGCATCGACTTCCCATCAACCAGGGGTATAATGACCCATTCCTCTTTGTTCTCGAAGCTGATGTACCCTTTGTTGAACCAAGGTCCGCATTATTTTGTAACACCAAGGGCACCCAAGTAGTCTTGGGAAATTGTCCACCTCGGTGAGTGCCAAGACTTTGAAGTCCCTAGTAAACTTGGCTCCCTGGATAGTAATAGATTGCATCCTTCAAGACACCGATGGGCATTGCCTTAGTTTTTTTTCCATATACAACACATTCAAAGATGGTTGTAATGCAGGTCTCCCCATCTGATGCCATGCATCCAAAGTCAGAACATTAACCTCCGTGTCAATGTCAATGAGTATATTGTTGAGGAGCCATCCATCTATAACTGCATTCAATGTAATCTCCTTGTCATAGTCGAGGTTAGTGAGGGGGAAGGTTCACGTGTAAGACCTATCTCTCACACTCTTCTCTGTGCATGGTACCTTCTCTCTCAACCAGGATCCTAGCAAAGGAATGATGTTCTCCTACCTTAGCATTTTACACACCTCCTTGACCTCATCCAGGTCATCCTTTTGTGCCTCGATTCTCCTTCCTTGTTCCTCCTTTCTGGATTGCTCCTTTAGACATTGGATCTCCCCTTGTAAGCTTTGAATAACATCCATGGTGTCCTGATATATCTCCTTCTGATGCGCGGGGTCTGGATATTTTCCATGAATGACCTCCTCCCTCATAACTAGGGTCTTCTGTCTTGGTACCTCTCTTGCGTGCGTGGCTTTTGCCCTTGTTGTTACCAAGACAGGCTCCAAACCTTCATCCCATGTTACCCAAGGCATCCACTATATGTCTACCTTCTTGATGTTGACCATCACAATGCCCTTGTCCTTCCGGTGTTGCTTGATTCATATGCTCAAATAACTCTAGGCACTCCTCATACTTATGCTTCTTTCCACACCACGAGCACTATAACAGTCCAGGCACTCACGCTTATAATGTTATGTAGATCCATAGTTGAAACATGTTCCACATGGGAACTCACTCCTTCCTCCTCCATGGTTACCTCGACCATGAAATCCTCCTCGAAATCCTCTTCCACGCATGCCTCCATCTCGCGCTCCTCATAAATGGTGATCATCATTTTTAGAACCACTGGCAATGCTGGTTTGGCATACCCCATGATCAATGGCCTCATGGATCTGATCAATGAGCCTACATTCTTTAGTATCATGGGTTGTGGAGGTGTAAATTTGCAATAACAAGATACATTCTTCCTGATCGTGTTGCAGCAAGGGACATCTACTTGCATCATGGTCCCCATGACAATCTCACAATCTACTATCACAATGCATACCATCCTCCGGGGGAAATTATCCTTAACGTGCCCCTCTATTTCACAATCTTGTGCACCATAAACCATTGAGTCTCATGGACTGAGTTCGCAGACAATTTTTCCAACTGTTTGGCCATAGCAGCAATCTGAGCCTCCAAGAATGGGCTAATGCCTAGTATCAATACTACCAACAACCTCGGCACGCAAGGCAGCTTCCAATGCTTCACACGGATCTGTAAAAGTTTTATGAGACAAGGCCCTTCTAAAAGGGGTGATCAATCCTCCAACAAACCATTGTGCATGTTGTGAAGGGTGAATATCATATGATAATTTAGACAAGAGAGTTTTAAAATGTGCATCATACTCCCACACACTCTCTGCCATTCCTTGTTGAATCTCCTTCAAAGCGTTGATGCTTTTCTGCTCAAACTCAGGAATGTGGAACTCTACCAAGAATGCATTCTTTAAAGTAGTGTAGTCCACCACCATTTGATGAGGGTCATACTTTCTATACCAGCTATGCGCACGCCCTTGCAGTGTGGTCACAAATTGACTAGCCTTTCATTCTAGTGTTGTGATACCCTTCACGTGCCATAGCAGTTCACACTTGTGAACATGTTCGCAACATCTTCAATGCCCCTGTAATCTAGAAAATGTAGAGACATTTCAAAGAATACTTGAGGTGGTGGTTGGGTCCTTGTCTTGAACCAGAGCCTTGGTTCCCTCTAGTGTTTCCTCCACCACCTGATCCACTAGGTCCACCGGTCTACCTCCAGAGCCACCAGATCCACCAGAACCACTGGGTCCAATAGGGCCTGTAGGAGTGTGCCAAGCACCCCCACGGTCCCACTAAACTGTGTGCGATGGTCTATGATAGCCCCACTACCACTACTTTGTCCCACGCCACTCCCTGATGCGAGCCCAAAAGCTTGTACACTTGCCCCTTGTCCAAAAAATCCTCTGAATACTGGAATATGTGTAGCCATAGAAGAAGGAACTAAAAATTATACCTCCTAGGCATGGATCTGTCTCTTCCACTTATATCAACTAGGTCAATAACACTTCTTCCTGGATCGGAAAACCAAGCGCCAGGGCTCGGTCACTGGGTGGGTTTAGATATGCACCAATGACTCTCCTCTCTCCATGTGATGAACTCTCACCAGAAGCCAAGGGGTCTCCCTCACGCTTGCCAAGATGGGGTAGCACAACTACTCTCGGTTCCACATCCTCCACGTGAACCTCAACTCCTTCCCATGCAACATCTTGTCTCCATAGATCCATCACACTAGTAGCCTCGCATCATCTAGAAATCTCCCTTTCTCGCGCTTCACTATACTTGAGCCATCTTTCTTCCCTCTCCTTCTTCTGATCATGATATCTTCCATCTTCCTCCACCCAAGTTCCCTTACCCAGTGCTCAGAAATGGTTTAGCCGGCCATTGGGAGCACCTCTAAACTCATGGTAACCATCAATATCTTCATAGCTAGAGGAATAACACGTAGAAATGTTCCTCTAGGTTCTCATAGAAATTCAAACTCAACAACCTCTGGACAAGAATACGTAGAGATGGCATATTCCAGAGTGTAGCTAGTTAGTACTCCTCTCCACCAATGATCTACAACATGGGTCCACGTCAGATCTGCATCCTGCATAACCTTTGGTAGTCTTCTTTGGCCCATACATGTGATCTATAATGCCAACTTGATCTAGATGCATATAGGTGAAAGCCATTCATATAACTCTATTGGGAAGCAGCAGAAAAAGTCTCATACAGATCATGGTAGAGGTTCTCTTCTACCCATCTACGTGTATTAAACTCAGGTCCAGTGTTGAATCTCTAGAAAATTCATCCTTCGTGCTCTTGAACCACGATTCAACATTTTCCAATGTTAACCGATCCATCATTACTCTTTACACAGATCATGATGCATGTTATATCCCACTACAACTTTGAAAAGAGGTCTCAAAATGGAACCAAGATGTAGTCATTTTTACTCCTATCACAAAAGGAAGAACCCCATGCGCACGCGGCCTATCACCCAACAGAAGCTGAGCACTCACCCGAGGCACGCACGTGGGTGCCGAGTCTCTCTTTTATGTGAGTTTAGTGGGAAGCATTATCTATGATTAGTGTAAGAGTATTTAGGAAAGAAGTTGAGACATACAAGAACCATAGGGCTCAGAACGGCCTCCAGATCCTTGCAGTCACTTCAAACCAAGTGCTTTAATAGATTCCAGAACATATACTATAACAAAAGAAAGATACAACCATTCATTCATAGCATGAAAGGAAAGAGAACTCATATGAATGAAATATACATTAAACCCATTGATATTCATATCTATTTATAACAGGTAACCTCAATATATTCATTGGTTCATTACAGTGTCACAGAGAGTAGACCGTAATCATGCGCATCACTGGACGTATGTAGCTAAGCTAACAGAAAAGAAAAATAACAACTCCATGCTTAGTACATCCTTTCCTAAACCAAAATATCCACTCACAGCAATTCTGCAGAGCTTCACTTACTCTCTAACCCACTTATTCCCTATGTATATCCAGATGATATATCTCTCTCTATGTGTGTATATCTCTTTTCATGGCGTAGGCACTTGTATTTATCACTTTCCCGGGCTGCCAACTCACCTTGCCTGCCCTCAGATCCATCGCCAAGTGTCGAATGTGGTCCTCCATGTGAGCATGTTCCTTCAGGCCTGAGCTCTCCACTCCATCTCATGATGATCTTCTAGAAGATTCCATCCAGGCATGCTCTTTCTTGGGCCAACCTATGTTGCCAGGATGGCATCTTATCCGCACACAACCGATCACGCTTTTCACGTGTTCTACCTTGGGTGCTCAAATTGGCTAAGTCTCGAACCTCCTTTCGTGCGTCACACACATGCTATTTGCTTCCTTAAGCCTTTCTCTTGCGTGCTTTTTCCTTACGTGCCATTCTATAACTGGGATCCCACGTGCCTAAGCACCTTCATTACCAATCTTTGCCTTAATATATTTGATTTGTATGATGAGAGGAACTTGTTTCATTTCCTTGGAAAAGAAATGGCTAGAGGTAAGGGAAAGGGAGAGACCGAGAGCTTTAACAAATTTTACAGGAATGACATTGTCCGAGGCACCAAAGTCAATGATGCAATTGTTTAGCTTATATATGTTAACAATCAAGGCTATGTATAAAGGCTCTACATTTATAGAGGTGGAGGGTGTGGAGGCTGAGGCAGGTTCAAATATGGAGTAGATTAATATGCATGAGGTGGTTATTTAGTGGTGGCATCTTTAGGAATAGAGATACTTTCTTTAATATGTTGCACAAGTTTCTCAAGTTGCTTGGGATGAGTTCTCAAGTACTCAAATTTGAAAATTTAGAATTTTGATCTTTTGAAATGGTCAATGATGTCAAAATATGAGGAAGTGGTAGGAACATTAGGGGTTGTGGAAAGCTTTGACATGGATGTTCTTAGGATTTGTAGAAACTGATTTTTCAAAGGAAGTTGAAGGAGACTTACTTGAAGAGGTAGAAGGATTATTGGTTGGAGTGGTTTCATGTTTCTTCTCAGCTAACCTGCTTGAAGTAGACTTCGATGATCCTCCTTTCATTGTTATTTTCTCAGAGTCATCATTTGAGGATTCAATTTCTTAGCTTGGGAAACAAAAAAAGAGCCTTCTTTATACTTTTTGATTGAGTGAATACCACATATGAGTAACTGTCAGTGGGTTCTTCATCATTAAGTGTGCATTCACAAAAACCGATCCGAGTACATTCTTCTTCTCGCTTCATATTCAATTTCTAATTCAAAATATTTTCTTCTTCATCTTCACTGATCTCACATATTGAATTTACCAGTGGAGACTCTAAGGAAAGCCTTTGGGGTGCCCCTACAATTTGATTTCTACTTCAGTTTAGATGAGGTGCTCCTTGAGAAAATTCTCTCTTTAGCATTTTCAAATCATTTGAACTTTTGTAACATTGGATCAGTTCTCTCATCTTTGGAACCTTGGGATTTATCCTTTGTTGAAGTATTCTTGATCTTACTTGACAAGATGAGGTCATCTTCCACTTTAACAACAATTTCTAGAGTGTTTTCCAAATCTCTTGGTTGAACTTTCTGCAGTATGTGGCTTACTTTAGGTAATTGAACATTCATAAAGAACATCTTCAGGTTATCTGTAGTATGAAGAACAATGGTGGGAATTTTTTGATCAACTTGTTGAATTTTTCCACGAAGTATCTCATAGACTCTTGTGGCTCTTTCTTCATTTGAGTAAGCTGAGTAAGGAGGGAATGAACATCTTCGACACTCTTGAAAATCTCTTCAAACTTATTTTTGATATCACCCCAATTGGAGATTGAGCGTGATGGCAAGTAGTAGAACCAATCTATTGTTGTATCTTGCAAAGTTTCTACAAACAACCACACAACAACATCTTCGTGTTGCACTCGAGGATGTTGCTGAGACTATGATAAAGGCTGTGATGTGATCATCAGGACATTGTTTTCCACCTCCATATAAATTTGGAAAATTCTTTCTTGATCCTTTTGGAAGCTCATGAAGTGGTGGATTCAAAGCCAATAGGCCAATATTTTGTCCCCATGGTACAACTCCTTATGCTACCATTTATTCATCCTCTCTTTCTTCTTTCAGTTCTTCCTCTTTCTTCTTCTTCTCTTAGGAATTCAAAATTCAAATGTGGGTGGAAGATGGGAGAATTTGTAGGTGATTCAATAAAATCTAATTTATTTTATGAAAATATGAATTTAGAAAACTGCTATGATGATGTACAATAAGATACAAGTGCTAAGCAATTTTTATAGATGTAACTATGAAAACAAATGAGCGAGATAGAGAACTTTTCTTGATTTCACCTATCCCAAAGTATATTTGAGCTGGAGCAGGATGGTGAATATGATGTGTAATGAATTGGAAATGCTCGATCAAGATCCTGGAACCTACAAACTAGCCTAGACATGGGTGCCTGCGTAGGAGCAAGGGCACTGTGCACTCGAGACCTTTGTGGGGTGCTAGAGTCTGCCAAAAAGGTCAAAACCTGATTTATTTAGTGTCTCTAGGGTTTCACACTTATTCACTAATGATCACCTGTATGTCACACTTAGATCGTCGAGTTACCTATAAAGCTGCAACATAAATAATCTCCTGCAAGACCCTCAAACCACATCAAATCCTAAAAATAAAGATGAAAAATTAGGGGTCAAAATGTCTACAAAGTGAAATTACAACCAAGTGTTGCACTACATCTCATACCCAATGTAGTTTTATGTGCTTGTGTGTGCAATAGTGCTCCTAGGTTGCCCTCATGCCGATGACGCCAAGATAGTGGGTGGTAGCTAGATAGAATGCAAATGTGTGGGTGGAAAAATGAACTTCCCTTTCTTATGTAGAGTAATAAGCCCAAGATGTAGTCCCTTTAATATGTAGATAGATAACCCTTGATAAAAATTTCCCACCATTATAATGGTATGTATGTTGTGTTTATATAGGGATATCTTTCTTTAATTTCGACATTAGTGACCCGACATGTTGACTAGGACCTCGGGATAGGAGTAATAAAACTGAAAAGGATGACCACAAATGTCAAAAATGTGAACAAGAACAAAGAGGAAACAGGTGCCCAGGATGGACAAGAGCACCTGGGTGCTAGTGTCTAGTCCTTGGAGCTAGTGTCCAAAGACAATGACAACAAATTTGCAAAGATTGAAAGAGAGGGATCCTTGTGACTTGAACATAAATGGATGGAGAAGTGAGAGAGATAAAATAAATAAAGACAATTAAAGCAAGAATACAGTCCTAGATAATGTATTATTAGTGAAATACTTTTCTTATGTAAGATCCATATATAAAACAACATACTTGGCAGTATAGTAAAATAGTAGTAAACACATGATTTTGTGTCTACATTCCCCCTTTATGATATTTGAATGAAATTAAAGTAGTATAAAGGAGGTAAGGAACATAACTGTGAGAATTTTGGAGAAGCACTATTACAGGAGTATGCTGCAAAATATGAGAACATATAGTGTGGCGAAACAATGGATCAGCGTGTCGATCCATGTGGCGTAATTAGATATGGAGAACCATTGTGAGGAGCACTTGGTGAGATTGATGATTTGATTAAGATAATTTGGAGATTTTGAATTGTCATTGATGGAGATTTGACGGGGTAGGGAGTGATCAATTCCCAACTTGATTTTGTATGTGTAAAAATTGAGGATTTAGGTGTCCTGCCGCTAGAGGAAGAGTATTTGGGAGAGAGTTATAGTTTTACCCTCCAACTATGACTTACGGTCTAAAAATGTCTATCCGCCACAGATAGACAAAGACTAAATTTTGTTCATTTCAATCCATTTTATCCAATGATAATAACCCATATAGGAGCACTATAGGAAAGGAAATGCCATCTCATTTCCCCCACTCCAAGGGTGTCGCTACGATGTGTATGAATCCCATGTTAGGTCATCTGGAAGTGATAGAAAATGTGAAGTGACTCCCCATGTTAGGTCATCTAGGAGGAATAGTAAAATACATTGTGTTGTGTCGATTGATAGAAAATTGTCTGAGATTGAATGTGTACGATAGATTACTCATGTAGAGATTTTTCACTCGTTGACCCCATGTTAGGTCATTAGGGAAATTTCTAGAAAATGGTATGAAATGTCACATATCATATGAGAAATTTTTGAGACCGACACATTAGGAATGTGAACTAATTGAGTAATAGTGTGAGGGGGATTATAAGGTGGTCCCGATTATATGCCCCCCCCCTTTTGGCAAAAGGGGGATTGATAATAAAATGAATGTTGAGCCAAAATTAGATATGCAATGATGTGATAGCGAGTATAATGAAGTATAGTAGATGTTGTGAAAATGTGTGTATTTGGGGTTTTAATGTCATGTTTTGGCTGGTGTTTTGTGTTATGTAAAGGGATATCCATTTGAAAAAGTTTCATAGAGTCGACACTTGAGTACATTGTTGGAATTAGGACTATCAGATGTAGAGTGGGATATATTTGACCGTACCAACTTGAAACACATAGCTAGACTAGGGGAGGTACACCATAATATGTCGATGATTACTGCATTGTGTAAGTGGTGGTGCAAAGACTTGTACTTTTGGTTGACTCTTTGGGGAGATGGCTATAGCCCTAAAGGATATATATTGCATATTGTGACTGCCAATTATGGGTGAGAGATCCGGGTGATGGCGAGAGAGGATGCACAATGAAAGATGAGAGAAGCTAGGTGTTATTTCACTTTGACACATGTATAAAGACCCATATATGGCTTAGATGTCATACTAAGGTTAGGTGTTCAATGATTGTAGAAGTTCATCATAGTTTTGACTCTTCATTAATGGCACTTTGGAGGTGGTGGTGTATGCATCTTGTATAACATGCATGATATATGTTGATGTATAGAGGAGATTGGGATGGGATATGCATGCCCACATTGTGTATTAGCCTATTTGTATCATCGACGAGTCTATATAGGTTTACATAGGAGGACCATGGGTGTGGGCTTAGAGCCACCACATTACTACATATATGCACCTATGAGCATATTGCGATATTAAGGCAGCTTGGTGGGCCATGTGCATAATGGGAAAGGCCAAATATATTTTCTATGAGATGGGTAGGTACTTAGAGTAGGTGGATGGACATCGATATGTATAGATTAATGTTTGATCATATGGGGTTAAGTGTTAGGATTGTGTAGTTGAATTGCTTCACAAATAGCATGTTTTACACCTTGCTATTTTACACGATGAATCACTTGGTCATAATCGGAGGTTAATTATAACCATCACCGGTCGACATCGGGTTAATCTTAACCTTCTCTAGTCGATCATCGGGTTAATCATAACACCGTCAATCAAGGTAACCATTGTCGGTTACCTTTGCGTGACAATTTCTATTTAACTCATGGGAATTAAATCTAACTTTCTTATAAATTTGATCTAAAGGTTGTAAATGCATAGCTAAGGTGCCCTAAGTTTGTATATGCCTATATAAGCATGAAAGCTAGGGTTATAAGGTGAATTAAAGAGAAGGATTGAATTAGATCCTTGATTCTCTTAGATTGAGAGGATGAAGAAGAAGAGAAATAAAGAATAGGTTACATGAAGACGAGTCTCCATGGAAAGAGCTAGATAGAAGGAAATAACAGGTACATATGAATGGTGAGAAGAGGGTAACATCTTCTATTGTATTTCCTTTGTATAGTTATTGTCTCATTGTAATGGCTTGTATAATATGCAAAGCACATAGAGTTTCTTCTTGTAGATCCACATATTGGTGAGATCTTGTATTATAGATCCATGAGATCATATTGTATTGTTGATCCATGTAGATCTAGATATTGTAGAGGAGGTTGTCTTCATGTTTACACAGGTTATGCAGTGATGGAGAGACAAACTTACTTCTTGGTGCACAAGTCATGGTTGCACATTGGTAGACCCATGCGAGAGGTCTTGTCACAGATCCATAGAGAACTTGGTAGCAGTTTAGAGATGCAGTAGTTTCGGGTTATGTGAGATCTATTGGTGGTGTTTGGAGGCATAGTTGTAGTGCACTCATGGAGATTTGTTTAGAGATCTAGAGGAGAGGAGATACTCTTGGAGAGATGTATTGTACTCTTGTATTGTTGGTTTGTACTCTTGTTGTATTATATATATGAGATTTCTATATTTGGTGGACGTAGCCCACATTGGGTGAACCACAATACATGTTGTGTTATGTGTGTGTACTTTGTTTTGATTTGGATTATTCTAGTTTATAATTCCATTGTTGTAGATTTTGGGGAATTGTTTAGATCTTGTGTGTATGATTGAGTTTGTTATTAAATCATAGCACTATTCTGCGCAAATCTGAATTCCCAACACCGGGGGCCATTTTATGGAGGCCATATCAAGCCTATGGAGGATGGTAAGAGGATGGAGTAGAGCTACGATGTATTCAATGTACTATATGGCTAGAGAATTGGTTTCCTCACCAAAAAGATCAATAAAATAATGTATTTTATTAAAATATGAATTTAGAAACTACTACGATGATGTATAATAAGATACAAGTGCTAAGAAATTTGTATAGATGAAACTATGAAATAAAATGAGAGAGATAAAGCACTTATCTTGATTTTGTCTATCCCAAAGTATATTTGAATTGGAACAAGTTGATGAACATGATGTGCAGGGAACTAGAAATGCTCAATCAAGATCTTGGAACCTCAAAACTAGCCTGACACATGGGCGCGTGGGTAGGAGTGAGGTTACAGGGTGCCCAGAGACCTCACGTGGGGTGTTGGAGTCTACTGAAAAGGTTAGAACGTGATTTCTTCATTGTCGTTGGGGTTTTGCTCTTATTTGTCGATGATCACCTATTTGTCACACTTTGATCATCGAGGTACTTGTAAAATCTGTAACATAAATAATCTCTATAAAACCCTCAAAACACATCAATCT
Source organism: Taxus wallichiana var. yunnanensis (assembly GCA_018340775.1). NCBI lineage: Eukaryota > Viridiplantae > Streptophyta > Pinopsida > Cupressales > Taxaceae > Taxus > Taxus wallichiana. Next base: position 917,412,491 of record CM031240.1, on the reverse strand, counting down.
TAAAAAGAAAGATGCAAAATGAGGGGTCAAATTGTCCAATCGGTTGTCAATAAAGTGAACAAAGGAATTTGAAAATAGAGTTGTTATGCTTAATATATGAAACAAAAAGAGATTTAAAAATTAAATACTCTAGAAAGTGACCCAAAGGGTAGAACCAACCATAAAACCCTAGGAATTTTTTTACAGATCATATTTATGGAAGATGATAGATGAATAATATTTTGTTAATTTGAAGATAAAACATAGATATGAAACTTAATGCAACTAGGGTTTTGGTTTGGAGAAGAATAGATCCGATAAAGAGCATGCAAGGATCGGGTTCACCAAATGATTTAACAAAATTTAAATATTTATTAGAGGATTGAGATCGAACATATATATAAGTAAAAACAAGATCTATCATGACTACAAAAATTACGTGTGAACAATAGGGAGATAAGAGCAACTTATCTTGTCTCTAAATATCCGATTTGATTATGAGTTAGAAACTAAGTGGAAAAGGATGGATCTGGACCAAGTGTGTTTCGTTTGGAAAAATAAGACCTAAAACTCCTTTTGATAGAACCACCCAAAGGGGGACAAGATCACTTTGGGTTAGTGTCTTGGAAAATGCTATGCTTTTGATATTTTCGGGGCTTGATAGGGTCTTCTTCCTTTCACTCTTTGTTACTCTAGATCTGTTGTAGGGTATCATTATCACATCCGAACCTATAAAACAAACCCTAGATATATGTATAGACTTAAAAAACATTAGATGAAATATATAATGCATATGTTTTATTCATACTAACCTTGATAATCACCCCAGATGTGATCATCACTAAGCACTTCACTATATTTCAAACTTTATGTAGTTCTAGTGTGTGTGTGTGTGTGTGTGTGTGTGTGTGATAATATAATTTACCTTAAAGCTAGGTTATCGTTGTGTCGACCACACCAAGATAACAAGATACAACTAATTTTCCCCCAAGATGAATGTGTGAGATGGAATTCAAAAATATCCCCTCCTATGTAGTGAATGATGTAGCCTAAATGTAGTCCTTAAATATTTCTCTTTTCCCAAGTAGCATATAGGAAGTAATAGCCTAAATTTCCCAACCCTTAATAATAGTGAGTAAGTCATGTATATATATGATTCCCTTGTTTTAATTCAATCATTAACAACCAAAAAGGTTGATCTAAAGTGATAAGAAAGGTTTAGAAAAGGTATCAAATGATGTGACATTTCAAATTTGAGAAAAGGAGGGAAACAAACATAAGCGCCCAAAGGGGGACAATAGTGCACAGGGCGCTCTTGTCCCTAATGGGAGGTATTATCCAAGATGCTCGAGAGAATAAAATGGGAAATACTTGATCTGGGTCACATGTTGTCTAATGTCCAAAAGTAAAGGTGTAGTTCCAAAAAAGCAAAGGAAAAAAGTATAAAAGGATAAAACAATGTAGATACAAAGTAAATTTATCATTGTTAAAGTCTAATGTTATTGCTTAGGAATCATGCATATAATGACATACTTGTAAATATTAAGTGTGTGATTTTATATCTACAACAAGTGATTGGGACAAACAAGAGGACTCAATAAGTGATTTAGAGCCCAATTAATCAAGTAGTTAAAACCATCCCAAACACTACTAACTCAAGCTCATCAAATTTTCAACTATTTCTCCCAAAACTAGAACTATTACAAATCTTCTTCAATACCTTTCTAATGAGTCTGGTCAAAGGTCATATGAAGATCCTAGTGAAAAATTATATTCAAATAAACAACACTCGGACATGTTTATGGATCCTCTTAGCTTGATGCCATCGAGAGTTTTTCGCACTAAGCTTGGCCATCAAATTAGCTCAATCAAAAAATATTATGACTAACCACCTACTACTATGTAGCCTCTCATGATTTTTGGGTTCTTGGGTCATTGTCACCTTAGTACTCGTAAGCTCTTATTCTTCCTAGGAAAATAGCAGCCCATGATTGGTCCACATGGACTAATCACATGCTTTTCAAATTCATGGTGTTCTTAGGGCATCCTTCGGGATCTTAGGATATCCAAGACCATAGAGTTGTATTATTATTTCATATGGACCAATCACAACATTTCGTGATCTTGATCCTTCTCTCCTTGCTTGGGCTCCTTCAAATTGAATTTTCGGGTCTTTACATTCTCACGGAAACCGAGAAATTAAGTCTTTCACCCTTTAAACTCCAAAATATTTTGAGACTCAAGGATGACAATTATTGGTCCATGTGGACCAATGACAAGCACCCATATTCTCATTGTTTTCTCCACCGCTCAAGCTCAAAATTTTGGACCACGAATCCCTTAAGAGCCCATGTGGATTTTGATTAGTCCACATGGGCCAATCATGAGCCATTTTGGTTCTCAAGTTTGTGATATTCAATCTTCCCTATGCCTTATTTGATTGAACCATTTTGAGATTGGGTAAAATGTGAATTGTGGAGCCTTAGATCCACTTATGTAATGTGGCCAACAAGTATATAAACCGAAGACAATCCTTTCACATATGCATATGGGACTATTCTCCGGATGATGAATAAGCAATCATCGATAGCCAAGCTTGATCCCAAAACAAGTAAATGCGATCAAGTTTTTCCTATATTGAAATGTGAAAATCTAGATCGATATATGCAATTCGAATTGATGATTTTTGAGATGGTAGAGTGCCCAAAATGTATGAATGATCACGATCAATGAAAAATTTAACTCTAAGGCCTCAAAAAGAGGTGAATTTTTTTGGGCACTAATAGACTTACTATTCAAAAGTTGTTCTCTATACTAAGCAAATTTTGCTCACTTGATAACTTTTAGTTGAAAGATGAATCCTGCATACAAAAATTTTTATAGTTTTGCATGAGACAAAGATATCGAGGGATGCTTGGAGGAATGCCAAACTAAAGGACTTTATGGTTCATCTCTAATTTCCTTCATCTTGAATAATGTATTTTCAAAGTTCGCACACAATTTTTCTTATGGTTTGATGGGTTTTTCTTAAGGGATGCAATCAAACAAGAGTGGTTTCAAATTTCAAGGATATCGAGAGGCTCAATGAATATTTTATTACCTATTTATACCCCATCTGAATGCTAGTGTAAATTCCCTTCAGTATTTGGAACCACCATTCAAAATGTTCTCTATATTGAGAAAATTTTACTTACTTCAAAACTTTTGGTTTTAGAAAACACATGCCCCAATTTTTCTTTATCATGTATGAGAAAATGATATTTGGGATACTTTTATAGGATTTATGTGTGAAACTAAAGGAATTTACGGTTTGTCTCTAGCTACCTCAATTTATGAATAATGTAATTTTGAAGTTCACACATAATTTTTTCCATGTGATGATGGGTTTGTCTTAAGGGATGCATCCAGAAAATGTTGCTTAAGAGTGTCGAGGATATTGAGAAGCTCACTAATGGTTTTTCTTTCTATTTAAAATAGTTTTTCATCGTTCAAGGGTTCATTGCTCAATTTTTTCTATCTATATCATGAAAAATTTACTCAAATAACTTTTTGCTATGAGAAAAACATGCCACCAAATTTCCATCATTTCACACATGAAAAATTTATTTTGGGGACACTTAGAGGACTTGTGCATGATGGTTCGTATCTAACTACCTTGGTTTGTGAATAATGTCATCTTAAAGTTCAAACACAATTTTTCCTACATGATGAATAGTTTGTCTTAAGGGATGCCTCCGAATAGGTGTAGCTTGGGATTATTGGGGATGTTGGGAGGCTTAAAAAGTTTTTTTATCCTACTTATGATAATGTAGATGTGAATACCAATTTGTTATTTATGCGGGATCACCTTTCAAAGTTTTCTTTCTATGATGATAAATTTTTAGTTGCTTCAACAACTTTTGGGTGCAGACATAATGTGTGACCTTTTTTTCAATACACACAAGAGAAATTTTTTTGGGACACATAAAATACTTGAGCATAAAACTACAAGACTTTATGTTTCATCTCTAATTTCCTTGGTTTGTGAATAATGTCTTCTCAAATGTCACACATTGTTTTACCTAGAAGATGATGTGTTTGTCTCGAGGAAAGAGTCCAAGGGTGTGTCTTGGGAGTGTTGGGGATTTTGAGAGGCTAAAAAGGTTATTATTTCCTAATTACATCCATCCAAACATGACTATGAAATTCATTTGTCATTTTGGATCAATGTTCAAAAGTTCCTCTCTATAGTAAGTAAATTTTACCCACTTCAACAAATTTTGGTTATGAAACAAAATGTGCCACCAAATTTTCTTTGTTATGTGTGGGATAAGTTATTTAGGGGGAACTTAGAGGACTTGTGTGTGAAATTATAATATTTTACATTTGATCTATAGCTACCTTTGTTTGTGAATAATGTCTTCTATAAGTTTATAGATGATTTTTCCTACAATGACAAGTTTCTATCAAAGCACGTGTCCAAATGGGTGTGGCTTAGGGTGTTAAAACTATTTTTAGGCTCAAAAGGTTTTTATTTCCTATTTACACCCATCTAGATCCTAAAAATGTCCATTTGTTGTTTGGGATTACCATTCAAAATTTATTCTTTATTCTAAGTAAATTTGACTCACTTCAACAATTTTTGGCAACCACACAAAACATGCCACCAAATAGTCATCATTACATGCATGAAAAACATATTTAGAGGACTCATGTGTGTAGTTATAAGGCTGTGGTTTGCCTCTATTTGCCTCATTTGTGAATAATATCTTCTCAAAATTCGCGGGAATTGTTTCCTATGGTATGATGGGGAAATGTTGGGTTTGTCTTAAGGGATTTGTTTGGGTGGGTATGACTTGGGAATGTCAAGGTTGTTGGGAGGGTCTAGGAAGGTTTTTATTTCCTATTTATGCCCATCCAGATGTGATAACAAAGTTATTTCATCATTTAGGCTCACCTTTCGAGATATTTCTCTTTATATTGAGTAAATTTTAATCACTTTATTAATATTTGGGTGTGAGACAAAATGTTCCAACAAATTTTCATTGTTGTGCATGGACAAATATATTTGGGGGACTATTAGAGGAATCATGCACACAACTATAAGACTTTATGGTTAATCTCTAATTATCTGAGTTTGTGAATAATGTTTTCCCTTATAGTTCACATATAATTTTTCACATGGGTAATAGGTTTGTTTTAAAGGCATGTTTGGACAAGTGTAACTTAGGATTTTTGAGGTTTTGGGAGGCTCAATGAAGATTTTTTTCCCATTTATGGACATATGGATCTACAACCACAATGTTTATTCACCGTTTGGGCTCAACTTTCAAAAGTTTCTCTTTATTCTAAGCAACTTTTAGTCTTTTCATATTTATCATTTAGACACTATAGTCAAAACTTCAACTTGGAAATTGTACATCACAATTCAAATTTGCGAGAGATGAAGCAAAATAATAATTTATATTTCACACAATTTATTATCTATTACATTCGAATAATACATTGGTTATTATATAGCCATTGTAATAGCAAACCAACTTCTATTAAATAGGAAGTCACACTAATAATTAACTCGGTAATAGTCATGGGTATAAACTAACCACTAACCTATATACATAACAAATAATAACCGTAAACATACATTAACTAATTAGAATACGATAAATATTATTAAACATGGGCTAAATAACCTAACAACTAATTTACCATATGCTAAATCACCAATAACATGTGAACACTATTTCTCCTAACATTCCCCTAGCATTTACATGGTAGCAAAAACTTTCACACTCCTACAACTTGCTTTCCTCTGCTCACTCGTGATATTTTCACACAACTCAAATTATGGTAGAAGGAACACATCAAATTATTATCAACCATGCACTACTGAGAACACATCGACCAAACTAATGTGGGAATATGTACAAGAACCATATACTTATCAACCATTCAATGTAGGGAACACATCTGACCTACTCAGTGTGGGAACTCAACTAGGGACAATCTACACAACTTAGGTGTGAACAAGAACACATCTGACTGTTCAACCTCTAAAAGTATCATGATGTTGTTTTTCTTTTGTGCTTTCATTTTTCCACTATATGTTTACATTAGGGGATTGTATTAGGAATAGTCACATATACAAGTGAAAAAGAATGAACCACAATGAAACTACCACACCAAACTACTAAAAACAAAATACAAGTGTTCTTATCACACCAAATATACAAGTGTTCTTATTACAAAACACATTGAAAAAAGAAATGTAACTACCACACCACACAACTAAAAAACAAAATGCCACCACAAATTCATGTGGCCTCGTCGTTGGTGGTGATGAGAGGTTTTGATCAAGCTTTGACCTCTTATGCCTTCATCCTCCAGCTGACGTGTTACTTACTCAACAAATGGACGTTGAAGTTTATTAGTTTCCACATTGTGATTATTCTTATCTCCCCTGCAATGTGAAACACCTTATTTTGTGTTGGGACATTAGATTACACCGAAAATATGTTCGTAAGACAATTTTTTAATTTTTGAATTTTGAGAATGACTCACAAATTTGATAATGACACTTTGAATCAAACAAAATGACACAAAAACAAATGTACTTATTGACAATGACACATAATAAATTTTTTTTTTTGAAAGTGATACTTTACTTTGACAATAGGGATGAAAAATATAAAAATATCTAATTACGTTTTACATTAATAATGACAATCCAAGAGAGATTTATAACAATCTGATGATGTTACACACTTTGCACTCATATTAAATACATGACTCATTATAACACAAATCTTTACTTAAAGACATTTTTACGCGAAAGGCGTTCCTCCTATGGGAAAGGCACTTGCGGGACGCGTTTACATGGTCTTTGAATTTGATGGTTTAACGCCGTCGTCTAGACATTTTTCTTTAACTTTGATTTTTTTTTTTTTTTTTGCTTTTAACGCTTTTTAGATGGGTCGATTGCGATTGCATGTGGCACGGAGAGCAAAAATGTAATTTGGTGGTGCACTGGAATGCTCGTCAACTATTCTATCAACTGGTTATTCTAATCTTCCAGGCCCATCTGACCGGTTAGTTACCCATTTGCTCCACGGCAGAAGATACATATTTTTGCACAGAAATAAAGTATAAATTCAATTGTGGGACCCCTTTATAAATCTTCCAAATGGTTTCTGGGTTAAATATGACCGGTTACCCATTTGGCGCTCCACGGAAATAAATTATTCATTCAATACGGTTGCCCGCTTTTGTTGCAGAACTTGGAGGGGGGATATCCTAAACAATAATTCAATGGATTCAACTTGTGAGGCATCCACCAACATGGTCGAACCTCCCAATCATTCCGCCATTACCGTGGCTTTGGAAGACGGATTAAGTTTATCCCAGCAGCAGAGGTACTGGTAGTAGTAAGATCACTTTTTTCCTGCTATTCTTTAAATTCGTGGGATTGGGCTTTCCGAAATCTTGTGCGGATCAGGGGCTTCTGCAAGCGAGAGAAAAAACTATTCATAGTTTATGACTACATGCCAAATGGAAGCCTAGATAATCTGTTATTCAAGAAGCCAAAGAGACTGTTGGGATGGGATTAGAGGCACAAAATTCTAAGAGATGTGGCTACGTGATTTCTCTAGAGGAATGGGAGCAGAAAGTACTCCATAGAAACATTAAGTCCAACAACGTTTTACTGGATTCCGAGTTGAATGGAAAGCTTGGGGATTTCGGGCTTGCGTGATATCTTGTTCTTTTGAGTAAAATTAGCAAAAAAATTATATACATGTATGGATAATGTTAAAGTTTACGTACATTTTTTATATTATCTCTATGCATCGAATTGATCCATTAAGTTATTTATCATTAATAATACAATAGCCAACTATTTAGTGTGAATTTTTATGTTTCTAAAAAAACTAAAATAGGCATATCTTTTTTAATTATCTATATCAATTATTAAAATCTTTAAAAATTTATAAATATTAAATATTAGAAGGATAATTTGACAACTATAAAATAATTAGGAATGATCTAAACACAATGGCAAATTGTCCTTGTACAATTCTTATACAAGGAGACAAATAAAATTTGTAAAACTACAATAATAATATTTATAACATTAGAGATTCCACATGTTATTCCATGGTACTTATGAAGGCTTCTCGATATTAATAGTACATAAAACTACGCAAAGGTAGGACACTACAAAATGCCAAATCATGTTTAACTCAAGAAAATGCAATAAGCACATATAAAAGGTTGTTAAACATTATACTCGTTTTAGGGGGATTAATCCCTAGGGAGATGAGGCAACTTCTTAGGGCACTAGCAATCAAGGGCATCTGAATCTAAATATTTTCATTATTTTTAACTATTATTGGAACTCATCATTAAACTTTTTTACGTGAAGTCTATATTAATTGACCCTTGTATATTATTATTGTAATGCTCACATTTTACACACACAAATACAACAGTAAAAGTACCCGAATAATTTTAATAGGATTTTAATCCCGTAAATTCATTCTCGAGTATTATCCTGACCGAAGTGTAACACATAACCAATTATATATTTCTCATTTATATTTTCTCTGTTTCTCATTATGTCATCATACATGTGAAGAGCCATGTCCATAAATCATTCTAGCCAATGGTGCAAGGTTTAAGACCATAATTGTTTGTTATGTTTCTTTTCTCTTGTGTAGAATCAAAAGCTTCTTCAAAATTACACCTAAAGACATCTTTTTCGGTCACACTATTCTAGAAGGCAAGTATGCCAGTGGCTGCGGTGTATGGGTGCAATATATGTATAGAGTGTAGTGTAGTGAGAATATGTCGAAGTCAATGAGAGGAGGTGTAGTTAGTTACAAAAGAAAGGTATTTGTCAACTCCTTTGTGCCTCAGGCTCACATTCTCCTGCAGTAAAGAAGAGAGTGTCGTCTCTAAATGAACTTCAGGTGGGTTTCAATATTGATTGAAGTATTTATTCATTTGTTTTGTTTATTACATGTTATGGATTAAAAAAATATTGTAGAGTGCTTTCATGTTATTTTCTTTTGATTGTTACATTTATATTTAGGACAGAGATGGCCATTGAAAAGTCAGGACTAGCGGAAGCCTCTACGCGTCATCTCGGCGCAATTTTAAAGGCAAAATCCGGGAGCAGGTCCCCAAAAGAGCATCAATACGCCACGTGCCTTAGGTCCGAAAAGGGTCTCACCGGCCGTTGAAAATGAGCAGAGCTAAAGCAAAAGGAGCTACGTGTTTTATTAATTTCTTTTTTCACTTTTTTGTAGGGTATTTGTGATTCTCATTCTCCCACAAAGAAAAAGATCTGTTGTCTCTAAACGAACTTCAGGAGGGTTTCAATATTGATTGAAGTATTTATTCATTTGTTTTGTTTATTGTATGTTATGGATTAAAAAAATATTGTAGAGTGCTTTCATGTTATTTGCTTTTGATTGTTACATTTATATTTAGACTCCAATCCTTTTTCCGAAGTGACATGTGGGGGCATGTGCCTTCATCAATGTCATGATTCGTTATGTGCTGAGGGGCTTGTTCTCCAATGAGGCCATTTCAAAGTGTCCCAAGTTGGACGTTAGACTGGTCATAGACAAGGCTTTTTAAGCTTGCCCATCATACCTAAAAACATCTTCTACGACTAACATACTTATTTTCCCTCTCCAGTTTAATATGATGCAGACTAGAAACACAATTCCCCTCCCTACAACGGGACTGACTTAACTATGCCTCACTTGCAGAGGGAAGAAGAGTTTAAACGTCTTCAATGTGTTATTAATGTTTTACATTGCAGAAACCAAAACCACCTAAAATAGTGATAGCCGAAATGATCAGAGATCACCTCCACCTGATGCCAACATCCCCAATTTTTCTCTCCAAAATATGAACGATTGGAGATCATTCACGAGGCTTCTTCTTGATTTATGATTCTAATGAAGATGCACTGAAATATGAACCACCACACAAATTGAGGAGAATGGGAATTCCAATCGAGGCATCTGCAACTGGACAAAAATACAAGAAACGTGCAAAGAAAATTGCACAAGCAAAAAACTTTGTACATTATATCACTTTTTTGCATTTTTAATAATTTTAAGGGTAAGACCTCATGTTTGCACTTTTTAAATGAAGTGACTCATCTATATTTATACACATACAAAATCAATCACCAATAGTTTAAACAAACATAACTACAAAAAAACTATCCCTATAACACAAATAACATATACCATTTTTTGTTTGCAAAATGCCTCAAAGAAATGTGGTCTCGTGGAATGCTATGATTGTAAGATATGCACAAAATAGCTCTAACAATGATGCTCTCAAACTCGTTGAGGTAATAAAGAAATTTGGAATGTACCATAACCATTTCAGATTTGTTTATATATAATTGCATATTCTATCTCATTTTAGTTTCATGAAGAGATAATATGTTAAAGCACTTAGTCATTCTTTCAATCCACTTTGACAACAACACTTCACATTCACTAGTCATTCTTTCAATCCACTTTGACAACAACACTTCACATTCACTACATTCTTGAGAGTGAGTATTAGAAAACTTACATGTCTCACTTGCATTTGTATTCAATTATTACACAACTAATTATTCTCTAACATCCCTTCTAATGTATTTCACAACATTTGTTCGGGCTTTATTAGAAAATCAGTATTGTCAATCACACCCCTTATCAACATCAAGTACAAAAGTAATAACCTTGTCTTTCTAAATCTAATAACATATACCATTTGGCGTTCACATTGCATAAATATGTGAATGAATGCAAATTTTATATGAATTGTTTTGAAACTATATTCGTTTATATGAATTTTATTGGAGTTCAGGACCTCGTGCATATCTTAGATATTGGAGTTTGAAACCGAGATCGTTAGATATTTGTGATCTAATATTTATGTAGATATTAATTTTTATCCATAAGTCTTGAGTTAAATTATTTCATGAGAATCAATAATGATCTACATCGTGAAAGATTATCACCAATATTTATAAAAATATATATCATTTTATAATACATTATTACGCCGAAGGCGTTCCACCTATGGGAAAGGCACCTACAGGCGTTTCTACGAGCGTGTGTTAAATTTGATGGTACTGCCGTCTTGACGTTTGTGCTTTTCCTCCCTATTTTAGCTTTTCTCTATTATTTTTAATAATTTTGTTTCTAATAATTAACAATTTTAGCTTTTGTTTTTAATTAACAACAATTTTAACTTTTATTTTTAATAATTTTGTTTCTAATAATTAACAATTTTAGCTTTTGTTTTTAAACAATTTTAACTTTTGTTTTTAAGGTTGAGATGAAAATAGAAAATGGGAGATCAATAATAGATTGCTAACGCTAGAAAAGAAAGTATACACACACCGAAAAGGGAGATCAAAAGGAGATTCAGGAATTTAGAGTGATGCAGAGAATATACAGACACGAGAAATAAAAGAAAACAACAATGGAAGCACGAGAAGTCAGATTGATGTTTCAGACACTTCTTCTGGATTGGTAAGTTATGCTCCAGACGCCTTTACACAGTTCCTTTAAGAATTTGTGGATGATACTTTGTTAGGGTTTAATATTTGTTGTTTAAAATAATTTGTTTTTTGTATGCATTGGTCTGGCACCATACTGTATCTGTAGCATATTCATTTAATTGACAGACATGAATCTGAGTTGTATTATCAACATTGCGAGATCATGTAATTGACAGACATGAATCTGAGTTGTATTATCAACATTGCGAGATCATGTAATTGACAGACATGAATCTGAGTTGTATTATCAACATTGCGAGAGCATGTTTCGCCAAGCACTGGTTGGCAACTTGGTGTTTCATATGTAAAGTTGCTTTTGAATTTTGCATGAGATAGTCAGCCACATATCTGATCAACGATACTCTCTCTTGTGATCTGAATGATTGCCTATAAGCAAAGTTGTGTTTCCGTCCCAAATATCCCTGGTTTAAAATTAAATAAGTAAATGAAAATTACGATAATCAACTCATAAACAAACAAATGGTTGATTTGCGGGCCTGATACAGTTGATGAAATTGGTTATACAACAAATATGGACGTGAATTAGCTTATCTCAATTATTTCTATTTTATAGGGAATAATTAGCTTATCTTATTATTTCTATTTACTAGGTGCTCTCAGGCGTTTAATAGTGCTCAATCTAAAAAATAACTTGCTTTCTGGACAAATTCCCAATTCTCTGAATAACTGCACAAAATTGCATCACTTGTCATTGTCTAATAATACGCTTGAGGGACCAATTCCATCTGAGATATTAACAACATTGACCAAATTAGAACATCTGCTTCTAAATTCCAACAAACTCAATGGTAGTATCCCAAAAGAGATTGGTCAATTATGGAAATTGAGAGAGCTCAAGTTGAAGAACAATATCCTTACAAGTGCCATTCCCAAGGCACTAGGAAATTGTTCTTTCATGGAGGAGTTAAATATATCTTCTAATTCCTTGTATGGCTATATTCCACAAGAATTGGGTTCACTTTCCCAACTACGAGAACTTTCTTGGATAATAACAACCTAGGAGGGTCCATTCTATATTCTCTCATGAACTATACAGAATTGAAAAAGTTGAACCTATATCACAACAAGTTTGTGGGGACAATTCTAGAGGATGTAGGCCATAAGCTAGCCAAATTGCGACTGGTGGACCTGTCCATCAATCAACTAAACGACAACATCCCAAAATCCATAGGAAATATTTTGGTGCTTAATTTTCTTCAAATAGAAGACAACCAATTAAGCAGAATGGTACCTAGGAATTGGGAATGTTGGGCTACCTACAACAACTGACGTTTGGTAATAACAATCTGAAGGGAGATGTTTTTTCCATTCTCTTGAACTGTACAAAGTTGTAAACCATTGGGTTGGAATTCAACTAATTTTTGGGCTCTGTTCCGGCAGAAATTGGCTTCAAGCTCACCAAGCTACAAGAACTTGCTGCAGACACGTAATCGATTCAGTGGGAGGACCCCACATTTCAGATACTGCACTTGTCCTCCCTAAGGTCCATTCTCAACACTGGTGCCCAACATCATGTTGACTTCATTCTCAACTAATTTCTTGATGTCTTTGCCTCTACCTTTTAGTTTCTTTATAGCCACATCTTTATCTTTCAAATTACCCTGATACACTCTTCCAAAGCTTCCTTGCCCAATTTCGTAACATTGGTTGCAAATCTATGGGTTGACGCAGGCCTCGTGAATGGTGCCACAGGAACAATCACTGACATTGTCTACGATGCATCAATGCAACCACCAACATTACCTTTATTTGTTGTCAAATTTGATAGATACAACGGCCCATGTTGGGATCCCTCCAACCCGTTACATATTCCCATACCCCCTATTTCAAGAGGGAATCAAAGACAATTGCCGATTAAAATGGCCTAGGGATTAACTATCCACAAGTGGAAGGGACTTACTTTGCATAGAGCAACCGTCGACATTGGAACCACTGAAAGGTAGGGTTTGACATTCATAGCTTTCTCCAGAGTTCCCTCGCTTACAAAGTCTGCGTATTTCACCTACTTTTTCATTCGAGAGATACTCAAAAATGGTGTACGTAACAACACTTGGAGCAAGAAGAAAGGAGGAGTCAAGACTACTATCACTCAGCCTGTCGTAAAAGCTACCCTCTGCTTTGATAGCACCTCCACCACTACTATACTGAACACTTCTTCTATCCAAAGCGACATTATTGTTCAAGGGGTATCAAATGTAATTATTTTTATTGAAATTAAAATTGCCCACTAAAGGATACCATTCATGATATAAATACTGCAAATGTATACATGTCTCATTATGTGCATGCAGAGCTACATTTATTTGATGTTTTGAAATATGATATACGACTTTAATTGTATGAATCTATAACGAATTAAATGTACACATCTGACATTTCAATGTAATATTTCAACTAAATTCCTACACTACTGAACTATCGATCACACACATTATCAATCTGTATAATAAATAATTTTCCAACAAAACACCAACCGAACAACCGATGCAAACCTAGGTAGCGTTCGTGCCTGCGAGGGCATGGGTATGGAGTGCAGTACATACCCGATTATGTGTGCATGTAGATGCGATACGCCTTGGCTACGGCCATGGTATGACCAAGAGTGCAGGTATGTCTGGGTACTTCTCAAGAAGTACCTAGACATACTAAAATACTTGTTGAACGTATGCATACTAAGTAAAAACAACAAAATTTTAATTTTTTTGTTTTTTTTGTTTTTATTTTTAACTTTTTGTTAAATTTTTTTTTTTGAAGTCGATAAAGGTCAATAGATGTGATTACATAAATGATTCAAGCTGTGGTAAAACTTCACAAAAGTACCTAAAACAATGGCTAAAACTGCAACAATTGAGATCCGTTTGGGTAATGTAGGATAAAAAAACAAAAGCATCTCCACTAGTAAGTAAGACTAATGCAAGAATAATAAGAGAAACCCCAAAGGAATCTGAAGCTGCCGATTTGAAGGGAGCCGGTAATAGCTGAGAATTCAGTCGATTATGTGATTTGTTATTATTTATGTTAATAATTGGACATTGTAACATTTGGAGTTTGAACAATGTACTTGTTCAAAGTTCAATGAATGAATATCATGACAAAATGCATTGAATTATTCATACATTATTTGGCTATTTCACTTAATTATAAATTTGTTTACTCTATTCATGTATAAGGCTGAATTTTTGCTTATTTGGCTATATTTTTAATATTTTATATGTATATTGTGCTTTGTACCTAAGTGTCATACCAGGCCCCCAAAAAATTTTTGTACTGACATACAGATCCCCATACCCATACCACTTGCACCGTACCCGTCTGCATTTACCTAGTGCACAACTAATAAACACAAATTAAATACATACAACATCAACTATAAAATAAATTAACTATCGAAAATGGTATCAAATGTATTCATGTACGAATTTTTAACAAGTTTGAAATGTAGAAACAACCTTCAAATTAAGTGGCCCATCTATATTTCTACACTTACAAAATCAATCACACCCCTAATCAACATCAACTACAAAAGTAATAATTATACCTCTAAAACAAATAACATATACCGTTCGGCGTTCACATCTCATGAAACACATGCGATTGCTAGTTTAATAACTATTGACATGCACAAATAAGCCTATTCTTATAACCACACAATGCTATGTTTTGTCCTCGACTTATTTTTCAATATACGATTATCGAATAGACTACTCAAGCTACATAAACATGCAACTTATATTTTTACGTACTCCATAATTAGTGGAAAATAATTACTTGACAGAGCATTTGGAACTTATCCAATGCGTATGTACAGAGACTTGTGCAAATCTGCATGGGCATAACCATCAAAGAATACTCAACCTTCATAGGGTGATGGTTGCCTCAAGTTCTTTGGTGAGCGGTCTTTGTGCGATTAATGCATAGTCAAAGCCATCATATAAATAGATGCACTACACACAGATCAAGACCACAAAGGAATGATGATTAACCAGTGTAAACGTAGCTTTGTAGACAAGTGTACATGAAGGCATATATGAAATTGAATATATTTGGATGATATATATATATATATATATATGCGAAGTGATGATTAATTAACTTAATGATCTTCTTGCAATACCTTCTTATTTTCACACCTTTTCTTGGATGCACATCAATACCAAAACTAGTTAATAAGACATCTATATGTAAATAATACTAAATATATATACATAAAAGAATAACTACGCCCTTTTCTCTAATGACTAAAATACCAAATGCATTTAATAACTTATTCATTGGAGCGCATTATCAAATTAAAATAAAATGGAGAACATAATTCAAGATAGAAAATGAAACAACTGCTCCTCTTTGAAAATACTTATTTTTCATAGGAAGAATGCTCTATACCAAATGTAGAGCATGGTTTAGATTTGTAGAGTTGAAAGAAAATAATAATTTATATTTCACACACCCTATTCTCTATTACATTCGAATAATACATTGGCTATTATACAACCATTGTAATAGCAAACCAACTTCCTATTAAACTAGGAACTCGTGTAAAAACAATTAACCTCATAATAGCCATGGGTATAATTGTAGAAACTAGAAAACACATCTTGTGCATAAGGTCTCTTATTCAAAAATATCAAAAACATTATTAAAAATAATAATCCCACAAAAATTAAATATAAAATATAAAACCCCACAAAATGGGGATAAAAGATACCTCATCACTCATTTACTAACCCTCATCCACTCACATTTAATTCTATCCATCCCACCTAACCATTTGCATGTCCAATGCACTATGGACCCTTATCATCTCGCCCATTTATACACATTACACCCATATGTGTCTCATTCCCCTATGCACTAAAAAACTATACAACACCACTCACTCATATCATTCCAACTCTCCGACTCTTTGTGCATTTGAGCCCATATTTGAGTTTTTACTTCTTTGCTTGCATATTTTGATTTCACAGGTCTTGGAGAAGTGAAGGTCGATCATAAAGGATAGGTGCAACTTGTTACATCATTGTTTTAGCGAAATTCCAACACGGGCGTCAATCGCTTGAACTACGACTAGCTCGTGACCGCCTTCTGATTTTTAGTGAATCACAATTGCGATTGGCATGCGGCCCAGTCGGGCACTGCTTGTTTCATTTTCATGCATTGTTTTGTCATTTTCCTTCAATAAAATGTCTTTTATCTCCTTAAAAGGTTAGGGGTCGACCAAGGCATGTCCCTAACCACAAAAAGACTAACATTTTCCTAAGTGTGATTGTGTGCGGGTTTAGATTTAGATTAGGAAGATTTTACCCACTTTATTGATAAAGAACCCATATCAGTCTTTCTCTTATCAATGGAAATATAAGCCCACTATTTTTAGTAGCATTTATTTGGAGATTTCTATATCGACTTATACATCTTAGAGGTGATTTAAACCTAGGCATACATTTTGGCGTCCAAAATATATGCTTAGATTTAGGTCACCTACAAGATATATGCCTAAATATTGAGCCAACGCACGATTGCGTAGAGCGATGCCTTCCCGTCGAGCACACGGCTGAAAGAGTTTCTCGTTCACTTGGCCCCTGTCCTTCGAGGCTGGGGAGATTAGCCGTGAGGCCTCCTTAAGAGTGGGTGGAAGCAAAATGGTGTTCACCAGGAGCATTCCCTGGAAACTCCCACCTGCATGGTGGGGTCGGTATCACTAATTGCATACAACAGGATGATGTATGTTACTCGGTAGGGAGAGTAACGAGAGATCAGGTTTCACTGTTGTGTGCAAGATTAGAGTCAAATGTCTGATCGAGGGTGATTCCCAAGGTGCGCTTGCCCTTGGCCGTCTGACAAGGAGCTCTTCGATTCGGAAAAAAAAACAAGATATATTAGTTGATATAACAATCACCAAATCAATGCTACTAAAAATGATGGGCTTAAGTTGTCATCGATGATAAAAGGACAATTATGAGTTTTTATTGAATAAAGTGGGTAAAATCTTCTGGATCTGAATCTAAACCTGCACACAAACACACTTAGAAAAATGTTAGTTGTTTTTGGTGGTTAGGGAACCCTAACCATTTAAGGAGATATAAGACATTTTATTGAAGTAAAATTGACAAAACAATGCATGAAAATGACAACTATACACTGCCTCAAATCGCAAGAAAGTCACAATTGTGATTTGTTGAAAATTGCAAGATGATCATGAAGTCATCCGATTATGGTGACACTTGTGTTGAAAATTCACCAAAATAGTGATTCAACAAGTTGCACATATCCTTTGTGATCATCTTTCACTTCTCCAAAACCGAGATATGCAAGAAATGAAGCAAAAAATCAAGTAAGGTATCAAGTACACAAAGAGTTAGGGGGTGTCCAAGAGTGTTTAAGAGATGGAATGATGTAGGTGAGTAGTGTTTTATAGATTTTGAGTCCATAAGGGAATCATACACATATGGGTGCAATGTACATAGATGGGTGAGATGATAAGGGTTCATAATACATTGGGTATGCAAAAGGAATGGATATAATTAAATGTGAGTGGGTGAAGGTTAGTAAATGAGGGATGAGGTGTCTTTTATCTTCATTTTGTGAGATTTTATTTAGTTGTTTTTGTAGGATAATTTGTTTTTTTGGATTGTAGTGTTTCATGATTTTTTTGTATTTTTGAATAGGGGACCTTATGCGCAAGGTGTATTTTCTAGTGTCTATATTTTTCCCTCTTTTGGGCGCGAGTTCTGACAAGAAAAGATGCAACAAAAAAATTGAAGATGGGATGGGGGTTGTCTAACTCTATGATAATGGTTGTCATAGTCATGGGATTATATGGTTGAATGAATAAACATGAACACGGAAATGTGATCGATGGGACTTGATCGGAGTTAGCGAAGGGATTGATAGGTTGATTTCACAAGGCAAAGACTATTGAGTAATTTGACTAAGGTGTTTTGATGATTGTGCATCATAAGATTGATGAGAAGGGTTTTGTATCATCCCCCCCTCAAGTGATAGTTTTTGGATTTGCAAATTTCCCAGCGTAACGTGGGACGGAAAGTGAAACTAAAGATGATAGAAAATTAGTCTTGGCGAAGGCATGCTAAGTAGAACTAGGACCGTGTTTCCCCAACCATGTGCAGAAGAAAACTTGATAATGGGTATGTAAAAAATTAGATTTAGAGAGAGGTAAGCGGAAATCCTTAGCGAGTCACGGGAAATGGTAGAGTTGAGTTGATGGTGGACTAGGCGGTGATGCCCGAGTGAGTTGAGCGGCGAGTTGTGTTGTAAGTGGGGCAAATGAGAGGGGAGAGATAAGCGGCGAGTTGGGCGGCTCACGTGACAAGCTGGGAGGCAGGTCGGGACGGGGTGAAGGGCTCGAGATGATGAGCCGCGATGGCGATCTGAGCGCGATGGATGGTTAGTCCCGGTGAGGAGAGAACGCAGGCGAGTCGCAAGCTGACTTGAGGTGGGTGAGAAGTGTGGAGAAGGTGAGGGGAGGGAAAGGGTTTGGGCAAGTCGTTAGAGTGACTCATCGACATGGTTGGGAGAGCAGAGGTTGGGTGACGAGGCGAGTGGCGGGTGCGACTCAGCGGGAGGTGAGGTGGTGAAGTGTGCGGGAAGCGAGGAAAGAGGTGAGGGAAGTTAGGGTGAGCGAGGAGGGAGGAAGGTCGATGAAAGGCATGGGTTAGGACATGTGATGGGTTGAGTCTTGGGGATTCAGCGCGTGGGTAACTCACGAGTAGTTAGGGGAAGGGATGATAGTGAGGGAGATGAGGGGAAGGGAATGAATTAGGGCGTGGGGTAAAGAGAAGGTGATAGGCACGAGGGGGGAGATAACATGGACGAGATGAGTTACGGGTGTGACTTGTGCGAGGGAGATAGGTGCAAATGTGAGGATGGGAAACAAGATTGGGGTGGAAGCTCATTTGTGAACAAGAGACTCGATTAGGGGTAGAGGTGAGTTGGGGTGTTGGCATGCGATGAGGAGAATGTAGGTTCGGGAGAGGGTGAATTAAGCATGATTTGCAATAGCGACTCACCAAGTGAGATGGGTTAGTTGTCGGGGCACATGGCGGGGAGTCGGGAACACGTTAGGTCATGGGGGATGGGTAGAACATGTTAGGTTAGTCGGGAGAGAAACTTGGTGAGTTGGGGTCCGCAGATTTGGTGTGAGGGCTAGATAGAGGAGTATTTAGTGAGTTAGGAAATGAGCTAGAGGGGGTGATATGAGGTCGGGATGATTCATGAGAGCGAATCGCCAAGTGAGGTAGTTGTATGATTCGACGGGTGAGAAGTGGTGAGCGAGAGAAATAGTGAGAGTGAGAAAATGAATGCGTCTGAAATGACATGGAGAGAGATAATGATTACAAAGGTGTGCGAAAGGGTAACAAATGCCCATGGATGCTCATTCCAAATGAGGCATCGTGTAAGTATAAAAGTGACATGGTTGTAATAATAGAATGCAAGAGGTGTGTATGTGTATGAACATGGTTTGAAACAAGAGTTTTAGTGAACACGTGATGAGATGGAAGCCATGAGACATGAGACAAAAAAGGTGAGTTAAAACAAGATCTTGAACAAGGTCTAAACCCCACAAAATGTATGCCTAGATTTGGGTCACCTACAAGATGTATTATTTGATATAACAATCACCAAATCAATATTACTAAAAATGATGGGCTTTATGGGTTCTTTATTAAATAAAGTGGGTAAAAATCTTCTAGATGGGATCGAAACCTACACACAAGCACACTTAAAAAAATGTTAGGTGTTTTTGGTGGTTAAGGGACCCTAACCATTTAAGGAGATAAAAGACATTTTATTGATATAAAATGACAAAACACTGCATGAAAATTACAAGTATACCTAACTTTCAGTTACGCAAGATAATCGTAATTACGATTTGCTAAAAATCACAAGATAATCACAAGCTAGTCGCAATTGTGGCTGACACGTATTTGAAAATTCACTAAAACAATGATGTAACAAGTTGCACCTATCCTTTATGTTTCACTTTTACTTTTCCAAGACCTACAAAATCAAGATATGTGAGAAAAGAAACAAAAACTTAAGTGTGTGCTCAAGTGCACAAAGAGTTAGGGGGTGTCCAAGAGTGTCTAAGAGAGATGAAATGATGTGGGTGAGTGGTGTTTTATAGTTTTTGAGTGCATAGGGAATGAAACACATATGTGTGCAATGTGCATAGTTGGGTGAGATGATAAGAGTCCATAGTGCATTGGGTATGTAAATGGAATGGACAAAATCAAATGTGAGTGCATGACGGTTAGTAAATGAGGGATGAGGTGTCTTTTATCTCCATTTTGTGGGATTTTATATATTTTATTTGTTTTTGTAAGATTATTTTATTTTTTAGGATTATTGTGTTTTATGATTTGTTTGGTATTTTTGAATAGGAGACCTTATGCACATGGTGCATTTTCTAGTGTTAACAATACCAAACTAACCACTAACCTATATATGTAACAAATATTAACCACATTAAACATATGGTAACTAATTACAACAATAAATATTATTTACCACACGATAAATAACCCGACGACTAATTTACCCGATGTAAATACTAATTTACCATACAGTAAATCACCAATAACATGTGAACACTAGTTTTCCTAACAAAAATCACAAAATTTTCATCTTTCAATTTTGTCTCCACTTTGAGAATATAATAAATTATCTACTAAAAACACCATCACATGAAGGTGGAAGCTTATTTGGCCCCACTACCATACAACAAATGTATTGTTATTCTAGATACAAGTTCAAGAAATTATCTACACCTACATTAAATTATATAAACTTTAATTTAAAATCCATAAACTAAATGAATAATGCTTTTGATATTTATGTATATACCTTGATCCATCAAAGCATCAAGTTGACTCTAGTCTTAATAATATCAAGAAGCATTTCATGGTATAAATCAAGAACCTTCCATAAAGATTTGTTATATTGTTTTCCCTTATATTTTATTAGTTGAACATTTGTAGTAAAAATGAGATGGGAATAATGGAGAATATTAGATCTTTTTTGAAGTCTTCAAATAACCAAACATTACAATATTTAACTAGGTATTTTTGAAGCCAAATTCCACATACAATCATTGATCTTATGGGCCTCTCCAAGACTTCTTGTTATCCAAAATTCACCCCTCAAGGTAATTTTCATAACATGCATCAAATTATTCAGTCCTAGCAAGTAGATTGATTCAAGTCAAAAATCATGTTTTTTGGGGTCCCTCGGCTTCTCTCTAACTCTCCCATCCAAGAAGAAATCCCAACGAGTTAGAGAAAATGGAAAAAATGTAAAAAATAAGGTTGCATGACTGTTTTAAAGCATTTCGGGTTTGAAGGGTTTGGGTGTAATGCGAGGTTCGTCGTACCAAGCTTGGGGCCGAAAAAGCAAGAAAATCGGCTAAGTCTTTTGTCCCGTGCGATCCATTGGGGCCGATTGGGATGTCGGGACGCGAAAATCCGAAATGGGGCGTGGCCAGGAAAAAAATGTCTAGTCTTGTTTCGCGCGGTTTGGGACATCCGGGCCAAAAGTACGCGGAGGACGCGAATCGGCCGATTTGCCGGGAGCAAGTGCATCCATTTCGGCGATTTAGGACATCCAGGCCAAAGGTACGCGAGGGACGCGAAAGTGGGGCCAAGAAAGAGCCGCCAACGAATGGAATCTCACCACGTGTCTTCACCTCAAACAGGAACAAGGAAGCCGAATCAGGCCCGAGGCGAGAGATTTTCATCCGGGACATCAGGGCCCCAGAAATGCACGCGAGGACGCGTGGGACGTGAAAAGGTGAAAAGGCCGTAAAGAGACAAGGAGGCCCACGGATGAATCAGAACGTGCCACGTGTCAGAAGGGGAAGAAAGTTGAAAAAATTGCTAAGTGTTTGGCGCAAAGAGAGTGAAATTTGCCCAAAGGCTTGAGACCAATAGAATCTCGCCGCGTGTCCGCGAGAAATGGAAAAGCCCCCGAAGGAAATTTTGGAGGGTCAAACCGATCCAAATGGGGTTTTGACACGTGTCAGTCAAAATGTCAAAGCGACCCGCGAAGAAAATTTAGGAAAGATAGGCCCGTCATCGATTACTGCCACGTGTCTTTGCCTCATCGAGCGAAAAATTTGAAAGATCTTCCAAAGGCCAAACGGGTAAAAAATTCAAATTTTTTCCATTAGATCCGATTTTTTGCCTATTTTTGCCCTAAATCTTGAATGGCCATAACTTTCGATCCAGCTCGATTTTCACGTTCTTTATATCAATGGAAAGTGGTGAAATTCCTACATGATTCGAGTCAATCTTACATTTTGGTTCAATTTGGAGAGAAAATCAAGAAACATCTCGGCATGCGTGATAATGGCGAAATGACGTTTGATAACCGGCTTTAATGCAAAATGATTCGCCACTTTTCTCTAGGGTTCTCACCTACCGCCATAATGAGATGAATTAAATGCATGGTTGGGGTAGATTTGGTTTCCTCTCTCTTCCCTCTCTTATTCTTCCTATAAATTGTAAGGAGGGCTTCTTTTAAAGGGGTTGTTCATCTTTTACTCTTTCTGCTCTCCTTTCTTTTCTTCCCGGGGTTGAAAATGGAGTTCGAACCTCCTCCCCTGCTTTGTAATGGCGTATTTTGCCTTTTACCATTAAAATGATGTTACTGTGAAACTTACTGGACAACAAAAACATGTTTTGTGATGCATCTGTCCATCCTTGCTCGTTTTTTTCTTGTTTTCTTCTTGCCTCTCTTCATTGTAGGTATTTGTGCACGTTTAAATGTTCATTACAAGGTTGGAGTTTGTGTTCATAGTAGTTTTGATAGATGTTGACACTTTCCTTCTACGGTGTATCACCGTTTTAGTGTAGGCTTTTGTTTTTTTACCTCTTTTCTCTCTCTCCCTGTCTCCTTGGAGGTTAGATTAGGATTAGATTAGCTTGCACTGCTTTGGAACAACTTGTGGCGGTAGTTTAGGAAGAGGAACCATCCTTCTCTGGAGATTCCTTTCTCATTTTTGCAAGTCCCACACTTGGAGAAAGGATTCAATGTTGTGCAATCACACTGGATGCTTAGAATGATCAAACTAGAAATTTGATCAACATCCGAGGAGTCTTTGTGATTCGCACTAACGGTTTTGGCATGCCCGTGGGAGCTTAGAGGTCTTCCACTTCATCTTTTGCGAGGTTGGTGTGTTCTGTGAAGATTTCAGCCTTTGGAGGCACTTGCAAACACATCTGGAGACTCCATCGATCAATGACCCATTTACGAGTTGCGACCTTTTTCATCCATTCCCATCCATCCTTCTTTCCATCCCTTTCATTCTTTTCCATTCCATGAAGTTGTGCGATCATGACTTCATTTCCATCTTGGAACTCACATTTGACAACAATGCAATGATGTTTCCCACCTCGACATGTTTTTAAATCCTCCAAATCAACATTTTGAACAAATTCAAAATCAGCATACATACCCATATGAGCAACATGCCAAAATCAGTTTGGCTATGGAGCTTTCCAAGAGCAAGAGTATGCATATAATGAAGACCATCAGATGCAAGATGCTTTGGTCTGTTGGAGAAAATCCAAAAGATGGAGGTAAACATGGTGCAGTCCAGGGCTCAAGCACAAATGAAAGCATTTGGAATCGGTTGTGGAGCACCCTGTCCATGGGTGGGACCTTTTCCAAGGCATTACAGCCCTCAAGAGAAGCTTGACTTCATGATTGCAACGCTGCCATTGCTTGCAAAGTGGATTGAAGAAATAGAGGTGTATGAGAGGAGTATTCAGCAACCTTGTCAACGGGTAAGCACGCCATCTCATGCCTTTCTTTTTCCTCTTTCCCAATCTGTTTTATCTCAGCAGTGTCAAGTTTTAAACTCTCCATCTGCTGTCCCAAGTGTTGAATCCATTTCTCCACCCCCTAGTCTTCCACCTCATCTCAATTCTTTTGTCCCTTTTCCTTCCAAACAGTCATCCCCTCCACAAGAGCTAACAGAAATACCCCCTCCTCCAAAGAAACAAGAGTTTCTACCTCCACCACCACGAAAAATTGCCAAGCCATTTGAGTTCTGATCCACTTCTCCTCTTGCATTCCCAAATCCATGTTGGGAGGATGAAAATCGAATGTCGAGTCAGGAAAACAACAAAAAGAGAAGCCAAACAAAGATGAAGAAATTCAAAGTCGAAGAGTTGGGCTCTTAAATTTGGGATAAAAGATCCCCTTGATGGTTAAGCCTTTAGAAGAGGTTGGAGTTGGAGAACAAATGGTGAGTCGGGACTGACTTTTTTGCAGCGAGAAGAAGAAGATCTTGCGAGTCCCAACTTGTCCTCTAGAGCGGCGAGATCGAAGAGTTTGACTTGACAAACTTCATCTTGGAGGAAGAGTTCAATCAAGAGCAAGATTGTCTTCAAACATTGGAGGAAGGAGAAGCTGCTCCAAATCCAAAGAAGAGGAGCACATTCTAGTTGTGGAGGAGAAAAGTGCGATCCAGGGCTTTGAGCACAAAGCAGGCTATAGAAGAACCTTTAGTTCTTCTTTCTACTTCATCTCTCTCAAGTTCTAGTACTGAAGAAGAGTTTGATCTCTCAAACTCAATGTTGGAGGATGAAAGAAACCATGGTGATCAAGTTGCGAGCAAGAGAGACCATGGAGGAAGTTGAGCATTTGCGCGGGACAACAGTAGAGGTAGTTTATCATCGATTTGGAGGACTGTTTTGATGAAGAAGAACCGGTTGAGTTTCCACCATTCTCTCTTTCATCATCCACATTCCAAACACAAGAGCTTGTTGTCATGGAGGAGAGCATTCATTTGCAGCAGCTTGCATCTTATAGCAGCTCTTTGGAATCAAGATTGGAAGATTTAAATCTTCCATGTTCTTCATTGGAGGAAGAGAAAGGGCAGAAGGGTTCTACCATTGCTTCCACATCATCCATTGAAAGGGTCTACAGAGAACTCCATTTTTGGAGTTGAAAATCAAAATTATGGGCATATCAAACGGATCGGACCTTGCCCGATCAGGTATTTGGCTTCATTGGAGCCAAAGGAGAAGTCATGACCGGTCATGCTTGCTTGAGCATGAGGATGAGCTCTGAAGAACCAGGATCAGGCTTTGTCATACCTCTCAATCCAAATGCGAGAACAACTAAAAGAGGTATTGAATTTGCCTTGGTGATACCTTGATGATTTGGGTGGAAGACCAGCTTCTTGTTGATTTTCCATTCATCCATCAGCCATGTTGATGCGAAATCAGTTGCATGGTTGCCATTTTGAAGAAAGGAAGCTATTTTGCACAACTTGATTCACGGGTTTGTTTAGCTTACCTTTGCTTCGATTAGAATAGAGTAGGTAGGTTTGCTTTCGGTAAAGAAGTGCTTGTGCACACTTTGCATGTTCCATTTGGAGCATGTATGATTTTCGATTTGTACATAGTTTTTGTGGTGCTTTGGTTTTGCTCTTGCAGATCCATTTCGATGGGTTTCAGTGGCTCGGAGGAAGTTTTCAAGATATCGAGGTTGATTTTCAAAGAGTTATTGCTTATGACTCCATGCCCGATGGATTCTTCGAAAGGCCAGCGATCTTCACCTGCAGGCGGATAACCCCAGTTGAGTCGCCAAAATTGTTATCAAAATTCACCCCTCAAGGTAATTTTGATAACATGCATCAAATATTCGATCCAGAAAGTAGATTGATTGAGGCAAAAATCATGTTTTTGGGGTCCTCGGCTTCTCTCTAACTCTCCCATCCAAGAAGAAATCCCAACGAGTTAGAGAAAATGGAAAAAATGCAAAAATAAGGTTGCGGGACTGTTTTAAATCATTTCGGTCATGAAGGGTTGGGTTGTGCGAGGAGGTCGTCGTACCAAGCTTGGGGCCAAAAAAAGCAAGAAAATCGGCTAAGTCTTTTGTCCCAGGCGGTCACGGGGGCGGTTGGGACGTCGGGGCGCGAGGACATGAAAAAGTCAGATGAGTGAAAGCAAAGGAAAAATGTCTAAGTCTTGTTTCGTGCGGTTTGGGACATCAGGCCAAAAGTACGCGGAGGACGGAGCTTGAATCGGCCGATTTACTTGGAACAATTACAGGTCCATTTAAGGCTGATTCGAGAGAGATATTTGTCCCAGGCGATTCGGGACATCCGAGGCCAAAGTATCACGAGGGACGTGAAAAGCCGAAAGAGCCGCGGCAGAAATGGAATCTCGCCACGTGTCTTCACCTCAAACGGGAAAAAGGAAGCCGAATCGGGTGGCGGGGAGATTTTAAATCAGGACATCCTGGGCCCAAAGTACGCGAGGACACGTGGGACGTAAAAAGGCGAAAAGGCGCGAAAGAGACAAGGATGCCCAGTGGGCGAATCGAAACATGCCACGTGTCAGAAGGGGAAGAAAGTTGAAAAAATTGCTAAGTGTTTCGCAAAGAGGTAAAATTTGCCCAAGGCCCCTTATTGAGACCAATAGAATCTCGCCGCGTGTCCAGGTGGCGCCGAAAGTGGAAAAGCCGCAATTTTGGAGGTCAAACCGCGTCCAGTAAGGGTTTGCCACGTGTCAGTCAAAATGTCGAAGCGGGCCCGCGAAAAAATTTTGAGAGGATGAGCCGCGGATCAATCGAGCGCCACCATGTCATCAGTCATTTTGAAAGATCTTCAAAGGCCAAACGGGTAAAAATTCAAATTTTTTCCCATGCGATCCGTTTGGGCTTATTTTTGCCCTAAATCTTGAAATGGCCATAACTTTCGATCAAGCTCGGATTTTCATGTTCTTTATATCAATGGAAAGTGGTGAAATTCCCTACATGATTCCAGGGTCAATCTTACATTTTGGTTCATTTTGGAGAGATAAAATCAAGAAACGTCTCTAGCATGTGATTATAGGCGAAGAAATGACGTTTAACAACCAGATTTAATGCAAATATGGGTTCGCACACTTTTTAGGGTTCTCACCTACCGCCATAATGAGATGAATTAAATGCAACCTAGAGGTGGTTGGGGTAGATTTGGATTTCCTCTCTCTTCCCTCTCTCATTCTTCCTATAAATTGTAAGGAGGGGCTTCTTTCTAAAGGGGTTGTTCATCTTTTCTGCTCTGCTCTCCTTTCTTTTCTTCCCCAGGGTTGAAAATGGAGTTCGAACCTCCTCCCCTACTTTGTAATGGCATCTTTTGCCTTTTACCATTAAAATGATGTTCTGTGCAAACTTCTGGAGCAACAAAAAACGTGTTTTGTGATGCATCTGTCCATCCTTGCTCGTTTTTTGCTTGTTTTCTTCTTGCCTCTCTTCATTGCAGGTATTTGTGCACGTTTAAATGTTCATTGCAAGGTTGGAGGCTTGTTCATATGCAGTAGTTTTGATAGATGTTCAACACTTTCCTTCTCGGTGTATCACCGTTTTAGTGTAGGCTTTTATTTTTTTCCTCTTTTCTCTCTCTCTCTCTCTCCTTCACTGGAGGTTAGATTAGGATTAGATTAGCTTGCAGAAGCTTGTGGCGGGTAGTTTAGGAAGAGGAACCAACCCTTCTCTGGAGATTCCTTTCTCATTTTGCAAGTCCCACACTTGGAGAAAGGATTGATGTTGTGCAATCACCTGCTGGATGCTTAGAATGATCAAACTAGAAATCGA
Organism: Taxus wallichiana var. yunnanensis; assembly: GCA_018340775.1. Taxonomy (NCBI): domain Eukaryota; kingdom Viridiplantae; phylum Streptophyta; class Pinopsida; order Cupressales; family Taxaceae; genus Taxus; species Taxus wallichiana. Next base: position 917,384,329 of record CM031240.1, on the reverse strand, counting down.
TCAACATCCGAGGGGTCTTTGTGAATTCACACTAACACTTCCTCATCACACATGACTTGAGAATTCAATTTGTTTTCCTCGACTCTACACAATGACATAAGTAGTATTTTGTTTCTTTGTCTTTTCCCAACTCCATAAGTAATTACATATGCCCTGCATTGATGTATAATTGTTTTTGTTCCAAACACACACACACACACACACGCGCGTGCGCGCACACACACACACACACACGTACACACACACGCACGCATACGCACATGCACACACGCGCACACACACACAAAAAATAGTTTGAAATGATAGGATATGTATCTAACACATGGCGCACTACATCATGAGGCATGCTCAAAGTCAATTGACAATGTCATAATCAAGTTCTAGTGCTATTTGAGGCTAATATGTATCAAAAGGAGTTAAAGGTCTATAATACCATTCACCACCCAATATTTTTACTCGCACTTGTTCCAACAAAACTCCAAGCATGCAAGACAAAAACATGCCATCCATCTTGTATGAATTTCCCAAGAATTTGCATTTGAGCTTCGAAATGAGTTGCACCCACTCAATCATGTTATTATTCAACAATTTTCGCTACAGGAAACTATGCCTCCTCCATTAACTAGAAAAATGTGTGAACTATACTACTTTTCTCAACACCATAACCCATTTCTTCATTACACCATGCAACAATTGTTGTCGCATTTGTCAATTTAGAACCATATTTGTAGTTCAATTCCTATCTTGCAGAATAGACTCTTTTAACACATCGTCCTACATTGTCTTGAGTGAAAATCCATTTATGTTGTCTGACCATCTTCACACTAGTAGAACATCTATGTGTTCTTAAATTTTTATGTACAATTGTCTAACCATATATAATGTTGGTTGAAATTGATGTTTCTTTTAATCAATTTTTCATAAGGCACTTTATAAAACACCCTTAGACAAACTTATAGGATGGTTCAATCATTACTAATGAAAAAATGGTACTCACTTCAAAAAAATTATTTTTCCGTGTTGTTAGGTGTATGAATGTTATATGCACAAAAATGGAAACTGCACTAAGTTGTAATACTAAGAATGAACCTCATTTTTGGTTGTAGTGTGTAATTTTGTGTAAAGTCCACATAAAAATAATAGTACCAAAAGGGAATGTATTCTTAAATACATTGATTTGGTCATCTACCCATTTAGCTATATGTGTATGCCTTGCATACTGTACACAATTTCTCCTTGAATTTGACAAAGGTGAGGTCTAAAAAAATATTCTTGATTATTTTGCTCACATATTTTTTACTCTTTACCATATTTCAATAGGTGTCACTAACTTGTACTTATTCTATAAAACTAGTTGTGTTCCTATTTCTTTGGATGATCCTCATGGGTAAAGTTTTTCAATCTTGTCAATTTACCATAATTGTTTCACATTCCATCTAAACATGGTTTCTTGTAAAAAATGATGCTCATCACAATTTTGATAAAACATAGTGGGAATGAATTTTCTTGTTGAGTTAGGTGGAACTAACACCCACCCTCATGCAAAACTTTGTTAGTATTCAAAATATTACATACACCGCAAAACATCACGATATATCTAGCAAATTGTATATGCCCCCTACAAAAAGTGATGCATGTGTGCTTTATTTTGATGTAGAAAGGTTTTACCATCTCAAAATATCTTTGACTAATATTTATTTTTGGATGTCTTTTAAATTTGTCGAGTATAATTGTGTTTGGGTCATGTCCAAAAATGTTTGATGTCCATCATGATTTCGAGCATCTTTTCTTCTTCTCAACACATATCTTGTCTTAGGTGAGACCCATGTCTTTTTTCTCAAAAAATAACAATTAATTCATTTAAATCATTAGCTATCGCCTTCACCTTTTGTGTAATTTATCATAGAATGCTCACAATTCATTTTATTATAACTATTAAGGATTTTGCGTCTATCGATTGCTTTCGATGAAAACAAAATTTATTCATTTTTATTGTTTTACTTATTTACAAAATTGAATTTTTTTCATATGTTTTCTTACTTACAACACTTGTTGCGATTACACTTTGTGCAATATTAGAATCTTTCACATGTAATGCCACACCAACAACATAATATGCATCATATAAATTTTAGACAATGTATTTGTTTTGATCTTCATAGTTTGATGTTCTTAGACCTAGGGTATGCATAATGGGTATAATTGTAGAAAAGATTAGTGGTGAGTATAAGAAAACAAACAAATTGCTTTCCTATGCTAATCCTTTCAACAATACCTCATGATTGAGCAAGAGATGTAAAGGGGGAGAGAATTAATACCTGCACTTACCAATAAAATGCAATACTCCTCCTTTGTTGTATTGGATTTGCTCAAGGATGTGTTGATTGCTTTAGATTTGAGTAGGCACTTGGGCAACACCTCCCTTTGATTTGCTTGGATTGATTGATTGAAAATTGTGGATGATTGATACATGGTAAGAATAGCAAAGATTTGTTATCAATTTTCCAAGTTGGCTTTCACGGAGGAGGAGAGCTAAATTTATAGTTTGTGGTTGGGAGAATGGATGGTGAGGATTGATCCAAGTGGGATGAAGATCAATGGATGAGAATTGAAAGATTATAGAGATTTCTAGAATGGAGAATTCTAGATTTTGTGAGAAGCCTCCATTGAATTTAAAATTCAATGGAGAGTAGGAGAAGTTTAGAGAGGCTTCTAGAAATAGAAGCCTCTAGATTTAGAGGTAGGGGATATGATTAGTTTAGGATTAGATTAGATTAATAAAAGATGATTAGGGATGTGATTACATGGAGAGGCTAGGTGTAGGGTAGGTGTAGAGTAGGTGGGTAGGTAGGTGTAGGAATATTAAATTCCTAGAAAATGATAATAAGGATTAAGGTGGGATAATGAGATATAATAATGAATTAAAGGGATTAATGATGAGATAATGATGGGATATTAGATAAATGATGAAATTAATTAGGATAAAGGGTATATGTGGTATTTTATAGGAAAGAGATTAATTAAATGATGATGATGTTAGGATATTTACGAGACAAATTAATCGAATTAATTATGTCAACATTTTAGATGTGTACAGTAAGTCTAAACTCAAGCATTCTCAACATTTGAACAAAAAAATGACATTATGCGTGTGTAAGGGAAACCATGAAAATAGAATTATATATTTCATGAGTATTTCTCTACAAAGTAAAGTAACATGCTTTACATATCAACCATATGGTTCAAAATGTTGTCCTCAATTTCAATTAAATAAGTTGATTTTCTTAGTTCTTTTGTCATACCAATAGTAGAGGGTGAAACATCATTCAACGGTTCTGGAACAAAAAAATCAGGATTTGAATATTGACTTTCAAATTAGGACGAGAATTATTTGCATTTGAAACACCATTCAACGGTTAATGGATTTGTGGAACATAAAAATCAGGATTTGAATATTGACATTCAAATTACTTAGGACTTGAATTATTTGCATTTGATTATAGACTCGAATTACATTTAAAATTAGATGCAGAAACGGCAAACCGCGTTCGTCAAGTTCACATACCGTGTAAAGGACTGCCCGTGTTGCGACTTACCAGTCAAAGTCTACGATGGCTTCTATCTTCGTTGCTCGGATGCCAATAAAACACGCAGCTCGTTTGCTTGTGTGTAATAACTTGCGCCAAAAATGAGGGCATTCCTTCTGGCTCTGCTCTTGCTTGCGGCTGCTCAAACCAAACCCAGCACTGCAGCAGAAGATGCCATGGCCGTGGGAGAAACTCTGACGGGCACCCAAACAAAAGTTTCGCCCAACGGTGTTTTCAAATTGGGTTTCTTTCAACTGGACGGTACCCAGAAATGGTATGCGGGCTTCTGGTACGCTAAGGTCCCCGAGCAGACGGTCGCATGGGTGTTCAACGCGGCCAACCCTTTGCAGAACAACTCGGCCATTCTAAATCTCACAGAAAACGGCAACCTCGTGCTGTCAAGCGGCCGCTCGGTCATATGGTCGACCAACGTGACCGCTCAACCCGCGTCTTCGGCCACCTTGACGAACAAGGGAAATCTGGTTGTGTACGCAGCAAAAAACAATTCGGAGATCATCTGGCAGAGCTTCGACCATCCGGGAACACATGGCTTCCAGGTATGAAGATTGCATCAGGTCAGCGGCTGACCGCTTGGAAGAGTCCCTGGGATCCAACCCCGGGGCTATATAACCTTCAGCTTGACGAAGCCAATGATCAATTTATTCTGGTGGGGAGAAACTCCGTCAAGTACTGGGAATCCGGGAACTGGAACGGCCAGATCTTCAGCAAGGTCCCGGAGATGACGCAGGGTTTCATGTACGTTTTCAGCTATTTCAACAGCACGACATACAAGTATTTCACTTATAATGTTAAGCCCACGTCGACGTCTGTGTCGCGTTTCGTGATGTCGGAATCTGGTGACATTAAAGTTTACAGCTTGCTGAGCAATACAAACAAATGGACCATGTTCTGGGCGCAGCCGCGGGATCAATGCCAGGTTTACGCTGTCTGCGGCTCATACGGTACCTGTAAAAACGTTAATGTTCAGTTCTGCACCTGTTTGGACGGCTTTGCGCCCAAAGATATCCGCGCCTGGAGCTCTCAAGAGTGGTCCAGCGGGTGTGTGAGAAACACGCCATTAGATTCTTGTGGTAACAGCAGCACCGACGGGTTTTCGGAGCTCACCGGTGAGTCTCTGCCCGCAGGTGGGGTTTCCACCGCGTCCGTCTCCACGGATGAGTGCCGGGCGTCTTGTCTTAAAAATTGCTCGTGCACGGCGTATTCATACGGTAGCAACCTCTGCAAGCTCTGGTTCGGCGACCTGTTCAACCTGGGAGACACATTGCCGGCGTCCGATCCGCTGTTTGTGCGGTTAGCCGCCGTGGATGTCCCGACCGCCGGATCAAACAAGAAGGGGACTGTGACGGGTGTGGTCGCGGGTTCAATTGGCGGTGTCGCTGCTCTTTTAGCTATCGGTTTAGTCATTTTCTTGTGCGTTAGGCGGCGGAGATCGATGCTGAAGTCGTCTGAGTACCCTGGTTCTCTTACGGTTTACAGCTACAGAGAGCTCCAGATTGCGACCAAAAACTTTTCTGAGCGGTTGGGCGGAGGGGGCTTCGGGTCGGTTTTCAAGGGGACCCTGGCGGACAAGACCTTGGCCGCAGTTAAGAAACTGGAAGGCGTAAGCCAGGGCGAGAAACAATTCCGAATGGAAGTCAGCACTATTGGGACAATACAGCATGTGAATCTGATTCGGCTCAAAGGGTTTTGTTCCGAAGGCTCCAGCAGATTGCTGGTTTATGAATACTTGCACAATGGGTCGCTCGACAAACTTTTGTTCTCTAAAGCGGAAGGAGCCCCGGTTTTGGACTGGAACACCCGATACGGCATTGCACTCGGAACCGCCCGGGGATTCTGTACCTGCACGAAAAGTGTAGGGATTGTATCATCCATTGCGATATTAAACCGGAGAATATACTGATTGACTCCGAATTTTGCCCCAAAGTGGCTGATTTTGGGCTTGCAAAACTGATGGGGAGAGAGTTCAGCCATGTTTTAACGACCATGAGAGGAACGAGAGGGTACTTGGCGCCTGAATGGATTTCAGGCCTCGCCATTACTCCCAAGGCCGATGTCTACAGCTTTGGAATGACTCTACTCGAAATAATTGCAGGTGGGTTGTTTTCCTTTTGAAAATTATTTTAAAAAATCTTTTACTTTTCCTTATAAACTAGATATCAATGTGTTGAAATTATGCAGTCTTTATAGCAAACAGCTATACAAATAATAAAATAACTTGTGAATAAAAACAGAGTATTTACTATAATAAAATAACTTGTAAATAAAAACAGAGTATTTACTCAAACCAACACTACTGTGTCTACTCTGACCTGTGAGTGTACAGCACTGTCTATATCTACCTTCAGCTTCTATTCTGCCCATGTAGATTACACAGACAATAATTACAATTACTCTACAATATATAAAACTGACTTCTCCTTAAAAAAATAACAACCTACACCTTTAAACAGAGCTTTCCGCACAGTCTAAATTCTACGACATGGTGTGCATACATAAAACAAATTTATTTTGTTTTATTTGACTTATTTAATTCCTAAAAATAAAACTGCAGAGGACTCGACTAAATAGCTACATACTGAATGCTAAAGCTAAACTCCAAAAACTAGGGGAGAAATTACTCATGTGCATTGCACATGCATATTCCAACAAATCTTTTAGAAATTAAATTTACCAGTGAAACAACATTTTTAAAATCAGTGCCTAAAAATTTATATAGCCATACATTTAAAAAAGGTTCAATACATATATCTTGTGCTGTAGAGATGTGGTTACAAATAAATTTTGATGCGAGATTTTTCCCTATCACAGGTCGCCGAAACATGGAAGCAAACGCAGCAGAAGCGAGCCAGCTGTTCTTTCCCACATGGGCCGCCACACAAATCAGTCAAGAAAACACCATGGCTTTACTAGATAAGAAACTGAATAACGACGCTGATGCAGAGCAGTTGAAGAGAGCTGCAATAGTGGGAGGATGGTGCATTCAGGACGACGAAGACGCGAGGCCATCAATGAGCCAGGTCGTCCAAGTACTCCAAGGCATCGGCGATCTACCTGTGCCGCCCATTCCCAGGTCTCTGCAGGCTCTGGTGGCAAAGGCCAACAGCCTTGTCTTCTATTGGGATAAAGAGACGGCTCCAAGGTCCAATACTTCTTCCTCTAGGGGCTCAAAGTCTGCAACTGCAAATAATTCATCTAAAACCTCTGAGAATTTCTCAAATTCTGTAACTTCCCGTGAAAGCTCTCACAATGGCTCCGATACTGCTACTTAAGAATCATAATTTTTTTGTTTAAATTAGAACTTACATATATTTTTAAATTGAAAATCTTGCTTAAAGAGTATAAAAATCAGAAGATTAAATAAATACGAAGGTGAACTCAAATACGTTTACAAGGCTGTACGCTGCATACTGTGCTTGACATTAAGGGATGTCGAGCAAAGTGCTACAAAGGAGATAAGTTCATAACTTAAATGTATTTCTTGCTGTTGGAGAACCTGTATAATTCTTCTTTTGGATTTGTACATTATAAAATAAAAGCCTTGGGCATATATAAAATTTGTGAGCTTCTGCCTATTCCAGTTTTGTAAAAATCGAAACCACATATAAGTCAAGTGGTTGGAGCCATATAATATGAGTTAATATTTTGTTCATTCTTTTGGAGTGCAAATTCTGCTGAATGTTTGGTCTATTTTCTTGGCTTTTGCGGCCATACCAGTGCTTTAACCAAATTCAATTCTACGTACTAGTATGTTATTCCTCCTACACTCTTTTGTTAACTTGAAATGACATTGATGGTAAGTAATCCTCGTAATTCTTGTATTTGATCAATGAGTGTACTGTGTTGTACTTAGTTTTCTCATGATTTTGGTGTGCGGTAAGCTAGAGGTACTATTAGAAAGAGATTTGAAGCGACTGGGTGTCTCTTGTCGATGGGCTTGCATTCTAATATAACCTGTCTTAAACCTAATTTTATGCGATGCATAGCATGTTCCTGATAAATGACTTTTTCCAGAAATAGTTTTGAAAAATATCATGTGTGATTGAACTGTGTATGGAAACAGTTCTCTTGTTTTCCGTCTCTACTTGGAATAGCTGCGAGAAGTGCAAAGGGATATTTTGTGTGATATTGGACTGTTGTGCGTAAATTGTGTAAATCGGGATAATGGCCAAGTAATGACGAATTGAACGACTAATGTTAAATGGATTGACAGATTGTGTTCTTCTGTGGTTGGTATCAGTTGGTTGTTTATATAGTTTACACATGTTTATGATACCGGGAATCTTCACATTTGTGTCAAGCAATTTGAATGTTGTGTGCATGAACTTCGAACCAAAAACATTCTATTTTTGCTCAGTTTATTTGAGTGAAAACTTTGGGCATGACATAACCAATCCCTTCAATATCTTAATTTGCACCCCATCCACCAACACACACTCAAGCACAAGCTCTTCACCATTGAGGAGAGGTCCATGTAACTCGAATATACCATTTGTAAATATCCTCTGTGATAGATTTATTGAGCTTATATCCTTCGGGAAAGAATGCGTCTCCGGGAAATCTTAAAAATTTAGAAACGAAGAAAGGAGGTCAATCCAGTGCCAACAAAGTGAATAAGCAAATTAACCTTGAAATACTAATGTTGTCGACAATAAGTGAGCCCCAAAAAAGCAATCGTCTATGAAGAACAGTGAGATGAATAATGATAACTCCCCTTACCGACATTTGAATCCTACGAGGAAAATCATGACCTTATTTTTTATAAAGGTTGACTGCAAGCAAGCGAAGATTACCCATGAGTGTGTTGCCCAAGAAGGCCCTCTAGCTCATCAATGTAAATCCTGACAAGAGTCGCTGAGAGAGGAGAACCTTGTTTGACTGGAATATGACTCATGTCAAAGTCACAGAAGACCTAGCAGGAAAGTGAAATTAATCAACGATTGACTTATAGTATGATGATGGATATAAAGTCTCTGAAATCCCAATCACTTTTAGCTTCTTAAAAGTAAATCACTTGGAACTAGATCAGTTTTCTACCTTAACTATGCAAAGCAAAGAAAGCCTTTGGAAAACCTATGAAGAGCTTCCTCTATAATAGCTCGATCAATAGTCAACAAATCTTACCATGCTCTAATCTGTACCATACTCAAAATACTTAGAAAGCTTCATGTTCCATGTCGAGACAAAAATCTTAGAAAGTGCATGCCCAATCATGATGGTCATATAAGTATTTAGATAAGCGCCATTGCCAACTTGTGATTGCGATCACTGATGTACTAATGAGGATAGCAAACAACCTCATTAGTGAAATGAAAAGCAAGCAAATCCACCACATATTTGAGAAATTCAGCCTCCACTCTTAAACACAATATGCAGTCATGCTATTACATAACTTTTGAATAACTCCCTTAATTTTTTAATAGTGTTGATAGGGTGAATAAAACACCACCAACCAAATGTTCCATGCTAAATAGTGCTGAATGTGTACGGATAAGAAAAATTAGAACTCAACCATACAGCGGAATCTATGGCATTCTGCCTTCTAATTGTTAATGTGAAAAGGCATTTAGAATCCTCTGCATCATTTGGGTGATCATCTAGAAGAAAAAGTATGCTCGTTAGGCTCATGTAAAATCACCCAGAATTGTGAAATTCTTGCACAACTGAGTGGAGTGAAAAGTTGTCTTGAGATTTAAAGCAGTGCAAGCTTGTGAGAGCATTATAGAAGTGTTGTATCAGTCCCAGAGTGTTTCCCATGTTTGGTTTCTTGATGGTAAATTATTTCGTTCATCTCTTTTTGTGTGATTGTTTTCAGTCATTTACTTGTTCATTTTGTTAACATACAACTATTGTCGTTAATTCCATCACTAAGACAACTTCAAACTATATGTTTATCTTCAGTTTATATCATAATTAGCATGTTAAGAATTGTGCTGTGAATTAGGAATGAAATATATATCCTAATTACAAATCAGATTGGTATCAGAGCAGAATTTGGATCCTTGGTTTGTGTTGGATCCTAATTAGCATGTATGCCCTTGACTAGATCAGCTAGAGAAAAATGATAAGGCGAATTCATTTTTTACAGCAAGATATATTCACCAGGATGTGAAATCAAAAGCTAGAAGAAGCATGCTTGTAAAATGGAAACGTACACTTCAATAGTATGAAGGCTCCCACGAACATCTTTTTAGCCTTACTAAGCCAAGTTTAATGCTACGCTAAACATGATAAGGAACAGACCATCTTTTCCTTATAAACCTAGATGATCAACTATCAGTGTTTCCTAGAAAATGAAGTGTCATACTGAAATTTACAGCCATGTGTGCCTTAGGATCTGATCTGAAATAAAAACCAAAACACATTAAACAAAAATATTTCAGCCATTCGTGCAGGCAACTTAGAAGCCATTCACATAAGCTAAGAAAAATCAACTTACAATATTATGTCAGGAGTCTACACATATCTGATTGCCATAAGGACAAACAATTTCAGCTGGTAATGTTATATACATACTTGAACCTCATTAGCAAGGCACATTTTGCCAAAATACAAAATAGGGCCATGCCATCATATTTTTAGCTCAGGTCTTCCTTAGCCTCTATCATAACCTATACAAATATCCAGGCCTCTGTGTCCCTACTGCCCCTCTGTAGGATCAATCATGTGCTCCCCTGAGGTCTTTCTAACCCCCTCCGCTTGCGTTCGTCTTCCTGCGCAACTCGCCTAGGTTTCCTCTGAGTGGCGTAGCTTCCTGTCATCTAAGCAGTCTGCCCCACAAGTGTGTCAGTCATATATATAACTCGGATATCTGTTTCGCCCAATTCAGCTCTACCTTTGCCAATACTAGTATGTGCCTTTGCGGTCTGCAGGGTTGTCCTTCCGGAATAGGTGGCAATAAAGACATCTATACACCTCCCTCCTTCCAAAGTGGGTAGCAATAGAGATGGCTGCATCTCTTTTACCCCTCGTCTTATATCTTCAAGGTTATGCCAGTTATCAAGCAACTTCTTCATTCATGGATACAGAATTGAAATAAAATTACAAACAAATTCAAGTTGATACTTTACTCAACATTTGATTCATTAAATATAAACACTCCTTCAAGGGCATAAAGCACAATGCTTACACTGTTCTTCAATTGAGGGCATATATCAATCACACTTCTTCAATTCAAATATATTTTCTTCAATGAAAATTATAGAGCTGGCTTTTTACATTTTCAATTTATATTCTGTTGATGGATTATCCTCTGCTATATATTTTTGTGCAGAATATATAATTTACAAGAAAAACACCTGCCTTATGACAGATTTGCCTACATTTATGTTGATCCTTGACAACCACATGATATATTATACAACATGTGGTTACGGAATGAATCAGAAAGCCTCTATGACAGATCGAGTAAATGAAAAACTTCAATAACTATCTGACTGAAGCAGCTGGATTCTGATTCTGTGACAAGAGAGTGATTTGTGGAGATTGTGAAGGCTCCAAATTGTGAAGGACTCTAAGAAGAGAACTGGCTTTCTTTTTGGCTCGAGGAGTGCCGGATGTGAGAAGATTATACAGAGAAGGTATTAGTGATGGTAGTCTCAACAACATATCTACAATTTCAGCATCTCCGTGCAAGCACAGTGATAGTAAAATAGCAACCGAATTCTCCTTGCATCTAGGTGAAGAAGAACCTGATCGAAGAAGACTGACAAGTAGAGGTGTCACAGAGGTTTCCTTCATTGCAACTAAACCTTCTATCCGTCTGGCAAGTACAGCTAGAACAAATATAACATCATCCACAAGATCTGGTCTTTCATCTTTTAAAAGATTAACCAGCAAAGGTACTGCACCAGCTGCCACTATCTGCATATCATTTCCACGAGAAACTGAAAGATGAAACAAGGCATTTGCTGCATCCCTTTTGCCTCTTGCAGTTCCATCTCGAAGAAGATCTACCAAGGCTGGAATGGCTTCTGGTGTTTCTCCTATTAATTTCTTGTATTCATCTATAGAAGAAATGCTGAAGAGCGCTGCAGCTGCATTCTCCCTAGCTTCCATGCTGCATCCACTTCTGACTACATTGATGATTGGATGCAATGCGCCTGATTGCAATATTCTAGCTTTGTTGCTCTCGTATATTGAGAGGTTCAGAAGTGCAGTGACAGCATTTTCTTGAGTTTTGGGATCCTTCGAGGAAAGGAGTGGCACAAGTAATGGTATGGCCCCTGCTTCTGCAATGCAAGCTCTATTGTCCATGCCACATTTAGCAAGTTGTCTAAGTTCATATGCAACCTGCTTTTTCACTTCAAAGGATCCTTTACTAAGCTTTTCTACTAGATATGCTGCAGTCATTTTTGCAGCTTCTAAAGCTGCCTTGGTACTTGTGACGCTTTCCAGTAAAGAATTTTTCTTGCTTGTTTCCGATTTTTCAAAGGGGATATTATGTTCAGTACAATACTGAACAATAAGGCTTCGAAGAGCATAATTGGGAGTAAGACTTGTGTGCAAAAGCTTTTGCCCACTCTTTGGACAGGTAGAATGGCCTTCCTTGATCCACCTGGTAATGGATGCTAGATCATATGTTTGCCCTGTCGACACAATAACGGGTTCTTGCATTAAATCAAGTGAGATTGGACATCTGAAATCATCTGGAATAAGAGAAGCATCCTCCACCAAATCTACTGCACCGGATTGGGTTTTGTTTGACATTTGAAATTGTGAATCAAAATCCACCCCAAACAGAACACACTTGCAGTAGCGCATGAAGCAAATCAAGCCATTAATAAGAGACACATTTTGTTCCGATCCTAACTTTTTCTGATTTGTCATCTCTTCCTCCAAAAACTCTGTTTCTCTTTGACAATCCATTGCATTTCTGAGATCCAAAACATCTAAAATTCTTCTTAGTTGAGACTCCTCTGGAATTTCCCTCTTTTCAAACTCATCCAGCACAGCAAGGACATCTCTGCAAAGTTGTTCCTCGGCCTGATCAACAAACAGTTTGGCTCTCTTGGCTTGATTATGAAGCAACTCAACTTGCTCCCTAACCTCATCAGTGACATCCAACAATCTCAAAGGAAGCATATCCAGAGCAGACGCCATGTCATGTGCTAAAACATTAAATTGATTTGACATGTCTTCAGTTTGCAAAAACAACCAAACACAACTTCCATCACTAGCACAGTCCTCCAGCAAATACATAGTTCTCCGCAACATAACATACAATTCTCTAAAACATTTCATTGCAGAAGGAGGCAACAAAATGTTTAAATCCCTAGCTTCTTCAAAAGTATAGACAAAACCTTAACTTTTCGAACGATGCAGATCGCATTTCTCCTCTGGCACACGCGAGGCTTCTCGCAAGACATTACTTGCTGCGCAATAGCAATAAGAGCTTGTAATAAAGATGTAACAGAAATTTCCAATGCAGGCATAATGACAGGGCCTCTTGAAGCCCGTCTCTTCTTCTTAAGAAGCCACGTATTAGACGACGGAGCCATCTTTTTCTTCAGAAGCACAAACTAGCACTAAATTGCAGTAATGGATGCCCGAAATATAACAGTGTACTCTGAATTTCGGCCGTTCAAGCCAAGTTTTACCCTAAGCTTTACAATCTCTTTCCTAATTACAGAAATTGTGCGATCTACCAACTGTACAAATACAGAAGTCGATATTTACTCTAACTACACGTTACAACTCAATCTTTGCGTTTATACATACAATAGAACCTCAAATCACAAAAATTGACCCCAAGCTTTTCAATTTAACTAAATTTAATCGATGCCACTAAAAATGGGGCTATTTAACGTAAAACTGTACAATTCGATTAGAATCTGGATGATCAAACGCTCTGTAAACAACCATGTATCTAGATTTATCTGGTTTGTATTGATTCTTACAAAATGTTCACGGGATTCTGAATTCCCACTCTACCAGTAAAACGGCAATAGGAAAATGTGACAAAGAAACTAAACCGACTACAGCATTTACAGGACGACTTTCCAATAAAATAGTTCATAATAAAGTAAATAAATAGACGAAAGAGCCGCACCTCAGTTTGAAGTCTTTTTTTAAAGCTCTTTCCGCTTAAGCCTTCAAAAGCTCAGAATGCAAGCAAAGAGAAAAGAATGTATTCGCCGAAAATTCAAGCGAAGAAGAATTTGAAGTTATCCTTTGCTGATGTATTTGTCGGCAGCCAAAAACTAACACTTGTAATGATGATATCTGCAAGATTTTTCAGTTGGGGAGAATTTTGGAAAATAAAAAGAGAGCATCAAAGTCTGGATAAAATCGCAGTTTTTTCAGGATGTTTTGAGTGTTTTGAGTTTGAGTGGGGATGCATTTTATAGTGCGCGGTTGGATAGCCTGCGACTCGCGAGAGGTTCCGATTTCCTTCCTTACTTGTTGCCCATCACTTGAGGTGCACGGGTCGACTGGCAGGTGGCAGTCGATGTAATTTAGTCAAATAGGGACAAGTTTTTAATTATTGCAGGATTGCGGTGCTGTTTGATTTCTGACACTTGGCATGATCTTAATGGCGGTGCCTGTTTGACTGGGAGAATGGGAAGGCTGGACTTTTCTATGGATCATATCGGATAAAGGCGTGATAATTTCCGATGTCGACGCACCATATTCGAGGATTGAAGAGGGACCGAGATTAGAGCATATAACGTGGGCCAATTTTAACAAAGTGAGTCATAGCTTTAAGGTAAATCTACACTAGAGATAAGGTCCTAGTCTTGAGTGTGTTTAACAAGTAAATTATAAGTTTTTAGATAAATCTACTGTACAAATAAGGTTCTAGTCTTGGGCATACTATTACACATGTTAACAAAAGTATGTGAACTCGAAACCTTAAACTTGTCAATTTTCTTGTTTTCCAATACATCACAACTCCTCAACTTAAATTTTGGGGGTAAATTGAGGAGCACCTTCTCTAAGTGAGACATGGGGTTGATCTTGGGTCCGTAATGTTCACTTTGAGTGATTTGCATTCAAAGTGCCCCATTGTGTACTATTTTATCCACAAGGTGAAGTGTGACCACTACCTCCATGGCCACTTATTGAAAGTGTCTATTTGACTCAATGGAAATGGGACTGGGTAGATTACAAACTACTTGTAACTCAACAATAGCTCAAGTCATTGAGCTATATCGAAACCTTTAAATGTTGCATGGAAAATATTAATTAATAAGATTAACATGTTAGGAAAAAATGAAGGGTCGTTATGCAATAAAAATCATTATCATTATCGAGTTGAAGCCATCAAAAGGTAAACACTCAATTTATTCTACTTTCCACATTATTAAAAAGTTGTTTCTCATTAGTATAGAGTGTTTGTTGCTCAACCTTTTGCATTTGAGAGAAAAAAATGTTTTATATCAATGCCTTTAAGAGGTTCTTTCCATATTTTCGGAGGGCTAACAAGTTGTTTGTCACCACATTTTGTCCATCAATGAGCTTTAAGGCACTTTGTTATGTAAATGGTTGTCAATAAAGCACCTAGGATTGATGGATTCCCTTGTAAGTTCCATCAAGAGTTCGAGATGTCGTTGGGCCAAATTTGCATAAATTCTATCTAGAAGCAATTCATACCAACACTTTTGGCAAGTTGATCAATCAAGACAACATCAAGTTCATTTTCAAATTTGGAGACCGTGAGCTTATTTCTTATTGGTGACCCATTACTTTGCTCAATATGTCATACAAAGTCACTTGTCAAAGCTTTGGCATTAAAGGTTAGATATCTTCTTTCCCTCATCATCGAGTCAAAACAAATTGGATTTATCGGCAATGGTATATATGTCATAGAAAAATTGTTGTCAGGAAGCCATGGAATAAATTAGGACCTTGCACCAAGAGGAAATATTCATCAAAATTGAATTTGAAAAGGTCTATGAAAAATTCAAATGACCCTTCATTTTGGCAACACTACAAGCTCTTGGTTCCGCCCTAGGTTTGTTAGCATTGTCTAAATGCTCTTTCAAGATATTAAAGTTTACATCACCATTAATGGAGTTCAATATAGACAATTTGGTCTCTTCAACTTTATTTAGAAAGTCTTAATGTTTTAGTTGTTGAAGGGATTAACTATCTTCTTGCATATTATACCTCCAAAGAACTTGTCAGGTATCATCCTTCCACATTCTCATAATTAGATGGTCGATGGGCATTTTTTTATGATTCATTTCTCATTCTTGTTGAGGAGGAATCCTTTATTGACAATGCTATGGAGTGTGTTAATGTGTTCTGCTTGGCCTTTAGATCTACAATTTCGTGGAAAAAACTTGATTTTTCTAGACAATTTTGCACTCCTTGCCCAACTTGTTGGAGAAGTACGAGTGGCAATGGATCCAAATTGGCCGACAATTCAATTTCTCGACATCTCATTTACTATCCACTCCACCCCCTCGGAATCGTGGTCATACGTTGTCCAACAAGTTGACAAGACAATGGAGTTCTCGTGTTTCCAAACCCATAGCATTGGTGGGTAAGTTCCAAGTTTGCTATCAAGTCTTAGCTACCACTCATGTTTACTATTATTCTTCTTATATGGCTACAATCATATAAAAACAATGTATCCAACTTCAAAGCTTCGCTCACTGTGTTTTTGATCAACTTGTTACTTCATGCGGTTTTGTGCCATTACCAAGTTCTCTTTAAGACTTGATATCACCTCTTGTTGGTGATGAATGTGATCTTCAACTTTTCTTACTTTAGGTTAGACCTATAATTTGGAAGTGAGGGATGGTGGATGGTAACCGTATAATGCCAAGAATGGGGATATTTTGGATGAAGTATGAAATGAAGTGTTATACCACTATTCTACAAGTGGTATCCACTTGACCCATCTCTCTTGCTATCTCGAAGAAAACCGTTGTAGATATCCCTCCAAACATTAGTTTAATACCTCAATTTGTCCTTCGGATTAGGGATGATACGATGAATTATGAGCCAATTGAGTACCCAAATATGAGAATAAATAAATCCAAAAATTGTTATAAATATTAAATCATAATCATTAACTATAATCTTAGGTGTTCCATGTAGCTTTTAAATTGTATCCATAAAAGATATGATAATTGTACTCACTTTGTAAATGGATGAGACAAGACACAAAAATGAGCATACTTGGTGAGTCTATCCACAACCACCATAATTACACTTTTCCCTTCATATTTTAGTAATCATGTGATGAAATCCATGGAAACCTCTTCCCACCACTCACTAGGAATAGATAGAGGTTACAAAAGTCCTGGAGACTTAATAGTTTCACCCTTGTTACATTGACACACCAAACATTTTGCCACAATTTTTTGGACATCTCCTTTCAACCCTTCCCAAAAGAAATCTTGCTTAATTATGTGATAATTTTTTAGGAATCCTAAATGGCCACCCACTGGAGAAATATGAAGCTTTGAGAGAATGAAACTTTTAAGGGTAGAGTTTTTGCATAAGTACAACCGGTCCTTATACCACAATGCATCCCCTTCAATATGATTTTTTTGAAATTATCATATCTTGTTAGAGATTCTAAATGAGAGTGGGGGTATCTTTGTCATTTTTCCATTATGATTTTTCCTAATCTACCCAATCTTCTTATAATATGGACATTCCTCTGTGGACTCATCCCTCTGGATAGTGCATAAACCGCCACATTTTATTTTATTTTTTTATAAATCATCTCAAAGTCACATCCCAACATCTTAGTGACCTAATTTTTCTTCAAATGGTACTATTTTCGCTGTATGGAGTACCGCAAGATGCCATGATCTCGTCTTTACCTTGAAGTGAAGAACCATGAGATACGATCTCCATTGTTTGATTATGAAGAATATCCATCATTTACTTCTCATAAGTTGGTTTTGACAACTCCTTACCTTTGAGTTGACGAATCTCAAATGCAATGGGGCGGACTTCTTGCATAAGTCTCGCACCTAAGCCACACCCTAAATATCACATTCAACAATGAAGGTTTAGAATAAATTTGGGGTAGCCAAAACAAGAGTGGTATAGGTGTTGGTTCCTCATTCCAATGAAAAGAGTATTTCTTCAATAACATTGTGAGTGGTGCTGAAATTCTACCATAATTCTTCACAAATCTATAATAATAACCTATAAGACCTTAGAATCCCCAAGGGTTTTAGGAATTTGTTGATCCACCATGGCCTGGATCTTATGAGGACTACTTTTACCCCTTTATGAAACACAATATGACGAACATATTCTACCTCCCTTACCCCAAAAGCACACTTGGAGGGCTTGACATAAAGGTGTTGTTGTTCAAGAGTTTTGAATGGCTCATTGACATGATGTAAATGTTCCTCTCAAGTCTTGTTGTAGATTAATGTATCATCAAAGAATATTAAGACATACTTCTACAAAAATTAGGGTTCATTTTAAGAGACCTTTGGGAAATCGAAGGTGGAAAATCCTGACGAATATGCCCATAACCACTTTTGTGAAACATGCAAATTTTCTGGGGTTTGTGTGCAACATTTTCTCTGAAAGAAGCTTTCATTTTCAAGACATGCGATGGCAAGGTCATTGGCTGTCGTGCGGTAACAAGTTTTTTAGTCGTGCAACAACAACCTTGCTATCGGGCGACAATAAGGTCTCTGTCGCGCGACAACAAGGTTACTGTCGTCAATAGTAAACTTATCTGCCGCGACGACAACAACTTGCCAAGCTACGAAAATAAACATAATGTCGCATGACTACAATATTTAAATCTCCCATCAACAAATTATCCTTGTCGTTGGTTAGAGAAATACCATGTCGTGCGTCAACAAGAGTATTGTCGTGCATCACTAGTAGCAAGATGTCATGTGTCAACATATAAACCCTTGTCGCGCATCGGTGAAATCTCAAGTACTTGATATGTCGATACCTCAACTAGTAGTTAGTAGTATACTACCCAATGAATCACCTAGGTTTTTATAGGATATGTTTTCAAATGTAGGCAAAGCCGACCCCTAAAAAAATATACTGTAAATTTTAGGCAAACAAGACACTGACCTGCTCTGAAAAATTTGCCTTTTCAAATTTTCCTAAAATGAAAATTTCGCTATATTACGAATATTCGCCACTAAAATTATCCCCTGACAAAAATGGTTGTAATATTGAATTCACCAAAATTTAGAAAGTAAATGGTGCCTTTACAGGCCAAAAGGCACTATTAGAAATTCATAGTGCCCTTCATGTGTCCTAAATTCTATTTTATGAATATCTTCATCGGGAATTATGATTTGATGGTATACCAATTGAAGATCTAATTTTTAAAAATAAATAATACCATGTAATTCATTTAACAAATCTTCAATTACAAGAGTAGGATTCTTATCTTTATTTGTGTATTTGTTGAGCTCCATGTAGTTTCGCCACATGTGCCAACATTCATCCTTATTTCTTACCATCATCTTAGAAGACCATAACCGTAATATGCCTTCATGGAATTCTGGGCACATGACATTCATACACCGACTCGGGACTTATTATACTTTGACCTTGACATCATGGTTTATGACCTCACTTTACACTTGAAAACATATTCATGAAAACATTTCGGTGACATATTTTTAACTTGTAAAGACTTTGACCATTATGATGACTTGCACTTATCCAAGGGACTCTTGGAGGAACAACACTTCATCCACATACCTATTTGCACATAATAACATCTTAAAGCATCACAATACCATTAGACACATATTACCCGGTAATATGGCTTCAAGGACTCCTTGCTTTGTATGACACAAACACAAACCTCCTACATAGGTTTCTAGATATACTTTTATGGACTTCATACCCATATGACCGAGACTCTTGGATATTTTAACTTGACAATCATTCAACAACTCTTGTTCTTTGAAACACACTCGACAACAAGCTTCTTGGTATTTTTGAGACAATAACATGACCATGATCTTTTTGAAGACACACCTTGACCTCAAACAAAGACAAGGAACACCAACCCTTTATTTAGTGAGGCACCAACCCCACAAGGAGCACCAACCCCTAGTTTAGTAGAGTACCAACCCTACAAGGAGCACCAACCCCTAATTTAGTGAAGCACCCACTCCACAAGGAGGCTACAACCCCCTAAGATGATCAAGCACTAACTCATCCACCTGTATATTTTGACATCTTTTTTTTTTTCGCTGCCACAACTGATGGAAATCACATATTCAACTCACAAACCCTAGCTCAAACCCTAGGGCATCAAACTCGCTCTATCTTCTTCTTCCTCAACTTGTTTTGCCTTGAAATTATTGCACACATGTTGTTAAACTCTCCTCAACCTGAAATACATTTGATCAGCTCTCAAAATCATCCCTCATACTTGCAATTCACTCACCTATGGGTCACACTCTTCACCCATGCAAGGTTGGCTCACCAAATGAGCTAAAACATCACTTTTATATGCATTTCTTCTTTATAACCCAAAGGAGACCGGTCTCTCATGATAAATTTGACCCATAAACCTTAATTAAATTAAAATAAATCCATTACAATGGTCACATATGACCCATATAGGTCAGCCTAGCCAAAACAACATTCCATGCACCAAAGTGACCCAAAACCCTTGTATTGGAATGACAAAAATCTTCTAATCCCAAAACTATCTTTAGTCATTCTCTGAAATTCATCACACATGTTTAAAATAAAATTTAAACATCATTTATAGTCACAAATATCATGAACCAATCATATTATTTCATTTAATGGGCCCAGTAGCTCATTTCCTTTCTAAACATTTGCTAACAACAACCTAAAATCTATCTTTGGACTTCAAGCACCCTCAAGATGAACTCAAATATAGAATGTGACAACTCTATGGAAATGGAAATACCTTTAAAACACATATATGCAAGTTATAACTCATGAAACAATCACCTGCTCAAACCACAACCACTTTTGTCTTCACCAAATCAAGTTGTCCAAAACTTGTTTTCCAAACGAGATGATAAACACTCTTTATCTAACTTCAGATACCTCCAAATTCATTCAATATATTAAAAATTCACCCCTCTTAACTTTCCAGGTGATATAAAACATCAAATAAACCATTTGATGCTTCAACCAACTCAATTCTTCAGCAAGAACAAGACATCTGTCTCCGAAATAACAACTACAAACATATTCATAAATTAACTTTGAAAGACTGATCAAAACACCTCATCATAAGACAATAAATACCTCGATGGAAATATCTCTAAATTACCCTTCCAGAACATATTTTAAATCCTTCCAACTCCAAGTGGAAGGCCTTCAAACAGGTCCATCTCTGCAAACTACTTTTTATCTCTACTTGGACTCAAGAACTGACACTTAGCCCAACTTGCTCCAACATACCAAAACTCACTTCTAAACTTAACCAAAGCATGAAACATACTTAAACATGATTTATGAGCCATAAAAAAATTCACTAAGCTTTAAATAATCAGAAACATCATTTTACCTTATGTAGCTATTTGCACCATACTAGAATGAGCATCCTCCAAACTTGAGCCTCAAATAACAACTCATAACTTCTGTATACCTAAACCAATATTCAAGTTTGATATACCATTGGAAATATATCTGAACTAGATTCACAAAAAATTTAATGGAGTCCTAACTCCCCATGTAGCTCATGTAATCTCAATTTCTTGACTGTTGCTCCAAACTCGCCTAAAAATCACCCACATAGATAGGGCACACTCTGCACTTTTTTTGTGATCATGAACTAAAACCTTCATATAAATCTATAGAAAATCCATGGCTAAAATTAATTTCAATTTAATTATCACCTCATTTGGCAAACTTCTCCTCAAACTACAACTCTTCATAAACAAGCAAATTCAGGTGGGGCCCACATATTGTCACAAGCACTACCATACCTTTATGGAAACATAGAAGAGTCCTCTACAACACCCAATCATCACTTTTTCACTATCAATCAAAGTAGGCTCTGTATACTCACTTTTTGTGCAAGCTACTGCTAGCTAGGGTTTTAAACCACTTTGACTTTTTAACGATCGTTTATAAAAATGTGATGATCAAACCACCTCATTATTTTTTTGAAAGATTCATAATTGACCTAAAAATATACCCCAAAGACTTTAGGTCCCCATACAAAGCATACAGTTTACAAAGAGCATCAAAAGGTCAAATTTTGTCACAAAAACACTATTTCTTACCCGGTTTTGCCAAGACTTGCATAACTTACAATTCCTTCTTCAGAATGACTTGAAACTTGTCATGAAGCATCATGAAAACATCATCTACCTGTCCATAATCATCTCATAGCTCATATATGCCCTAAACTCTCTAGCCACGACGATTTATCTCGTGTTTACATTTTTGATTCTCACTTCAGCTTCCCAAGGACCACCGTAAATACACGAAACAATTGAATGCAAACTCAAAAACTCACCATACATGCCCTGTATACCATCACCATGATGCTACCATGATTGGACAAGACTTATTTGGTCCAAAACTCACATCTCTACCTCATTCGGATGTTCCAGGGGCTAGAAACAAGCATGGAATGACCTAACTCAACATTGTAACCACATGAATTGACCATAAGGACCTTGTGCCGACTCATAAACATCTAAAAACACCTCATAGACCATGTATGACCTCATGAAAACATCAAACCAGCTATGGAGAGCAAAAATAGTGACTTAGCTCACTCAACCATGCACCAAGAGCTCATAGGACTTCACCAAACTTGACAATTAATATGCTTTACACCAAGTATTGACATCATATGGGGACTCATATGACTACATGACACCCTTTGCCGTCAATAGGGTTGAGATCAATGATAACACAAACCCACAATGGCCAACATGAGTGATGGCCTAAAACCGAGTATGTAATCCAAAATGGTTGGGGTACCAAGCTAGTAATGGAATGGGCACCGTAGGTGATAGGTGCGAGAGCGAGCCGTTACATGAGCCGACAATGGGAAAACAACCAAGGCCCAAACACAACGCACGAAGCAGACAAACTAGTGTAGAACCAAGTGAAACCACAATGCAGGGGTGAAACCACGATGCAAGGTCGAGTCATAGTATTTCAGCGGGGCTCAGGATACGAAGCACAACCGAAAAAGTAGCAAGGTGTAACCAATGCAAGGTCAAGGCACGAGCACACACAAAGACCGCCAAGAAAAATGTTGTAGAGGAAAAAAAAATGAAGGCCAAACAATTAAAACCGAGTCGGCGAGTGGAAGACCAATGCACGGGCGAACGGTAGTTGTGTCCAAGCGCGACGAGCTAAAGGGGCATCTTAGTTCCCGAAGCTTGACGAGTTGGGACCGAGTTGGGCCTAATGAAGCACTCGAATAAGTGAAAACACGCATGAACCAATATCTCTAAAACATTGATCATGAAACTTTGAAATTGCAATCGGAAGTCCTCAAAACATGCATACAAGGACAAAAACACCACGAGAGCCACAAACACCCGAAAAACTGGAAAACTCTAACAACACTAACCACGAACAAGATTAAGAACCCCAAATCGGTGCAAGTAGAGCACAAATGGAATATCCATTACTTACGAATGCATGTGAGACTGTATATCACAAATGGAAAGCCGTGAGCTACAAAATTGAAGAGTCGCATGAATTCACGCAACGTGCACTCTAATACCATGAGGGAGTATGTGGAAACACGAAGCACGAGGATCATGCGGGATGGTGTGAACTTCTACCGAGGCATAATTCGACAATGTGACGAGGTCCCGTGAAGGAGCAAACATCAACCATAGGTGCATGCAAGAATTCAACAAAGGGGCTAAACCAATCTTATCCAACCTCTCATAGATGTGAAGGGCAGTGTCCATATAGAAGGTGTTGTGTAACCCCCAGTGTTGAAATCATCACCTCTGAAATGGAGAGGGGAGTTACATCCACGGAATAGGAAGTAACTCCCAATGATGCATATGACACATTGACGTGTAAGGGAATCCAATGATGACCCTAAATGACACCTAGACCTATGACTTCACATAAGTGTGATGATCTCGCCTAGTGATGTGGAAAGTGACTCACACCAACAACATAGGATGACAAGAAAAAACATGTGCTAATAGGAGCCTAGTTTGGGCCAATAATCCGAAACACATTAGAACAATGCAATATTATAATAAATAATTAAACTCATACCAAAAGTTGGTGGCTACACTTGCTCATCTTTAGTCATATATGTCTCTTTAATACATCTTGAAATTGCTTATATAACTATAAAATATTTATCCTCATCTTACATGTGAAACTATATGGTGGGCAATGCCTAAAGAAGAGTTGAAAAGAGAACACGCTTATTTTGTACTTTGGGATTAGTGGAGATAGGTAGACATTATATCATGGGGTGGATAAAGTTATATGATGAGGTGCTCAATTCATAACGACATTCGAATCGTGCCAAAATCTTAAAAGTTGAAATTTTTAGCGAATTGATTTAAAGAGGTTAGTCACTAAATAAAACAACAATTGTTTAATCAAAAGTTATTGTAAAAGATCTAAAATTAAAAACAAACAGTTTTTAAATAAATTTAATGGTACAATCCTAGGCGAGGTGTCACAAACTTTTGGGCTTAGTTTTTTTTGTGTTGAAAAACAAACTGTGACCTGCGGCTTCTAAACACATTCCCAACCAGCCCGCCTACCACCTACCACATGCGACATTCTGATTACATTGCGGTTTGATTAAAAAAAATATACAAACAGTAATGTGTTAATTGACGCGCGAGTCCCACCAAAACATGTGCATGAGGAAACATTATTAAAATCTTACATTAAATCATATATTTTCATTTCTTTCTAAAATGACCAACCTAGAAGTACTTATAATTTAAAAATTAAGTGTAACTACTACTTTTCAATAAAGTAACAAACAACCAATCACAACATGACACACCAATTGTACGAATACTAGAAGGACATTAACGTGATATTGGATCAACTGATTTTGTAGGAAGCAATCCAAAGTCTAAATTACAGTAGGTACAACCCTCCCATTCTCCCGGTCAAACCGGCACTGCCATAAAACCCATGCCATGTGTCAGTAATCAAACAGTACGGCAATCTTGCAATCATTGAAAACTTCGCCCTATTTACTTGTGATTCATGCATAATCTCCTCGACTGCCACCTGCCAGTCCACCTGTGCACCTGAAGTGATGGGAAGGAAGGACGGAAGGAAGGAAATCGGAACCTCTCGGAGGCTATCCAAACGCGCACTATAAAATGCATCCCCACTCAAACTAAAAACACTCATTGCAACTGAAACACATCTGCAGAAAAACAAGTCGATCTCATCCAAAATTTGATGCTCACCCTATATTTTCCAAGATCCTCCACAACTTGAAAATTCTTGTTGATATCATCAATCCAAGGTACTAGTTTCCGCCGCCTACAAATACATCAACAGAAGGAGAACGTCAAATACTTCTTCGGTGAAACTTTCCAGCCCAGCAGATTGTGTGGCAATTACATTTTTTTGTTAGTTTGGATTCTGAGGTTTTGGAGGCAATCTGAAGCGGAAAGAGCTAAATAAACAAATCTTTAAACTGAGGTGCGGTTCATTTGTTTATTTATTTACTTTACTGTGAACTGTTGTATTGGAAAGTCTGGTCCTGTAAATGCTGGGGAATTTGAATCCCATGATCACACATGTTTTTAGTATTTTGTGTGAAGTAGGTAATAGATTACAAAGAAATTTAGATAGTAATTGTGTACATCTCGTTTGATCTTCCAGATTGGAATCGAATTGTACAGTTTTAGGCTAAATAGCCCCGTTTTTAGTGGCATTGATTCAATATTAGTTAAATTGAAAAGTTTCGGGTCATTTTTGTTGTGATTTGAGCTT
The DNA here is from genome assembly GCA_018340775.1 of Taxus wallichiana var. yunnanensis. Lineage (NCBI taxonomy): Eukaryota > Viridiplantae > Streptophyta > Pinopsida > Cupressales > Taxaceae > Taxus > Taxus wallichiana. Next base: position 917,358,857 of record CM031240.1, on the reverse strand, counting down.
CTATTGTTTATATAAACGCAAAGATTGAGTTGTAACTTGTATTTGTGGTAGTTAAGGTAAACATCGACTTCTGTATTTGTACAGTTGTTAGATTGCCCAATTCTGTAATTAGGGAAGAGGTTGTAAAGCTTAGGGTTAAATTTGGCTTGAACGGCCGAAATTCAGAGTATATTGTTATATTTTAGGCTTACATCGTAACATCACTGCAATTTAGTGTTAGTTTGTGGCTTCTGAAGAAAAAGATGGCTCCGTCCTCTAATATGTGGCTTCTGAAGACGAAGAGACGGACTTCGAGAGGCCCTGTAATTATGCCTGCATCGGACATTTCTGTTGCTTCTTTATTACAAGCTCTCATTGCTCTGGCGCAGCAAGTGATGTCTAGCGAGAAGCCTCGCGTGTGCCAGAGGAGAAATGCTGTCTGCATCACACGAAAAGTTAAGGTTTTGTCTATACTTTTGAAGAAGCTAGGGATTTAAAATTTTGCTGCCTCCTTCTGCATTGAAATGTTTTAGAGAATTATATGTTATGTTGCGGAGAACTAAGTATTTGCTGGAGGATTGTGGTAGTGATGGAAGTTGTGTTTGGTTGGTTATGCAAACTCGAGAAATGTCAAATCTATTCCATGTTTTAGTGCATGACATGGCGTCTGCTCTGGATATGCTTCCTTTGAGATTGTTGGATGTCAGTGACGAGGTAAGGGAGCAAGTTGAGTTGCTTCATAATCAAGCCAAGAGAGTCAAACTGTTTGTTGATCAGGCCGAGGAACGACTCTGCAGAGATGTTCTTGCTGTGCTGGATGAGTTTGAAAAGGGGGTAATTCCGGAGGAGTTTCAATTAAGAAGGATTTTGGATGCCTTGGATCTCAGAAATGCAATGGATTGTCAAAGAGAAATAGAGTTTTTGGAGGAAGAGATGACAAATCAGAAAAAGTTAGGATCAGAACAAAATGTGTCTCTTATTAATGGCTTGATTTGCTTCATGCGCTACTGCAAGTGTGTTCTGTTTGGGGTGGATTTTGATTCGCAACTTCAAATGTCAAACAAAACCCAATCCCGTGCAGTAGATATGGAGGAGGATGCTTCTCTTATTCCAGATGATTTCAGATGTCCAATCTCACTTGATTTAATGCAAGAACCCGTTATTGTGTCGACAGGGCAAACATATGATCTAGCATCCATTACCAGGTGGATCAAGGAAGGCCATTCTACCTGTCCAAAGAGTGGGCAAAAGCTTTTGCACACAAGTCTTACTCCCAATTATGCTCTTCGAAGCCTTATTGTTCAGTATTGTACTGAACATAATATCCCCTTTGAAAAATCGGAAACAAGCAAGAAAAATTCTTTACTGGAAAGCGTCACAAGTACCAAGGCAGCTTTAGAAGCTGCAAAAATGACTGCAGCATATCTAGTAGAAAAGCTTAGTAAAGGATCCTTTGAAGTGAAAAAGCAGGTTGCATATGAACTTAGACAACTTGCTAAATGTGGCATGGACAATAGAGCTTGCATTGCAGAAGCAGGGGCCATACCATTACTTGTGCCTCTCCTTTCCTCGAAAGATCCCAAAACTCAAGAAAATGCTGTCACTGCACTTCTGAACCTCTCAATATACGAGAGCAACAAAGCTAGAATATTGCAGTCAGGTGCATTGCATCCAATCATCAATGTAGTCAGAAGTGGATGCAGCATGGAAGCTAGGGAGAATGCAGCTGCAGCGCTCTTCAGCATTTCTTCTATAGATGAATACAAGAAATTAATAGGAGAAACACCAGAAGCCATTCCAGCCTTGGTAGATCTTCTTCGAGATGGAACTGCAAGAGGCAAAAGGGATGCAGCAAATGCCTTGTTTCATCTTTCAGTTTCTCATGGAAATGATGTGCAGGTAGTTGCAGCTGGTGCAGTACCTTTGCTGGTTAATCTTTTAAAAGATGAAAGCCCAGATCTTGTGGATGATGGTGTCTCTGTTCTTGCTGTTCTTGTCAGACGAAAAGAGGGTTTAGTTGCAATGATTGAAACCTGTGTGATACCTCTACTTGTCAATCTTCTTCGATCAGGTTCTTCTTCACCTAGATGCAAGGAGAATTCGGTTGCTATTTTACTATCACTGTGTTACCCTGGAGATGCTGAAATTGTAAATACGTTGTTGAGACTACCAACACTAATACCTTCTCTGTATAATCTTCTCACATCTGGCACTCCTCGAGCCAAAAGAAAGCCAGTTCTCTTCTTAGAGTCCTCCACAATTGGGAGCCTTCAGAATCTACACAAAACATTCTCTCCTCTCAGAATCAGAATCCAGTTGCTTCAGTGAGATAGCCATTGGAGTTTTTCATTTACTCGATCTGTCATAGAGCCTTTCTTATTCGTTCCCTAAGTGACCATGAATGTATATCATATCCTGTGGTAGTCAAGGATGAACATAAATGTAGACAAATGTGTCATAAAACAGGTGTTTGTCTTGTAAATTATATATTCTATACAAAAAGATATACCATAAGATCAACCATCAACATGGATGGAATATAAAGTGAAAGTGTAAAAGGCTAGCTCTGTAATTTTTATTGAAGAAAATATATTTGAATTGAAGAAGTATAATTGATATATGCCCTTGATTGAAGAATAGTGTAAGCATTGTGTTTTGTGCCCTTGAAGAGGGGATTCTATTTACTGAATTAAATATTGAAGACGAGATGTTCAGCACAGTATCAACTTGAATTGGTTTTTTAATTTCTTATATTCAATTTGGTATCCATGAATGGAGTTGCTGCTTGATAACTCGCATAACCAGGAGTAAGAGAGATGCAGACTCCTGACATAATATTTTAAGCTGAAATCTTCTTAGCTCAGGTGTTTGGCTTGAAGTTTTCGTAAATGGGTGAAAATTTTCTATTCAATTTGTTTTGGTCTTTATTCCTGCGGATCAGATCCGCAGGCACATATGGTTGTAAATGTCAGTCAGGCACTTAATTTTCTAGGAAACTCTGATAGTCGATCATCAAGGGTTATAAGGAAAACATGGTCCGTTCCCGTAGCATGTTTAGCATAGGATTATACTTGGGTTAGCCGGACTAAAAAGATTGATGTAGAGAAAGCTTTGCCTCTGATTTGCAACCTGTTAACTCACTACAGAGAACAAAAACGAATGCAGCAGACTAAAGAGAATAAGGCAGAAAAAACATATTCACACTCCATCGATTTTCTGTTTGGAGAACAGAGTCACTGGAGGAGAGGGGCTAGCAGTGGTACACCCTAAGTTAAGGGGTCCACAAAATCAAAAGTTTTGCCTTTTGGTAAAACAAATAATTAAATAAAAAATAAAAAAATTGCCTTTTTCTACAATATTCTGCCCCTTTTTTCAGAGCATCTAATCTTGATGGAGTAAAGGAGAACGCTAGGTAAGAAAAAGAATCTTAATTTGAAAGTCTAAAAACAATTAATTAAACGACGCATATTTCTTATTCCAACTATTTGACAATTACAAACAAGTGCTATTTTTAGTAGATACAATTTCCTCTTATTTTCAATGTCAATACGATTAGAAGAAATCTCCACTCAACTCCTAAGTTAGTATTGAATCACTAAACACTTTATATCATTCTCTCCTTCTTTTCAAAAAAACGAATATCGTGGTTAAAATTTAATTTATCCAAAATCAATCATCAAAAATGCCAAGAAACTTAATAACCCGACTTTTTTATATGCATACATTTGGTAAGGGAGGATTTCTTTTAACCTAGGTTATTACTCCATCAAACATCTAGGTAAGAGTTTGTGAATATGTTGCCCACAAATTTGGATAGGATGGTAGAACCATCCTTTTGACCCAAAGAATAAGACCACATCATGTCCTTCCACCATGTTAGGTACCTTCGCAAATTTTCCATAATTTCTTCTTCTACTTGAAGCCCCTCGCTAGACCATAAACTATTTATATACATACCGTGTGCAAATAAAGAATGACCTAATAGAATATCCTCTTTCTCTTGAGTAATCTAGATAACGATAATGAAAGGGGGCATACTAAAGATGCACATTAAAGGGTTGTGGGTTGGAAAAGATGTGAAAGGCAATAGTCCAAACTCTATGACAAATATAGGGTTCCAAACCTTGGATCTTGGATATCGTTGTGGTGTCTAACTAGGTCTCGATAATAGACTCGATTGTAGAAGGTTGCAACAAGACAGAGATACATAGGCTAGGGTTGTAAAATTCAATTTTAAGGATCAATAGGAACTATACACCCAATGGGTGGATTGTCAAGGAATAACCAAAAATAATAATGCAATAGATTAAGAGTATGTTACTCTATTCAAATCTATGTATGACCAATCAAACAATCAATCAAATATAAAATAACATAAAGGAAATGGGAGGTTAAAGATACTTACCTTTGTGTAAACATCATTGGTGCACTAACTTCACCCCAAGATGAGCAAACACTTTATGAGAGAGTTGATGGTGCAAACACAATTAGGGTGCTCAATGAAGTGTTCCCTTAGAGCATGCCAACTTTAGAACCATGCACAAAAAACATAAAAATGTGCATGCAATGACACATAATTTGAATTCAATAGTAGAACAACATATCAACAAGCTTTATTCATATATTTAGAGAAATAACACACAGATCGATCATCAATGATACAGTCTTAACATCGTATAATCGTTCCCATGTCAAATGCACACTTTGCTTTGAGCCTTAAGCATGCATCCACATTCTTCTCTAATTTCAAAGTTTTATTATGCTTGAGTTATAAAACTAACTCCCTAAGGTAATTGGGATTTGTTTATAGAGCCAATTAATGCCATTAACTTAACTCCTAAAATAAAGGAACAATATGAAGTTAAGGCTTAAAAGATCCATTAAAGACTTAGTCGAGACTTTCTAAAACTTCGCAACTCCAAACGACCTTCCTTCAATGATTTGCAACTTTCAAACAACATTGTAGTGTTTTGCGGCTCTAAACAATACTTTGTTGTTTCAATTTCAAAGTTATAGTATTGTGTGGCTCCCTTTAGGCTTGCACAACTTCCTTCGTGTTATGTGGCTTCCGAGACATTTGTGTGGCTTCCTTAGTGTTTCGTAGCTTCCACCAATGTTTAAGAGACCTCCAAAACTTATGTGGCCTATGTAAAGACTCCACAAACTTGCCTGATTGCACAATAGACAAGACATTATGCAATGGGATTGCGCGAGAACATTAGCATTGCACAAAAGGCTTAAACACTACTCTAACAATGCGAAATGCAACACATTACTCCACATGCCACAAACAACTCACTTATTCACAATGTGGCCCAACAACAACACAAAAATACAAACCATAATGCAAACAATCGGCTCAAATTGATCAAATTGTTTCCGATTGATCTAATATTACATGTGACCGTAGATGTTCCTACATCGTACACCTTGAATAATTTTGAAAAGGTAAGCTCATGCTCAAGGAATTAAAATTCCATGTCTTTTGACATTTGCATCACTTAACCAAGTTGCATCTTCAATTTTCTTCCCTTTCCACTAGACTAAATGCTCCTTATAGTGTCAATTATGCTTTCGCCTCTTCACATACTCTTTCTAACATCTATTTTCTCAATCCACACTATCATATGTTGCATTTGTTTTTTCAACACCTGTCTTTGTCTTTGCACAATATGGATACAAATCCCCATGTTAAAAAATATTAGAGATATCAATGCCTTATAACAACTTAATTTCATAAGAATTCTTCACAAATTTCCTTAACACCTTATAGGTCCAATTTTATTCCATTTGACCTTATTATATGTCCTTTTAAAAAAACTTTCCTTTTACAAATGACATAAGACCATATCCCCAACATGATACTCCACTTCTAATCTCTTCTCATTTACAAACTCAAGCACATACTTTGTGCATTCAAATTTTCTATTTGATTGTGCACTTGGTACACTTCATCCATATCATCCAAAAAATATGCTTTAGCACTTCTTCCCTCTTTGTGTGGTAACTCCCTCATCTCCACCACTCATCATAGGTTACTCCCATATATAATTTAGATTGCCGTCTTCCTTATGCTCTTATTTACTAAATTATTACATGCAAATTATACTCGCACAATTACCAAGTCCTAAGTTTGTGGCTTATCTCCAACTAAACACCTCAATAAGTCTCTAAGACTCATGTTCACCACCTCTATATGTCCATCAATCTATGGGTGGTATGCCAAATTAAATTGTATCTTATTATTCATCTTCTTCCAAAATGGCCAACAAACTTAGTGTCCCTTTCAAACACAATATTGTGCAGTAAACCATGTTGTCTCACAATCTCTTTCGAGAAGATATTTGCAACATTAGTTGCATCAAAAGTCCTTTTGCATGAAACATAATGTGGCATCTTAGAGAATTTATCCACCATAACATAGATGGAATCAAATCCTCTCCGTGTCCTTGGAAAAACCAAAATAAAATCCATATTGATATATTCCCAATGCTTCTTTGGAATGGGAATAGGTTGATAGAACCCTACATTCTAAGATCTCCCCTTAGCTAGATGACATATTTTGTATCGTTGCACAAACATGCACACATCTATAAACATTCATGGCCAAAAGTGAGTCTCTGTTAGCTACATTAATGTCTTACCCAAACCCAAAGTGCCCTATTAATCCACCATTGTGCTTCTCCCACTTTAAATTCTCTCTCATTGATCTTCTCGGAATGCACAATTAGTTGCCTTTAAATAAAAGGTCTTTTGGCACAATATAATCCAACCATGGTGTCATATTGACACTCGCAGTACCATGCATTATCTATACTCCACTAAAGTCTTCATCCGGTGCATGTAATTCTTTCATGGATTCAAAATTCACATTGTTATTCTCATCTTTGTCATTAACATATTATGCCTACTTAGCACATCAACAACTCTATTAAACTCAATTCTATGCTTCACCACAAAATTATAACCGTGTATGTACTCCACCCACTTCATATGCCTATAGTTCAACTTATTTTGATTGTTAATAAATTACACTTCTTGATTATCATAAATAACACAACTTTTTTGGCAATAGGTAGTGCCTCCACTTCTTGAGAACTTTTATAATTGCATAGAACCGCATATCCTATATGTTATACTTTCTCTTGGCATCATTCAAATTCTCATTGAAAAAAACTATCGACATTTCATCTTAACCTAACACTTTGCACCAATGGTTACACTAGCATCACAATCAACATGGAACACCCTCACAAAATCAAGTAACACCAACACTAGTTTCTTTGTCACCTTCCTCTTTAGCTCTTGAAAACTATTCTCTATGCAATGACTCCAAACAAAACTTTTCTTATCTTGCCACATGGCCTTTGTGACATGTGCACACACTCCGCTAAAATTCCTTATGAACTTGTGCTAAAAGCTATCTAACCCATGAAAATTGTGTGCTTTAAAAGCACTTCGTGGCGATGGCCAATCCAATATTTTGTGAACCTTTTCTAGATCCATATTCATACCTTTGTTGGAAATCACAAATCTTAAATACACCAACTCTTCCTACATAAAACTACATTTAAAAAAATTATCATCAACTATTCACACAACCATCTGCAACAATTGTCTTATATGCAATAAATTCTCTTCACATGTCCTATTGAATATCAAGATATCATCAAGGTACACGATCACAAATTTTCCCAAAAATTATTTTAGGACTCCATTCATCAACCTCATAAGGGTCCTTTGTGTGTTTCTCAATCTAAATTGAATAACTATCCACTTATACAATCCCTCTTACATCTTAAGCATAGTCTTCCATTCAACCCCTTCTTTAATGTGAATATGATGATATCCACTCTTTAGATCAATCTTTCTGAATTACTTGAGTCACTCAAACAATCCATGATGTCATCCATTTGTGGCAACACAAATCTATACTTGATGGTGATCTTATTTATGACTCGTGAGTCTATACACATTTTCCATTCTCCACCCTTCTTTGGCACCAAAACCATTGGTACGACGCATAATCTCAAACTCTCCTTGATCAAGCCTCTACTCAACCTATCCCCAAATTTTTGTATCTCATCATCCTCTTATAGTTTCATATTGTGAGTTGCCTTGTTTAGAAAACTCAAACTCACAATCAAATCCATGCATTGACTAATGTCTTTCACAGTTGATAACCCTTATGGCAACTCACTAAAAATAAAATTTTCAACTTCTCCCTACATCTCTTTCACTTATCACAACATTGATTCATCCTTATCCACCACAACCTTGGTGCACTCTCTTTGTGTGGGTTTCACAATTGGTACAAAACACACATTTTTTTTCTTAACCTCATTCAATATTTTTTCTTGGCAACAATAGAAGCTTGGGTCCCTACTTTATTCCTTCACCTTTATCCTTTATCAAATTTAGAGTGCAATTTTTCCTATCCTTCACCACTTTAATGTTACACCTTCTAGTTGGACTACAATGGCCTTCTAAATAGCATATGATATGCATCCATGGGAACAATGTCAAACATCACTTCATTTGCATACCTCCTAATCTAGAATTTCACTAGACACTATTCAATTGCTAATAATTGATGTCCCTTCTACAACCATGAGGCCTTACGCATATTAATATATTCAATCCTTTTCAACCCCAACTTATCTCCATCTCATGTGTAGCCAAATTATTGGTGTTGCCACTATCCACAATAAATTTGTATATTTTACCTCTCAACTTGTATGTTGTTATGAAAGAATTCTTTCTCTACTCAAGACCAACTTCCTATTTTTTCGGTTTCAATGAAACATTCTTGAACATCAATGCTTCGCCCATCTTTGGGTCTTCTCCACAACCTGATATATCATCTCCATCATCTTTCATAATATGAACACTCACATTACCCCTCTTCTCATCATTCTAGTTGTGCGAGAACTTGAAATCTCTATGTATTTTTATACACACTTGTAGTACGTCGAGATAAATCTATGACCAAATTATCCTTTCCATATGCTAGCATTTACTTTTCCTCTACCTTTTACTTCACTACATGCCATCAAATTCGCCTCCCCTTCATGATGCATAGAATTTCCCCTACCACCACCTTTTCCATGAATTTATGTGTATTTTCTCT